>OZ025293.1:38430798-39726003 GCA_964019185.1 Maratus speculifer
GAAAGGTCGGCAACTGCTTACTCATATTATGGATGTCTTGTGTGTCACCCCCATTCTGCCTCCCCAGAGGGGAAAATTTTAGATTTCTTTGCAACACCAGTCGTGTGACACATCATTTGAAAGATCTGCAACTGCTTATCCATATTATGAATGTCTTGTGTGTCACCTCCCTCTGCTCCCCAGGGGGGGGGGCTTATTTTTAATTTCTTAACAACACCAGTCGTGTGACACATCATTTGAGAGGTCTGCAACTGCTTATTCATGTTACGGATGTCTTGCATTTCACCCCCCACTCTGCCCCACAGGGGGGGGGCACATTTTTTATTTCTTAACAACACCAGTCGTGTGACACATCGTTTGAAAGGTCTGCAACTGCTTAATCATATTATGGATGTCTTTTGTGTCACCTCACCACTCTGCTCCCTCTGGGTGAGCCACATTTTTTATTTCTTTACAACACCAGTCGTGTGACACATCATTTGAAAAATCTGCAACTGCTTATTAATATTATGGATGTCTTATGTATCACCCCCCAGTCTGCCCCTAGCAGGGGGGCACATTTTTAATTTCTTTACAACACCAGTCGTGTACACATCATTTGAAAGATCTACAACTGCTTATTCATATTATGGATGTCTTGTGTGTCGCCCACCCCCCACTCTGACCCCCAGGAGGGACAAATTTTTTATTTCTTTACAACACCAGTCGTGTCACACATCATTTGAAAGTTCTGCAACTTCTTATTCATATTATGGATGTCTTGTGTGTCACGACTCATTCTGCCCCCCCAGGGATGAACTTTTTAGATTTCTTTAAAACACCAGTCGTGTGACACATCATTTGAAAGATGTGCAACTGCTTATCCATATTATGTATTTCTTCTGTGTCACCCCCCTCTGCTCCCCAGAGGGGCTTATTTTTAATTTCTTTACAACATCAGTCGTGTGACACATCATTTGAGAGGTCTGCAATTGCTTATTCATGTTACGGATGTCTTGTATTTCACCCCCCCTCTCTGACTCACAGGCGGGGGCATATTTTTAATTTCTTTACAACACCAGTCGTGTGACACATCATTTGAAAGTTCTGCAACTGCTTATTCATTATTATGGATGTCTTGTGTGTCACTCCCCCCACTCTGCCCCACAGGGGGGCAACATTTTTAATTTCTTTACAACACCAGTCGTGTGACACATCATTTGAGAGGTCTGCAACTGCTTATTCATGTTACGGATGTCTTGCATTTCACCCCCCTCTCTGCCCCACTGGGGGAGCACATTTTTTATTTCTTAACAACACCAGTCGTGTGACACATCTTTGGAAAGTTCTGCAACTGCTTAATCATATTATGGATGTCTTGTGTGTCACCTCCCCACTCTGCTCCCTCTGGGTGAGCCACATTTTTTATTTCTTTACAACACCAGTCGTGTGACACATTATTTGAAAGATCTGCAACTGCTTATTAATATTATGGATGTCTTATGTATCAACCCCCCACTCTGCCCCTAGCAGGGGGGCACATTTTTAATTTCTTTACAACACCAGTCGTGTACACATCATTTGAAAGATCTGCAACTGCTTATTCATATTATGGATGTCTTGTGTGTCGCCCACCCCCCCCTCTGACCTCCAGAGGGGCACATTTTTAATTTCTTTACAACACCAGTCGTGTCACACATCATTTGAAAGGTCTGCAACTTCTTATTCATATTATGGATGTCTTGTGTGTCACGACTCATTCTGCCCCCCCAGGGGGGGAACATTTTAGATTTCTTTGCAACACCAGTCATGTGACACATCATTTGAAAGATCTGCAACTGTTTATCCATATTATGAATTTCTTCTGTGTCACCCCCCTCTGCACCCCAGGGGGGCTTATTTTTAATTTCTTTACAACACCAGTCGTGTGACACATCATTTGAGAGGTCTGTAATTGCTTATTCATGTTACGGATGTCTTGTGTGTCGCCCACCCCCCACTCTGACCCCCAGGAGGGGCACATTTTTTATTTCTTTACAACACCGGTCGTGTGACACATCATTTGAAAGGTCTGCAACTGCTTAATCATATTATGGATGTCTTGTGTGTCGCCCACCCCCCACTCTGAACCCCAGGAGGGGCACATTTTTTATTTCTTTACAACACCGGTCGTGTGACACATCATTTGAAAGGTCTGCAACTGCTTAATCATATTATGGATGTCTTGTGTGTCACCTCCCCACTCTGTCCCCTCTAGGTGAGCCACATTTTTAATTTCTTTACAACACCAGTCGTGTGACACATCATTTGAAAGGTCTGCAACTTCTTATTCATATTATGGATGTCTTGTGTGTCACGACTCATTCTGCCCCCCCAGGGGGGAACATTTTAGATTTCTTTAAAACACCAGTCGTGTGACACATCATTTGAAATATCTGCAACTGCTTATCCATATTATGTGTGAGTTAGAATGTCTTGTGTGTCACCCCCCATTCTGCCCCCCCCGGGGGGAATATTTTAGATTTCTTTGCAACACCAGTCGTGTGACAAATCATTTGAAAGATCTGCAACTGCTTATCCATATTATGTATTTCTTCTGTGTCACCCCCCTTGCTCCCCAGAGGGGCTTATTTTTAATTTCTTTACAACATCAGTCGTGTTACACATCATTTGAGAGGTCTGCAAATGCTTATTCATGTTACGGATGTCTTGCATTTCACCCCCCAATCTGCCCCACTGGGGGGGGGGGCACATTTTTTATTTCTTAACAACACCAGTCGTGTGACACATCATTTGAAAGGTCTGCAACTGCTTAATCATATTATGGATGTCTTGTGTGTCACCTCACCACTCTGCCCCACAGGGGGGGCACATTTTTAATTTCTTAACAACACCAGTCGTGTGACACATCATTGGAAAGGTCTGCAACTGCTTAATCATATTATGGATGTCTTGTGTGTCACCTCCCCACTCTGCTCCCTCTGGGTGAGCCAAATTTTTTATTTCTTTACAGCACCAGTCGTGTGACACATGACTTGAAAGATCTGCAACTGCTTATTAATATTATGGATGTCTTATGTATCACCCCCCCCACTCTGCCCCTAGCAGGGGGGCACATTTTTAATTTCTTTACAACACCAGTCGTGTAGACATCATTTGAATGCTCTGCAACAGCTTATTCATATTATTGATGTCTTGTGTGTCGCCCCCACCTCTGACCTCCAGGGAGGGCACATTTTTAATTTCTTTACAACACCAGTCTTGTGACACATCATTTGAAAGTTCTGCAACTGCTTATTCATATTATGGATGTCTTGTCTCACCCCCCATTCTGCCCCCTTGGGGGGAACATTTTTAATTTCTTTACAACACCAGTCGTGTCACACATCATTTGAAAGGTCTGCAACTTCTTATTCATATTATGGATGTCTTGTGTGTGACTCCCCCACTCTGCCCCCAGGGGGCCACATTTTTAATTTCTTAACAACACCAGTCGTGTGACACATCATATGAAAGGTCTGCAACTGTTTAATCATATTATGGATGTCTTTTTCCCCTCCCCATTCTGCCCCCTCTGGGTGAGCCACATTTTTAATTTCTTTACATCACCAGTCGTGTACACATCATTTGAAAGATCTGCAACTGCTTATTCATATTATGTATGTCTTGTGTCTCACCCCCCATTTTGCCCCCTTGGGGGGAACATTTTTAATTTCTTTACAACACCAGTCTTGTGACACATCATTTGAAAGGTCTGCAACTGCTTATTCATATTATGGATGTCTTGTGTGTCACGACACATTTTGCCCTCTACGGGGGAACATTTTAAATTTCTTAACAACACCAGTCGTGTGACACATCATTTGAACGATCTGCAACTGTTTATCCATATTATGTGTGAGTTAGAATGTCTTGTGTGTCACCCCCCTCTGCCCCCCAGGGGGTAATTTTCATTTTCTTTACAACGCCAGTCGTGTGACACATCATTTGAAAGGTCGGCAACTGCTTACTCATATTATGGATGTCTTGTGTGTCACCCCCATTCTGCCTCCCCAGAGGGGAAAATTTTAGATTTCTTTGCAACACCAGTCGTGTGACACATCATTTGAAAGATCTGCAACTGCTTATCCATATTATGAATGTCTTGCATTTCACCCCCCACTCTGCCCCACAGGGGGGGGGCACATTTTTTATTTCTTAACAACACCAGTCGTGTGACACATCATTTGAGAGGTCTGCAACTGCTTATTCATGTTACGGATGTCTTGCATTTCACCCCCCACTCTGCCCCACAGGGGGGGGGCACATTTTTTATTTCTTAACAACACCAGTCGTGTGACACATCGTTTGAAAGGTCTGCAACTGCTTAATCATATTATGGATGTCTTTTGTGTCACCTCACCACTCTGCTCCCTCTGGGTGAGCCACATTTTTTATTTCTTTACAACACCAGTCGTGTGACACATCATTTGAAAAATCTGCAACTGCTTATTAATATTATGGATGTCTTATGTATCACCCCCCAGTCTGCCCCTAGCAGGGGGGCACATTTTTAATTTCTTTACAACACCAGTCGTGTACACATCATTTGAAAGATCTACAACTGCTTATTCATATTATGGATGTCTTGTGTGTCGCCCACCCCCCACTCTGACCCCCAGGAGGGGCAAATTTTTTATTTCTTTACAACACCAGTCGTGTCACACATCATTTGAAAGTTCTGCAACTTCTTATTCATATTATGGATGTCTTGTGTGTCACGACTCATTCTGCCCCCCCAGGGATGAACTTTTTAGATTTCTTTAAAACACCAGTCGTGTGACACATCATTTGAAAGATGTGCAACTGCTTATCCATATTATGTATTTCTTCTGTGTCACCCCCCTCTGCTCCCCAGAGGGGCTTATTTTTAATTTCTTTACAACATCAGTCGTGTGACACATCATTTGAGAGGTCTGCAATTGCTTATTCATGTTACGGATGTCTTGTATTTCACCCCCCCTCTCTGACTCACAGGCGGGGGCATATTTTTAATTTCTTTACAACACCAGTCGTGTGACACATCATTTGAAAGTTCTGCAACTGCTTATTCATTATTATGGATGTCTTGTGTGTCACTCCCCCCACTCTGCCCCACAGGGGGGCAACATTTTTAATTTCTTTACAACACCAGTCGTGTGACACATCATTTGAGAGGTCTGCAACTGCTTATTCATGTTACGGATGTCTTGCATTTCACCCCCCTCTCTGCCCCACTGGGGGAGCACATTTTTTATTTCTTAGCAACACCAGTCGTGTGACACATCATTTGAAAGGTCTGCAACTGCTTAATAATATTATGGATGACTTGTGTGTCACCTCACCACTCTGCCCCACAGGGGGGGCACATTTTTAATTTCTTAACAACACCAGTCGTGTGACACATCTTTGGAAAGTTCTGCAACTGCTTAATCATATTATGGATGTCTTGTGTGTCACCTCCCCACTCTGCTCCCTCTGGGTGAGCCACATTTTTTATTTCTTTACAACACCAGTCGTGTGACACATTATTTGAAAGATCTGCAACTGCTTATTAATATTATGGATGTCTTATGTATCAACCCCCCACTCTGCCCCTAGCAGGGGGGCACATTTTTAATTTCTTTACAACACCAGTCGTGTACACATCATTTGAAAGATCTGCAACTGCTTATTCATATTATGGATGTCTTGTGTGTCGCCCACCCCCCCCTCTGACCTCCAGAGGGGCACATTTTTAATTTCTTTACAACACCAGTCGTGTCACACATCATTTGAAAGGTCTGCAACTTCTTATTCATATTATGGATGTCTTGTGTGTCACGACTCATTCTGCCCCCCCAGGGGGGGAACATTTTAGATTTCTTTGCAACACCAGTCATGTGACACATCATTTGAAAGATCTGCAACTGTTTATCCATATTATGAATTTCTTCTGTGTCACCCCCCTCTGCACCCCAGGGGGGCTTATTTTTAATTTCTTTACAACACCAGTCGTGTGACACATCATTTGAGAGGTCTGTAATTGCTTATTCATGTTACGGATGTCTTGTGTGTCGCCCACCCCCCACTCTGACCCCCAGGAGGGGCACATTTTTTATTTCTTTACAACACCGGTCGTGTGACACATCATTTGAAAGGTCTGCAACTGCTTAATCATATTATGGATGTCTTGTGTGTCGCCCACCCCCCACTCTGAACCCCAGGAGGGGCACATTTTTTATTTCTTTACAACACCGGTCGTGTGACACATCATTTGAAAGGTCTGCAACTGCTTAATCATATTATGGATGTCTTGTGTGTCACCTCCCCACTCTGTCCCCTCTAGGTGAGCCACATTTTTAATTTCTTTACAACACCAGTCGTGTGACACATCATTTGAAAGGTCTGCAACTTCTTATTCATATTATGGATGTCTTGTGTGTCACGACTCATTCTGCCCCCCCAGGGGGGAACATTTTAGATTTCTTTAAAACACCAGTCGTGTGACACATCATTTGAAATATCTGCAACTGCTTATCCATATTATGTGTGAGTTAGAATGTCTTGTGTGTCACCCCCCATTCTGCCCCCCCCGGGGGGAATATTTTAGATTTCTTTGCAACACCAGTCGTGTGACAAATCATTTGAAAGATCTGCAACTGCTTATCCATATTATGTATTTCTTCTGTGTCACCCCCCTTGCTCCCCAGAGGGGCTTATTTTTAATTTCTTTACAACATCAGTCGTGTTACACATCATTTGAGAGGTCTGCAAATGCTTATTCATGTTACGGATGTCTTGCATTTCACCCCCCAATCTGCCCCACTGGGGGGGGGGCACATTTTTTATTTCTTAACAACACCAGTCGTGTGACACATCATTTGAAAGGTCTGCAACTGCTTAATCATATTATGGATGTCTTGTGTGTCACCTCACCACTCTGCCCCACAGGGGGGGCACATTTTTAATTTCTTAACAACACCAGTCGTGTGACACATCATTGGAAAGGTCTGCAACTGCTTAATCATATTATGGATGTCTTGTGTGTCACCTCCCCACTCTGCTCCCTCTGGGTGAGCCAAATTTTTTATTTCTTTACAGCACCAGTCGTGTGACACATGACTTGAAAGATCTGCAACTGCTTATTAATATTATGGATGTCTTATGTATCACCCCCCCCACTCTGCCCCTAGCAGGGGGGCACATTTTTAATTTCTTTACAACACCAGTCGTGTAGACATCATTTGAATGATCTGCAACAGCTTATTCATATTATTGATGTCTTGTGTGTCGCCCCCACCTCTGACCTCCAGGGAGGGCACATTTTTAATTTCTTTACAACACCAGTCTTGTGACACATCATTTGAAAGTTCTGCAACTGCTTATTCATATTATGGATGTCTTGTCTCACCCCCCATTCTGCCCCCTTGGGGGGAACATTTTTAATTTCTTTACAACACCAGTCTTGTGACACATCATTTGAAAGGTCTGCAACTGCTTATTCATATTATGGATGTCTTGTGTGTCACGACACATTTTGCCCCCCCCCAGGGGGGAACATTTTAAATTTCTTAACAACACCATTCGCGTGACACATCATTTGAACGATCTGCAACTGTTTATCCATATTATGTGTGAGTTAGAATGTCTTGTGTGTCACCCCCCCTCTGCCCCCAGGGGGGTATTTTCATTTTCTTTACAACACCAGTCGTGTGACACATCATTTGAAAGGTCGGCAACTGCTTACTCATATTATGGATGTCTTGTGGGTCACCCCCATTCTGCCCCCCCAGAGGGGAACATTTTAGATTTCTTTGCAACACCAGTCGTGTGACACATCATTTGAAAGGTCTGCAACTGCTTAATCATATTATGGATGTCTTGTGTGTCACCTCCCCACTCTGCTCCCTCTGGGTGAGCCAAATTTTTTATTTCTTTACAGCACCAGTCGTGTGACACATGACTTGAAAGATCTGCAACTGCTTATTAATATTATGGATGTCTTATGTATCACCCCCCACTCTGCCCCTAGCAGGGGGGCACATTTTAGATTTCTTTGCAACACCAGTCGTGTGACACATCATTTGAAAGATCTGCAACTGCTTATCCATATTATGAATGTCTTGTGTGTCACCTCCCTCTGCTCCCCAGGGGGGGCTTATTTTTAATTTCTTTACAACACCAGTCGTGTGACACATCATTTGAGAGGTCTGCAACTGCTTATTCATGTTACGGATGTCTTGCATTTCACCCCCCACTCTGCCCCACAGGGGGGGCACATTTTTAATTTCTTAACAGCACCAGTCGTGTGACACCTCATTTGAAAGGTCTGCAACTGCTTAATCATATTATGGATGTCTTGTGTGTCACCTCCCCACTCTGCTCCCTCTGGGTGAGCCACATTTTTTATTTCTTTAAAACACCAGTCGTGTGACACATCATTTGAAAGATCTGAAACTGCTTATTAATATTATGGATGTCTTATGTATCACCCTCCACTCTGCCCCTAGCAGGGGGGGGCACATTTTTAATTTCTTTACAACACCAGTCGTGTACACATCATTTGAAAGATCTACAACTGCTTATTCATATTATGGAAGTCTTGTGTGTCGCCCACCCCCGACTCTGAACCCCAGGAGGGGCACATTTTTTATTTCTTTACAACACCGGTCGTGTGACACATCATTTGAAAGGTCTGCAACTGCTTAATCATATTATGGATGTCTTGTGTGTCACCTCCCCACTCTGCCCCCTCTGGGTGAGCCACATTTTTAATTTCTTTACAACACCAGTCGTGTGACACATCATTTGAAAGATCTGCAACTGCTTATTAATATTATGGATGTCTTATGTATCACCCCCCACACTGCCCCTAGCAGGGGGAAACATTTTTAATTTCTTTACAACACCAGTAGTGTACACATCATTTGAAAGATCTGCAAATGCTTATTCATATTATGGATGTCTTGTGTGCCGCCCACCCCCCCACTCTGAACCCCAGGAGGGACACATTTTTAATTTCTTTACAACACCAGTCGTGTCACACATCATTTGAAAGGTCTGCAACTGCTTATTCATATTATGGATGTCTTGTGTGTCGCCCACCCCCCACTATGACCCCCAGAGCGGCACATTTTTAATTTCTTTACAACACCAGTCGTGTCACACATCATTTGAAAGGTCTGCAACTTCTTATTCATATTATGGATGTCTTGTGTGTGACTCCCCCACTCTGCCCCCAGGGGGGCACATTTTTAATTTCTTAACAACACCAGTCGTGTGATACATCATATGAAAGGTCTGCAACTTCTTATTCATATTATGGATGTCTTGTGTGTCACGACTCATTCTGCCCCCCCAGGGGGGAACATTTTAGATTTCTTTAAAACACCAGTCGTGTGACACATCATTTGAAAGATCTGCAACTGCTTATCCATATTATGTGTGAGTTAGAATGTCTTGTGTGTCACCCCCCATTCTGCCCCCCCGGGGGGAACATTTTAGATTTCTTTGCAACACCAGTCGTGTGACAAATCATTTGAAAGATCTGCAACTGCTTATCCATATTATGTACTTCTTCTGTGTCACCCCCCTCTGCTCCCCAGAGGGGCTTATTTTTAATTTCTTTACAACATCAGTCGTGTTACACATCATTTGAGAGGTCTGCAATTGCTTATTCATGTTACGGATGTCTTGTATTTCACCCCCCCCACTCTGACTCACAGGGGGGGCATATTTTTAATTTCTTTACAACACCAGTCGTGTGACACATCATTTGAGAGGTCTGGAACTGCTTATTCATGTTACGGATGTCTTGCATTTCACCCCCCAATCTGCCCCACTGGGGGGGGGCACATTTTTTATTTCTTAACAACACCAGTCGTGTGACACATCATTTGAAAGGTCTGCAACTGCTTATTCATATTATGGATGTCTTGTCTCACCCCCCATTCTGCCCCCTTGGGGGGAACATTTTTAATTTCTTTACAACACCAGTCTTGTGACACATCATTTGAAAGGTCTGCAACTGCTTATTCATATTATGGATGTCTTGTGTGTCACGACACATTTTGCCCCCCCCCAGGGGGGAACATTTTAAATTTCTTAACAACACCATTCGCGTGACACATCATTTGAACGATCTGCAACTGTTTATCCATATTATGTGTGAGTTAGAATGTCTTGTGTGTCACCCCCCCTCTGCCCCCAGGGGGGTATTTTCATTTTCTTTACAACACCAGTCGTGTGACACATCATTTGAAAGGTCTGCAACTGCTTAATCATATTATGGATGTCTTGTGTGTCACCTCCCCACTCTGCTCCCTCTGGGTGAGCCAAATTTTTTATTTCTTTACAGCACCAGTCGTGTGACACATGACTTGAAAGATCTGCAACTGCTTATTAATATTATGGATGTCTTATGTATCACCCCCCACTCTGCCCCTAGCAGGGGGGCACATTTTAGATTTCTTTGCAACACCAGTCGTGTGACACATCATTTGAAAGATCTGCAACTGCTTATCCATATTATGAATGTCTTGTGTGTCACCTCCCTCTGCTCCCCAGGGGGGGCTTATTTTTAATTTCTTTACAACACCAGTCGTGTGACACATCATTTGAGAGGTCTGCAACTGCTTATTCATGTTACGGATGTCTTGCATTTCACCCCCCACTCTGCCCCACAGGGGGGGCACATTTTTAATTTCTTAACAGCACCAGTCGTGTGACACCTCATTTGAAAGGTCTGCAACTGCTTAATCATATTATGGATGTCTTGTGTGTCACCTCCCCACTCTGCTCCCTCTGGGTGAGCCACATTTTTTATTTCTTTAAAACACCAGTCGTGTGACACATCATTTGAAAGATCTGAAACTGCTTATTAATATTATGGATGTCTTATGTATCACCCTCCACTCTGCCCCTAGCAGGGGGGGGCACATTTTTAATTTCTTTACAACACCAGTCGTGTACACATCATTTGAAAGATCTACAACTGCTTATTCATATTATGGAAGTCTTGTGTGTCGCCCACCCCCGACTCTGAACCCCAGGAGGGGCACATTTTTTATTTCTTTACAACACCGGTCGTGTGACACATCATTTGAAAGGTCTGCAACTGCTTAATCATATTATGGATGTCTTGTGTGTCACCTCCCCACTCTGCCCCCTCTGGGTGAGCCACATTTTTAATTTCTTTACAACACCAGTCGTGTGACACATCATTTGAAAGATCTGCAACTGCTTATTAATATTATGGATGTCTTATGTATCACCCCCCACACTGCCCCTAGCAGGGGGAAACATTTTTAATTTCTTTACAACACCAGTAGTGTACACATCATTTGAAAGATCTGCAAATGCTTATTCATATTATGGATGTCTTGTGTGCCGCCCACCCCCCCACTCTGAACCCCAGGAGGGACACATTTTTAATTTCTTTACAACACCAGTCGTGTCACACATCATTTGAAAGGTCTGCAACTGCTTATTCATATTATGGATGTCTTGTGTGTCGCCCACCCCCCACTATGACCCCCAGAGCGGCACATTTTTAATTTCTTTACAACACCAGTCGTGTCACACATCATTTGAAAGGTCTGCAACTTCTTATTCATATTATGGATGTCTTGTGTGTGACTCCCCCACTCTGCCCCCAGGGGGGCACATTTTTAATTTCTTAACAACACCAGTCGTGTGATACATCATATGAAAGGTCTGCAACTTCTTATTCATATTATGGATGTCTTGTGTGTCACGACTCATTCTGCCCCCCCAGGGGGGAACATTTTAGATTTCTTTAAAACACCAGTCGTGTGACACATCATTTGAAAGATCTGCAACTGCTTATCCATATTATGTGTGAGTTAGAATGTCTTGTGTGTCACCCCCCATTCTGCCCCCCCGGGGGGAACATTTTAGATTTCTTTGCAACACCAGTCGTGTGACAAATCATTTGAAAGATCTGCAACTGCTTATCCATATTATGTACTTCTTCTGTGTCACCCCCCTCTGCTCCCCAGAGGGGCTTATTTTTAATTTCTTTACAACATCAGTCGTGTTACACATCATTTGAGAGGTCTGCAATTGCTTATTCATGTTACGGATGTCTTGTATTTCACCCCCCCACTCTGACTCACAGGGGGGGCATATTTTTAATTTCTTTACAACACCAGTCGTGTGACACATCATTTGAGAGGTCTGGAACTGCTTATTCATGTTACGGATGTCTTGCATTTCACCCCCCAATCTGCCCCACTGGGGGGGGGGCACATTTTTTATTTCCTAACAACACCAGTCGTGTGACACATCATTTGAAAGGTCTGCAACTGCTTAATCATATTATGGATGTCTTGTGTGTCACCTCACCACTCTGCCCCACAGGCGGGGCACATTTTTAATTTCTTAACAACACCAGTCGTGTGACACATCATTGGAAAGGTCTGCAACTGCTTAATCATATTATGGATGTCTTGTGTGTCACCTCCCCACTCTGCTCCCTCTGGGTGAGCCACATATTTTATTTCTTTACAACACCAGTCGTGTGACACATTACTTGAAAGATCTGCAACTGCTTATTAATATTATGGATGTCTTATGTATCACCCCCCCACTCTGCCCCTAGCAGGGGGGCACATTTTTAATTTCTTTACAACACCAGTCGTGTACACATCATTTGAATTATCTGCAACAGCTTATTCATATTATTGATGTCTTGTGTGTCGCCCCCCCCCTCTGACCTCCAGGGAGGGCACATTTTTAATTTCTTTACAACACCAGTCTTGTGACACATCATTTGAAAGTTCTGCAACTGCTTATTCATATTATGGATGTCTTGTCTCACCCCCCATTCTGCGCCCTTGGGGGGAACATTTTTAATTTCTTTACAACACCAGTCTTGTGACACATCATTTGAAAGGTCTGCAACTGCTTATTCATATTATGGATGTCTTGTGTGTCACGACATATTTTGCCCCCCCAGGGGGGAACATTTTAAATTTCTTAACAACACCAGTCGTGTGACACATCATTTGAACGATCTGCAACTGTTTATCCATATTATGTGTGAGTTAGAATGTCTTGTGTGTCACCCCCCCCTCTGCCCCCCAGGGGGGTATTTTCATTTTCTTTACAACACCAGTCGTGTGACACATCATTTGAAAGGTCGGCAACTGCTTACTCATATTATGGATGTCTTGTGGGTCACCCCCATTCTGCCCCCCCAGAGGGGAACATTTTAGATTTCTTTGCAACACCAGTCGCGTGACACATCATTTGAAAGGTCTGCAACTGCTTAATCATATTATGGATGTCTTGTGTGTCACCTCACCACTCTGCCCCACAGGGGGGGCATATTTTTAATTTCTTAACAGCACCAGTCGTGTGACACATCATTTGAAAGGTCTGCAACTGCTTAATGATATTATGGATGTCTTGCATTTCACCCCCCACTCTGCCCCACAGGGGGGGCACATTTTTAATTTCTTAACAGCACCAGTCGTGTGACACATCATTTGAAAGGTCTGCAACTGCTTAATCATATTATGGATGTCTTGTGTGTCACCTCCCCACTCTGCTCCCTCTGGTTGAGCCACATTTTTTATTTCTTTACAACACCAGTCGTGTGACACATCATTTGAAATATCTGAAACTGCTTATTAATATTATGGATGTCTTATGTATCTCCCTCCACTCTGCCCCTAGCAGGGGGGCACATTTTTAATTTCTTTACAACACCAGTCGTGTACACATCATTTGAAAGATCTACAACTGCTTATTCATATTATGGATGTCTTGTGTGTCGCCCACCCCCGACTCTGACCCCCAGGAGGGGCATATTTTTTATTTCTTTACAACACCGGTCGTGTGACACATCATTTGAAAGGTCTGCAACTGCTTAATCATATTATGGATGTCTTGTGTGTCACCTCCCCACTCTGCCCCCTCTGGGTGAGCCACATTTTTAATTTCTTTACAACACCAGTCGTGTGACACATCATTTGAAAGATCTGCAACTGCTTATTAATATTATGGATGTCTTATGTATCACCCCCCACACTGCCCCTAGCAGGGGGGCACATTTTTAATTTCTTTACAACACCAGTAGTGTACACATCATTTGAAAGATCTGCAAATGCTTATTCATATTATGGATGTCTTGTGTGCCGCCCACCCCCCCACTCTGAACCCCAGGAGGGACACATTTTTAATTTCTTTACAACACCAGTCGTGTCACACATCATTTGAAAGGTCTGCAATTTCTTATTCATATTATGGATGTCTTGTGTGTGACTCCCCCACTCTGCCCCCAGGGGGGCACATTTTTAATTTCTTAACAACACCAGTCGTGTGATACATCATTTGAAAGGTCTGCAACTGCTTATCCATATTATGAATGTCTTGTGTGTCACCTCCCTCTGCTCCCCAGGGGGGGGCTTATTTTTAATTTCTTTACAACACCAGTCGTGTGAGACATCATTTGAAAGGTCTGCAACTGCTTAATCATATTATGGATGTCTTGTGTGTCACCTCCCCACTCTGCTCCCTCTGGGTGAGCCACATTTTTTATTTCTTTACAACACCAGTCGTGTGACACATCATTTGAAAGATCTGCAACTGCTTATTAATATTATGGATGTCTTATGTATCACCCCCCACTCTGCCCCTAGCAGGGGGGCACATTTTAGATTTCTTTGCAACACCAGTCGTGTGACACATCATTTGAAAGATCTGCAACTGCTAATCCATATTATGAATGTCTTGTGTGTCACCTCCCTCTGCTCCCCAGGGGGGGCTTATTTTTAATTTCTTTACAACACCAGTCGTTTGACACATCATTTGAGAGGTCTGCAACTGCTTATTCATGTTACGGATGTCTTGCATTTCACCCCCCACTCTGCCCCACAGGGGGGGGCACATTTTTTATTTCTTTACAACACCGGTCGTGTGACACATCATTTGAAATGTCTGCAACTGCTTAATCATATTATGGATGTCTTGTGTGTCACCTCCCCACTCTGCCCCCTCTGGGTGAGCCACATTTTTAATTTCTTTACAACACCAGTCGTGTGACACATCATTTGAAAGATCTGCAATTGCTTATTAATATTATGGATGTCTTATGTATCACCCCCCACACTGCCCCTAGCAGGGGGGCACATTTTTAATTTCTTTACAATACCAGTAGTGTACACATCATTTGAAAGATCTGCAAATGCTTATTCATATTATGGATGTCTTGTGTGCCGCCCACCCCCCACTCTGAACCCCAGGAGGGACACATTTTTAATTTCTTTACAACACCAGTCGTGTCACACATCATTTGAAAGGTCTGCAACTGCTTATTCATATTATGGATGTCTTGTGTGTCGCCCACCCCCCACTATGACCCCCAGAGCGGCACATTTTTAATTTCTTTACAACACCAGTCGTGTCACACATCATTTGAAAGGTCTGCAATTTCTTATTCATATTATGGATGTCTTGTGTGTGACTCCCCCACTCTGCCCCCAGGGGGGCACATTTTTAATTTCTTAACAACACCAGTCGTGTGATACATCATATGAAAGGTCTGCAACTGCTTAATCATATTATGGATGTCTTTTTTTTCACCTCCCCACTCTGCCCCCTCTGGGTGAGCCACATTTTTAATTTCTCTACATCACCAGTCGTGTACACATCATTTGAAAGATTTGCAACTGCTTATTCATATTATTGATGTCTTGTGTGTCGCCCCCCCCTCTGACCTCCAGGGAGGGCTCATTTTTAATTTCTTTACAACACCAGTCTTGTGACACATCATTTGAAAGGTCTGCAACTGCTTATTCATATTATGGATGTCTTGTGTGTCACCCCCCATTCTGCCCTCTTGGGGGAATATTTTTAATTTCTTAACAACACCAGTCGTGTGACACATCATTTGAACGATCTGCAACTGTTTATCCATATTATGTGTGAGTTAGAATGTCTTGTGTGTCACCCCCCTCTGCCCCCCAGGGGGGAATTTTCATTTTCTTTACAACACCAGTCGTGTGACACATCATTTGAAAGATCGGCAACTGCTTACTCATATTATGGATGTCTTGTGTGTCACCCCCATTCTGCCCCCCCAGAGGGGAACATTTTAGATTTCTTTGCAACACCAGTCGTGTGACACATCATTTGAAAGATCTGCAACTGCTTATCCATATTATGAATGTCTTGTGTGTCACCTCCCTCTGCTCCCCAGGGGGGGGCTTATTTTTAATTTCTTTACAACACCAGTCGTGTGACACATCATTTGAGAGGTCTGCAACTGCTTATTCATGTTACGGATGCCTTGCATTTCAATCCCCACTCTGCCCCACAGGGGGGGGGGCACATTTTTTATTTCTTAACAACACCAGTCGTGTGACACATCATTTGAAAGGTCTGCAACTGCTTAATAATATTATGGATGACTTGTGTGTCACCCCCCATTCTGCCTCCCCGGGGGGAACATTTTAGATTTCTTTGCAACACCAGTCGTGTGACAAATCATTTGAAAGATCTGCAACTGCTTATCCATATTATGTACTTCTTCTGTGTCACCCCCCTCTGCTCCCCAGAGGGGCTTATTTTTAATTTCTTTACAACATCAGTCGTGTTACACATCATTTGAGAGGTCTGCAATTGCTTATTCATGTTACGGATGTCTTGTATTTCACCCCCCCACTCTGACTCACAGGGGGGGCATATTTTTAATTTCTTTACAACACCAGTCGTGTGACACATCATTTGAGAGGTCTGGAACTGCTTATTCATGTTACGGATGTCTTGCATTTCACCCCCCAATCTGCCCCACTGGGGGGGGCACATTTTTTATTTCTTAACAACACCAGTCGTGTGACACATCATTGGAAAGTTCTGCAACTGCTTAATCATATTACGGATGTCTTGTGTGTCACCTCTCCACTCTGCTCCCTCTGGGTGAGCCACATTTTTTATTTCTTTACAACACCGGTCGTGTTACACATCATTTGAGAGGTCTGCAATTGCTTATTCATGTTACGGATGTCTTGTAATTCACCCCCCACTCTGACTCACAGGGGGGGCATATTTTTAATTTCTTTACAACACCAGTCGTGTGACACATCATTTGAAAGTTCTGCAACTGCTTATTCATTATTATGGATGTCTTGTGTGTCACTCCTCCCACTCTGCCCCACAGGGGGGCAACATTTTAGTTTCTTTACAACACCAGTCGTGTGACACATCATTTGAGAGGTCTGGAACTGCTTATTCATGTTACGGATGTCTTGCATTTCACCCCCCAATCTGCCCCACTGGGGGGGGCACATTTTTTATTTCTTAACAACACCAGTCGTGTGACACATCATTTGAAAGGTCTGCAACTGCTTAATCATATTATGGATGTCTTGTGTGTCACCTCACCACTCTGCCCCACAGGGGGGGCACATTTTTAATTTCTTAACAACACCAGTCGTGTGACACATCATTGGAAAGGTCTGCAACTGCTTAATCATATTATGGATGTCTTGTGTGTCACCTCCCCACTCTGCTCCCTCTGGGTGAGCCACATTTTTTATTTCTTTACAACACCAGTCGTGTGACACATTACTTGAAAGATCTGCAACTGCTTATTAATATTATGGATGTCTTATGTATCACCCCCCCACTCTGCCCCTAGCAGGGGGGCACATTATTAATTTCTTTACAACACCAGTCGTGTACACATCATTTGAAAGATCTGCAACAGCTTATTCATATTATTGATGTCTTGTGTGTCGCTCCCCCCCCTCTGACCTCCAGGGAGGGCACATTTTTAATTTCTTTACAACACCAGTCTTGTGACACATCATTTGAAAGTTCTGCAACTGCTTATTCATATTATGGATGTCTTGTCTCACCCCCCATTCTGCCCCCTTGGGGGGAACATTTTTAATTTCTTTACAACACCAGTCTTGTGACACATCATTTGAAAGGTCTGCAACTGCTTATTCATATTATGGATGTCTTGTGTGTCACCCCCATTCTGCCCCCCCAGAGGGGAAAATTTTAGATTTCTTTGCAACACCAGTCGGTTGACACACCATTTGAAAGGTCTGCAACTGCTTAATCATATTATGGATGTCTTGTGTTTAACCTCACCGCTCTGCCCCACAGGGGGGGGGCATATTTTTAATTTCTTAACAGCACCAGTCGTGTGACACATCATTTGAAAGGTCTGCAACTGCTTAATCATATTATGGATGTCTTGTGTGTCACCTCCCCACTCTGCTCCCTCTGGGTGAGCCACATTTTTTATTTCTTTACAACACCAGTCGTGTGACACATCATTTGAAAGATCTGCAACTGCTTATTAATATTATGGATGTCTTATGTATCACCCCCCCCCTCTGCCCCTAGCAGGGGGGCACATTTTAGATTTCTTTGCAACACCAGTCGTGTGACACATCATTTGAAAGATCTGCAACTGCTTATCCATATTATGAATGTCTTGTGTGTCACCTCCCTCTGCTCCCCAGGGGGGGCTTATTTTTAATTTCTTTACAACACCAGTCGTGTGACACATCATTTGAGAGGTCTGCAACTGCTTATTCATGTTACGGATGTCTTGCATTTCACCCCCCACTCTGCCCCACAGGGGGGGGGCACATTTTTAATTTCTTAACAGCACCAGTCGTGTGACACATCATTTCTTAACAACACCAGTCGTGTGACACATCATTGGAAAGGTCTGCAACTGCTTAATCATATTATGGAAGTCTTGTGTGTCACCTCCCCACTCTGCTCCCTCTGGGTGAGCCACATTTTTTATATCTTTACAACACCAGTCGTGTGACACATTATTTGAAAGATCTGCAACTGCTTATTAATATTATGGTTGTCTTATGTATCACCCCCCACTCTGCCCCTAGCAGGGGGGCACATTTTTAATTTCTTTACAACACCAGTCGTGTACACATCATTTGAAAGATCTGCAACTGCTTATTCATATTATTGATGTTTTGTGTGTCGCCCCCCCCTCTGACCTCCAGGGAGGGCACATTTTTAATTTCTTTACAACACCAGTCGTGTGACACATCATTTGAAAGATCTGCAACTGCTTATCCATATTATGAATGTCTTGTGTGTCACTTCCCTCTGCTCCCCAGGGGGGGCTTATTTTTAATTTCTTTACAACACCAGTCGTGTGACACATCATTTGAGAGGTCTGCAACTGCTTATTCATGTTACGGATGTCTTGCATTTCAACCCCCACTCTGCCCCACAGGGGGGGGGGCACATTTTTTATTTCTTAACAACACCTGTCGTGTGACACATCATTTGAAAGTTCTGCAACTGCTTAATCATATTATGGATGTCTTGTGTGTCACCTCACCACTCTGCCCCACAGGGGGGGGACATTTTTAATTTCTTAACAGCACCAGTCGTGGAACACATCATTTGAAAGGTCTGCAACTGCTTAATCATATTATGGATGTCTTGTGTGTCACCTCCCCACTCTGCTCCCTCTGGGTGAGCCACATTTTTTATTTCTTTACAACACCAGTCGTGTGACACATCATTTGAAAAATCTGCAAATGCTTAATAATATTATGGATGTCTTATGTATCACCCCCCACTCTGCCTCTAGCAGGGGGGCACATTTTTAATTTCTTTACAACACCAGTCGTGTACACATCATTTGAAAGATCTACAACTGCTTATTCATATTATGGATGTCTTGTGTGTCGCCCACCCCCCACTCTGACACCCAGGAGTTGCACATTTTTTATTTCTTTACAACACCGGTCGTGTGACACATCATTTGAAAGGTCTGCAACTGCTTAATCATATTATGGATGTCTTGTGTGTCACCTCCCCACTCTGCCCCCTCTGGGTGAGCCACATTTTTAATTTCTTTACAACACCAGTCGTGTGACACATCATTTGAAAGATCTGCAACTTCTTATTCATATTATGGATGTCTTGTGTGTCACGACTCATTCTGCCCCCCCAGGGGGGAGCATTTTAGATTTTTTAAAACACCAGTCGTGTGACACATCATTTGAAAGATCTGCAACTGCTTATCCATATTATGTGTGAGTTAGAATGTCTTGTGTGTCACCCTCCCATTCTGCCCCCCCCGGGGGGAACATTTTAGATTTCTTTGCAACACCAGTCGTGTGACACATCATTTGAAAGATCTGCAACTGCTTATCCATATTATGTATTTCTTCTGTGTCACCCCCCTCTGCTCCCCAGAGGGGCTTATTTTTAATTTCTTTACAACATCAGTCGTGTGACACATCATTTGAGAGGTCTGCAATTGCTTATTCATGTTACGGATGTCTTGTATTTCACCCCCCCACACTGACTCACAGGGGGGGCATATTTTTAATTTCTTTACAACACCAGTCGTGTGACACATCATTTGAAAGTTCTGCAACTGCTTATTCATTATTATGGATGTCTTGTGTGTCACTCCCCCCACTCTGCCCCACAGGGGGGCAACATTTTTAATTTCTTTACAACACCAGTCGTGTGACACATCATTTGAGAGGTCTGCAACTGCTTATTCATGTTACGGATGTCTTGCATTTCACCCCCCTCTCTGCCCCACTGGGGGGGGCACATTTTTTATTTCTTAACAACACCAGTCGTGTGACACATCATTTGAAAGGTCTACAACTGCTTAATCATATTATGGATGTCTTGTCTGTCACCTCACCACTCTGCCCCACAGGGGCGCACATTTTTAATTTCTTAACAACACCAGTCGTGTGACACATCATTGGAAAGGTCTGCAACTGCTTAATCATATTATGGATGTCTTGTGTGTCACCTCCCCACTCTGCTCCCTCTGGGTTAGCCACATTTTTTATTTCTTTACAACACCAGTCGTGTGACACATTATTTGAAAGATCTGCAACTGCTTATTAATATTATGGATGTCTTATGTATCACCCCCCACTCTGCCCCTAGCAGGGGGGCACATTTTTAATTTCTTTACAACATAAGTCGTGTACACATCATTTGAAAGATCTGCAACTGCTTATTCATATTATTGATGTCTTGTGTGTCGCCCCCCCCTCTGACCTCCAGGGAGGGCACATTTTTAATTTCTTTACAACACCAGTCTTGTGACACATCATTTGAAAGGTCTGCAACTGCTTATTCATATTATGGATGTCTTGTGTCTCACCCCCCATTCTGCCCCCTTGGGGGGAACATTTTTAATTTCTTTACAACACCAGTCTTGTGACACATCATTTGAAAGGTCTGCAACTGCTTATTCATATTATGGATGTCTTGTGTGTCACGACACATTTTGCCCCCCCCCAGGGGGGAACATTTTAAATTTCTTAACAACACCAGTCGTGTGACACATCATTTGAACGATCTGCAAATGTTTATCCATATTATGTGTGAGTTAGAATGTCTTGTGTGTCACCCCCCCTCTGAACCCCAGGGGGGTATTTTCATTTTCTTTACAACACCAGTCGTGTGACACATCATTTGAAAGGTCGGCAACTGCTTACTCATATTATGGATGTCTTGTGTGTCACCCCCATTCTGCCCCCCCAGAGGGGAACATTTTAGATTTCTTTGCAACACCAGTCGTGTGACACATCATTTGAAAGGTCTGCAACTGCTTAATCATATTATGGATGTCTTGTGTGTCACCTCACCACTCTGACCCACAGGGGGGGGGGCATATTTTTAATTTCTTAACAGCACCAGTCGTGTGACACATCATTTGAAAGGTCTGCAACTGCTTAATCATATTATGGATGTCTTGTGTGTCACCTCCCCACTCTGCTCCCTCTGGGTGAGCCCCATTTTTTATTTCTTTACAACACCAGTCGTGTGACACATCATTTGAAAGATCTGCAACTGCGTATTAATATTATGGATGTCTTATGTATCACCCCCACTCTGCCCCTAGCAGGGGGGCACATTTTAGATTTCTTTGCAACACCAGTCGTGTGACACATCATTTGAAAGATCTGCAACTGCTTATCCATATTATGTATTTCTTCTGTGTTACCCCCTTCTGCTCCCCAGGGGGGCTTATTTTTAATTTCTTTACAACATCAGTCGTGTGACACATCATTTGAGAGGTCTGCAATTGCTTATTCATGTTACGGATATCTTGTATTTCACCCCCCCACTCTGACTCACAGGGGGGGCACATTTTTAATTTCTTTACAACACCAGTCGTGTGACACATCATTTGAAAGTTCTGCAACTGCTTATTCATTATTATGGATGTCTTCTGTGTCACACCCCCACTCTGCCCCACAGGGGGGCAACATTTTTAATTTCTTTACAACACCAGTCGTGTGACACATCATTTGAGAGGTCTGCAACTGCTTATTCATGTTACGGATGTCTTGCATTTCACCCCACACTCTGCCGCACTGGGGGGGCACATTTTTTATTTCTTAACAACACCAGTCGTGTGACACATCATTTGAAAGTTCTGCAACTGCTTAATCATATTATGGATGTCTTTTGTGTCACCTCACCACTCTGCCCCACAGGGGGGGGCACATTTTTAATTTCTTAAGAACACCAGTCGTGTGACACATCATTTGAAAGGTCTGCAACTGCTTAATCATATTATGGATGTCTTGTGTGTCACCTCCCCAATCTGCTCCCTCTGGGTGAGCCACATTTTTAATTTCTTTACAACAGCAGTCGTGTCACACATCATTTGAAAGGTCTGCAACTTCTTATTCATATTATGGATGTCTTGTGTGTGACTCCCCCTCTCTGCCCCCAGGGGGGCACATTTTTAATTTCTTAACAACACCAGTCGTGTGATACATCATATGAAAGGTCTGCAACTGCTTAATCATATTATGGATGTCTTTTTTTTCACCTCCCCACTCTGCCCCCTCTGGGTGAGCCACATTTTTAATTTCTTTACATCACCAGTCGTGTACACATCATTTGAAAGATCTGCAACTGCTTATTCATATTATTGATGTCTTGTGTGTCGCCCCCCCCTCTGACCTCCAGGGAGGGCTCATTTTTAATTTCTTTACAACACCAGTCTTGTGACACATCATTTGAAAGGTCTGCAATTGCTTATTCATATTATGGATGTCTTGTGTGTCACGACACATTTTGCCCCCCCCAGGGGGCAACATTTTAAATTCCTTAACAACCCCAGTCGTGTGACACATCATTTGAACGATCTGCAACTGTTTATCCATATTATGTGTGAGTTAGAATGTCTTGTGTGTCACCCCCCTCTGCCCCCAGGGGGGAATTTTCATTTTCTTTACAACACCAGTCGTGTGACACATCATTTGAAAGATCGGCAATTGCTTACTCATATTATGGATGTCTTGTGTGTCACCCACATTCTGCCCCCCCAGAGGGGAAAATTTTAGATTTCTTTGCAACACCAGTCGTGTGACACACCATTTGAAAGGTCTGCAACTGCTTAATCATATTATGGATGTATTGTGTGTCACCTCACCACTCTGCCCCACAGGGGGGGGCATATTTTTAATTTCTTAACAGCACCAGTCGTGTGACACATCATTTGAAAGGTCTGCAACTGCTTAATCATATTATGGATGTCTTGTGTGTCACCTCCCCACCCTGCTCCCTCTGGGTGAGCCACATTTTTTATTTCTTTACAACACCAGTCGTGTGACACATCATTTGAAAGATCTGCAACTGCTTATTAATATTATGGATGTCTTATGTATCACCCCCCCCCTCTGCCCCTAGCAGGGGGGCACATTTTAGATTTCTTTGCAACACCAGTCGTGTGACACATCATTTGAAAGATCTGCAACTGCTTATCCATATTATGAATGTCTTGTGTGTCACCTCCCTCTGCTCCCCAGGGGGGGCTTATTTTTAATTTCTTTACAACACCAGTCGTGTGACACATCATTTGAGAGGTCTGCAACTGCTTATTCATGTTACGGATGTCTTGCATTTCACCCCCCACTCTGCCCCACAGGGGGGGGGGCACATTTTTAATTTCTTAACAGCACCAGTCGTGTGACACATCATTTCTTAACAACACCAGTCGTGTGACACATCATTGGAAAGGTCTGCAACTGCTTAATCATATTATGGATGTCTTGTGTGTCACCTCCCCACTCTGCTCCCTCTGGCTGAGCCACATTTTTTATATCTTTACAACACCAGTCGTGTGACACATTATTTGAAAGATCTGCAACTGCTTATTAATATTATGGTTGTCTTATGTATCACCCCCCACTCTGCCCCTAGCAGGGGGGCACATTTTTAATTTCTTTACAACACCAGTCGTGTACACATCATTTGAAAGATCTGCAACTGCTTATTCATATTATTGATGTCTTGTGTGTCGCCCCCCCCTCTGACCTCCAGGGAGGGCACATTTTTAATTTCTTTAGAACACCAGTCGTGTGACACATCATTTGAAAGATCTGCAACTGCTTATCCATATTATGAATGTCTTGTGTGTCACTTCCCTCTGCTCCCCAGGGGGGGCTTATTTTTAATTTCTTTACAACACCAGTCGTGTGACACATCATTTGAGAGGTCTGCAACTGCTTATTCATGTTACGGATGTCTTGCATTTCAACCCCCACTCTGCCCCACAGGGGGGGGCACATTTTTTATTTCTTAACAACACCTGTCGTGTGACACATCATTTGAAAGTTCTGCAACTGCTTAATCATATTATGGATGTCTTGTGTGTCACCTCACCACTCTGCCCCACAGGGGGGGGACATTTTTAATTTCTTAACAGCACCAGTCGTGGAACACATCATTTGAAAGGTCTGCAACTGCTTAATCATATTATGGATGTCTTGTGTGTCACCTCCCCACTCTGCTCCCTCTGGGTGAGCCACATTTTTTATTTCTTTACAACACCAGTCGTGTGACACATCATTTGAAAAATCTGCAAATGCTTAATAATATTATGGATGTCTTATGTATCACCCCCCACTCTGCCTCTAGCAGGGGGGCACATTTTTAATTTCTTTACAACACCAGTCGTGTACACATCATTTGAAAGATCTACAACTGCTTATTCATATTATGGATGTCTTGTGTGTCGCCCACCCCCCACTCTGACACCCAGGAGGGGCACATTTTTTATTTCTTTACAACACCGGTCGTGTGACACATCATTTGAAAGGTCTGCAACTGCTTAATCATATTATGGATGTCTTGTGTGTCACCTCCCCACTCTGCCCCCTCTGGGTGAGCCACATTTTTAATTTCTTTACAACACCAGTCGTGTGACACATCATTTGAAAGATCTGCAACTGCTTATCCATATTATGTGTGAGTTAGAATGTCTTGTGTGTCACCCCCCCCATTCTGCCCCCCCCGGGGGGAACATTTTAGATTTCTTTGCAACACCAGTCGTGTGACACATCATTTGAAAGATCTGCAACTGCTTATCCATATTATGTATTTCTTCTGTGTCACCCCCCCTCTGCTCCCCAGAGGGGCTTATTTTTAATTTCTTTACAACATCAGTCGTGTGACACATCATTTGAGAGGTCTGCAATTGCTTATTCATGTTACGGATGTCTTGTATTTCACCCCCCACTCTGACTCACAGGGGGGGCATATTTTTAATTTCTTTACAACACCAGTCGTGTGACACATCATTTGAAAGTTCTGCAACTGCTTATTCATTATTATGGATGTCTTGTGTGTCACTCCCCCCACTCTGCCCCACAGGGGGGCAACATTTTTAATTTCTTTACAACACCCGTCGTGTGACACATCATTTGAGAGGTCTGCAACTGCTTATTCATGTTACGGATGTCTTGCATTTCACCCCCGTCTCTGCCCCACTGGGGGGGGCACATTTTTTATTTCTTAACAACACCAGTCGTGTGACACATCATTTGAAAGGTCTACAACTGCTTAATCATATTATGGATGTCTTGTGTGTCACCTCACCACTCTGCCCCACAGGGGCGCACATTTTTAATTTCTTAACAACACCAGTCGTGTGACACATCATTGGAAAGGTCTGCAACTGCTTAATCATATTATGGATGTCTTGTGTGTCACCTCCCCACTCTGCTCCCTCTGGGTTAGCCACATTTTTTATTTCTTTACAACACCAGTCGTGTGACACATTATTTGAAAGATCTGCAACTGCTTATTAATATTATGGATGTCTTATGTATCACCCCCCACTCTGCCCCTAGCAGGGGGGCACATTTTTAATTTCTTTACAACATAAGTCGTGTACACATCATTTGAAAGATCTGCAACTGCTTATTCATATTATTGATGTCTTGTGTGTCGCCCCCCCCTCTGACCTCCAGGGAGGGCACATTTTTAATTTCTTTACAACACCAGTCTTGTGACACATCATTTGAAAGGTCTGCAACTGCTTATTCATATTATGGATGTCTTGTGTCTCACCCCCCATTCTGCCCCCTTGGGGGGAACATTTTTAATTTCTTTACAACACCAGTCTTGTGACACATCATTTGAAAGGTCTGCAACTGCTTATTCATATTATGGATGTCTTGTGTGTCACGACACATTTTGCCCCCCCCAGGGGGGAACATTTTAAATTTCTTAACAACACCAGTCGTGTGACACATCATTTGAACGATCTGCAAATGTTTATCCATATTATGTGTGAGTTAGAATGTCTTGTGTGTCACCCCCCTCTGCCCCCCAGGGGGGTATTTTCATTTTCTTTACAACACCAGTCGTGTGACACATCATTTGAAAGGTCGGCAACTGCTTACTCATATTATGGATGTCTTGTGTGTCACCCCCATTCTGCCCCCCCAGAGGGGAACATTTTAGATTTCTTTGCAACACCAGTCGTGTGACACATCATTTGAAAGGTCTGCAACTGCTTAATCATATTATGGATGTCTTGTGTGTCACCTCACCACTCTGAACCACAGGGGGGGGGCATATTTTTAATTTCTTAACAGCACCAGTCGTGTGACACATCATTTGAAAGGTCTGCAACTGCTTAATCATATTATGGATGTCTTGTGTGTCACCTCCCCACTCTGCTCCCTCTGGGTGAGCCCCATTTTTTATTTCTTTACAACACCAGTCGTGTGACACATCATTTGAAAGATCTGCAACTGCTTATTAATATTATGGATGTCTTATGTATCACCCCCACTCTGCCCCTAGCAGGGGGGCACATTTTAGATTTCATTGCAACACCAATCGTGTGACAAATCATTTGAAAGATCTGCAACTGCTTATCCATATTATGTATTTCTTCTGTGTTACCCCCTTCTGCTCCCCAGGGGGGCTTATTTTTATTTTCTTTACAACATCAGTCGTGTGACACATCATTTGAGAGGTCTGCAACTGCTTATTCATTATTATGGATGTCTTCTGTGTCACACCCCCACTCTGCCCCACAGGGGGGCAACGTTTTTAATTTCTTTACAACACCAGTCGTGTGACACATCATTTGAGAGGTCTGCAACTGCTTATTCATGTTACGGATATCTTGTATTTCACCCCCCACTCTGACTCACAGGGGGGGCACATTTTTAATTTCTTTACAACACCAGTCGTGTGACACATCATTTGAAAGTTCTGCAACTGCTTATTCATTATTATGGATGTCTTCTGTGTCACACCCCCACTCTGCCCCACAGGGGGGCAACATTTTTAATTTCTTTACAACACCAGTCGTGTGACACATCATTTGAGAGGTCTGCAACTGCTTATTCATGTTACGGATGTCTTGCATTTCACCCCCCACTCTGCCGCACTGGGGGGGCACATTTTTTATTTCTTAACAACACCAGTCGTGTGACACATCATTTGAAAGTTCTGCAACTGCTTAATCATATTATGGATGCCTTGTGTGTCACCTCACCACTCTGCCCCACAGGGGGGGCACATTTTTAATTTCTTAAGAACACCAGTCTTGTGACACATCATTTGAAAGGTCTGCAACTGTTTAATCATATTATGGATGTCTTGTGTGTCACCTCCCCAATCTGCTCCCTCTGGGTGAGCCACATTTTTAATTTCTTTACAACAGCAGTCGTGTCACACATCATTTGAAAGGTCTGCAACTTCTTATTCATATTATGGATGTCTTGTGTGTGACTCCCCCTCTCTGCCCCCAGGGGGGCACATTTTTAATTTCTTAACAACACCAGTTGTGTGATACATCATATGAAAGGTCTGCAACTGCTTAATCATATTATGGATGTCTTTTTTTTCACCTCCCCACTCTGCCCCCTCTGGGTGAGCCACATTTTTAATTTCTTTACATCACCAGTCGTGTACACATCATTTGAAAGATCTGCAACTGCTTATTCATATTATTGATGTCTTGTGTGTCGCCCCCCCCCTCTGACCTCCAGGGAGGGCTCATTTTTAATTTCTTTACAACACCAGTCTTGTGACACATCATTTGAACGATCTGCAACTGTTTATCCATATTATGTGTGAGTTAGAATGTCTTGTGTGTCACCCCCCTCTGCCCCCAGGGGGGAATTTTCATTTTCTTTACAACACCAGTCGTGTGACACATCATTTGAAAGATCGGCAATTGCTTACTCATATTATGGATGTCTTGTGTGTCACCCCCATTCTGCCCCCCCAGAGGGGAACATTTTAGATTTCTTTGCCACACCAGTCGTGTGACACATCATTTGAAAGATCTGCAACTGCTTATCCATATTATGAATGTCTTGTGTGTCACCTCCCTCTGCTCCCCAGGGGGGGCTTATTTTTAATTTCTTTACAACACCAGTCGTGTGACACATCATTTGAGAGGTCTGCAACTGCTTATTCATGTTACGGATGTCTTGCATTTCAACCCCCACTCTGCCCCACAGGGGGGGGGAACATTTTTTATTTCTTAACAACACCAGTCGTGTGACACATCATTTGAAAGGTCTGCAACTGCTTAATCATATTATGGATGTCTTGTGTGTCACCTCACCACTCTGCCCCACAGGGGGGGGACATTTTTAATTTCTTAACAGCACCAGTCGTAGTACACATCATTTGAAAGGTCTGCAACTGCTTAATCATAATATGGATGTCTTTTGTGTCACCTCCCCACTCTGCTCCCTCTGGGTGAGCCACATTTTTAATTTCTTTACATCACCTGTCGTGTACACATCATTTGAAAGGTCTGCAACTGCTTAATCATATTATGGATGTCTTGTGTGTCACCTCCCCACTCTGCTCCCTCTGGGTGAGCCACATTTTTTATTTCTTTACAACACCAGTCGTGTGACACATCATTTGAAAAATCTGCAAATGCTTAATAATATTATGGATGTCTTATGTATCACCCCCCACTCTGCCTCTAGCAGGGGGGCACATTTTTAATTTCTTTACAACACCAGTCGTGTACACATCATTTGAAAGATCTACAACTGCTTATTCATATTATGGATGTCTTGTGTGTCGCCCACCCCCCACTCTGACACCCAGGAGGGGCACATTTTTTATTTCTTTACAACACCGGTCGTGTGACACATCATTTGAAAGGTCTGCAACTGCTTAATCATATTATGGATGTCTTGTGTGTCACCTCCCCACTCTGCCCCCTCTGGGTGAGCCACATTTTTAATTTCTTTACAACACCAGTCGTGTGACACATCATTTGAAAGATCTGCAACTGCTTATCCATATTATGTATTTCTTCTGTGTCACCCCCCTCTGCTCCCCAGAGGGGCTTATTTTTAATTTCTTTACAACATCAGTCGTGTGACACATCATTTGAGAGGTCTGCAATTGCTTATTCATGTTACGGATGTCTTGTATTTCACCCCCCCACTCTGACTCACAGGGGGGGGCATATTTTTAATTTCTTTACAACACCAGTCGTGTGACACATCATTTGAAAGTTCTGCAACTGCTTATTCATTATTATGGATGTCTTGTGTGTCACTCCCCCCACTCTGCCCCACAGGGGGGCAACATTTTAAATTTCTTTACAACACCCGTCGTGTGACACATCATTTGAGAGGTCTGCAACTGCTTATTCATGTTACGGATGTCTTGCATTTCACCCCCGTCTCTGCCCCACTGGGGGGGGGCACATTTTTTATTTCTTAACAACACCAGTCGTGTGACACATCATTTGAAAGGTCTACAACTGCTTAATCATATTATGGATGTCTTGTGTGTCACCTCACCACTCTGCCCCACAGGGGCGCACATTTTTAATTTCTTAACAACACCAGTCGTGTGACACATCATTGGAAAGGTCTGCAACTGCTTAATCATATTATGGATGTCTTGTGTGTCACCCTCCCCACTCTGCTCCCTCTGGGTTAGCCACATTTTTTATTTCTTTACAACACCAGTCGTGTGACACATTATTTGAAAGATCTGCAACTGCTTATTAATATTATGGATGTCTTATGTATCACCCCCCACTCTGCCCCTAGCAGGGGGGCACATTTTTAATTTCTTTACAACATAAGTCGTGTACACATCATTTGAAAGATCTGCAACTGCTTATTCATATTATTGATGTCTTGTGTGTCGCCCCCCCCCTCTGACCTCCAGGGAGGGCACATTTTTAATTTCTTTACAACACCAGTCTTGTGACACATCATTTGAAAGGTCTGCAACTGCTTATTCATATTATGGATGTCTTGTGTCTCACCCCCCATTCTGCCCCCTTGGGGGGAACATTTTTAATTTCTTTACAACACCAGTCTTGTGACACATCATTTGAAAGGTCTGCAACTGCTTATTCATATTATGGATGTCTTGTGTGTCACGACACATTTTGCCCCCCCCAGGGGGGAACATTTTAAATTTCTTAACAACACCAGTCGTGTGACACATCATTTGAACGATCTGCAAATGTTTATCCATATTATGTGTGAGTTAGAATGTCTTGTGTGTCACCCCCCCTCTGCCCCCCAGGGGGGTATTTTCATTTTCTTTACAACACCAGTCGTGTGACACATCATTTGAAAGGTCGGCAACTGCTTACTCATATTATGGATGTCTTGTGTGTCACCCCCATTCTGCCCCCCCAGAGGGGAACATTTTAGATTTCTTTGCAACACCAGTCGTGTGACACATCATTTGAAAGGTCTGCAACTGCTTAATCATATTATGGATGTCTTGTGTGTCACCTCACCACTCTGACCCACAGGGGGGGGGCATATTTTTAATTTCTTAACAGCACCAGTCGTGTGACACATCATTTGAAAGGTCTGCAACTGTTTAATCATATTATGGATGTCTTGTGTGTCACCTCCCCACTCTGCTCCCTCTGGGTGAGCCCCATTTTTTATTTCTTTACAACACCAGTCGTGTGACACATCATTTGAAAGATCTGCAACTGCTTATTAATATTATGGATGTCTTATGTATCACCCCCACTCTGCCCCTAGCAGGGGGGCACATTTTAGATTTCATTGCAACACCAGTCGTGTGACACATCATTTGAAAGATCTGCAACTGCTTATCCATATTATGTATTTCTTCTGTGTTACCCCCTTCTGCTCCCCAGGGGGGCTTATTTTTATTTTCTTTACAACACCAGTCGTGTGACACATCATTTGAAAGATCTGCAACTGCTTATTAATATTATGGATGTCTTATGTATCACCCCCACTCTGCCCCTAGCAGGGGGGCACATTTTAGATTTCATTGCAACACCAGTCGTGTGACACATCATTTGAAAGATCTGCAACTGCTTATCCATATTATGTATTTCTTCTGTGTTACCCCCTTCTGCTCCCCAGGGGGGCTTATTTTTATTTTCTTTACAACATCAGTCGTGTGACACATCATTTGAGAGGTCTGCAATTGCTTATTCATGTTACGGATATCTTGTATTTCACCCCCCACTCTGACTCACAGGGGGGGCACATTTTTAATTTCTTTACAACACCAGTCGTGTGACACATCATTTGAAAGTTCTGCAACTGCTTATTCATTATTATGGATGTCTTCTGTGTCACACCCCCACTCTGCCCCACAGGGGGGCAACATTTTTAATTTCTTTACAACACCAGTCGTGTGACACATCATTTGAGAGGTCTGCAACTGCTTATTCATGTTACGGATGTCTTGCATTTCACCCCCCACTCTGCCGCACTGGGGGGGCACATTTTTTATTTCTTAACAACACCAGTCGTGTGACACATCATTTGAAAGTTCTGCAACTGCTTAATCATATTATGGATGTCTTGTGTGTCACCTCACCACTCTGCCCCACAGGGGGGGGCACATTTTTAATTTCTTAAGAACACCAGTCGTGTGACACATCATTTGAAAGGTCTGCAACTGTTTAATCATATTATGGATGTCTTGTGTGTCACCTCCCCAATCTGCTCCCTCTGGGTGAGCCACATTTTTAATTTCTTTACAACAGCAGTCGTGTCACACATCATTTGAAAGGTCTGCAACTTCTTATTCATATTATGGATGTCTTGTGTGTGACTCCCCCTCTCTGCCCCCAGGGGGGCACATTTTTAATTTCTTAACAACACCAGTTGTGTGATACATCATATGAAAGGTCTGCAACTGCTTAATCATATTATGGATGTCTTTTTTTTCACCTCCCCACTCTGCCCCCTCTGGGTGAGCCACATTTTTAATTTCTTTACATCACCAGTCGTGTACACATCATTTGAAAGATCTGCAACTGCTTATTCATATTATTGATGTCTTGTGTGTCGCCCCCCCCCTCTGACCTCCAGGGAGGGCTCATTTTTAATTTCTTTACAACACCAGTCTTGTGACACATCATTTGAACGATCTGCAACTGTTTATCCATATTATGTGTGAGTTAGAATGTCTTGTGTGTCACCCCCCTCTGCCCCCAGGGGGGAATTTTCATTTTCTTTACAACACCAGTCGTGTGACACATCATTTGAAAGATCGGCAATTGCTTACTCATATTATGGATGTCTTGTGTGTCACCCCCATTCTGCCCCCCCAGAGGGGAACATTTTAGATTTCTTTGCAACACCAGTCGTGTGACACATCATTTGAAAGATCTGCAACTGCTTATCCATATTATGAATGTCTTGTGTGTCACCTCCCTCTGCTCCCCAGGGGGGGGCTTATTTTTAATTTCTTTACAACACCAGTCGTGTGAGACATCATTTGAAAGGTCTGCAACTGCTTAATCATATTATGGATGTCTTGTGTGTCACCTCCCCACTCTGCTCCCTCTGGGTGAGCCACATTTTTTATTTCTTTACAACACCAGTCGTGTGACACATCATTTGAAAGATCTGCAACTGCTTATTAATATTATGGATGTCTTATGTATCACCCCCCACTCTGCCCCTAGCAGGGGGGCACATTTTAGATTTCTTTGCAACACCAGTCGTGTGACACATCATTTGAAAGATCTGCAACTGCTAATCCATATTATGAATGTCTTGTGTGTCACCTCCCTCTGCTCCCCAGGGGGGGCTTATTTTTAATTTCTTTACAACACCAGTCGTGTGACACATCATTTGAGAGGTCTGCAACTGCTTATTCATGTTACGGATGTCTTGCATTTCACCCCCCACTCTGCCCCACAGGGGGGGCACATTTTTTATTTCTTTACAACACCGGTCGTGTGACACATCATTTGAAATGTCTGCAACTGCTTAATCATATTATGGATGTCTTGTGTGTCACCTCCCCACTCTGCCCCCTCTGGGTGAGCCACATTTTTAATTTCTTTACAACACCAGTCGTGTGACACATCATTTGAAAGATCTGCAATTGCTTATTAATATTATGGATGTCTTATGTATCACCCCCCACACTGCCCCTAGCAGGGGGGCACATTTTTAATTTCTTTACAATACCAGTAGTGTACACATCATTTGAAAGATCTGCAAATGCTTATTCATATTATGGATGTCTTGTGTGCCGCCCACCCCCCACTCTGAACCCCAGGAGGGACACATTTTTAATTTCTTTACAACACCAGTCGTGTCACACATCATTTGAAAGGTCTGCAACTGCTTATTCATATTATGGATGTCTTGTGTGTCGCCCACCCCCCACTATGACCCCCAGAGCGGCACATTTTTAATTTCTTTACAACACCAGTCGTGTCACACATCATTTGAAAGGTCTGCAATTTCTTATTCATATTATGGATGTCTTGTGTGTGACTCCCCCACTCTGCCCCCAGGGGGGCACATTTTTAATTTCTTAACAACACCAGTCGTGTGATACATCATATGAAAGGTCTGCAACTGCTTAATCATATTATGGATGTCTTTTTTTTCACCTCCCCACTCTGCCCCCTCTGGGTGAGCCACATTTTTAATTTCTCTACATCACCAGTCGTGTACACATCATTTGAAAGATTTGCAACTGCTTATTCATATTATTGATGTCTTGTGTGTCGCCCCCCCCTCTGACCTCCAGGGAGGGCTCATTTTTAATTTCTTTACAACACCAGTCTTGTGACACATCATTTGAAAGGTCTGCAACTGCTTATTCATATTATGGATGTCTTGTGTGTCACCCCCCATTCTGCCCTCTTGGGGGAATATTTTTAATTTCTTAACAACACCAGTCGTGTGACACATCATTTGAACGATCTGCAACTGTTTATCCATATTATGTGTGAGTTAGAATGTCTTGTGTGTCACCCCCCTCTGCCCCCCAGGGGGGAATTTTCATTTTCTTTACAACACCAGTCGTGTGACACATCATTTGAAAGATCGGCAACTGCTTACTCATATTATGGATGTCTTGTGTGTCACCCCCATTCTGCCCCCCCAGAGGGGAACATTTTAGATTTCTTTGCAACACCAGTCGTGTGACACATCATTTGAAAGATCTGCAACTGCTTATCCATATTATGAATGTCTTGTGTGTCACCTCCCTCTGCTCCCCAGGGGGGGGCTTATTTTTAATTTCTTTACAACACCAGTCGTGTGACACATCATTTGAGAGGTCTGCAACTGCTTATTCATGTTACGGATGCCTTGCATTTCAATCCCCACTCTGCCCCACAGGGGGGGGGCACATTTTTTATTTCTTAACAACACCAGTCGTGTGACACATCATTTGAAAGGTCTGCAACTGCTTAATAATATTATGGATGACTTGTGTGTCACCCCACATTCTGCCCCCCCGGGGGGAACATTTTAGATTTCTTTGCAACACCAGTCGTGTGACAAATCATTTGAAAGATCTGCAACTGCTTATCCATATTATGTACTTCTTCTGTGTCACCCCCCTCTGCTCCCCAGAGGGGCCTATTTTTAATTTCTTTACAACATCAGTCGTGTTACACATCATTTGAGAGGTCTGCAATTGCTTATTCATGTTACGGATGTCTTGTATTTCACCCCCCCACTCTGACTCACAGGGGGGGCATATTTTTAATTTCTTTACAACACCAGTCGTGTGACACATCATTTGAAAGTTCTGCAACTGCTTATTCATTATTATGGATGTCTTCTGTGTCACACCCCCACTCTGCCCCACAGGGGGGCAACATTTTTAATTTCTTTACAACACCAGTCGTGTGACACATCATTTGAGAGGTCTGCAACTGCTTATTCATGTTACGGATGTCTTGCATTTCACCCCCCACTCTGCCGCACTGGGGGGGCACATTTTTTATTTCTTAACAACACCAGTCGTGTGACACATCATTTGAAAGTTCTGCAACTGCTTAATCATATTATGGATGTCTTGTGTGTCACCTCACCACTCTGCCCCACAGGGGGGGGCACATTTTTAATTTCTTAAGAACACCAGTCGTGTGACACATCATTTGAAAGGTCTGCAACTGTTTAATCATATTATGGATGTCTTGTGTGTCACCTCCCCAATCTGCTCCCTCTGGGTGAGCCACATTTTTAATTTCTTTACAACAGCAGTCGTGTCACACATCATTTGAAAGGTCTGCAACTTCTTATTCATATTATGGATGTCTTGTGTGTGACTCCCCCTCTCTGCCCCCAGGGGGGCACATTTTTAATTTCTTAACAACACCAGTTGTGTGATACATCATATGAAAGGTCTGCAACTGCTTAATCATATTATGGATGTCTTTTTTTTCACCTCCCCACTCTGCCCCCTCTGGGTGAGCCACATTTTTAATTTCTTTACATCACCAGTCGTGTACACATCATTTGAAAGATCTGCAACTGCTTATTCATATTATTGATGTCTTGTGTGTCGCCCCCCCCCTCTGACCTCCAGGGAGGGCTCATTTTTAATTTCTTTACAACACCAGTCTTGTGACACATCATTTGAACGATCTGCAACTGTTTATCCATATTATGTGTGAGTTAGAATGTCTTGTGTGTCACCCCCCTCTGCCCCCAGGGGGGAATTTTCATTTTCTTTACAACACCAGTCGTGTGACACATCATTTGAAAGATCGGCAATTGCTTACTCATATTATGGATGTCTTGTGTGTCACCCCCATTCTGCCCCCCCAGAGGGGAACATTTTAGATTTCTTTGCAACACCAGTCGTGTGACACATCATTTGAAAGATCTGCAACTGCTTATCCATATTATGAATGTCTTGTGTGTCACCTCCCTCTGCTCCCCAGGGGGGGGCTTATTTTTAATTTCTTTACAACACCAGTCGTGTGAGACATCATTTGAAAGGTCTGCAACTGCTTAATCATATTATGGATGTCTTGTGTGTCACCTCCCCACTCTGCTCCCTCTGGGTGAGCCACATTTTTTATTTCTTTACAACACCAGTCGTGTGACACATCATTTGAAAGATCTGCAACTGCTTATTAATATTATGGATGTCTTATGTATCACCCCCCACTCTGCCCCTAGCAGGGGGGCACATTTTAGATTTCTTTGCAACACCAGTCGTGTGACACATCATTTGAAAGATCTGCAACTGCTAATCCATATTATGAATGTCTTGTGTGTCACCTCCCTCTGCTCCCCAGGGGGGGCTTATTTTTAATTTCTTTACAACACCAGTCGTGTGACACATCATTTGAGAGGTCTGCAACTGCTTATTCATGTTACGGATGTCTTGCATTTCACCCCCCACTCTGCCCCACAGGGGGGGCACATTTTTTATTTCTTTACAACACCGGTCGTGTGACACATCATTTGAAATGTCTGCAACTGCTTAATCATATTATGGATGTCTTGTGTGTCACCTCCCCACTCTGCCCCCTCTGGGTGAGCCACATTTTTAATTTCTTTACAACACCAGTCGTGTGACACATCATTTGAAAGATCTGCAATTGCTTATTAATATTATGGATGTCTTATGTATCACCCCCCACACTGCCCCTAGCAGGGGGGCACATTTTTAATTTCTTTACAATACCAGTAGTGTACACATCATTTGAAAGATCTGCAAATGCTTATTCATATTATGGATGTCTTGTGTGCCGCCCACCCCCCACTCTGAACCCCAGGAGGGACACATTTTTAATTTCTTTACAACACCAGTCGTGTCACACATCATTTGAAAGGTCTGCAACTGCTTATTCATATTATGGATGTCTTGTGTGTCGCCCACCCCCCACTATGACCCCCAGAGCGGCACATTTTTAATTTCTTTACAACACCAGTCGTGTCACACATCATTTGAAAGGTCTGCAATTTCTTATTCATATTATGGATGTCTTGTGTGTGACTCCCCCACTCTGCCCCCAGGGGGGCACATTTTTAATTTCTTAACAACACCAGTCGTGTGATACATCATATGAAAGGTCTGCAACTGCTTAATCATATTATGGATGTCTTTTTTTTCACCTCCCCACTCTGCCCCCTCTGGGTGAGCCACATTTTTAATTTCTCTACATCACCAGTCGTGTACACATCATTTGAAAGATTTGCAACTGCTTATTCATATTATTGATGTCTTGTGTGTCGCCCCCCCCTCTGACCTCCAGGGAGGGCTCATTTTTAATTTCTTTACAACACCAGTCTTGTGACACATCATTTGAAAGGTCTGCAACTGCTTATTCATATTATGGATGTCTTGTGTGTCACCCCCCATTCTGCCCTCTTGGGGGAATATTTTTAATTTCTTAACAACACCAGTCGTGTGACACATCATTTGAACGATCTGCAACTGTTTATCCATATTATGTGTGAGTTAGAATGTCTTGTGTGTCACCCCCCTCTGCCCCCCAGGGGGGAATTTTCATTTTCTTTACAACACCAGTCGTGTGACACATCATTTGAAAGATCGGCAACTGCTTACTCATATTATGGATGTCTTGTGTGTCACCCCCATTCTGCCCCCCCAGAGGGGAACATTTTAGATTTCTTTGCAACACCAGTCGTGTGACACATCATTTGAAAGATCTGCAACTGCTTATCCATATTATGAATGTCTTGTGTGTCACCTCCCTCTGCTCCCCAGGGGGGGGCTTATTTTTAATTTCTTTACAACACCAGTCGTGTGACACATCATTTGAGAGGTCTGCAACTGCTTATTCATGTTACGGATGCCTTGCATTTCAATCCCCACTCTGCCCCACAGGGGGGGGGCACATTTTTTATTTCTTAACAACACCAGTCGTGTGACACATCATTTGAAAGGTCTGCAACTGCTTAATAATATTATGGATGACTTGTGTGTCACCCCACATTCTGCCCCCCCGGGGGGAACATTTTAGATTTCTTTGCAACACCAGTCGTGTGACAAATCATTTGAAAGATCTGCAACTGCTTATCCATATTATGTACTTCTTCTGTGTCACCCCCCTCTGCTCCCCAGAGGGGCCTATTTTTAATTTCTTTACAACATCAGTCGTGTTACACATCATTTGAGAGGTCTGCAATTGCTTATTCATGTTACGGATGTCTTGTATTTCACCCCCCCACTCTGACTCACAGGGGGGGCATATTTTTAATTTCTTTACAACACCAGTCGTGTGACACATCATTTGAGAGGTCTGGAACTGCTTATTCATGTTACGGATGTCTTGCATTTCACCCCCCAATCTGCCCCACTGGGGGGGGCACATTTTTTATTTCTTAACAACACCAGTCGTGTGACACATCATTGGAAAGTTCTGCAACTGCTTAATCATATTACGGATGTCTTGTGTGTCACCTCTCCACTCTGCTCCCTCTGGGTGAGCCACATTTTTTATTTCTTTACAACACCGGTCGTGTTACACATCATTTGAGAGGTCTGCAATTGCTTATTCATGTTACGGATGTCTTGTAATTCACCCCCCACTCTGACTCACAGGGGGGGCATATTTTTAATTTCTTTACAACACCAGTCGTGTGACACATCATTTGAAAGTTCTGCAACTGCTTATTCATTATTATGGATGTCTTGTGTGTCACTCCTCCCACTCTGCCCCACAGGGGGGCAACATTTTAGTTTCTTTACAACACCAGTCGTGTGACACATCATTTGAGAGGTCTGGAACTGCTTATTCATGTTACGGATGTCTTGCATTTCACCCCCCAATCTGCCCCACTGGGGGGGGCACATTTTTTATTTCTTAACAACACCAGTCGTGTGACACATCATTTGAAAGGTCTGCAACTGCTTAATCATATTATGGATGTCTTGTGTGTCACCTCACCACTCTGCCCCACAGGGGGGGCACATTTTTAATTTCTTAACAACACCAGTCGTGTGACACATCATTGGAAAGGTCTGCAACTGCTTAATCATATTATGGATGTCTTGTGTGTCACCTCCCCACTCTGCTCCCTCTGGGTGAGCCACATTTTTTATTTCTTTACAACACCAGTCGTGTGACACATTACTTGAAAGATCTGCAACTGCTTATTAATATTATGGATGTCTTATGTATCACCCCCCCACTCTGCCCCTAGCAGGGGGGCACATTATTAATTTCTTTACAACACCAGTCGTGTACACATCATTTGAAAGATCTGCAACAGCTTATTCATATTATTGATGTCTTGTGTGTCGCTCCCCCCCCTCTGACCTCCAGGGAGGGCACATTTTTAATTTCTTTACAACACCAGTCTTGTGACACATCATTTGAAAGTTCTGCAACTGCTTATTCATATTATGGATGTCTTGTCTCACCCCCCATTCTGCCCCCTTGGGGGGAACATTTTTAATTTCTTTACAACACCAGTCTTGTGACACATCATTTGAAAGGTCTGCAACTGCTTATTCATATTATGGATGTCTTGTGTGTCACCCCCATTCTGCCCCCCCAGAGGGGAAAATTTTAGATTTCTTTGCAACACCAGTCGGTTGACACACCATTTGAAAGGTCTGCAACTGCTTAATCATATTATGGATGTCTTGTGTGTAACCTCACCGCTCTGCCCCACAGGGGGGGGGCATATTTTTAATTTCTTAACAGCACCAGTCGTGTGACACATCATTTGAAAGGTCTGCAACTGCTTAATCATATTATGGATGTCTTGTGTGTCACCTCCCCACTCTGCTCCTTCTGGGTGAGCCACATTTTTTATTTCTTTACAACACCAGTCGTGTGACACATCATTTGAAAGATCTGCAACTGCTTATTAATATTATGGATGTCTTATGTATCACCCCCCCCCCTCTGCCCCTAGCAGGGGGGCACATTTTAGATTTCTTTGCAACACCAGTCGTGTGACACATCATTTGAAAGATCTGCAACTGCTTATCCATATTATGAATGTCTTGTGTGTCACCTCCCTCTGCTCCCCAGGGGGGGCTTATTTTTAATTTCTTTACAACACCAGTCGTGTGACACATCATTTGAGAGGTCTGCAACTGCTTATTCATGTTACGGATGTCTTGCATTTCACCCCCCACTCTGCCCCACAGGGGGGGGGGCACATTTTTAATTTCTTAACAGCACCAGTCGTGTGACACATCATTTCTTAACAACACCAGTCGTGTGACACATCATTGGAAAGGTCTGCAACTGCTTAATCATATTATGGAAGTCTTGTGTGTCACCTCCCCACTCTGCTCCCTCTGGGTGAGCCACATTTTTTATATCTTTACAACACCAGTCGTGTGACACATTATTTGAAAGATCTGCAACTGCTTATTAATATTATGGTTGTCTTATGTATCACCCCCCACTCTGCCCCTAGCAGGGGGGCACATTTTTAATTTCTTTACAACACCAGTCGTGTACACATCATTTGAAAGATCTGCAACTGCTTATTCATATTATTGATGTCTTGTGTGTCGCCCCCCCCTCTGACCTCCAGGGAGGGCACATTTTTAATTTCTTTACAACACCAGTCGTGTGACACATCATTTGAAAGATCTGCAACTGCTTATCCATATTATGAATGTCTTGTGTGTCACTTCCCTCTGCTCCCCAGGGGGGGCTTATTTTTAATTTCTTTACAACACCAGTCGTGTGACACATCATTTGAGAGGTCTGCAACTGCTTATTCATGTTACGGATGTCTTGCATTTCAACCCCCACTCTGCCCCACAGGGGGGGGGGGCACATTTTTTATTTCTTAACAACACCTGTCGTGTGACACATCATTTGAAAGTTCTGCAACTGCTTAATCATATTATGGATGTCTTGTGTGTCACCTCACCACTCTGCCCCACAGGGGGGGGACATTTTTAATTTCTTAACAGCACCAGTCGTGGAACACATCATTTGAAAGGTCTGCAACTGCTTAATCATATTATGGATGTCTTGTGTGTCACCTCCCCACTCTGCTCCCTCTGGGTGAGCCACATTTTTTATTTCTTTACAACACCAGTCGTGTGACACATCATTTGAAAAATCTGCAAATGCTTAATAATATTATGGATGTCTTATGTATCACCCCCCACTCTGCCTCTAGCAGGGGGGCACATTTTTAATTTCTTTACAACACCAGTCGTGTACACATCATTTGAAAGATCTACAACTGCTTATTCATATTATGGATGTCTTGTGTGTCGCCCACCCCCCACTCTGACACCCAGGAGTTGCACATTTTTTATTTCTTTACAACACCGGTCGTGTGACACATCATTTGAAAGGTCTGCAACTGCTTAATCATATTATGGATGTCTTGTGTGTCACCTCCCCACTCTGCCCCCTCTGGGTGAGCCACATTTTTAATTTCTTTACAACACCAGTCGTGTGACACATCATTTGAAAGATCTGCAACTTCTTATTCATATTATGGATGTCTTGTGTGTCACGACTCATTCTGCCCCCCCAGGGGGGAGCATTTTAGATTTTTTTAAAACACCAGTCGTGTGACACATCATTTGAAAGATCTGCAACTGCTTATCCATATTATGTGTGAGTTAGAATGTCTTGTGTGTCACCCTCCCATTCTGCCCCCCCCGGGGGGAACATTTTAGATTTCTTTGCAACACCAGTCGTGTGACACATCATTTGAAAGATCTGCAACTGCTTATCCATATTATGTATTTCTTCTGTGTCACCCCCCTCTGCTCCCCAGAGGGGCTTATTTTTAATTTCTTTACAACATCAGTCGTGTGACACATCATTTGAGAGGTCTGCAATTGCTTATTCATGTTACGGATGTCTTGTATTTCACCCCCCCACACTGACTCACAGGGGGGGCATATTTTTAATTTCTTTACAACACCAGTCGTGTGACACATCATTTGAAAGTTCTGCAACTGCTTATTCATTATTATGGATGTCTTGTGTGTCACTCCCCCCACTCTGCCCCACAGGGGGGCAACATTTTTAATTTCTTTACAACACCAGTCGTGTGACACATCATTTGAGAGGTCTGCAACTGCTTATTCATGTTACGGATGTCTTGCATTTCACCCCCCTCTCTGCCCCACTGGGGGGGGCACATTTTTTATTTCTTAACAACACCAGTCGTGTGACACATCATTTGAAAGGTCTACAACTGCTTAATCATATTATGGATGTCTTGTCTGTCACCTCACCACTCTGCCCCACAGGGGCGCACATTTTTAATTTCTTAACAACACCAGTCGTGTGACACATCATTGGAAAGGTCTGCAACTGCTTAATCATATTATGGATGTCTTGTGTGTCACCTCCCCACTCTGCTCCCTCTGGGTTAGCCACATTTTTTATTTCTTTACAACACCAGTCGTGTGACACATTATTTGAAAGATCTGCAACTGCTTATTAATATTATGGATGTCTTATGTATCACCCCCCACTCTGCCCCTAGCAGGGGGGCACATTTTTAATTTCTTTACAACATAAGTCGTGTACACATCATTTGAAAGATCTGCAACTGCTTATTCATATTATTGATGTCTTGTGTGTCGCCCCCCCCTCTGACCTCCAGGGAGGGCACATTTTTAATTTCTTTACAACACCAGTCTTGTGACACATCATTTGAAAGGTCTGCAACTGCTTATTCATATTATGGATGTCTTGTGTCTCACCCCCCATTCTGCCCCCTTGGGGGGAACATTTTTAATTTCTTTACAACACCAGTCTTGTGACACATCATTTGAAAGGTCTGCAACTGCTTATTCATATTATGGATGTCTTGTGTGTCACGACACATTTTGCCCCCCCCCAGGGGGGAACATTTTAAATTTCTTAACAACACCAGTCGTGTGACACATCATTTGAACGATCTGCAAATGTTTATCCATATTATGTGTGAGTTAGAATGTCTTGTGTGTCACCCCCCCTCTGAACCCCAGGGGGGTATTTTCATTTTCTTTACAACACCAGTCGTGTGACACATCATTTGAAAGGTCGGCAACTGCTTACTCATATTATGGATGTCTTGTGTGTCACCCCCATTCTGCCCCCCCAGAGGGGAACATTTTAGATTTCTTTGCAACACCAGTCGTGTGACACATCATTTGAAAGGTCTGCAACTGCTTAATCATATTATGGATGTCTTGTGTGTCACCTCACCACTCTGACCCACAGGGGGGGGGGCATATTTTTAATTTCTTAACAGCACCAGTCGTGTGACACATCATTTGAAAGGTCTGCAACTGCTTAATCATATTATGGATGTCTTGTGTGTCACCTCCCCACTCTGCTCCCTCTGGGTGAGCCCCATTTTTTATTTCTTTACAACACCAGTCGTGTGACACATCATTTGAAAGATCTGCAACTGCGTATTAATATTATGGATGTCTTATGTATCACCCCCACTCTGCCCCTAGCAGGGTGGCACATTTTAGATTTCTTTGCAACACCAGTCGTGTGACACATCATTTGAAAGATCTGCAACTGCTTATCCATATTATGTATTTCTTCTGTGTTACCCCCTTCTGCTCCCCAGGGGGGCTTATTTTTAATTTCTTTACAACATCAGTCGTGTGACACATCATTTGAGAGGTCTGCAATTGCTTATTCATGTTACGGATATCTTGTATTTCACCCCCCCACTCTGACTCACAGGGGGGGCACATTTTTAATTTCTTTACAACACCAGTCGTGTGACACATCATTTGAAAGTTCTGCAACTGCTTATTCATTATTATGGATGTCTTCTGTGTCACACCCCCACTCTGCCCCACAGGGGGGCAACATTTTTAATTTCTTTACAACACCAGTCGTGTGACACATCATTTGAGAGGTCTGCAACTGCTTATTCATGTTACGGATGTCTTGCATTTCACCCCACACTCTGCCGCACTGGGGGGGCACATTTTTTATTTCTTAACAACACCAGTCGTGTGACACATCATTTGAAAGTTCTGCAACTGCTTAATCATATTATGGATGTCTTGTGTGTCACCTCACCACTCTGCCCCACAGGGGGGGGCACATTTTTAATTTCTTAAGAACACCAGTCGTGTGACAAATCATTTGAAAGGTCTGCAACTGCTTAATCATATTATGGATGTCTTGTGTGTCACCTCCCCAATCTGCTCCCTCTGGGTGAGCCACATTTTTAATTTCTTTACAACAGCAGTCGTGTCACACATCATTTGAAAGGTCTGCAACTTCTTATTCATATTATGGATGTCTTGTGTGTGACTCCCCCTCTCTGCCCCCAGGGGGGCACATTTTTAATTTCTTAACAACACCAGTCGTGTGATACATCATATGAAAGGTCTGCAACTGCTTAATCATATTATGGATGTCTTTTTTTTCACCTCCCCACTCTGCCCCCTCTGGGTGAGCCACATTTTTAATTTCTTTACATCACCAGTCGTGTACACATCATTTGAAAGATCTGCAACTGCTTATTCATATTATTGATGTCTTGTGTGTCGCCCCCCCCTCTGACCTCCAGGGAGGGCTCATTTTTAATTTCATTACAACACCAGTCTTGTGACACATCATTTGAAAGGTCTGCAATTGCTTATTCATATTATGGATGTCTTGTGTGTCACGACACATTTTGCCCCCCCCAGGGGGCAACATTTTAAATTCCTTAACAACCCCAGTCGTGTGACACATCATTTGAACGATCTGCAACTGTTTATCCATATTATGTGTGAGTTAGAATGTCTTGTGTGTCACCCCCCTCTGCCCCCAGGGGGGAATTTTCATTTTCTTTACAACACCAGTCGTGTGACACATCATTTGAAAGATCGGCAATTGCTTACTCATATTATGGATGTCTTGTGTGTCACCCACATTCTGCCCCCCCAGAGGGGAACATTTTAGATTTCTTTGCAACACCAGTCGTGTGACACATCATTTGAAAGATCTGCAACTGCTTATCCATATTATGAATGTCTTGTGTGTCACCTCCCTCTGCTCCCCAGGGGGGGCTTATTTTTAATTTCTTTACAACACCAGTCGTGTGACACATCATTTGAGAGGTCTGCAACTGCTTATTCATGTTACGGATGTCTTGCATTTCAACCCCCACTCTGCCCCACAGGGGGGGGGGCACATTTTTTATTTCTTAACAACACCAGTCGTGTGACACATCATTTGAAAGGTCTGCAACTGCTTAATCATATTATGGATGTCTTGTGTGTCACCTCACCACTCTGCCCCACAGGGGGGGGACATTTTTAATTTCTTAACAGCACCAGTCGTAGTACACATCATTTGAAAGGTCTGCAACTGCTTAATCATAATATGGATGTCTTTTGTGTCACCTCCCCACTCTGCTCCCTCTGGGTGAGCCACATTTTTAATTTCTTTACATCACCTGTCGTGTACACATCTTTTGAAAGATCTGCAACTGCTTATTCATATTATTGATGTCTTGTGTGTCGCCCCCCCCCCCCTCTGACCTCCAGGGAGGGCTCATTTTTAATTTCTTTACAACACCAGTCTTGTGACACATCATTTGAAAGTTCTGCAACTGCTTATTCATATTATGGATGTCTTGTGTGTCACCCCCCATTCTGCCCTCTTGGGGGGAACATTTTTAATTTCTTTACAACACCAGTCTTGTGACACATCATTTGAAAGGTCTGCAACTGCTTATTCATATTATGGATGTCTTGTGTGTCACCCCCATTCTGCCCCCCCAGAGGGGAAAATTTTAGATTTCTTTGCAACACCAGTCGTGTGACACACCATTTGAAAGGTCTGCAACTGCTTAATCATATTATGGATGTATTGTGTGTCACCTCACCACTCTGCCCCACAGGGGGGGGCATATTTTTAATTTCTTAACAGCACCAGTCGTGTGACACATCATTTGAAAGGTCTGCAACTGCTTAATCATATTATGGATGTCTTGTGTGTCACCTCCCCACCCTGCTCCCTCTGGGTGAGCCACATTTTTTATTTCTTTACAACACCAATCGTGTGACACATCATTTGAAAGATCTGCAACTGCTTATTAATATTATGGATGTCTTATGTATCACCCCCCCCTCTGCCCCTAGCAGGGGGGCACATTTTAGATTTCTTTGCAACACCAGTCGTGTGACACATCATTTGAAAGATCTGCAACTGCTTATCCATATTATGAATGTCTTGTGTGTCACCTCCCTCTGCTCCCCAGGGGGGGCTTATTTTTAATTTCTTTACAACACCAGTCGTGTGACACATCATTTGAGAGGTCTGCAACTGCTTATTCATGTTACGGATGTCTTGCATTTCACCCCCCACTCTGCCCCACAGGGGGGGGGGCACATTTTTAATTTCTTAACAGCACCAGTCGTGTGACACATCATTTCTTAACAACACCAGTCGTGTGACACATCATTGGAAAGGTCTGCAACTGCTTAATCATATTATGGATGTCTTGTGTGTCACCTCCCCACTCTGCTCCCTCTGGCTGAGCCACATTTTTTATATCTTTACAACACCAGTCGTGTGACACATTATTTGAAAGATCTGCAACTGCTTATTAATATTATGGTTGTCTTATGTATCACCCCCCACTCTGCCCCTAGCAGGGGGGCACATTTTTAATTTCTTTACAACACCAGTCGTGTACACATCATTTGAAAGATCTGCAACTGCTTATTCATATTATTGATGTCTTGTGTGTCGCCCCCCCCTCTGACCTCCAGGGAGGGCACATTTTTAATTTCTTTAGAACACCAGTCGTGTGACACATCATTTGAAAGATCTGCAACTGCTTATCCATATTATGAATGTCTTGTGTGTCACTTCCCTCTGCTCCCCAGGGGGGGCTTATTTTTAATTTCTTTACAACACCAGTCGTGTGACACATCATTTGAGAGGTCTGCAACTGCTTATTCATGTTACGGATGTCTTGCATTTCAACCCCCACTCTGCCCCACAGGGGGGGGCATATTTTTTATTTCTTAACAACACCTGTCGTGTGACACATCATTTGAAAGTTCTGCAACTGCTTAATCATATTATGGATGTCTTGTGTGTCACCTCACCACTCTGCCCCACAGGGGGGGGACATTTTTAATTTCTTAACAGCACCAGTCGTGGAACACATCATTTGAAAGGTCTGCAACTGCTTAATCATATTATGGATGTCTTGTGTGTCACCTCCCCACTCTGCTCCCTCTGGGTGAGCCACATTTTTTATTTCTTTACAACACCAGTCGTGTGACACATCATTTGAAAAATCTGCAAATGCTTAATAATATTATGGATGTCTTATGTATCACCCCCCACTCTGCCTCTAGCAGGGGGGCACATTTTTAATTTCTTTACAACACCAGTCGTGTACACATCATTTGAAAGATCTACAACTGCTTATTCATATTATGGATGTCTTGTGTGTCGCCCACCCCCCACTCTGACACCCAGGAGGGGCACATTTTTTATTTCTTTACAACACCGGTCGTGTGACACATCATTTGAAAGGTCTGCAACTGCTTAATCATATTATGGATGTCTTGTGTGTCACCTCCCCACTCTGCCCCCTCTGGGTGAGCCACATTTTTAATTTCTTTACAACACCAGTCGTGTGACACATCATTTGAAAGATCTGCAACTTCTTATTCATATTATGGATGTCTTGTGTGTCACGACTCATTCTGCCCCCCCAGGGGGGAACATTTTAGATTTTTTTAAAACACCAGTCGTGTGACACATCATTTGAAAGATCTGCAACTGCTTATCCATATTATGTGTGAGTTAGAATGTCTTGTGTGTCACCCCCCCCATTCTGCCCCCCCCGGGGGGAACATTTTAGATTTCTTTGCAACACCAGTCGTGTGACACATCATTTGAAAGATCTGCAACTGCTTATCCATATTATGTATTGCTTCTGTGTCACCCCCCTCTGCTCCCCAGAGGGGCTTATTTTTAATTTCTTTACAACATCAGTCGTGTGACACATCATTTGAGAGGTCTACAATTGCTTATTCATGTTACGGATGTCTTGTATTTCACCCCCCCACTCTGACTCACAGGGGGGGCATATTTTTAATTTCTTTACAACACCAGTCGTGTGACACATCATTTGAAAGTTCTGCAACTGCTTATTCATTATTATGGATGTCTTGTGTGTCACTCCCCCCACTCTGCCCCACAGGGGGGCAACATTTTTAATTTCTTTACAACACCCGTCGTGTGACACATCATTTGAGAGGTCTGCAACTGCTTATTCATGTTACGGATGTCTTGCATTTCACCCCCGTCTCTGCCCCACTGGGGGGGGCACATTTTTTATTTCTTAACAACACCAGTCGTGTGACACATCATTTGAAAGGTCTACAACTGCTTAATCATATTATGGATGTCTTGTGTGTCACCTCACCACTCTGCCCCACAGGGGCGCACATTTTTAATTTCTTAACAACACCAGTCGTGTGACACATCATTGGAAAGGTCTGCAACTGCTTAATCATATTATGGATGTCTTGTGTGTCACCTCCCCACTCTGCTCCCTCTGGGTTAGCCACATTTTTTATTTCTTTACAACACCAGTCGTGTGACACATTATTTGAAAGATCTGCAACTGCTTATTAATATTATGGATGTCTTATGTATCACCCCCCACTCTGCCCCTAGCAGGGGGGCACATTTTTAATTTCTTTACAACATAAGTCGTGTACACATCATTTGAAAGATCTGCAACTGCTTATTCATATTATTGATGTCTTGTGTGTCGCCCCCCCTCTGACCTCCAGGGAGGGCACATTTTTAATTTCTTTACAACACCAGTCTTGTGACACATCATTTGAAAGGTCTGCAACTGCTTATTCATATTATGGATGTCTTGTGTCTCACCCCCCATTCTGCCCCCTTGGGGGGAACATTTTTAATTTCTTTACAACACCAGTCTTGTGACACATCATTTGAAAGGTCTGCAACTGCTTATTCATATTATGGATGTCTTGTGTGTCACGACACATTTTGCCCCCCCCAGGGGGGAACATTTTAAATTTCTTAACAACACCAGTCGTGTGACACATCATTTGAACGATCTGCAAATGTTTATCCATATTATGTGTGAGTTAGAATGTCTTGTGTGTCACCCCCCTCTGCCCCCCAGGGGGGTATTTTCATTTTCTTTACAACACCAGTCGTGTGACACATCATTTGAAAGGTCGGCAACTGCTTACTCATATTATGGATGTCTTGTGTGTCACCCCCATTCTGCCCCCCCAGAGGGGAACATTTTAGATTTCTTTGCAACACCAGTCGTGTGACACATCATTTGAAAGGTCTGCAACTGCTTAATCATATTATGGATGTCTTGTGTGTCACCTCACCACTCTGACCCACAGGGGGGGGGCATATTTTTAATTTCTTAACAGCACCAGTCGTGTGACACATCATTTGAAAGGTCTGCAACTGCTTAATCATATTATGGATGTCTTGTGTGTCACCTCCCCACTCTGCTCCCTCTGGGTGAGCCCCATTTTTTATTTCTTTACAACACCAGTCGTGTGACACATCATTTGAAAGATCTGCAACTGCTTATTAATATTATGGATGTCTTATGTATCACCCCCACTCTGCCCCTAGCAGGGGGGCACATTTTAGATTTCATTGCAACACCAGTCGTGTGACACATCATTTGAAAGATCTGCAACTGCTTATCCATATTATGTATTTCTTCTGTGTTACCCCCTTCTGCTCCCCAGGGGGGCTTATTTTTATTTTCTTTACAACATCAGTCGTGTGACACATCATTTGAGAGGTCTGCAATTGCTTATTCATGTTACGGATATCTTGTATTTCACCCCCCACTCTGACTCACAGGGGGGGCACATTTTTAATTTCTTTACAACACCAGTCGTGTGACACATCATTTGAAAGTTCTGCAACTGCTTATTCATTATTATGGATGTCTTGTGTGTCACCCCCCATTCTGCCCTCTTGGGGGGAACATTTTTAATTTCTTTACAACACCAGTCTTGTGACACATCATTTGAAAGGTCTGCAACTGCTTATTCATATTATGGATGTCTTGTGTGTCACCCCCATTCTGCCCCCCCAGAGGGGAAAATTTTAGATTTCTTTGCAACACCAGTCGTGTGACACACCATTTGAAAGGTCTGCAACTGCTTAATCATATTATGGATGTATTGTGTGTCACCTCACCACTCTGCCCCACAGGGGGGGGCATATTTTTAATTTCTTAACAGCACCAGTCGTGTGACACATCATTTGAAAGGTCTGCAACTGCTTAATCATATTATGGATGTCTTGTGTGTCACCTCCCCACCCTGCTCCCTCTGGGTGAGCCACATTTTTTATTTCTTTACAACACCAATCGTGTGACACATCATTTGAAAGATCTGCAACTGCTTATTAATATTATGGATGTCTTATGTATCACCCCCCCCTCTGCCCCTAGCAGGGGGGCACATTTTAGATTTCTTTGCAACACCAGTCGTGTGACACATCATTTGAAAGATCTGCAACTGCTTATCCATATTATGAATGTCTTGTGTGTCACCTCCCTCTGCTCCCCAGGGGGGGCTTATTTTTAATTTCTTTACAACACCAGTCGTGTGACACATCATTTGAGAGGTCTGCAACTGCTTATTCATGTTACGGATGTCTTGCATTTCACCCCCCACTCTGCCCCACAGGGGGGGGGGCACATTTTTAATTTCTTAACAGCACCAGTCGTGTGACACATCATTTCTTAACAACACCAGTCGTGTGACACATCATTGGAAAGGTCTGCAACTGCTTAATCATATTATGGATGTCTTGTGTGTCACCTCCCCACTCTGCTCCCTCTGGCTGAGCCACATTTTTTATATCTTTACAACACCAGTCGTGTGACACATTATTTGAAAGATCTGCAACTGCTTATTAATATTATGGTTGTCTTATGTATCACCCCCCACTCTGCCCCTAGCAGGGGGGCACATTTTTAATTTCTTTACAACACCAGTCGTGTACACATCATTTGAAAGATCTGCAACTGCTTATTCATATTATTGATGTCTTGTGTGTCGCCCCCCCCTCTGACCTCCAGGGAGGGCACATTTTTAATTTCTTTAGAACACCAGTCGTGTGACACATCATTTGAAAGATCTGCAACTGCTTATCCATATTATGAATGTCTTGTGTGTCACTTCCCTCTGCTCCCCAGGGGGGGCTTATTTTTAATTTCTTTACAACACCAGTCGTGTGACACATCATTTGAGAGGTCTGCAACTGCTTATTCATGTTACGGATGTCTTGCATTTCAACCCCCACTCTGCCCCACAGGGGGGGGCATATTTTTTATTTCTTAACAACACCTGTCGTGTGACACATCATTTGAAAGTTCTGCAACTGCTTAATCATATTATGGATGTCTTGTGTGTCACCTCACCACTCTGCCCCACAGGGGGGGGACATTTTTAATTTCTTAACAGCACCAGTCGTGGAACACATCATTTGAAAGGTCTGCAACTGCTTAATCATATTATGGATGTCTTGTGTGTCACCTCCCCACTCTGCTCCCTCTGGGTGAGCCACATTTTTTATTTCTTTACAACACCAGTCGTGTGACACATCATTTGAAAAATCTGCAAATGCTTAATAATATTATGGATGTCTTATGTATCACCCCCCACTCTGCCTCTAGCAGGGGGGCACATTTTTAATTTCTTTACAACACCAGTCGTGTACACATCATTTGAAAGATCTACAACTGCTTATTCATATTATGGATGTCTTGTGTGTCGCCCACCCCCCACTCTGACACCCAGGAGGGGCACATTTTTTATTTCTTTACAACACCGGTCGTGTGACACATCATTTGAAAGGTCTGCAACTGCTTAATCATATTATGGATGTCTTGTGTGTCACCTCCCCACTCTGCCCCCTCTGGGTGAGCCACATTTTTAATTTCTTTACAACACCAGTCGTGTGACACATCATTTGAAAGATCTGCAACTTCTTATTCATATTATGGATGTCTTGTGTGTCACGACTCATTCTGCCCCCCCAGGGGGGAACATTTTAGATTTTTTTAAAACACCAGTCGTGTGACACATCATTTGAAAGATCTGCAACTGCTTATCCATATTATGTGTGAGTTAGAATGTCTTGTGTGTCACCCCCCCCATTCTGCCCCCCCCGGGGGGAACATTTTAGATTTCTTTGCAACACCAGTCGTGTGACACATCATTTGAAAGATCTGCAACTGCTTATCCATATTATGTATTGCTTCTGTGTCACCCCCCTCTGCTCCCCAGAGGGGCTTATTTTTAATTTCTTTACAACATCAGTCGTGTGACACATCATTTGAGAGGTCTACAATTGCTTATTCATGTTACGGATGTCTTGTATTTCACCCCCCCACTCTGACTCACAGGGGGGGCATATTTTTAATTTCTTTACAACACCAGTCGTGTGACACATCATTTGAAAGTTCTGCAACTGCTTATTCATTATTATGGATGTCTTGTGTGTCACTCCCCCCACTCTGCCCCACAGGGGGGCAACATTTTTAATTTCTTTACAACACCCGTCGTGTGACACATCATTTGAGAGGTCTGCAACTGCTTATTCATGTTACGGATGTCTTGCATTTCACCCCCGTCTCTGCCCCACTGGGGGGGGCACATTTTTTATTTCTTAACAACACCAGTCGTGTGACACATCATTTGAAAGGTCTACAACTGCTTAATCATATTATGGATGTCTTGTGTGTCACCTCACCACTCTGCCCCACAGGGGCGCACATTTTTAATTTCTTAACAACACCAGTCGTGTGACACATCATTGGAAAGGTCTGCAACTGCTTAATCATATTATGGATGTCTTGTGTGTCACCTCCCCACTCTGCTCCCTCTGGGTTAGCCACATTTTTTATTTCTTTACAACACCAGTCGTGTGACACATTATTTGAAAGATCTGCAACTGCTTATTAATATTATGGATGTCTTATGTATCACCCCCCACTCTGCCCCTAGCAGGGGGGCACATTTTTAATTTCTTTACAACATAAGTCGTGTACACATCATTTGAAAGATCTGCAACTGCTTATTCATATTATTGATGTCTTGTGTGTCGCCCCCCCTCTGACCTCCAGGGAGGGCACATTTTTAATTTCTTTACAACACCAGTCTTGTGACACATCATTTGAAAGGTCTGCAACTGCTTATTCATATTATGGATGTCTTGTGTCTCACCCCCCATTCTGCCCCCTTGGGGGGAACATTTTTAATTTCTTTACAACACCAGTCTTGTGACACATCATTTGAAAGGTCTGCAACTGCTTATTCATATTATGGATGTCTTGTGTGTCACGACACATTTTGCCCCCCCCAGGGGGGAACATTTTAAATTTCTTAACAACACCAGTCGTGTGACACATCATTTGAACGATCTGCAAATGTTTATCCATATTATGTGTGAGTTAGAATGTCTTGTGTGTCACCCCCCTCTGCCCCCCAGGGGGGTATTTTCATTTTCTTTACAACACCAGTCGTGTGACACATCATTTGAAAGGTCGGCAACTGCTTACTCATATTATGGATGTCTTGTGTGTCACCCCCATTCTGCCCCCCCAGAGGGGAACATTTTAGATTTCTTTGCAACACCAGTCGTGTGACACATCATTTGAAAGGTCTGCAACTGCTTAATCATATTATGGATGTCTTGTGTGTCACCTCACCACTCTGACCCACAGGGGGGGGGCATATTTTTAATTTCTTAACAGCACCAGTCGTGTGACACATCATTTGAAAGGTCTGCAACTGCTTAATCATATTATGGATGTCTTGTGTGTCACCTCCCCACTCTGCTCCCTCTGGGTGAGCCCCATTTTTTATTTCTTTACAACACCAGTCGTGTGACACATCATTTGAAAGATCTGCAACTGCTTATTAATATTATGGATGTCTTATGTATCACCCCCACTCTGCCCCTAGCAGGGGGGCACATTTTAGATTTCATTGCAACACCAGTCGTGTGACACATCATTTGAAAGATCTGCAACTGCTTATCCATATTATGTATTTCTTCTGTGTTACCCCCTTCTGCTCCCCAGGGGGGCTTATTTTTATTTTCTTTACAACATCAGTCGTGTGACACATCATTTGAGAGGTCTGCAATTGCTTATTCATGTTACGGATATCTTGTATTTCACCCCCCACTCTGACTCACAGGGGGGGCACATTTTTAATTTCTTTACAACACCAGTCGTGTGACACATCATTTGAAAGTTCTGCAACTGCTTATTCATTATTATGGATGTCTTCTGTGTCACACCCCCACTCTGCCCCACAGGGGGGCAACATTTTTAATTTCTTTACAACACCAGTCGTGTGACACATCATTTGAGAGGTCTGCAACTGCTTATTCATGTTACGGATGTCTTGCATTTCACCCCCCACTCTGCCGCACTGGGGGGGCACATTTTTTATTTCTTAACAACACCAGTCGTGTGACACATCATTTGAAAGTTCTGCAACTGCTTAATCATATTATGGATGTCTTGTGTGTCACCTCACCACTCTGCCCCACAGGGGGGGGCACATTTTTAATTTCTTAAGAACACCAGTCGTGTGACACATCATTTGAAAGGTCTGCAACTGTTTAATCATATTATGGATGTCTTGTGTGTCACCTCCCCAATCTGCTCCCTCTGGGTGAGCCACATTTTTAATTTCTTTACAACAGCAGTCGTGTCACACATCATTTGAAAGGTCTGCAACTTCTTATTCATATTATGGATGTCTTGTGTGTGACTCCCCCTCTCTGCCCCCAGGGGGGCACATTTTTAATTTCTTAACAACACCAGTTGTGTGATACATCATATGAAAGGTCTGCAACTGCTTAATCATATTATGGATGTCTTTTTTTTCACCTCCCCACTCTGCCCCCTCTGGGTGAGCCACATTTTTAATTTCTTTACATCACCAGTCGTGTACACATCATTTGAAAGATCTGCAACTGCTTATTCATATTATTGATGTCTTGTGTGTCGCCCCCCCCCTCTGACCTCCAGGGAGGGCTCATTTTTAATTTCTTTACAACACCAGTCTTGTGACACATCATTTGAACGATCTGCAACTGTTTATCCATATTATGTGTGAGTTAGAATGTCTTGTGTGTCACCCCCCTCTGCCCCCAGGGGGGAATTTTCATTTTCTTTACAACACCAGTCGTGTGACACATCATTTGAAAGATCGGCAATTGCTTACTCATATTATGGATGTCTTGTGTGTCACCCCCATTCTGCCCCCCCAGAGGGGAACATTTTAGATTTCTTTGCAACACCAGTCGTGTGACACATCATTTGAAAGATCTGCAACTGCTTATCCATATTATGAATGTCTTGTGTGTCACCTCCCTCTGCTCCCCAGGGGGGGCTTATTTTTAATTTCTTTACAACACCAGTCGTGTGACACATCATTTGAGAGGTCTGCAACTGCTTATTCATGTTACGGATGTCTTGCATTTCAACCCCCACTCTGCCCCACAGGGGGGGGCACATTTTTTATTTCTTAACAACACCAGTCGTGTGACACATCATTTGAAAGGTCTGCAACTGCTTAATCATATTATGGATGTCTTGTGTGTCACCTCACCACTCTGCCCCACAGGGGGGGGACATTTTTAATTTCTTAACAGCACCAGTCGTAGTACACATCATTTGAAAGGTCTGCAACTGCTTAATCATAATATGGATGTCTTTTGTGTCACCTCCCCTCTCTGCTCCCTCTGGGTGAGCCACATTTTTAATTTCTTTACATCACCTGTCGTGTACACATCATTTGAAAGGTCTGCAACTGCTTAATCATATTATGGATGTCTTGTGTGTCACCTCCCCACTCTGCTCCCTCTGGGTGAGCCACATATTTTATTTTTTTACAACACCAGTCGTGTGACACATCATTTGAAAAATCTGCAAATGCTTAATAATATTATGGATGTCTTATGTATCACCCCCCACTCTGCCTCTAGCAGGGGGGCACATTTTTAATTTCTTTACAACACCAGTCGTGTACACATCATTTGAAAGATCTACAACTGCTTATTCATATTATGGATGTCTTGTGTGTCGCCCACCCCCCACTCTGACACCCAGGAGGGGCACATTTTTTATTTCTTTACAACACCGGTCGTGTGACACATCATTTGAAAGGTCTGCAACTGCTTAATCATATTATGGATGTCTTGTGTGTCACCTCCCCACTCTGCCCCCTCTGGGTGAGCCACATTTTTAATTTCTTTACAACACCAGTCGTGTGACACATCATTTGAAAGATCTGCAACTTCTTATTCATATTATGGATGTCTTGTGTGTCACGACTCATTCTGCCCCCCCAGGGGGGAACATTTTAGATTTTTTTAAAACACCAGTCGTGTGACACATCATTTGAAAGATCTGCAACTGCTTATCCATATTATGTGTGAGTTAGAATGTCTTGTGTGTCACCCCCCCATTCTGCCCCCCCCGGGGGGAACATTTTAGATTTCTTTGCAACACCAGTCGTGTGACACATCATTTGAAAGATCTGCAACTGCTTATCCATATTATGTATTTCTTCTGTGTCACCCCCCTCTGCTCCCCAGAGGGGCTTATTTTTAATTTCTTTACAACATCAGTCGTGTGACACATCATTTGAGAGGTCTGCAATTGCTTATTCATGTTACGGATGTCTTGTATTTCACCCCCCCACTCTGACTCACAGGGGGGGCATATTTTTAATTTCTTTACAACACCAGTCGTGTGACACATCATTTGAAAGTTCTGCAACTGCTTATTCATTATTATGGATGTCTTGTGTGTCACTCCCCCCACTCTGCCCCACAGGGGGGCAACATTTTTAATTTCTTTACAACACCCGTCGTGTGACACATCATTTGAGAGGTCTGCAACTGCTTATTCATGTTACGGATGTCTTGCATTTCACCCCCGTCTCTGCCCCACTGGGGGGGGCACATTTTTTATTTCTTAACAACACCAGTCGTGTGACACATCATTTGAAAGGTCTACAACTGCTTAATCATATTATGGATGTCTTGTGTGTCACCTCACCACTCTGCCCCACAGGGGCGCACATTTTTAATTTCTTAACAACACCAGTCGTGTGACACATCATTGGAAAGGTCTGCAACTGCTTAATCATATTATGGATGTCTTGTGTGTCACCTCCCCACTCTGCTCCCTCTGGGTTAGCCACATTTTTTATTTCTTTACAACACCAGTCGTGTGACACATTATTTGAAAGATCTGCAACTGCTTATTAATATTATGGATGTCTTATGTATCACCCCCCACTCTGCCCCTAGCAGGGGGGCACATTTTTAATTTCTTTACAACATAAGTCGTGTACACATCATTTGAAAGATCTGCAACTGCTTATTCATATTATTGATGTCTTGTGTGTCGCCCCCCCCTCTGACCTCCAGGGAGGGCACATTTTTAATTTCTTTACAACACCAGTCTTGTGACACATCATTTGAAAGGTCTGCAACTGCTTATTCATATTATGGATGTCTTGTGTCTCACCCCCCATTCTGCCCCCTTGGGGGGAACATTTTTAATTTCTTTACAACACCAGTCTTGTGACACATCATTTGAAAGGTCTGCAACTGCTTATTCATATTATGGATGTCTTGTGTGTCACGACACATTTTGCCCCCCCCAGGGGGGAACATTTTAAATTTCTTAACAACACCAGTCGTGTGACACATCATTTGAACGATCTGCAAATGTTTATCCATATTATGTGTGAGTTAGAATGTCTTGTGTGTCACCCCCCCTCTGCCCCCCAGGGGGGTATTTTCATTTTCTTTACAACACCAGTCGTGTGACACATCATTTGAAAGGTCGGCAACTGCTTACTCATATTATGGATGTCTTGTGTGTCACCCCCATTCTGCCCCCCCAGAGGGGAACATTTTAGATTTCTTTGCAACACCAGTCGTATGACACATCATTTGAAAGGTCTGCAACTGCTTAATCATATTATGGATGTCTTGTGTGTCACCTCACCACTCTGACCCACAGGGGGGGGGGGCATATTTTTAATTTCTTAACAGCACCAGTCGTGTGACACATCATTTGAAAGGTCTGCAACTGCTTAATCATATTATGGATGTCTTGTGTGTCACCTCCCCACTCTGCTCCCTCTGGGTGAGAACCATTTTTTATTTCTTTACAACACCAGTCGTGTGACACATCATTTGAAAGATCTGCAACTGCTTATTAATATTATGGATGTCTTATGTATCACCCCCACTCTGCCCCTAGCAGGGGGGCACATTTTAGATTTCATTGCAACACCAGTCGTGTGACACATCATTTGAAAGATCTGCAACTGCTTATCCATATTATGTATTTCTTCTGTGTTACAACCTTCTGCTCCCCAGGGGGGCTTATTTTTATTTTCTTTACAACATCAGTCGTGTGACACATCATTTGAGAGGTCTGCAATTGCTTATTCATGTTACGGATATCTTGTATTTCACCCCCCACTCTGACTCACAGGGGGGGCACATTTTTAATTTCTTTACAACACCAGTCGTGTGACACATCATTTGAAAGTTCTGCAACTGCTTATTCATTATTATGGATGTCTTCTGTGTCACACCCCCACTCTGCCCCACAGGGGGGCAACATTTTTAATTTCTTAAGAACACCAGTCGTGTGACACATCATTTGAAAGGTCTGCAACTGTTTAATCATATTATGGATGTCTTGTGTGTCACCTCCCCAATCTGCTCCCTCTGGGTGAGCCACATTTTTAATTTCTTTACAACAGCAGTCGTGTCACACATCATTTGAAAGGTCTGCAACTTCTTATTCATATTATGGATGTCTTGTGTGTGACTCCCCCTCTCTGCCCCCAGGGGGGCACATTTTTAATTTCTTAACAACACCAGTTGTGTGATACATCATATGAAAGGTCTGCAACTGCTTAATCATATTATGGATGTCTTTTTTTTCACCTCCCCACTCTGCCCCCTCTGGGTGAGCCACATTTTTAATTTCTTTACATCACCAGTCGTGTACACATCATTTGAAAGATCTGCAACTGCTTATTCATATTATTGATGTCTTGTGTGTCGCCCCCCCCCTCTGACCTCCAGGGAGGGCTCATTTTTAATTTCTTTACAACACCAGTCTTGTGACACATCATTTGAACGATCTGCAACTGTTTATCCATATTATGTGTGAGTTAGAATGTCTTGTGTGTCACCCCCCTCTGCCCCCAGGGGGGAATTTTCATTTTCTTTACAACACCAGTCGTGTGACACATCATTTGAAAGATCGGCAATTGCTTACTCATATTATGGATGTCTTGTGTGTCACCCCCATTCTGCCCCCCCAGAGGGGAACATTTTAGATTTCTTTGCAACACCAGTCGTGTGACACATCATTTGAAAGATCTGCAACTGCTTATCCATATTATGAATGTCTTGTGTGTCACCTCCCTCTGCTCCCCAGGGGGGGCTTATTTTTAATTTCTTTACAACACCAGTCGTGTGACACATCATTTGAGAGGTCTGCAACTGCTTATTCATGTTACGGATGTCTTGCATTTCAACCCCCACTCTGCCCCACAGGGGGGGGGCACATTTTTTATTTCTTAACAACACCAGTCGTGTGACACATCATTTGAAAGGTCTGCAACTGCTTAATCATATTATGGATGTCTTGTGTGTCACCTCACCACTCTGCCCCACAGGGGGGGGACATTTTTAATTTCTTAACAGCACCAGTCGTAGTACACATCATTTGAAAGGTCTGCAACTGCTTAATCATAATATGGATGTCTTTTGTGTCACCTCCCCACTCTGCTCCCTCTGGGTGAGCCACATTTTTAATTTCTTTACATCACCTGTCGTGTACACATCATTTGAAAGATCTGCAACTGCTTATTCATATTATTGATGTCTTGTGTGTCGCCCCCCCCCTCTGACCTCCAGGGAGGGCTCATTTTTAATTTCTTTACAACACCAGTCTTGTGACACATCATTTGAAAGTTCTGCAACTGCTTATTCATATTATGGATGTCTTGTGTGTCACCCCCCATTCTGCCCTCTTGGGGGGAATATTTTTAATTTCTTTACAACACCAGTCTTGTGACACATCATTTGAAAGGTCTGCAACTGCTTATTCATATTATGGATGTCTTGTGTGTCACGACACATTTCCCCCCCCCAGGGGGCAACATTTTAAATTTCTTAACAACACCAGTCGTGTGACACATCATTTGAACGATCTGTAACTGTTTATCCATATTATGTGTGAGTTAGAATGTCTTGTGTGTCACCCCCCCTCTGCCCCCCAGGGGGGAATTTTCATTTTCTTTACAACACCAGTCGTGTGACACATCATTTCAAAGATCGGCAACTGCTTACTCATATTATGGATGTCTTGTGTGTCACCCCCACATTTTTTATTTCTTAACAACACCAGTCGTGTGACACATCATTTGAAAGGTCTGCAACTGCTTAATCATATTATGGATGTCTTGTGTGTCACCTCACCACTCTGCCCCACAGGGGGGGCATTTTTAATTTCTTAAAGGCACCAGTCGTGGTACACATCATTTGAAAGGTCTGCAACTGCTTAATCATATTATGGATGTCTTGTGTGTCACCTCCCCACTCTGCTCCCTCTGGGTGAGCCACATTTTTTATTTCTTTACAACACCAGTCGTGTGACACATCATTTGAAAGGTCTGCAACTGCTTAATCATATTATTGATGTCTTGTGTGTCACCTCCCCACTCTGCCCCCTCTGGGTGAGCCACATTTTTAATTTCTTTACAACACCAGTCGTGTGACACATCATTTGAAAGATCTGCAACTGCTTATTAATATTATGGATGTCTTATGTATCACCCCCCACACTGCCACTAGCAGGGGGGCACATTTTTAATTTCTTTACAACACCAGTCGTGTCACACATCATTTGAAAGGTCTGCAACTTCTTATTCATATTATGGATGTCTTGTGTGTCACGACTCATTCTGCCCCCCCCAGGGGGGAACATTTTAGATTTCTTTAAAACACCAGTCGTGTGACACATCATTTGAAAGATCTGCAACTGCTTATCCATATTATGTGTGAGTTAGAATGTCTTGTGTGTCACCCCCATTCTGCCCCCCCCGGGGGGAACATTTTAGATTTCTTTGCAACACCAGTCGTGTGACACATCATTTCAAAGATCTGCAACTGCTTATCCATATTATGTATTTCTTCTGTGTCACCCCCCTCTTCTCCCCAGAGGGGCTTATTTTTAATTTCTTTACAACATCAGTCGTGTGACACATCATTTGAGAGGTCTGCAATTGCTTATTCATGTTACGGATGTCTTGTATTTCACCCCCCCACTCTGACTCACAGGGGGGGCATATTTTTAATTTCTTTACAACACCAGTCGTGTGACAAATCATTTGAAAGTTCTGCAACTGCTTATTCATTATTATGGATGTCTTGTGTGTCACTCCCCCCACTCTGCCCCACAGGGGGGCAACATTTTTTATTTCTTTACAACACCAGTCGTCTGACACATCATTTGAGAGGTCTGCAACTGCTTATTCATGTTACGGATGTCTTGCATTTCACCCCCCTCTCTGCCCCACTGGGTGGGCACATTTTTTATTTCTTAACAACACCAGTCGTGTGACACATCATTTGAAAGGTCTGCAACTGCTTAATCATATTATGGATGTCTTGTGTGTCACCTCACCACTCTGCCCCACAGGGGGGGGACATTTTTAATTTCTTAACAGCACCAGTCGTAGTACACATCATTTGAAAGGTCTGCAACTGCTTAATCATATTATGGATGTCTTGTGTGTCACCTCCCCACTCTGCTCCCTCTAGGTGAGCCACATTTTTTATTTCTTTACAACACCAGTCGTGTGACACATCATTTGAAAAATCTGCAACTGCTTATTAATATTATGGATGTCTTATGTATCACCCCCCACTCTGCCCCTAGCAGGGGGGCACATTTTTAATTTCTTTACAACACCAGTCGTGTACACATCATTTGAAAGATCTACGACTGCTTATTCATATTATGGATGTCTTGTGTGTCGCCCACCCCCCACTCTGACCCCCAGGAGGGGCACATTTTTTATTTCTTTACAACACCGGTCGTGTGACACATCATTTGAAAGGTCTGCAACTGCTTAATCATATTATGGATGTCTTGTGTGTCACCTCCCCACTCTGCCCCCTCTGGGTGAGCCACATTTTTAATTTCTTTACAACACCAGTCGTGTGACACATCATTTGAAAGATCTGCAACTGCTTATTAATATTATGGATGTCTTGTGTGTCACGACTCATTTTGCCCCCCCAGGGGGGAACATTTTAGATTTCTTTGCAACACCAGTCATGTGACACATCATTTGAAAGATCTGCAACTGCTTATCCATATTATGAATTTCTTCTGTGTCACCTCCCTCTGCTCCCCAGGGGGGCTTATTTTTAATTTCTTTACAACACCAGTCGTGTGACACATCATTTGAGAGGTCTGTAATTGCTTATTCATGTTACGGATGTCTTCTGTGTCACCTCACCACTCTGCCCCTAGCAGGGGGCACATTTTTAATTTCTTTACAACACCAGTCGTGTACACATCATTTGAAAGATCTGCAACTGCTTATTCATATTATGGATGTCTTGTGTGTCGCCCACCCCCCACTCTGACCCCCAGGAGGGGCACATTTTTAATTTCTTTACAACACCAGTCGTGTCACACATCATTTGAAAGGTCTGCAACTTCTTATTCATATTATGGATGTCTTGTGTGTCACGATTCATTCTGCCCCCCCAGGGGGGAACATTTTAGATTTCTTTAAAACACCAGTCGTGTGACACATCATTTGAAAGATCTGCAACTGCTTATCCATATTATGTGTGAGTTTGAATGTCTTGTGTGTCACCCCCCATTCTGCCCCCCCCGGGGGGAACATTTTAGATTTCTTTGCAACACCAGTCGTGTGACACATCATTTGAAAGATCTGCAACTGCTTATCCATATTATGTATTTCTTCTGTGTCAGCCCCCTCTGCTCCCCAGAGGGGCTTATTTTTAATTTCTTTACAACATCAGTCGTGTGACACATCATTTGAGAGGTCTGCAATTGCTTATTCATGTTACGGATGTCTTGTATTTCACCCCCCCACTCTGACTCACAGGGGGGGGGGCATATTTTTAATTTCTTTACAACACCAGTCGTGTGACACATCATTTGAAAGTTCTGCAACTGCTTATTCATTATTATGGATGTCTTGTGTGTCACTCCCCCCACTCTGCCCCACAGGGGGGCAACATTTTTAATTTCATTACAACACCAGTCGTGTGACACATCATTTGAGAGGTCTGCAACTGCTTATTCATGTTACGGATGTCTTGCATTTCACCCCCCTCTCTGCCCCACTGGGGGGGCACATTTTTAATTTCTTAACAACACCAGTCGTGTGACACATCATTGGAAAGGTCTGCAACTGCTTAATCATATTATGGATGTCTTGTGTGTCACCTCCCCACTCTGCCCCCTCTGGGTGAGCCACATTTTTAATTTCTTTACAACACCATTCGTGTGACACATCTTTTGAAAGATCTGCAACTGCTTATCCATATTATGTGTGAGTTAAAATGTCTTGTGTGTCACCCCCCACTCTGCCCAACCAGGGGGGGCACATTTTTAATTTCTATACAACACCAGTCGTGTGACACATCACTTGAGAGATCTGCAACTGCCTATTCATTATTATGGATGTCTTGTGTGTCACCCCCCACTCTGCCCCCTGTAGGTGAGCCACATTTTTTATTTCTTTTCAACACCAGTCGTGTGACACATCATTTGAAAGGTCTGCAACTGCTTATTCATATTATGGCTGTCTTATGCATTAACCCCCACTCAGACCCCCGAAGGGGGGCACATTTTTAATTTCTTTACGACACCAGTCGTGTACACATCATTTGAAAGATCTGCAACTGCTTATTCATATTATGGATGTCTTGTGTGTCAGCCACTCTCCACTCTGATCCCCAGGGAGCACATTTTTAATTTCTTTACAACACCAGTCGTGTGACACATCATTTGAAAGGTCTTCAACTGCTTATTCATATTATGGATGTCTTGTATGTCAACCTCCCACTCTGCCCACCCAGGGGGGCACATTTTAATTTCTTTACAACACCAGTCGTGTGAATCATCAGTTGAGAGGTCTGCAACTGCTTATTCATTATTATGGATGTCTTGTGTGTCACCCCCCCTCACTCTGCCCGACAGGGGTGAAACATTTTTAATTTCTTTACAACACCAGTCGTGTGACACATCATTTGAAAGGTCTGCAACTGCTTATTCATATTATAGATATCTTGTGTATCACCCTCCCCCACTCTGTCCCTCCAGGAGGAATGCACATTTTTAATTTCTTTACAACACCAGTCATGTGACACATCATTTGAGAGGTCTGCAACTGCGTATTCATATTATGGATGTCTTGTGTGTGACTCCCCCACTCTGCCCCCAGGGGGGCACATTTTTAATTTCTTAACAACACCAGTCGTGTACACATCATTTGAAAGATCTGCAACTGCTTATTCATATTATTGATGTCTTGTGTGTCGCCCCCCCTCTGACCTCCAGGGAGGGCACATTTTTAATTTCTTTACAACACCAGTCTTGTGACACATCATTTGAAAGGTCTGCAACTGCTTATTCATATTATGGATGTCTTGTGTGTGACTCCCCCACTCTGCCCCCAGGGGGGCACATTTTTAATTTCTTAACAACACCAGTCGTGTGACACATCATATGAAAGGTCTGCAACTGCGTAATCATATTATTGATGTCTTTTTTTTCACCTCCCCACTCTGCCCCCTCTGGGTGAGCCACATTTTTAATTTCTTTACATCACCAGTCGTGTACACATCATTTGAAAGATCTGCAACTGCTTATTCATATTATTGATGTCTTGTGTGTCGCCCCCCCCTCTGACTTCCAGGGAGGGCACATTTTTAATTTCTTTACAACACCAGTCTTGTGACACATCATTTGAAAGGTCTGCAACTGCTTATTCATATTATGGATGTCTTGTGTGTCACCCTCCATTCAGCCCCCTTGGGGGGAACATTTTTAATTTCTTTACAACACCAGTCTTGTGACACATCATTTGAAAGGTCTGCAACTGCTTATTCATATTATGGATGTCTTGTGTGTCACGACACATTTTGCCCCCCTCCAGGGGGGAACATTTTAAATTTCTTAACAACACCAGTCGTGTGACTTATCATTTGAACGATCTGCAACTGTTTATCCATATTATGTGTGAGTTAGAATGTCTTGTGTGTCACCCCCCTCTGCCCCCCAGGGAGGTATTTTCATTTTCTTTACAACACCAGTCGTGTGACACATCATTTTAAAGGTCGGCAACTGCTTACTCATATTACGGATGTCTTGTGTGCCACCCCCATTCTGCCCCCCCAGAGGGGAACATTTTAGATTTCTTTGCAACACCAGTCGTGTGACACATCATTTGAAAAGTCTGCAACTGCTTAATCATATTATGGATGTCTTGTGTGTCACCTCACCACTCTTCCCCACAGGGGGGGCACATTTTTAATTTCTTAACAGCACCAGTCTTGTGACACATCATTTGAAAGGTCTGCAACTGCTTAATCATATTATGGATGTCTTGTGTGTCACCTCCCCACTCTGCTCCCTCTGGGTGAGCCACATTTTTTATTTCTTTACAACACCAGTCGTGTGACACATCATTTGAAAGATCTGCAACTGCTTATTAATATTATGGATGTCTTATGTATCACCCCCCAATCTGCCCCTAGCAGGGGGGCACATTTTTAATTTCTTTACAACACCAGTCGTGTACACATCATTTTAAAGATCTACAACTGCTTATTCATATTATGGATGTCTTGTGTGTCGCCCACCCCCCACTCTGACCCCCAGGAGGGGCACATTTTTTATTTCTTTACAACACCGGTCGTGTGACACATCATTTGAAAGGTCTGCAACTGCTTAATCATAATTTGGATGTCTTGTGTGTCACCTCCCCACTCTGCCCCCTCTGTGTGAGCCACATTTTTAATTTCTTTGCAACACCAGTCGTGTGACACATCATTTGAATGATCTGCAACTGCTTATTAATATTATGGATGTCTTATGTATCACCCCCCATTCTGCCCCCTTGGGGGGGAAATTTTTAATTTCTTTACAAAACCAGTCGTGTGACACATCATTTGAAAGGTCTGCAACTGCTTATTCATATTATGGATGTCTTGTGTGTCACGACTAATTCTGCCCCCCCAGGGGGGAACTTTTTAGATTTCTTTAAAACACCAGTCGTGTGACACATCATTTGAAAGATGTGCAACTGCTTATCCATATTATGTATTTCTTCTGTGTCACCCCCCTCTGCTCCCCAGAGGGGCTTATTTTTAATTTCTTTACAACATCAGTCGTGTGACACATCATTTGAGAGGTCTGCAATTGCTTATTCATGTTACGGATGTCTTGTATTTCACCCCCCCCACTCTGACTCACAGGGAGGGGGCATATTTTTAATTTCTTTACAACACCAGTCGTGTGACACATCATTTGAAAGTTCTGCAAATGCTTATTCATTATTATGGATGTCTTGTGTGTCACTCCCCCCCCTCTGCCCCACAGGGGGGCAACATTTTTAATTTCTTTACAACACCAGTCGTGTGACACATCATTTGAGAGGTCTGCAACTGCTTATTTATGTTACGGATGTCTTGCATTTCACCCCCCTCTCTGCCCCACTGGGGGGCACATTTTTTATTTCTTAGCAACACCAGTCGTGTGACACATCATTTGAAAGGTCTGCAACTGCTTAATAATATTATGGATGACTTGTGTGTCACCTCACCACTCTGCCCCACAGGGGGGGCACATTTTTAATTTCTTTACAACACCAGTCGTGTGACACATCATTTGAAAGTTCTGCAACTGCTTATTCATTATTATGGATGTCTTGTGTGTCACTCCCCACACTCTGCCCCACAGGGGGGCACGATTTTTAATTTCTTTACAACACCAGTCGTGTGACACATCATTTGAGAGGTCTGCAACTGCTTATTCATGTTACGGATGTCTTGCATTTCACCCCCCTCTCTGGCCCAACGGGGGGGGCACATTTTTTATTTCTTAGCAACACCAGTCGTGTGACACATCATTGGAAAGATCTGCAACTGCTTATTCATATTATGGATGTCTTTTGTTGCGCCCACCCCCCACTCTGACCTCCAGAGGGGCACATTTTTAATTTCTTTACAACACCAGTCGTGTCACACATCATTTGAAAGGTCTGCAACTTCTTATTCATATTATGGATGTCTTGTGTGTCACGACTCATTCTGCCCCCCCAGGGGGGGAACATTTTAGATTTCTTTGCAACACCAGTCATGTGACACATCATTTGAAAGATCTGCAACTGTTTATCCATATTATGAATTTCTTCTGTGTCACCCCCCTCTGCTCCCCAGGGGGGCTTATTTTTAATTTCTTTACAACATCAGTCGTGTGACACATCATTTGAGAGGTCTGTAATTGCTTATTCATGTTACGGATGTCTTGTGTGTCGCCCACCCCCCACTCTGACCCCCAGGAGGGGCACATTTTTCTTTTCTTTACAACACCGGTCGTGTGACACATCATTTGAAAGGTCTGCAACTGCTTAATCATATTATGGATGTCTTGTGTGTCGCCCACCCCCCACTCTAACCCCCAGGAGGGGCACATTTTTTATTTCTTTACAACACCGGTCGTGTGACACATCATTTGAAAGGTCTGCAACTGCTTAATCATATTATGGAAGTCTTGTGTTTCACCTCCCCACTCTGCCCCCTCTAGGTGAGCCACATTTTTAATTTCTTTACAACACCAGTCGTGTGACACATCATTTGAAAGGTCTGCAACTTCTTATTCATATTATGGATGTCTTGTGTGTCACGACTCATTCTGCCCCCCCAGGGGGGAACATTTTAGATTTCTTTAAAACACCAGTCGTGTGACACATCATTTGAAAGATCTGCAACTGCTTATCCATATTATGTGTGAGTTAGAATGTCTTGTGTGTCACCCCCCATTCTGCCCCCCCGGGGGGAACATTTTAGATTTCTTTGCAACACCAGTCGTGTGACAAATCATTTGAAAGATCTGCAACTGCTTATCCATATTATGTATATCTTCTGTGTCACCCCCCTCTGCTCCCCAGAGGGGCTTATTTTTAATTTCTTTACAACATCAGTCGTGTTACACATCATTTGAGAGGTCTGCAAATGCTTATTCATGTTACGGATGTCTTGTATTTCACCCCCCCACTCTGACTCACAGGGGGGGCATATTTTTAATTTCTTTACAACACCAGTCGTGTGACACATCATTTGAAAGTTCTGCAACTGCTTATTCATTATTATGGATGTCTTGTGTGTCACTCCCCCCACTCTGCCCCACAGGGGGGCAACATTTTAGTTTCTTTACAACACCAGTCGTGTGACACATCATTTGAGAGGTCTGGAACTGCTTATTCATGTTACGGATGTCTTGCATTTCACCCCCCAATCTGCCCCACTGGGGGGGGCACATTTTTTATTTCTTAACAACACCAGTCGTGTGACACATCATTTGAAAGGTCTGCAAATGCTTAATCATATTATGGATGTCTTGTGTGTCACCTCACCACTCTGCCCCACAGGGGGGGCACATTTTTAATTTCTTAACAACACCAGTCGTGTGACACATCATTGGAAAGGTCTGCAACTGCTTATTCATATTATTGATGTCTTGTGTGTCGCCCCCCCCTCTGACCTCCAGTGAGGGCACATTTTTAATTTCTTTACAACACCAGTCTTGTGACACATCATTTGAAAGTTCTGCAACTGCTTATTCATATTATGGATGTCTTGTCTCACCCCCCATTCTGCCCCCTTGGGGGGAACATTTTTAATTTCTTTACAACACCAGTCTTGTGACACATCATTTGAAAGGTCTGCAACTGCTTATTCATATTATGGATGTCTTGTGTGTCACGACACATTTTGCCCCCCCCAGGGGGGAACATTTTAAATTTCTTAACAACACCAGTCGTGTGACACATCATTTTAACGATCTGCAACTGTTTATCCATATTATGTGTGAGTTAGAATGTCTTGTGTGTCACCCCCCCTCTGCCCCCCAGGGGGGTATTTTCATTTTCTTTACAACACCAGTCGTGTGACACATCATTTGAAAGGTCGGCAACTGCTTACTCATATTATGGATGTCTTGTGGGTCACCCCCATTCTGCCCCCCCAGAGGGGAACATTTTACATTTCTTTGCAACACCAGTCGTGTGACACATCATTTGAAAGGTCTGCAACTGCTTAATCATATTATGGATGTCTTGTGTGTCACCTCACCACTCTGCCCCACAGGGGGGGCATATTTTTAATTTCTTAACAGCACCAGCCGTGTGACACATCATTTGAAAGTTCTGCAACTGCTTAATCATATTATGGATGTCTTGTGTGTCACCTCCCCACTCTGCTCCCTCTGGGTGAGCCACATTTTTTATTTCTTTACAACACCAGTCGGGTGACACATCATTTGAAAGATCTGCAACTGCTTATTAATATTATGGATGTCTTATGTATCACCCCCCACTCTGCCCCTAGCAGGGGGGCACATTTTAGATTTCTTTGCAACACCAGTGGTGTGAAACATCATTTGAAAGATCTGCTACTGCTTATCCATATTATGAATGTCTTGTGTGTCACCTCCCTCTGCTCCCCAGGGGGGGCTTATTTTTAATTTCTTTACAACACCAGTCGTGTGACACATCATTTGAGAGGTCTGCAACTGCTTATTCATGTTACGGATGTCTTGTGTGTCACCTCCCCACTCTGCCCCCTCTGGGTGAGCCACATTTTTAATTTCTTTACAACACCAGTCGTGTGACACATCATTTGAAAGATCTGCAACTGCTTATTAATATTATGGATGTCTTATGTATCACCCCCCACACTGCCCCTAGCAGGGGGGCACATTTTTAATTTCTTTACAACACCAGTAGTGTACACATCATTTGAAAGATCTGCAAATGCTTATTCATATTATGGATGTCTTGTGTGCCGCCCACCCCCCCACTCTGAACCCCAGGAGGGACACATTTTTAATTTCTTTACAACACCAGTCGTGTCACACATCATTTGAAAGGTCTGCAACTGCTTATTCATATTATGGATGTCTTGTGTGTCGCCCACCCCCCACTATGACCCCCAGAGCGGCACATTTTTAATTTCTTTACAACACCAGTCGTGTCACACATCATTTGAAAGGTCTGCAACTTCTTATTCATATTATGGATGTCTTGTGTGTGACTCCCCCACTCTGCCCCCAGGGGGGCACATTTTTAATTTCTTAACAACACCAGTCGTGTGATACATCATATGAAAGGTCTGCAACTCCTTAATCATATTATGGATGTCTTTTTTTTCACCTCCCCACTCTGCCCCCTCTGGGTGAGCCACATTTTTAATTTCTTTACATCACCAGTCGTGTACACATCATTTGAAAGATCTGCAACTGCTTATTCATATTATTGATGTCTTGTGTGTCGCCCCCCCCCTCTGACCTCCAGAGGGGCACATTTTTAAATTCTTTACAACACCAGTCGTGTCACACATCATTTGAAAGGTCTGCAACTTCTTATTCATATTATGGATGTCTTGTGTGTCACGACTCATTCTGCCCCCCCAGGGGGGGGAACATTTTAGATTTCTTTGCAACACCAGTCATGTGACACATCATTTGAAAGATCTGCAACTGTTTATCCATATTATGAATTTCTTCTGTGTCACCCCCCTCTGCTCCCCAGGGGGGCTTATTTTTAATTTCTTTACAACACCAGTCGTGTGACACATCATTTGAGAAGTCTGTAATTGCTTATTCATGTTACGGATGTCTTGTGTGTCGCCCACCCCCCACTCTGACCCCCAGGAGGGGCACATTTTTTATTTCTTTACAACACCGGTCGTGTGACACATCATTTGAAAGGTCTGCAACTGCTTAATCATATTATGGATGTCTTGTGTGTCGCCCACCCCCCACTCTGACCCCCAGGAGGGGCACATTTTTTATTTCTTTACAACACCGGTCGTGTGACACATCATTTGAAAGGTCTGCAACTGCTTAATCATATTATGGATGTCTTGTGTGTCACCTCCCCACTCTGCCCCCTCTAGGTGAGCCACATTTTTAATTTCTTTACAACACCAGTCGTGTGACACATCATTTGAAAGGTCTGCAACTTCTTATTCATAACATGGATGTCTTGTGTGTCACGACTCATTCTGCCCCCCCAGGGGGGCACATTTTAGATTTCTTTAAAACACCAGTCGTGTGACACATCATTTGAAATATCTGCAACTGCTTATCCATATTATGTGTGAGTTGGAATGTCTTGTGTGTCACCCCCCATTCTGCCCCCCCCCGGGGGGAACATTTTAGATTTCTTTGCAACACCAGTCGTGTGACAAATCATTTGAAAGATCTGCAACTGCTTATCCATATTATGTATTTCTTCTGTGTCACCCCCCTCTGCTCCCCAGAGGGTCTTATTTTTAATTTCTTTACAACATCAGTCGTGTTACACATCATTTGAGAGGTCTGCAATTGCTTATTCATATTACGGATGTCTTGTATTTCACCCCCCCCACTCTGACTCACAGGGGGGGCATATTTTTAATTTCTTTACAACACCAGTCGTGTGACACATCATTTGAAAGTTCTGCAACTGCTTATTCATTATTATGGATGTCTTGTGTGTCACTCCCCCCACTCTGCCCCACAGGGGGGCAAAATTTTAGTTTCTTTACAACACCAGTCGTGTGACACATCATTTAAGAGGTCTGGAACTGCTTATTCATGTTACGGATGTCTTGCATTTCACCCCCCAATCTGCCCCACTGGGGGGGGGCACATTTTTTATTTCTTAACAACACCAGTCGTGTGACACATCATTTGAAAGGTCTGCAACTGCTTAATCATATTATGGATGTCTTGTGTGTCACCTCACCACTCTGCCCCACAGGGGGGGCACATTTTTAATTTCTTAACAACACCAGTTGTGTGACACATCATTGGAAAGGTCTGCAACTGCTTATTCATATTATTGATGTCTTGTGTGTCACCTCCCCACTCTGCACCCTCTGGGTGAGCCACATTTTTTTTTTCTTTACAACACCAGTCGTGTGACACATTACTTGAAAGATCTGCAACTGCTTATTAATATTATGGATGTCTTATGTATCACCCCCCCACTCTGCCCCTAGCAGGGGTGCATATTTTTAATTTCTTTACAACACCAGTCGTGTACACATCATTTAAATGATCTGCAACAGCTTATTCATATTATTGATGTCTTGTGTGTCGCCCCCCCCCCTCTGACCTCCAGGGAGGGCACATTTTTAATTTCTTTACAACACCAGTCTTGTAACACATCATTTCAAAGTTCTGCAACTGCTTATTCATATTATGGATATCTTGTCTCACCCCCCATTCTGCCCCCTTGGGGGGAACATTTTTAATTTCTTTACAACACCAGTCTTGTGACACATCATTTGAAAGGTCTGCAACTGCTTATTCATATTATGGATGTCTTGTGTGTCACGACACATTTTGCCCCCCCCCAGGGGGGAACATTTTAAATTTCTTAACAACACCAGTCGTGTGACACATCATTTGAACGATCTGCAACTGTTTATCCATATTATGTGTGAGTAAGAATGTCTTGTGTGTCACCCCCCCTCTGCCCCCCAGGGGGGTATTTTCATTTTCTTTACAACACCAGTCGTGTGACACATCATTTGAAAGGTCGGCAACTGCTTACTCATATTATGGATGTCTTGTGGGTCACCCCCATTCTGCCCCCCCAGAGGGGAACATTTTAGATTTCTTTGCAACACCAGTCGTGTGACACATCATTTGAAAGTTCTGCAACTGCTTATTCATTATTATGGATGTCTTGTGTGTCACTCCCCCCACTCTGCCCCACAGGGGGGCAACATTTTAGTTTCTTTACAACACCAGTCGTGTGACACATCATTTGAGAGGTCTGGAACTGCTTATTCATGTTACGGATGTCTTGCATTTCACCCCCCAATCTGCCCCACTGGGGGGGTGCACATTTTTTATTTCTTAACAACACCAGTCGTGTGACACATCATTTGAAAGGTCTGCAACTGCTTAATCATATTATGGATGTCTTGTGTGTCACCTCACCACTCTGCCCCACAGGGGGGGCACATTTTTAATTTCTTAACAACACCAGTTGTGTGACACATCATTGGAAAGGTCTGCAACTGCTTATTCATATTATTGATGTCTTGTGTGTCGCCCCCCCCTCTGACCTCCAGGGAGGGCACATTTTTAATTTCTTTACAACACCAGTCTTATGACACATCATTTGAAAGTTCTGCAACTGCTTATTCATATTATGGATGTCTTGTCTCACCCCCCATTCTGCCCCCTTGGGGGGAACATTTTTAATTTCTTTACAACACCAGTCTTGTGACACATCATTTGAAAGGTCTGCAACTGCTTATTCATATTATGGATGTCTTGTGTGTCACGACACATTTTGCCCCCCCCAGGGGGGAACATTTTAAATTTCTTAACAACACCAGTCGTGTGACACATCATTTTAACGATCTGCAACTGTTTATCCATATTATGTGTGAGTTAGAATGTCTTGTGTGTCACCCCCCCTCTGCCCCCCAGGGGGGTATTTTCATTTTCTTTACAACACCAGTCGTGTGACACATCATTTGAAAGGTCGGCAACTGCTTACTCATATTATGGATGTCTTGTGGGTCACCCCCATTCTGCCCCCCCAGAGGGGAACATTTTACATTTCTTTGCAACACCAGTCGTGTGACACATCATTTGAAAGGTCTGCAACTGCTTAATCATATTATGGATGTCTTGTGTGTCACCTCACCACTCTGCCCCACAGGGGGGGGCATATTTTTAATTTCTTAACAGCACCAGTCGTGTGACACATCATTTGAAAGGTCTGCAACTGCTTAATCATATTATGGATGTCTTGTGTGTCACCTCCCCACTCTGCTCCCTCTGGGTGAGCCACATTTTTTATTTCTTTACAACACCAGTCGTGTGACACATCATTTGAAAGATCTGCAACTGCTTATTAATATTATGGATGTCTTATGTATCACCCCCCACTCTGCCCCTAGCAGGGGGGCACATTTTAGATTTCTTTGCAACACCAGTCGTGTGACACATCATTTGAAAGATCTGCAACTGCTTATCCATATTATGAATGTCTTGTGTGTCACCTCCCTCTGCTCCCCAGGGGGGGCTTATTTTTAATTTCTTTACAACACCAGTCGTGTGACACATCATTTGAGAGGTCTGCAACTGCTTATTCATGTTACGGATGTCTTGCATTTCACCCCGCACTCTGCCCCACAGGGGGGGGGGCACATTTTTAATTTCTTAACAGCACCAGTCGTGTGACACATCATTTGAAAGGTCTGCAACTGCTTAATCATATTATGGATGTCTTGTGTGTCACCTCCCCACTCTGCTCCCTCTGGGTGAGCCACATTTTTTATTTCTTTACAACACCAGTCGTGTGACACATCATTTGAAAGATCTGAAACTGCTTATTAATATTATGGATGTCTTATGTATCACCCTCCACTCTGCCCCTAGCAGGGGGGCACATTTTTAATTTCTTTACAACACCAGTCGTGTACACATCATTTGAAAGATCTACAACTGCTTATTCATATTATGGATGCCTTGTGTGTCGCCCACCCCCGACTCTGACCCCCAGGAGGGGCACATTTTTTATTTCTTTACAACACCGGTCGTGTGACACATCATTTGAAAGGTCTGCAACTGCTTAATCATATTATGGATGTCTTGTGTGTCACCTCCCCACTCTGCCCCCTCTGGGTGAGCCACATTTTTAATTTCTTTACAACACCAGTCGTGTGACACATCATTTGAAAGATCTGCAACTGCTTATTAATATTATGGATGTCTTATGTATCACCCCCCACACTGCCCCTAGCAGGGGGGCACATTTTTAATTTCTTTACAACACCAGTAGTGTACACATCATTTGAAAGATCTGCAAATGCTTATTCATATTATGGATGTCTTGTGTGCCGCCCACCCCCCCACTCTGAACCCCAGGAGGGACACATTTTTAATTTCTTTACAACACCAGTCGTGTCACACATCATTTGAAAGGTCTGCAACTGCTTATTCATATTATGGATGTCTTGTGTGTCACTCCCCCCACTCTGCCCCACAGGGGGGCAACATTTTAGTTTCTTTACAACACCAGTCGTGTGACACATCATTTGAGAGGTCTGGAACTGCTTATTCATGTTACGGATGTCTTGCATTTCACCCCCCAATCTGCCCCACTGGGGGGGTGCACATTTTTTATTTCTTAACAACACCAGTCGTGTGACACATCATTTGAAAGGTCTGCAACTGCTTAATCATATTATGGATGTCTTGTGTGTCACCTCACCACTCTGCCCCACAGGGGGGGCACATTTTTAATTTCTTAACAACACCAGTCGTGTGACACATCATTGGAAAGGTCTGCAACTGCTTATTCATATTATTGATGTCTTGTGTGTCGCCCCCCTCTGACCTCCAGGGAGGGCACATTTTTAATTTCTTTACAACACCAGTCTTGTGACACATCATTTGAAAGTTCTGCAACTGCTTATTCATATTATGGATGTCTTGTCTCACCCCCCATTCTGCCCCCTTGGGGGGAACATTTTTAATTTCTTTACAACACCAGTTTTGTGACACATCATTTGAAAGGTCTGCAACTGCTTATTGATATTATGGATGTCTTGTGTGTCACGACACATTTTGCCCCCCCAGGGGGGAACATTTTAAATTTCTTAACAACACCAGTCGTGTGACACATCATTTTAACGATCTGCAACTGTTTATCCATATTATGTGTGAGTTAGAATGTCTTGTGTGTCACCCCCCCTCTGCCCCCCAGGGGGGTATTTTCATTTTCTTTACAACACCAGTCGTGTGACACATCATTTGAAAGGTCGGCAACTGCTTACTCATATTATGGATGTCTTGTGGGTCACCCCCATTCTGCCCCCCCAGAGGGGAACATTTTACATTTCTTTGCAACACCAGTCGTGTGACACATCATTTGAAAGGTCTGCAACTGCTTAATCATATTATGGATGTCTTGTGTGTCACCTCACCACTCTGCCCCACAGGGGGGGCATATTTTTAATTTCTTAACAGCACCAGTCGTGTGACACATCATTTGAAAGTTCTGCAACTGCTTAATCATATTATTGATGTCTTGTGTGTCGCCCCCCCCTCTGACCTCCAGGGAGGGCACATTTTTAATTTCTTTACAACACCAGTCTAATGACACATCATTTGAAAGTTCTGCAACTGCTTATTCATATTATGGATGTCTTGTCTCACCCCCCATTCTGCCCCCTTGGGGGGAACATTTTTAATTTCTTTACAACACCAGTCTTGTGACACATCATTTGAAAGGTCTGCAACTGCTTATTCATATTATGGATGTCTTGTGTGTCACGACACATTTTGCCCCCCCCAGGGGGGAACATTTTAAATTTCTTAACAACACCAGTCGTGTGACACATCATTTTAACGATCTGCAACTGTTTATCCATATTATGTGTGAGTTAGAATGTCTTGTGTGTCACCCCCCCTCTGCCCCCCAGGGGGGTATTTTCATTTTCTTTACAACACCAGTCGTGTGACACATCATTTGAAAGGTCGGCAACTGCTTACTCATATTATGGATGTCTTGTGGGTCACCCCCATTCTGCCCCCCCAGAGGGGAACATTTTACATTTCTTTGCAACACCAGTCGTGTGACACATCATTTGAAAGGTCTGTAACTGCTTAATCATATTATGGATGTCTTGTGTGTCACCTCACCACTCTGCCCCACAGGGGGGGCATATTTTTAATTTCTTAACAGCACCAGTCGTGTGACACATCATTTGAAAGGTCTGCAACTGCTTAATCATATTATGGATGTCTTGTGTGTCACCTCCCCACTCTGCTCCCTCTGGGTGAGCCACATTTTTTATTTCTTTACAACACCAGTCGTGTGACACATCATTTGAAAGATCTGCAACTGCTTATTAATATTATGGATGTCTTATGTATCACCCCCCACTCTGCCCCTAGCAGGGGGGCACATTTTAGATTTCTTTGCAACACCAGTCGTGTGACACATCATTTGAAAGATCTGCAACTGCTTATCCATATTATGAATGTCTTGTGTGTCACCTCCCTCTGCTCCCCAGGGGGGGGTTATTTTTAATTTCTTTACAACACCAGTCGTGTGACACATCATTTGAGAGGTCTGCAACTGCTTATTCATGTTACGGATGTCTTGCATTTCACCCCGCACTCTGCCCCACAGGGGGGGGCACATTTTTAATTTCTTAACAGCACCAGTCGTGTGACACATCATTTGAAAGGTCTGCAACTGCTTAATCATATTATGGATGTCTTGTGTGTCACCTCCCCACTCTGCTCCCTCTGGGTGAGCCACATTTTTTATTTCTTTACAACACCAGTCGTGTGACACATCATTTGAAAGATCTGAAACTGCTTATTAATATTATGGATGTCTTATGTATCACCCTCCACTCTGCCCCTAGCAGGGGGGCACATTTTTAATTTCTTTACAACACCAGTCGTGTACACATCATTTGAAAGATCTACAACTGCTTATTCATATTATGGATGCCTTGTGTGTCGCCCACCCCCGACTCTGACCCCCAGGAGGGGCACATTTTTTATTTCTTTACAACACCGGTCGTGTGACACATCATTTGAAAGGTCTGCAACTGCTTAATCATATTATGGATGTCTTGTGTGTCACCTCCCCACTCTGCCCCCTCTGGGTGAGCCACATTTTTAATTTCTTTACAACACCAGTCGTGTGACACATCATTTGAAAGATCTGCAACTGCTTATTAATATTATGGATGTCTTATGTATCACCCCCCACACTGCCCCTAGCAGGGGGGCACATTTTTAATTTCTTTACAACAACAGTAGTGTAAACATCATTTGAAAGATCTGCAAATGCTTATTCATATTATGGATGTCTTGTGTGCCGCCCACCCCCCCACTCTGAACCCCAGGAGGGACACATTTTTAATTTCTTTACAACACCAGTCGTGTCACACATCATTTGAAAGGTCTGCAACTGCTTATTCATATTATGGATGTCTTGTGTGTCACTCCCCCCACTCTGCCCCACAGGGGGGCAACATTTTAGTTTCTTTACAACACCAGTCGTGTGACACATCATTTGAGAGGTCTGGAACTGCTTATCCATGTTACGGATGTCTTGCATTTCACCCCCCAATCTGCCCCACTGGGGGGGTGCACATTTTTTATTTCTTAACAACACCAGTCGTGTGACACATCATTTGAAAGGTCTGCAACTGCTTAATCATATTATGGATGTCTTGTGTGTCACCTCACCACTCTGCCCCACAGGGGGGGCACATTTTTAATTTCTTAACAACACCAGTCGTGTGACACATCATTGGAAAGGTCTGCAACTGCTTATTCATATTATTGATGTCTTGTGTGACGCCCCCCCTCTGACCTCCAGGGAGGGCACATTTTTAATTTCTTTACAACACCAGTCTTGTGACACATCATTTGAAAGTTCTGCAACTGCTTATTCATATTATGGATGTCTTGTCTCACCCCCCATTCTGCCCCCTTGGGGGGAACATTTTTAATTTCTTTACAACACCAGTCTTGTGACACATCATTTGAAAGGTCTGCAACTGCTTATTCATATTATGGATGTCTTGTGTGTCACGACACATTTTGCCCCCCAGGGGGGAACATTTTAAATTTCTTAACAACACCAGTCGTGTGACACATCATTTTAACGATTTGCAACTGTTTATCCATATTATGTGTGAGTTAGAATGTCTTGTGTGTCACCCCCCCTCTGCCCCCTAGGGGGGTATTTTCATTTTCTTTACAACACCAGTCGTGTGACACATCATTTGAAAGGTCGGCAACTGCTTACTCATATTATGGATGTCTTGTGGGTCACCCCCATTCTGCCCCCCCAGAGGGGAACATTTTACATTTCTTTGCAACACCAGTCGTGTGACACATCATTTGAAAGGTCTGCAACTGCTTAATCATATTATGGATGTCTTGTGTGTCACCTCACCACTCTGCCCCACAGGGGGGGCATATTTTTAATTTCTTAACAGCACCAGTCGTGTGACACATCATTTGAAAGTTCTGCAACTGCTTAATCATATTATGGATGTCTTGTGTGTCACCTCCCCACTCTGCTCCCTCTGGGTGAGCCACATTTTTTATTTCTTTACAACACCAGTCGTGTGACACATCATTTGAAAGATCTGAAACTGCTTATTAATATTATGGATGTCTTATGCATCACCCTCCACTCTGCCCCTAGCAGGGGGGCACATTTTTAATTTCTTTACAACACCAGTCGTGTACACATCATTTGAAAGATCTACAACTGCTTATTCATATTATGGATGCCTTGTGTGTCGCCCACCCCCGACTCTGACCCCCAGGAGGGGCACATTTTTTATTTCTTTACAACACCGGTCGTGTAACACATCATTTGAAAGGTCTGCAACTGCTTAATCATATTATGGATGTCTTGTGTGTCACCTCCCCACTCTGCCCCCTCTGGGTGAGTCACATTTTTAATTTCTTTACAACACCAGTCGTGTGACACATCATTTGAAAGATCTGCAACTGCTTATTAATATTATGGATGTCTTATGTATCACCCCCCACACTGCCCCTAGCAGGGGGGCACATTTTTAATTTCTTTACAACACCAGTAGTGTACACATCATTTGAAAGATCTGCAAATGCTTATTCATATTATGGATGTCTTGTGTGCCGCCCACCCCCCCACTCTGAACCCCAGGAGGGACACATTTTTAATTTCTTTACAACACCAGTCGTGTCACACATCATTTGAAAGGTCTGCAACTGCTTATTCATATTATGGATGTCTTGTGTGTCACTCCCCCCACTCTGCCCCACAGGGGGGCAACATTTTAGTTTCTTTACAACACCAGTCGTGTGACACATCATTTGAGAGGTCTGGAACTGCTTATTCATGTTACGGATGTCTTGCATTTCACCCCCCAATCTGCCCCACTGGGGGGGTGCACATTTTTTATTTCTTAACAACACCAGTCGTGTGACACATCATTTGAAAGGTCTGCAACTGCTTAATCATATTATGGATGTCTTGTGTGTCACCTCACCACTCTGCCCCACAGGGGGGGCACATTTTTAATTTCTTAACAACACCAGTCGTGTGACACATCATTGGAAAGGTCTGCAACTGCTTATTCATATTATTGATGTCTTGTGTGTCGCCCCCCCTCTGACCTCCAGGGAGGGCACATTTTTAATTTCTTTACAACACCAGTCTTGTGACACATCATTTGAAAGTTCTGCAACTGCTTATTCATATTATGGATGTCTTGTCTCACCCCCCATTCTGCCCCCTTGGGGGGAACATTTTTAATTTCTTTACAACACCAGTCTTGTGACACATCATTTGAAAGGTCTGCAACTGCTTATTCATATTATGGATGTCTTGTGTGTCACGACACATTTTGCCCCCCCAGGGGGGAACATTTTAAATTTCTTAACAACACCAGTCGTGTGACACATCATTTTAACGATCTGCAACTGTTTATCCATATTATGTGTGAGTTAGAATGTCTTGTGTGTCACCCCCCCTCTGCCCCCCAGGGGGGTATTTTCATTTTCTTTACAACACCAGTCGTGTGACACATCATTTGAAAGGTCGGCAACTGCTTACTCATATTATGGATGTCTTGTGGGTCACCCCCATTCTGCCCCCCCAGAGGGGAACATTTTACATTTCTTTGCAACACCAGTCGTGTGACACATCATTTGAAAGGTCTGCAACTGCTTAATCATATTATGGATGTCTTGTGTGTCACCTCACCACTCTGCCCCACAGGGGGGGCATATTTTTAATTTCTTAACAGCACCAGTCGTGTGACACATCATTTGAAAGTTCTGCAACTGCTTAATCATATTATGGATGTCTTGTGTGTCACCTCCCCACTCTGCTCCCTCTGGGTGAGCCACATTTTTTATTTCTTTACAACACCAGTCGTGTGACACATCATTTGAAAGATCTGCAACTGCTTATTAATATTATGGATGTCTTATGTATCACCCCCCACTCTGCCCCTAGCAGGGGGGCACATTTTAGATTTCTTTGCAACACCAGTCGTGTGACACATCATTTGAAAGATCTGCAACTGCTTATCCATATTATGAATGTCTTGTGTGTCACCTCCCTCTGCTCCCCAGGGGGGGCTTATTTTTAATTTCTTTACAACACCAGTCGTGTGACACATCATTTGAGAGGTCTGCAACTGCTTATTCATGTTACGGATGTCTTGCATTTCACCCCGCACTCTGCCCCACAGGGGGGGCACATTTTTAATTTCTTAACAGCACCAGTCGTGTGACACATCATTTGAAAGGTCTGCAACTGCTTAATCATATTATGGATGTCTTGTGTGTCACCTCCCCACTCTGCTCCCTCTGGGTGAGCCACATTTTTTATTTCTTTACAACACCAGTCGTGTGACACATCATTTGAAAGATCTGAAACTGCTTATTAATATTATGGATGTCTTATGTATCACCCTCCACTCTGCCCCTAGCAGGGGGGCACATTTTTAATTTCTTTACAACACCAGTCGTGTACACATCATTTGAAAGATCTACAACTGCTTATTCATATTATGGATGCCTTGTGTGTCGCCCACCCCCGACTCTGACCCCCAGGAGGGGCACATTTTTTATTTCTTTACAACACCGGTCGTGTGACACATCATTTGAAAGGTCTGCAACTGCTTAATCATATTATGGATGTCTTGTGTGTCACCTCCCCACTCTGCCCCCTCTGGGTGAGCCACATTTTTAATTTCTTTACAACACCAGTCGTGTGACACATCATTTGAAAGATCTGCAACTGCTTATTAATATTATGGATGTCTTATGTATCACCCCCCACACTGCCCCTAGCAGGGGGGCACATTTTTAATTTCTTTACAACACCAGTAGTGTACACATCATTTGAAAGATCTGCAAATGCTTATTCATATTATGGATGTCTTGTGTGCCGCCCACCCCCCCACTCTGAACCCCAGGAGGGACACATTTTTAATTTCTTTACAACACCAGTCGTGTCACACATCATTTGAAAGGTCTGCAACTGCTTATTCATATTATTTATGTCTTGTGTGTCACTCCCCCCACTCTGCCCCACAGGGGGGCAACATTTTAGTTTCTTTACAACACCAGTCGTGTGACACATCATTTGAGAGGTCTGGAACTGCTTATCCATGTTACGGATGTCTTGCATTTCACCCCCCAATCTGCCCCACTGGGGGGGTGCACATTTTTTATTTCTTAACAACACCAGTCGTGTGACACATCATTTGAAAGGTCTGCAACTGCTTAATCATATTATGGATGTCTTGTGTGTCACCTCACCACTCTGCCCCACAGGGGGGGGCACATTTTTAATTTCTTAACAACACCAGTCGTGTGACACATCATTGGAAAGGTCTGCAACTGCTTATTCATATTATTGATGTCTTGTGTGTCGCCCCCCCTCTGACCTCCAGGGAGGGCACATTTTTAATTTCTTTACAACACCAGTCTTGTGACACATCATTTGAAAGTTCTGCAACTGCTTATTCATATTATGGATGTCTTGTCTCACCCCCCATTCTGCCCCCTTGGGGGGAACATTTTTAATTTCTTTACAACACCAGTCTTGTGACACATCATTTGAAAGGTCTGCAACTGCTTATTCATATTATGGATGTCTTGTGTGTCACGACACATTTTGCCCCCCCAGGGGGGAACATTTTAAATTTCTTAACAACACCAGTCGTGTGACACATCATTTTAACGATCTGCAACTGTTTATCCATATTATGTGTGAGTTAGAATGTCTTGTGTGTCACCCCCCCTCTGCCCCCCAGGGGGGTATTTTCATTTTCTTTACAACACCAGTCGTGTGACACATCATTTGAAAGGTCGGCAACTGCTTACTCATATTATGGATGTCTTGTGGGTCACCCCCATTCTGCCCCCCCAGAGGGGAACATTTTACATTTCTTTGCAACACCAGTCGTGTGACACATCATTTGAAAGGTCTGCAACTGCTTAATCATATTATGGATGTCTTGTGTGTCACCTCACCACTCTGCCCCACAGGGGGGGCATATTTTTAATTTCTTAACAGCACCAGTCGTGTGACACATCATTTGAAAGTTCTGCAACTGCTTAATCATATTATGGATGTCTTGTGTGTCACCTCCCCACTCTGCTCCCTCTGGGTGAGCCACATTTTTTATTTCTTTACAACACCAGTCGTGTGACACATCATTTGAAAGGTCTGCAACTGCTTAATCATATTATGGATGTCTTGTGTGTCACCTCACCGCTCTGCCCCACAGGGGGGCATATTTTTAATTTCTTAACAGCACCAGTCGTGTGGCACATCATTTGAAAGATCTGCAACTGCTTATTAATATTATGGATGTCTTATGTATCACCCCCCACTCTGCCCCTAGCAGGGGGGCACATTTTAGATTTCTTTGCAACACCAGTCGTGTGACACATCATTTGAAAGATCTGCAACTGCTTATCCATATTATGAATGTCTTGTGTGTCACCTCCCTCTGCTCCCCAGGGGGGCTTATTTTTAATTTCTTTACAACACCAGTCGTGTGACACATCATTTGAGAGGTCTGCAACTGCTTATTCATGTTACGGATGTCTTGCATTTCACCCCCCACTCTGCCCCACAGGGGGGGGGCACATTTTTAATTTCTTAACAGCACCAGTCGTGTGACACATCATTTGAAAGGTCTGCAACTGCTTAATCATATTATGGATGTCTTGTGTGTCACCTCCCCACTCTGCTCCCTCTGGGTGAGCCACATTTTTTATTTCTTTACAACACCAGTCGTGTGACACATCATTTGAAAGATCTGAAACTGCTTATTAATATTATGGATGTCTTATGTATCACCCTCCACTCTGCCCCCAGCAGGGGGGCACATTTTTAATTTCTTTACAACACCAGTCGTGTACACATCATTTGAAAGATCTACAACTGCTTATTCACATTATGGATGTCTTGTGTGTCGCCCACCCCCGACTCTGACCCCCAGGAGGGGCACATTTTTTATTTCTTTACAACACCGGTCGTGTGACACATCATTTGAAAGGTCTGCAACTGCTTAATCATATTATGGATGTCTTGTGTGTCACCTCCCCACTCTGCCCCCTCTGGGTGAGCCACATTTTTAATTTCTTTACAACACCAGTCGTGTGACACATCATTTGAAAGATCTGCAACTGCTTATTAATATTATGGATGTCTTATGTATCACCCCCCACACTGCCCCTAGCAGGGGGGCACATTTTTAATTTCTTTACAACACCAGTAGTGTACACATCATTTGAAAGATCTGCAAATGCTTATTCATATTATGGATGTCTTGTGTGCCGCCCACCCCCCCACTCTGAACCCCAGGAGGGACACATTTTTAATTTCTTTACAACACCAGTCGTGTCACACATCATTTGAAAGATCTGCAACTGCTTATTCATATTATGGATGTCTTGTGTGTCGCCCACCCCCCACTATGACCCTAAGAGCGGCACATTTTTAATTTCTTTACAACACCAGTCGTGTCACACATCATTTGAAAGGTCTGCAACTTCTTATTCATATTATGGATGTCTTGTGTGTGACTCCCCCACTCTGCCCCCAGGGGGCCACATTTTTAATTTCTTAACAACACCAGTCGTGTGACACATCATATGAAAGGTCTGCAACTGTTTAATCATATTATGGATGTCTTTTTCCCCTCCCCATTCTGCCCCCTCTGGGTGAGCCACATTTTTAATTTCTTTACATCACCAGTCGTGTACACATCATTTGAAAGATCTGCAACTGCTTATTCATATTATGTATGTCTTGTGTCTCACCCCCCATTTTGCCCCCTTGGGGGGAACATTTTTAATTTCTTTACAACACCAGTCTTGTGACACATCATTTGAAAGGTCTGCAACTGCTTATTCATATTATGGATGTCTTGTGTGTCACGACACATTTTGCCCTCTGCGGGGGAACATTTTAAATTTCTTAACAACACCAGTCGTGTGACACATCATTTGAACGATCTGCAACTGTTTATCCATATTATGTGTGAGTTAGAATGTCTTGTGTGTCACCCCCCTCTGCCCCCCAGGGGGGAATTTTCATTTTCTTTACAACGCCAGTCGTGTGACACATCATTTGAAAGGTCGGCAACTGCTTACTCATATTATGGATGTCTTGTGTGTCACGCCCATTCTGCCTCCCCAGAGGGGAAAATTTTAGATTTCTTTGCAACACCAGTCGTGTGACACATCATTTGAAAGATCTGCAACTGCTTATCCATATTATGAATGTCTTGTGTGTCACCTCCCTCTGCTCCCCAGGGGGGGGGCTTATTTTTAATTTCTTAACAACACCAGTCGTGTGACACATCATTTGAGAGGTCTGCAACTGCTTATTCATGTTACGGATGTCTTGCATTTCACCCCCCACTCTGCCCCACAGGGGGGGGGGCACATTTTTTATTTCTTAACAACACCAGTCGTGTGACACATCATTTGAAAGGTCTGCAACTGCTTAATCATATTATGGATGTCTTTTGTGTCACCTCACCACTCTGCTCCCTCTGGGTGAGCCACATTTTTTATTTCTTTACAACACCAGTCGTGTGACACATCATTTGAAAAATCTGCAACTGCTTATTAATATTATGGATGTCTTATGTATCACCCCCCAGTCTGCCCCTAGCAGGGGGGCACATTTTTAATTTCTTTACAACACCAGTCGTGTACACATCATTTGAAAGATCTACAACTGCTTATTCATATTATGGATGTCTTGTGTGTCGCCCACCCCCCACTCTGACCCCCAGGAGGGGCAAATTTTTTATTTCTTTAAAACACCAGTCGTGTGACACAGCATTTGAAAGATGTGCAACTGCTTATCCATATTATGTATTTCTTCTGTGTCACCCCCCTCTGCTCCCCAGAGGGGCTTATTTTTAATTTCTTTACAACATCAGTCGTGTGACACATCATTTGAGAGGTCTGCAATTGCTTATTCATGTTACGGATGTCTTGTATTTCACCCCCCCTCTCTGACTCACAGGCGGGGGCATATTTTTAATTTCTTTACAACACCAGTCGTGTGACACATCATTTGAAAGTTCTGCAACTGCTTATTCATTATTATGGATGTCTTGTGTGTCACTCCCCCCACTCTGCCCCACAGGGGGGCAACATTTTTAATTTCTTTACAACACCAGTCGTGTGACACATCATTTGAGAGGTCTGCAACTGCTTATTCATGTTACGGATGTCTTGCATTTCACCCCCCTCTCTGCCCCACTGGGGGAGCACATTTTTTATTTCTTAGCAACACCAGTCGTGTGACACATCATTTGAAAGGTCTGCAACTGCTTAATAATATTATGGATGACTTGTGTGTCACCTCACCACTCTGCCCCACAGGGGGGGCACATTTTTAATTTCTTAACAACACCAGTCGTGTGACACATCTTTGGAAAGTTCTGCAACTGCTTAATCATATTATGGATGTCTTGTGTGTCACCTCCCCACTCTGCTCCCTCTGGGTGAGCCACATTTTTTATTTCTTTACAACACCAGTCGTGTGACACATTATTTGAAAGATCTGCAACTGCTTATTAATATTATGGATGTCTTATGTATCAACCCCCCACTCTGCCCCTAGCAGGGGGGCACATTTTTAATTTCTTTACAACACCAGTCGTGTACACATCATTTGAAAGATCTGCAACTGCTTATTCATATTATGGATGTCTTGTGTGTCGCCCACCCCCCCCTCTGACCTCCAGAGGGGCACATTTTTAATTTCTTTACAACACCAGTCGTGTCACACATCATTTGAAAGGTCTGCAACTTCTTATTCATATTACGGATGTCTTGTGTGTCACGACTCATTCTGCCCCCCCAGGGGGGGAACATTTTAGATTTCTTTGCAACACCAGTCATGTGACACATCATTTGAAAGATCTGCAACTGTTTATCCATATTATGAATTTCTTCTGTGTCACCCCCCTCTGCACCCCAGGGGGGCTTATTTTTAATTTCTTTACAACACCAGTCGTGTGACACATCATTTGAGAGGTCTGTAATTGCTTATTCATGTTACGGATGTCTTGTGTGTCGCCCACCCCCCACTCTGACCCCCAGGAGGGGCACATTTTTTATTTCTTTACAACACCGGTCGTGTGACACATCATTTGAAAGGTCTGCAACTGCTTAATCATATTATGGATGTCTTGTGTGTCGCCCACCCCCCACTCTGAACCCCAGGAGGGGCACATTTTTTATTTCTTTACAACACCGGTCGTGTGACACATCATTTGAAAGGTCTGCAACTGCTTAATCATATTATGGATGTCTTGTGTGTCACCTCCCCACTCTGTCCCCTCTAGGTGAGCCACATTTTTAATTTCTTTACAACACCAGTCGTGTGACACATCATTTGAAAGGTCTGCAACTTCTTATTCATATTATGGATGTCTTGTGTGTCACGACTCATTCTGCCCCCCCAGGGGGGAACATTTTAGATTTCTTTAAAACACCAGTCGTGTGACACATCATTTGAAATATCTGCAACTGCTTATCCATATTATGTGTGAGTTAGAATGTCTTGTGTGTCACCCCCCATTCTGCCCCCCCCGGGGGGAATATTTTAGATTTCTTTGCAACACCAGTCGTGTGACAAATCATTTGAAAGATCTGCAACTGCTTATCCATATTATGTATTTCTTCTGTGTCACCCCCCTTGCTCCCCAGAGGGGCTTATTTTTAATTTCTTTACAACATCAGTCGTGTTACACATCATTTGAGAGGTCTGCAAATGCTTATTCATGTTACGGATGTCTTGCATTTCACCCCCCAATCTGCCCCACTGGGGGGGGGGCACATTTTTTATTTCTTAACAACACCAGTCGTGTGACACATCATTTGAAAGGTCTGCAACTGCTTAATCATATTATGGATGTCTTGTGTGTCACCTCACCACTCTACCCCACAGGGGGGGCACATTTTTAATTTCTTAACAACACCAGTCGTGTGACACATCGTTGGAAAGGTCTGCAACTGCTTAATCATATTATGGATGTCTTGTGTGTCACCTCCCCACTCTGCTCCCTCTGGGTGAGCCAAATTTTTTATTTCTTTACAGCACCAGTCGTGTGACACATGACTTGAAAGATCTGCAACTGCTTATTAATATTATGGATGTCTTATGTATCACCCCCCCCACTCTGCCCCTAGCAGGGGGGCACATTTTTAATTTCTTTACAACACCAGTCGTGTAGACATCATTTGAATGATCTGCAACAGCTTATTCATATTATTGATGTCTTGTGTGTCGCCCCCACCTCTGACCTCCAGGGAGGGCACATTTTTAATTTCTTTACATCACCAGTCGTGTACACATCATTTGAAAGATCTGCAACTGCTTATTCATATTATGTATGTCTTGTGTCTCACCCCCCATTTTGCCCCCTTGGGGGGAACATTTTTAATTTCTTTACAACACCAGTCTTGTGACACATCATTTGAAAGGTCTGCAACTGCTTATTCATATTATGGATGTCTTGTGTGTCACGACACATTTTGCCCTCTGCGGGGGAACATTTTAAATTTCTTAACAACACCAGTCGTGTGACACATCATTTGAACGATCTGCAACTGTTTATCCATATTATGTGTGAGTTAGAATGTCTTGTGTGTCACCCCCCTCTGCCCCCCAGGGGGGAATTTTCATTTTCTTTACAACGCCAGTCGTGTGACACATCATTTGAAAGGTCGGCAACTGCTTACTCATATTATGGATGTCTTGTGTGTCACGCCCATTCTGCCTCCCCAGAGGGGAAAATTTTAGATTTCTTTGCAACACCAGTCGTGTGACACATCATTTGAAAGATCTGCAACTGCTTATCCATATTATGAATGTCTTGTGTGTCACCTCCCTCTGCTCCCCAGGGGGGGGGCTTATTTTTAATTTCTTAACAACACCAGTCGTGTGACACATCATTTGAGAGGTCTGCAACTGCTTATTCATGTTACGGATGTCTTGCATTTCACCCCCCACTCTGCCCCACAGGGGGGGGGGCACATTTTTTATTTCTTAACAACACCAGTCGTGTGACACATCATTTGAAAGGTCTGCAACTGCTTAATCATATTATGGATGTCTTTTGTGTCACCTCACCACTCTGCTCCCTCTGGGTGAGCCACATTTTTTATTTCTTTACAACACCAGTCGTGTGACACATCATTTGAAAAATCTGCAACTGCTTATTAATATTATGGATGTCTTATGTATCACCCCCCAGTCTGCCCCTAGCAGGGGGGCACATTTTTAATTTCTTTACAACACCAGTCGTGTACACATCATTTGAAAGATCTACAACTGCTTATTCATATTATGGATGTCTTGTGTGTCGCCCACCCCCCACTCTGACCCCCAGGAGGGGCAAATTTTTTATTTCTTTAAAACACCAGTCGTGTGACACAGCATTTGAAAGATGTGCAACTGCTTATCCATATTATGTATTTCTTCTGTGTCACCCCCCTCTGCTCCCCAGAGGGGCTTATTTTTAATTTCTTTACAACATCAGTCGTGTGACACATCATTTGAGAGGTCTGCAATTGCTTATTCATGTTACGGATGTCTTGTATTTCACCCCCCCTCTCTGACTCACAGGCGGGGGCATATTTTTAATTTCTTTACAACACCAGTCGTGTGACACATCATTTGAAAGTTCTGCAACTGCTTATTCATTATTATGGATGTCTTGTGTGTCACTCCCCCCACTCTGCCCCACAGGGGGGCAACATTTTTAATTTCTTTACAACACCAGTCGTGTGACACATCATTTGAGAGGTCTGCAACTGCTTATTCATGTTACGGATGTCTTGCATTTCACCCCCCTCTCTGCCCCACTGGGGGAGCACATTTTTTATTTCTTAGCAACACCAGTCGTGTGACACATCATTTGAAAGGTCTGCAACTGCTTAATAATATTATGGATGACTTGTGTGTCACCTCACCACTCTGCCCCACAGGGGGGGCACATTTTTAATTTCTTAACAACACCAGTCGTGTGACACATCTTTGGAAAGTTCTGCAACTGCTTAATCATATTATGGATGTCTTGTGTGTCACCTCCCCACTCTGCTCCCTCTGGGTGAGCCACATTTTTTATTTCTTTACAACACCAGTCGTGTGACACATTATTTGAAAGATCTGCAACTGCTTATTAATATTATGGATGTCTTATGTATCAACCCCCCACTCTGCCCCTAGCAGGGGGGCACATTTTTAATTTCTTTACAACACCAGTCGTGTACACATCATTTGAAAGATCTGCAACTGCTTATTCATATTATGGATGTCTTGTGTGTCGCCCACCCCCCCCTCTGACCTCCAGAGGGGCACATTTTTAATTTCTTTACAACACCAGTCGTGTCACACATCATTTGAAAGGTCTGCAACTTCTTATTCATATTACGGATGTCTTGTGTGTCACGACTCATTCTGCCCCCCCAGGGGGGGAACATTTTAGATTTCTTTGCAACACCAGTCATGTGACACATCATTTGAAAGATCTGCAACTGTTTATCCATATTATGAATTTCTTCTGTGTCACCCCCCTCTGCACCCCAGGGGGGCTTATTTTTAATTTCTTTACAACACCAGTCGTGTGACACATCATTTGAGAGGTCTGTAATTGCTTATTCATGTTACGGATGTCTTGTGTGTCGCCCACCCCCCACTCTGACCCCCAGGAGGGGCACATTTTTTATTTCTTTACAACACCGGTCGTGTGACACATCATTTGAAAGGTCTGCAACTGCTTAATCATATTATGGATGTCTTGTGTGTCGCCCACCCCCCACTCTGAACCCCAGGAGGGGCACATTTTTTATTTCTTTACAACACCGGTCGTGTGACACATCATTTGAAAGGTCTGCAACTGCTTAATCATATTATGGATGTCTTGTGTGTCACCTCCCCACTCTGTCCCCTCTAGGTGAGCCACATTTTTAATTTCTTTACAACACCAGTCGTGTGACACATCATTTGAAAGGTCTGCAACTTCTTATTCATATTATGGATGTCTTGTGTGTCACGACTCATTCTGCCCCCCCAGGGGGGAACATTTTAGATTTCTTTAAAACACCAGTCGTGTGACACATCATTTGAAATATCTGCAACTGCTTATCCATATTATGTGTGAGTTAGAATGTCTTGTGTGTCACCCCCCATTCTGCCCCCCCCGGGGGGAATATTTTAGATTTCTTTGCAACACCAGTCGTGTGACAAATCATTTGAAAGATCTGCAACTGCTTATCCATATTATGTATTTCTTCTGTGTCACCCCCCTTGCTCCCCAGAGGGGCTTATTTTTAATTTCTTTACAACATCAGTCGTGTTACACATCATTTGAGAGGTCTGCAAATGCTTATTCATGTTACGGATGTCTTGCATTTCACCCCCCAATCTGCCCCACTGGGGGGGGGGGCACATTTTTTATTTCTTAACAACACCAGTCGTGTGACACATCATTTGAAAGGTCTGCAACTGCTTAATCATATTATGGATGTCTTGTGTGTCACCTCACCACTCTACCCCACAGGGGGGGCACATTTTTAATTTCTTAACAACACCAGTCGTGTGACACATCGTTGGAAAGGTCTGCAACTGCTTAATCATATTATGGATGTCTTGTGTGTCACCTCCCCACTCTGCTCCCTCTGGGTGAGCCAAATTTTTTATTTCTTTACAGCACCAGTCGTGTGACACATGACTTGAAAGATCTGCAACTGCTTATTAATATTATGGATGTCTTATGTATCACCCCCCCCACTCTGCCCCTAGCAGGGGGGCACATTTTTAATTTCTTTACAACACCAGTCGTGTAGACATCATTTGAATGATCTGCAACAGCTTATTCATATTATTGATGTCTTGTGTGTCGCCCCCACCTCTGACCTCCAGGGAGGGCACATTTTTAATTTCTTTACAACACCAGTCTTGTGACACATCATTTGAAAGTTCTGCAACTGCTTATTCATATTATGGATGTCTTGTCTCACCCCCCATTCTGCCCCCTTGGGGGGAACATTTTTAATTTCTTTACAACACCAGTCGTGTGACACATCATTTGAGAGGTCTGTAATTGCTTATTCATGTTACGGATGTCTTGTGTGTCGCCCACCCCCCACTCTGACCCCCAGGAGGGGCACATTTTTTATTTCTTTACAACACCGGTCGTGTGACACATCATTTGAAAGGTCTGCAACTGCTTAATCATATTATGGATGTCTTGTGTGTCGCCCACCCCCCACTCTGAACCCCAGGAGGGGCACATTTTTTATTTCTTTACAACACCGGTCGTGTGACACATCATTTGAAAGGTCTGCAACTGCTTAATCATATTATGGATGTCTTGTGTGTCACCTCCCCACTCTGTCCCCTCTAGGTGAGCCACATTTTTAATTTCTTTACAACACCAGTCGTGTGACACATCATTTGAAAGGTCTGCAACTTCTTATTCATATTATGGATGTCTTGTGTGTCACGACTCATTCTGCCCCCCCAGGGGGGAACATTTTAGATTTCTTTAAAACACCAGTCGTGTGACACATCATTTGAAATATCTGCAACTGCTTATCCATATTATGTGTGAGTTAGAATGTCTTGTGTGTCACCCCCCATTCTGCCCCCCCCGGGGGGAATATTTTAGATTTCTTTGCAACACCAGTCGTGTGACAAATCATTTGAAAGATCTGCAACTGCTTATCCATATTATGTATTTCTTCTGTGTCACCCCCCTTGCTCCCCAGAGGGGCTTATTTTTAATTTCTTTACAACATCAGTCGTGTTACACATCATTTGAGAGGTCTGCAAATGCTTATTCATGTTACGGATGTCTTGCATTTCACCCCCCAATCTGCCCCACTGGGGGGGGGGCACATTTTTTATTTCTTAACAACACCAGTCGTGTGACACATCATTTGAAAGGTCTGCAACTGCTTAATCATATTATGGATGTCTTGTGTGTCACCTCACCACTCTACCCCACAGGGGGGGCACATTTTTAATTTCTTAACAACACCAGTCGTGTGACACATCGTTGGAAAGGTCTGCAACTGCTTAATCATATTATGGATGTCTTGTGTGTCACCTCCCCACTCTGCTCCCTCTGGGTGAGCCAAATTTTTTATTTCTTTACAGCACCAGTCGTGTGACACATGACTTGAAAGATCTGCAACTGCTTATTAATATTATGGATGTCTTATGTATCACCCCCCCCACTCTGCCCCTAGCAGGGGGGCACATTTTTAATTTCTTTACAACACCAGTCGTGTAGACATCATTTGAATGATCTGCAACAGCTTATTCATATTATTGATGTCTTGTGTGTCGCCCCCACCTCTGACCTCCAGGGAGGGCACATTTTTAATTTCTTTACATCACCAGTCGTGTACACATCATTTGAAAGATCTGCAACTGCTTATTCATATTATGTATGTCTTGTGTCTCACCCCCCATTTTGCCCCCTTGGGGGGAACATTTTTAATTTCTTTACAACACCAGTCTTGTGACACATCATTTGAAAGGTCTGCAACTGCTTATTCATATTATGGATGTCTTGTGTGTCACGACACATTTTGCCCTCTGCGGGGGAACATTTTAAATTTCTTAACAACACCAGTCGTGTGACACATCATTTGAACGATCTGCAACTGTTTATCCATATTATGTGTGAGTTAGAATGTCTTGTGTGTCACCCCCCTCTGCCCCCCAGGGGGGAATTTTCATTTTCTTTACAACGCCAGTCGTGTGACACATCATTTGAAAGGTCGGCAACTGCTTACTCATATTATGGATGTCTTGTGTGTCACGCCCATTCTGCCTCCCCAGAGGGGAAAATTTTAGATTTCTTTGCAACACCAGTCGTGTGACACATCATTTGAAAGATCTGCAACTGCTTATCCATATTATGAATGTCTTGTGTGTCACCTCCCTCTGCTCCCCAGGGGGGGGGCTTATTTTTAATTTCTTAACAACACCAGTCGTGTGACACATCATTTGAGAGGTCTGCAACTGCTTATTCATGTTACGGATGTCTTGCATTTCACCCCCCACTCTGCCCCACAGGGGGGGGGGCACATTTTTTATTTCTTAACAACACCAGTCGTGTGACACATCATTTGAAAGGTCTGCAACTGCTTAATCATATTATGGATGTCTTTTGTGTCACCTCACCACTCTGCTCCCTCTGGGTGAGCCACATTTTTTATTTCTTTACAACACCAGTCGTGTGACACATCATTTGAAAAATCTGCAACTGCTTATTAATATTATGGATGTCTTATGTATCACCCCCCAGTCTGCCCCTAGCAGGGGGGCACATTTTTAATTTCTTTACAACACCAGTCGTGTACACATCATTTGAAAGATCTACAACTGCTTATTCATATTATGGATGTCTTGTGTGTCGCCCACCCCCCACTCTGACCCCCAGGAGGGGCAAATTTTTTATTTCTTTAAAACACCAGTCGTGTGACACAGCATTTGAAAGATGTGCAACTGCTTATCCATATTATGTATTTCTTCTGTGTCACCCCCCTCTGCTCCCCAGAGGGGCTTATTTTTAATTTCTTTACAACATCAGTCGTGTGACACATCATTTGAGAGGTCTGCAATTGCTTATTCATGTTACGGATGTCTTGTATTTCACCCCCCCTCTCTGACTCACAGGCGGGGGCATATTTTTAATTTCTTTACAACACCAGTCGTGTGACACATCATTTGAAAGTTCTGCAACTGCTTATTCATTATTATGGATGTCTTGTGTGTCACTCCCCCCACTCTGCCCCACAGGGGGGCAACATTTTTAATTTCTTTACAACACCAGTCGTGTGACACATCATTTGAGAGGTCTGCAACTGCTTATTCATGTTACGGATGTCTTGCATTTCACCCCCCTCTCTGCCCCACTGGGGGAGCACATTTTTTATTTCTTAGCAACACCAGTCGTGTGACACATCATTTGAAAGGTCTGCAACTGCTTAATAATATTATGGATGACTTGTGTGTCACCTCACCACTCTGCCCCACAGGGGGGGCACATTTTTAATTTCTTAACAACACCAGTCGTGTGACACATCTTTGGAAAGTTCTGCAACTGCTTAATCATATTATGGATGTCTTGTGTGTCACCTCCCCACTCTGCTCCCTCTGGGTGAGCCACATTTTTTATTTCTTTACAACACCAGTCGTGTGACACATTATTTGAAAGATCTGCAACTGCTTATTAATATTATGGATGTCTTATGTATCAACCCCCCACTCTGCCCCTAGCAGGGGGGCACATTTTTAATTTCTTTACAACACCAGTCGTGTACACATCATTTGAAAGATCTGCAACTGCTTATTCATATTATGGATGTCTTGTGTGTCGCCCACCCCCCCCTCTGACCTCCAGAGGGGCACATTTTTAATTTCTTTACAACACCAGTCGTGTCACACATCATTTGAAAGGTCTGCAACTTCTTATTCATATTACGGATGTCTTGTGTGTCACGACTCATTCTGCCCCCCCAGGGGGGGAACATTTTAGATTTCTTTGCAACACCAGTCATGTGACACATCATTTGAAAGATCTGCAACTGTTTATCCATATTATGAATTTCTTCTGTGTCACCCCCCTCTGCACCCCAGGGGGGCTTATTTTTAATTTCTTTACAACACCAGTCGTGTGACACATCATTTGAGAGGTCTGTAATTGCTTATTCATGTTACGGATGTCTTGTGTGTCGCCCACCCCCCACTCTGACCCCCAGGAGGGGCACATTTTTTATTTCTTTACAACACCGGTCGTGTGACACATCATTTGAAAGGTCTGCAACTGCTTAATCATATTATGGATGTCTTGTGTGTCGCCCACCCCCCACTCTGAACCCCAGGAGGGGCACATTTTTTATTTCTTTACAACACCGGTCGTGTGACACATCATTTGAAAGGTCTGCAACTGCTTAATCATATTATGGATGTCTTGTGTGTCACCTCCCCACTCTGTCCCCTCTAGGTGAGCCACATTTTTAATTTCTTTACAACACCAGTCGTGTGACACATCATTTGAAAGGTCTGCAACTTCTTATTCATATTATGGATGTCTTGTGTGTCACGACTCATTCTGCCCCCCCAGGGGGGAACATTTTAGATTTCTTTAAAACACCAGTCGTGTGACACATCATTTGAAATATCTGCAACTGCTTATCCATATTATGTGTGAGTTAGAATGTCTTGTGTGTCACCCCCCATTCTGCCCCCCCCGGGGGGAATATTTTAGATTTCTTTGCAACACCAGTCGTGTGACAAATCATTTGAAAGATCTGCAACTGCTTATCCATATTATGTATTTCTTCTGTGTCACCCCCCTTGCTCCCCAGAGGGGCTTATTTTTAATTTCTTTACAACATCAGTCGTGTTACACATCATTTGAGAGGTCTGCAAATGCTTATTCATGTTACGGATGTCTTGCATTTCACCCCCCAATCTGCCCCACTGGGGGGGGGGGCACATTTTTTATTTCTTAACAACACCAGTCGTGTGACACATCATTTGAAAGGTCTGCAACTGCTTAATCATATTATGGATGTCTTGTGTGTCACCTCACCACTCTACCCCACAGGGGGGGCACATTTTTAATTTCTTAACAACACCAGTCGTGTGACACATCGTTGGAAAGGTCTGCAACTGCTTAATCATATTATGGATGTCTTGTGTGTCACCTCCCCACTCTGCTCCCTCTGGGTGAGCCAAATTTTTTATTTCTTTACAGCACCAGTCGTGTGACACATGACTTGAAAGATCTGCAACTGCTTATTAATATTATGGATGTCTAATGTATCACCCCCCACTCTGCCCCTAGCAGGGGGGCACATTTTAGATTTCTTTGCAACACCAGTCGTGTGACACATCATTTGAAAGATCTGCAACTGCTTATCATTATTATGAATGTCTTGTGTGTCACCTCCCTCTGCTCCCCAGGGGGGGCTTATTTTTAATTTCTTTACAACACCAGTCGTGTGACACATCATTTGAGAGGTCTGCAACTGCTTATTCATGTTACGGATGTCTTGCATTTCACCCCCCACTCTGCCCCACAGGGGGGGCACATTTTTAATTTCTTAACAGCACCAGTCGTGTGACACCTCATTTGAAAGGTCTGCAACTGCTTAATCATATTATGGATGTCTTGTGTGTCACCTCCCCACTCTGCTCCCTCTGGGTGAGCCACATTTTTTATTTCTTTAAAACACCAGTCGTGTGACACATCATTTGAAAGATCTGAAACTGCTTATTAATATTATGGATGTCTTATGTATCACCCTCCACTCTGCCCCTAGCAGGGGGGGGCACAATTTTAATTTCTTTACAACACCAGTCGTGTACACATCATTTGAAAGATCTACAACTGCTTATTGATATTATGGAAGTCTTGTGTGTCGCCCACCCCCGACTCTGAACCCCAGGAGGGGCACATTTTTTATTTCTTTACAACACCGGTCGTGTGACACATCATTTGAAAGGTCTGCAACTGCTTAATCATATTATGGATGTCTTGTGTGTCACCTCCCCACTCTGCCCCCTCTGGGTGAGCCACATTTTTAATTTCTTTACAACACCAGTCGTGTGACACATCATTTGAAAGATCTGCAACTGCTTATTAATATTATGGATGTCTTATGTATCACCCCCCACACTGCCCCTAGCAGGGGGAAACATTTTTAATTTCTTTACAACACCAGTAGTGTACACATCATTTGAAAGATCTGCAAATGCTTATTCATATTATGGATGTCTTGTGTGCCGCCCACCCCCCCACTCTGAACCCCAGGAGGGACACATTTTTAATTTCTTTACAACACCAGTCGTGTCACACATCATTTGAAAGGTCTGCAACTGCTTATTCATATTATGGATGTCTTGTGTGTCGCCCACCCCCCACTATGACCCCCAGAGCGGCACATTTTTAATTTCTTTACAACACCAGTCGTGTCACACATCATTTGAAAGGTCTGCAACTTCTTATTCATATTATGGATGTCTTGTGTGTGACTCCCCCACTCTGCCCCCAGGGGGGCACATTTTTAATTTCTTAACAACACCAGTCGTGTGATACATCATATGAAAGGTCTGCAACTTCTTATTCATATTATGGATGTCTTGTGTGTCACGACTCATTCTGCCCCCCCAGGGGGGAACATTTTAGATTTCTTTAAAACACCAGTCGTGTGACACATCATTTGAAAGATCTGCAACTGCTTATCCATATTATGTGTGAGTTAGAATGTCTTGTGTGTCACCCCCCATTTTGCCCCCCCGGGGGGAACATTTTAGATTTCTTTGCAACACCAGTCGTGTGACAAATCATTTGAAAGATCTGCAACTGCTTATCCATATTATGTACTTCTTCTGTGTCACCCCCCTCTGCTCCCCAGAGGGGCTTATTTTTAATTTCTTTACAACATCAGTCGTGTTACACATCATTTGAGAGGTCTGCAATTGCTTATTCATGTTACGGATGTCTTGTATTTCACCCCCCCACTCTGACTCACAGGGGGGGCATATTTTTAATTTCTTTACAACACCAGTCGTGTGACACATCATTTGAGAGGTCTGGAACTGCTTATTCATGTTACGGATGTCTTGCATTTCACCCCCCAATCTGCCCCACTGGGGGGGGCACATTTTTAATTTCTTAACAACACCAGTCGTGTGACACATCGTTGGAAAGGTCTGCAACTGCTTAATCATATTATGGATGTCTTGTGTGTCACCTCCCCACTCTGCTCCCTCTGGGTGAGCCAAATTTTTTATTTCTTTACAGCACCAGTCGTGTGACACATGACTTGAAAGATCTGCAACTGCTTATTAATATTATGGATGTCTTATGTATCACCCCCCCCACTCTGCCCCTAGCAGGGGGGCACATTTTTAATTTCTTTACAACACCAGTCGTGTAGACATCATTTGAATGATCTGCAACAGCTTATTCATATTATTGATGTCTTGTGTGTCGCCCCCACCTCTGACCTCCAGGGAGGGCACATTTTTAATTTCTTTACAACACCAGTCTTGTGACACATCATTTGAAAGTTCTGCAACTGCTTATTCATATTATGGATGTCTTGTCTCACCCCCCATTCTGCCCCCTTGGGGGGAACATTTTTAATTTCTTTACAACACCAGTCTTGTGACACATCATTTGAAAGGTCTGCAACTGCTTATTCATATTATGGATGTCTTGTGTGTCACGACACATTTTGCCCCCCCCAGGGGGGAACATTTTAAATTTCTTAACAACACCATTCGCGTGACACATCATTTGAACGATCTGCAACTGTTTATCCATATTATGTGTGAGTTAGAATGTCTTGTGTGTCACCCCCCCTCTGCCCCCAGGGGGGTATTTTCATTTTCTTTACAACACCAGTCGTGTGACACATCATTTGAAAGGTCGGCAACTGCTTACTCATATTATGGATGTCTTGTGGGTCACCCCCATTCTGCCCCCCCAGAGGGGAACATTTTAGATTTCTTTGCAACACCAGTCGTGTGACACATCATTTGAAAGGTCTGCAACTGCTTAATCATATTATGGATGTCTTGTGTGTCACCTCCCCACTCTGCTCCCTCTGGGTGAGCCAAATTTTTTATTTCTTTACAGCACCAGTCGTGTGACACATGACTTGAAAGATCTGCAACTGCTTATTAATATTATGGATGTCTAATGTATCACCCCCCACTCTGCCCCTAGCAGGGGGGCACATTTTAGATTTCTTTGCAACACCAGTCGTGTGACACATCATTTGAAAGATCTGCAACTGCTTATCATTATTATGAATGTCTTGTGTGTCACCTCCCTCTGCTCCCCAGGGGGGGCTTATTTTTAATTTCTTTACAACACCAGTCGTGTGACACATCATTTGAGAGGTCTGCAACTGCTTATTCATGTTACGGATGTCTTGCATTTCACCCCCCACTCTGCCCCACAGGGGGGGCACATTTTTAATTTCTTAACAGCACCAGTCGTGTGACACCTCATTTGAAAGGTCTGCAACTGCTTAATCATATTATGGATGTCTTGTGTGTCACCTCCCCACTCTGCTCCCTCTGGGTGAGCCACATTTTTTATTTCTTTAAAACACCAGTCGTGTGACACATCATTTGAAAGATCTGAAACTGCTTATTAATATTATGGATGTCTTATGTATCACCCTCCACTCTGCCCCTAGCAGGGGGGGGCACAATTTTAATTTCTTTACAACACCAGTCGTGTACACATCATTTGAAAGATCTACAACTGCTTATTGATATTATGGAAGTCTTGTGTGTCGCCCACCCCCGACTCTGAACCCCAGGAGGGGCACATTTTTTATTTCTTTACAACACCGGTCGTGTGACACATCATTTGAAAGGTCTGCAACTGCTTAATCATATTATGGATGTCTTGTGTGTCACCTCCCCACTCTGCCCCCTCTGGGTGAGCCACATTTTTAATTTCTTTACAACACCAGTCGTGTGACACATCATTTGAAAGATCTGCAACTGCTTATTAATATTATGGATGTCTTATGTATCACCCCCCACACTGCCCCTAGCAGGGGGAAACATTTTTAATTTCTTTACAACACCAGTAGTGTACACATCATTTGAAAGATCTGCAAATGCTTATTCATATTATGGATGTCTTGTGTGCCGCCCACCCCCCCACTCTGAACCCCAGGAGGGACACATTTTTAATTTCTTTACAACACCAGTCGTGTCACACATCATTTGAAAGGTCTGCAACTGCTTATTCATATTATGGATGTCTTGTGTGTCGCCCACCCCCCACTATGACCCCCAGAGCGGCACATTTTTAATTTCTTTACAACACCAGTCGTGTCACACATCATTTGAAAGGTCTGCAACTTCTTATTCATATTATGGATGTCTTGTGTGTGACTCCCCCACTCTGCCCCCAGGGGGGCACATTTTTAATTTCTTAACAACACCAGTCGTGTGATACATCATATGAAAGGTCTGCAACTTCTTATTCATATTATGGATGTCTTGTGTGTCACGACTCATTCTGCCCCCCCAGGGGGGAACATTTTAGATTTCTTTAAAACACCAGTCGTGTGACACATCATTTGAAAGATCTGCAACTGCTTATCCATATTATGTGTGAGTTAGAATGTCTTGTGTGTCACCCCCCATTTTGCCCCCCCGGGGGGAACATTTTAGATTTCTTTGCAACACCAGTCGTGTGACAAATCATTTGAAAGATCTGCAACTGCTTATCCATATTATGTACTTCTTCTGTGTCACCCCCCTCTGCTCCCCAGAGGGGCTTATTTTTAATTTCTTTACAACATCAGTCGTGTTACACATCATTTGAGAGGTCTGCAATTGCTTATTCATGTTACGGATGTCTTGTATTTCACCCCCCCACTCTGACTCACAGGGGGGGCATATTTTTAATTTCTTTACAACACCAGTCGTGTGACACATCATTTGAGAGGTCTGGAACTGCTTATTCATGTTACGGATGTCTTGCATTTCACCCCCCAATCTGCCCCACTGGGGGGGGCACATTTTTTATTTCTTAACAACACCAGTCGTGTGACACATCATTTGAAAGGTCTGCAACTGCTTAATCATATTATGGATGTCTTGTGTGTCACCTCACCACTCTGCCCCACAGGCGGGGCACATTTTTAATTTCTTAACAACACCAGTCGTGTGACACATCATTGGAAAGGTCTGCAACTGCTTAATCATATTATGGATGTCTTGTGTGTCACCTCCCCACTCTGCTCCCTCTGGGTGAGCCACATATTTTATTTCTTTACAACACCAGTCGTGTGACACATTACTTGAAAGATCTGCAACTGCTTATTAATATTATGGATGTCTTATGTATCACCCCCCCACTCTGCCCCTAGCAGGGGGGCACATTTTTAATTTCTTTACAACACCAGTCGTGTACACATCATTTGAATTATCTGCAACAGCTTATTCATATTATTGATGTCTTGTGTGTCGCCCCCCCCCTCTGACCTCCAGGGAGGGCACATTTTTAATTTCTTTACAACACCAGTCTTGTGACACATCATTTGAAAGTTCTGCAACTGCTTATTCATATTATGGATGTCTTGTCTCATCCCCCATTCTGCGCCCTTGGGGGGAACATTTTTAATTTCTTTACAACACCAGTCTTGTGACACATCATTTGAAAGGTCAGCAACTGCTTATTCATATTATGGATGTCTTGTGTGTCACGACATATTTTGCCCCCCCCAGGGGGGAACATTTTAAATTTCTTAACAACACCAGTCGTGTGACACATCATTTGAACGATCTGCAACTGTTTATCCATATTATGTGTGAGTTAGAATGTCTTGTGTGTCACCCCCCCCTCTGCCCCCCAGGGGGGTATTTTCATTTTCTTTACAACACCAGTCGTGTGACACATCATTTGAAAGGTCGGCAACTGCTTACTCATATTATGGATGTCTTGTGGGTCACCCCCATTCTTCCCCCCCAGAGGGGAACATTTTAGATTTCTTTGCAACACCAGTCGTGTGACACATCATTTGAAAGGTCTGCAACTGCTTAATCATATTATGGATGTCTTGTGTGTCACCTCACCACTCTGCCCCACAGGGGGGGCATATTTTTAATTTCTTAACAGCACCAGTCGTGTGACACATCATTTGAAAGGTCTGCAACTGCTTAATGATATTATGGATGTCTTGCATTTCACCCCCCATTCTGCCCCACAGGGGGGGCACATTTTTAATTTCTTAACAGCACCAGTCGTGTGACACATCATTTGAAAGGTCTGCAACTGCTTAATCATATTATGGATGTCTTGTGTGTCACCTCCCCACTCTGCTCCCTCTGGTTGAGCCACATTTTTTATTTCTTTACAACACCAGTCGTGTGACACATCATTTGAAATATCTGAAACTGCTTATTAATATTATGGATGTCTTATGTATCTCCCTCCACTCTGCCCCTAGCAGGGGGGCACATTTTTAATTTCTTTACAACACCAGTCGTGTACACATCATTTGAAAGATCTACAACTGCTTATTCATATTATGGATGTCTTGTGTGTCGCCCACCCCCGACTCTGACCCCCAGGAGGGGCATATTTTTTATTTCTTTACAACACCGGTCGTGTGACACATCATTTGAAAGGTCTGCAACTGCTTAATCATATTATGGATGTCTTGTGTGTCACCTCCCCACTCTGCCCCCTCTGGGTGAGCCACATTTTTAATTTCTTTACAACACCAGTCGTGTGACACATCATTTGAAAGATCTGCAACTGCTTATTAATATTATGGATGTCTTATGTATCACCCCCCACACTGCCCCTAGCAGGGGGGCACATTTTTAATTTCTTTACAACACCAGTAGTGTACACATCATTTGAAAGATCTGCAAATGCTTATTCATATTATGGATGTCTTGTGTGCCGCCCACCCCCCCACTCTGAACCCCAGGAGGGACACATTTTTAATTTCTTTACAACACCAGTCGTGTCACACATCATTTGAAAGGTCTGCAATTTCTTATTCATATTATGGATGTCTTGTGTGTGACTCCCCCACTCTGCCCCCAGGGGGGCACATTTTTAATTTCTTAACAACACCAGTCGTGTGATACATCATTTGAAAGGTCTGCAACTGCTTATCCATATTATGAATGTCTTGTGTGTCACCTCCCTCTGCTCCCCAGGGGGGGCTTATTTTTAATTTCTTTACAACACCAGTCGTGTGAGACATCATTTGAAAGGTCTGCAACTGCTTAATCATATTATGGATGTCTTGTGTGTCACCTCCCCACTCTGCTCCCTCTGGGTGAGCCACATTTTTTATTTCTTTACAACACCAGTCGTGTGACACATCATTTGAAAGATCTGCAACTGCTTATTAATATTATGGATGTCTTATGTATCACCCCCCACTCTTCCCCTAGCAGGGGGGCACATTTTAGATTTCTTTGCAACACCAGTCGTGTGACACATCATTTGAAAGATCTGCAACTGCTAATCCATATTATGAATGTCTTGTGTGTCACCTCCCTCTGCTCCCCAGGGGGGGCTTATTTTTAATTTCTTTACAACACCAGTCGTGTGACACATCATTTGAGAGGTCTGCAACTGCTTATTCATGTTACGGATGTCTTGCATTTCACCCCCCACTCTGCCCCACAGGGGGGGGCACATTTTTTATTTCTTTACAACACCGGTCGTGTGACACATCATTTGAAATGTCTGCAACTGCTTAATCATATTATGGATGTCTTGTGTGTCACCTCCCCACTCTGCCCCCTCTGGGTGAGCCACATTTTTAATTTCTTTACAACACCAGTCGTGTGACACATCATTTGAAAGATCTGCAATTGCTTATTAATATTATGGATGTCTTATGTATCACCCCCCACACTGCCCCTAGCAGGGGGGCACATTTTTAATTTCTTTACAATACCAGTAGTGTACACATCATTTGAAAGATCTGCAAATGCTTATTCATATTATGGATGTCTTGTGTGCCGCCCACCCCCCACTCTGAACCCCAGGAGGGACACATTTTTAATTTCTTTACAACACCAGTCGTGTCACACATCATTTGAAAGGTCTGCAACTGCTTATTCATATTATGGATGTCTTGTGTGTCGCCCACCCCCCACTATGACCCCCAGAGCGGCACATTTTTAATTTCTTTACAACACCAGTCGTGTCACACATCATTTGAAAGGTCTGCAATTTCTTATTCATATTATGGATGTCTTGTGTGTGACTCCCCCACTCTGCCCCCAGGGGGGCACATTTTTAATTTCTTAACAACACCAGTCGTGTGATACATCATATGAAAGGTCTGCAACTGCTTAATCATATTATGGATGTCTTTTTTTTCACCTCCCCACTCTGCCCCCTCTGGGTGAGCCACATTTTTAATTTCTCTACATCACCAGTCGTGTACACATCATTTGAAAGATTTGCAACTGCTTATTCATATTATTGATGTCTTGTGTGTCGCCCCCCCCCTCTGACCTCCAGGGAGGGCTCATTTTTAATTTCTTTACAACACCAGTCTTGTGACACATCATTTGAAAGGTCTGCAACTGCTTATTCATATTATGGATGTCTTGTGTGTCACCCCCCATTCTGCCCTCTTGGGGGAATATTTTTAATTTCTTAACAACACCAGTCGTGTGACACATCATTTGAACGATCTGCAACTGTTTATCCATATTATGTGTGAGTTAGAATGTCTTGTGTGTCACCCCCCTCTGCCCCCCAGGGGGGAATTTTCATTTTCTTTACAACACCAGTCGTGTGACACATCATTTGAAAGATCGGCAACTGCTTACTCATATTATGGATGTCTTGTGTGTCACCCCCATTCTGCCCCCCCAGAGGGGAACATTTTAGATTTCTTTGCAACACCAGTCGTGTGACACATCATTTGAAAGATCTGCAACTGCTTATCCATATTATGAATGTCTTGTGTGTCACCTCCCTCTGCTCCCCAGGGGGGGGCTTATTTTTAATTTCTTTACAACACCAGTCGTGTGACACATCATTTGAGAGGTCTGCAACTGCTTATTCATGTTACGGATGCCTTGCATTTCAATCCCCACTCTGCCCCACAGGGGGGGGGGGGCACATTTTTTATTTCTTAACAACACCAGTCGTGTGACACATCATTTGAAAGGTCTGCAACTGCTTAATAATATTATGGATGACTTGTGTGTCACCTCACCACTCTGCCCCACAGGGAGGGCACATTTTTAATTTCTTAACAACACCAGTCGTGTGACACATCATTGGAAAGTTCTGCAACTGCTTAATCATATTACGGATGTCTTGTGTGTCACCTCTCCACTCTGCTCCCTCTGGGTGAGCCACATTTTTTATTTCTTTACAACACCGGTCGTGTTACACATCATTTGAGAGGTCTGCAATTGCTTATTCATGTTACGGATGTCTTGTAATTCACCCCCCACTCTGACTCACAGGGGGGGCATATTTTTAATTTCTTTACAACACCAGTCGTGTGACACATCATTTGAAAGTTCTGCAACTGCTTATTCATTATTATGGATGTCTTGTGTGTCACTCCTCCCACTCTGCCCCACAGGGGGGCAACATTTTAGTTTCTTTACAACACCAGTCGTGTGACACATCATTTGAGATGTCTGGAACTGCTTATTCATGTTACGGATGTCTTGCATTTCACCCCCCAATCTGCCCCACTGGGGGGGGCACATTTTTTATTTCTTAACAACACCAGTCGTGTGACACATCATTTGAAAGGTCTGCAACTGCTTAATCATATTATGGATGTCTTGTGTGTCACCTCACCACTCTGCCCCACAGGGGGGGCACATTTTTAATTTCTTAACAACACCAGTCGTGTGACACATCATTGGAAAGGTCTGCAACTGCTTAATCATATTATGGATGTCTTGTGTGTCACCTCCCCACTCTGCTCCCTCTGGGTGAGCCACATTTTTTATTTCTTTACAACACCAGTCGTGTGACACATTACTTGAAAGATCTGCAACTGCTTATTAATATTATGGATGTCTTATGTATCACCCCCCCACTCTGCCCCTAGCAGGGGGGCACATTATTAATTTCTTTACAACACCAGTCGTGTACACATCATTTGAAAGATCTGCAACAGCTTATTCATATTATTGATGTCTTGTGTGTCGCTCCCCCCCCCCTCTGACCTCCAGGGAGGGCACATTTTTAATTTCTTTACAACACCAGTCTTGTGACACATCATTTGAAAGTTCTGCAACTGCTTATTCATATTATGGATGTCTTGTCTCACCCCCCATTCTGCCCCCTTGGGGGGAACATTTTTAATTTCTTTACAACACCAGTCTTGTGACACATCATTTGAAAGGTCTGCAACTGCTTATTCATATTATGGATGTCTTGTGTGTCACCCCCATTCTGCCCCCCCAGAGGGGAAAATTTTAGATTTCTTTGCAACACCAGTCGGTTGACACACCATTTGAAAGGTCTGCAACTGCTTAATCATATTATGGATGTCTTGTGTGTCACCTCACCGCTCTGCCCCACAGGGGGGGGGGCATATTTTTAATTTCTTAACAGCACCAGTCGTGTGACACATCATTTGAAAGGTCTGCAACTGCTTAATCATATTATGGATGTCTTGTGTGTCACCTCCCCACTCTGCTCCCTCTGGGTGAGCCACATTTTTTATTTCTTTACAACACCAGTCGTGTGACACATCATTTGAAAGATCTGCAACTGCTTATTAATATTATGGATGTCTTATGTATCACCCCCCCCTCTGCCCCTAGCAGGGGGGCACATTTTAGATTTCTTTGCAGCACCAGTCGTGTGACACATCATTTGAAAGATCTGCAACTGCTTATCCATATTAAGAATGTCTTGTGTGTCACCTCCCTCTGCTCCCCAGGGGGGGCTTATTTTTAATTTCTTTACAACACCAGTCGTGTGACACATCATTTGAGAGGTCTGCAACTGCTTATTCATGTTACGGATGTCTTGCATTTCACCCCCCACTCTGCCCCACAGGGGGGCCACATTTTTAATTTCTTAACAGCACCAGTCGTGTGACACATCATTTCTTAACAACACCAGTCGTGTGACACATCATTGGAAAGGTCTGCAACTGCTTAATCATATTATGGAAGTCTTGTGTGTCACCTCCCCACTCTGCTCCCTCTGGGTGAGCCACATTTTTTATATCTTTACAACACCAGTCGTGTGACACATTATTTGAAAGATTTGCAACTGCTTATTAATATTATGGTTGTCTTATGTATCACCCCCCACTCTGCCCCTAGCAGGGGGGCACATTTTTAATTTCTTTACAACACCAGTCGTGTACACATCATTTGAAAGATCTGCAACTGCTTATTCATATTATTGATGTCTTGTGTGTCGCCCCCCCCCTCTGACCTCCAGGGAGGGCACATTTTTAATTTCTTTACAACACCAGTCGTGTGACACATCATTTGAAAGATCTGCAACTGCTTATCCATATTATGAATGTCTTGTGTGTCACTTCCCTCTGCTCCCCAGGGGGGGCTTATTTTTAATTTCTTTACAACACCAGTCGTGTGACACATCATTTGAGAGGTCTGCAACTGCTTATTCATGTTACGGATGTCTTGCATTTCAACCCCCACTCTGCCCCACAGGGGGGGGGCACATTTTTTATTTCTTAACAACACCTGTCGTGTGACACATCATTTGAAAGTTCTGCAACTGCTTAATCATATTATGGATGTCTTGTGTGTCACCTCACCACTCTGCCCCACAGGGGGGGGACATTTTTAATTTCTTAACAGCACCAGTCGTGGAACACATCATTTGAAAGGTCTGCAACTGCTTAATCATATTATGGATGTCTTGTGTGTCACCTCCCCACTCTGCTCCCTCTGGGTGAGCCACATTTTTTATTTCTTTACAACACCAGTCGTGTGACACATCATTTGAAAAATCTGCAAATGCTTAATAATATTATGGATGTCTTATGTATCACCCCCCACTCTGCCTCTAGCAGGGGGGCACATTTTTAATTTCTTTACAACACCAGTCGTGTACACATCATTTGAAAGATCTACAACTGCTTATTCATATTATGGATGTCTTGTGTGTCGCCCACCCCCCACTCTGACACCCAAGAGGGGCACATTTTTTATTTCTTTACAACACCGGTCGTGTGACACATCATTTGAAAGGTCTGCATCTGCTTAATCATATTATGGATGTCTTGTGTGTCACCTCCCCACTCTGCCCCCTCTGGGTGAGCCACATTTTTAATTTCTTTACAACACCAGTCGTGTGACACATCATTTGAAAGATCTGCAACTTCTTATTCATATTATGGATGTCTTGTGTGTCACGACTCATTCTGCCCCCCCAGGGGGGAGCATTTTAGATTTTTTTAAAACACCAGTCGTGTGACACATCATTTGAAAGATCTGCAACTGCTTATCCATATTATGTGTGAGTTAGAATGTCTTGTGTGTCACCCTCCCATTCTGCCCCCCCCGGGGGGAACATTTTAGATTTCTTTGCAACACCAGTCGTGTGACACATCATTTGAAAGATCTGCAACTGCTTATCCATATTATGTATTTCTTCTGTGTCACCCCCCTCTGCTCCCCAGAGGGGCTTATTTTTAATTTCTTTACAACATCAGTCGTGTGACACATCATTTGAGAGGTCTGCAATTGCTTATTCATGTTACGGATGTCTTGTATTTCACCCCCCCACACTGACTCACAGGGGGGGCATATTTTTAATTTCTTTACAACACCAGTCGTGTGACACATCATTTGAAAGTTCTGCAACTGCTTATTCATTATTATGGATGTCTTGTGTGTCACTCCCCCCACTCTGCCCCACAGGGGGGCAACATTTTTAATTTCTTTACAACACCAGTCGTGTGACACATCATTTGAGAGGTCTGCAACTGCTTATTCATGTTACGGATGTCTTGCATTTCACCCCCCTCTCTGCCCCACTGGGGGGGGCACATTTTTTATTTCTTAACAACACCAGTCGTGTGACACATCATTTGAAAGGTCTACAACTGCTTAATCATATTATGGATGTCTTGTCTGTCACCTCACCACTCTGCCCCACAGGGGCGCACATTTTTAATTTCTTAACAACACCAGTCGTGTGACACATCATTGGAAAGGTCTGCAACTGCTTAATCATATTATGGATGTCTTGTGTGTCACCTCCCCACTCTGCTCCCTCTGGGTTAGCCACATTTTTTATTTCTTTACAACACCAGTCGTGTGACACATTATTTGAAAGATCTGCAACTGCTTATTAATATTATGGATGTCTTATGTATCACCCCCCACTCTGCCCCTAGCAGGGGGGCACATTTTTAATTTCTTTACAACATAAGTCGTGTACACATCATTTGAAAGATCTGCAACTGCTTATTCATATTATTGATGTCTTGTGTGTCGCCCCCCCCTCTGACCTCCAGGGAGGGCACATTTTTAATTTCTTTACAACACCAGTCTTGTGACACATCATTTGAAAGGTCTGCAACTTCTTATTCATATTATGGATGTCTTGTGTCTCACCCCCCATTCTGCCCCCTTGGGGGGAACATTTTTAATTTCTTTACAACACCAGTCTTGTGACACATCATTTGAAAGGTCTGCAACTGCTTATTCATATTATGGATGTCTTGTGTGTCACGACACATTTTGCCCCCCCCCAGGGGGGAACATTTTAAATTTCTTAACAACACCAGTCGTGTGACACATCATTTGAACGATCTGCAAATGTTTATCCATATTATGTGTGAGTTAGAATGTCTTGTGTGTCACCCCCCCTCTGCCCCCCAGGGGGGTATTTTCATTTTCTTTACAACACCAGTCGTGTGACACATCATTTGAAAGGTCGGCAACTGCTTACTCATATTATGGATGTCTTGTGTGTCACCCCCATTCTGCCCCCACAGAGGGGAACATTTTAGATTTCTTTGCAACACCAGTCGTGTGACACATCATTTGAAAGGTCTGCAACTGCTTAATCATATTATGGATGTCTTGTGTGTCACCTCACCACTCTGACCCACAGGGGGGGGGGGCATATTTTTAATTTCTTAACAGCACCAGTCGTGTGACACATCATTTGAAAGGTCTGCAACTGCTTAATCATATTATGGATGTCTTGTGTGTCACCTCCCCACTCTGCTCCCTCTGGGTGAGCCCCATTTTTTATTTCTTTACAACACCAGTCGTGTGACACATCATTTGAAAGATCTGCAACTGCTTATTAATATTATGAATGTCTTATGTATCACCCCCACTCTGCCCCTAGCAGGGGGGCACATTTTAGATTTCTTTGCAACACCAGTCGTGTGACACATCATTTGAAAGATCTGCAACTGCTTATCCATATTATGTATTTCTTCTGTGTTACCCCCTTCTGCTCCCCAGGGGGGCTTATTTTTAATTTCTTTACAACATCAGTCGTGTGACACATCATTTGAGAGGTCTGCAATTGCTTATTCATGTTACGGATATCTTGTATTTCACCCCCCCACTCTGACTCACAGGGGGGGCACATTTTTAATTTCTTTACAACACCAGTCGTGTGACACATCATTTGAAAGTTCTGCAACTGCTTATTCATTATTATGGATGTCTTCTGTGTCACACCCCCACTCTGCCCCACAGGGGGGCAACATTTTTAATTTCTTTACAACACCAGTCGTGTGACACATCATTTGAGAGGTCTGCAACTGCTTATTCATGTTACGGATGTCTTGCATTTCACCCCACACTCTGCCGCACTGGGGGGGCACATTTTTTATTTCTTAACAACACCAGTCGTGTGACACATCATTTGAAAGTTCTGCAACTTCTTAATCATATTATGGATGTCTTGTGTGTCACCTCACCACTCTGCCCCACAGGGGGGGGCACATTTTTAATTTCTTAAGAACACCAGTCGTGTGACACATCATTTGAAAGGTCTGCAACTGCTTAATCATATTATGGATGTCTTGTGTGTCACCTCCCCAATCTGCTCCCTCTGGGTGAGCCACATTTTTAATTTCTTTACAACAGCAGTCGTGTCACACATCATTTGAAAGGTCTGCAACTTCTTATTCATATTATGGATGTCTTGTGTGTGACTCCCCCTCTCTGCCCCCAGGGGGGCACATTTTTAATTTCTTAACAACACCAGTCGTGTGATACATCATATGAAAGGTCTGCAACTGCTTAATCATATTATGGATGTCTTTTTTTTCTCCTCCCCACTCTGCCCCCTCTGGGTGAGCCACATTTTTAATTTCTTTACATCACCAGTCGTGTACACATCATTTGAAAGATCTGCAACTGCTTATTCATATTATTGATGTCTTGTGTGTCGCCCCCCCCTCTGACCTCCAGGGAGGGCTCATTTTTAATTTCTTTACAACACCAGTCTTGTGACACATCATTTGAAAGGTCTGCAACTGCTTATTCATATTATGGATGTCTTGTGTGTCACCCCCCCATTCTGCCCTCTTGGGGGGAATATTTTTAATTTCTTTACAACACCAGTCTTGTGACACATCATTTGAAAGGTCTGCAATTGCTTATTCATATTATGGATGTCTTGTGTGTCACGACACATTTTGCCCCCCCCAGGGGGCAACATTTTAAATTCCTTAACAACCCCAGTCGTGTGACACATCATTTGAACGATCTGCAACTGTTTATCCATATTATGTGTGAGTTAGAATGTCTTGTGTGTCACCCCCCTCTGCCCCCAGGGGGGAATTTTCATTTTCTTTACAACACCAGTCGTGTGACACATCATTTGAAAGATCGGCAATTGCTTACTCATATTATGGATGTCTTGTGTGTCACCCACATTCTGCCCCCCCAGAGGGGAACATTTTAGATTTCTTTGCAACACCAGTCGTGTGACACATCATTTGAAAGATCTGCAACTGCTTATCCATATTATGAATGTCTTGTGTGTCACCTCCCTCTGCTCCCCAGGGGGGGCTTATTTTTAATTTCTTTACAACACCAGTCGTGTGACACATCATTTGAGAGGTCTGCAACTGCTTATTCATGTTACGGATGTCTTGCATTTCAACCCCCACTCTGCCCCACAGGGGGGGGCACATTTTTTATTTCTTAACAACACCAGTCGTGTGACACATCATTTGAAAGGTCTGCAACTGCTTAATCATATTATGGATGTCTTGTGTGTCACCTCACCACTCTGACCCACAGGGGGGGGGGCATATTTTTAATTTCTTAACAGCACCAGTCGTGTGACACATCATTTGAAAGGTCTGCAACTGCTTAATCATATTATGGATGTCTTGTGTGTCACCTCCCCACTCTGCTCCCTCTGGGTGAGCCCCATTTTTTATTTCTTTACAACACCAGTCGTGTGACACATCATTTGAAAGATCTGCAACTGCTTATTAATATTATGAATGTCTTATGTATCACCCCCACTCTGCCCCTAGCAGGGGGGCACATTTTAGATTTCTTTGCAACACCAGTCGTGTGACACATCATTTGAAAGATCTGCTACTGCTTATCCATATTATGTATTTCTTCTGTGTTACCCCCTTCTGCTCCCCAGGGGGGCTTATTTTTAATTTCTTTACAACATCAGTCGTGTGACACATCATTTGAGAGGTCTGCAATTGCTTATTCATGTTACGGATATCTTGTATTTCACCCCCCCACTCTGACTCACAGGGGGGGCACATTTTTAATTTCTTTACAACACCAGTCGTGTGACACATCATTTGAAAGTTCTGCAACTGCTTATTCATTATTATGGATGTCTTCTGTGTCACACCCCCACTCTGCCCCACAGGGGGGCAACATTTTTAATTTCTTTACAACACCAGTCGTGTGACACATCATTTGAGAGGTCTGCAACTGCTTATTCATGTTACGGATGTCTTGCATTTCACCCCACACTCTGCCGCACTGGGGGGGCACATTTTTTATTTCTTAACAACACCAGTCGTGTGACACATCATTTGAAAGTTCTGCAACTTCTTAATCATATTATGGATGTCTTGTGTGTCACCTCACCACTCTGCCCCACAGGGGGGGGCACATTTTTAATTTCTTAAGAACACCAGTCGTGTGACACATCATTTGAAAGGTCTGCAACTGCTTAATCATATTATGGATGTCTTGTGTGTCACCTCCCCAATCTGCTCCCTCTGGGTGAGCCACATTTTTAATTTCTTTACAACAGCAGTCGTGTCACACATCATTTGAAAGGTCTGCAACTTCTTATTCATATTATGGATGTCTTGTGTGTGACTCCCCCTCTCTGCCCCCAGGGGGGCACATTTTTAATTTCTTAACAACACCAGTCGTGTGATACATCATATGAAAGGTCTGCAACTGCTTAATCATATTATGGATGTCTTTTTTTTCTCCTCCCCACTCTGCCCCCTCTGGGTGAGCCACATTTTTAATTTCTTTACATCACCAGTCGTGTACACATCATTTGAAAGATCTGCAACTGCTTATTCATATTATTGATGTCTTGTGTGTCGCCCCCCCCTCTGACCTCCAGGGAGGGCTCATTTTTAATTTCTTTACAACACCAGTCTTGTGACACATCATTTGAAAGGTCTGCAACTGCTTATTCATATTATGGATGTCTTGTGTGTCACCCCCCCATTCTGCCCTCTTGGGGGGAATATTTTTAATTTCTTTACAACACCAGTCTTGTGACACATCATTTGAAAGGTCTGCAATTGCTTATTCATATTATGGATGTCTTGTGTGTCACGACACATTTTGCCCCCCCCAGGGGGCAACATTTTAAATTCCTTAACAACCCCAGTCGTGTGACACATCATTTGAACGATCTGCAACTGTTTATCCATATTATGTGTGAGTTAGAATGTCTTGTGTGTCACCCCCCTCTGCCCCCAGGGGGGAATTTTCATTTTCTTTACAACACCAGTCGTGTGACACATCATTTGAAAGATCGGCAATTGCTTACTCATATTATGGATGTCTTGTGTGTCACCCACATTCTGCCCCCCCAGAGGGGAACATTTTAGATTTCTTTGCAACACCAGTCGTGTGACACATCATTTGAAAGATCTGCAACTGCTTATCCATATTATGAATGTCTTGTGTGTCACCTCCCTCTGCTCCCCAGGGGGGGCTTATTTTTAATTTCTTTACAACACCAGTCGTGTGACACATCATTTGAGAGGTCTGCAACTGCTTATTCATGTTACGGATGTCTTGCATTTCAACCCCCACTCTGCCCCACAGGGGGGGGCACATTTTTTATTTCTTAACAACACCAGTCGTGTGACACATCATTTGAAAGGTCTGCAACTGCTTAATCATATTATGGATGTCTTGTGTGTCACCTCACCACTCTGCCCCACAGGGGGGGGACATTTTTAATTTCTTAACAGCACCAGTCGTAGTACACATCATTTGAAAGGTCTGCAACTGCTTAATCATAATATGGATGTCTTTTGTGTCACCTCCCCACTCTGCTCCCTCTGGGTGAGCCACATTTTTAATTTCTTTACATCACCTGTCGTGTACACATCTTTTGAAAGATCTGCAACTGCTTATTCATATTATTGATGTCTTGTGTGTCGCCCCCCCCCTCTGACCTCCAGGGAGGGCTCATTTTTAATTTCTTTACAACACCAGTCTTGTGACACATCATTTGAAAGTTCTGCAACTGCTTATTCATATTATGGATGTCTTGTGTGTCACCCCCCATTCTGCCCTCTTGGGGGGAACATTTTTAATTTCTTTACAACACCAGTCTTGTGACACATCATTTGAAAGGTCTGCAACTGCTTATTCATATTATGGATGTCTTGTGTGTCACCCCCATTCTGCCCCCCCAGAGGGGAAAATTTTAGATTTCTTTGCAACACCAGTCGTGTGACACACCATTTGAAAGGTCTGCAACTGCTTAATCATATTATGGATGTCTTGTGTGTCACCTCACCACTCTGCCCCACAGGGGGGGGCATATTTTTAATTTCTTAACAGCACCAGTCGTGTGACACATCATTTGAAAGGTCTGCAACTGCTTAATCATATTATGGATGTCTTGTGTGTCACCTCCCCACCCTGCTCCCTCTGGGTGAGCCACATTTTTTATTTCTTTACAACACCAGTCGTGTGACACATCATTTGAAAGATCTGCAACTGCTTATTAATATTATGGATGTCTTATGTATCACCCCCCCCTCTGCCCCTAGCAGGGGGGCACATTTTAGATTTCTTTGCAACACCAGTCGTGTGACACATCATTTGAAAGATCTGCAACTGCTTATCCATATTATGAATGTCTTGTGTGTCACCTCCCTCTGCTCCCCAGGGGGGGCTTATTTTTAATTTCTTTACAACACCAGTCGTGTGACACATCATTTGAGAGGTCTGCAACTGCTTATTCATGTTACGGATGTCTTGCATTTCACCCCCCACTCTGCCCCACAGGGGGGGGGCACATTTTTAATTTCTTAACAGCACCAGTCGTGTGACACATCATTTCTTAACAACACCAGTCGTGTGACACATCATTGGAAAGGTCTGCAACTGCTTAATCATATTATGGATGTCTTGTGTGTCACCTCCCCACTCTGCTCCCTCTGGCTGAGCCACATTTTTTATATCTTTACAACACCAGTCGTGTGACACATTATTTGAAAGATCTGCAACTGCTTATTAATATTATGGTTGTCTTATGTATCACCCCCCACTCTGCCCCTAGCAGGGGGGCACATTTTTAATTTCTTTACAACACCAGTCGTGTGACACATCATTTGAAAGATCTGCTTATCCATATTATGAATGTCTTGTGTGTCACTTCCCTCTGCTCCCCAGGGGGGGCTTATTTTTAATTTCTTTACAACACCAGTCGTGTGACACATCATTTGAGAGGTCTGCAACTGCTTATTCATGTTACGGATGTCTTGCATTTCAACCCCCACTCTGCCCCACAGGGGGGGGCACATTTTTTATTTCTTAACAACACCTGTCGTGTGACACATCATTTGAAAGTTCTGCAACTGCTTAATCATATTATGGATGTCTTGTGTGTCACCTCACCACTCTGCCCCACAGGGGGGGGACATTTTTAATTTCTTAACAGCACCAGTCGTGGAACACATCATTTGAAAGGTCTGCAACTGCTTAATCATATTATGGATGTCTTGTGTGTCACCTCCCCACTCTGCTCCCTCTGGGTGAGCCACATTTTTTATTTCTTTACAACACCAGTCGTGTGACACATCATTTGAAAAATCTGCAAATGCTTAATAATATTATGGATGTCTTATGTATCACCCCCCACTCTGCCTCTAGCAGGGGGGCACATTTTTAATTTCTTTACAACACCAGTCGTGTACACATCATTTGAAAGATCTACAACTGCTTATTCATATTATGGATGTCTTGTGTGTCGCCCACCCCCCACTCTGACACCCAAGAGGGGCACATTTTTTATTTCTTTACAACACCGGTCGTGTGACACATCATTTGAAAGGTCTGCAACTGCTTAATCATATTATGGATGTCTTGTGTGTCACCTCCCCACTCTGCCCCCTCTGGGTGAGCCACATTTTTAATTTCTTTACAACACCAGTCGTGTGACACATCATTTGAAAGATCTGCAACTTCTTATTCATATTATGGATGTCTTGTGTGTCACGACTCATTCTGCCCCCCCAGGGGGGAACATTTTAGATTTTTTTAAAACACCAGTCGTGTGACACATCATTTGAAAGATCTGCAACTGCTTATCCATATTATGTGTGAGTTAGAATGTCTTGTGTGTCACCCCCCCATTCTGCCCCCCCCGGGGGGAACATTTTAGATTTCTTTGCAACACCAGTCGTGTGACACATCATTTGAAAGATCTGCAACTGCTTATCCATATTATGTATTTCTTCTGTGTCACCCCCCTCTGCTCCCCAGAGGGGCTTATTTTTAATTTCTTTACAACATCAGTCGTGTGACACATCATTTGAGAGGTCTGCAATTGCTTATTCATGTTACGGATGTCTTGTATTTCACCCCCCACTCTGACTCACAGGGGGGGCATATTTTTAATTTCTTTACAACACCAGTCGTGTGACACATCATTTGAAAGTTCTGCAACTGCTTATTCATTATTATGGATGTCTTGTGTGTCACTCCCCCCACTCTGCCCCACAGGGGGGCAACATTTTTAATTTCTTTACAACACCAGTCGTGTGACACATCATTTGAGAGGTCTGCAACTGCTTATTCATGTTACGGATGTCTTGCATTTCACCCCCGTCTCTGCCCCACTGGGGGGGGCACATTTTTTATTTCTTAACAACACCAGTCGTGTGACACATCATTTGAAAGGTCTACAACTGCTTAATCATATTATGGATGTCTTGTGTGTCACCTCACCACTCTGCCCCACAGGGGCGCACATTTTTAATTTCTTAACAACACCAGTCGTGTGACACATCATTGGAAAGGTCTGCAACTGCTTAATCATATTATGGATGTCTTGTGTGTCACCTCCCCACTCTGCTCCCTCTGGGTTAGCCACATTTTTTATTTCTTTACAACACCAGTCGTGTGACACATTATTTGAAAGATCTGCAACTGCTTATTAATATTATGGATGTCTTATGTATCACCCCCCACTCTGCCCCTAGCAGGGGGGCACATTTTTAATTTCTTTACAACATAAGTCGTGTACACATCATTTGAAAGATCTGCAACTGCTTATTCATATTATTGATGTCTTGTGTGTCGCCCCCCCCTCTGACCTCCAGGGAGGGCACATTTTTAATTTCTTTACAACACCAGTCTTGTGACACATCATTTGAAAGGTCTGCAACTGCTTATTCATATTATGGATGTCTTGTGTCTCACCCCCCATTCTGCCCCCTTGGGGGGAACATTTTTAATTTCTTTACAACACCAGTCTTGTGACACATCATTTGAAAGGTCTGCAACTGCTTATTCATATTATGGATGTCTTGTGTGTCACGACACATTTTGCCCCCCCCAGGGGGGAACATTTTAAATTTCTTAACAACACCAGTCGTGTGACACATCATTTGAACGATCTGCAAATGTTTATCCATATTATGTGTGAGTTAGAATGTCTTGTGTGTCACCCCCCTCTGCCCCCCAGGGGGGTATTTTCATTTTCTTTACAACACCAGTCGTGTGACACATCATTTGAAAGGTCGGCAACTGCTTACTCATATTATGGATGTCTTGTGTGTCACCCCCATTCTGCCCCCCCAGAGGGGAACATTTTAGATTTCTTTGCAACACCAGTCGTGTGACACATCATTTGAAAGGTCTGCAACTGCTTAATCATATTATGGATGTCTTGTGTGTCACCTCACCACTCTGACCCACAGGGGGGGGCATATTTTTAATTTCTTAACAGCACCAGTCGTGTGACACATCATTTGAAAGGTCTGCAACTGCTTAATCATATTATGGATGTCTTGTGTGTCACCTCCCCACTCTGCTCCCTCTGGGTGAGCCCCATTTTTTATTTCTTTACAACACCAGTCGTGTGACACATCATTTGAAAGATCTGCAACTGCTTATTAATATTATGGATGTCTTATGTATCACCCCCACTCTGCCCCTAGCAGGGGGGCACATTTTAGATTTCATTGCAACACCAGTCGTGTGACACATCATTTGAAAGATCTGCAACTGCTTATCCATATTATGTATTTCTTCTGTGTTACCCCCTTCTGCTCCCCAGGGGGGCTTATTTTTATTTTCTTTACAACATCAGTCGTGTGACACATCATTTGAGAGGTCTGCAATTGCTTATTCATGTTACGGATATCTTGTATTTCACCCCCCACTCTGACTCACAGGGGGGGCACATTTTTAATTTCTTTACAACACCAGTCGTGTGACACATCATTTGAAAGTTCTGCAACTGCTTATTCATTATTATGGATGTCTTCTGTGTCACACCCCCACTCTGCCCCACAGGGGGGCAACATTTTTAATTTCTTTACAACACCAGTCGTGTGACACATCATTTGAGAGGTCTGCAACTGCTTATTCATGTTACGGATGTCTTGCATTTCACCCCCCACTCTGCCGCACTGGGGGGGCACATTTTTTATTTCTTAACAACACCAGTCGTGTGACACATCATTTGAAAGTTCTGCAACTGCTTAATCATATTATGGATGTCTTGTGTGTCACCTCACCACTCTGCCCCACAGGGGGGGGGCACATTTTTAATTTCTTAAGAACACCAGTCGTGTGACACATCATTTGAAAGGTCTGCAACTGTTTAATCATATTATGGATGTCTTGTGTGTCACCTCCCCAATCTGCTCCCTCTGGGTGAGCCACATTTTTAATTTCTTTACAACAGCAGTCGTGTCACACATCATTTGAAAGGTCTGCAACTCCTTATTCATATTATGGATGTCTTGTGTGTGACTCCCCCTCTCTGCCCCCAGGGGGGCACATTTTTAATTTCTTAACAACACCAGTCGTGTGATACATCATATGAAAGGTCTGCAACTGCTTAATCATATTATGGATGTCTTTTTTTTCACCTCCCCACTCTGCCCCCTCTGGGTGAGCCACATTTTTAATTTCTTTACATCACCAGTCGTGTACACATCATTTGAAAGATCTGCAACTGCTTATTCATATTATTGATGTCTTGTGTGTCGCCCCCCCCCTCTGACCTCCAGGGAGGGCTCATTTTTAATTTCTTTACAACACCAGTCTTGTGACACATCATTTGAACGATCTGCAACTGTTTATCCATATTATGTGTGAGTTAGAATGTCTTGTGTGTCACCCCCCTCTGCCCCCAGGGGGGAATTTTCATTTTCTTTACAACACCAGTCGTGTGACACATCATTTGAAAGATCGGCAATTGCTTACTCATATTATGGATGTCTTGTGTGTCACCCCCATTCTGCCCCCCCAGAGGGGAACATTTTAGATTTCTTTGCAACACCAGTCGTGTGACACATCATTTGAAAGATCTGCAACTGCTTATCCATATTATGAATGTCTTGTGTGTCACCTCCCTCTGCTCCCCAGGGGGGGCTTATTTTTAATTTCTTTACAACACCAGTCGTGTGACACATCATTTGAGAGGTCTGCAACTGCTTATTCATGTTACGGATGTCTTGCATTTCAACCCCCACTCTGCCCCACAGGGGGGGGCACATTTTTTATTTCTTAACAACACCAGTCGTGTGACACATCATTTGAAAGGTCTGCAACTGCTTAATCATATTATGGATGTCTTGTGTGTCACCTCACCACTCTGCCCCACAGGGGGGGGACATTTTTAATTTCTTAACAGCACCAGTCGTAGTACACATCATTTGAAAGGTCTGCAACTGCTTAATCATAATATGGATGTCTTTTGTGTCACCTCCCCACTCTGCTCCCTCTGGGTGAGCCACATTTTTAATTTCTTTACATCACCTGTCGTGTACACATCATTTGAAAGATCTGCAACTGCTTATTCATATTATTGATGTCTTGTGTGTCGCCCCCCCCCCCTCTGACCTCCAGGGAGGGCTCATTTTTAATTTCTTTACAACACCAGTCTTGTGACACATCATTTGAAAGTTCTGCAACTGCTTATTCATATTATGGATGTCTTGTGTGTCACCCCCCATTCTGCCCTCTTGGGGGGAATATTTTTAATTTCTTTACAACACCAGTCTTGTGACACATCATTTGAAAGGTCTGCAACTGCTTATTCATATTATGGATGTCTTGTGTGTCACGACACATTTCCCCCCCCCCAGGGGGCAACATTTTAAATTTCTTAACAACACCAGTCGTGTGACACATCATTTGAACGATCTGTAACTGTTTATCCATATTATGTGTGAGTTAGAATGTCTTGTGTGTCACCCCCCCTCTGCCCCCCAGGGGGGAATTTTCATTTTCTTTACAACACCAGTCGTGTGACACATCATTTCAAAGATCGGCAACTGCTTACTCATATTATGGATGTCTTGTGTGTCACCCCCACATTTTTTATTTCTTAACAACACCAGTCGTGTGACACATCATTTGAAAGGTCTGCAACTGCTTAATCATATTATGGATGTCTTGTGTGTCACCTCACCACTCTGCCCCACAGGGGGGGCATTTTTAATTTCTTAAAGGCACCAGTCGTGGTACACATCATTTGAAAGGTCTGCAACTGCTTAATCATATTATGGATGTCTTATTTATCACCCCCCACACTGCCACTAGCAGGGGGGCACATTTTTAATTTCTTTACAACACCAGTCGTGTCACACATCATTTGAAAGGTCTGCAACTTCTTATTCATATTATGGATGTCTTGTGTGTCACGACTCATTCTGCCCCCCCAGGGGGGAACATTTTAGATTTCTTTAAAACACCAGTCGTGTGACACATCATTTGAAAGATCTGCAACTGCTTATCCATATTATGTGTGAGTTAGAATGTCTTGTGTGTCACCCCCATTCTGCCCCCCCCGGGGGGAACATTTTAGATTTCTTTGCAACACCAGTCGTGTGACACATCATTTCAAAGATCTGCAACTGCTTATCCATATTATGTATTTCTTCTGTGTCACCCCCCTCTTCTCCCCAGAGGGGCTTATTTTTAATTTCTTTACAACATCAGTCGTGTGACACATCATTTGAGAGGTCTGCAATTGCTTATTCATGTTACGGATGTCTTGTATTTCACCCCCCCACTCTGACTCACAGGGGGGGGCATATTTTTAATTTCTTTACAACACCAGTCGTGTGACAAATCATTTGAAAGTTCTGCAACTGCTTATTCATTATTATGGATGTCTTGTGTGTCACTCCCCCCACTCTGCCCCACAGGGGGGGCAACATTTTTTATTTCTTTACAACACCAGTCGTCTGACACATCATTTGAGAGGTCTGCAACTGCTTATTCATGTTACGGATGTCTTGCATTTCACCCCCCTCTCTGCCCCACTGGGTGGGCACATTTTTTATTTCTTAACAACACCAGTCGTGTGACACATCATTTGAAAGGTCTGCAACTGCTTAATCATATTATGGATGTCTTGTGTGTCACCTCACCACTCTGCCCCACAGGGGGGGGGACATTTTTAATTTCTTAACAGCACCAGTCGTAGTACACATCATTTGAAAGGTCTGCAACTGCTTAATCATATTATGGATGTCTTGTGTGTCACCTCCCCACTCTGCTCCCTCTGGGTGAGCCACATTTTTTATTTCTTTACAACACCAGTCGTGTGACACATCATTTGAAAAATCTGCAACTGCTTATTAATATTATGGATGTCTTATGTATCACCCCCCACTCTGCCCCTAGCAGGGGGGCACATTTTTAATTTCTTTACAACACCAGTCGTGTACACATCATTTGAAAGATCTACGACTGCTTATTCATATTATGGATGTCTTGTGTGTCGCCCACCCCCCACTCTGACCCCCAGGAGGGGCACATTTTTTATTTCTTTACAACACCGGTCGTGTGACACATCATTTGAAAGGTCTGCAACTGCTTAATCATATTATGGATGTCTTGTGTGTCACCTCCCCACTCTGCCCCCTCTGGGTGAGCCACATTTTTAATTTCTTTACAACACCAGTCGTGTGACACATCATTTGAAAGATCTGCAACTGCTTATTAATATTATGGATGTCTTGTGTGTCACGACTCATTTTGCCCCCCCAGGGGGGAACATTTTAGATTTCTTTGCAACACCAGTCATGTGACACATCATTTGAAAGATCTGCAACTGCTTATCCATATTATGAATTTCTTCTGTGTCACCTCCCTCTGCTCCCCAGGGGGGCTTATTTTTAATTTCTTTACAACACCAGTCGTGTGACACATCATTTGAGAGGTCTGTAATTGCTTATTCATGTTACGGATGTCTTCTGTGTCACCTCACCACTCTGCCCCTAGCAGGGGGGCACATTTTTAATTTCTTTACAACACCAGTCGTGTACACATCATTTGAAAGATCTGCAACTGCTTATTCATATTATGGATGTCTTGTGTGTCGCCCACCCCCCACTCTGACCCCCAGGAGGGGCACATTTTTAATTTCTTTACAACACCAGTCGTGTCACACATCATTTGAAAGGTCTGCAACTTCTTATTCATATTATGGATGTCTTGTGTGTCACGATTCATTCTGCCCCCCCAGGGGGGAACATTTTAGATTTCTTTAAAACACCAGTCGTGTGACACATCATTTGAAAGATCTGCAACTGCTTATCCATATTATGTGTGAGTTTGAATGTCTTGTGTGTCACCCCCCATTCTGCCCCCCCCGGGGGGAACATTTTAGATTTCTTTGCAACACCAGTCGTGTGACACATCATTTGAAAGATCTGCAACTGCTTATCCATATTATGTATTTCTTCTGTGTCAGCCCCCTCTGCTCCCCAGAGGGGCTTATTTTTAATTTCTTTACAACATCAGTCGTGTGACACATCATTTGAGAGGTCTGCAATTGCTTATTCATGTTACGGATGTCTTGTATTTCACCCCCCCACTCTGACTCACAGGGGGGGGGCATATTTTTAATTTCTTTACAACACCAGTCGTGTGACACATCATTTGAAAGTTCTGCAACTGCTTATTCATTATTATGGATGTCTTGTGTGTCACTCCCCCCACTCTGCCCCACAGGGGGGCAACATTTTTAATTTCATTACAACACCAGTCGTGTGACACATCATTTGAGAGGTCTGCAATTGCTTATTCATGTTACGGATGTCTTGTATTTCACCCCCCCACTCTGACTCACAGGGGGGGGGCATATTTTTAATTTCTTTACAACACCAGTCGTGTCACACATCATTTGAAAGGTCTGCAACTTCTTATTCATATTATGGATGTCTTGTGTGTCACGATTCATTCTGCCCCCCCAGGGGGGAACATTTTAGATTTCTTTAAAACACCAGTCGTGTGACACATCATTTGAAAGATCTGCAACTGCTTATCCATATTATGTGTGAGTTTGAATGTCTTGTGTGTCACCCCCCATTCTGCCCCCCCGGGGGGAACATTTTAGATTTCTTTGCAACACCAGTCGTGTGACACATCATTTGAAAGATCTGCAACTGCTTATCCATATTATGTATTTCTTCTGTGTCAGCCCCCTCTGCTCCCCAGAGGGGCTTATTTTTAATTTCTTTACAACATCAGTCGTGTGACACATCATTTGAGAGGTCTGCAATTGCTTATTCATGTTACGGATGTCTTGCATTTCACCCCCCTCTCTGCCCCACTGGGGGGGCACATTTTTAATTTCTTAACAACACCAGTCGTGTGACACATCATTGGAAAGGTCTGCAACTGCTTAATCATATTATGGATGTCTTGTGTGTCACCTCCCCACTCTGCCCCCTCTGGGTGAGCCACATTTTTAATTTCTTTACATCACCAGTTGTGTACACATCATTTGAAAGATCTGCAACTGCCTATTGATATTATTGATGTCTTGTGTGTCGCCCCCCCCTCTGACTTCCAGGGAGGGCTCATTTTTAATTTCTTTACAACACCAGTCTTGTGACACATCATTTGAAAGGTCTGCAACTGCTTATTCATATTATGGATGTCTTGTGTGTCACCCCCCATTCTGCCCTCTTGGGGGGAATATTTTTAATTTCTTTACAACACCAGTCTTGTGACACATCATTTGAAAGGTCTGCAACTGCTTATTCATATTATGGATGTCTTGTGTGTCACGACACATTTTGCCCCCCCCAGGGGGCAACATTTTAAATTTCTTAACAACACCAGTCGTGTGACACATCATTTGAACGATCTGCAACTGTTTATCCATATTATGTGTGAGTTAGAATGTCTTGTGTGTCACCCCCCTCTGCCCCCCCAGGGGGGAATTTTCATTTTCTTTACAACACCAGTCGTGTGACACATCATTTCAAAGATCGGCAACTGCTTACTCATATTATGGATGTCTTGTGTGTCACCCCCATTCTGCCCCCCCAGAGGGGAACATTTTAGATTTCTTTGCAACACCAGTCGTGTGACACATCATTTGAAAGAATTGCAACTGCTTATCCATATTATGAATGTCTTGTGTGTCACCTCCCTCTGCTCCCCAGGGGGGGGCTTATTTTTAATTTCTTTACAACACCAGTCGTGTGACACATCATTTGAGAGGTCTGAAACTGCTTATTCATGTTACGGATGTCTTGCATTTCAACCCCCACTCTGCCCCACAGGGGGGGGCACATTTTTTATTTCTTAACAACACCAGTCGTGTGACACATCATTTGAAAGGTCTGCAACTGCTTAATCATATTATGGATGTCTTGTGTGTCACCTCACCACTCTGCCCCACAGGGGGGGACATTTTTAATTTCTTAACAGCACCAGTCGTGGTACACATCATTTGAAAGGTCTGCAACTGCTTAATCATATTATGGATGTCTTGTGTGTCACCTCCCCACTCTGCTCCCTCTGGGTGAGCCACATTTTTTATTTCTTTACAACACCAGTCGTGTGACACATCATTTGAAAAATCTGCAACTGCTTATTAATATTATGGATGTCTTATGTATCACCCCCCACTCTGCCCCTAGCAGGGGGGCACATTTTTAATTTCTTTACAACACCAGTCGTGTACACATCATTTGAAAGATCTACAACTGCTTATTCATATTATGGATGTCTTGTGTGTCGGACACCCCCCACTCTGACCCCCAGGAGGGGCACATTTTTTATTTCTTAACAACACCAGTCGTGTGACACATCATTTGAAAGGTCTGCAACTGCTTAATCATATTATGGATGTCTTGTGTGTCACCTCACCACTCTGCCCCACAGGGGGGGACATTTTTAATTTCTTAACAGCACCAGTCGTGGTACACATCATTTGAAAGGTCTGCAACTGCTTAATCATATTATGGATGTCTTGTGTGTCACCTCCCCACTCTGCTCCCTCTGGGTGAGCCACATTTTTAATTTCTTTACAACACAAGTCGTGTGACACATCATTTGAAAGATCTGCAACTGCTTATTAATATTATGGATGTCTTATGTATCACCCCCCACACTGCCCCTAGCAGGGGGGCACATTTTTAATTTCTTTACAACACCAGTCGTGTCACACATCATTTGAAAGGTCTGCAACTTCTTATTCATATTATGGATGTCTTGTGTGTCACGACTCATTCTGCCCCCCCAGGGGGGAACATTTTAGATTTCTTTAAAACACCAGTCGTGTGACACATCATTTGAAAGATCTTCAACTGCTTATCCATATTATGTGTGAGTTAGAATGTCTTGTGTGTCACCCCCCATTCTGCCCCCCCCCCGGGGGGAACATTTTAGATTTCTTTGCAACACCATTCGTGTGACACATCATTTGAAAGATCTGCAACTGCTTATCCATATTATGTATTTCTTCTGTGTCACCCCCCTCTGCTCCCCAGAGGGGCTTATTTTTAATTTCTTTACAACATCAGTCGTGTGACACATCATTTGAGAGGTCTGCAATTGCTTATTCATGTTACGGATGTCTTGTATTTCACCCCCCCCCACTCTGACTCACAGGGGGGGGCATATTTTTAATTTCTTTACAACACCAGTCGTGTGACACATCATTTGAAAGTTCTGCAACTGCTTATTCATTATTATGGATGTCTTGTGTGTCACTCCCCCCACTCTGCCCCACAGGGGGGCAACATTTTTATTTTCTTTACAACACCAGTCGTGTGACACATCATTTGAGAGGTCTGCAACTGCTTATTCATGTTACGGATGTCTTGCATTTCACCCCCCTCTCTGCCCCACTGGGGGGGCACATTTTTTATTTCTTAACAACACCAGTCGTGTGACACATCATTTGAAAGGTCTGCAACTGCTTAATCATATTATGGATGTCTTGTGTGTCACCTCACCACTCTGCCCCACAGGGGGGCACATTTTTAATTTCTTAACAACACCAGTCGTGTGACACATCATTGGAAAGGTCTGCAACTGCTTAATCATATTATGGATGTCTTCCCACATAGCATGCATGTTCACAGTGACTTCACAGTGACGTCACTGTGAGTCACTGTGGTCACGTCACATCTGTGACCAAAATTCCACCCCTCAGTGACGTCACATTGTGACTGAAATGTGACGTCACACCTGTGACCAAAATGCCACCCCTCAGTGACGTCACATTGTGACTCAGATGTGACTTTCTTAGAAAACTTTAGAAAATTACAAAAATTCTCCAAACCATGTTATTTACTGGTAAAAAAACGTGTTTTCTAGCATTGCCGAAGAATATTGTGCAATCGCTACACACATGCTGTCACACGTTACATGCACTGCATGTAACGTGTACGTCATATCACATATGTGAGATAAACCTCCCATCATATGAAACTAAGCATCCAGCAATGAACCTATCAGTGAAACTTCCATTTAAGGAAATTTCTCGTTACACTTAAATGCTTCGTTATGAAAAAAATATCGTTGAATAGAAATCCACGAAAATTCATGAAATTTGTATAGTAAACTACAAATAAAAATGGAAATATTATAAAACTGTGTTTTAATTTGGATAGTAATTTTTGTTATGCAATATAACCACATAAGAAAAAATTCATTAGTATAATATCTAAAAAACCACGTAATAAAGGAAGGGAAACAAAAACTGAATCGCAGCTTTCTATTTCTCGTTTTCTCTTGTATTTCAAATCGAAAAATTAAAAAAAAAATTGGAATATTACTTTGTGTGCGATCTCTTATGAAAGATACACTCATAAAAACTTTCGCATCTTTTTTAAGAATTCAGTGAATGGACCTATAATATTTTCGCGGAACTAGAATCCCTTTCTTAGCATATCGAAAAATCTTCACATTTTTTCCTTTTTATTTAAAAGATAAAATAAATACATAATTTCAATTCATACAATCCGCTGAAATATATTCACCAATCAATCTTAACAGCAATCTATCCTTTTGAATATTGTGCACGCACGGAAGTGCAACAAATTTTGCTAAGAAAAATTTTTTTTAATATGAATATTAATTTAAATGTTAATTGCGTTCTAAATGAAGGTTCAACAGAAAATTAAAAAAGTAGATAATTTCATTAAATATGGGCTTCGTTAAATGAAAGTTCCACTGTATTTCGAAACTAATTGAAAGTAAAATAGAAATGCGTGAAACAAAAATTTTACTCTAAATTTTAATTAGGGATACCCTCATAAAACTAATGCGCATGCGCATTCAACTTATAAATCTTCGAAGCTCAAACAACCGATAATAACAAAAAATCACCTGCTTAAAAAATATCGTTTGGCAACAACCAGAATAGTTGACACTAGTGTATTTATTCTTTAGAATATTAGGCAGCTGCTCTAGTAACTTTGTTATGATGTTATGTGCACGTATTTAGTACGTATGTATTTAGTACCTAAGTTGAAAATTTTTAAAAAGTTATGCAGAAATGCAAACAGTTGACATTTTATATAAAATGCCGGTCCGAAAAAATACATTGTCAGTGGCGTTTCGTTAATATGAGCGCGCCAATGTCATTGTACTTCATTCGGACATTCCGACGTCGAAATTATCTTCCCTATTTGGATTATGAAACTTGAATTAGAGGATAATGCCGATAAGAAAGAGGTAAGAAAATGTTATTTTTCCTGCTTTTTTATAATGATTTCTGTGAATTTCGTAAAAAACATGTTATAAAAGGAGGTATAAAAGGTATCATATTAATTTAACTTTTTTGAATCCACTTACCTTAGTAAATTCAATAAATTTAACATTTATTTTGTTGAAATACGGAACAGCATGTCAACGATTTGAAAATAGTTAATAATATTATTTTTAAAATGCACTTTAATCACATTTTTTAATGACATGGTTAAAATCACATTTTAATAAATTAAAAAATATACACATAATCAAAAGTTAACGTTATAATTAATATATAAAGGAGTTTGGGGTTGTTTAAATGTTGAAAATAGTGATAAATATACTAATTTATGCACTAATATTGCAAAAATACTTTTGTAAAACTTTTTTATTACCTTTCTGAAATTCTCATAATCCCAAAAATTTGATAACTGTAATTCCACGACATTTATTATTTTAAACCATGTATCTAAAATAATTAAGATATTGATTTTGTGGTAATAACAATTATTGATTTTAAAAAATGAGTAATTATCGCATTATTTTATTAATTTTTGATATCTTAATTGTTAAATTGTGTTGAAAATAACAATTTTGTTTCATTAGTATGTGTTCATTAAATCCTGGTTCTAAATAGTCTTAAAAACAATTACATGTACACTTTTGTGGGATGTACATTGCTGAAATGTTTAGTGTTTGATGTATTTCTATTATTTTCAATAAAATTTTGTCTAATATTGGGAAGTGAGGCTGAGAATACTTAAATATTATTAATAGATTCATCTAATACAAAAAAATGAAATCTAATAGTTATAACTATTAATAAGCAAACTTAAAAAAAAATTCCTTAAGGATGTCATTTACCGGCACACCTATACTATATGACATATACAATATATATATATATGAGTTTAACTACGAATTTAAACCTTGGTGTAATCATACATGCGCACAGGCCATTATAGTAAGAAAATAACTAAGCGTAATACTAGAACTAATTGCCTCATCTTCATTTGTACTCGATTTTCAAATAAAATCTGTATATTACGAATATTGCGCATAAACTTCACGTAGTTTTATCAAAAGATAATTCTATATTATATTTAACAGAATGATTTTAATTGGTAAATTAATCAAACGAATATTAATTTTCCAAAATGAGTAAAAAAGTGTTTAGGTTAGGATTCGAACTAGAGACCCTCGATGTATGCTGCCAATGCTCTTCCAACAAAGCAACTTAGCACGCACAATTCACCCGGAGAAATATCATTATATACTCATACGAATAGTATGCATTTATCATACGGGTAGTTTGAAAAAAAAGTAAAGTATTATTACATAGGGTTATATATAATAATGATAAGTATGCGTTCGTATTCACTGTGTGAATTGTGTGCGTCAGATTCTTCCAGTATAGTTCAGTCGACAAAGTATTGACGACGAAAGACTGCTTAGTTCGAATCCTGACCTGGACACTTTTTCAATCAGTTGGAAAATTACAACAAAAGATAATTAAAAGATATAGGGTAGATGCTCCAGTTTTGGCAACTGCACCAGTTTTGGCCACATTGGAATGATTTACCCTCTATTTAGGCTGTAAATTGATTTTAACAAATTATATGCATTCTTACTCCTTAATCTAACACTCTTTTATTATTTCCAATCCCATTTGTTTATTTTTTGATAAAAAAAAAAAAAAAAAAAAGTGTAAAACTCACATGTTGTTTCACATTCTTACTCATTAATCTAACACTCTTTTATTATTTCCAATCCCATTTGTTTATTTTTTGATAAAAAATGACTTGCAAAAAAAAAAAAAAAAAAAAAAAAAAAAAAAAAAAAAAAAAAAAAAAAGTGTAAAACTCACAAAGTGTTTGCACTCACATATACACTATATTGCCATTGATTATGGGACACTTGCGATTTTAGACATTTTACTAAATATCTAGAAAAATACATGAGGAATCATCTCGAAACTCTTAGTGTATAAATATAATAGTATACGTCATACATCTCCGTGAAGGTATTTTACCGAAACGCCATAGGGGACCGTCAACAAATTAAAAAAGAATGAATATCTTTTGAATAACCCTGTCAAAACTAATGTAGCAAAAGCGCTCAAACTCTAGATTATGATTGAATGCCTTATTGTAATACACTGTGTTCATTTTTATGCAAATAGCATGCACACTCGCAGAGTAATTAATGTTTTTATAAAAATGGTCCCAAATTTTTCCAAGTTTTTCCATTATAATTTTCAGAGTTCTTAATATAAAATAATATTTTTTTCAGAAAATATGACAAACAACATTGCACGCAGTACCCTGTAATCAGAATTAAAAAATAATAAAAATTGTATGAAAAATGAGTAGGTTTACTATATAATTTTTTACTGCGCATGCGTCAAAGATATCAAAATTTCATTTGCATATTATGTTAGCTAAATGTATAGATCAACTTTTGTAAAAGTCTCAAAATCATAGCTTGAAAATTCTGAAAGTAATCGTCTATAGAAAAAGGACAAAATCCGTTGTTTCCAAAATGAAGCAAAAAAATGAGGGATTTTATCCAAATGCAGTAGTATTTCCTATATTGTGTATTCTATATTGACACTAATCAATGAATATATGGATACAATCCCTCTTGTTTTTTCTTCATTTTGAGAATAACGGATTTTCGACTTATTCAATTGACGATTATTGTCAGAATTTTCAAGTTATGATTTTGTGACTTTCACAAAAGTTGCTCTATACATTTAGCTAACATAATATGCAAATGAAATTTTGATATCGTTGACGCATGCGCAGTAAAAAATTATTTAGTAAAGCAACTCATTTTTTATACAATTTTCATTATTTTTTAATTCTGATTACAGGGTACTGTGTGTAATGTTGTTTGTCATATTTTCTGAAAAAAAAATATTTTATATTAAGAACTCTGAAAATTATAAGGAAAGAACTTGGAAAAATTTGAGATCATTTTTATAAAAACCTTAATGACTCTGCGAGTATGCATGCTATTTGCATAAAAATGAACAAGGCTGATTACAATAAGGCATTCAATCACAATCTAGAGTTTGAGCGCTTTTGCTACATTAGTTTTGACAGGGTTATTCAAAAGATATTCATTCTTTTTTAATTTGTTGACGGTCCCCTTTGGAGTTTCGGGAAAAAATCTTCACGGAGATGTATGACTTATACTATTATATTTATACACTAAGAGTTTCGAGATGATTCCTCATGTATTTTTCTAGATATTTAGTAAAATGTCTAAAATCGCAAGTGTCCCATAATCAATGGCAATATAGTGTATTAAGGTTTTTGCTTAGGTAATAAGTTTTCACAATCTTTCAATATTAGGCATTTATCGAACTTCATTTGTTCTGAAACAAATTGCTATAAAGCTTTATGAAGTAGGCTTTCTCTCTGTTGCAATTTCATATTTAAATTATTTATTTTTACAGCTTAAAGTAGGGGTGGCCAAAACTGGTGCTTTAAATTTGCTATGTGTACCAGTTATGGCCATGGTGTGGCCAAAAATGGCACAACATTATGCTCCACTTTTGGCCACAAGACTAATTATAGTGAAAATTTCAGCAATATATTTAGAAATGTTTTATGACTTATAAATTTAAAAGTTCAATAAAATTACAGCATGATTTAGTGGTTTCTTGTATTTTTTCAAAACAAAATGAGGAAGTTCCATAACTTTTGCAAAATTTCAAGCACATGAATTTAGAAATAACAAATAATGTGAAAATCTTTATACTTTAAATAGGATTCATTTTAACAAGTTTAAAAAAGACAATTCTGTACTCTTAAAAATGGTCTAAATTAAACACTGTTATAAGATAGGAAGTAAAATTATGGCTTTTCAAAATTCATTGTCAGCTTTTCAAGATGGTTAAGTTTTGTAGTATCTCGTTCTACCTTGCAACACAAGTTTACAGAATGGAGACCAGCTTTTACTATTTTTGGATCTCAAGTAATAGGGTTGTGCTATTTATGATGGCCAATTACCTATATGAGAGATATGGGCCGAAAAGAAGGGGGATGCCCTCTGTGAAGGTCTTTCTAAGATCCTAGCCAATATTTACAAAAGAAAATCTAAGGTTTGAAGAAAACTAACTCCAAATGATTAGGCTGACAGGCAGCTAAGTAAGAGGAATTAAAGTTTAAAATCAGTTGAAAAAAATGGATTTTAGATTTTGTCAAATTACTATTTCATATAAAAATGGAATAATTTCAAGATTCTAGTCATATAACTGTAAATATTGGTATAGTATAACATATGATATATATAAATGAAAATATGCAAAATGTTAAAATAAGCTTTTTATGTCCTATAAGTCTTTTTTATGAATTAAATATATTATGGCATAGAAATGTATGACTGGAAGTGACGCGTTAAAACGCCATACTAGTCACTGTAAAAGACACGGATTATAATGTTAAGTGTATGGGAGCGCTATTTTCAAATATCTCGCTAAAATTTTAATATTTTCGCATATTTTTTTTCCATAGGATAGCTGAGGACGACCTGTAACTGGGCTGGATTTTACTTTTTTGATTTTGGTTACAGATTAAAAGAAAAATACTTTAACTTTCAGAACCAGTTTAAACCGGTTCTAAAACTGAAACTATTGTAATATAAAAAAAAATATAACCAAAATCGAAAAAGTAAAAATTAGCCCGGTTGTGGATCGGCCTCAGCTATCATATGGAAAAAATATCATGTAAAATATTGAAATTTGGGCAAGATATTTGAAAACAACGCCCCCCCCCCATAGACATAACATTACCATCCGGGTCTTTTTGAGGTGACTAGCGTAGCGTCTTGACGGGCCACTTCCGGTCATATATTTCTGTGCCATCATTATTTGTTATAGTGAGTCCTACCGCCCCCTCAAAGTTTGTTCCATGATTTTGGACTCACCCTGTATTTCACAATTTGGTCACAATGTGACTTGAAAGCATTGTCACTTTCGTCACAATTCCATCACAATGTTAATGATAAAATCGTCACAAATGACACACTTTTCACAAATTGGTCACATTGCGACGTCACAATGTGGTCACAATGTGACGTCACAAACAAGCTCTAAAACGGCCATAACGACTTCACATTTTAGTCACTGTGACTTCACATCGACGTCACGTGACGTCACATCGACGGTCACAAAGTCACAGTGTGACTTCACAACGACGTCACCGTGACGTCACCATGTCTTACGGGTTGTGTGTCACCTCCCCACTCTGCTCCCTCTGGGTGAGCCACATTTTTAATTTCTTTACAACACCAGTCGTGTACACATCATTTGAAAGATCTGCAACTGCTTATTCATATTATGGATGTCTTGTGTGTCGCCCACCCCCCACTCTGACCTCCAGAGGGGCACATTTTTAATTTCTTTACAACACCAGTCGTGTCACACATCATTTGAAAGGTCTGCAACTTCTTATTCATATTATGGATGTCTTGTGTGTCACGACTCATTCTGCCCCCCCCAGGGGGGAACATTTTAGATTTCTTTGCAACACCAGTCATGTGACACATCATTTGAAAGATCTGCAACTGCTTATCCATATTATGAATTTCTTCTGTGTCACCCCCCTCTGCTCCCCAGGGGGGCTTATTTTTAATTTCTTTACAACACCAGTCGTGTGACAAATTATTTGAGAGGTCTGTAATATCTTATTCATGTTACGGATGTCTTGTGTGTCACCTCACCACTCTGCCCCTCGCAGGGGGCCACATTTTTAATTTCTTTACAACACCAGTCGTGTACACATCATTTGAAAGATCTGCAACTGCTTATTCATATTATGGATGTCTTGTGTGTCGCCCAACCACCACTCTGACCCCCAGGCGGGGCACATTTTTTATATCTTTACAACACCGGTCGTGTGACACATCATTTGAAAGGTCTGCAACTGCTTAATCATATTATGGATGTCTTGTGTGTCACCTCCCCACTCTGCCCCCTCTAGGTGAGCCACATTTTTAATTTCTTTACAACACCAGTCGTGTGACACATCATTTGAAAGGTCTGCAACTTCTTATTCATATTATGGATGTCTTGTGTGTCACGACTCATTCTGCCCCCCCAGGGGGGAACATTTTAGATTTCTTTAAAACACCAGTCGTGTGACACATCATTTGAGAGATCTGCAACTGCTTATCCATATTATGTGTGAGTTAGAATGTCTTGTGTGTCACCCCCCATTCTGCCCCCCCCCGGGGTGAACATTTTAGATTTCTTTGCAACACCAGTCGTGTGACACATCATTTGAAAGATCTGCAACTGCTTATCCATATTATGTATTTCTTCTGTGTCACCCCCCTCTGCTCCCCAGAGGGGCTTATTTTTAATTTCTTTACAACATCAGTCGTGTGACACATCATTTGAGAGGTCTGCAATTGCTTATTCATGTTTCGGATGTCTTGTATTTCACCCCCCCACTCTGACTCACAGGGGGGGGCATATTTTTAATTTCTTTACAACACCAGTCGTGTGACACATCATTTGAAAGTTCTGCAACTGCTTATTCATTATTATGGATGTCTTGTGTGTCACTCCCCCCACTCTGCCCCACAGGGGGGCAACATTTTTAATTTCTTTAATACACCAGTCGTGTGACACATCATTTGAGAGGTCTGCAACTGCTTATTCATGTTACGGATGTCTTGCATTTCACCCCCCTCTCTGCCCCACTGGGGGGGCACATTTTTTATTTCTTAACAACACCAGTCGTGTGACACATCATTTGAAAGGTCTGCAACTGCTTAATCATATTATGGATGTCTTGTGTGTCACCTCACCACTCTGCCCCACAGGGGGGGCACATTTTTAATTTCTTAACAACACCAGTCGTGTGACACATCATTGGAAAGGTCTGCAACTGCTTAATCATATTATGGATGTCTTGTGTGTCACCTCCCCACTCTGCTCCCTCTGGGTGAGCCACATTTTTTATTTCTTTACAACACCAGTCGTGTGGCACATTATTTGAAAGATCTGCAACTGCTTATTAATATTATGGATGTCTTATGTATCACCTTCCACTCTGCCCCTAGCAGGGGGGCACATTTTTAATTTCTTTACAACACCAGTCGTGTACACATCATTTGAAAGATCTGCAACTGCTTATTCATATTATGGATGTCTTGTGTGTCGCCCACCCCCCACTCTGACCTCCAGAGGGGCACATTTTTAATTTCTTTACAACACCAGTCGTGTCACACATCATTTGAAAGGTCTGCAATTTCTTATTCATATTATGGATGTCTTGTGTGTCACGACTCATTCTGCCCCCCTCAGGGGGGAACATTTTAGATTTCTTTGCAACACCAGTCATGTGACACATCATTTGAAAGATCTGCAACTGCTTATCCATATTATGAATTTCTTCTGTGTCACCCCCCTCTGCTCCCCAGGGGGGCTTATTTTTAATTTCTTTACAACACCAGTCGTGTGACAAATTATTTGAGAGGTCTGTAATATCTTATTCATGTTACGGATGTCTTGTGTGTCACCTCACCACTCTGCCCCTAGCAGGGGAAACATTTTTAATTTCTTTACAACACCAGTCGTGTACACATCATTTGAAAGATCTGCAACTGCTTATTCATATCATGGATGTCTTGTGTGTCGCCCAAGCCCCACTCTGACCCCCAGGAGGGGCACATTTTTTATATCTTTACAACACCGGTCGTGTGACACATCATTTGAAAGGTCTGCAACTGCTTAATCATATTATGGATGTCTTGTGTGTCACCTCCCCACTCTGCCCCCTCTAGGTGAGCCACATTTTTAATTTCTTTACAACACCAGTCGTGTGACACATCATTTGAAAGGTCTGCAACTTCTTATTCATATTATGTGTGAGTTAGAATGTCTTGTGTGTCACCCCCCATTCTGCCCCCCCCCGGGGTGAACATTTTAGATTTCTTTGCAACACCAGTCGTGTGACACATCATTTGAAAGATCTGCAACTGCTTATCCATATTATGTATTTCTTCTGTGTCACCCCCCTCTGCTCCCCAGAGGGGCTTATTTTTAATTTCTTTACAACATCAGTCGTGTGACACATCATTTGAGAGGTCTGCAATTGCTTATTCATGTTACGGATGTCTTGCATTTCACCCCCCACTCTGCCCCACTGGGGGGGCATATTTTTTATTTCTTAACAACACCAGTCGTGTGACACATCATTTGAAAGGTCTGCAACTGCTTAATCATATTATGGATGTCTTGTGTGTCACCTCACCACTCTGCCCCACAGGGGGGGCACATTTTTAATTTCTTAACAACACCAGTCGTGTGACACATCATTGGAAAGGTCTGCAACTGCTTAATCATATTATGGATGTCTTGTGTGTCACCTCCCCACTCTGCTCCCTCTGGGTGAGCCACATTTTTTATTTCTTTACAACACCAGTCGTGTGACACATTATTTGAAAGATCTTCAACTGCTTATTAATATTATGGATGTCATGTATCACCCCCCCACTCTGCCACTAGCAGGGAGGCACATTTTTAATTTCTTTACAACACCAGTCGTGTACACATCATTTGAAAGATCTGCAACTGCTTATTCATATTATGGATGTTTTGTGTGTCGCCCACCCCCCACTCTGACCTCCAGAGGGGCACATTTTAGATTTCTTTGCAACACCAGTCATGTGACACATCATTTGAAAGATCTGCAACTCCTTATCCATATTATGAATTTCTTCTGTGTCACCCCCCTCTGCTCCCCAGGGGGGCTTATTTTTAATTTCTTTACAACACCAGTCGTGTGACAAATTATTTGAGAGGTCTGTAATATCTTATTCATGTTACGGATGTCTTGTGTGTCACCTCATCACTCTACCCCTAGCAGGGGGGCACATTTTTAATTTCTTAACAACACCAGTCGTGTGACACATCATTTGAAAAATCTGCAACTGCTTATCCATATTATGAATTTCTTCTGTGTCACCTCCCTCTGTTCCCCAGGGGGGCTTATTTTTAATTTCTTTACAACAGTAGTCGTGTGACACATCATTTGAGAGGTCTGCAATTGCTTATTCATGTTACGGATGTCTTTTATTTCGCCCCCACACTCTGACTCACAGGGGGGGGGGCACATTTTTAATTTCTTTACAACACCAGTCATGTGACACATCATTTGAAAGATCTGCAACTCCTTATCCATATTATGAATTTCTTCTGTGTCACCCCCCTCTGCTCCCCAGGGTGGCTTATTTTTAATTTCTTTACAACACCAGTCGTGTGACAAATTATTTGAGAGGTCTGTAATATCTTATTCATGTTACGGATGTCTTGTGTGTCACCTCATCACTCTACCCCTAGCAGGGGGGCACATTTTTAATTTCTTAACAACACCAGTCGTGTGACACATCATTTGAAAAATCTGCAACTGCTTATCCATATTATGAATTTCTTCTGTGTCACCTCCCTCTGTTCCCCAGGGGGGCTTATTTTTAATTTCTTTACAACAGTATTCGTGTGACACATCATTTGAGAGGTCTGCAATTGCTTATTCATGTTACGGATGTCTTTTATTTCGCCCCCACACTCTGACTCACAGGGGGGGGGCACATTTTTAATTTCTTTACAACACCAGTCGTGTGACACATCATTTGAGAGGTCTGCAACTGCTTATTCATGTTACGGATGTCTTGCATTTTACCCCCCACTCTGCCCCACAGGGGGGGTGGCACATTTTTTATTTCTTAACAACACCAGTCATGTGACACATCATTTGAAAGGTCTGCAACTGCTTAATCATATTATGGATGTCTTGTGTGTCACCTCACAACTCTGCCCCACAGGGGGGCACATTTTTAATTTCTTAACAACACCAGTCGTGTGACACATCATTTGAAAGGTCTGCAACTGCTTAATCATATTATGGATGTCTTGTGTGTCATCTCCCCACTCTGCTCCCTCTGGATGAGCCACATTTTTTATTTCTTTACAACACCAGTCGTGTGACACATCATTTGAAAGATCTGCAACTGCTTATTAATATTATGGATGTCTTATGTATCACCCCCCACTCTGCCCCTAGCAGGGGGGCACATTTTTAATTTCTTTACAACACCAGTCGTGTACACATCATTTGAAAGATCTGCAACTGCTTATTCATATTATGGATGTCTTGTGTGTCGCCCACCCCCCACTCTGACCCCCAGGAGGGGCACATTTTTTATTTTTTTACAACACCGGTCGTGTGACACATCATATGAAAGGTCTGCAACTGCTTAATCATATTATGGATGTCTTGTGTGTCACCTCCCCACTCTGCCCCCTCTGGGTGAGCCACATTTTTAATTTCTTTACAACACCAGTCGTGTGACACATCATTTGAAAGATCTGCAACTGCTTATTAATATTATGGATGTCTTATGTATCACCCCCCACTCTGCCCCTAGCAAGGGGGCACATTTTTAATTTCTTTACAACACCAGTTGTGTACACATCATTTGAAAGATCTGCAACTGCTTATTCATATTATGGATGTCTTGTGTGTCGCCCACCCCCCACTCTGACCCCCAGAGGGGCAAATTTTTAATTTCTTTACAACACCAGTCGTGTCACATATCATTTGAAAGGTCTGCAACTTCTTATTCATATTATAGATGTCTTGTGTGTCACGACTCATTCTGCCCCCCCAGGTGGGAACATTTTAGATTTCTTTACAACACCAGTCGTGTGACACATCATTTGAAAGATCTGCAACTGCTTATCCATATTATGTGTGAGTTAGAATGTCTTGTGTGTCACCCCCCATTCTGCCCCCCCAGGGGGGAACATTTTAGATTTCTTTGCAACACCAGTCGTGTGACACATCATTTGAAAGATCTGCAACTGCTTATCCATATTATGAATTTCTTCTGTGTCACCCCCCTCTGCTCCCCAGGGAGGCTTATTTTTAATTTCTTTACAACTCCAGTCGTGTGACACATCATTTGAGAGGTCTGCAATTGCTTAGTCATGTTACGGATGTCTTGTATTTCACCCCCCCACTCTGCCTCACAAAGGGGCACATTTTTAATTTCTTTACAACACCAGTCGTGTGACACATCATTTGAAAGTGCCGCAACTGCTTATTCATTATTATGGATGTCTAGTGTGTCACCCCCTACTCTGCCCCCCCCCCAGGGGAGCCACATTTTTTTCTCTACAACACCAGTCGTGTGACACATCATTTGAATAGTCTACAACTGCTTATTCATACCATAGGGTATTGGCGATTGCAGCAACCAGAGGTAGCCTACACCTTGGGATCTCGAAGCGATACCAAACAGAATCGTAAAGCGATTACGCAGAGGGGGGTGTTGGCGAGCGTAGCGAGCAGTGGGGCGGAGCCCCCCTAGTCTGCGAAAAAATAATTAAATATGTATTTCAGCGATTTTAGAAATCACTTCTGAACGGAGTTAAAGGGTGTAGAGGTACAAAAAATTTTTAAATGTTGGCATATTTTAGCAGGTGGTTTAGGTAGAAACATGAAATTCCAGAAATTAAGACTACTAAACAAATAGTTTAACACTAGAATTTGAGCGATTTTAAAAATTCCCTCATTTCCGCGTTTCCAATGCTTTTCTAAATCAAACCCGCTTTTTACGGAAGGGTGATATGCGGCTGTCGTGCCTTCTTTCATTTTGCACCCATTTCCATACGCAAACATAAAATCTATCAACCCCCCCCCCCCAAAGAATCCGGAAACTGCACAACTTTTCGTTCTGACTTTTGATTGGCTAATTGGTGAAATTGAGCATGAACTTCCCATGTAAACACAAACAGAAGGAGTTTTGTTACGTTTGGCGTGCTTAAATCTTTTTTTTTTCTTTTTTGCTTCTGTTTTCACTTTTTTCTTGTTATTAGAAACTTTTATTGAACTGGAGACAAATGCTAATTTAACACTGTAATGCGAAATTGTTAAAACAAAAATAATAAAGTAAGAAGTTTTTAAGAAGACTTTTAATTTTATGGGAAAAGGGAATGTGAAGTTTCGGAAGGGAGGACTTTAGATGAAATTTTAATGAAATGAATGTAAATTCCTAATGAAATTTATGATTAATCATTTATTTTTGTTATAAAGAAAAAATAAAACCGAAAAGTATATAATAATAATAATAATAATAATAAAGTGTTGAATTTTATTACTGTGTGTTTGTATTGGGGAGAGAGGGGAATCAAGTGATGAAGTAAAAATTCGGAAGAAGAGCAGGGAAGAATTGGTTTAATGATTTTTTTTTCTTTTAACGCAGAAGAATTCCAAATCTGATTAATAAATAATACAAAAATAAAATAGGACTTTTTGCAGATTTCGCATAAAAATAAATACTTTTAAGAACAAAAAATTAGTTTAAAAATTATTAAGGTCTTTCACACCCATACAAATCCTGTAGTAAAATCTAAAACATTTTAGTAATTTTTATTTTTTGTTTTATTTGCAAATATATCTAGACACACGGCAGTGTGTCTGCCAAGTTCACAAAGTAAAAGGCGACACACCGGCCGTGGGTTATATTACTCGAACCATTTCGAGTCACTTTTGACCCCTCAGTAACTTAAATTCTATTTGACCTACACACTTGCAATTTTTTGTGTCGTGTAAGACCATTTTTAATTTCCGAATCCTAAATTTTTTTAAAAAAAATCTTTTACCGTTCACGAGAAATTGACGTCTGAAAACCACTCTTTTTACCACTGACTCACTGATTCACTCATAGAAATGTTTGACTACTTCCAGGTGACTTAGGAAATTGAAATTTGGTGTGGAGGTAAGTTATTAGATCTATAAATAGGAAAAAATCAGAAATCATTATTAATTAAACATTAATGGTTGGTTAGAGGATAAATTATTGGATTACAACGGAAGTTTATGAGAATTTCACAAAATACCAGAAATAGCGCCAGGTTGTCGTCACTTTTGGCGAGTATCAGGGCTAATCTCTGAAACTACCGAACCGATTTCAAAAGTAATGGTACCAAAATGACTATATCTTATGTCTGTGCAACTAACCAAAAGAGGGTTCAGAAGCGAAAAACATTCTAAAAATGTGATTTTTGTTTTACTGAAGGGCCTAGAAGCACAAAATTTGGCATGTTAATTATTTATAAGATATAAATGATCACTAATGACATTTGCTACAAAATATCAAATTTTAATGGGTGAAAATCCGCGAAGAGCGTTCTAAAAAAGTTCGAAATACCAATTTTAAAACAATCTCAGCAAACAACAAACCGATCTTAAATGTAATGATATCAAAATGATGATGACAGTCTTTGCTCCAACATAGGATATATCTTATGTCGATTACACTAACCCAAACGAGGTAAAAGAGCAAAAAAACATTCTAAAAATGCGATGTCTGTATATTAAGGGACTGGACTGGAAACATAAAGATTGGCATTTTAGAGTTTATGGGAATTTCGCGAAATATCAGAAATAGTGCCAAATTGGCGACACTTTTGGCGAGTATCGGGGCTAATCTCTGAAACCACCGAACCGATTTAAAAGTTAATGATACCAAAATGATGGTATTCGCCCCGGTTCAAACATAGGCTATATTTATGCGTATACCATTAACCAAAAAAGGTTGAAGAAGCAAAAATCATTCTAAAAATGCAACTTTTGTGTTACTGAAGGACCTATATAAGATTTGGCATGCTAATTATTTATATAATATAAATGATCTCTAAGAGCATTTGATAAAAAATACGGAATTCAAAAGGGGTGAAAATGTGCGAAAAGCGTTCTAAAAATGTTCTAAATTGGGATTTTTAAGCAATTTCAGCAAACAACAAACCGATCTTAAAAGTAATGATATCAAAATGATGTTGATAGTCCTTGCTCCAATATAGGCTATATCTTATGTCGATTCCACTAATCCAAAGGGGGTAAAAGAGCAAAAAGCGTTCTAAAAATGCGATGTCTGTATGTTAAGGGCCTAAAAACAAAATATGGCATGTTCATTAATTATAAGATATAAATGATCACTTAGAACATTTATTAACAAATTTGTTAACAAGTACAAAATTTAAAAGGGGTAAAAATGCGCGAAAAGCGTTCTAAAAACTTTCTAAATAGCAATATTTAAGCAATCTTGGGTAGTTAGCGAACCAATTTAAAGAAAAAATAGATGCCAAAATGATGGCGACAGTCCTTGTTCTAACAAAATTATTGGATAATTTACCAAATTACAATGCGAATCTATGGGAATTCGGCAAAATATCAGAAATAGCGCCATGTAAGCATGACTTTTGGTGCGTAATTTTTGTCTTCAATATAGCGATATTTCGCCAAGTTGGCTACAAACGTTTTTAATCGACGAAATAATCAAGTAGTATCCAATCACGTAAAAGAAACATCCTTATTAGTGGAATTTAAAGGAACATAAGCAGTCCTAATGATAAATTTTTAAATTTGACTGAAAAAAAAACAGTGAATAAATGCAGGAAAAAACTGAAAGATTAATTAATATTAAATAAAACTAATTTAACTAATTTAACCTATTTATTTCAAAAAGGAAACAAATACCTACTTATTTGACAAAAAATAATAATATCCTGTCAAAAACATGAATGTGAAAGAATGCCAAGTTCGTTAAAGGTTTCGCTAATAAAATAAGTGCGATCTAACTGCAAACCAAGTTCTTTCGGAGCTCCTTAAATCCTAACTCCTGTCATGCATAATATTATTCAATTGCTTAAAATGATTTGTTATGTTGCTTGTTATTCAATAGAGCGACTTGGCAAGTTTTCAGCTACCAACTTTAATCTTTGAGTCGGAGTACAATTTAATCTAGAATCTGATTGGCAAAGATCTAGTCAATCGAATAAGTATATTGAATAAGTATATTGAAGTTAAGGTACTGATAAGTTAAGGAAGGGATCAACTTTAATTTCTGATCAACTAAAAAAAAAAAAATTGGAAAAGAGAAAATTTGCTAAGTCGCTCAATTGAATAACAAGTAACATAACAAATAATTTTAAGCAATTGAATAATATTATGCATGACAGAAGTTATGATTTAAGGAGCTCCGAAAGAACTTGGTTTGCAGTTAGATTTCATTTCTTTTATTAGCGAAACCTTTAACGAACTTGGCATTCTTTCACATTCATGTTTTTGCAGGATTTTTTCTTTCTGAATTTCCAACTTGGAAAATAAACTTGGAATTTTGATAAGTTTATTCTTTGCTTACAACTGTGATTGATGTGATAATTGTGAATTATCATTATTTTATATTTTGTTATTATTAATGTGGAATACCTATATAATATAATTTATTGTTATAGAAATTGGAAGGTAGGTGGATGTAAGAGCAATGGACAGCCTTCACTGTTTTTGATTTATAAAAAAAAAATAATCAATGAAAAATTAGCTTTTACATATTTTTCATAATTCCCTCTTGCATGTTTTGTAATATTGGTTATTATTGACATTTTTAATGAAACCAATCATGAAACAAAAAATCATGTTTCAAAGTTTCACTGTTTTTCTGTAATAATCTGAACGAACACGCTAAGAGCTGATTTCTCTTAATAAATATATACATTCTTTATTTTCATGCAAAATTTGTATATTTTTGCTTTGCTAGCAATAGAAAATTTTGAATTTTCATACTAATGGTCATTTACAAAATTTCATTTATTATTATTATTATTATTATTATTATTATTATTATTATTATTATTATTATTATTATTATTATTATTAAGATTTTAAGACTCGTGTTCATTACGTTCATCGTGTTCATCAGGAATATTCAAATGGTCAATTTTCAGCAATGGACATCCTGAAGATTCGTTTACATTGAACTTACTGTAAACTCCTAAAAATGTAACTTTAGTAATGTTCATAGTGCATAAAATATTTTGACTTTTAACTGAAAACCCAAGTAATCAAATTCAATTTTTAAATTGCATTTACCAGAATGTAATAACACTGAAATTTTTACAAACAACTGCTTTAATTGGTTTCGTATAATTAATAAAACTTTCAGTATTTTTTTTTAATTTTGCCTTGCGTATTTTATAATCTAGTAATCATTAAACCAAATCAGAAAACAGAATATTCATTAAGGCTTTATTACACACACTCTTTGCGTGGAGCTCCCGATTGTATTTTTCTCATGTCGTAAAAATTTCCTTGTGCTATCTTGTCCCTGTATATTGACGACAACTTATAAACATCCTTTCATGTCAAGCACACAAGCGAGAAGTATGTTGTTGAATAAATAATTAAATAAGTATTCGTTTTTAAAAGCTGCTGTACACTGCCTAATGCAGTTGGTATTCAACCCTAGGTTAGTTTGACTGGGTTTTCATTTAAAAATATAAACCATACAAATTGGAGAATGTGCGATACAGAAAGCAATGAACTTTCAGATATTAATTTTGTTTCAAAAGATTTTCTTCTAAAAATATAAACCAACATGCATTTTAGTTATTTTTAATGCTATTATCACGGTACCGAGCTGTGCAGTGTGGGATAGTTAGTATACAGTTATAGTACCTTGTTATATGACTAGTTCGGATATATAATCCCATTTTCACACATTCCAAATAAATAATAAGTTGTTAATTGCATTATTATGCCGCCATACATAAATATTCATTGTATAATGAATATCTCTTCTCTAATGAATATCTTTGAGAAAGTCGGAATATGTATGTAATGTAGTGATGGTTGATATCGATTTTATTGCCATTAGGACAACTCAATTTTATCAATACAGTAAACAAATCTATTTTATGTTCAACTCAATTTTATCGATACTATATACCCACTATATGGCCAAAAATGACCGTCCACTTGCGATTTTTGACATTTTGTAAAATATCTAGAAAAATACTAGAGGAATTACTCTGAAACAATAAGTGTATAACCATAATAGTACATTTCATAGATTTTCGTGAAGATTTTTTCTCGAAACTCCATAGGGGACCGTCAACAAATTGAAAAAGAACGAATACCTTTTGGATAACTCTGTCAAAACTAATGTAAGCAAAAGCGCTCAAACTCTAGATTATAATTAAGTGGTTTAAAGTAAATAAACATGCATACTCGTAGAAATATTAAGGTTTTTATAAAAACAGTCCCCATTTTTTTCAAGTTTTTTTTGCTTATAATTTGCAGAGTTCTTACTAATATAACAATGTTCTTTTTCGAAAATACGACAAAAAACATCGTACACAATACCCTCTAATCAGAATTACAAAATAATAAAAATAGTTTGAAAAATGAGCAGTTTTACTAAATACGTTTTCATTGCGCATGCGTCAGCGTTATCAAAATTACATTTGCATATTGTGTTAGCTAAATGAATAGAGAAATTTTTATAAAAGTCTCAACAACATAGTTTGAAAATTCTGAACGTGTTCGTCGATAGAATAAGTACAAAATCCTTTGTTCCCAAAATGAAGCCAAAAAGTGAGGGGTTCCATCGAAATATAGTATTACGTGCCATATTGTGTATTATATATTGGCATTAATCAATGGAGAAATGAATACAACCCCTTATCTTTTTGCTTCATTTTTGGAATAACGGATTTTTATCTTATTCAATCGACGAACAATTTCAGAGTTTTCAAAAGAAAATGGAATTTAAATGGATTAAACAATGAAAACTGGAATTGCCAAACTTAAATTATACTTAGTTGTTCCTTTGGTAGATTTAGGTAATAACAAAGAGTTTATGTATGAAAGCTTAAGGTATTTTTGTGGAAAGATTTAAGAAAAGATCTTTTTATACAGAATACGAGGATGGAATAAATTTATGTTATGGAAATTTGCCGATCGCTACTCAAGCTTGAAAAAAAATCAACGAGATTGATCCGGATTATCAAGAGATCCGAATTAACGGGGTCTAAATTAGCAGGGTTTTACTGTATAGATAATGCTTCATATGTTTCACGCGTATCTCTCTATTTTCTGCGGCTAAAATGCTATCGACATAAACTATTATGTACGAGGTACTACCGTCTTTATTTCTTTTATAAGACATTCGAGCATTGATCCGAATTGCATTTCTCGTAATTTGGTTTTGTTAATAATTTATTAATCTTAATGTACCATGTTCTTGCTCTTGCTTGAGCCCGTAAATTGGCCGTATTAGTTTGCATACGTTTTCTTCCTCCCCTTTCTTCTCATAAACCTGTGGCTGGGTCATAAAGACTTCGTCTAATTCTTTGTGAAGAAAAGCTGTCTTCACGTCGAGGTGTGTGATTTTTAAGTTTTTGTATACTGCCGCGATGAGGAAGGCTCTCAATGAGGTATGTAAAAATATTTATCAAATGTTGCAAAAATATTTATCAATTGCTAATTTTTTATACTTAATTTTAAATTTTAATATTTTTGCCAACATTTGAACGGAGGGGGGTTTGGGGATGAAAATATGCCAATATTTTCCGGAAGTACTTTCCTCCGCACTTATACAATAGGTAGCTTTTTACTTTTACTTACCCATCATACGAAGTATAGGGCAATCGTTGCAATCGTTTTGAAAATCGAAAAAAAATTTGACGGATTTACAAGTTTTAGATACTGGAGATTCCGAAAAACATATTTTTAGGAATTTTTTTTCCGTCCGTATGTTTGTCTGTGTGTGTGTGTGTCTGTAAACGTTCTATCTCCCGAACAAATTGAGATAGAGACTTGAAATTTTGTATGTGCTTAGTATGTAATAATGGAACGAAGCCTATTTAATATCGGTAACCTCGATTATCCGGAACTATTATTTCGGATTCTCGAAAAATTCGTTCTGATGAAAGGTACATAAAAATTTTCGAAATTTTTTATTTTAAGGAAAGTACGTGAGAAACAATAAAGTAACAAAAATTTTGCATAAAGAACAAAGTCGATCGGATTTTTAGTTGCCGAGATATTTGTAATCCTGTTTTTCGTCTTCTTCAATTTTTCATGATACTGCATTTCATTCAAATTTCAATTCAAAGGTACGTTTTAATTGCAAATAAGATGCTTAATCCGAAGCAATAAACTGTTAGTTAACATGTTTTATTATTTTTGGAGTTATGATATTTTACGCGATTCGATACTGCTTGAGTCGTTTGGCGTTTTATATAATGTGTCGAAATGGGTTCATCAGCAAATCGTTAATAGAGCATTACTATGTATATTAAAAACGTTTAAATATCAGATAAATTCTATTTTGGAATGGCAATGCATTTTATAGATTGTTTACAGATGTTTTATTTTCATATGTTTTAATATACATATCCATGATGGGTAAGTATTACGGTGGCCCCCAACGACTAGCTTGTAATGTAACCCAAAGTGGGGGAAAATTTGTACCGCAAAAATAAAGCCACTACTTTTAATAGACAATATATCCCCCATGTTTACATGTGACTTCCAATATACAATGTGGCATGTCATTTACTAATCTTTGGAAGACACTAGCATCAATATTATCCCAGGCCTCAATGATGGTGTGCTGCAGTTCTGCCATAGACTTGAACTTAAGGATCTAGTGAGGATACCTCACACATTTTGTTGGAGACTGAGATGAAGATATACGACAGGCAACTTCAAGACATGTTCTCAATTATCCGTAAACTATTATTAGTAGGAATTTACAAAGGTTACGAGAGCATTTATTTGCTAGAAAATCCAACTTAAGCTACCAGTTCTCTCTGCAATAGACAATGAATAGATTTCTAGCAATTCTTGATAATTGGTAGCCTACATGCGGTCTGAGGGAAAAGCTAGGTTAAGTTCACCACCATAGGCGAAGCCTTCCAGCACGATTAATAAATCTGTTATTTGAACAAAAATTTTTGTCCTTGGCTCATGTCATGTAAATAGAATGTAAGGCTGTCTGCGCCATCCAGACTAATTTTTTTCTTATCTGAGAACATAACAAAATGCAACTGGTTAGTCCAAGTTAGAAGATATTTGGCCCCATCGGCTCTGCTTTGGTTGCAAAGAGCTTTCAATATGGAATGGTAGGTAGGGGCTTATAAATGGTGTGGGACACTTCGGCTATGGTAGTAAATTTAACCTGGCTTTTCCCTCAGACCGCATGTAGGCTACCAATTACAAATTAATTGCTAGAAACCCACCCATTTATTGTCAATTGCAAAGAGAATTGGTGGCCTAAGTTAGATTTTCTAGTAAAGAAGCGCCCCGATAATCTTCGCAAAATCCTTCCAGGAAAACTTTTTTGGATAATTAAGGACATGTCATGGAATGGCCTGTACTATACCTTCATCTCAGTTCACAAGAAAATGTGTGGGGTACCTTCAATGGAGCTTTAAATGACAATGACAGGCAGTTAAAGTTATGAAAAAACTGCAAGCCACCATCATTGAGGTCTGAGATGATATTGATGCTACTATCTTCCAGAAAATTGGCAAGTGATATCCCACATCGTATTAGAATGGAGAATATACTGGCTATAAACAGTTGTGGTTTTATTTCGTGAAATATTTTTCCAACCTTTTCTTTGATACATTCATTTTTTTCCTGCCCAGTTGGGGCAGGTCGTGAGTTACTCCTTGTAAATATGTGTTTGCATATGAAATTTCTTATATTATTTCCTTCTCATTGGCTTGTTTCCTGTACATTCTGTGCACAATCAGAGAAACTTTATTTCGATGGGACACATTGTGTTCTGACAGGGTCATAAAAACGATAGACAACTGAATTGTTTAATATTTGTCCTTTAACAATTTCAAGTGCAAGTTAAATCCATTAACAGAATATCCAGAGTAGGAGTAGTAACCAGTTTTAAACAGCAGTATTTAGTTGCTACTTTTAGAAGAAGAAAATTTTGCAGCGTTTAACATTTCCAATAAAGTATTTATATTCTAATATAAAATTAAACTTTACCAGAGGTTAATAAGTAAAAATTGAATGTTTTTAAAAGTACATGAATTTAAACTTAGCAACTGTCGGTTTCTTTGAGCCCTCCATCTATTTATTACTTTTGTGAAATTGTTAGAAAAAACTGAGAAAAAGAGGGGATATAAAGAAATTTATACATTTTCAGGATTTATACTGTTTGAAAAATATATGACGGGAAGGTTATGTTCGGATGGAGGCTTACTTTCGGTTCTTTAAGTAGGTTTATATTTCACTGAAACAACAACAAGACAGAAACTTGATTACATGTTTACAAAAAGAATAAAGAAAAGTGGGGTCAATACATCTGATTAGCTTACTAAATATATTACAATATTTTCAAAAGTAAGAAGTTAATTAAAATATATCGTATAATAACGTGCTTTGTATTATAACATAGCATATATAATACTTTGTATTATAACATAATACAAAGAAAATTTGGACTGGCAATTAAAAATGAAAACATAGTAATTGTTTACAGAAGAAATAAAAGTACTTATGCAGTTATATTTCAAAAGTTCACTAACTAAATTTTGTAATTTTTGCAAATGCGAAATACAGTAAAACCTCCATTAACGGTCACCTCTGCAGAGTGGTCACCTCTAACAACCGGCCATTTTTTCATAGAACTGAATGAGTCGTATTGAAATAATATTAGATCGAACCTCCGAACACCATCACCTCTGAAGACCGGCTGCGGCCAGTGAAATTCACTCGAGACGGCCACAAAAAGAAGCCGAGATCATTGTAAATTGCGACATTAAAAAAAAATCCTTTGTTTTAGACACCTGCTTTGTGTATGTAGGGCATCTGCTATTTAGCCTGCTATTCCTCCTCCCCTTCTTGACTGTTGCTCGTAAATAGCATTTTTTATTTCGTCCAATAGTGTGCCCGCCTTTTTCCTTCCCCTCCCTCTCCACACACTTCTGTATAGTCGTATTTGATAAATCAAATTTGAAAACCTTTATTTAACCCTTCACTGAACGACTTTTACTTTTACTTTTCTCTATGAAAAAAATATTTTGTTTACTTTAGGTAGTCATGAGTGCACGAAAAAAAAATACCAACTTCATATATATTTTTTCAATATGGTATTTTGTGGTATGTGCCATATGTGTCCCAAAGCACACAATGAGATATTTACATTTTTGTATCAAATGTGGCATGAAGCTCACAATAATGGTATATTATACACACAAAAAGAGTGTAATATGTATTAAAATTTTATTACAGGTATTTAACCCTTTGAGGGGCAAGCAATTGTTTTCTGTAATGTTGAATTCACACTGTAATATTCGAAAAAATATTTTAAAATAAAGAAATCAATTTTGAAACTTTTTTTTCTCCAAAGTTATGCCCTGATACACTCTGTTAAAGATCTTAACCCTTTCTGGCACACTGTGCCCGGTCTGGGATACCTAATTTTAATTCCAAACTTGCAAACGGCACCAATAATATTTTAATAAAATTTTGCTTTTACAATAAAAGCTTAAATTAAGGAATTCAAAATATCTAAACAATTCCTTTTTTGAATTCCGGTGTCAGTCGATAATTTCTCATTTTACTACAGATTTTGCCGAAAGAACGCTTCTTAGATGAACAATCATTAATATTTTCAATAAATATCTCGACTAATTACACTGATCAGCATGCATTTTGATGATCATATAAATATATTTTTTTCTGAAAGTGTTTTTTATGCTGATTTCAAAAATGTAAAGCATTTTTGCACACCACGTACACTTTTTTTACAAATATTATTTTTAATTAATTTTATTCTTAAATCATAAATTACTTTATAATAGTAATACTAGATGGCGCCACCAAATTTTTTAGGAATTGATTCCATATGTATATACATTACATTAATTTAAATAAATGAGAAACTGTATTTAGGAAGCTGAAATTATTTATTAATATGATTTAATAATAATAAAAAAAATTATTTATGTAAAATTAAAAAGAAAAAGCGAAATCCATAAATTTAATTTTGTAAAAAATATCTAAATTAATACTCGCTAGGTGGCAGCACAAAACAATGTTTGATCTAATGCATAAGTTTTAATAACAATAAATTTCTTTGTTTATTCACGTCTGTTTCTTTCGATTTGAAATATGTGATATATTTCACATCTTCTTTAATTGAATAATGGCTTCACGTAAATGTGTAAATGATACAGATATATTTTGTTACATTTGTGGAAATTATACTGTAGTAAAACAAAGGCAGGATATTACAGATTTTGTTAAAAATGCTTATTATGCTTATTTTGGTGTGAGACTGGGTGACCAAGATAAGACATGGGCCCCTCATAAAGTGTGTAGAACATGTGTTGAAGGATTACGACTTTGGTTGAAAGGCAAAAAGAAATGTATGCCTTTTGCTATTCCCATGGTATGGAGAGAACCTAGAAATCATCATGACGATTGTTATTTTTGCTTAGCTAATGTTCATGGGTATAGTTCGAAAAATAAAAAAGGAATTATATATCCTAACTTGCCTTCTGCAATAAGACCTATATTGCATAATGAAAGTCTTCCTGTTCCTTCTCCTCCAACCAATTTGGAAAGCATAAATGAACCAAATAATTCAGAAGATGATGAAAATCAAGAACAAGATGTCTATAAACCAGAAGTAAATGATAAAGCTCCAATTTTATTTAATCAGCATGAACTCAATGATTTGGTGCGCGATTTAAATTTGCCAAAAATAAAAGCTGAACTTCTTGGTTCTCGGCTTAAATCTAAGAACTTATTATTACCAGAGACACAATTCTCTTGGTACAGGCATCGTGAAAAAGAACTTGTTCCATACTTTTCTGAAAAGGATAATTTAGTATATTGCAATAACATAAAGGAAATAATGAATTTTTACGGTATCTTTTATAATGCATCAGAATGGAGATTTTTTTATTGATTCCTCCAAGACAAGTTTAAATGGGGTTTTGTTGCATAATGGAAACCAATATGCATCAATACCTATAGCCTACTCAGTTCATTTAAAGGAAACATATGAAAATCTTGAACTTTTGCTAGACCAGGTGAAATATAAAGATCATGAATGGTTGTTATGTGGTGATTTAAAAGTGATTGGAATGCTACTTGGACAACAATCAGGATACACAAAATTCCCATGTTTTCTGTGTGAGTGGGACAGCCGGGATAAAAAAAAATCATTGGGAAAAGAAAGATTGGCCATCAAGAATATCATTATCCCCTGGAACAAAAAATGTAATTAAAGATCCCTTAGTCAATCCTAAAAATGTTTTGCTTCCACCTCTGCATATCAAATTAGGGATAATGAAACAATTTGTGAAAGCCCTAACTAAAGAAAATGAATGTTTTAAATATATTTGCAGCAAATTCCCTTCTATTACTGATGCTAAGCTTAAAGAAGGTATTTTTATTGGGCCTCAGATACGAAAATTACTGACAGATAGTGAATTTGAAAAAACAATGAATGATTGTGAAAAGGAAGCATGGCTGAGCTTTAAATGTGTAGTGGAGAACTTTTTAGGAAATAAGAAAGACCCAAATTACAAAATTATAGTTGCAGATATGTTAGAAAAATTGAGATTACTTGGTTGCAACATGAGTATAAAATTACACTTTTTACATGCACATATCGAATTCTTTCCCGAAAATCTCGGAGCAGTGAGTGAGGAACACGGTGAAAGGTTTCACCAAGACATCAAAGATATGGAAAAACGGTACCAAGGCAAGTGGAATAAAAATATGATGGCAGATTACTGCTGGATGTTAAAGAGAGATCTTTGTGCTAGTGGACGAAAAGCAACTAAAAGGAATTTTTCTCAAACTAATTGATTTTTTTAATATTAATCAAATTTGTCCATATTTAAATATATTGTAAGTATAATTATTATGTCTATACTTTAATTTTTCATACATTAATTTTTTAATACATATCCTAGTCTGTATTAATTATTTACCTTTGAATAATAATTTTTTTTATAAATTTATATAAGTGAAAGTTAAAAAATCATATGTTTTTATAAATTTACAAATTGTTAATTTGTAAAAAATCCTGACGTGATACGCAAATTTCGACTTTACTTTTGAAATCAGCTTAAAAAATTGATCTAAAATCACCTATTCATTTTTAATCATCAAAAAAAAAAGTTTCAGTATGCAGATCAGTGTTATCAACGAATGAAAATTTAAATCCATCTGGACCTCCCTTGAATTTTCATAATCCAAAATTTCAGACTCTACGTATGGTGAAATTCACTAGCCATCTCCGAATGGTACGCACAGACGGAGCGAAAATTCATTTTCTTAGTCTAATGTATGTTCATTTTGTGAAAAGACGCAGTATTTTCAATCACTTTTAATGGTTTTTTTTAAGAAATAGTCGTATACATGGAAAAGTGTTGTTTCTTGGCCAAAACAAGCGAAAAATAAGACAATATAATGATCCACACACACACAAAAATTCTGTGAGGTTGGCGAAATGATTTGGATAGTGATGAAGATAATACTTTAATATGGAGTATTTATTTTCCTCGTGACTCAAAAGACGATACATTTCTCTTTTCAGCACTGATCATAAAAAGTTATTTTTAATTAAGAAACATTTGTCTTTTTTTAACTGTCTCTGTTTTTTGTTACTGTCTCTGAATCGATGATCTATTTTCATTACCAATTAAAATGATTTTCGATTAATCTGTTATCCAAGTTTTGACAATAAATAAAGTTTTTTTTATAGATCTGAAAAACATCACAAACCACATTAAGTCCTAAATATCATAAATCATTCCCTCTTAATTATGATGTGATCTCTTATATCAAGGAGCAGCATTGACAAGAAAGATATCCTTCGAAAATGCTGCAACCGGATCAGTACAAGAGAGATTTACAGATGAAGTATGTACATACAGTCGTGCGGAAAAAAAGAAACACTCACTACTAACTCCTCAACAAATTATCATAGGATGAAGTTACTGGTCCTAACGATTGGAAATACTATCTACTTTTAACGAATGCATAGAAAATTTTCTTAGGGGGTCATCTACATGTTAAAAAGAACTCAAACTTCAATTTTTTTAATGGCAATACCCAATTTTAACAAGAAATTTGTAATTTTTGGTTAAAAACTATGACTAAATACCAAATTTCAAGTCATTAAAATGAAAAGATTTTGAATTACAAACTTGTAAAATTTAGTACTTCTAATGATAAGTTACATTTTCAGATTTTCATAATTATCTTTTGAAATTTTACTTCTACTGTGCTATTTTGTTTATTTAGCAATAATACTAAAATACCGAAATATAAATACGTTGGATTTGCAATTTTTATAATTTTACTATTTGGATAGTAAATTATGAAATTAGTATTCGTAAAAATTGTGAATTGCAATCTACGTTTTTTTTCATGTATTTAGATTTATTAAGTCCTGCTTTAAGAAAATGCAAAATTTAAAATTTTTCTTCAAAGTAGTTTACAAATTATGCTCAAAAATGATGTTTTAAGGGACCGTCTATGATATAAGTGACTACATATTTTGAAACTTCTAATGATTTGCTGTCGTCTAGCAGCCTTAAATGACATCTTGAGTGGCTCCTAAGATGCTTTGATGAAGAAGGGGGCTTTTTCATTAAACAATCGAGTACGGAACTTCAATTTGATTACATCCCCTAAAATATACTCCATTTAAAATAATTAATTTCTCGGAAACTTAGCGTAAGAATTACGAAAATTTGTTTTTAGACCAATTAAAATACATAGAGTTCCTTTATACAGTTAGATATGGGTACTACTGTTGAAAAACAGCATTTAGGGTTTGTTTTAATATGGCCCCCTGAGAAAACTTTATATACATCATTTAAAAGTAGATTTTTATTTATACCATTTGGTATCAGTAACTTTCTTTTACAATAATTTTTTGCAGAGTTAATAGCGGGTGTTTATTTTTTTTTCAGATGAACCGTACCGTAGCGAAAATAACGGTTCTTTAATAATTTGAATTACAGTTTTATGCAATCTATTTCTCATAAGCTTAAGGTAGTAGAGAAACTTTGTATTGGGCTATAATGTAGCAATTGGCATTTGGTGTGAGATTAAGTCCATTGAAAATTTAAGAGCATCTGAAACAGGGAACTTGGGAAATACAAATACTCAATAAAAGATAATTTAGAGACAATATATAGAACCATACTTTTCAGTGTAATGATTTATTCTCCGACAATATTTTAAAGTACAAGTTATTTAACTCCCTGACTGCCGAACAAAAGGGCAAAATCAATGTTGTGATGTTGTTTTCTCAGTAAATTTTTAATACTTAAGATTTTTTTTCCTACATGATATGATTTTTTAATTGCGTAAAGGACTATGAGCCCAGAGAATATTAATCATAACTTACTTTCTTAAAACTGGATTATATCTCTAGTATTATATTAATTTAAATAATGTTTTAATTGCTATAAAACTTGCAGTTTATTCAGCGGATATATTAGTTCGTGGTGGTGATAAGGTTAAAATCACAGTATATAAAATATCGTGAGAAATTACCTGTGTTTTTAAAGACCAATTAGACCAATGTATTTGTGTGAAGAACCGTCTGTCCAACAAGACTAATGTAGGCGTATATGTAGCGTTCTCATTTATCAGAAAATAGATAGCCTTTAAAAAAAGATGTAATTTTTCACGATACTTGTAACAGTGGAAAATAAAACAATATGTGATTTATCCATTATCAATATCACGGTTCATGGTATAAAATATGCTTAAACATTTTCTCTATTTTTATTCTACTTTAATGCTTTGGTGAATTTTGTAAAATTCATCCTGACGTTTTCAACATATCTCACGTCATTGGTGATAAAGATCATAATTTAATAATATTGTAACGTTTAGGTTGTTAAGTAGTAACAATACAGAAAGGAATATCAAATAATATTTTCCAGGCTTGTGCAATTGTTGGTCATTTATCAAATATTAGAAGATGTGCAATGTACTTTTGTATATAAATGGAAGGAAGAAAATGTTTAAAATTTTCATGAACAATGTGTTCACGTCTCATGTTACAAATGCTATAGAAAACACATAATGAAATGCTGTATATATTACAAATTTTAAAGAAACGAAACATTTTTAACTATATTTACTTGACGCTACTTGAAAGTACAAATTCAGTGCATTAGATCGAATGAAATCTGTTTTATTTTTGCATTACTATAGTATTCATTTTTAAGTTTACATTTATAAAATAAAACTTCCCTGCTAGCTCGGTCTACATGCGCATGTAGAATTCGAAGTTAAAATCTAATTTCACCGACAAAAACTAAATAAATATTAGAGATAAATAAAGTCTGACAATTATATCTGCCGCTTTTGAAAAGTTTTCACTTTATTTTTCTCTAAGCTTTGGTTTTATAACAATTATGTTAATACGATAATTCTGTTTTAACATCTAAATTTTAGAAGGGGGGGGAGAGTTAGAAATTTCAAAAATTTGTCAATATAAATGTTGTAGATAATATTAAGGCTCCGGTGATCTGAAAGTCCATGATTGCAAAATCCCATGTTAATTTATGGACACGTTCTGCAGCTCGATGACTCATTACCTAATGTAACTATAAAAATGCTGTTATCACCATTAGAAAGTAGACGTCAGACGCCGATTATGTGCGCTTCTAAAAATTGTTAACGTAAATTTTAAGTATTTTTAAGAAAATAATCAAATTTAATCACATGGAAAATCCTAAGTATATAAGGATTTACTCAATTCAAAGAATATAAGGATTTTTGTGCTTCGAATGTACGAAGGTAATTTTAAGTACCTTTTAATTTAAAGTAAAATATATAAAATGAATATTATTTTGAGTGGCTTTTCATAAGTTTGAAAATGGTAACACAGGATGCGATTTTCAAGTGTTATTTAACAGTTTTTTTTTCGTGAAAATATATTTTAGCTTTCCATCTCGATATTAATATATTTATTTTATTCATTAGAATACTGTTTTGTAAACTTGAATATTATGTATATTTAGAGAAGTATTCCTCGTATAATGTGGAACAAAGCGTGATGTGGTTAACAATTGTTATTCGCGAAGATGCGAAAATTACTAATATATGTTTTTTAAATCCTTACTCAGATTTTTAATTTAAAAAAATTTCTCAAAAATTTTTTATACGTATTGCTTACCAAATATATTACATTTTTTGTAGCTTTTAAAGAAGTTTTTCGAAGGATACACCTAACTTATTTATATTTTAAAACTAGTCGGATATGGCAATCCCAAAAATTTTCTTCTGTCATATTTATGTGAATGCTTTATGAAAAATGCAGCATAGCAGCGACACCGAGGACAGGAGGAGGATTAGAAAGACAACACCTAACCGGTACAACGAAATCTAGTCAGGAACAACTTATGTCAACTTATAACTAAATCTGAAGTTTGATGAAAATCCGCACATTAGCTTTTGCAAAATCTTAAATGAGCAGCATAACAGAGCCAATTGATGGGTGATGTATTCTAAAAAGTAATCCGGATCAATTATTATCAGATACTAACTGAATCTTAAATTTGATGAAAATACATCTATTTGTTCTTGAGATATAGCTATTGCGAAATCGTGAAAAATGATGTATAGCAGCGCCTCCCCTAGGGCGATTTATACCCCAAAACTACATAAAACTAATGTAAATCAGGGACTAACTGAATCTGAAGTTTTAGAAAAATTCGTACATTAGTTCTTGAAATAGAGCTATTGTGATAATCAAGAATAATGCATCATGGCAGCGCCACCTGTAGACCGATTTGCACCGCAACGTAATCAGCACAATTTCATGTCATGTGCTAATAAAATGTAAAGTTTTATGAAAATATTATGCACTAATTCTTGACATATGGGTATTGTGGACATTGTAAATAATGCAGCATAACAGCGACATCTATTGAGCTATATACTTTGAAAACTATCTTTCTATCAAGGTCTAACAGAATCTAATGTTTTGTGAAATTCCATCCATTAGTTCTCGATATAGAGCTATTGCAATAAAAAAGAATAATTCACCGTGGAAGCGTCACCTGTTGAATGATTTGCACCTAAACCTATACAGCGACATTTTATAGCAACTACTAACTAAATCTAAAGTTTTATGAAAATCCATCAACTAGTTCTTTAGATATAGCTATTGTGAAATTTGAGAATAATGCAGCATAGCAGCGCCACCTATCGATCAATATGTACGGCAATGTAATCAGCACCATGTCATATGAAGTACTAACAGAGTATAAAGTTTTATGAAAATCCATGCATTGGTTTATGAGATATGGCTATCGATATTGTAAATAATGCAGCATACCACTGCCATAATAAGCGATATACACCAAAACCTAATCACACTAATATAAACAGACACACTCACAGACAGGCATTTGCGAAAAAAACATGTTTTTCGTGTTGTTTGATCCCTAAATATGTAAATCCATCTAAAACGTAATTTCGAAAATTGCCATGAATCCCATACTTTCTTCTGGTAAAGATAGAAGAAAGAAATAAAAAGAGTACAGCCCAGTTAAACTGATGGCACTGAGCTCACAGGCTACACATACTAATAATATATTACATACTTTCAATAGTATTATATACTAATAATATATTACTTATACTTTCAATAGTTAATACCGTTCGAAAAACACATTAAGGGGGAAATATCTCTCCCAGTTCTCCTTTTTATACTTAATCATTGAACCCCAAAACTAATCAGGGATATGCTTTATCATATAAAATTCTATATCCAAAATTCAGAGCAAATCGGATTATTCTTAATAAAAATTTATTTATATAATGTTAGAGGAGTTATCCCCTCCATTATTCTTAACCATTACACTTCCAAAACTATTCAGAGATTCGCCTTATCAGAGAGAACCTACATAAAAATTTAAAGCAAATTGGATAGTTCTGCACAAAAATTCATTAATCAAATTAAAGTAATCGCCGTTGCCCTGTTTATATTTAACAAAAAAAACCCCACAGCTAATTAGGGAAGCATCTTATCACTATGAAAATGCATCCAAAATTTGAAGCAAATCGGTTATTTCTGCAAGAAAAACCATGTACTTAAATTAAGATTGGTAGTTCCACCGATTCCCCATTTAGAATTATCCAATGAATCCTCAAAACAAATCAGGGAAGCGCCTTATCAGAATGCAGCTATATCCAACATTTGAAGCAAATCGGTAAATTCTGCGTGAAATACATATTAGCCTAAATTAAGGGGGGGGAGGGGTACCTCCCGTTTCCCCCTTCGTAGACATATCAAATGAACTCTGAAAACTAATCATGGAGGTACCCTCATCAAAATGTTCGAATGTCTAAAATTTGAATGAAATCTGATAAACTACATGAAAAATCCATTTTTTAAAAATAAGTGTGGGTTATTAGCCGCCCGTTCGCCCAACCTAATACTTATCCAATGACTCCCGAAACTAATCATGGTGGTGCCCTCATCAGAGTGATCCTATGTCTAAAATTTCAATGAACTCATATAAATCTGATTGAAAAACCAATTTATCTAAATTAAGGTTGACGGAATTAGAACCCTGCTCCCCTTCTTTATATTTATGCAATGAAACCTAATACTAATCACGGAGGAGCCTCACCAGACTGATCCTATACCTATGTTTTGAAAGAAAACTGATAATTTTGCATGAAAAGTCCATTTATATATATATTAAGACGAAGGGAATTGTCCCCAATTCCATTTCTTTATACTTATCCAATAAACACGTAATATTAATCACGGAGGCGCCTCATTAGAATGATCCTATATCTAAATTTTAAACGGAAGCTGATAATTTTGCATGAAAAACCCATTTACATAAATTAAGAGGAGGGGCATTAGCCACCGTTCCCGCTCTTTATACTTACTAAATGAGTATCTAATACTAATCACGGTGGCGCCTCATCAGGATGATATCTAAATTTTAGAAAGAAATCTAGAAAGAAAACTAATAATTCGAAAAACGCACTTATATAAATTAATGTGATTGGAATTTGCTCTAATTCACCCTCTTTATACTTAACCAATGAACACCTAATACTAATCAAGGAGTATTAGTATCAGTCTTAGACGCCGTTACCCCTCTTTATACTTATCGAATGAACTTCCAAAATTAATCAGGGAAGCGCCATATTAGAATGTACCTGTATCAAAGATTTCAATTGAATCGGATTTTTTTATGATGAGTTATCGCGTTACGCAATTACGTACATAATACATACAGAACGGGCGGGCACATAAGCTCTCATGTTTTGATAGCCTGTGAGCTAAAAGGTGATAGAAAAGAAGATAAATAAGGATTGTTTTCTTTTACAAGCATTATTTTTAAAATAAATTTGAAAAATCGAGTCCATTTTTAATTTAAATAAAAAATGAAATTTCTATATTTCTTTATATTGAAATTTTCAAGTAAAATCGAAGATATAAAATTGTATAATCACACATTCAACCTTCGGGAATCAATTTTTTTCAGCAGAATAAGAAATCCCTTGTTCAATATATTGACATTTAGGAATCATTACATAAAACTTTTCAGACTTGAATTCAACCATGAAAGAAAATTTAAGTTCGTGGCATTGAGGTATACACTTTTTGTCCATTTTGACAAAAACTGAAGTTAAATAAAATGCGCATACTCTTTCATATTAATTATTTTTCAAATATGGTACTTTAAAATTTTCGCATTTTTGCTAAAAGTAAAATGTTTTTCTGATGAAAATAAAAATTTTTTCCGGGTGAAACTTTTATTTAAAAATTTTTAAAATGTATTTTTTCTTGTAATATCAAAGAGACGTAATTTTTAATTCACTAAATCCTAATCTAGAAATCGGAGCTTAGAAGAAAAATATAGGTTAAAAAATAACCTTTTGAAACAAATATCCCATAAACTGCAAAATGTAATTTTCGAAATTTCTATTTACTTATATTTTAAATATGTTTTCTTAATTTAAATTAAGTATTTAATAAAATCAATGTTGAATTTTTTTCTAAGTCTACAGTATTTTTTTTTTCTTGTCAAGAAATAAAATTATCTTAAGCAATGAAAATGAGACACAGCGGTTTACTAAGATATATCCAATATTTTCAAATAATTATCAACGAATTATTTAATCATAAAATTCCTTCGAATTTATAAAGAAAAGTCTACTACTTGTAAATAAGATTTAAAAAAAATACAAAATGTGACCTATGTAAAGGGTATAATTTTTTTACGGTGACATTAAAACTAAAACAAAATTATTTTAAGATATGCAAAAAAAAAAAAAATCTTTAAGCTAATGTCTCGATTTTGTAGCAATATATCAAAAGAGGGTTCGAAGATTTGCGTTGTAAAACAATTTTTTACGTTGAAACCAAAATAAAATATTAAAAATATTTAAGTTTCTTTTCCGCATTCTTTCGAACGAACGTTATAGATTTTTTTTTAAATGTTTCGAGGTTCTATTCTAATGTTTTTATTTTATCTCTTAAAATTTGGAAACGCAATTACATAATAAGCTTTTTGATTTTCGATATTTTCTTTAAAAATGTATTTTTATGATGTATTGCGGAATAATTCCATTTATTTATGAAACAGGTAAAAAGAATTATTTCGTATTTCTTTTAAACATCCAAATTAAAAAATAATCCATTTAGCAGCGAGACATATTTGATATATGGATAAAAAAAGAAAGAAAATGCATAACTTTGATAAATAAACATTCCAAAAATATTAAAAAGGCCCATCTTTGAATTATTGGTTTAAAGTTCTTGTTTTAAAATAAAATAATATAAACAAAGTAACTTTATGCATTCAAAAAGATTACTCTAAATGCATTAAAGTATTAAATCAAGGAAAGGTTTCAGTTTTATTTTTTTATCGAGTTATTTTCTGATTTCCTGACATGCTGTAAAACTCCTCTGCTCCAAAAAAAAGTTTTTGCTTTTTTAAATATTATTTTAAACAAGCAAAGAAATTCCTAAAGAGAATTTACGACATTCTCAAGAGTTAGGGCGTATTTTTTTAATTATTTACTTTCTTTGAAAAGGGTTTATTGTACTTTATGGAAAAGAACACTCATAAATTTTATTAATTCCCATTTTCAGCAATACATATATATTCTTTATGACAATATTTGTAGAAACGCAAAATGGTATGAAGCAATATTTTTTTTTTTTTTTACTTCATAAAGTAGACCTTCATAAAATAAAGAAATTTTTACTGATATGCTGAAATAAATTTATATGGAAGAGTTTTTTTTCGAAATCTTTTAGAAAATATTTTATCATCATTTCTTCAATGTAGATTTTACTTTTTACTTAGTGGTGTTGCACTAAAATGCTTTTGATTTTTAATTAGTACTTTTTCTCGGTAATACTAGAAGCGACGTACATTTTAAATGCGCAAGCATAAAAAATAGTCATTACAGAAATATAAGTAATAGTTAACATTTGATTTTAATGAAGGGTTACTTACTTCTTCATGTTTAATTTCATATTATTTTTACACTCCTTTTGTTTTAATTATGTGATGTATTATTGCATTGTAAGACCATAAAAGAATGATCCAGTTTCATTGGTATATTACAGCTATTTAATGGAGCACAAGAGTGAGTGAAATCCAATGAGAAATTTAAGACCCGTTTCCTCGGTAATTACTCAATTGATTGTGATTAAATTTGGAATCAAAATTTGCTGTACAGACATTTTTTTCAGACTAAAACTTTTCAATTTTGAGCAATGGCAATTCATAAATTTTTTTCATTTATCCGATATTTTCTTAATTTATTTTTTTAATTGCCTGCTACATATGATCTTATGTTTATACTCTACCACCAAAAACGTTTTGTCGAAATCACCCGAGTACTTTTGTTAATAAAGTTTTTAGCGGAAAAGTACAAATTTTCGAGGAGCTGAAAACCTTAGACACTTTTAACTTGTATAAAATTCTGACAGTTTCATCAAATACATGATTAAAAGTATCTATAAAAAATTGACAAGACTTAATTACATGTCATAAATGAGTTTAAAATGTAAGAATGTCAGAAAATTAATGGCAGTGGGCATACCTTCTCTTAACTTATACTATTTATAACAAATAATACATCAAATTAAAGGTAAACTAACCTGGTTTTTCTATCAAATGTAGAATATGTCCTTGAGTAATCCGCAAATATCCACAAGACGACCAAAATTTGTACAAGATGTTGAAAGTGTCAGACCATCTTACCTGCGTATTCTTAAGAAATTTGATCGGAAAGTAAGTCTTGAACTTCAGTTACTTCAGTGTACTTACGTTCCAACGCTGCCTTATATTTTGCTAGAGTTGAGACACAGATCGCTAGAGGCTATTGTTTCCATTACTCCGGACATGTTACTGAAGTGAGAGAAAAACTGGTATAGGTAATATGTGTGGTGCTAACTGTGGTGTGTAACTAAAGATGCGTATATTTAACATCTGTAAGAAAAAAAAGAACACTTTACATACAATTTGATGCATTATTTCTTATAAAATGCCTTATTAAACAAATATTCCCATTGAAACTCGGACGTTCTTTTACGGATTCCCTGTATTATGGACATAAATCAATTTGGATCTTCAAGGATGTAAAGGGCATATTTTACCGGATATGTTGCAATCTAGGTTTAGACACGTGGACAATTAGAGAGCAAACAAGGATTTCAATTAAAAAGGTGTTTGTGGTAAGCAAGTAAAGTAACATACTAGAAGTTAGCTGTAGCTGTAGCAAATAATAAGAAAGGTGCTATTCTACAATTGTGGTCATTTCTGTAAGGATATCACATATGTTGATTGAAATATATCACACTTTCTTGAAATTACAAAAAAAAAAATATCCACATGTGCATATTTTCTTCTATCTATACAAAAACAAAGAATTCCATTCATAAAAATTGGACAAATTGAAACATTTTAGAAGGTCATGAACACGATGCGACTGATTTTAGAAAATGCCTGTCCTTGAATCTGTTTGTGACATTAACTTTGAGAACCCTCTAACAAATGAATTACTGTTTAAAATAGTATGTAATTTCATGTGAAGTTTCACTATAATGTAAGTTTGTGCTTATATGATATGATAGGATTTAGATAAATAGAATTCTACAAATATAATCCAGTTTTAAGAAATTAAGTTATGATTGATGCTTTCAAGGCTTTATACGTAAAAAAAAATATAACATTAGAGAAAATCCCTGTTTTATTAAAAGAGGGGATAAATTGCAAATAATTGCAATAAAAACTAAAAATTGCTGAGAAAAACATTACAATTTTGCCCTTTTGCTCGGCGCGGCGGTCAGATGGTTAAAAGAAAAATCCCACCCCCCCTACAAAGGAGGCCGCAAATCGGTAATTTGTTCTAATTTTTGTGATGTTCATGTCTACAATTTATGTGCAGAGAATTTAACGAAGCATCAGATTTACAATCCTCAGTCAAGAATATTCAATTTTGGCTGCGTCATATAAGAGGAGATGCCGAAACTGAATTATTTAAATATGCTTATATCTCGAGTTTAAATGTACTCAATTGAACGACCTTTTACATTAAGAAATCCACACTATGGGTATAGATTTCCAGTTAATTATGGATGTAGCCGTTTAAGGGCGGGGGGGGGGGGTGAGGTCCGCTTTTCGATCATTTGTTGAAAATATGCGATTTTTAATCTTCTAATTTAAATGCATGTAAGTCAACGAAATTATTTACAGAAAAAATCTCGCATTGCTTGACTTTCTTTTAAAAATGACACAAAACGTTATAAAAGGCGTAATTTGATGTAATGAGTTAGTGTATATATCAAACAACCTAATTAGTTCTGCAAATCAATCTGTCTACCCAATGAATTTTTTCGGAACGCTTTACCAATTCAACAACAAGAGCGATTCTTAAAAATCTGTGCTAATAAAGGAAGATGTTTGTCTGTCGTTTTGGCTAGGAAAAATTACTGCACTAAAAAGAGGAAACATTTGGATGAGGATAGACCAAAACAGCTCATATTGTAAATGAGGGTTAGATTCTTCATTTTTCTATAATTGGCAGAGACATTAGTTAAAAACTCGTTAAAAAATCATTTTTTCACATAGATGAGATCACTCTCATCTGCTTTTCGAAGCAGAAGGTTGAAAAGTACGAGATCGGCTTTTTCAAAATTGGAGTTTTCTGAACGAGCATCACTCAGACTGTTATACGGAAGAAAAGAAGGAAGCCATATTCTATTGTTTCGTACTTTCATGTTTAAAAATTCGCAATCCTTTTGAAAAATATTAGCATCAACCTTTACAAAAAACTAATTAGGAAACGTCGCATGTACCTTTTTCCAATTTTCCGAAGCTCGGATCTGCAGAACTAACCGGAATGTGAAATGACTTATTACACATAATATAGAAAATAATAATATTAAATCTTTAAAAATCATTAGCTTCCGAACGACATTTTGCGATATTTGAGATTTCAACAATCTTTAAATATCTGCATCTGCGCTTCTGATCAAGAAAAAAAAAGACCAGACTAAATCTGCGTTTATTTCTGTTTCGAAATATCTTGAATTATAAATGCATATTATTTGATATACATAATTACATGGAATTTTTAAAAAATTGTAATTTTTTATAATTTTTTTTAGTGCGCTTAAAATTGGCCATGTGAATGCTCCTTACTGTTTTTTATACTGGGAGAGACAAGCATAAGAAAGTAAAGTAGCTCCTGCTTTCAAACCTGAATAAATGCAACAAATCAAGCATTTTTTTCTTTTTAACGTTCTGTACACTTGACACAACAAACAATGAATGACTTTATTTACTCAAGCCACCGTCAGCCAAAATAACATTCTCTAAACGCTGTCGAAAGCAACTGACGGCAATTGTAAAATACATGTTGGGAACATCTTGCTCTTGCATATAATCGGCTTCCCTCACAGCCGAATCATCAATGTGTTCATGCTTGTTGGAATTCATCTTAACCAGTCTATATATGTAATGGCCTGTCTATTTAATGTCTGGGGAGTTGGGGTCAACAAGTTTAGTATAACAACGGATTGTCCAATAATGTATGATCACGAAAGTCTTTGACCATCCGGCTGTATGGTTTTGTATAATATTACACAGAGACTTCTTCAAAAACGTAATCCAGTGCTCTTACCCTTCTGTATAACCAACGAATTTTATTTTGGCACCTTGAATGAAGAAATGTGTGGATGTCTGCACTGTTTACGAGCCCTTAAATTCATCAGTGGGGCGTAAAATTTTCTTTCATGTTTGAAACCTCTTCCGGTATTTTACACCGCCACCGACCATTTTGCTGTTCACTTTCTGAAACTTTCTGGACATTTTTTTTCATTTCAAAAAAAGAATAGCATTCCTGGCTTCTCTTCAAAGTCTGATTTGTAAATGAGACTTCAGGCTCTGGTCAGACTATTATCTTTGGCTCTATCGGACAATAACTGTTCTTACCTCATCACGTACAACATCTAACAAACGTCCTCAAGAATCGCACATCGGATAGTGGCCTCATCAACCTGCGGCTCTATAGCGAATGCCTTAATAAATTTCTTAGGATTTCCATCGACAGGAATGAAGAATTCCGGCGTTTTGACAATGTATCATCACCGACAATGTAGTTTTCTGAATGAAATGGCACCACATGCAACGTGGCAGCTTTCATTTTACTCTTTACTTTAAAAGGAATGACCAGTCGATTTTCAAGAAAGGAGCAGACCCTAAAACTGTTCCATTTTTGAAACTGTCGGAGTGTTTTTCAGTCAATAAAACAACAACAGCTTCTCTCTTCATGTACTCAGCTAGTCTAAGGTCTGAAATACTTACATGTAACAGATTACATGTAAGAATTTGTAATCACGATGTACAGTGTGGTATTTCACGGATAATGCTTGTTCTCAAATACTTGCCGAATCTGGTATTTATATTCAGTATGATTCCCTTTCTCGAAAACCGGCTCAATCTTCTGTGCATATTTGATAATGTTTAAATTTCACCATACTTTAACTTTCTCATTTTTGAATACATAATAAAAAATCTCCTTGCATTTACGGATTTCACGTTGCCGGTTTAACTTATCTCTACTGCTTATCACCTTACGCAAAACAGTCAATAAATAAGTAGCTTCTCCCAAGACTATAATTATTTCCTCTAAGTATTTACAGAGAAAAAAGAAAGGCCATGTTCTATAGAAATAATTCTTAACAAACAATCGATCGTCATGAGTCTTGGAAAAATGAAACCTTATACCCGTATGATTTTTTTACCAGTTAATCATGACTTTCTTAATCTCTAATAGAGAAACAATAAATATTGATCACAAGACTGTCGCAGACGAGTGTTTTTAGTGTGACACCAGATATTTAAAAATATATCTTTTTTTTAAACACACCACTCTTATCTTTTTAAGCCTATCACGAATGTGAGTAGGTGAGTAGGCAAGTATTCATTGAAAATAAAATATAGCGGTAAAATTGCGAAAGACGATTAACAATGTCTGGAGTACAATGACTGAGACTATTTTGATAATTTTTATTGTGGTGTCGGGAATGGGAAATTCGAAATAGATTGTAGTGGAGTTATAACATGCAGCCATTTATTCAGATTTTAAGTGCAACAATACATCTGGATATTTTGGGTTTGGAGAATTCCTATCAAATGGTTTCCCACTAATGTCAATTGAAGAAGATAAGGGTCAATTAATTTCGAATAACCAAGGTGGTGGGATCAACATTATTATTATTATTTTTAATCTTTTAACAAGTTTTATATAATATTCAGCGTGTAAAAACATGTTTAAGAAAATTTTGATCATGTAGTTTTGTGGGGAGTCGCCATTTTTAAGAAACTACCCAGACATTTTTGGTTGAAAAACATGTTTTACGGAAAATACAGTGAGTGTTTTTAAAACCTATCAATGTTCATCAAAAACCAAAATGTTCAATATACATCTGTTTACAATATAGGCAGCAATAAAGCTTTCATTAGATTTGAGGATCTAGGTCAAAAACATGTTTAAAACCCTAAAGATACAATGTCAAACACCACATTTCGCTGTTATTATTCTTTTATGAAGGAGATTAGACTTGCCTCAAATATTATTTCCTGACACTGATATCTTATGGAACTACTTCGTTTTGGAAGTTTTAATCCTTAAATCCTTTTTCTTTTTGTAGCTAATTAATATTTTGAAAGGGACCGACTAAAAAATTCTGAAAACATAGAATAATAATCATTTTCATAACATAAAGTTATTCGTAAAGTAAATTTTATGAGTGAGAAGTAACTGGTTTTGGAACAGTTGACTAAAAATGCACCTCCCTTTCTATGTTTTTTTCTTCCAGATACATAGTATTACAGATATATAGTTTTAAGTACATTCAAAATGCCGATAAAGACAAATTTTGTTGCTTTGTTTAATATAAAATTTAGTTCTAAATAAACGTTCAAAGAATGAAATATTTGTACGAAATATTCTAAATGAAAATTTTTGTGATTTGATTATAAAATAAAAATGTTGGCATTCGAAAAAAATCTAAAGTAATAATGGTCAAATAAAAAATAAATTTTAACCATTCTCGTAAGAGATGTGAAAAATATTAGAGCGTAAGACATACAAAAAAATTCATAAACAGGAGTAATAGTTATTAAATATGATACTTGACTAAAAGTTTAATACAATTTTTCTGCGAGGGATTATACCACATTTTCTCGATTTTAAATTTTATTTAAATTTTTTTTAAAGAGGGACTTAAAGGAACTTTTTTTACTGAAATTTAAAAGTTATTTTTAATGCTATCCTAAAATATCTTTCCCTAATATTTCAATGCATTTGATTTTAAAAGAAAACATTTTCTTTCATCTATTTAAAGCCACACAGCTTTTGAGAAAAACGCATTTTTCCGTAACAAACAAATTTAGATTTGCTGGCATCCAGCAAAAATTTTGAGAAGAGCGAGAGGTACCAATCATAGTAGAAGTATAAAAGCACTTTTGATAATGGTTTTCGAAAATAATCGTTGGTTATTTACCGGTATATTAATCCGGGAATATTAAGACACGGGCTGTTTGGACATACATAAGGGTAAAATTGCCGTACTGTAACGTGCGCACTCCAAAGGAAAAAAGAAAGAAAAGAATAGACTGTCACGCGTCACGTGACCTGAGTTTTGCTAAATTTAAAAAATGTAGTTGTAATATTTTTCGTCTTAAAAAAATCTGGCAACACTAGTTCTATTAAAAAATGTTCTATTCTTAGTGATGTTAAAAAAAAAGTTGGTTGTGAACTGTAGTTCATGTGATGGTGGCGTGCGTCAGAATTATGTAAAAAAGCTTTATTGGTAAATATTGTATGTGTGTTAGTGTGCTATATGTTTGTTCTGTTCTTTTCAAGTAATAAAAAATTTATAAAGAAGAATGCAGCCCTCGAAATATCCTTAGTAAGATAAGTGTTGTTCCTCTTTCTTTCTTTCTTGTTGTACATTTGTAAGACGACTTCTTACAAAATGGCTACCCAACTATGGGCTACGAATATATTCCAAAGTATTCAGCTATCTGAGTTCCAGAAAAGTTCGATATTTTTGATAATGAAATATGATTAATAAGAATGAAAAAGAAAATGGCTCGAGCGGTCGTGCTCGTTTGTTTGTGAAGTATATTTTAAATGATTAAAATATTAAGTTTGTTTCGTTGATGTGAAATCATTTGTTTGTGAAATATGTCCTCGGAATAATCTTGCTTCGATAACGCCATTTATATTTGTTTGTGAATTATGGCGAATTCTACGTTTTCTGTTCTTATAAAAACTTTTAGTTCGTGTACCTGCAGGTGTAGCTCGACAATGTTTATTTAATCGTCAAGTTACTTTCTTAAAGTGGTCGAAGTTTTGAAAATCGATCCATATTTTTATCAACAGAATGCATTCTTTTCACAAGTCTCTATATTTTATTTTCTATTTGTAAAATTTTTCATATTATTAGTTTAAATTTTTTGATTATTTTACAATTTATTTATGTATTGTGTAATTAAATCCCCTTCCCTCCCCATCCTTATTTTTTTCTTTAGTTTATTTTCATTCCGTGCATGCATGTTTAATTTTTATCTTGATTAAATAACAAATTTTCTTACTTCGAAAAAAAAAACAATAAAAAAAGGGTTGAGAAATAATGAAATAAGCATTTATTTACGTTGATATTATTTCTTTTCTTTTTACAAATAGGGAAATAAATTGAGAGTGAAAAAAATATATATTAAAATGTATTTATACCTTTTTTCAAGTATCATATGGTATGTGTTTATTAATTATTTTGTTTGTTTGTTTTGTTGTTGGTTTCGCAAGGTAACAGAATTTAATTAGAAATTTTATTTGAGTGTTCTGTTGTTAGTTATTTTTAAGCATTTAATTTAGAGTTCCTGATATATTGTGAAATAGCATTGAATATGATTTTCAAAACAGATTGAGTAAGTTTTTGCATTTATTTATTTTTTTTATGAGATAAGACTTTATTTTCTTTTAAAGCTATATTGAAAAATCTACATTACGTAGTCTTGTCTTGATAATATGATAATAATATTGATTGATATTTTATTTATTCAGATATGTTTTGACTTATTTAGAACATTGTTTATGAATGTTGCCAACAATACAGTACTAGTTTTATATCAGTTAAAATAATGTTTTGATTAAATGACACGTAAAAACAAACTAGTTTAAGGGAGACCCGTACCCCATTTTCGGCCAAAAATCATCAAAAGTTCAAAAAAATTTTTTCTCAGGAAACGATAAAATACATATTTGCGAATATCCATGCAAAATTTCAAAACTCGGGGACACGTGGAACAGGTAGAAAATGAGCTTTTTAAATTGTACTCACTATAGAGTTTAAAGGACTAGCGGCCATTTAAAACGTGTTTTCCTGAAAATTTTTCATATTTTGCCTACGTTCAAAGTACTAAGGCTCAGTAGTAAAATGATTAAAAAAAATGTTTATGTTTTTAGAATCTTAAAAAAATTTGCAACAAAAGTAAGGAGAGATTTTTTTTAACTATTTCTGAAAATTTTACATAAATTGGTAAACATGAAAATTATGAGGAATTTAAGGAAATTTACCATACGTATTTTTCTTTATTTTCTTTTAGCCGATTAAAATAGAAAATTAAAAATATCTCTCCTTAGTTCTTTTCTATACACTATAACGCTATTTAAGAATATTTAGTAATACCAAAATATTGAAAATTGAATGAGGAGTAGTAATTTTAAAAAGTGTATTTTTCGACAAAAAAAATCATAAAAATCCCCATAAAAAATATACTTTTTCATAAAAAGTGAACTTTTTTGCTAAATATTCCTTACAAGAAGATTCCTAAATAGTACACCAAAATTCATTACTTTAAAATCAATAATAAAAATTTTGGGTTTTTTCTTACGGGTCTCCCTTAATTATATCAGCAATAATTTAAAGAATATTTTCTTTCAATAAAATAAAATAAAATAAAATAAAATAATTTAAATTTTAAAGATACCTAAAAGTTCAAATAAGTTTAATTATTTTAAAAGTATATTTTACTAACGTTAAAGTTCACTGTTTTGTTTTATTAATGTCTTGTTTATATGAGTTGTAAAGCAAAGCTCACGTGTGGGGAACAATTTACTTAATCAAATTTTTAGCATTTGTGGGGTATATATGTTGTTGTTTTGCTAAAGTTATGAATGTCCGAGCTCAATAAAGCACGAAAAGAAGACCTGTTTCAGGTCGCTGTAGAAATGACTTCAGATGTACAACCCTCTATGACCGTTGTCACATTGCGTGATAAGATTAAATTCTCTCCCTCGTACGAAGTTTATTTCGTGAATTCGTTAGTCAGAAATCAAATTGCGACTCGCAAGGAAGAACAGCGTAGCCGAGACTTAGAGGAAAAACAAAAAGCAGCTGAGTTAGAACAGCGTAAATTAGAAGAAAAGCGTCGTTCGGAAGAACTGGAATTAAAAAAGTTTGAGATGAATTTTGAGCTTGAGGAGCTTAAGTTACAGGCTCAGAGCCAAAGTGTTTCCAGTGGAGCGGTAGGTGGTAATGCGGCAGGGATAATGTCTCATCCAGAGAGTAAAATAGATATCCAGAAGCTGTTGCCTACATTTAAGCCAGAGACAAATGATGTAACATTGTTTCTGGTGCTCCTGGAACGACAGTTAAAGCTTTCGAAGGTACCAGAACACCTCTGGGTTTCTTATTTACTAAGTGTTGTACCCTCTTCTATATCTACGCTTATTGCTCGTGAAAAAGAAGAAAACGCTACAGATTTTTCACATATTAAAGGTCTACTTTAAAAAAGGTTTAAAATTAGCGTTGAAAGGTTTAGGCAGCTGTTTTTCACGCATCGCAAAGATAAAGAAATTACTTGGCGAGATTATTACTTCGAGTTACGTGCTTACTTTGAAAACTGGCTTAAAGAGTTAAATGTAACGTCTTTTGAAGCTCTTCAGGATCTGATCATAGCGGATCAGATGAAAAGGCGCGTGCCTGTCGAATGCAAACAACATATGTCAGATGATTGGGAACATTTAAATTCGCCAGCCGACCTTGCCGGAAAATTAGACGCGTATTATACTATCAGGTCTAGGTTTTCTAAAAAAGATTCGCTTGTACTCCAGGAGAATAAAGAGTATTCTCGCCGAGAAAATACATGGAAGCAGAGTAAGCCTCCAAAAGAAGACAGATCTTGCCCCAAGTTTGCCAATCAACGTTTAGAATCCGATATAATTTGCTATGGTTGTGGCAAAGTGGGATTTATAAAGAAGAAATGCCCAAATTGTTCCCCTATGGTTAAAAAAAACAGTGCAAGCTCATTGTCTTTAGCTATATAGTTTAAATACATCAGCAGTTTCAGCTCCAAATGTGCCTATTACGATCTGCAATAAGAAGGTGCTAGTCTGTGCAGTTACAGGAGCCAATCGTCTATTGCAGGAAAACGAATGTATAAATTATTTTTGAAAACTGGTGTTGCATTGAATCCCCATACACATGATGTAACCTTGGCTGACGGAATTACGATGGCTAGAGAAACTTTGTCTGCCACTGTGCCCGTAGAAATTGAAGGCCGAGTTTTCAAAACGGAGTTTACTGTATTACCAAATGCCAAAGGTAATAGAACTCTTTTAGGAATGGATTTCCTTCACAATGCTAACATGGTGCTTGATACCGCTAAAAAGTTATGGCATTTTAGTGATAAACTTCATAAAAAGTTTGATTTTGTGGATGAGTACGAAGAAGAAAATAGTACGTCTGCCGGTGCTGTCGAAGTTAGTCCATATGCTTTACGTGAGGACGAAGGCAAAAATTTAAGTCCCGATGAAAGGGAAAGACTTAATGATCTCCTGAAAAAGTATGAAAAGTGTTTTCAACCAGGGGAGAGACAACCCCATTTGTTGAGCATCGTATCAATACAGGTGGTAGTGCTCCTGTTGCTGTACCACCTTATCGAATGACTCCTGCTAAAAAAAGAAATTCTTAAGAAGGAATTAGATAATCTTCTTGCTCAAGGAATCATAGAAGAATGTGAATCACCTTATGCTTCGCCTGTGGTCCTCGTACCAAAACCCGAAGACAGTGTAAGATTATGCATAGATTATAGAAAATTAAATGAAATCACAGTAGAAGATAAATATCCATTACCTCGGATGGACGACCTTTTACATGAAGCCAAGCATACTCCTTACATGTCAATTATAGATCTTCGTTCTGGGTATCACCAAGTTCAAGTCTACCCACCAGATCAAGATAAAACTGCATTTGTCTGTCCTTATGGAACTTATCGTTTCTTAAAAATGTCTTTTGGACTAAAAAAAGCTCCTGCCACGTTTCAAAGATTGATAGATCAATTTAGAAATGGTCTTAAGGATGTATTTGCTTTATCGTACTTAGACGACATCACCGTTTTGTCAGAAACATTTGAGAAACATCTCTTAGATTTTACAACTGTGTTCGAGAGACTCCTTGAATTTAAGTTACATGCCAAACGCGAAAAATGCCATTTTTCTTGTGAGAAAGTCAAGTATCTAGGACACTGGATAACTCCAAATGGTTTAGAAGCAGATCCAGACAAAGTATCCGCGATTAAAGCAGTACCTCCACCAAAAACTGTTAAAGAAATTCAGTCCTTCTTACAAGCCTTTCTTGGTACAGAAGATTTATATCAAATTTTGCTGATATCTCAAGACCTCTTAGCAATCTTACGAAAAAGAAAGCCACTTGGAAATGGGGAAAAGAAGAACAAACAGCCTTTGAAATTCTAAATCATTGTCTCATGACATCTCCAGTACTGAAGCAAGCTGATGGAACCAAACCATTCATTCTACGTACTGATGCTAGCAACTATGCTCTTGGTGCTGTACTTTTACAGGGTACCGACAAGACCTCTGAACACCCCATAGAATATGCTAGCCGTCTTCTTACAAGTGCAGAAAGAAATTACTCCAGTACTGAACGTGAGGCTTTGGCTGTTGTCTGGTCCTTAGAAAAATTTCATGGTTATGTGGAAGGCCGAGAAGTGATTGTAGCTACTGATCGTCAACCTTTAAAATGACTTCTCAGTCTTAAGTCACCATCGGGAAGGTTAGCCCGTTGGGAACTACAATGGCAATCGTTTTTATTGAAAATAGAATATGAACCTGGAAAATCTAATGTTGTGGCTGACATGCTGTCACGTCCTGTGTGTAATCATCAATCTGCTTTCTGCGAGACACGCAACTTTGTTAGCATAGATATGCCAACAAGAAGCTCAAAAGGTATCAGGGAAACACAGTTACAAGATGAAAATCTTAAAAAAATTATAGGTTGCTTTGAAGATGAACAGAAAATTGAAGGTTTTGCCAATTGGACTGATAGAGAATTTTTGACGAATTAAGGTGTACTTTATCGTTATGTTCCTGAATCGGATGCCGAGAAAGCGCAACTGGTCATTCCAGTTCAAGAAAGAGAAAATATTTTGAAACTTCATCATGACAACCCCTCAGCTAGACATTATAGTGAAGCAGGAACCTATCAAAGAATTGCTAAGAGATATTATTGGACAGGCATGCGAGCCTTTATTTCTGAATATGTAAAGAAATGTCCAGAGTGTGCTCGTTGTAAAGCTACAAATCAGAAACATGCTGGTTTATTGCGAACACCTGCTTATGCTCAGCGGTTTGAAACCCTCAGTATTGATCTTTTTGGACCACTGCCACCCAGTAAAGATGGACACCGATGGATTTTTATAGTGGAAGATGGTGCCACTAAATGGGTAGAATTATTTGCCTCAACAACTTCAACTGCACAAGAATGTGCGACTACTTTGATAGAAGAGATCTTTCTTCGGTATGGTATTCCAAGAAGACTGATAAGTGATAATGGTCCTCAGTTTGTGAGCGCTGTTCTACAACAAGTTTGTTATGTTCTTGGAATAGACCAATCATTGACACCTTTATACCATCCTCAGGCCAATCCGGTCGAACACAAAAATCGAGACTTGAAACCTCGAATAGCAATCCTTGTCGGGGATGAACACTGTTCCTGGATAGATAAACTTCCTTTTATTAGATTTGCCATGAACTCTGCCAAATCTGATACGACTGGCCAAACTGCTGCCTATCTACAATTTGGTGGAGAACTAAGAACAATCGATGATGTGGTAAACGATTTCAAAGCTGTTGTCGAAAATGACAATTTTGTTCCGGAAATAACCCCATATCTTAAACGACTTGCAAATACTATTTCGAAAAGTGTGAAAGAACGTGTTGAAATGAAACAAGATCAGCGAAAGAAATATTATGATAAAAATCGTAGACAAGTATATTTCAAGCCTGGTGAAAAAGTATGGGTTAACCTACACCAAGTGAGCAAGGCAAGTAAAAATAAAACAGCAAAATTTATGCCTAAGAGAGATGAGCCATACATAATTTTGACTCAAAAGTCACTAGTGGCATAGGACATTGCTAATCTAGAAAATCCTACTGAACGAACTATCTACAAAACGTTTCTGCCTTGTTGCCTTTCCCAGAATCTGAAACTATTCCAGTTGCACCCTTGAGAAAAAGAGGAAGACCCAAAAAGCATCCTGCTTCCTCTCCGAGACTTAGATCGGAAACAGAGGGGGAGGATGTAACACGCGCATTCCAAAGGAAAAAAGAAAGAAAAAAGATAGACTGTCACGTGTCACGCGACCTGAGTTTTGCTAAATTAAAAATCTGGCAACATTAGTTCTATTAAAAAATGTTCTATTCTTAGTGATGTTCAAAAAAAAGTTGGTTGTGAACTCTAGTTCATATGATGGTGGCGTGCGCCAGAATTATGTAAAAAAGCTTTATTTGTAAATATTGTGTGTGTGTTAGTGTGTTATATGTTAGTTCTGTTCTTTTCAAGTAATAAAAAATTCATAAAGAAGAATGCAGCCCCGAGATATCCATAGTAAGATAAGTGATGTTCTTCTTTCTTTCTTTCTTCTTGTACATTTGTAAGACGACTCCTTACAGTACTACAATGATCATCGGCTTTTGAAGCCTAGATAACAACTTTTAATGATATATTTATGTAATGAAATTCCCAATAGTAGTTAAAAAGTAGTAGAAGTAAAATTGTTTTATAAAGATTGATTTAATTAGAATAAATGATAAAGGGACTAGTTTGCAATGAGAGTACCTTTCAATATGTCTCCCGTGTCCTTAAAAATTAATTAAAAACCGATCATGAAAAACGTGGCACAACTCAAGGCACAGTTGCATATTTGCTACCTCCTTTCGATGCGCACTTAGCACAATGTCAGTTTTAACATTTGTAAAAGGGTTTTCTTTTAACTGCACAGTAAAAAGAAAAGATAATTATTACGAAGAATTTAGCTTTATGAAATGATAAATGAAATTTAAATTTGCAGTAGCTTTATTTTCAGTAGCTAATTAAATTCTTCAAAAAAAAAGATTAGGATAAGATTATAAAAATGTTTTACAGAATAGCAATATTTGATATCATTTAGGCTTCATATATCTTTGAACTTTTATGGTACACAAATTGATACTTTTCTAGTATATACAGCTGGACTCAACTCTACGTTGTATATTTTTTTTTTTTTACAAAATCGTGTTATTCTTTTAGCAACAACAGTTTTTAACAATAAAATTAATGAATGACATATTTATTATACGGGACCCTCTGAGTGCGAGTGATACTCATACTTAACAATTTATTTATTTTTGTTTCAACATTCTGTTATTTATTTAATGTAACAGAAATAATTTATTTGTGAATCAAATAGCATAAAAAGCGAATAAATATACCTACTGCTGAAATATAATGAAATAAAGGCCATTCTTCTATATAATCACAGTGAAAATTTTAAGATAATGATCTTATGATGTTATTAAAAAAGCTTTTAAATTGGAGTAAAAAATGTTCTAAGACCTCTATAAAATAATGGAAATTAAATTTAAAATTAAGAAAAAAAATATGTAAACCCTTGCTGAAAAATTATATGATCACTGGTGAATAATCTTTAAGTATTTTTATGTTGTAATTTTTTTCACAACTTTTACGAAAATGTTTAACATTTATTTTTATTTGAACCTATTAGAAATTTAAAATTATCTCGACTGCCAAAATTTATTTATTTTACACAATAAGTCCTAATATTTTTATTTAAAATCATCCATACAATCTTTAGAATATTTAATATCGCTTAATTTTAACTTTAACTAAGCATTAAATGTGTCTCTATCGTCAATTTGAACGTACCTAAGCAAAATGTTCAATCTTGGAAAAAAAGTAAACACCGTCACTAAATCTTGAACTATCGAAGAAGAAAGTTATTGGTACCGAATGATTGAAAATAAAATCTACTTTTAAATGATGCATAAAAATTGTGCTTAAGGGGAAATTTATGCATTAAAACAAACTTAATCTTAATTTTTTTTCAATAGCAATATTCAATTTTAACAAAATATTTCAAATTTGCGGTTCTATAAAATCGGCATAGACGCCAAAGTTCAACTCGATTAATAAGTTTTTAAATTATAAACATTCAAAATTTAATGCTCCTAATGTTAAATTACATTTTCATATTTTTAGTAATACATTCTGTAGTTTTACTCATAATCTTCTAATTTTTTTATGCAGCAATAATTCTAAAATACTCAAGCATAAATACGTTTAATTTGCAATGTTTATAATTTTATGATATGAATTTTGAATTACAAAATTAATATTCGGAAAAATATATGAACTGCAATTTACATTTTTTTATGGATTTAGATTTATTATGTACTGCTTTATGGAAATCCAAAATATAAATTTTTTTCCCAAAGTAGTTTATAAATTACATTTAAACAATGGCAAAATGGTGATTTAAGGGTCGTCTACGATACAGTGATTAGAAATTTTTAAACTTCTTATTCTATCTGTAATTTATTGGTCTTCAATGATTGCTTGAATTGCATCTAAAATGCGTTGATCAAGAAGGGGGCTCTCTCGGTTGACAGTCGAATACCGAACTTCAGTTTTGAGACAGCCCATAAAATATGTTTGTTTTAGGTAGCTTTCATTACAAAAAGTAAAAAGCTACCTATTGCAGCCGTCCGGAGGAAAGCACTTCCAGAAAATTTTGGTATATTTTCACCGATCATGACCCCCAGACCCCAAAACCACCCTCCGTTCAAAAGTTGACATGTGTATATATATATATAATATATATATATATATATATATATATATATATATATATATATATATATATATATATATATATATATATATACACAGGGTGTCCGAAAAGTCTGGAAACGGCCGAATAACTCGAGAAATACATATGAGATTGAAAAACGTAAATATACGTGTTAAATATTTTTAAATAAGCTACTCTGTGATACCAAATTTGACTTTCGAAACCGACCCCCTAGGGGTCAGAGGGGGTCCAACTTTGAAATCTTAAATTATAACCCCCATTTTTTATTGCAGATTCGAATTCTACGGACAAAAATACGTAACTTTTGCATTTGATGTTTATTTCAAATCTTCGTTTATCACGGTGTAATCGAGCATATTAAATCGATACATATTCCCGCTTTTTCAACGGGATTTTCCCTAATCGAAACTGATTGGGCAGAATTTTTGACATCAAATTTCTCGTCTTTTGTAGCAATAGCGTTTCCTGAAAATCACCCGTGGCGATTATTTCAATAGTGCTACACTGTTAAACATTTGACCCATTTGCTGCAGCGTCACTCCACAGCTATTATAGAATATCTCTTTTGTGACCAATGAGAATGCTCCATAATTAATTTGTCTGAAACTTATAATACGAATTGCATGAAAATAATTTGTTTTTAGGCTGATTGAAAGTTATATAGTTCATTTATGCTGTCAAAATTGGATACTGCTATTTAAAAAAGTTACAGCTCGGTTCAGAATATAGATAACCCCATACGTAATTTTATATCCATCATTTAAAACCAGACTTTATATTCTTCATTTTTTACCAGCAGCTTTTTTCTACTATATTTTTGGCAGAGTCAGTACGGGGATTCTTTTTGCAAGTCTGTACTTGTAATGCTATTTATCTGAAAAAAAAAATGAAAATGGGGTGCAGTTTTAGTGAACTGTTATTCGAAAACCAGTTAATTCTTACTAAAAAAATTTAATTCAATTTGATATTGCATAGATGTTTATTATTTTAAGCTTTCACAATTCTTTAGTTTCCCCTTTTCATATTAGTTAGTGAAAATTGCCAAAAAGAGATTTGAAACAACTTTCCATTAGCTGTACAAAAAAAAAAAAAAAAAAAAAAAAAAAAAAAAAAAAAAAAAAAAACAAGGAATAGCGTTCCAGGATTAAAAGTTGTAAAATAAAATAGTTCTATAGTAGATATTTGTAAGAAAAAGAAATTTGAGTCTCATTTCCTTTGTAAAAAAATAATGAAAGTGAAATGTAGTTTTTTACCCGTTATTTCTCTGGTTTTTAAACATATTTTAATGCAATTTATCCAAGTATCCGTGAATATCCGTTCTTCCCTTACATAACTTTACTCTATAGTGTTAGTAATTTTTTACTATATTCAAACTGTTTAAAGAATAAAAAACATATTTTACAGTAATATTTCGTTTACTTATAAATTCTACACGATTTTTCCAACATTCGTCCTGTAATCCGGAAAATGTAGTCATTCGGCATGATTCAGTCCCGAATGTCCCGGATTAGAGTACGTTTAACTTTATAACTTTTAATTTATTAATATATTTAAATATTGGTGTAATAGTATAGAGTACTTCGAATACAGCATAATATCCGAAATCTTTTGCGTGTAGCTGTAAATTATATTTGCTTTCTATTATACTGAAAGTAAATTATAGTAAACCTGAAAGTTTAATATGATTAAAACGCGCCTCTAACAATGTTACCCAATTTATACCATTGTTTAATAGAATACTTTTGCATGACTTTATGTATTAATAACAAATATTCTTTACACCACAGATTATGCAGAATGATTATTTTAGAATACAATTCTCAGACGCATATAAAGTTTCGTTATATTCAAAAGAGTTTAACATCATTAAAATGCACTTGAAAAGAATTTTTTTCCACAGGTAAAATGTAATGGATTACAGTCTGCCTATGAGAGTACTTTTGACTGTCCCAGTAATTATACTATGCATCAACTTTCATAAAAATTTGAAATAAATTGATAAACAAATGTCACAATTGTATATATTAAATTTCAAACGATTCAGTCGGGTAGTTTTTTTGTTCTTGTATGCTGTCGGACAAACGAACTGAACCACGATTATAGGGGCTACGTATTTATACAATTACGAACGCACCTAAAAATTACTTCGACCGTAAAGAAATTTGATGAAAACAAGACAGTTTTAAGTAAAATCAAATTTTGAACAATGGAATCCCTAAAGAGAACAACATGTTAAGTTTTATTGTAATTCGATATATCAAAATAAAATTGTAAGCAAAAATTTAATATACAAGTGTAGCGAAGATTATCGTTACATATCTTTTCCCTTTCATAAATGCAGTAATTATTTCTCCTTAATAAATTCTTTGATTTATTTTAACTTTCCTTTACACTAATGAACCCATTAGTTTAAATTAATTCTACATTTAATAGTTAATTTTTAGCTTTCATACTCCATTATTAGAAGTTAAAACTTTTCATCTTTTGGGGCTTTCTGTAGAAAACAATAATAGAATTTCCTTTCTCACGAATCTCTGTTGTGTCTTCGAAAAACATCTGTGCGACAGATACCGCACTTATTAACAAAATAAAGAACAACATGGGCTTGGTTCATCATAATCTTTTATCCGTTACATTTTTACTAACATCTGCCTTCCACACCCTGTTTTCAATCTCACAATTAATGCTTAGAGCTAGAAATACATTTATTTCTGTTTATCATGACTGTGCCTTGTTATCTGTTCAATTGCCCGTCTGGATAACATAATTTTGGTCAGCAAAAGTCCAATGTATGTAACGGCCTGCTTATCTCTTGTCTACTTCCCAGGCTTAAAATATTTCTATAACCCTAAAAGATATTCGCGGGTAAAAAAAATCCTTGGGTTCCTAAACCGCAAAATTTAGTGGATTCTGAAAGTGTGGTCTACAAAATTAATATCGCCAAAATCTTAGTATGAAAAACTTCTTACGCCTCTTGGCGATAAGCGATATGACGGTATGTCGTCACTTCACTGATAACCACCAGACTGTCAAGATGTAGCTCGGTGGAGCTCTGAGTTCCATTCCCCCTATGCGGGGACTTGCAGTGTCTTAACTCTCACTAATAAATGTGTCCTTAAATATATAAGTCTCACGTTCGGAGTATTTTTGTGTGCTCCCTTTTCTTTGGTAAATCACCTGGGCGGATGATAACTTCACCACATAAAATCTGGTGCATCAGGCCTCTGTTTTTTCTCCGTTCAAAAAAAAACTAAAAACACACGGAGAGAGAGAGAGAGAGAGAGAGAGAGTTAAAAAAAATAAATTACAACTTTGCCAGAAAAGCCTGTGTCAAGCACCGACGGACATCAACTAGTCAGGACTGCTCGAAAAAAAGCAACATTCTCCGAAGTTCCAAGGCCACCTGTGTTTCATTGTGTGACGTAGCTCCCCTTCACCCGAGAGATCCACATTTTCCTCGACATTTTCTCATTTTTCACTTTTCCGCCTGCAAAAGTTTGTTCCCGGAGGATTTTCTGTGCTGTATCATCTATTTCAAGGTCAACAATCTGCTGCTTTAAAAAGTGAGAGTGCTTGCAACTACAGCGGTTCATACTCTTGTGAAGCCATAAATTATGTGAAATATGTCTGCCTTACGTCATTTTACACAAAAAAATTTCATCGGTGTGCCTACAGTCGGCTGCAAAATTCTTCGAGCACTCTAATCCCTCTGGATTTTTTTCAAAACGAAAAAAATATGCAAAAATTGGAACATGTATAAAATAAATTTTTTAACGTCGTTAAAAATATATATAAAATTCTACTGTTTGCGTTTATTTACACAATGGTACAAGCGAAAAACAACGTGAACAAAGCGAACCCAAGTTCCAAAAGAGCACAAATTCCACAAAATGTGTCTTTCCACTTCATTTCTTTACTTGATTTTTTTTTCAAAAACCTGCCCAGCCAAAGGGTAATATTGTAATGTTCTGTAATTTATTAAAAAATATAAAAAAAAGATGTTTTTTTTCCCCCCCAACCTGATGCGTTATTAGTATCGGATCTCTGATAACCTAACTTAATTTTTTCAGAACTGGGTTTTATTTGTGAACTAATTTAAATATTGCAGTAAAAACCTACAGCTTAGTGTGTGAGCTGGCGGAAGTCAGGAGGTTAAAAGAAATTATATCTACCAACATTGGAGTATTTATATGGATTGGAAAAGAAAGTCCTGTGTTGAAATTTAGGCGTGACCTTGCGCAACAATCGGGTTGCACGTGGCGGATTAAAAATAGACAAGGCCGGCTTCTCGGAAAACAGGATGCTGGTAAATTTATCTACGTCAAAGAAATGAAAAACAGGCTCTTATGTAACCCTTGAAACAGGATGACATGATTATTTTAGTTTGTTTTTATTTTCTACGACCTATTTAACGGAATTCTGGTGAAGCAGGAAGTTCTAGAAAGATCTTTCGAGGTCGAATGCGAGTATAAATACGGGTCTGCCTGGCCGAGCAAGCTATCATTTGCTTGAGCTCCTGCTGTTGTTCCTCATCTCCAGTCAAAATGTTCTTCTATTTAGTCAACGATCTGCTTTCTTTTCCGATTCTGGTAGTGTTGTCATCCGATGGCTTGCCCTTTGTCCGGGCAACAGATATTGCTCGAATATTTGAATACAAAAATTTACATCAGTATGCATCTGCACACGCCCATCTGAGGGTTAAAGATGTCATTTATAAGAGAATGGACTTGCCCCGTGGATCTCTGAAAATTCGAATTTTTTCAATTGGAGAGGCCGTGAAAATTTTGAGAGCATGCAAGAGGCGAGCAGCTGAGTATTTGGTTTACACCTTTCAAAACCCAGAGGTGGCCAGGATCCTACCGCTCGAACCTATGAGAATCACGACTGAATATAAGAAAGCGATTCGAGTAAAAACAATGGCTGATGATTATTCAAATTCCCAGACTTTCAGTCAATTTCTAAGCGACTTTAGACGCAAAACTTTTGATCTGTACGAGGACTTGGCTAATGAATATATATTAAAACGACGAGAAGTTCACTTGTATGAAGAAAATTTGGAGAACTTGAGAATGTCAGGACCCCCGAGAAAAGTTTTGATTCATTTCGGAGAAGAGGTTTATGAATACAGTTTGTGTTAAAAAAAAAAAAAAAAAAAAAAAAAAAAAAAAAAAAAAAAATGGGTCGAACGAGGCATGTGTTATGGAAAGACTTTTATAGTCTTTATCCATACATGCCTCGTTCGGCCCATTTTTTTGGGTTAGATATAAGTCCAATATTGGAAAACTTAAAAAGCAAAACTTGCATTTTTTCGAAAAAAAATAAATTACACATAATCATTGTTGGGGCCCATTTTTTGGGGGGGGGGGTTAAATCCAATATTGTAAAATTTAAAATGATAGAAAGACTTACCCATTTTTTGGGTTAGATATAAATCCAATATTGTAAAATTTAAAAAAGCAAAACTTGCATTTTTTCGAAAAAATAAATTATACATAATCATTGTTGGGGCCCATTTTTAATCATAATGTAAGGGAAATCTTTTGAGATGTATTTAAAAAAACAGACCCCATTAACCATAATGTAAGGGTGTGCTGTATTTAAAAAACAGTTTTTTTTTCGCCATTGATTATAATGTAAGGGAAATCTTTTGAGCTGTATTTAAAAACTAGTTTTTTCGCCATTGACTATAATGTAAGGAGGAAATTCAGTAAAAAGCTATTGATGTATTTAAAAATAGTGACCATAATGTAAGGGAAATCTTTTCCTATAAAATATTAATGCATTTTAAAATTTACTTGTCGCAAGTTAGAACTTGTTAAATATTGAAATATTCGAGGTATCAAAAAAGATGATATCAAGTAAAGATTTTACAAGGAACTTGTAATGACCGTAATATATTTTCCAAAAATTCTAAAAATAAACTGAATGTTCTAGAAAATAATTATATAACTATTTTTTCTCGTGATCAGATAAAAAAAAAGGAATTGCATCATTTCCTTTCCGAGAATTTAATATCAAGGCCTCCGAAAATAAAATGTTCTAGAAAATAATTATATAACAATTTTCTCGTGATATGCATCTGTTTAAACAGATAAAAAAAAGGAATTGCATCATTTCCTTTCCGCTTCCGAAAATAAAAAATGTTCTAAAAGTTTCTTTCAGAATTGGTTCTGATATTTTTTTCACACTGTGGCTTCCTGTTAACCGCGATAAAAAGCTACATCCTTTCTGATAATTCTATTTCAGTCCGATTGTTTTGACAAGTCTTTTATATAAAAAGGAGGTCGCGTTGTGACCAAAGCATCATTCTGCTCTTGTCAGAAAGCCTTGCTACCACTTTTTATCGACTAGTTGAAATTTTCTCTATCTGAGAACTTTGTCTTTGAACCATGAGCCTTTCAAACATTTGCATGGTCGTTGATTTCGACGGATTCCGCATCGGGGGAAAATTTTACTGCCGAGAACTTGGATTTGCCTCACTGACGAAAGGCGATAGCGGCACGTACACCTTCAGATTGAACCACCTGGCTAATCAAGCAACTTGGAAAGATTGGAAAACCATCAACTATTGTACAAACAACTTGCACGGTCTAACTCTTGAACCCCTGACTGACGAAAGACATCTTTTTGATTTCGAATTTTTTGAAACAATTATAAAGGCCGAGTATCAGTGTCAAAAAACTGATGAAAAATATATAGTAGCCTATAAAGGTGGCCATGTTGAAAGGGACGTGCTACAAGACCTAGGGATTCCATATGTGAATCTGGAAGATTTTGGATGCCCAAAATTTGATGCAATATCCCACCCACTGAAATACATTCTAGTAAACGGCTGTGGAATTCATAAAAGACTGCTTAATGATAAAATGCCACATTGTTCGAGAATTGAATGTATTGTTTTCGCCGATTGGATTCGAGATAAACTTTAAAAAAAAAGAGACTTGTTGATTGAAAAAAAAAGAAAAAACGGGTCGAACAGAAACATGTTTATAAGGTAAAAGACTATTGTCTTTTATCCATACATGTTTCTGTTCGGCCCGTTTTTTCGCGTCAGATAGGAAACCAATATTGGTTTATTTTTTTTTCTAAAAAAAAAGAAACAAAGTTTATAAAGTGATGAAAAAATGAATCGTGTTATCAGATATATTGGAATAATTTTTTTAAAAAAAAAACTTGTTAAATTCTAAAGAAACATTTTTTTTTACGATCAAAATAAAAAAAAATTTCAAATCTTAAATTGCAATCTTTTAGCGCACTACTTTTTTCCCCCCAGTACACTCACGATTCATTTTTTCCCCCCCAAAAGACTAAAAGTTTTTACATTAAATTAATAATCAATAATTTGACCAAGATTTCAAAATCACTTCTTCGCGAAAAAGATCCTCGATAGGCACCTCTGGTGTACACAAGAGGATTAGAAAAATCTTTTTATATGAACACCATTTCTTAAATATTTACACAACTTAATAAATTTGGTTCCACCCAAGTAAGAGATTAGCAGCTCACATAGTTATGAATGTATTCCAAAATATCTATCACAGAAAGTTCACACAATAAGGCGGAAAATATTTTGTTATTTTTTTCAAAAGTCACCAGATATCTATACTTATTCATTTTCAATTAATACAGAGTTGAAAGAAACATGTCTCACTAAAAAATTTGGTTCAATTCGATGCATAACTTCATATACTTTTGGTCGGTGGAAAATGGGCACAAAAATCGCGATTGCAGCGCCCCCTTTCGGCGGAATATTTCAAAACTTTTTGGCTGTGGCAAGCAGGTCATGCTTGCCACAGCCATTCACAAAAATTTGGTTCAATTCTATGCATAACTTTATACACTTTTTGATGGTAGAATAGCGACATACAGACAGACATTTTGGAAAAACATGTTTTTAGAATCTCTGACCCCGTCCATCGAAAACCGGAAATCGAAAGCGGCCGAATGAAATTATTAAACTGGATGTAAAAAAAAAGAAACAAAGTTTATAAAGTGATGAAAAAATGAATCGTGTTGTCAGATATATTGGAATAATTTAAAAAAAAACTTGTTAAATTCTAAAGAAACATTTTTTTTACGATCAAAATAAAAAAAAATTGCAATCTTTTAGCGCCAAAACACTTTTTTCCCCCAATACACTCACGATTCATTTTTTTTCAAAAGACTAAAAGTCTTTACATTAAATTAATAATCAATAATTTGACCAAGATTTCAAAATCACTTCTTCGTGAAAAAGATCCTCGATCTGGTGTACACAAGAGGATTAGAAAAATCTTTTTATATGAACACCATTTCTTGTAACCCGAACTTTTTAAATAAAATAGATATCGAATCAGTTTAAAGTTTATATTACTTTTCAAAAATGAGCTGCATGACAGATTTTTGGTAAAGTTAAAAATGGGGGGGGGTGAAAAAAAAACATGGAGAAAAAAAAATCACAACTTTGTCAATTCTCAAGATATCAAATCCAACTAAATTTTTTATATAAATGTACTCAACATTATCTGAAACTTTTGTATATATAGGTTTTTTGACAGAATCAACTTTTACCGACGAAAAGAAAAAAAAAGGGAGGGGACGAAAAAACAAAAAAATTCATAACTTACTCAATTCTTAAGGGTGTTCTTAAAATCAAAAAGGGTAAATTTGTGACACATGCATTAATTTCTTTTTGTTTAGAAATGCATAAAAATAGCAGGTGTTGTTATTCAGAAACTCTTTAATTGCACTCATTCTTTTGTTTTTTTTTAAAAAAAACACAATAGATTTTTCATAACAAGCCTTCAAAGTTGACACTTTTGAGCATATTTCCCGACGAAAGCAGAAAAACCGGTCGAAAAGGAGGAGAAAAACGGGTGATTGCGTCATCGAAATAGCTTATAACTCGATAAGTAATTTAATTATCATAAAATGGAAAAATAAGTTCAATTCGAAATCGCTTTCATAGTCAGGCATTAAAATTTTATAACTTTTTGTTGAAAAATGAATTTGTAAATGTGTCAAAACGTTTTTCGCTTGTTGAGCGGATCAGTTGAGAACACCCTTAAGCAATCAAATATAATTACATTTATTTTACATCTTCTCAATAATATCTACAATTTTTATATTAACAAGTTTATCATAGGACTAATTTTTCTAGCAAAAATAAATTAAACAAAAAATAGGAGTTGGAGAAAAAAAAAACTCAAATCCAAACTGCTTATTTTTCAGACTCATTTTTAAATTCAATTTTGCTCGCATCCAAATGACAAATTCTCTTATTTAGCAACTGTGGCGAATTGGTCGAGTTTTCAATAAAGTCAGAATATATTTTAAAAAAGGCAGCCAAAAAAGGTATTTTGAACAGAAATTTCTGACTTTATGGTGATTGAAAGATTGAGAAAATATAACAAATTGCGTTTTTTCAGACTCATTTTTAAATTCATTTTTTGCACTCAAACGCATCTAGGGTCGACTTATTTAGACTCTGCATTAGTTCTTGAGATATAGCTATCGCAAAAATCGTGCAAAATGTAGCATAGCAGCGCCACCTGCTGGCCAATTTACACCAAAACTTAATCAGCGTCTATTTATATCAAGGGGTCACAGAATCTGAAGTTTGGTGAAATTCTGTGCATTAGTTCTTGAGATATAGCAATCATGAAAAACGTGGCATAGCAGCGCCACCTGCTGGCCAATTTACACCAAAACTTAATCAGCGTCTATTTATATCAAGGGGTCGCAGAATCTGAAGTTTGGTGAAATTCTGTGCATTAGTTCTTGAGATATAGCAATCTTGAAAATCATGAAAAACGTAGTATAGCAGCGCCACCTGCTGGCCAATTTACACCAAAACTTAATCAGCGTCTATTTATATCAAGGGGTCGCAGAATCTGAAGTTTGGTGAAATTCTGTGCATTAGTTCTTGAGATATAGCAATCTTGAAAATCATGAAAAACGTAGTATAGCAGCGCCACCTGCTGGCCAATTTACACCAAAACTTAATCAGCGTCTATTTATATCAAGGGGTCGCAGAATCTGAAGTTTGGTGAAATTCTGTGCATTAGTTCTTGAGATATAGCAATCTTGAAAATCATGAAAAACGTAGTATAACAGCGCCACCTGCAGGCCAATTTTCACCAAAAACCAATAGGCACTAATCCATATCAAGGTCTAACTGAATATAAAATTTTATTAAATTTCAAGCATTAGTTCTTGAGATAGAGCGCCCACAAATTTTTTGTCACATACAGACAGACGTATAAATCCGTCGAAAACCGGAAGTCGAAAATTTTCATGAATCCAATACTTTCTTCTTGTAAAGATAGAAGAAAGTAAAAAGGCTGCTAAAAAAGGTATTTTGAACAGAATTTAGCTTAAGATGATTTTGATAAAACTCGTTTCTACAAAAAAAAATTAGATTAAATTAATGCAAGTTGCTCATTTTTATTATAAAATGTAACATTATTGTGTCTCATTATTATGTAAAAAAAGAATCAATGCATGAATAAAACAAAAAAAAAATCTTTTCCTGCTCGCTCATGTTGAACGAAAACCAACTTTTCTAAAAAAAGAGTCACAGTTAAATGACCTTGAGTTGAGTTTTAGTTTGGAAATTATTTTTAGCGAAAAAACGATGATGGAAAAATATTCCTTTTACGCAGTTGGATGACCTTGAACTCAGTTCAAGTTAGATGTTTCACTTTTAGTTAAATATTTTAGTTTAGATTTGAAATTTGACGTCATCCTAGCATATAAATACAGCCACCGATTTTGTGCGAATTAGTTTGGATTCGGCGACGAAACCAGTGGCTACTAAACCTGCAGATTGTGTTTCAATAAGTTTTTGGGGTAAGTCAATTCAATTAATTAATTATTTCATTTAACAAATAAAAAATAATGTGACTCTGTTGTATTGAAAATAATGTTTTATTAATATTTTACTTTGTAATTGTTTCAGAAACGTACAGTTTTTTTTTAACATGTATAAAATTTTGTAAATTTAATAACAAAAATGTCAATAGTGGGGACCCCCTGGTCGATCCATAAAAAATAATGTTTTATTAATATTTTACTTTGTAATTGTTTCAGAAACGTACAGTTTTTTTTTAACATGTATAAAATTTTGTAAATTTAATAACAAAAATGTCAATAGTGGGGACCCCCTGGTCGATCCATAAAAAATAATGTTTTATTAATATTTTACTTTGTAATTGTTTCAGAAACGTACAGGTTTTTTTTAACAAGTATAAAATTTTGTAAATTTAATAACAAAAATGTCAATAGTGGGGACCCCCTGGTCGATCCATAAAAAATAATGTTTTATTAATATTTTACTTTGTAATTGTTTCAGAAACGTACAGTTTTTTTTAACATGTATAAAATTTTGTAAATTTAATAACAAAAATGTCAATAGTGGGGACCCCCTGGTCGATCCATAAAAAATAATGTTTTATTAATATTTTACTTTGTAATTGTTTCAGAAACGTACAGTTTTTTTTTAACATGTATAAAATTTTGTAAATTTAATAACAAAAATGTCAATAGTGGGGACCCCCTGGTCGATCCATAAAAAATAATGTTTTATTAATATTTTACTTTGTAATTGTTTCAGAAACGTACAGTTTTTTTTTAACAAGTATAAAATTTTGTAAATTTAATAACAAAAATGTCAATAGTGGGGACCCCCTGGTCGATCCATAAAAAATAATGTTTTATTAATATTTTACTTTGTAATTGTTTCAGAAACGTACAGTTTTTTTTTAACAAGTATAAAATTTTGTAAATTTAATAACAAAAATGTCAATAGTGGGGACCCCCTGGTCGATCCATAAAAAATAATGTTTTATTAATATTTTACTTTGTAATTGTTTCAGAAACGTACAGTTTTTTTTTAACATGTATAAAATTTTGTAAATTTAATAACAAAAATGTCAATAGTGGGGACCCCCTGGTCGATCCATAAAAAATAATGTTTTATTAATATTTTACTTTGTAATTGTTTCAGAAACGTACAGTTTTTTTTAACATGTATAAAATTTTGTAAATTTAATAACAAAAATGTCAATAGTGGGGACCCCCTGGTCGATCCATAAAAAATAATGTTTTATTAATATTTTACTTTGTAATTGTTTCAGAAACGTACAGTTTTTTTTTAACAAGTATAAAATTTTGTAAATTTAATAACAAAAATGTCAATAGTGGGGACCCCCTGGTCGATCCATAAAAAATAATGTTTTATTAATATTTTACTTTGTAATTGTTTCAGAAACGTACAGTTTTTTTTTAACATGTATAAAATTTTGTAAATTTAATAACGAAAATGTCAATAGTGGGGACCCCCTGGTCGATCCATAAAAAATAATGTTTTATTAATATTTTACTTTGTAATTGTTTCAGAAACGTACAGTTTTTTTTTAACATGTATAAAATTTTGTAAATTTAATAACAAAAATGTCAATAGTGGGGACCCCCTGGTCGATCCATAAAAAATAATGTTTTATTAATATTTTACTTTGTAATTGTTTCAGAAACGTACAGTTTTTTTTTAACATGTATAAAATTTTGTAAATTTAATAACAAAAATGTCAATAGTGGGGACCCCCTGGTCGATCCATAAAAATTTGTCACATAATTTCGCGTGCCGTCGATGATAGACCCCCATGGGATGACCTTGAAATTTTTATATCTCTGACCCTAATTATCCGAAGCGGTTCAAATTTTGTACGCAGTACTATGTTTAATCAAAGTTTGCCCCCCCATGGTGTAGTATTAAAAATCACGTTTGCTCATAGTTTATGATCCAATCGACTTGATTTTTTTTAACATTTGTTGAGAATTGTACACAACAAAACTATTGATGTGGGCCCGATAAAATTTTGTCGCTTGACTTCAAGCCTGGAAAATGGAACCCATGAATGACATTGGGATGACCTTGAAATTAAAAACTTTTATATCTTTGACTGTAATTGTATGGCGCTTACATGTAATATCCTATTATGAAAAAAAAAAAAAAAAAAAAAAAAATTTTTTTTTTTTTTTTTTTTTTTAACTTACTAGAAGAAACGCAATCACACAGAGACTTTTTAAAGCCATGGCATGGGTAGCCCGCGGCATCACAAAAAGGCACCGTGTCATTCACCTTCACGCTCAATCCTCTTTTTGGAATAGGCGTCATGTTGCTTAACAACAGAGGATTCTTAAAACACCCCATAAAAGAAGATACATCTCAAAGTTTTCGGTCAATTTGAAAAAAAACTTTGGTGAATCAGAAGGTGTACTTTCGAGATTTCATTAGATTAGGACTGAAAATAAGCAAAGAGTGTGTAAGGAACATGAGATTCGTATATATATAAATGTAGTAAAAAAAAAAAAAAAAAAAAAAAAAAAAAAAAAAAAAATTTTTTTTTTTTTTTTTTTTTTTTTTTTCATGTTGTAAGATTATAAAGCTTGTGGCTTCACTTGTAATTTTTACATTCTCCGCTTGTTGAAACAAAGTATCTTTTCTTCGCAAAATGTCTAACAATTTGCTACTTAAAGCAGTTTTTTTGCGTGGGGAAATTGATGAGTGTGAAAAGAGAATTTATAGCAAAAAAGATATAATAAGAACAGATTGTTTTCTTGAAAATGTATTTTCTTTTCTACTGAATCATTATGAAAATTTTCATGCAGACAGTCCGATGAATAAAAAAGAAACCAATCTCATTGAAAAAACTTGCGAAATTCTTAGTGTATTTCTCGACAAGTATGGTAATGAAATAAAAAATCTATGCTGTGAAATAAAAAATATTGATGAAGATAATATAAATAGTCTTTTAACAGGTGTATTTAATGAATTGTTTATCGAAGGTATTACTTGGAGTCGAATAATTGCATTTTTCGCTTTCGTCGGGGAATTGGCTGTAAAATGCATCCAAGATAAATTACCTAAAAGCATTATAGATGTAATGTATGAATGTTTTTCAAGATTGGTACAGGAAAACTTATTATCATGGGTGGAAGATCATGACGGTTGGGAGGGTATAAAAAAAGTTGTTCCTGAAACTTTCTCATCAAATCCAAAACCGAATTGGGCGAGGAGCTTATTACATTCCACAGTTAGAATGGTTGGTACCTTAGCATCTATAGCAAATGCTATGGAAGAAATTTGCCGCTAAAATGTTTTTAAAAATACTCTGGGGAAAATCATATCACTTTAGCTATTATAACTTATCTTGGTCTTTTTGTAATTATTTTTAATCTAAAGTTAAAGTGGGAGATTTTTAAAAGTATTTATTCACTAAATAAAGGTTTTTTTTTAGTTTGGAGAATCAAAAGATGCACTTTCGAGATTTCATTCGATTAGGACTGAAAATAAGCAGAGAGTGTCTAAGGGACATGAGATTCAAATATATATGAAAAAAAAAAAAAAAAAAAAAATTTTTTTTTTTTTTTTTTTTTTTTTTTTTTTTTTTTTTTGATTTGACAGTATAAGTTTCGGATGAAACCAAGACTTTAGCTTTCCGCTCTATCGCTTCGCTATTGTTCGGAGCAACTGGAACCTTGCGGTGTTAACGTAACGTTGCTTCGATCCCTTTTCCTCGCTGCCTTTTTGCATTTTTTTTTTACATCTTTTAAATGTTTGCTTTTAATGTTTGTTTTTTTTTACATGTTGTGTTTGTATTGTCCGGGGAGGGGGGTTAAACTTTGCTTTTAATGTTTGTATTTTTACATGTTGTGTTTGTGGGGGGGAGAAAAACTTTGCTTTTGATGTTTGTTTTTTTTTCATGTTGTGTTTGTAGGGGGGGGGGAATCCGCGGTAATATTTGTTTGTTTTTTTGTCATTTTCGCTTTAAAAGGAATCCGTGGTGGTAAAAAATTTTTTTTTTCAGCACAAGGGAAAATAATGGTAAGTATAATTTCTTTTTCAGCACCCTTCGAGTTCAAATTTCTTTTTAAATAGAGCGCGTTCAAAAAAAAATTTTTTGTTAAATTTCACAACACACAATCCAATTGCGAGGTGTAGGCAAGTCCACATTATCTTGGGTTTGTGGTGAAGATAGTTTTGTCAGAGCGCGTTCAAATTGTTATTTTTTTTTTAAAAAAAAAAAACGGACACAAAAAAAATCCCAGAAGTTGGAGAAAAAAAAAAGTCCTTCCTCGATCCTGGGCTTGGAAGGCAAAATATTTATTTCAGGCTAGTTTTTAACAAAAAGAAATTTGTACTCGAAGGTCATCGAAGAAGCCAACCTGTTTTTTTCTCCACTTTCTCTTTTTTTTCGGAAGCGGGCTTCCCGGCTTTGAGAAATTGATGGACGAGGAGTTATCCGAATCCAAGCCACGAATTCCGAAGGATCCTCTTGTCTCTCGGCGAAGGTTTAGGGAAGCACCTCGAAATAACGCCCCTTGCGGGGTGTTTCGCAAAGCCTCTGGAATGGGAATTGGGGGCCTTCCGATCCCTGTTGCAGCTGCGATGGTCTGACGTGGTACGCATCGTAGACAGGCCAGCGGTTAGAGACTTTCAGCTCGGTTTAAAACTGACGGCCTCGTGGGGAGACAAGGGGCGAACTCCCTTTTTTGTTTTTAAAAAAAAATTGGAGTTTCGAACTGGTTCGTGAGCGAGCATCTTTTCCACTTTTTTTTACTCCGTGCTGATCCAGAAAGAAAATTTTTTTCACCATGTCGACTTTTTTTGTCGTCCGTGCATAAAAATCTATTTCTGTTTATTATGGCTCGGAGTGGAAGTGAAAGATGTCTACACCTGTTTGGTAAAGATCGGGCTCCTTCGGCAACTATTCTACTTTTAAAAACAAAAGCTCCTAAAAAAAGCTTGAAATGAAAAAAAAAGTGTCTAGTTGTCGAATTGCGATGGACCGGTCGTAAACTCGCAAAGCGGGTGCCCCATTCAGGAGTAGTGCTGCGTTGGGCGGATCGGAAACTCGCCGGATGAAGCAAAAGTATCACCGGGTCACCCAAAACCGTTGAAAAAAAGAGAGGTGGAGGAAAAGGAAACGAAGGAGTTGAGAGAAAAATTAGGTGAGTATGAATAACTAATAAAATATTTTTCTTTTTCAGAAATCGTCTCATTTATTGGAGTCTTTGTCTCATCTTATTTCACAGGCACGCAAACAATTGCAACCCGTCGGGCAGGAGCAGAGCAAGAAAAAAAAATTTTTTGGATAATAAAAAATGCTGGCTCTTCCTCGGTGGGTTGTTTTTTTCCACACATCTTTACACAAAAATGAAGGATTCCTTTTAAAAAGCGAAACTTTGTCAGAGCAAAAAAAAATTTTTTTTTTTTTTTTTTTTTTTTTTTTTTTTTTTTTTTTTTGTTGAATAATAAAACATGCTGGATCTGTTTGTTGTTTTCTTTTCACAGGGGGCTTCCTTGAAAGCAAAGTGGTATAATTTTTTTCTGTTTATATTATTCTTGTGCTGCGAAATAATTTTCTTTGATCGGGCGTTTTGTTGCGATTTCTTTGATTGGGGGGGTTGCGATTTCTGAGTGATATTTTTTTCTTTCGTTTGGGAACTGTTTTGCGTACATTTTTTTCTGGGTTGCGATTTCTTTGATTGGGCTCTACGCTTTGTTACCTGCGAAATGTTTTGCGTACATTTTTTTCTTTCGTTGGGGGGGGATTTTTGTTGCAATTTCTTTGATGCGAAATGTTTTGCGTACATTTTTTTTTCTTTTGTTGTGCAACATTTTTTCTTTGATCGAGCGAAATGAGAAAGTTGTACGAACATGAATCATGGGGGTGACATTTTTCCCGAGGGTCCGTCGGCCTAACCGTTCGAAGTTTTCTGTGGTTTCCTTCGAACCTAGCGTGAATACGGGTTAGGTTTTCTTTTAAAAGTCCCGCCACAGAGGGCAACCCAACTCAAATTTCCAAAATCATGTTCCACATAAAAATTTCATAATCATTATTTCATCATCATTTCACCATCATTTCATTACCATCATTTCATTATCATGATTCCATAACCATCATTTCATTATCATGATTTCATAACCATCATTTCATAACCATCATTTCATTATCATCTCACAAAAAATTCATCTCATAAAAAAAATTCATCATCACACAACATTTTTTGGAAATTTGAGTTTTAGTTGTAAATATCTATTTTTAGAAATAATGACGTCATTATATAACTTTGAATTTTTTAATATTAAACAGGTATGAAATTAAAACTTCCGATTTGAAAAAAAAAAAAAAAATAATAATAATAATAATAATAATAATAATAATAGTAATAATAATAATAATAATAACATTGTTTGAACATTTAAAACTTACTAGCAGAAACGCAATCATGTTATTATAAAAATTTAACTTGACCAATATTGAAAAAATTACGAAAAGGCACCGTGTCGTTCACCTTCACGCTCAATCTTCTTTTTGGAATAGGCGTCATGTTGCTCAACAACAGAGGATTCCTAAAACACCCCATAAAAGAGGATATACCTCAAAGTTTTCGGTCAATTTGAAAAAAAACTTTGGTGAATCAGAAGGTGTACTTTCGAGATTTCATTAGATTAGGACTGAAAATAAGCAAAGAGTGTGTAAGGAACATGAGATTCGAATATCTATCAACAATGTAAAAAAAAAAAAAAAAAAAAAAAAAAAAATATTTTTTTTTTTTTTTTTTTTTTTTTTGTTTTTATAACATTGCTTAAACATTTAAAACTTACTAGCAGAAACGCAATCATGTTATTATAAAAATTTAACTTGACCAATATTGTAAAAAAAAAAAAAAAAAAAAAAAAAAAAAAAATTTTAACATTGTTTGAACATTGCTTAAACATTTAAAACTTACTAGCAGAAACGCAATCATGTTATTATAAAAATTTAACTTGACCAATATTGTAAAAAAAAAAAAAAAAAAAAAAAAAAAAAAAAAAATTTTTTTTTTTTTTTTTTTTTTTTAACATTGTTTGAACATTGCTTAAACATTTAAAACTTACTAGCAGAAACGCAATCATGTTATTATAAAAATTTAACTTGACCAATATTGTAAAAAAAAAAAAAAAAAAAAAAAAAAAAAAATTTTTTTTTTTTTTTTTTTTTTTTTTAACATTGTTTGAACATTTAAAACTTACTAACAGAAACGCACTCATGTTATTATAAAAATTTAACTTGACCAATATTGAAAAAAAAAAAAAAAATTTTTTTTTTTTTTTTTTTTTTTTTTTTTTTTTAACATTGTTTGAACATTGCTTAAACATTTAAAACTTACTAGCAGAAACGCAATCATGTTATTATAAAAATTTAACTTGACCATTGTTAATCATCCAACTAGTTCGTTTCTAAAAAATAAGATACAAGTGTAAAATAAAATTTATTGTAGTATGGATTACATAAAATCTCCGAAATCGAAACACCTTGAAAATTTCGATCTACTAGAAAAAGAAAATCCGGAACCAGAATGTTTTAAAAAATTACCTCGGAAAAAAGCAGAAAGAAAACAATATCCAGGTAACCCGTGTTCCGATTGCAAGGAATATTTTAATACTCTAGGTTTAAATGAAGAAGAAATGAAAAAAAGAATAAATGATGTATCAAGACACAGAGGAAAACCACGACCAAAAACGCCTGATTTTTATTACGAACTAGAATTTCCTGATGAACAGGAGTGTTTAAGACGTGGCTATATAGAACCTCCACAACCGTATTCTTTCAAAACTGATACTTTAAAAAAATACGGTTGAAAAAAAATAAAATGCTGTCAAGTTTTATTGTAAGTCTTTTCTGTTATCAAAATTATTTAACTTGACCAATATTGTAAAAAAAAAAAAAAAAAAAAAAAAAAAAAAAAAAAAAAAAAATTAATAATAATAATAATAATTTTTTTTTTTTTTTTTTTTTTTTTTTTTTTACAATTTCAATTTTTGTTCTCCAGCAAACAGGAAGTTAAAAATCTGAAAACTAATTAATATTCAAAAATTCGAGTTTGTAACTAACGTCATGATTCTAAAAATAGATTTTACAATTTCAATTATTGTTCCCCTAATTAATATTCAAAAATCCGAGTCATAGTTTTCCGGACTCAAATTATTATTTAAAAAAACTCGACCTTTCTAAAAAAAAATACATATTATCCTAATGTTCAATGTGATCATAAAATATTTCAAAAATTTCTGAAAGCAATGAAACCGCTATCCATCTGTGACAGCGTTTAGAATGGCAATAAGCGCATTCCATATCCAATTTTTTCAAACTTCTCACCACGATCACATTTTCCAACAGATGCGAATAGGATTTCCGAAGGTCTTCGATTTTTTCCAAAGTTCTTTTATCGTAAACGTGTAATTTTCTCACACCACTTTTTACAATTTCACGAACCAACTTGGCATTGTCCACGCTGCATCCTTCGTAGACCACGCTAACTCTTCCATCAAACAGGGTAAATCCGTTGGTACCGACTGCCAGAGAGGCTACGCACCTGGAATGTTTGTGTTCGGACCGGATGGCCCACTTGACTTTGTAAGAAGAAGTGGAAATGAACAGATCCATTTTGTGAGCGAGCAAATGGAAAACTGCGTGAAAAATATTGTTGGAGCGAGTAAGTTGAACTATTAACATAATCAAAAAAAAAAAAAAAAAAAAATTTTTTTTTTTTTTTTTTTTTTTTTTTTTTAATATTTGAATCTCATGTCCATTAGACACTCTCTGCTTATTTTCAGTCCTTATCGAAAGAAATCTCGAATGCGCACCTTCTGATTCACTAAACTTTTTTTCAAATTGACCAAAAACGATGAAGTGTATCTTCTTTTATGGGGCATTTTAGGAATCCTCTGTTGTTAAGCAACATGATACCTATTCCAAAAAGAGGATTGAGTGTGAAGGTGAATGACACGGTGCCTTTTTGTGATGCCTATGTTAAATATCTATGTTTCTTTTTTTTTAAAAAAACCTATATTGGTTTTCAAAGTGTTATAAAAAAATAGGAACGGAAAACCCGCTCTTTTTTTTTTTTTTTTTTTTTTTTTCAAACAATTAATTATTTTTTGACAATACATATTCAAACGCTTTGCTTCCAAAATAAACTAGTATATGTTTTGGAGGTGTTTGTTCTGACAATTGAAAATTTTCCAAACTCTCGTGGAAAAAATTAATTTTAATCAATTTCATTTTGTAATCGTTGATCATAGTATTGTACATTTCCAGAGTTTTCATTTTGAATTTGTCTAGAAACTCCTTGAAGCTTATCGTGTTTTCTAGACTAATGGTATCCATTTCCATAGTGGATTCTTTCAAGTTCCACGTGTTTTCATCACTTTTATGCACTATTTGTATTTTTCAAGCTTTTTTCGGGTTGCTACAAGCCCTAATTCCGTCAGAACCAAATGTTAATATTTTTGTTTCGTCGATATTTCTAAACCAACGTTTAATTAGCGAGAGGCTTATTTTCGCTTTGCAATTTTTCAACATATTCAAAGTTTCATCAATTGTAAAGATCCTCGTTGACAAAATTTGAGGAGACAAATCAATCTTTTCGGGTACTACATCTTTTACTGTCAATTTGGCATATTTTCTTGCAAATTGATAAACATTTTTATAATGACAGATGCGGCCAATATCAAGCGCCCGTAAATAAGGCAACTCGTCTTTTGAAACAATAACTAAAATTGGAATAGCAAGAGGATCTGTCGCAATCCAGAACAGCATGTTGAAATGATTCCTTCAATCGACAAACGGAACCATATATATATGCATCCGAATCTAAAAATTTCCTCTCCCCACGTGATTTTCAAGGAAAAAAACAATTGCGCAACATCCTGTCCTTCTAGATAAGAGCCCTAAAAATGGTATTGCAAAACATCCTGTGACCTCGATATGATTTTGAAGGGGAAAAAAACCAATTGCATAACATCCTGTCCTCGTTAAAATTAGCACGGATTGCACAACATCCTGTGACCAGAATTTTGTATAAAAGCCCGAGTGTTTGAGATTGAAAAATCATTCTTATTCGTTTTGCTAAACGAGTTTTTTACTCTGTTGAGAAAAAAAAATTTCTTTTCAAATTTTTGTTGTTAGAAATGGACTATAAAAGATCAGTCAGGGCAATTGATGTTTTCCCAAATTTTATTTCTGAGTCTGTCGAAAAACTAACTTATCCCGAAAAAAATTTCAAGTTTTGGGCTTCCAACGAAGATGTTAAATGTTTTGTTTTATTTATGGATGAATATCATAAAATTTATTTTTGCAAACATCCCATGGACCAGAAAACCATGGCTACAACAAAGAAGATGGGGCGGGATTGTCAGATTTTCGAAAGATTTCACCCAGAACTCATCGACTGGAGTCGAATGACCACTAGGTATTCGAGAAACCCACAACCTGCGTTCAAAAAAAATTCAGACGTGAGGATGAGTTTTAAACTCAAAAACATGTTTCTTGTAAAAGCATGGTTCACCTTTGGTTTGAAAACCGTGAAAAAAAATACGATCCATTTTATTCAGACTCTAAATGTACCCCTGTTATTTTATTTGCTTCCAAAAACCATGCACAAAAGATTGAGTGTTGAAGATAAAATTTTCCACTACGAAAACATTCATTTATTCGACAGGCGGATCTTGTTGCCCAATGGCGCGTACAAGATCCCAGAGGGTACAACTTACATGTTATATACCACTCAAAAAGTTTTTTTCAGCTTAGATATATTACCGAAAAACTTTGAATTTCCTTTTCCCGTGGACGATCCGGTAGCCCATAGAATTACTAAACTACAAAATGTGTTTGATGTTCCTCCTGAAACGCCATATATTGATGATGAAAAAGATGAGGATGATTTTAATAAAATGCCACCCCCTCCGCCGCCAAAAAAAGCAAGAACGGAAGAGGAAAAAGATTTCGCAGATTTTTTTAATTTAGATTCCTCGACCGTTGCATGTCCAAATACTTTTTCTGACAATGAACAGCAACAGGAGCAACAACAAATTACATATTGGTTAATTCCGAATCCACCGATATTAGAAAGAAATGTAGTAACAACACCTGTCGATTTTGTAAAACATTTTCAAATTCTAACTTCTAAAATAATGAATAATCCAAAAGAGGGATATTTTCAAAACGTCAACTCGGAGGATCCGGAACCTCTAGATCTAACTTTTCATCATGAAAAAACAACAAACTTGCCAAATGCAGCAAAGTCAAATTTTGAAATGTCCAACCCGATAAATACAGAAATGTGTTTAAATTTTGGAAATGATGTCAACTCGATAAGTACAGATATGTCTTCAAATTCTGGAAATGATATCAGCTCGATAAATACAGAATTGTCTTCAAATTCTGGAAATGATATCAGCTCGATAAATACAGAAATGTCTCCAAATTTTGAAATGATCAGCTCGATAAATACAGAAATGTCTTCAAATTTTGAAATGACCAGCTCAATAGATACAGGAATGTCTTCAAATTTTGAAAAAAATGTAGATGTAATGGAAAATTCTTATTCCGAAAGCACAAATTTCAATTTAAATTTAGAGGAAATATTAAACACGCCTTATGACCCAACAGAAAATATTGATATTGAGAGCTTAATTTCCGATTTATTAACTCCAACAGTTTGAAAAAAAACCAGTTTTATTTCTAATTTTTTTCAATTAAAATGACAAAAAAAAAAAAAAAAAAAAAAAAAAAAAAAAAAAAAAATAGGAGCGGGTTTTCCGCTCCTAATTTTTTTATAACACTTTGAAAACCAATATAGGTTTTTTTAAAAAAAAAACATAGATATTTAACATAGGCATCACGAAAAGGCACCGTGGCAATCAAAAGTATTCAATTACATTATGGAGGGATCAAATGTATTTTATAAGTTTTAAATTTAAAACGCATAATTATTACATAATTTTGTCGAATTATTTCAATTTTTTTAATAATTGGGTCAATCAAAAGTATTCATTGTAATAAACATTTTACATAATTTGTAGAAACATTTGTAATTGATTCCACACAAAAGTATTCCATTACATAATGGGGGGAACGTGTTTTAATTGTAATTTACTATTTACAATTTTATGAGATTGATATATGAGAGTAATATTTTTAAAATTTTGTTATCGCGCACCTCACGTACAACTCATTTTTTTTTAAAAAAAAAAGAAAAATATTGTTACATTATCATTGATTTATAAGTTTCAATATCAGTCAAACTTTTAAATGGAGCTCTCAGAGATATGGATGCATAAACTTGTGTGTTTTGTTTTTAAAATATCCATTATTCCAAGTCAAAAAATACATTTAGTATATCAATTATTCCAAGTAAAAACTAGTTTGTTGGGGGGCCCATCTTGGTTAGGTATATGAAAATAAAACATGTGAAAACTATTTATACAATGCATTGCAATTCCAAAACAAAATTTAAATATTGTTATTATGCATAGTAATGCTCTATTAATGAATTGCTGATGCAACAAATTATATAAAACGCCAAACTACTCAAGTAATACCAAACTGTGTAAATTGTGTATCAGCTTTGTTTTCAAAATATCAATTATAGAGATGCAAATTTTTCGAATTTTGTAACTACATGGATGAGATTCTAAAATGAATTATATAAAAAAAAAAAAATCTGTGTCATGGTTTACTGAAAAGTTCAATTTTTGGCATCAGTCAAACTTTTAAATGATCCTAATATTGTGGTTAAAAACAAATTGATACAGTCTGCACATATTTTACGGACAGTTCAAATGTAGTTTTATATCATACATTTTTTTTTTTGATTTGTAATTTTTGTTAAGGAAATTCATGTTTTTTCATGAAGAAAGAATAATTTATTTCATGAAGAAAATCAAGATATTGCTGATATCATTGGCCAAATATATTTATGTCAAGCTTTTTAGGTGCGTTCGTAATTATGTAAATACGTCGCTCCGACCCAACCGAATCGTTTGATATTTAAAAACTTATAATTATTACATAATCTTGTCGAGTCATTTCAAATTTTATGAAAATCGGATGTCAGGGACAATCAAAAGTATTCCGTTACATTACGGGGATCAAATGCATTTTAATGGCTCATTTTAAATTAATAGAATTGGATTTTTGAAGTATGCACAAAAATATACATTCTGTACAATCTGTGATGCAAAAAATATTTATTATTAAATTACAGGATCTTTTGTTATACGCATTGCTTGGCTTAAATTATTGTTACTTTTATTATTAAAAAAATTTTCAGAAAAAAATATATACAAATTTCATTAAAAGATTGACTCTGTGGCTAATTTTATTCCAGACCTTTTCTGCTGTTCCGCGAATTGAGTTACATAACTTCCTGACTGTGATTTCTAAAAACGGATTGCGCAAAACATCCCGTGACACGATTCCTTTTATTCTATAACGAACTTTGTTACGTAATATCCTTTCTCAATAACTTTGATATACGATTATTTTTATCTTAAATTTCCTGTTTTTATCTTTCAAATGACCTCGGTGATTCGTATAAAAAGGCGGTAATCGACGCCATTCGCACATTTTGGACGCTGATCGCTTTTTGTTGCTGGTGGATTTTTTTTAAAATGGCTACTTTAACTGAAAAAGATCTTGAAGATTTGCTTAATTTTATAGATGCGAATGTTTCGCATCTAATAGAAGATCCATATCAGAAAGTTTTAAATACGCCTCTCATAACTTATAATGATAGCTTTCCACGACCTCCGACTCCGATGGAAGAAGATATGATAACAGATTTTGCCTTGCCGCCGCTGCTAGAAACGAAGAAATCTGCAGAGAAGACAAGTGGATTTAAAATGTCCTCATCACCAGTCGTGACTAATAAGTTAAACTTTCCTGTAACAACTCTTGCCTCACAAGTGAAAACAACTCCAGCCAAGCCCGTGACAACACCCTCTCCTGCCAAGAAACAGCAAAATTTTATAGACTTTCTTCAATCTTCAAATACGAAAATGAGAGAACAGTTAAAATTATTTAAAATTCCGAAGAAAACTCCTAGTAACGAGAAGAACTTTCCTGTTGCGAAATCTCATTTAAAGAAAAAATCAAAAACTTCAAAGGGAAATCATTTGAAACTTGATGGGGAAAAGAAAAAAGCTATGGACAAAAAAATCAAAGTGAAGAAATTGGACGAAAAAAAGGATAAGGAAATGGATTCAGATTCAGTATTGATTCTGTCACCTGATCTTGAAGATTATGAATATATATTTCAACTAAAAGGTGACAAATTTTTGAAATTTAAAAAACAATACGAACTAAAATTCGCTAAACTTTAAATTTCACCTCATGTTTTTCTTTCAAGAAAAATTATTTAAAGGTGAAAGTGAAAAAATGGGTCAGAGGCGGTTGTCCAAACCGCCTCTGACCCATTTTTTTGCGAAACGTTACATACCAATATTGGTCAATTTTAAAACTTTAACTTGTCATTTTTTTCACCAGAAAAATTATTAATGGTGGCCCATTTTTGACGAAACGACCAATATTGGTTAATTTCAAAAATTTGTACTTTTCAAAATTTCCATAAACTGAATTTTCTTCCGACAATGTTTTTGATATTTATATACTCGTTTCTTTAATTGTGTTATATCAATCATTCATTGATTTCTCGTTTTTAACGATGGTCAAAGTTAAAAGTCAGTTAAATATAGATTTTGAAAAATACTGACTGTAACAAATCACCTACGTCACAAAATTTAACTGAAAATTCTAAACTTCTTCCACCAAATTTTGTGGTCAATAGCGGACCGTGCGAATCAAAATTCAAACTACCAGCCACAGTTATTCGAAAAAATTTTGACAAGAAAAGCTGAGAAATCTGATAGTAGCGTCAACCAACCAATCTCTCTACCATCTTCAACCACATCATCAACCACATCTGAACCATCCAGATTAATAATTAGAAGCAAAAAGTAACTGTCCAGCTAATGAAAAAATGTTGCTTGACGCTTGCTTTGAACATTTAGAATACGATATAATAATTGTATATTTTTCTGCTGTTTTAAACACTTTCCAACATAGTTGAAAAAGCTTTATGAATTGTGTTTTTCTATCCATGCTCTAACTAGTGTAAATATATTCGGATTCTTCAACCACATCATCAACCACATCTGAACCATCCAGATTAATAATTAGAAGCAAAAAGTAACTGTCCAGCTAATGAAAAAATGTTGCTTGACGCTTGCTTTGAACATTTAGAATACGATATAATAATTGTATATTTTTCTGCTGTTTTAAACACTTTCCAACATAGTTGAAAAAGCTTTATGAATTGTGTTTTTCTATCCATGCTCTAACTAGTGTAAATATATTCGGATTCTTCAACCACATCATCAACCACATCTGAACCATACAGATTAATAATTAGAAGCAAAAAGTAACTGTCCAGCTAATGAAAAAATGTTGCTTGTTCGCTTGCTTTGAACATTTAGAATACGATATAATAATTGTATATTTTTCTGCTGTTTTAAACACTTTCCAACATAGTTGAAAAAGCTTTATGAATTGTGTTTTTCTATCCATGCTCTAACTAGTGTAAATATATTCGGATTCTTCAACCACATCATCAACCACATCTGAACCATACAGATTAATAATTAGAAGCAAAAAGTAACTGTCCAGCTAATGAAAAAAAATGTTGCTTTGAACATTTAGAATACGATATAATAATTGTATATTTTTATGCTAACACTTTTCAACATAGTTGAAAAAGCTTTATGAATTGTGTTTTTTCTATCCGTGCTCTAACTAGTGTAAATATATTCGGATGCATTTGACGTATGTTAATGCAATTTACTACTTTGTATTCGGCATTGAAAATGAAGTTTGTAGTTTTATAGTTTATTTACAAGAACATTCAAAAGAATTGACATTTATGGTCAATAGGGAAAAACTGTTTGCTATGTATTTCAATGACCAATTTCAAATATAATGAAACTGATAAGAATGACAAAGATCAAACATTTTACAGAGATTAGAGTAAGTTATAGTTCGTCAGAGGTACATAAAAGAAATCCATAATTTTATTGTCTAATATGGGGGAAAAATTCGTTTGTTGTGTATTTTAATGATGTTACACTATTTCAAACATATTAAAATTGGTCACTGAAATGCACTAGAAGAGATTTGCTAGAGCTTAGCATTCATCATTTATTTACGGGCAATGATTCACTTGCCGTACTATCCAAGAATAATAGTTGCAGGAAGTATGTTTTCGGTTTTGGGAAAAAAACCAAAGGGTTTAAGGTGCTCGAATAATTTTACTGCCGACTGTTTAAAAAGCACTTTGTTACCGTAATCTTAGATCAGGTGTCGATTTTGCAGTACCTGGTAACTAAACAATGATTATTGTATGGTGAATAATATTACAGCGTAAGAAGCATCTTTTTTTCTCCAGTTTGACTGGAAACAAGCCATTTTGTCTTGTCCCCCCTTTTTTATGGTTCACAAAATTTTAATCATCAGAACATGGTTGGCGACAAAGGAGGGAGGAAAAGAATGCCATAGATCAAGATTCATAAAATACTACTGATGAAATAAATAACGAAAACTTTTAATCGCGAAAAGTAGATTCCAGTCACAGGAAAAATCACAGTTTCGAGTTTATGAATATTTAAAATTATTTTTTTTAAAAAGTTCAAACCCTACAAAATCTATTTTTAGAGTTGATGACGTTATCTGAAGAAAACTTGGATTTTTTTTAATACTTAATAAGCTCTCATTTCGAAAAAAAAAAAAAAAAAAAAAAAAAATTTTTTTTTTTTTTTTTTTTTTTTTTTTTTTTTTAATATTGGTCAAGTTAAATTTTTATAATAACATGATTGCGTTTCTGCTAGTACGTTTTAAATGTTCAAACAATGATTTAAAAAAAAAAAAAAAAAAAAAAATTTTTTTTTTTTTTTTTTTTTTTTTTTTTTACATTGCTTTACTTGCCATAACCATTGTAAGTAACAGGATTGGAAGAGCGTAAAAAATATAGCCGGCTGGATTTTCAACATCTTTGGGAGATAATGGTTCGCATTTTACTCTGTCAATCGACGGTACCCATAATCCATTTGCTCCGCAAAATAGAGATTCGTTTCCTTTCATTTTATAACCGTCTTTACATTCGTATTTCACTTCGCCGTTAAATGAAAAATTCGAACCTGTTCTTGTTGCGTGAGCTACGTGCCCCGGATCACCGCAAGTAACTGGAGTACATTCAGTATCGATTTTCCATACGGCAGATTCACCATCTAATACACATTCAAACTTGGGAGTCTTTGTTCCAATTATAAAAGAGCCATCGCGGAATTTGTAGCCTAAATCGCAATAATAGGGTATTGTTGTGCCTATGGGGAACGGTGGATTTTCTCGAGGGTCTTTTAATAACGATAAATTTTTTCCCGTGGGATAATCTCCGCATTGAACCGACATTGTGTATTCTTTACTTTTAATCCAGAACCAAGCCGAAAACAATAAATTGCTCACGTTACTAAATTTGAAAAAAAATAAAAATAACCCTAATTTATTTAAAATAATTGGCATTGAATGAAAATGAACAGGGGATAAGGAAAAAATTTTATAGAAACTTTTTTTTAAAGAAAATAAAATATTTTCTGATGCCTTATTGAACTTTCTGTGATAGATATTTTTAAACGCCTTGAAAAAACGTAAAAATTTATTTCTAAAAATAGAAATGATGACGTAATCTCATTTGCCCGAATTCTTGAATACTTAATGAGTTTCAAATTCTTACTTCCGGTTCGGTGGACGACAAAAATTGAAAATGTAAAAAAAAAAAAAAAAAAAAAAAAAAAAAAAAAAAAAAATTACAGGTCAATGACCTCATATTGAAAATGTCATTTTTTTTCCATTTTTTGGTCGAGCAAATTTTGAAACCATTTTCTAGAGATACAATTTTCTCTTTTGACCTTGGTTTGACCTTGGACCTAGGTACATGTAAAATATTACAGGTCAATGACCTCATATGGAAAATGTCATTTTTTTTCCATTTTTTGGTCGAGCAAATTTTGAAACTGTTTTCTAGAAATACAATTTTCTCTTTTGACCTTGGTTTGACCTTGGACCTAGGTACATGTAAAAATTACAGGTCAATGACCTCATATGAAAAATGTCATTTTTTTTCCATTTTCTGGTCGAGCAAATTTTGAAACCATTTTCTAGAAATACAATTTTCTCTTTTGACCTTGGTTTGACCTTGGACCTATGTACATGTAAAAAATTACAGGTCAATGACCTCATATTGAAAATGTCATTTTTTCCATTTTCTGGTCGAGCAAATTTTGAAACTGTTTTCTAGAAATACAATTTTCTCTTTTGACCTTGGTTTGACCTTGAACCTAGGTCAAATTTTGACCTTAACTTTTTTTACATTGATGGGAAAGTTGTGGTCCAAGTAATTTTTGGCAGAAAAAAAAATAATTTATCAATTATTTTTTTTACACACACACAGATAAATATATAATTAAAAAAAAGATGTTCTTTTTTTAGTGCCTTTTATATCAATCAACCCTTCTCATAAATAAATGGAAAAAAAAGTTAAATTCTAGGTCTTTTCGCCCCCTGCTTCAATTCGTCGTTTTCCCTTTTGAGCGTTTCGATTTTAATGTTCGCTTGGCCTAGCTCCTTTTCGAGTTTTTCATTTTTAGTTTGCACTTGGCCGAGCTCCTTTTCGAGTTTTTCGATTTTAATTTCCGCTTGGCCGAGCTCTTTTTTCAGTCTCGCGATTTCTCCGTCATTCAACTGATGAATTTTGTCGTTCAGCTGGTGGACTTTATCGTTCAACTCGCAAATTTTGTCGCTGGACGCGGAACATTTGTCCGTCAGGGTTTTAACGTCCTCCGCGTGCCTCTGTTTCCATCGGGCCGCTTCCTCTTTCAGCCCCGCGTTTTCAGATTCGAGCTCCCTGTTTCTGTCGACTATGGGCTTGAACTCGTTGATGAGGGACTGGAGATACGGGCGAGGGGTCCAGTGGTCTTCCCCCACGACGAAATAGAAAAGATTGCCCATGTGGGCTTGTTTTTCTAGCCAGGCTTCCTGAGCGAGGTCCTTTAAATCTGAGTTGCCTTCGAAAAAGAGTTTGCGACCTTCGGTGAGATGGAGAAAAAAATCCGTCGGACCTAGGCAAGGTTGAAATTCTTTCGAGACCGGGAGAACGGTGTTCAGCGTGATTCCGGGAATGTGCTTTATTTTGAAGCGCCATTTGCTTTCGTTGAAATCCAAGTCTGACTGTACCATTTTGTCCCGTTTCAGGTGTTTGAAGTTCAAGTTGAGGAGATCCAGGAGATCGCCTTCCCATTGCAAGACGAGCGGTAGCCGGTAGTCTTTGGGAAGGCTTTCGAAACAATAAAAATGGTTCAGTTTTTCGGCACCGTTTTTGTTTTCGGCGCCCGAGAAATTGCAGCGGGATTCGCGTTTGCACAGATAGCCGATGGTGTGGACGAGTTGCATGGTCGAATCGATGGGTTTGCAGTACAGGCATTTGAAATTTTTGCGGGGCCGTTCTCCTATTTCGATTTTTTCCCAAACGTTTCGTAAAAAGTGGCCAGGGGGCGATGAAACTATAATCATGTGCCTGTGTTGCCTGAGTCTGGAATCTTCGGGCTGGCCTCCATCGCACCAGCAGGAAAATGTTAAGGTGCGAGTCCGGCCTTCGTCCCTATCCATGGCTTCCAGAAAACCTGGAAATGCGGGAATTCGCACCATGGCGTGGAACCATTCGGCCTCGTTCCCAAGTTCCAAGTATTTTCGGACGCAAGAAACGGCCCTGTTTAAAGAATCATCTTCGAAAGTCAGCGGGTTCGGGTCCAGAGGCATGGGCCAAATGAGATCGAGGGCTCTCGGTGGCGGGTCGAACGCGCGGTCAAATAGACACTTGGCCTGAGCCATGGGTTTCGTGTCGAAAGGAACGGGTTCCGGTTTCGCCTCGAGAGTGGGATTTTCTGGCGGTGGTGAATCGACGGGTAAAGTGTTCAGTTTTAAAAATTTTCTCCAACACTGTATCATGTGATCGACGTGCTCGCGTTTCTGTTTGCTCGACCAAGAGATTTTTCCCAGGCACCAGACGCAACAACGTCTGGAATTTAAATTGTGCGATGTGGAGCAATGTTTTTCGAATTGGATAGATACAAGAGAAACGTTACAGAGAGGACACTGGAAGGAGGTGGGGTTTCGATTAAGAAATTTCCAATAATGTCTTAAATTCTCACATCCATCTTTCGAAGATTTGTTTTGACAAGGCGGCATGATGCGGTGGGAAACAAAAAAAGATCCGACAAAAGGATAATTTGGGGGTGCGACTGAAAGCATTTATAAGCTCTAACACATTAAAAAAAAAAAAAAAAAAAAAAAAAAAAAAAAAAAATTTTTTTTTTTTTTTTTTTTTTTTTTTTTTTTTTAATGATATAGAAACACGAAAACAAACATTTTAGCCGTTCATAAATGAATAAAAATTTAAATTCTAGGTTTTTTCGCACTATCGAGTTCCTGCTTCAATTCTTCATTTTCCCTTTTGAGCGTTTCATTTTCCTTTTTCAACCCCGTGTTTTCGAATTCGAGTTGCCTGTTTCGATCGACTATGGGTTTAAATTCGTTGATGAGGGACTGGAGATAAGGCCGGGGGGTCCAGTGGTCATCCGCCACTACGTAGTAAAAAAGATTACCCATCTGGGCTTGCTTTTCGAGCCAGGCTTCCCGAGTAAGATTTTTTAAATCTGGGTTGCGTTCGAAAAAAAGTTTGCGACCTTTCGTGAGATGGAGAAAAAAATCCGTGGGACTTTGGCAAGGTTGAAATTCTTTCGTGACCGGAAGAACGGTATTTAGCGTGATTCCAGGGATATTTTTTATTTTGAAGCGCCATTTGCTTTCGTTGAAATCCATATCGGCTTGTACCATTTTGTCGCGTTTCAGATGTTTAAAGGTCAAATTGAGGAGACTTAGGAGACCTCCTTCCCATTGCAAGACGAGTGGTAGCCGGTAGTCTTTTGGAAGGCTTTCGAAACAGTAAAAATGGTTTTGTTTTTCGGGTGAATTATCTTTGTATTCCGAAGAGAAATTACACCGGGATTCGCGCTTGCACAGATAGCCGATGGTGTGGACGAGTTGCATGGCGGAGTCGATGGGTTTGCAGTAAAGGCATTTGAAATTTTTACGGGGCCGTTCTCCTACTTCGATTTTTTCCCAAACGTTTCGTAAAAAGTGGCCAGGGGGCGACGAAACTATAATCATATGCCTGTGTTGCCTGAATCGGGCTTCTGGTGGCTCGCCGCCATCGCACCAGCAGGAAAATGTCAAGGTGCGAGTCCGACCTTCGTCCCTATCCACGGCTTCTAAAAAACCTGGAAATGCGGGAATTCGCACCATGGCGTGGAACCATTCGGCCTCGTTCCCAAGTTACAAGTATTTTCGGACGCAAGAAACGGCCCTGTTCAAAGAATCGTCTTCAAAAGTCAGCGGGTTCGGGTCCAGAGGCATGGGCCAGATGAGATCGCAAGCTCGTGGTGGAGGATCGAACGCGTGGTCGAATAAACATTTGTTTGGGGTCATGGGTTTCATGTCGAAAGGAACGGGTTCCGGTTTCGCCTCGAAAGTGGGATTTTCTGGCGGTAAATCAATGGGTAAAGTGTTTAGTTTTAAAAATTTTCTCCAACATTGCAGCAAATGATCGACGTTCTCGCGTTTCTGTTTGCTCGACCAGGAGGTTTTTCCCAGGCACCAAACGCAACAACGTCTGGAATTTAAATTGTGTGATGTGGAGCAATGATTTTCGAATTGGATGGATATGATGATATCATTACACAGAGGACAATGGAAAGGAGCGGGGTTTCGGTTAAGAAAATTCCAATAACGTCTTAAATCCCTGCATCCGTCTTTCGAAGATTTGTTTTGACAAGGCGGCATGGTGAGTTGGGAGACAAAAAAAAGATCCGACAAAAGAATAATTTGGGGTAAAACTAAATGTATTTATAACCTGTCATATCATTAAATCTAAAAAAAAAAAAAAAAAAAAAAAAAAAAAAAAAAAAAAAAAAAAAAAAAAAAAAAAATTTTTTTTTTTTTTTTTTTTTTTTTTTATAGAGACACGAAAAAAAATATTTCAGCCGTTCATAAATAAATGAAAATTTAAATTCTAGGTCTTTTCGCACTATCGAGTTCCTGCTTCAATTCCTCAATTTCCCTTTTGAGAGTTTCATTTTCCTCTTTCAACCCCGTGTTTTCGGATTCGAGTTGCCTGTTTCTATCGACTATGGGTTTGAATTCATTGATCAGGGACTGTTGGTAAGGGCGAGGGGTCCAGTGGTCTTCTCCCACTACAAAGTAAAAAAGATTCCCCATCTGGGCTTGCTTTTCGAGCCAGGCTTCCCGAGTGAGATTTTTCAAAGTCGGGTTGCGTTCGAAAAAAAGTTTGCGACCATTGGTGAGATGCAGAAAAATGTCCGACGGACCTGGGAAAGGTTGAAATTCTTTCGTGACTGGAAGGACCGTGCCGAGCGTGATTCCAGGGATATTTTTTATTTTGAAGCGCCATTTGCTTTCGAAAAAAACCATATCTGCTTGTACCATTTTGTCACGTTTCAAGTCTTTGAAGGTTAAATTGAGGAGATTTATCAGGCCGCCTTCCCATTGCAAGACGAGTGGTAGTCGGTAGTCTTTTGGAAGGCTTTCGAAACAGTAAAAATGGTTCTGTTTTTCGGGTGAATTATCTTTATATTCCAAATTGAAATTGCAGCGGGATTCGCGTTTGCACAGATAGCCGATGGTGTGGACGAGTTGCAAGGGCGAATCGATGGCTTTGCAGTACAGACACCTGAAATTTCTACGAGGGCGTTCTCCTACCTCGATTTTCGCCCACACGTCTCTCAAAAAGTGGCCTGGGGGCGATGAAACCACGATCATGTGCCTGTGTTGCCTGAATCGGGCTTCTGGTGGCTCGCCGCCATCGCACCAGCACGAAAATGTGAGGGTGCGAGTCCGACCTTCGTCCCTGTCTATGGCTTCCAGAAAACCTGGAAATGCGGGAATTCGGACCATGGCGTGAAACCATTCTGCTTCGTTCCCGAGTTCCAAATATTTTCGGACGCAAGAAACGGCCCTGTTTAAAGAATCATCTTCGAAAGTCAGCGGGTTCGGGTCCAGAGGCATGGGCCAAATGAGGTCAAAAGCTCGCGGAGGAGGATCGAACGCGTGATCGAATAGACATTTGGACTGAGCCATGGGTTTCAAGTCGAAAGGAACGGGTTCCGGTTTGGTGGGATTTTCTGGCGGTAAAGTGTTCAGTTTTAAAAATTTTCTCCAACATTGTAGCAAATGATCGACCTGCTGGCGTTTCTGTTTGCTCGACCAAGAGGTTTCCCCGAGGCACCAAACGCAACAACGTCTGGAATTTAAATTGTGTGATGCGGAGCAATGTTTTTCGAATTGGATGGATACAAGAGAAACGTTACAGAGAGGACACTGGAAGGAGGTGGGGTTTCGCTTAAGAAAATTCCAATAAAGTCTTAAATTCTCACATCCATCTTTCGAAGATTTGTTTTGACAAGGCGACATGATGCGGTGGGAAACAAAAAAGATCCGAGAGAAAAAATAATTTGGGGTTGCGACTAAAAGCATTTATAAACTCTCATTAAAAAAAAAAAAAAAAAAAAAAAAAAAAAAAAAATGTTTTTTTTTTTTTTTTTTTTTTTTTTTCAACATTTGAAATCTTTGAAATCATAGAGGCTCAAAACATTTGAGAAAGAAAATGATACAATTGATGGATTTACATATAGATATTTTACTCAAGATTTTTAGGGATTTTGTTCCTTTAAAGGAGAAATTGCGACTCTTGTCGACCATGCCCGAATTTCGTGACATCTTGACGTACCGCGGAGCCTACCTGTGTTCTTCCACTCCTTTTTCGCCCGTGTACTTGCAATATTTGAGTGGTATTCGGTTTGGATGGTATTTTGCACGTTTAAACTGGAACCATTGGTGTTACGTACAAATTGACGAGAAAACACTAAATGTAGTAATTTATCATTTTTTCCTGGATGGTTTCAAACCCGTTGTTCACGATCAACAATTTTTTCGAGGTTCTATAAGCCGCATGTTTCGAAACCTCGGGATCATTTTGTCTGGATTCGAGTATTCGGAACCACCGAGAATCTACATTTACCGTTCCACGGGCCACGGACTCATCATCATCGACTCTGCTAAAGATGGTTGGATGTGGTTCCACGATGGAAGCAAATTTAAAATAAAAATTGGCCACAGACAAAAAATCCCAATGCGTTGGCGCTTGGCTTATCATTTCGAGATAATTTGGACAATTCACCGCACCCTGATTGTATATTGTTTATTCCCTTCCCAAACTCGCTGTGGTTGTACATCCCCCGTTCAAGAGCTGTTACCGATCACTTTTCAAGCTTCTACAGATTTTAAAATGTTAAATTGGAGCGATGGTGGTGATTCCGTTTCTCTGGCAGCATGGCAACGATTTCAATTGGCGGAGGATGAAGAACATGTGGAATCTGATATGATTTACTATATGGATGAAAAGGAACCGTACTTTTTACCTTGATATGAAAAAAAAAAAAAAAAAAAAAAAAAAATGTTATAGATGACATCACTGTGTTCGAATAATTTTTCGACCGACTGTAAAAAAAAAGCGGCTTTGGTAGGGTAAAGTCAAATCTCCCTTGTCATTTTGCGGTACCTGATAATACGATTCAATGTTAAATAAAATGCATTGTCCAATGAAATAGTTGGAGATCGTTTGGCACCTGGTAATACTAGTGAAAAAACACGTGACTCGTTTTTAAATAAAGTAGTTTCAATATGAATAATGAAAGACATAATCCACATTTACCTTCACATTTAAGAAATAATAAACCTCCTCAAATAACTGCTGAATATAAAGAAAATTATCGGTTTACAATTCTTCCACGAGATGGTTATATTTTGAATAGCGCTGATGCTCGATGGAGAAGGAAAGAAGGAAGGACTTTATTTGCGGAATTGAATGATTCTTGGAAAAGAAAAAAATAAATAAAAGTATAACTCGTGTAAAAAATATTTCTGAATATTATATAAATTCCAATTTAAAAAAAAAAAAAAAAAAAAAAAATTTTTTTTTTTTTTTTTTTTTTTTTTTTTTTTTTGTAACTATTTATGCGCATTTTAAATCTCGTTGCATTTTGCTTTTCTTCATTAAATCACTTGCAATTTGTTTTTTGCGTTTGATTTGTACTTTTAGTAAGATTCCAGTAACCATGTCTGATGCTGCTCATTCTGATTTTTCAGAAAAATCTGACATTTCAGAAGAAAACGAGTTCTTACTTGAATTGCCTAACAATAATTGTCTTCCGGAGACTCAAAAGTCTTTATTATTTTTTTCTGACTCAGATTTGAATTTAGTAGCTCACTATGTACGTACATATTTAGAAAAAAAATTAGAATGGACTCACGTCATGCTGCCCGAAGAAAACTACGATCCTTACCATATACATATTTTTGGTAAAGATAAAAGAAATTATTATCATTATTTTCTGGTATCTCCACCAAGATATTTAGATTTTTACTTTTGGAAACATCAAAATGTAGCTGTAAGCTTTATATTTGATGTCTATGATTTGGTTCGACATATCATCAAAATGAGCAAATTTCCTGCTTCCAATTTTTCGTTACCACCTCATAGCCAGTGGATTTTGGCGAGTCTTTGGAAAGGAGGATTACAAAAGTTGTTTAAAGATGATGATGTCGAGAACGAAAAAATACCCCCATCTCCCTTTTGCTTTCCGGTGGAAAAGAATTTTAAACCGACTAAAAATGGTCCGACCAAATACTTTTTGTATTTGAGAGATGGATCTCCGTTATACTTTGAAAAAGATAATAGTTTATTGAGTTTAAATGATGATGAATGGACTAACCTTCAACTGAAATTGGGAAATAGACTCATTTGAAACATTTGAAAAAAAAAAAAAAAAAAAAAAAAAAAAATTTTTTTTTTTTTTTTTTTTTTTTTTTTTTTTTTTTTTTTTTTTTTTATAACCTAAAAATGGTTATAAGAATACCTTTCTAAAGGTTTTTCATTTAGTTATACTTTTATACTTGAATCGAATTGAAAGTTATTGAATAATTTTATAAATAAGATTCTTCTAGAATTGGAATAATAATGAATATTATAAATGACATGTTTGAAAAAAATCAAGCTATCACACAAGTATTAATCGCAATGATAGAAGAGAATCAAAAATTAACCAACAAAATACGTAAAATGGCCCGATTAGCTGAAAAAGGTAATATGACAGATTTGGAAGATGAACCCGATATGAAAGATGTTGGTACTCAATATTATGATAAAAATTTTGAAGTTATAAAAACAAATTTTTATTTTAAATTAGAGTACTTAGTTTCACACGATACAGAATTAGATATTTTGAAAGAAATTTTGAAAATTCATCCAGATGATGAAATTGAATTAGCAGAGGTACTTATAAAGGCTGTTGGAGATACTTTTGCAAAAGGAATGGAGTTATCAGGTAAAATAGGAGATGAAAAATCGCCAGATGACTGCGAAGAAACAATAGAAAACTAGAAAAATGTGTATATATTCGTAATTGTTATTTTCTTACAAAACTAATTAAGCAATCCAATTAAAAAAAAAAAAAAAAAAAAAAAAAAAAAAAAATTTTTTTTTTTTTTTTTTTTTTTTTTTTTAAGCAATAGAAAAGATTTCGAAAAACACGTACAGTCAAAAAATATTTCTCATTTTGTTTAACAATTTAATTTTCATTTTTACTATTATTATAAAGGATTTATCAATGTAATATAGTGTGTTTAATATGGGTATAAAAAATTTCTGCAAGTTGCTTGAACCACTCACGCAACCATCTTTTTATCCAGACAATTTCGACTCTGTACTTATAGATGCTCAAGGTTTACTGTATGTGGCTATTGATCATTGTTTGGAAACTGAAGAAGAAAACATTTTTCATGAAATTTCCAAGTCGGTGTGGAATCAACTGACAGAGTTGTTTGCTCAATTTTTATCTTATACATTCGATCCCATCACGTTTGTTATATCGTTTGATGGGGAAGGAGTCCCGATGAAATGGGCCACGCAAAGAAAACGCCGTAATAATTCTAAAGATTCCATTCCCAAAAAAACCTTTTACAGATACATTTTATTTGGCGAAAACAAACTGACCCATCGAGTACAAAATTATATAATTTATAAACTGAATGAAATTGAATATCCGATGTCGGTTATTTTGTGCGGATGCAATATTCCGGGGAAAGGCGAGCATAAAATATTTCAAATGGCAGAAAAACCAGAATGCAAATACCAAAATCCAATCGTAGTAAGCGTGGATCAAGACGTATTCATATTGTCTTTTATGCGTTTGAACAGGTACCAAACGATACAAATTTATCGTTATAATAAATTTTATAATATAACTCAATTTGTTTCGAATCAATTACCTTACCCGCTCTCGCGATTGATTGCCGTTTCCTTTTTGTTCGGAAATGATTTCATCCCCGCGCTGATAGGCATTACGGAAACCAACCCAACGAAAATTAACGATTATTTATCCTCTATTGATGAAGACGACGATCCCCCGACAATTATTTCGCAATTTATTGAAAAAATGGAAAAACACATTCAATTGTCAGTCGTGGAATTTGTTGACGCAAAATTAGTCATTTGTTTTTGGATGACTTATCTATGGATTTCAGATTATTACACTGAACGTAGTTTTCCCCAACAATTTTTAGAAAACCAGATCTACGACGCGTTTGACAGGAATCAGCTACTGACTGGGTTGATAAACAAAAAATTTTCGAAAGAAATGTTTCGAGAGGCCACAGCAAATTACAAAGGTTTGGAGACGCAACCCATACCTGATGCAGCTCCACACGTTTTCATTGACTCACTCGTAAATCGTTTAAAGTCTTATTGGATAAAGTCAGGAAACCAACTCTATTATAGAATGAATATAAATAATTCAAAACATAAAGTAGTAAAATCGCGAAAATTCCAAATCCGAAATGGCGGAAAGATTCAAAAAAAGAAAAAAAGCGAAAAGAGCCAAAAATGGCGTCAGCGGCTCGCTCGTATTGCAGTCGACGGTCCAGTCGAACAAGTTGGTGAACTGGATCAGGTGCTAAAATTAAATTCAATTCGTTGTCGAAAACAATAATGGCTTCGTTCCAGTCGATTCTTTGAAATTCCGAACAATCTGCTGTTTCGGCATGAGGGTATTTTTTGTAAACGTCCAATTCCATCACATGTTTTAGGAGCTGAGCAGTGAAAATGACGTTTTCGGGATACGTCAGAGTAATTCGGGATTGGAGAAATTTGTCATTGTACGGTATCCAAGGCGACTGAAATAAAATTTCTCGGAGAGACATTCAGACTTGGTTGAAACAAAGGAAATGGACGATGCCAATAGCGATGATGTCCAACTACAATTTGCCAATAAAGCAACAGTATTGACAGAATATTTTGGCAAAGATGACGAGGGAAAACACTATGACATTTTTGATAAAACAATTTTAATTCCTGAAGGTTCAGATCAAAATATTAACCAATATTACCAGTTTAAAATAAAAACTTTTGTTAATGAAAATGGATATTTACCACAGTTACCCGATATTAATTCTCTCGCCCAAGAATTAATTCAACGCAAACTCGAATTTGTTAGAAAAAATATTAATATAGATAATAAAACGTTTCTGAACCCGTTTAAACCAACTGAAACATTAACTTATGCAAATAATCCAGAGAGAGAAATTCCTGAATTTATTAGAAATATGGTAGATGAGATGATAAAAGATCTAGCAAATAATGGGATAATAGACATTAGTCCAGTACCAATTCAATTTCCCCCAAATTTCGTTTTCCCTGGTCCCCTTCAATCAGAGAAGATAACTAGTTCATCCTTAAATAATTTAGATAATAAAACAGAAGATCCACAAAACTTTTCCGATTTACCTCCACAAATCGACAGTAACAAATTTCTTCCTTCTTTTCTAAAAGCAGGAGATGCTACCAATCCCAATACACGTTTAGCTTATTATTATTTGAAAATGAGAGATTATTCGCGTACTTTGAGGAGATTAATGGGTGTTGTAAGATTTTATCAAGGAAATGAAAAAGAACATACGTTTGTAAACATGAAAGCAGAGACAACAGAACTAAATCATATTTATTCTACAATGCATGGAAAAAATGGAGATGAAAAAGATCGTTTAAAAAGATGCATGAATATTGAAGAGATACAAACATACAAAAGAATTAAGAAAAGTAATGTGTAAAAAAAAAAAAAAAAAAAAAAAAAAAAAAAAAAAAAATTTTTTTTTTTTTTTTTTTTTTTTTTTTTATAAAGCTTTGTACGCCTTTTCTTTAAAAAATTAATTTCAAATTTTTAAGATATTGCGCAAAAATTTTCCCCAGATTCTGCTTGAGATTTTGCAACACGAGCTTCGTTTATAAACTGAACTATTCTCTCATTCATATAAAATTTAACATGATTATCCGTTAAATTAACAGGTTCTTTGGTATCCTCAGACGCGATTAAATTATAACAAATATTATGTTTGGATAAAGTCATCGCCAACCGTACTGTGCTAACATCCACTTCAAATGTGTTTGGTTCGGCTTCCGTAAATACTTTTAACCATTCTTTAACGAGATAGGGTAATTGAATATTTTTCGGAAACGGATGCATGTTTCCGGCCCTTGTCAAACACCAAGTTTCCAGATGGATGCCTTTTAAATAAACTCGTCTTAATGAGAAATCTTCATTGTATTTGAAACTATCGAGGATTTGAATTTTTGAGTCCATTTCAATGTCCTCGGCGGATGCCACAGACAAAAGGTATTCGGTGTTTAACGCAAAACTGTTTGTTGGTCGGCCTTCCAGCAGCGGTTCACTCAAACAAAAAAATGCGTCTCGATAAACCAATCCGATAACAACCGAGTCCAAAACCACTTTTTTCACGTTGATATCAGTTAATAACGTGTAAAAGACAAACGAGATGGGTGTCCAAATGGTAGCCGGAACATGATTGTATTCCACGTATCGATCGTACGGATTCAAAACACAAACAACGCGATTAGGATAATTTCCGTTCACGCTCAACGCAACAAATTGTTTATCCTCGTTTTGAGTTTTGGATTGCCTGGAACCTTCGAAAGTCAGTTCAAAGGGCCATTCGATAACTAAACCTAAAAAGTTAAAATCTAAATTGCTCGCATCACTGACTTGGCGCGAAATATTTTTGTAATAGGAAATTAACAGGTCTTGAATAAACAATTCTGGTTTTCTTAAACTCAGGTCACGATGAATTAATCCCATGGAAATAACACTCGAATCCGAAAAACTAAATTCTGGAACGGGTTTGAAATCTATAAATTTTGGAACAGTAATCGTGTTCCTCGTTAGAAAAGGTATGGTTAAAACTTCCCGACGAGATTGCCATTCCGAAGCCACCTTTACCACGTTGTCGATCGACTCGTCAGATAAAAAACAGATTCGATAAAATGGCGTAGCTTCGCACTTGTCAAAATAATAGCCTCCTGGATATGGTAAATCATGATTGTCCAAATACATTATTGTATTTTTATAAAAATAAACGTTTTCAAATGACGGTCGTATTGTCCCCTGTAAATATTGGCTTACTATCTGAGGATTTGTCACAAAGTATGGAGTCGCGTATAGACGGAGCACGCTATCAGGTTTTACATCTACGCCGATGGGATAAATCATGCGTTCTTTTCCAAGGCAAATTGTCCACAAGTATTGGCTGTTTGAAATGACAGATGCTGTGACATCAGATTTAAAGAAAGATTTCAAAGCCTGTAACAGCGGTTTGTCTGAATCGATAGTTATTTTTTCAGAGGGATACATTCGAGAAATTGTCCAAGTTTCGTAGGGCGAATTTCCCAAATCGAATACGATGATGTCATTTCGGACTACTGAAATGGAACATTTGTGAAATTTACCGTAAAGCGATCCATAGGTATTAAAATTCATAATCTTATCCTTGTTTAAAAATATTTTTTAATCATTTTAATATGTGAGGAAATGAAATAATGACGTTACCTCATTTACATATTATAAACTCGTTTTTTTAAATATTAAATGTGTTGTTATAAAAAAAAAAAAAAAAAAAAAAAAAAAAAAAAATTTTTTTTTTTTTTTTTTTTTTTTTTTAATATATTTTGATAATACTTATGAACTTTGTACATTTCAAGAAAAGGATTATTGTGTTATCTAAAAAATAGTGATTGACCAAAAAAAAAAAAAAAAAAAATTTTTTTTTTTTTTTAATATATTTTGATACTTATGAACTTTGTACATTTCAAGAAAAGGATTATTGTGTTATCTAAAAAATAGTGATTGACCGAATTAAAAAAAAAAAAAAAAAAAAAAAAAAAAATTTTTTTTTTTTTTTTTTTTTTTTTTTTTAACAACAACATGGTCAATTGTAAATTAATATGGTTTATAATACAACATTATAAAGAATAAACAACATGTCCAAATATGGATCCATTCCAAAAATAGCAACGTGCAACAAATCATTATGAAAATTATGCATTTGAATAATGTTTTGTTCCAATCTTCCTTTTCATTCCAAACAAACTGGATTAATGGGTTTTGTTTTGGTTTTTGCTGTTTATGATATTCATTTTCCGGTATGGTTTCCAACGCTTTTAGATACTCTTCCACTTTAGATGCCATAAAGGCCAGCTGATTTTCAATGTCTTCGTTGTCTGCCAATATTTCATGTTCCCAAATGTACACAGGTGTCAACTCGGAGCGAATAGGTCCGTCCTGAAAATAGGTGTAATCCAATTCATTGTCGATTGCTTCCAATTTTTCTTTGTCGATGACTTTTAAATAATCGAACGGATCTATAGCATCCAAAATACCAACAACCAAATCATATATTGCGTACACGGCTGTAACGACTCCCGCAGCGGATCCTAGTGCTTTCAAAGATAACGTACCGATTTGCTTCATGCTTACAACAACTGAATTTTTGAGGACGAGTTTAGTTGCTAGTTTGTCAATGCTTCTGGCTAAGAGTTTTGGCGCTCTGCGTTTCAAAAAATTTTCAATTGTATATTTTGAATAGTCTATTCCTAAATCCTTGACCAAATCTGAAGCAAAATTACCAAGATTTTCGATCGCGGAATCCTCAATCGAAACAGAACGCCTTTTCCGCTTTCGGGTAGTTTGATAATTCATGTAATTAGGTATAGGAGGCGGTTGATCTTGCAAGGGTTGCACGTTACCTGTTTTGGCGGCTCGAATGACAGTTTTTCCGAATAAAAATTCGCCAAACTTTTGTCCGCCTGACACCACGCAATCCCCATCCACGAAATCCAAACCGTATGCGTCACAGTATCTTTTATTAATTTTCAACTCGCCATCAACAATATCCAATCCTCCATGAAAAACGTGTCTCGAAGCTCTCTGGAAAAGTTTTTCGGGCATGGAAGCCAAAACTTTTTTCAAAGGGTTCGCGATTACGCAACGGCCATCGGGCAACCATTCCGTATTGATTGAATGTTCCTTGCAAGATTTTTGACAAGCCAACTCGTAATTATCTCCTATTCTGACCCATTGTAAAGGGTCGTTTTTCTCACATGCTTCCCAGTTTTTCTTAAACGGAAAACAACCTAATCTCTTACAGCTGATTTCATCAAATTGAGTTTTCACCACCACGATGCATTTGTCAGCGATGGATGGGGGAATGAAATAATCTTTATCAGTGGCCGGTCGTGTTTCTAATACGGCATTTTCGAAATAATGGGGAAATTTTCTTTTGTATTCCTCCATCAAGTAACATTTGGTGGCTTCGGTGGCGTATCGAAGTGCATGTACATTTATCGGATTATTCATGGGCTTGGTTTTGTGGAGAGCGGACAATTTTATTAATAAATAAACTCGGGTAAAACAATTACAGTCCAAAAATTATTGTCGAGTGTCGAAAAAAAAAAAAAAAAAAAAAAAAAAATTTTTTTTTTTTTTTTTTTTTTTTTTTGACATCTTCGAACTAGCCACGCTACATATGTTTCTTTTAGCATCCGGTAAAGCATGAATTTTTTTTCACACAAGTTCCAGTTTTTCCTTAAACGGCTCGAGTCCTTCTTCGAACGCTGGGTTTAAAAATTCTCTTGGCACGTTCTCGGGCATGATGAACGAGGCGTAAACCATGATCAAAATTGTAAAGTTTACAACGTATAGTTATAAATGTTCCTTGAAAATTCCAAGAATCGATGAAAACTTTGACGGCAATGTGACCACGGTGAAACAATCGAAAGTAAGAAACGATATAAAAAGCCAACAATCGCGAATTGAAAGCTAAAGCGGGATTTCTAACTTGAATTTGAAAATGAAAAAATGCCATTTTACTTTTTGATACGGAATTATCTATATAATAATATTTAAAAGTTTTCAAATATTGAAAAAAAAAAAAAAAAAAAAAAAAAAAAAAAATTTTTTTTTTTTTTTTTTTTTTTTTTTCACTAAACCAGAAATGAGAATTTAATATTAAAAATTTGAGAGATAAAGATTTTTTATAAATTTCTATTTTACAATTTTAATGTTTCCACTAAAATGACAAATATTACATTAATCATTTTTGCTTAAAATTAAGAAGATGAAACATTCTACTTATAAAAAATTATATCAAGCTCATTTAGGGGTTATAGACGAAAAAAGTTTACTGGAGTCTCGAAACCAAGAGTCGGATCCATTTTATCAAAATCTTATCGATCTGATCGTTACAAACAATGCTCCTGTGGTTCAATGGGATGTAAAACCATTTACCTCAGAGTTTCTATCAGGGTCTCCGCGTCAAAAGTTAGATGAAACTTTTTTCGCTTTCATTTTGCGCGTGGTTGCCATCATCAAAGAAGAAAGCTATGTTCGCACATATCAAAAACCTGAATCCCATAATATAGTGATGGCCTGGATTTCAATTTTGCGTAGCATTATGTGTTCCAGTTTGGCTTTGCTCTATAACGTACATTGGACTCCTGAAACGATTTTCACCCATCTTGAACCCGCAATCACAAAAATGATCAGCAAAGGTGAGAGTTCGGCTCTTCGTCAACTCATGACTGATTTAGGTATAACTCTAGCCCAAAAAGAACTTTACCTCGCTGAACGGTCGTTTGAGAAATTAAATTTTTTACAAGTTTTACAGTTTGGTTCCTTTTACTGGCGTTTTTTACACTGGATGGCTGAAGCTGTTGACTTGAGAGGTGAAGAAATGGCACCGTATAAAAAACAATGGAGGGAATTATTAAAAGGACCACTTTATCGAACGGTTCGGTGTCAGATTTGTATGGTTCATTTTTCAAACATGTTAAAAGAATTCGAAACGCAACTCATGGACGGTAAATTATCCCAGTTGTTTTTTACATTGCACAATCGAACTCACGCCATGAGGCGGGAAACCAACAAGTTTTTACAAGAGCCCGATTACACAGAAGATCAATACAAATTAGATTCTGAATTTATGCGCCAAGCTTTATCGACATAATACGAAGACTTTCTAGTTTTAGATTTTCGAATCGTGTTGATCCGCATTTTCGAAAACATGGATGGAGTCACGGCTACGCGATTTTCGAATGCCAAGGCGCAAACATCTCCGACAAATATGGGACACGAATTCCACCAAACTAAAGACACATCGTTTCCCAAACTTTCAGAGATGCAATCATTTTCATATCCTCGAATGACAGCATCGTTCAATATACCTCCATATGACCCGAGATAAATTTGCGGGTTGACCAAAACGAAATTTGGAGCAGGATTTTTTTGCGTAGGACTGAGGGTAAAAGTAGTCACGTCTGATTTTTGAAAACGATCAATTAATTCTTTTACAGATTGGTAAGGGATATAAATGTATGACATGGTTTATGATGTTGATTTATTATTTGTGCAATTTTATAAGATTAAAAAATCTTATTAAAAAAAAAAAAAATTTTTTTTTTTTTTTTTTTTTTTTTAATAAGATTTTTTAATTTTATAAAAAAATTGTATTTTCAGATAATAATCCTTTTCTTGAAATTTATAAAATTCGTAAGTATTATCAAAATAGGTTTGAATGTTTTTATCACCAACAGAATAACCCAATTTTGCCAATTGTTTTGTTAGAGAATGGAAAAGTTCATAACGGTCATTTGAATGTCTTCTAAGATTGTAACGTTTCACTGTATACTTCACATCTTTTTGGTTACTTTCTACTTCACATGTAGCTATTCTTACATTACTATGCTTTAAATCTTTTTCACCAAACTCGTGTATATCAAAAATTACTGTTCCTCTTGACGTTTGAATTTCCATGATGAGAGGTAGCCGAAATATCAACTGGATTTATCTATTAGTGTATGTATTTATATATTTATTAAAAAAAAAAAAAAAAAAAATATATATATATATATATATATTTTTTTTTTTTTTTTTTTTTTTAATTAAAAGTGAAAATTTAAAACTCTTTTAATATAAAAAAATTGAGTTTGTAGATAATGTCATCATTTCTAAAAATAGATATTTGTTAAGCAATTTTAAATCAGCATTTTATTTACAAGTGCATCTACAAATTCTGTAGGATCTGAAGAATCCCTTTGAATCCATTCTCTAAAAATTAACTCCCTATTGGTTGTCGGACAAATTAAAGTTTGTTTTAAAAATGAATTTTCAGTCATACAATCTACTCTTCCCGTAAAATTTTCGTTTTCCACTCTCGATTTCTCCCTTCTACATGGTGAAGTTTTGTCGTTCGAATCCAAATGAAAATACGGACCGCATACGCAATGTTTTCCGTTCCAACCCATGAATGGGAGGGGATTCGGAATGTCGCGTAAACAATAATCTGCCAAACACATAAAAGGAAAAATGGAAATCATGGGTGTTCCGTCTAAAGATTTCGATCCGCAATTGCATCGATATCGAAGATTTTGCCCCAGAGGTTCATAATAATCGTCAATATTATCCCCGGCCTCTTCATTTTTTAGATAATCCCACAAGACATTCAAATCATCATTTTCGGCTTCTTCGTTTTTACAGGCTTTTTTCTTATCCCCTTTAAACACAACTTGGTTCAGAGGCAAGCATGACCATCCTGCCAGGGAAAACACATGATAATTTGCTTTTAAATTACATTTGTCTACTCCTTTTGGCAAACAATATGTACCTGGGGTTAATTTTTTATTCATGACATATATGCGTTCGTCGTGATTCGTAATGTGAGAAAGGACAAATTCATTTCCGTTACTGCAAAATTTGTTACAGTCGCACGGTTCACCGGAAGGGCATTTGAAACCTTGCAGAGGACAAATGGATTTGGAAATGGGGTTTACGACTCTTTCGAACAAGTTAATTAATCGATCTTTATCCGTGAGATTAGGTTTGTAATATAAATTAATCATAGTAACAAAAATTATCATGAATAAAATCAAAGAAATGTATTTATTCTTTGGCATTCTGTGCTTGATGCTCTTGGCTTTTAACTTGGAACTAGTACCAGGTCGACCCTGGCATGGGCATTACATTTTGATATGGAAATGGAACGAATTTACACTCTTACGGATTTTTCCTCAAGACATATTTGTTTTGGTTGATAAAGATTTGATTTACAGATACGAGATGACTTCTTCGAAAAACACATATATTCCAGCCATTTGTCTAAATACAAAGGTGGAACGGGATATTTTACACTATCGGTACCTGTTGGAATGGATTAAAGAACCGCCGGTGTTGAAATCTTACCCTCCGGATTTGTCTGATGATGTGGAAATTTTGAATTACGTGTCAAAGAGTTTGACATGATGGTACAAAAGCTTTTATAGGATGCCGTAGTATAAATTTTTATATGCGGATGTCTCTCTCGTAATTCGTTTATAATTTTATCTTGCTGAAACCACATTTTGTATACGCAAACGAGACGGATATCTGTCAATTCCAAATACAGATGAAAAAATTCCAAACCAATTTTACAAGACTCATCTGTATGTTCTAATTTGATTCGAAAAGGATAATATGGAAAGATGGATGTGAAACGAGGCAATCTGGGAAGTTTTGAATTGTTAAAAGGAACGAGAATAACACCCTTTGCCCCAAAAACCAAACGAGATAAAACTGGTACAGGTGGATCAAATGCAACGAAATGTGGTACTTTGGAAAAACTCTGAACTACGTCAATCCAACGCTGAATAAAAAAACGAGTTTCATCCATTTTGTTGTATCGACGAAATAGCCTAAAATAATGTTCAGCAATTTGAACTTGCAAACGATCGTCTTGAAATGAAAATTGAAATTGTTCCATTTTTGTGTAAATGTACGCGACTAAATATTGCCATTTAAATAAAGAAATTTACATCTAAAAAAAAAAAAAAAAAAAAAAAAAAAATTTTTTTTTTTTTTTTTTTTTTTTTTTTTAATAATGCCCACCTCTTAATCTTAACACTAGATGTAAAGTACTTTCTTTTTGTACATTATAATCAGATAATGTTCTTGAATCTTCCATTTGTTTTCCAGAAAAAATTAATCGTTGTTGTTCGGGAGGTATGCCCTCTTTATCCTGTATTTTATTTTTAACTACCTCCACAGTATCACTGGGCTCAACTTCCAAAGTTATGGACTTTCCGGTTAAAGTTTTTACAAATATTTGCATCGTTATATTTTATATCTTTATTTATATTATTTTATCTGTAAACCGATTAAAAATATTTCTATTAACATGAAGAATATCCTTCTTCGTCATCACTCAAAGAAATGTTTGAAATATCCGCCACTAAATCATTTACAATATCAACCTCAAATAAAATGCCGGTCGTACAAATCTTTTTACTTCTTCCAACTCTTTTCTTTGTTGCGAAATGATCATTTATAGTAAATGTATATTTTATAGCCGGTTCCACCAACAATGCTATACGTTTGTTTGTAGCATGATAATGTAAAAGTTCGGCATGAACGAATCGTTTCCAACGTAGGTTATTGAAAACGCAATCGGCCAATATAAATGAATCTTTCGATTTCCAATAAGTCATGTTCAACAGTAAGCAAAATATTCTTTTCTGACTGATAAACAATTTTTCGAAATCGACCCAATGACAATCTTCAACGTCCATTACCCAGTTGGATGCTTCTCTCACAGAAACATCGGCCCTACTGTACGTAAAGTCAATGTGTTCCTGATTTTTGTCTGGATATTTCTTCAAAAACTTTACCGCGGGACAAGAAACAGATTTATACTCACTTAAAGTTTTAACTCTGCGGTAAATTGAGAATTTTTTAGGATCCCTGCATAAGTAATTGGCTTCTAATATCGTTTCAACCCAAAGTTGCCAACCTGTTCTGATTTTTTCCTCTTTTGTGTTTAAAAGTTCATAAAAATTATTTTTCCAAACTTGATTCAGTATTTTATCAGTCATAAACTCAACAAGACCATTAATTTTCTTCTGGAAACCTTTTGTTATAGGTTTGGGATCATCAAAGGTTTCGTATATATATCTTTTTTTGGACAAGATGAGGAAATGTTTTATGCGTTGTTCATATTTCAACTCTACGTTCGGTATATTTAAAAATGCATTAATTTGATTGCAATTTTCGACGGGCCATTTATGAACCATTAAGCTGTCCGTGTCAGCGTAACAAACGTCGTAACCCAGTTTTTTCAAATAATGATAGGATCCCAATAACTGATAACGTGCAAGAGTCACAATTGTCATGGCTACGGGTAAATAGGTTAGAGGCGAATCCTTGGCGGCCATAACTCCGTAAAGAGAATTGATCAAGATTTTTATACCCAACTGGACATTGTAATGATAAATTTCTTTGGTTCGTTTCCACTCTTCCTGATGATGCTTCCGCATTTCAAGAAAATGGTCCACGATTTTTGGTAAAAATGCTTCCGTGTGCGGGTTAATAACAATGGCTATTTCATCCGAAGCGGGATCAAATTTCGGATAGGAAAATGTGGACATTTCCACATTTTTTTCAAAATCGTCATCGGAATGTTGTCGGTACGGAATACAAACCATCTGTTTTGCTATTTCGTTGGATAACCATTCTTCCCGAGTCATGATTGTACATGTACCATAACACAAATTGCTGCTTCGTAACGCATTTGGATACATGCTTGAAAAATCCATGACCGAGACGTCTTCTTTTATTTGTTCAGGAGTACAAAAATTTAACGCACCTTGATAAGTTTTTCCTTGGAAAAACTTTTCGTACTCTGAGGATGTTTCGAAAAAAGTTGGATTGATAAAATAACCTAGACGCGTTCCATAAGTCTTAAACAATTCCAACAAGTAACGCGAATTTCCCAAATATAAGACTTGCGTGGCATCCAAAGCGGTGAAATTGGCACGTTCGACCAAAAAAGACAGTACATGTTCCTGTACAAACAACCTGTACACAAGTTCTGAATCTTTTAAACAATAGTCCAAGTAGGTGCGAAACGTTCCAAATTCAGAAGATTTTGATACCGTTTCAGGTTTCAATAAATTGAAGCACTTTTCAACATCTCGTTCATCCATCAGATTGCTGGCTAAAGAAGGATTTCGATACCAACTCCATATTCCCGTGGATTTGACTTGGATTTTGGTTTCTTTCAACTTTACCCGAGCCACGTCATCCAACTTGAAACTTGGTAAATCGTAACCTGAAAATGTTTTGATATAGGTGTAGAGATCCAGAACCGTTTTATTTTTGTATGTGACCACCAAATCTGAACCCACTTTACTGGACGTGTAATGGGAAAGCACTTTGTATAGATTAAGCCAACAAAGCCTTGCAAAAATACACGGGAAATCAAACGCGTTGATGTTGTAACCAGTTATAATTTGAACATCGTCCAACAAAGCATGAAACTTTACCAACATTTCTGATTCAGTTTCAAATGCGTGTTCGTAATCGGGTAAAGGTTTTCCACCTTCTGGAAGCAAATAGAGCAACCATTTTTGAATTCCTTGACGCCTGTTCCATTTGTAAATACTCATCATGACAATTCTGTCTGATTTGTGATGACCTATCGGAATGTGGTTACCGACTAAAGGTACAGATTCAATATCAAACGCAGCCACGGTCCAGTCTGGTTCGACTCTGAAACTGGATACCATCCTTAAAGAATCTGTCAAATTTTGAGAATCGTTTATAAACTCGTACCATTTGTAATAAAACGAATACGTCTGGTATTTTGAACACAAGTCAATATAAATTCGTACCAACCAGTCGTCTGGATCGAAATATCCAACTTTGTATTTGTGGAATAATTGCCCAACATCTTTATGAGGAGCCGTTGTATATAATTTGTAAAAGGGTTTTGATCGATAATCCAACTTGTTTTTAGCTAACCTGTCTTGAAAATATGGTAAAATTTTTTTAGCGTTTCCAATTTCTTGATATAAAACATTATTGCGAGGAAAAAATTCCTTTAGGGCGCCAACGACCTTGTCAATGTTGTTTGTGCATACACCGATCCAATCTTCGTAATATTTATTTTTTTTACGTAATTTCCTTCTTGATCAAGAAACGTAATTTCTATCTCTATTATAGAATTGTGGCGCTTGAGAAGTCTCCAAAGAATAGAAAAGTACATGATTAAAAAACAGGTTGAATAAATGCACTTTAATATAACATTCTAATTAAAAAAAAAAAAAAAAAAAAAAAAAAATTTTTTTTTTTTTTTTTTTTTTTTTTTTTTTTTTTTTTTTACATTTAAAACTTCCTAACAGAAACGCAATCATGTTATTATAAAAATTTAACTTGACCAATATTTAAAAAAAAAAAAAAAAAAAAAAAAAAAAAAAAAAATTTTTTTTTTTTTTTTTTTTTTTAAGTTGTTGAGTCTCAGATATTTTTACAAGTTCTAATCTCTTTATAATATCTATTTTTAGAATTGACGCCATTTACAAACTCGAAATTTTTAATATTAATTAATTTAAAATTTTTCACATCCGGTTTGCTGAGGAACAAAAAATATAAATTCTATTTTTACAATCATGACGTCATTTACAAACTCGAATTTTTTTAATATTAATTAGTTTCAGATTTTTCACCTCCAGTTTGCTGATATACACAAGTTTATGCATCCATTTCTCTGAGAGTATCTTCTATGTTCTGAAACTTAGCTTCTTTATAATCTTTTATAACTTTCTCAAATTTATATCATTTATTGATGAATGAGAAACAGAATATCCACAATGTTCAACACCAGGATTTTGACTTGGAATAATTGATATGCTAAATGTATAGACTAGAGTTTATGCATCCATTTCTCTGAGAGTATCTTCTATATTCTGAAACTTAGCATCTTTATAATCTTTTATAACTTTCTCAAATTTATATCATGTACTGATGGATGAGGATCCACAATGTTCAACACCAGGATTTTGACTTGGAATAATTGATATGCTAAATGTATAGACTAGAGTTTATGCATCCATTTCTCTGAGAGTATCTTCTATATTCTGAAACTTAGCTTCTTTATAATCTTTCACAGCTTTCTGAAAAAGTTTTTTATGTGGTTACGTAAAAGTTGTAAATCTTCTAATCCTTATAGACTAGAGTTTATGCATCCATTTCTCTGAGAGTATCTTCTATGTTCTGAAACTTAGCATCTTTATAATCTTTTATAACTTTCTCAAATTTATATCATGTACTGATGGATGAGGATCCACAATGTTCAACATCAGGATTTTGACTTGGAATAATTGATATGTTAAATGTATATACACAAGTTTTTGCATCCATATCTCTGAGAGTATCTTCTATGTTCTGAAACTTAGCTTCTTTATAATCTTTCACAGCTTTCTGAAAAGGTTTTTTTTATGTGGTTACGTAAAAGTTGTACATCTTCTAATCCTTATAGACTAGATCCCGTATGAAAAATAGCTTAATATCATTATGCTTGCTTTTATAATATTCGATCGGAAATTCATAACGGCCTGTTATAAAAAATCAATTTTACAAAACTTATAAGATTATGTTTAGTTGATAAAAATACTATGTAATAAATAAGTTTTTAACAAGCCCTTTCAAACAGGGTTTCTAGCACATATTTGAAAAACAAAGATTGAATGACTTGCAATAGGTACGTATTTAATAAGTCTTTTCAAACAGGCTTTGTAATACATGATTCAAAAACGAGTTTTAGAAAAGAAGGAGTAAACGCCTTGCAACGGGCAAGTATGTATCAAATCCTTTCAAAAAGGATTCGGAAACGAGTGGGGGAAAACAAGAAGTAAATGCCTTGAAACATGTAAGTATGTCCTTTCAAACAGGATTTTTAGCATATGATTCAAAAAAACTAGTTGGAGAAAACCATTATATTCCATCGCCGTAAGTGGGGACCCTCCAAGTGGGGGTGGATTGGGGTATAGAGAATTTTTTTTTTTTTTTTTTTTTTTTTTTTTTTTTTTTCAGCAAACCGGAAGTTAAAAATCTGAAACTAATTAATATTCAAAAATTCGAGTTTGTAACTAACGTCATGATTCTAGAAATAGATTTTACAATTTCAATTTTTGTTTCTTAGCAAACCGGAAATGAAAAATCTGAAACTAATTAATATTCAAAAAATCGAGTTTGTAAATGACGTCATGATTCCAAAAATAGATATTATAAAGAGATTGAAACTTGTAAAAAAATAATCTGAGACTTAACAATTTAAAAATATTTGTTTAAAAAAAAAAAAAAAAAAATTTTTTTTTTTTTTTTTTTTTTTTTTTTTTAAACAAATATTTTTAAATTGTTAAGTCTCAGATTATTTTTTTACAAGTTTTTTTTTTTTTTTTTTTTTTTTTTTTTTTTTTCAATGTTTGGCTCGTATGATTTTCCCACAGCTTTTACATTTTTTATACAAGCTTGGCATTTCATCTATTGCTCTATCTTGCTTTAGAAAAGAAATATATTCGGGAGCTTCACAACATTGTCTGTCACGAGTATATTTTGTAAGCCATTCTTTACATTCTGATTCGGTAAATAACTGTATCATTTTCAACAAAGGTTCTGACCAAGAAAAGATGATTCAAGCTTTCTTCTTGTGTTTACTGTTAATCTATTATTGGTATTTTTACGCATCACCTCTTTTTCAACACATCGCAAAGCCGCATGCTGGATCCCCTTCCGATCCCCCAAAGCGCCAATTCCAATTTGATTCGAAACAGCCTAATCATTTTCGATTTTTAGTCGATGGAAAGCCTGTTTGGGAACACATGTTACCTGTCGATACTTTTACGTTTCATCGAGATAAAATTGTTCAAAAAGATCCGTGCTACGGATATCCAAACCATGCTGTCGTACCGGCAAAAGGAAAAGTTCTTTACGATTATTTGAAATCAAACTCGGACACTAAAAACATTTTGAATTTTAAGGAAAACAGTTCTTTTACAGTTCAGGAAGGAAACGTGTTTTATTTTAAGTGTATGCAGAATCACGTGGATAGACTCCAAATGTGTCCTTCTGGTACCATACTCACAGGAAACCGGTGTCAAGCTATTGATTCTTGTACGGGAAAAAAGGATGGAACCGTGCTTCCTGATCGAATTTCTTCTCGCTATATTGTTTGCATGAATGGGAAAGAAATGATTAAAAAATGTCCCCCGCAAACGGTTTTCCACCACAATCGGTGCGAGTCCATGGATGATCTCAATCATTATTGCCAATACTTTTCTGCACCTCTTCAGTTGGACGACGAAACGCGACTCGAATGTCGAGATGGTAAACCATTCTACATCACGTGTAAGTCTGGGACAAAATTTATCGACAATGATTATTGCGAACCTGCAAATTGCATTGGATTACCTGACGGAACAAACTTACCACTCCCTGAACGGAAAACGGACCTTTTTAAATTTTCACCGGGCTACATGACTTGTCGAAAAAACAAAATTCACGAAATTGTGGAATGCTCGCAAAATTGGGACGAAAGCCTGAGCAAAGGCGAAAATTTGTTGTCTTTACCCATGGTTTTCGACCCCCAAAGCAACCAGTGTTCTGTCCCCACGTTTTGCGAAAATGTTTTCTCAGATGACCCAGATGTAATTGTACCCGTTTACGAATTTACCAGACACGTGAAAAATTGGAAATTTTCTGAGATTTTTGATCGTGCCGCAGGTTTCGTATGCGAAAATAAAACTCGAAAGCGCAAGCTTCTTTCACCGGACAAGCGGATTTCCAAACGTTTCAAAGAAGAATCTGCTTGCGGACCTGAAATGCCCGAAAAATTGCCCATATTTAACAATTCTAAAAGTTTTTACGATTGTACTGGGGGAAGAATCGAAACATGTCCCCCGCAGACATTTTTCAATGGTTCCGCTTGCATTCCGGAACCGGTCGACGCCTTTAAATTAAACGACTTACCACTTTTCAAATTTGACTCTTTGAATCTCGAATCTTGGATCAAACCGTTTGATTATTCAAAAACTCCCTTAATTTCTTGCCAAGAACCCGAATCTACTTTAATCGAACTGTACAACATTTGCTCTCATCCTGACTGTTCGAAATACGCATTCGTGTCTCAGATTCCAGACATGGCCATTCTGTTACCTCGCGAGCAACAAGCCAAATGCAAATTTTATGAAAACGAGCGACTCTTAAAGAAGGAATCTGTGGATTTCGACTACCATTTTTGGAGTCAAAAAATATCGAATGACGAAAAAGAAAAGCCTTGTCAAGTGGGTCAAAAACTTCAAACGGGGAATTTTATTTGGGACAGTACAGTATATGCCACTTGTAACCTGGATCAGCCATTTGTTTTTTGTCCCTCCACGCACAGCCAGCGTATCCTTTCTGTACCTGGTGGTTACTTTGCCTGCGAGCCCCCGAGTACAAAATCATATGTTTTTAATATAGCGGATTGGACCCTTTTCGAAACCAACGAAATCAAACACATTTGGCCAGCATATTGGAACATCAACGATACCAAATTCCAATACATTCGAAGATCCAAAGCCAAAAAACAGGAAATTTTAACCTTGGCTGGTTTGGATATCAAGTTGGGTGAAAGGCTCAATTTGCTCGCTAGTCAACCAGTCAGGTTAGAACCGAGGTACAGGGTCACGTATCCGCCCAACGTGGCATTCGAATATGACGATCGAAACAGTAAGAATGTGCAAACATCAACGCCGAATCACGGATTTATGGTCAAGTTGAAAAATTTCACGAGCAAACCGTTGAATTTTGCTACGCATAGACCCATTGTTTTTGTTGAATCGTTTGATCATTTACTGTACGTTTAAGCAAGTGTTTTGTAAAAAGAATATGGACGACCGTTCTTTGGCTAATGGAGTTTTATTTTATTCTTCTTTGTACGTAAACTGTGTTCTTTTAGCGATCGGCGTAATGACTGGTCGTTGGATTTTCATGCTTTTGATCTTGTTGACGATTGGATTAACAACTTATATGATGTACGTTGCCTCACATAACGCAGATCATTTAAAAAATATCGGTAGCTGGGCGGAAAACAATTTTTCTAAATATCTTAATCAGTTGAAGCAATTGTTTTAACAAGAAAAGCTCGAACTTTTCTTTCTACCACATAAATATTGAATCGACCTATTGAAAAAAAAAAAAAAAAAAAAAAATTTTTTTTTTTTTTTTTTTTTTTTTTTTGTTAAGAAATATATTTAAGGATTTAAATTTCTTAAAGGTACATTATAAAATACTTTGCTCTATAAATATGTATAAAAATATTTAAAAAAAAAAAAAAAAAAAAAATTTTTTTTTTTTTTTTTTTTTTTTTTTTTTACCTATTTGTATACAATCAAAATTTTATTTCTTTCTGATTTCATATTTCTTAAAGTTTTTATTTTAAACTTGTAATTTAGACATAAAATAGATAAATATTCAATATGCATAGCAGAATAGCAACGTTCTCTCAATTTATGTTTCTTTATTGGAACATAATAAGCTTTAAATATTCTATTATATAAATAATCAGATAACAATACTTTATACATGCGTTTTGATAAAACACAACAAGGTACTAAATATAATATTGAAGATTCAGAAGCATATTTAATAAATGTTTTAACAATTCTGATAGATAAATTTCTACAAGCATGTATGCCTATCCATACATTAAATATTGGTGATATTGATTCAAATATTTCATCATATATGTCACATTGTATAAAATCACATATATTCATTTTATTTAGTAGATTTATACCCTTATATCTATTTAAATCAAGACAAGTTATTTTACAATTTAAAAGATGTATACCACATGCATTTCCTGAACATATATTAAGTATTTTTTTGTTTTTATTATCTATAATATCAAATACAGATAATGTTTCCGAATACTCTTTTTCTAAAATTTTTTGAGGAAAATGATGTTTATTAAATGTATTTATTAAAAATTTTATAGTAATATTTACAGAATCGTTTAATACAGTTAAACTATGTAATATAAAAGTTCTCAGACAATAATTGTCTAATTTAAATGACTTGTGTTTCAAATCAAAGCCCATATATTCTCTTAAAAAATTTTCAAAAAACATCTTTACATGACATTCTTCATATTCCTTAGACATGTAAAAAAAAATTATAAGATTTTTTACTATGGGGTGCATATTATATAGATTTGTTGTACCTACAATAAGATCATAAGTCTGACCTTGAAATATAATTTCTATTTTTGTATCACAATCTAATAAATTTTTTAACAATTTATCATATATAGCTGAAACTAACAAATCTTTAAATCCATTTCTTAATGAATCTATATTTTCTAGCATAGATATATAACTCAATGAACCTTCATTTTCTTGAATAGTTTGAAAAAAATCATAATACTCATTAATATCTCTATATATAATTAAATCCATTTTATACAATTTTAGAAAGAAACATGATTGAAATTTGTACTACATTTATATATATCTATATTAAAAAAAAAAAAAAAAAAAAAAAAAAATTTTTTTTTTTTTTTTTTTTTTTTTTTTTTTTAAATATTCAAGGATTCGAATATTTACAATATTCAAATTAAATAAAAATATTTTTACGAAATCCATCCAGGTTTATTTTTAATTTGTTCGTAAATTAAATATTTACGCCATTCTTTCGGTTGAATATTATGATATAAAGTTTTCCATGTTATGTTTGCATACATCCTATATAATCTATGATTCCAACATACAAATAGCATAAACATCCATAAAATTATAACAAACATTATCTTACCTTTCAAGATGCATGTTAAATAAAGTATGTCAACTGGTAAATTGATTTCAACTAATGGAAGCACGAACAGACGCAGGAAGCGTGAGGCTCCCTCACTTCAGCCGTCAAATAAAAATCCAAAATTAACGAAGCCAAACACTTCAAATCAGGCTAATAGTGAAAATAGAGATATAAATGTTTTACCAGCCAGAATGGAAATGGAGGTAGAGGAAATGAATAAAATTAACGAGCAGCCTATTAACTCGACAGTTGATGAAAATGATGAGAAATTTAATCACATACCCATTTTAAATGCAAAAGATAATAAAAACGCGGAAAATCTGAACAATAACGTTTCCAAGCCCGCAAATGATGATGATGTTAGCATGTCAACTGATGAATCCAACAAACCCTCAAATACATCTGTCGAACCCACAGATGAATCTAAAGAAATCGGGGACAATTCTGATGAAATTCCAAAGGAATCTAACGAAATCGGGGACAATTCTGATGAAATTCCAAAGGAATCTAACGAAATCGGGGACAATTCTGATAAAATTCCAAATGAATCTAGTGAAATCGGGGACAATTCTGATAAAACCCCAGATGAATCTAGCGAAATCGGGGACAATTCTGATAAAACTCCAGATGAATCTAGCGAAATCGGGGACAATTCTGATGAAATTCCAGATGAATCCACTGACAATAATGAAATTCCATCCACTTTGGCAGAGAATGAATCCGTTAAAGGTGATGAATCAGGCGGATATTTTGAGATGTATCTCAAAAAAGGCTATGCCACTCGAAATAACGGTAAAGAAGAATATTATGCAAAAAACTGCGATAAAGATGAATTTTATTTTACAGGTCCAACTGGAGAAGATATTTATGCAACAAAAATAATAGAAGATGGTAATTCAAGTCAAACAGTCGAATATCCGGCGAAAAATAAAGATGGGAAATTTGATTACATTTACGAACGCGGAATTCCAAAGTATCCGGAAAATAAAACTACAGGTAATTTAATTTTTCCTAAAGATCCACAAACAAATGAGGAAATTTATCTCCCAAATTCAGATGGAAAAGTAATTGACTATCCCGCAAACAAATTCGGTCGCCAATTTTACCGCAAGGATGCGGATAACAATGACGTTCCTCTACCTAACAAGTCATATGCAGAAGAAGCGGATGGAAGCCAAATTTATCCAAAATTAAATAACGGAAATGAATACTATCTAACAAGAGATGATAATAAAACTGAATATGGAGCCTATAGGATTGTAAATGGAGAAAAAATTTATTACTATGCTAAAAAAATTAATGATGATGAAATTTATCCTCGAATATGGTTGTAAAAAAAAAAAAAAAAAAAAAAAAAAAAAAAAAAAAAAAAAAAAAAAAAATTTTTTTTTTTTTTTTTTTTTTTTTTTTTTTTTTTTTTTTACATATTTTCCGTATCTTCTGAATCTTCATCTGAAAAATCTACATCCTCATTATCGTTTACTTCCTGATTCTTCTTTTTAAATAACTTTTCTAAATACTTTTCAGTCTTTACCATACATTGAACTAATAATTGATCTTTAGACAATTCTTCGTGAAAGAGTCGTTGTTTTTGCCCAACTATTTTTTCTAAATCATAATACACATATTCTTCAAAAGTATTTAATAATTGGTTCTCACGTATATTGTGTTTTTTATCACTTCTATATTCACTTGTTATTTTCTCCAATATTTCTAATTTTCGTATCATTTCCTGTTGAATTTCTACTATATTTGGTATTTCATTTACTAATTCATTAAATTTTAGTTTAAAATATGCTTTGTATATGGTAAAAAACAAAGTTTGAATTTCCGTAACCGACCAACTTTCACTCAATCTACACTTTTTTTCGAATCCTTCTTCGTCATTACGATTAACAAACACACGTTTATGTTTATATTTTAATTCGTTCGTTAAATTTTCTAAAAATTGTTGTTTTGAATTGGATTTTAGTTTTAGTTTTTCTGACCAATCATCGTAAAAGTTATTAAATTGTGATAATTCCTTTTCTAGAGTTTCAATATGTTTCAAAATTTCCGTATAATAAGTCTCAAAATGTTTTTCAAACGTAAAATTTTCCTTTAAAAAGGTGTTTTTATCGGGTATTGGAATGTTTAATTTCGCATTTAGAGCACTAAAAGTAGAATCAATTGTGGATAAAATATCAATAAAGTTTACGTTCTTAATATTGAAATACACTTGTAATTTATTTGAAAGAGTAAAGTTTCCATAACAATTTATAATAAAGTCACTCTTCATTACGTCGTTATCAAATGTTTTATAGTTGAAATTTTTGGATACATTAAAAGTTTTTAACAATTTCTTACATTGCCTTTCTAATACTAAATATTTTTTATTTGCGGTTTTTCTTATAAATTTAGATTTACTACTTTTAATTTCGGTTACATCATCTTCAGGTACGGATAATTCAAGATTGTTTAACATTATAATCTTCCAGTTTTCAAAGTTAGCGTCATATGGATATTTTGTATGCAATTCCATAATAAAATTTATTGTGTCATGAATAAGTAATTTCATCCATTCTGATTTTTGAAAAATTTCGGAACCTACAAGCGTTGCAAAATTTATCAAAAAGTCAGTAACCTCGTTTAAAGAATCGTCAACATAGTTTGGATTTTTAAAGTTTTCAGATTTAAAAGAGAAAAAATTTGAAGCAAATTCAAACAGAATCTTACATCTTTTTCGAAATAAAGTTTTCCACTCATTGTTATTTTCAATTGGTGAATCCAGAAATAGATTCGAAGCCTCTTGCAAAATAGTTTCATGGTCGTTAAGTTTATCGAGTGAATCCTTATCTATTAAAGTATATTTTTCCATCCAGTCATCTTTTAAACTTGTATTAGTTTGAATCATTTCACTATAAACTGATTTAAAAAGTTCAAGAGCTTTTATTAAAAACGGACTCATTTCCTCAAATTTACTAAACCAATTTTCGTCTTTGGAAAATTCGGGGTTGAAATTAATGACAATACTGTTCAAAAATGAAAATACACTTATGATTTTTTCAGGAAAAGTTTCGACGGTTAAATCGCAATTAAATTGCTCGATCACAGTCTTATATTTTGCATAGTTTGTGAAAATTATTTCTAATTGCGGGATTAAGTTATCATCGTTTGTTAATGAAGCCAACTTTGCAATTTTTTCCAATTTGGCTGAATAATTCGGATTATGATTCAATATGTTTATTACTTGATTTGCGAAATTTTCAGGAGTCACGTCAACTAAATCGGCTTCTGTTTTCAATTTTTGACATTGTTCGTCCACCTGCATTATTATTTCATTTTGTTCATCAAATTCTCGAATAAAAGAATCATCTAAATCATCTATATTCTTATATTTTTCTCGTAATTGTTGAAGGATTAGACGGGTTTTTTCGCGATTTTTATGTAATTTGTAACCTTGTCTACGTTGTTTATAATTTTCTAATCGATTTAATGAGCTTTTACATTTGTCGATTTCATTCTTTAATTCCTCTATATAATTCTGGTTCGTTTGTTCACGTGATTTATATGTATTTAATTCAGCTTTAATATTTTGTAATTCAACAGATTTTTCATCCAAATTCCGTTCTAATTCTTCATTTTTTTCATCAGAAATTTCTTTTAAAGATTTTTGCTGGCTCAAGTTTTGGTTTAAGTCATTTATTTTATTTGATAATGTTTCAATAGTATCCATCAATGTTTTTTCTCTATCGTTTTCATTTTCTTTTTTCAGTTTTTCTACTTGAAGTTTGCAAATTTCAATTTGTTTTTCCAATTCCTCTTTTGATTGAATGCATTTTTCTTTTTCTTTTTCCAGAGTTATTTCTTTAGTTTGATACGTTTTCAATTCATTTTCCAGTGTTTTTTCATTCTCTTCTAAATTATTCACTTTTGAATGTAATTCTTCAATTTCCTTTTTTAATGACTTTTCGCGTTCACTTTCATTTTGAGTTTTTTCATTTTCCAAATTTCGAATTGTTTCCTTGTACTTTCTTTCATTTTCTGTACAGTTTTCTAACTTGCTTTTTATCTCTTTTTGTGTCTGAGTTAATTTATCAATTTCCTCATTTGATTGTTTTTCCAATTTTTTATATTTTTCTTTTTCAATATTCAGCTTTGATTCAAACTCTTCTCGAGATTTTTTATTTAAATTTTTTTCTTTTTCTATTTCTCTCTTTAAATTTTCCACTTCATCTGTTAATGTTTTATTGATATCTTGCAATGACTTCAAATTTTCGTCGTTATTTGGATTTTGTGAATAATTCTGATTCATTTGTAACTGTCCCATTTGGTTATTTTGAGGAATAGCTTGGGAAAATGGAATTGCTGCAGAAGGTGATGAGGTAAAATTACTTTGCGATGCAACAGGTGGAAACATGTTAATAGAGGATGCTGGAAGAAAGGAACTAGATTGCTCCATCATTGGATCTTCTAATGTAAAAGACGATAAAGGGATGGGACGAGTTCTTTTTCTAGAGTTACAAGTATAACTGATTTTTTCTCCGCTACTGTCGACTTGTTTCAGATACTGTTCACTTTTTAAAAGTTCATCTTCTTTTTGGTCAAGTTTTTCTTTCAATTGTCTTATTTTGGTGTCAAGGGCATTTATTTTCTTGTTTTTTTCCTGCAATTCATTAAACAACTTGTCTTTTTCTCGATTACATTCATCAATCTTTTGTATCAAATTATCATTTTCTTGCTTCATATTATCCAGTTTAGTAGACAATGATTGGTTGTACTCCTGCAATTTGTTTTCTAAAGCAGTCATATTAACAGAATGTATAGACGTGTTTTCATTTGTTTTGTAATCGTGCGTAGTTGGCAGCTGATTGAGTTTAAGCAAAAAATCCAAAAAACTATTGCTTTCATTAAAGAGAGTTTTATTTTTATTAATTAGAGGTTGACTCATGTCATAAGCTTGAATCAAGTCATTTCTCAACTCGCGACTCAGCGTATTAACAACACTTTGAGACAAAGAATCATCTGGATTCCTTTTAGATTTGATGATGGCTTCGACTAAGGCTTTAAAGACCATCTTGTTTCATTTTCCCCGAAAAGTATTTTGGCCACTTCTATTAGATCTGTGTAAATCAATTTGTATTTATCAGACGTTTGTATTTCAAGCCACAAAATAACCTTCATGAGTTGTGTTTTTTTCAAATGTAAATCGTACACGTAAAACGGCAAACCGAAATCTTTCCAAGTTTTTCGATCCTTGTACAATTGCAACCAAGTATCACACATGACAGAACCACTGTCCAAATATGATTCATTGGTTTGTTTTACCACCATGGGAGATACGTATTCCAAGTGACAAAATTTGTCTTTGGAAAACGCGCATAATATTCCCACGGGTTCAGAATCTGTGAAGAAAATTTCGCATTCATAAAAATCCGAATCATTTACCTTTTCGGGAGAATTTTCTGATCGTTTCAAAATTTTAAAAATCTCTCGTCCCGTGTATTCGGAAGGTAGAGCCTTGGTCACGGGGAAAAAAGAGTCATAACACAGGTAAAATGCAAATGGACTCCAACGATTAAATTTGTCCAATTTTCCAGAATGTCTCTTAAAGAACCGAAGATTAGCTGCTTCATCCAATGTCAAAAGACGTTTGTCTTTTTTCGCTTCGACAATGGTAACCAAACATTGAAAAGCCGCTTCCCTTCGACACAATTTTGTAAATTTATAAAAAGGATTCCACGTGGCTACTATATATAGCGTAGAAATTGCAAAATGACTATAAATAATTTTGCTTGGTGGAAATAAGGCGCGTAATAATGTATTTACCGAATCGTCAGTCACTTTTATACTATTTTCGTTATCCGTTCCCAGCGTGAAAAATAAAACGGATTGATTTTTATTAAAGTGAATCGGTGGGCACGGTCCCCGAATAACAATAATACTGTTATCTGGAGGCTCAATAGGGTTAATGGTAAATCCCATACACTTGTATGATATAATAGGTCGTTTGAAACGCATGGCGATGAAATGTTGTCGTCTAAATTTGTTTCCATAGACATCGATAAACTTGTCGTACTCAATTAAAGACTCCATCGTAAACTTGGTTAAAGTAAAAAAAAAAAAAAAAAAAAAAAAAAAAAAAAAAAAAAAAAAAAATTTTTTTTTTTTTCCAACAAATAAAAATCTTCATTTGTTGAGTTCAAATAAGAATGTATGATCTAAGTCTTACCATTATAAAATTCTATACTAGGTAAAAAAAAAAAAAAAAAAAAAAAAAAAAAAAAAATTTTTTTTTTTTTTTTTTTTTTTTTAACCTAGTATAGAATTTTATAATGGTAAGACTTAGATCATACATTCTTATTTGAACTCAACAAATGAAAATTTTTATTTGTTGAAAAAAAAAAAAAAAAAAAAAAAAATTTTTTTTTTTTTTTTTTTTTTTTTACCTAGTATAGAATTTTATAATGGTAAGACTTAGATCATACATTCTTATTTGAACTCAACAAATGAAAATTTTTATTTGTTGAAAAAAAAAAAAAAAAAAAAAAAAAAATTTTTTTTTTTTACAATTTCAATTTTTCTTCCCCAGCAAACCGGAAGTGAAATTCAAATTTGAAATGAGATGACGTAGTTTTTAAATAATTATACATTTGATAATTTTTTCATTTCAGTTGTTAAAGGTATAAAATCTAAATATACATCTTGAACTGTTTCGTTCAATATTGCATTTAGAGCCATGTCCAATTTCTTTTTCGTATTCCATGATGTAGTAGATTGTTGAACTATTAAAAAAGCCCACCAGATATTAATAAATTTTCTTTTACATACAAATAACCAAATTCTATAAATTAACATGAAAACGTTAAACGAAATTAGCATTTGAATCAATCCATAAAGAGTTAAAAATATTTTACGATACACACTACATAGGGGTAAAAGGCAGTTAAACCAAGCACTTGTGTCTCTGCTACTTTGATAATAATGTATGAAACAAGAACCGTTATCTGGGAAAATTTTGTAAACTGCATTCCATGACCAATTAGAATGGCTCCAAAGGTTGTTGAAAAATAAATCTGTTAAGTACAAAATAATAATTAGGTAAATTATATAAAAAAATTCCAAAGCCCAAATCTTTAAAAATAATAAATTGCCCTTTGAATCCTTAATGACTTGTATTGCCTCGTCGGGCTTGTCGGCAAGATTTTCGAGATGGCGAAGATAATTTCCAAACCATTTTGACCAAATCGAGTATGGAAAATAAAATCCAAACGCTAACAGCATCAAATAAACAGATATCCATTGATAATAATCATGATATATTGTTACATTTCCATCAGTCCCTTTAGTCATGGTTCCGTTAATGTAGCATTTTGTATCAATAAAATTTTGAGTTAGACTTTTTACCGTCGATTGGCATATTATGTTTTCTCCAAACAATAGACGAGCCATGCTGAGACCTGTACAAAACAAAATTAAATTCCGAATATAAATTTGTTGGAAATCAATTCAGATACTATAACTTTGACTCTTTTTAGAATTAAACTTGATCAGTTGCAAAAGAGAATTCATCATAAATCTATATTAAAAAAATCTTCTTTACTTTAAAGGGCTTAGTTTTACAAAAAAAAAAAAAAAAAAAAAAAAAAAAAAAAAAAAATATATATATATATATATATTTTTTTTTTTTTTAAATCTGAATCAGAAAAATATTTTTCGTAGCCCACTTTCTCTTTTGATGCTAACCTTTTACTGCGGCGAAGGATAAAGTTTTCTAAATTTACATGTGGAATTGTTTCTATCGATTCATCTATTTCTATCGCTTCCCAGCCACCATGATCATCAATCCAAGGTAAAAGTTTTTCTTTCATAATGTTGAAAAAAAATAAAAACAGGAGTTCATTAGAAGTATAATGCATCATGAAATTAGAGACAACACACATGAATAACATGATCCGAGACCAACTAATATGATTTGTAAAAATTTGATTGTACAGACCCCGCAACATTGCATCTAATTTGTCTTCTGTTAAGTACCGAAAATAATGATGAGTTTGATAGATTCGAAAAAAGTTTTCTTTATAAAAACTTTTGCAAAATTCCAACACATGTTCGAAAATATTTTTTTCAATTGCATTTAAAGGAGGAATAGATTGTTTCATAGGATAAAAACTTTTTATGATATTAGTAACAACATTCAACAAAATGTAATTTGGTCGTACAAGTTTATTAGCCATAATGTTCTGTATTGAAGAGAAAATGAAAAATCCTTTACTTTATTTCTTCACCTTGTTAAAAAAAAAAAAAAAAAAAAAAAAAAAAAAAAAAATTTTTTTTTTTTTTTTTTTTTTTTTTTTAAATAATAATAATTTTAATTGAAACTTTCTTTTTCACATTCTTGGATTCTTTTGATATTATCTACATTGGCATTATAATATGATTTATCGTGATCTAACAGTTCGTCATACAAATCTCTTTCAAATATATCGCCGTCGCCTTCAAGAATGATATCATTCATGTCATCATCCTCATCAGACGAAACCTCAATCGGTTTATCAAACGAATTATCAGACGAAACATCACTGGGAAAGAGACTGGTATCACAGCGAGCGTAAAGGGGTAAATGGTAACTAAATACACTTTTATAAACACCACAACATAATAATGGCCTCGATGAAAATATGGCATCTATTGTTGTCCTACCATTAGTTGTAAATTCTTTGGGATTGTTTCGCATTTGCAAGTAAAATACATCATCCAATGTATCTCTGAGATATAATCCTTCTTCTGAATTCATTTCAATATTAAAATCGCCAAATAATATTGTAAATATTTCTTCAGTTTTTAATAAGGTTTTACTTATTGCTTTTAAAATATTCTCTGCGGAGGTTTGAGGTTTCGCGTACAAAACAGCAATTTGGCATCGCTTCAATTTTACTACGATAATGTGAACCCCGATTTCATAATTTGCATATTTTTTATAACTATTTTCACCAAAACTCTTTTTCTTGAGATATATGGACACGCCAGACGGTTTTGGTGTAGAAAGGTCACTAAGAATTTCATAGGGTCTATTAAAACCTTCGAATAGAAATGTATCATTAGCAGTAGTCCAAGTTTCGGCGAAAAGTAAGATGTCGCTATTCATAAAACAGGGGTCGCTTTTAATATCGTCGTAATGTTTGCGGAGCGATTGTACGTTGTGATACATCATTTGAAGACCGTAAGGCTCATCACATTCCCGTAAAAATTTATATCTCGGAATGACGGGATTTTTCCTTAATCGCTCAAATGCTTTTGAGATAGGATTATCTTCTTTGGGTGATTTTGAATTTGGGAAAAGGTGTAATGTATTTAATTTTTTACAGCGAGAGCAAGCCACATTATAGAGTTGAGTTGACATTTTCGGTGTTAAAACAACCGCGCACTCCTCGAATGTTCCTCCTTGAGATTTGTGAATGGTCATGGCTTCCGCTACTACAAGTGAAAATTGATTTCTAAAAAAAAAAAAAAAAAAAAAAAAAAAAAAAAAAAAAAAAAAAAAAAAAAAATTTTTTTTTTTTTTTTTTTTTTTTTCAAATTTGCATTTGATACTCGATAGGTGGACCAAACCATCCATGAGTAAGCACACTTTCGAGTTGTTTAGCAGTATTTCCTTTAAATCGATCAATTCTTTTTCGAATGACTCGCCCGTCAGCTGTGGAGACTTCGTATACGCGTCCATCTTCCAAATTGTTTTCTAAACATTTTACTCGGCCGTTTGGTAATTGAAAATATCCTTTAAAATACACTAAATCAACGGAATGGTTAGTTTTATATTTAAATACAACATCCTGTTGAATGTCATGAATAATAACCCCATCAACTTTGAAAAGCGATGAGCCGAGATTATTTTTGTTGGAAACGTACGTTTGTACGTAATATCCTTTGACTAATTTCAATTGCGGTAAAAAATTTAGCAAAATAGCACGTCTACACCAACTTGCTGTGTCGAATCCTCGAACTTGATAAACGTCCAACAAAATAATTTCACCATTTTCCATCTTCTCTGCAGCAAACACATATCCGTCTCCCAAAGTCTGGTCGCGACGAATCACACATTCGTATCCTTCCCATTTTTCTTTCACTCGGTCTGGATAACTGTACACGAATCCAAAAATTCCATCCATTTTATGTGCATATAAGTACTGGTTTCCGTCGGGAATTTCTTGCACATAAGTTACAGGTTTTCGAAAGACATTTTCATTTAGCTTGTATGAGGGCGTAGAAAAATGACTCATGGCTTCGTAAATGCGTTTGTATTTACTTAAAGATTCCAGCAATTCAAACGGTTTAAAATTTTCGAGCTCTTTCTTGAACGTTCCGTATTCCCATTCAAACACCAACTTGTAGTCTAAACCACTTTGAAAAGCGTACAACTGTGCCTGCGAATCGATTTCGACGTAATCTCGAATTTCTTCTGTGAAAGGATTTTGGAAATTTCCCGTTTCGTGCAAAAATAATTTATTCAAAGATTCCTTCCATTTCGCGTAAGGTATTTCTACCGAGTGAACCCATTTAAACCATATGTTGTCGTGGTAAACGGAATGGGTAGATTCGATGCGTTTTATCTCCCACGTGCCGTTTTTGAATCGGAAATGTGGTTTAGCGTAGTATACAACTTTTTTCCGCGTCGAATAACCCAAATTTTGGAAAAACGGAGCAAAAGACGAAGAATGTTGAACTACAAGCCTAAATTCGTATTCGTGCATTATAGCGGTTATAAATTTCTTGTAGTTGGGAACTCGTCCACACAATCCACGAAAATTTGAAACGAACAACTAGTAGGAAAATACTTAAAATGGATAATAATAAAAACATGAGTTTGAAAATACTTCGGCGTACTGTCACATAAAGAATGGGTATAAGTAGAATGGGTATGGCCATGCATAAAATAATAGCATAACTGATATTTTTTTCAAGCGAACCAAACGAACCCGGGTTAAGTTCATCTAATAGTAACAATTCTTCAACCTGGTCCATAAGCTTTATTTAACACTAGATTTAAAAAAAAAAAAAAAAAAAAAAAAAAAATTTTTTTTTTTTTTTTTTTTTTTTCAATCTTATACATATTTATAGAGCAAAGTATTTTATAATGTACCTTTAAGAAATTTAAATCCTTAAATATATTTCTTAACGAAAAAAAAAAAAAAAAAAAAAATTTTTTTTTTTTTTTTTTTTTTTTTTTTTTTTTTTTTTTTTTTTTTTTTTTTGAGAATGTAATTTGAAATTTATTTAATATTTAAAATTTCGTATTTGTGATTTGACTATTTTTAGACTATTTCTAAAAAAAAGATAAATCTAAAATTCAGTTTCATTGAGGTTTTGAAATTACAAGTACATGGCTAAGGAAAAGTGGATCCATTTAACATTTGCGCCAAATGTGTTAAAAGGTGATAAACTCTATGAATTAGTAATATACGTGGACCAACACAATACGTTTTACTTTTTTGGAAACTCAGTATTTTGGTGCCTGGGTTTCGAAGAACCTCATATATCCTTGCAACAGCTGGTTCCATCAACGGAACAACATAAACTTTCTTTTGGGAGCGGAATATTTTTGAAAGAAAACACTGTACGCAAATTGATAAATGATAGATTAATATCTGGTAATTTAAAATATAAAATATTTCAAACTGTTAAGAGATTTCAAGCATGGTTTAACAACTACCTCGTCATATGTAAGAGTGGTCATGGAAAAACTTGCCCTTACTAAATACAACAGTAAAATTTTTTATTCCAAGAAACGAATTTCAATTTTTTAATTTTATTTTCTGTAATTGACAAAACACTGCTTAAAATCTCACGATCACGATTATTCATCAAAATTTTATATGGCCTTGGACCAATCATTTCCTTTCCGGTCAATAGTCTGAGGTAAGCTTCATTTGCCGTTTTTGAATTTCGAACATCCAAGAAAATGGGACCATCCGGTAAGGAACCTCTCGTTTCATCGTGAAAAATTGGAGGTTTAAATTCCACACCTTCTAAAAGGTCGTTGTATGGCGGAACATGATTTCTTTTACTGGCCAAGTGAAGATAATAATATCTCCTGTCACGATCGATAGCGAACAAATTTAAATGACTAGTTAAAATAACCAAATGTTTAACGCGTGGAGATTTCTTAATCGTAAACCCAAAAGGAGGCTCGACGACAAATAAAAAATCAATATCTTTTTCGACGGTTGTTTCGACTTGATAATGAGACTGGAATTTCCATCGACATTTTAAATTTACCTCTTCTTGATAAGAAAAACACATGTCCAAGTAATAGTTTAACAAGTACGGCTGACGTCCCAAATTACCAAAAACAATACAAGCATCATGTTTTCTCCAAGATGCAACCATTCGTTGAAATCGACCTAGTTCAGTATAAGGTTTTCTAAATACGGATTGCTCCATGCGTTTTCGATGTGAGGATTCGTGTATCCAATCTGAATCGAATGTATCCATACCTTCGTAATAATATTTTTCCACCGTTTCATTAGCGGGTATAAAAACTGATTTCTTTTTTTCCATACTTGCTGTAAAAAAATGTTGAAATTCTAATTTATAAATATATTGTGTATTTAAAAGATGTGTATTTAATGTGTAATGTGCAATTAGATGTGTATTGTGTATTTAAACAAAGATGATGAACGATAAAGTTTGAAAAAAAAAAAAAAAAAAAAAAAAAAATTTTTTTTTTTTTTTTTTTTTTCAAACTTTATCGTTCATCATCTTTGTTTTCCGTTTCGATATCAGATTCTCTTTTTTTATTGACAGCCTTTTTTTCAACTCGAGATTTAAACAGTTTCTTTTCAAATGTGACATTTTCATCTTCACTTATTTCCGTTTCAGGAACTATTCGTTTATCTCCTCGAAGTCTCAAACTCTTTACGAGTTCAGCCATTTTTTCCCTTCCCATGCTATTCATGTACATGATGGCAATTTTTCCTTCCAACTCGCCATTCATGAGCTCTTCTTCACTAAATTCAATTTCGGGAAGAATGGCTCCAATAGTTTGGTAAAAACATTTTCGCAAAATGTCATAAATATGTTTTGTAGGGTTGGGTGTATCTGCCATCATTCTATACATTTCTCGAACTGTTTGGACATGGAGTCGTTTAAATTCACTTTCTTCATCAAAGTTGGATTTGGGTTCACCCTTGTTGGCAAAACGAAGATTACCGATGTAATATTTGCATTCAAAGTTGGGTCCGTTACTGATGTTTCCCGCAAGACCGTCCACTGCCAAAATTTCTTTCATTTTGATTTCGCGCTGTGCGAGCTGTTTGACTATGCGTATGAGTTTATCGTTTCGAACAAAACCCTGGCACAAAATACAGGCCATTTCATCGTCGCCGTACTTTAACAGTTCCTGCGCAATTTTGGGATGAACTGGCGTATGGGTTTTGAAAAGCTTGAGAACAAAATTCCAACCCCCGAGTTGAAGCTTTTCAAGAATCATTCCAACCATATGTAATTTCATAGTTTTCATGGTTACAGAGTCCTCACCGTTCGTGTGGAAAGTCTCGACAGTGGAATTTAACAGCTCGCGAATTTGAGCGTCAAGTGTTTTAGGTTGATTGGTTTCCATCTTGTTTATTATAGATTAGCATTTTCATGAGATTTTTAATTTCCTCTTCGTAATTCGGATCGCTCGCCAAAAACAGTTTGAACGTGTCCATGGTCCAAAGCAACTGGGTATTTTGATGTTGTCCTGGCATCGTTTCGAAATCATTAATCTTACGGACAAACTTTTGGACTGTCCCATGAAGGCTCTTGGCCGTCTGAAAAATCCCTTTCACAACCCTGCCATTATTTCTGTTCAGAGTTTGAACTAGATAGTTGTAACCGATCGTGAAACCCAGTTGGTCCGCATGGTCTTGAAAGCAAACGGCCGGAAACATTTGGAAAAAAGCCATTTCTTTCACTCGATTATTTTTACCCCTGCAAAATATACCTTTCAAGAACATTTGCAACTCGTAAAACGGTACTAGAAACGTGGAATAGTGTTCGATTGATTCACCTGATCTAATATTTCTTAAAATGTTGAAATGATCGGATTTTTTGACATGGTGGTGGATGATTCGATTCATGATTTTGACAAAGTGGCAATCGGGATATGATTTCCAAAAGAATTGACCTCGACATACCCTTGCCATGAAATCCATAACCCAGTTTCCGACCACGTCCATGTCAACCGAGCAAGCAAAACAACAAACCATGACATGAATCATGTCAAAGGAAATTGAGAATTTTCCAAATGTTTTACGAATAGCGGAAGATATTTGTAATTGTGTGAGTAATTCTACGGCTAAATTGGGAAGAGAATCGTTTACATGTACGGGTTGCCACTTGGGTTCGCATTGTTGAACGAAAGGAACCAGATCATTAAAGTACGTATCAAAAAAGTCGATTGAGTTTTTGGAGGAGTTCAAAATCTGATACATGGTTTCCAGAATATTGTCTAACATTTGTCTCGCCTCGCTCGATTCGGAATCAGGATGTTCGTGTATAATTTTCAAAAAATCAGCTAGAAATTCGTTCATGTCCTCGAAACGATCTACATGTGATTGAGTGGTGAACGGGGCGTTGAGGGCTTTTAAAAATCTCAGACTTTTTACCACGCGGTTTAAAGATTGTCCGACGATTGTTTTCGAAAATATTCCTTCCACATCGATAATCGTGAAATTCATGGGTACGTTTTCATCTCCCGTCCATTCGTAAAATGCTTGTGCCAATTGACTAGAACGAAAATAATCATTAGAAATTCTTGTGATGTATTCGTAAATGTTAAAACCCTTTTGACATTCGTTGCAAAACAGCGCGGGTCCTGAAACTAAAGAAACTTTTTCTGGATGGCAAATGTCAGTTTGGATGAGATTCAAAAAATGCATCCTCTTGATTGTTTTTATTCATTGATGTAAAAGTAATTTTTTTAGTCTTGCACACCGCACAGTCGCCTCTCAACATCGGTCTACCATTTTTTGACATGGTTTATGACACTTTAACAGTGTTTGTTTTTCTTAGACACTTTGGACAATGTACGAAAATGGTGGAATCCATTATAGTTTTATTCTTTACTTTTTTTTCCTTTAAAGTTTTTACACACAAGGATGGAACACAGGTACGAAATTGTCAGATTGCATGAAGAGGAACATTTATCCGAGCGGCAAATTGCGAGGAGACTTGGAATCGCTCCTTCGACGGTTCATTATTGGTTGATCAAAGAAACTTTGGGCCCGCCTTCCGTTCCCAAAAAGCGTGGAAGACCTCGCGTAACGGACGAAGCTTTAGACTTGTACATCTTGAACGCATCCACAACAAATCCTTTCATGTCAGCTGTGGAAATTCGAGACGAGCTGGCTCCCAGAGTCAGTGTGGACACAATTCGCAAACGTTTGAAAGAAAAAGGAATGAGATGTCGAATTCCAGCACGCAAGCCTTATTTGAAACCCGTACACATTCAAAAACGATTCCAATTTGCAGTCAATCACATTGGATGGGGCATGAACGAATGGAATAATGTGGTGTTTTCGGACGAAAAAATATTTCGAGCTTCATCAAGAGGTCCTCTGCGTGTTTACCGACCGCGAGTCAGTGATCGATTTGATCAAAATTATATTGTGTCAAGTAGTAATCCGAGAGGAAGATTTACTATTTGCGTTTGGATGGCGTTTGGAAACAATTTCAAATACATACACAGAATTAGACAGAGAACGTTAAATGCCGATTACTATGTGAATGAAATCCTTCCAATTATCGAAGACGACGTCCTAGACAATAATTTAACTTTTATGCATGATCTTTCTCCGATTCACACGAGTCGACTCGCTAAACACTGGTTGGAAACACATAACATAACTGTAATGGACGATTGGCCTCCCAAAGGTCCAGATATTAATCCAGTTGAAAATGTGTGGGCCGAACTCGTAAGGCGAACGCGTCCAGATTCGGCCAATAAAGACCAATTGTGGGAAAATATATTGTTTGCCTTTAATGAATTAAACGATGATTATTTTAATAATCTCATTCAATCCATGCCCCGGAGAATAGCGGCTGTTTTACAAAAACGTGGAGGTTGGACGAAATATTAACAAAATAATTTGATAGAATAGGTATCTAAATAATATTCGAATAGAGTCTTTTGATCATCTTGCGTCACATATCTCCAGTTGCAAGGTTTTATTCTAGCATTTCTCAAGCACATTGGCTTAATATGTGGCCATTTTTCAACGCGCATAAAATACAAGTCGCGTTCCGAATCGTAATTTACTTGCTCGATATCGGGAATGATGGATTTGAGATCCTCGACTGCATCTCTGCCTTTGAGAATAAATGTATTTGAATTGTAAAAGTTTTCAATTTGAACCCTTTCTTCAGGTGTAATAATTTCATTTGCAACAGCTGCGTCCAAGGATGTAATGCTAAACCTTCCGTAATACATGACAAAGTTTTGTTTGAAATAAAAAAGAATTTTGAATTCTAGAACATTAAATAGACCTCAATTCCTCTTGAAAAAAAAAAAAAAAAAAAAAAAAAAAAAAAAAAAAAAAAATTTCCGTAGGATGGAAGTTTACATTTTAAGCTCATTAAATATTCAAAAAATCAAATATGTAAATGAAGTAAAATCATGATTTCTAAAAATAGTTACAACTATTCACTTGAGCGAGCTAGTGAAATTAACAACTGGGCTGAGTACCAAGATTGTGGATCGTATAATCTTAATTGTTTTTTCACCTCTTGTAATTTCAATAGTTTACATTTCTCAATTTTTACTTTAGCAGACAAACATTTAGAAAATAAACTACGTTTAAAAGAAGTAGAGCTTGTATTATTCCATATACTTTTATAGGGTTGGGTGTCAGGAGCTGTTGACTCATTCAAATTATTTTTATCACAAAGAATAGATTCTAAAGAGGGTAAAATTTCAGGAGTTGAAAGACTTTTGAAAAACGTATCGTTTTTATCATAATCAAACGAAGCTATTGATTTTTCTTTTGTTACATTACAAGTAGACTGTAACAATAATTCATCCCATGAAAAGGAATCAGACATATTTAAGAACTGGGAAAATTTTAAAACTTCTTTTTTTTCAATCTATGTTTCTTTGTCTCAAATTTTTAATAACTAATCCTTCATAATACTCCTGCATCGAATTCATATCGAAATGGTACAAATGCTTAAATTCTTCTTTAAAGAAAATCAAAATATCCACTTCACGAAACGAAAAAATGTTATTAGCTTTTAAAAATTGTCTAATTGCAGATTTCACATCATTTATCGTTGTCTTGGTTCCAGCCATTAAATTCACATCCATAAATAATTTAAATTGAACGTAAATATCCATGTCAAAGATTCAGAATATTTAAGGCTTTAAAAAGATAACGTGTGAAAGATGGTGCAATACAACTAAAATGTGCATGGTGAAGACGCTGTCCTTTAAACACCACGAAAAAAAAAAAAAAAAATTTTTTTTTTTTTTTTTTTTTTTTTTTTTTTTTTAAATAGGAATTTTAATTTTTTTAATGTTTAAAGATTCAAGTTTACGAAATGCTACTGAAATGACGTAATTATTTCTATTAACAAATAATGCAATAGATAAACGTACATTTTTCTAGAATCAAATAAACCTATATTTAAGAACCATATATTATATTTAGCATCATAATAGCAATCAATATCTATGGCCTCAAAAGTTCCATATTTATATCGCTTGCTTGATTGAATTAATTTTCTTTTGTAACTGATATTATTTTGTTCAATTCCATAAACATTTTTCACATCGTCAGGCACATGGAATCTTTCCTGATTCCGTTTACAGGAAAACATTTCTTAAGAGTTGTGATTACTTTGCTTTAAACAAAAAATGGATGGATAAAATTTGAAAACATCATATATAACTACCAACTTTTATTTAAAAAAAAAAAAAAAAAAAAATTTTTTTTTTTTTTTTTTTTTTTTTTTTTTTTTTTTTTTACATTGATTCATAACCTGAATCATCATCAAAAGTGTCGTTAATTAAAGTAATTCTTCCTCGATCTGCTTCATTAAAATATTTACGATCAACTTCTGAAAGTGTTTCCCCACATACAGGACATTTGAATAAACGATTTTGAAAAAAGTTTAAAAAACATCGTGTGTGAAAAACATGTTCACAATCCAAATAATAAGTTGTTCTTGTATCGAAAATGAACCTACAACATAATAAGCATGTATCCATAATTTTGTAACAGAAAAATTGTTTTATTCTTTTTATAAATTAAACTAACACTTTTATTATATATTATTTAAAAAAAAAAAAAAAAAAAAAAAAAAAAAAATTTTTTTTTTTTTTTTTTTCAAATGATACCATCTAAAAACTTTACGAATTCCTTTGCAAACAATTGGAGAAATTAAATTTATTAGTTCTTCTGAATCTATTTCACAATCAGATAAAGTTTCGTCATTTGAATCTAAATCTGATTCATTTAATCTTCTCAAATCCTTTTTCCCATATATTTCAGAGCGCAATATTTCTCTATTCAATCTTTTCCGACAATATGGACATTGTAATTGATTCTTTGATTTTTCAATCAATAATTGAATACATTTTTTGTGAAAAGAATGTTTGCATTCCAAAAGAGTAAACAAATCTTGAGATTCCTGAGATTCTAAACAAATGCCACATTCACCCATGATTAAAATTTATAAGTGAAATATGAAATGTAAAATTTTAAAAGTGATTTTATATTAATAATCTAAAAAAAAAAAAAAAAAAAAAAAAATTTTTTTTTTTTTTTTTTTTTTTTTTTTTTTTTAATAAAACAAGATAACTGACATGTATTGCAGTGTATACAATTTACTTTAACGATTGAAAAATCAACAAACCAAACTGAAATTTTTAAAATACCTGGAAACCATAAATGCCGTTGATCCATCCTTCGGTTTAGCCCATCATCGAGGGGTTTTTATAATCGTTCGCATTTACTAAAGCATGTTGATTGCCTTTTGGCTCCTTTTGTTTTTATACGTAGGCTTAACACTTCTTTACGCAGCAACAAAAACAAAAACTACACAAATATCCCCATGGCCAATTCTAACAGTTACACCGAAACCAGAAAAGATGAAATCAGAATGTAAAACCAACAGCGATTGTCCATCGAGTCACGTTTGCCTCGGAAATCAATGTATTCCAAAACTTATACGTTACGGCCGATGCAATCAAGCCACTGGTCAATGGATTTCATACGTCCATCAAGGTGTTACATTTGCCATTTGCGTTTGCTCAAATCCACATCTCGTGACCCAAAAATATTTCGGAGGAAACTGTGATGTAAACGTGGGTTGCGGAGTTCACGGTCGATACATTTTAGACAAAAACATTTGCGAATGTGATCCGGGATACAAAGCGGTCAATTTCAGCTGTAAAAAATTACCAGCGGTTGATTACATGAATTCCATCCCTTGTGAACCCGATGAAATCAATGTTTCACAGTTAAATTCTTCCCACGGATTTCATACAGATTACATAAAAAGTTTATCAAAGTTTAAATGCGTGAAACGACCGTGTTCTTTTGATGCTTTGAGTGGAAGGCCACTCAAACGCGCAAAGTATGTGGATGGATGGGGGTGCGTTTGTGATCCTAGATACGGGCTTTTCGGAGTCGTGCTCGAAGGTGCAAATAAAAAATATTTAAACTCTCCCGGTTTCGATGCTTGTGCAAGCATTTTTACCCAAGATCCTCAAAATGAAATTGACGTAAAATTAATTACATATTTTTACTTGGGAAATCGCGAACCCTTTTCCATGGTTTTTTTCGATAAACTGAGCGAGGAGGATTTAATTGCACCCTTGAAAGGATCGATGCAAATTATGATAAGTCAGAAAGATTGGCGATACGATTACGCTCAGTACTTTTTCAAAACGAATCCGTCTTTTCGAGCGAGAACGCGAAAAATTGATTCGTCTTACATTTTTCACATTGAATCGGTAAATGAGTGGTTGTACGTCGACAAATTTCGTCCGGCAAAATGTAATCAAATTCCAGATTTTTGGCAAGACCGATTCAATCCTCGCGTGGACGTGTACGACATTTTATACAAAAGTCCAGTGTGTGAAATGACTCCAGACGATCCCAATTACCGCATGTTTTGGGACAAGGTCATAGTCAATCCTCAACAGCTAACTTTTAAAGAAAAAACTCATTTACATCGTTTCAACGCATTTGTCTTACATTACGACGCGAGCGTGGGCAATGAAAAATGGACTTTGGATTTGGATTACCCGTATAAAATAGACCAATATTTATCCATGCAAACAAATGTACCAAAATACAATATTCAAAAGAAAACAAAACCAAACTCGCCTATAGGCGGCCCACCGGGGATGATGCTTCCATAATGATTCAACATTTCAAATGTATAAAGAAAGACATAGTTTAAAAATCAAGAATGAAACGTTCGCTAGATGAAGAGGATTTGGAAAACGCACCAACCACATCAAAACAACCCAAGTTGGAACCTGAAAAAGTTGAAGAAGTAGAAGAAGAAAAAACAGTCGAAGAACACGATGATTCTCCTAAAGAGACATCAATTTTAAAAAACATACAAGCAAATTTACTGAAAGGTGATTTGAATAACCATATAGAAAAACGTTTATTTGAGACTCAAAAACAATACTTTACCGTTTACATGGAAAGACTCATGAATAAAATGCCATTAGGGAAAGATTTGGTCAACATTATCTCGAGCAGGGAGGGGCCCAATGAATTTGAATACATGTTCACCGCGGCTAAAAGTTTAATTCAGTCTCAGATGCGCGTCAAACAAATTAAAGCTTTTCATGCCGTGTTTGACATGGTTTACGGATTAGTCTTACGTTACGTTCATGAAAAAGTTGTTTCGCCGGCCTTGCTCAAAATTTTATCACAAAAACAATTACAATTGGCTTACGAAAAATATCAGAATTGTTCAGAGGCTGAGGAAGATGGAACTGAAACAGAGTTTCAATGTCTTTTGTACTGCATACAAGAAATGTTGGAAAATAAAGAAACTGTTAAAATTCCAAATCCATTATATAGCCGATTTACTCAACAAATGAAAGCCATGAGCGAATATATTATAGCATTATTGGTATCAATGTCTAAACCAGAGGTAGCTACAAACATAGACACATTTAATATTGGTCCAGAATTAATCACAAAATAATTAAACACAAAAAAAAAAAAAAAAAAAAAAAAAAATTTTTTTTTTTTTTTTTTTTTTTTTATTAAATTTATCGTTTGGATTTCTATATTGCCAACAAGGTGGTTGTTTTTCTTTTGTTTTCAAAACTATTCCCTTTTTCAGCATGTCATATAAACATCTATTTGCTGTTCTTTTGTCACAACCAGTATATTTGTAAATAGTTTGAATGCTATGAGACCTATCATTATGTGCAAGTAAAAATCGATAAATTTTATCATAAACCACTACGTCATTCATGATTATATATCTTGAAAAATATTTTCAAATAACTTTATATACGTTTTAAATAAAGATGAATATTCTGAAACGTTTAAACTTTTATAATAATTATCAGTTGCAATTTTTTTTAAGTTGTTTAATCGGTGTTGGGATTGCCTCTGCGATTCGACAGTTGTTAATTTTGTCAGGAATGAAAATATTTGAAAGAGGAATAATACTAGAGCTATATGATTCATATAAATACAAAGGTATCTAAAAAAAAAAAAATAAATAAAAAAAATAAAATAATTTTTTTTTTTTTTTTTTTTTCTTTTTTTTTACAAGGTCCAAATTTTTTTCACACACGTTTTCATAGTGCCTTTCAATCGGGTTCCAAACTGATGATATCGGTTTCCATTTGCTATGTAATCTAAAGTGATCCAATTAGTGTGTGGATTTGCCAATAAAGCGTAAAAATATATCAGATATAGGCAAGTAACATCAAATTCCATCGTGTTTGCTTCTGAAAATTGTTCAGCCATTTTTCGGATTTTATTCAACACGCATTGCTTTTTGATTATTAAAGGAAACTGTTGGTAATCAAAATACGGAGCATTGTACCAATGATTTTTATTTTCTGCCACAAAATATAAATAACCATAAAGGTTTAAATTCTCTTTTATAGATTTAATGTGGTCGAGCCCTTGCCGGTAAAAAGTATCGACTAATTGAGGTGTAACATCGTAGAACATGCTCCATATTCTGCTTTGTGATCGTGTTTTACTAATCTCGCTCAGATTCTTTGACGCGACTTGATCTATCAGGCAATCTATAGGTAAATTACCCTGTATCAACAGTTTCAAGTCATAGTAATCGTCAAAATGTTGCTTTTCGAGTTTACAAGACATTTTATCTTGGTTAAATTTCAGTGTTTGTTCGCCTCAAATTTTTTATAACCACCCCCTCGTAATACACCAACATTGAATCATTCATTTTTGCCAATTTTTGAGGAGGTTCTTCTTGTTGATCTACGATGCTTACATAACTGAATGGTTCGGACTTGAAATTCATGTCGGAGCGACGCAAATGGCTAAATTCTTTTTGGAAGCAAATGAAAAGATCTGTTTCGTGAAACGAAGTGTTTTTGGTCGTTTTCAAAAATTGTCTTACAGCAGATTTGACATCATTTATAGTCGTCATTGTTCCAGTCATCAATTGTACGTCCATAAGCAGTTTAAACTGAACGTAAATGTCCGTGTGAACTAAATAATCATTCGTGTATTCGACCACATATTCAGGTTCGGTTCGGTAATGGAGCAACCCGTCGTCTAAACTCATAAATTTTCTCAAATGATAATACAACATGAAAAAGCAACCTTTATATGATTGTTCCACAATGTACACGTCCTTCATATAAGTATTTTTGGCAACTTGTTCCGAAGTCAATTGTGGAGTATTGTCGGTAAATTCAGCGTCAAAAGGTATAGCCACAACACGATCCTTGAACGCTTCCGAAGCTTTACATTCCGGATAATTATTTGTTGTAACAAACAATTTTGCCGTTGGAATTCCACCAGAATTTTGCTCGTACATATTCCTGAAAGCCACGAAAGAATTACCTGTAATTTGTTTCACGCGGTTCTCATTGATTTTCTTGTCCAGTTCTTCGCTCGTGACCATTCGACACGAAAACAACGTCGAAGCCAACTCTGGAGTGGCGTTGCTTGTCGAATGTCCCGGAGCCAAATTTTCGGATTGAATCGAATGATAATATCCGCCGAGCACTTTTCCCATCAACTCAAACAGTTTGCTTTTTCCGTTTCTCGTCAAACCTTTCCACACGAAAAATTTTCTCTCGTAATTTGTTCCCACATACACGCTCGCCAAAATATCTAACATGTACATAAATATATCGTATTCAAATGATGTACATTTGCAAATATTTATGTAAAAATGCATCATGGACTTTGATAATTCGTCATCCACGCTGTCGATCAAATCACGAAGGGTGTTGAATAAATTATCCGTTACATCTAAAAACAAATTTTGCAAGTATTTGAAGAAAAAACTCTTATCCGTGAGCTTTTCGTACAATTGAACGTGTTTCGGAGACTCGTTACAAAAAAACATCATCTCCTTCGATGTCAATTTGATATCTATTTTTCGATCAGAAAGGAAAAATTCAGGAACAACTCCACCAATGTGGCCCGTTAACAAATCCAAAACTCCATCGTTTAGTCGTAGGAGCCATTTGTGATTATCCATTTGAATGTCTATTCGTTCCATACTCGTGTCACTCATAATGGAAGAAACGACCGAATTGATACTAAATCTACTTATAAGATCATCATCTGGTCCACCTTTACCACCAGACGCATGATATTCGTTGAGAAACTGTTTGATATTGTTCCATAAATTATTAATGTGATCCGAGACTTCTCCCGAATTTGAAAGGTCTTGCCAACTATCCTGAAGGGCGTTCCATACATATCGACTAGGTTTTTTCAGAGTATTTCTTAGTTTGAGAACTCGAATGGGAAAATGTCGATCTTGTATGTTTCGAATCAAATCGGCAATTTGATCGTGAGTGGTCACTGATAAGATTGCCCTTTTGTTATTTTCTACGATAGATTTGAGTAACAATTTGTAGCTCTTTGGCCTTTCCAAATACAAATTGTTTGCGCAAAAGTGCAAAGTGTTGATAGTGATATTCGTTATCTCGTATTGTATGATTTTGGAATTGATCGATTCAATTTTTTTCAACAGCGGATGAAACTCCTCGTCTAAAAGCAAATGCAAATTTTTGGCCATTGAAACAGAATCCAACTGGTAATGTCGACAGAGGGCGTAAAATACAGGTAAAAAATAATATCCATTTTTGAACTGCATCACAGTTTTTATGGGATTTGTATTTTCTGACAGGGACGGGTGTTCGAATCGAAGCGATTCGTGCAAGTCCAAAAACAACTCTGGAATGTGAGAGTTGGGGAAACTGAGAGTGTCATTTTCACAAATGCGGTTATACCACATTTTTAAAGCATGATTGTTTGTCTCAAAATCTTTTATCATTTTCGCGTTGAATTGCAAATATTGAAAAACTTGATGCATTTTATGTTTATTAATACTGGGAGTTTTACTTTTACGGATGAAACCTTGCTGGTTTGTTTTTTTAAAGACGTAATTTGCCACATCTTGAAATTCTGATGATTCGCTTATATTTTTTCCTATAACCGTTGCGTATGCCAAAGTGTCAGTAGGAGTTTTGACAACTACTGGCATCATGTACTGTACAAGTTTAATAATCATCATTTGCGGTGTACAAGTTAAAATTTCACGAAAGATGGATTTCTCGTTATCCTTTCGCTTCGGAAAAGTTTTTTTCAAATTATTCACTTCCTGCTGAAAACTTGGTTCTCCCAATTTACTCATTTTAAGAGAAAATTGTTTTTGTTCGTCTACATAAATTAATTGAAAAGGAAGATATGGATTTTGATTGGGTTTGGCGGCTCCGGGTAACATGGCATTAGTTAAAATGTCCAATTTGTAAGATTTATCTGACATCATAGCCTCTTTAAAAGTATATTGAAGAGATTCACAAAAAAGAATATAATCGTCACTTCCAATTTTAAATTCGGGTAAATGAATATGTATACCTTTTCCACCTTCTCTCAGAGCTACGAGATATGTGAAATTTTTCACGTTAGGTAAAAAAGCTGATTTCAGTACATACTCAATTGCGTTTAAAACTTTTACTGGATAAAATGGATGTGGAGATTGGTAATCAAAATCTAAAATGATTGAATGGACAAGAGCTGATGACAAATCCATCGTTAAAGGAGGTCGTTTCGATGCTCCTATCCATTGTAAAAGAAATTCTTGATAATCTTTAAATTTTACCCAAAATATACCTCCATTAAGATTATATAAAATGTAACTATCTGGAGGCACTTCCGAAGTCTGGTTAACTGCTTTCAAAAAAGGTGAATGAAAACTCATAACTTTATTTTTCTCCAAAGTATAAAAGAGATTTTTTTTTAAATTTCGTCATTTTTTTCAGTTAAAAATTCAAATATCAAATGTATGAAAATTGTAACATACAAAAAAATACTTGCCAAATAAAATAATTGAAAAAATACAATTGTTTTTATGCTTTTAGTTAAAAAAAAAAAAAAAAAAAAAAAAAAAAAAAATTTTTTTTTTTTTTTTTTTTTTTTTTTTCAAAAAATTATGTTTGTAACATTAAAATGTAATGACATAAGCATTTCTAAAAATAGATATTGTAAAATTTGAATTTTACGTTTCCATGTTACTTTCACCGTTTAATTTTGCATCACGCTTAGATTTATTATCATTAATCTTCTGTATATACATATATTTAAACAACAATTTTTGTATTGTTTCTGGTACGTTTGAATCATAATATAAATGATTAATTTTTTTATTTGTTTCATTAAAATATGTGTGTTCTTCATCCGCTCCATGGTAAAAATAAACTAAACCTTTAAATCGTCGCAATGCTCGTAAATATGATCTCATTTGAAGGTAACTCAATACTTTGTCTTCTGCATGTTCATCATCTTCGTCAATTACACGCAATTTCATCTGAATTATTTTGTTATTTACTTTGTCCCTGTTCAGACTCATGTTCTTATTTATAAAGCCTGGTTCAGAATTTTCATCTTTATTACTTTTCATTGCATTGTTTTTTTGTTGATTTTGTTGATTTTGTTTCTTTTTTCTGCGTCTTTTTCTGGGTTTCAACGCATTTTTTTGATTTTCATCCACCTCTTGTTTTTTTGAAATTTCATTAACAGGCTCATCCCCTTTCCTTTTAAGAACATTATCTGTTGACATCCTTTCTTATATATTGCTAATAATCAATCGTTATGCATCGGGTCGGAGTAAAATCTTTAACCGAGCTGACACCTTCGACAATTTTTTCACACACGTCTAATAAAGCTCGATCTTTATTCTCAGGTTTATTGTACGGCTTTACGTATATCCTGATGTCATATGCGTGGTCCATATTTTCAGTCACCTTGTCATCCACCCCGATTAAAAATATAGGCTCATCGTACATTTCTCGAATGCGTTCTGATGCTTTCGAATATCCGTACAAGTCCATCGAAATTTTTGCTTCGCTCCGTGCAAATATTTTATGCGCAAACTTATAAATGGACGGTAAAAAACCATTCACAACTCTCTTGACATAATTGTCATCCCCTAAACTCCACAATATAATTTCGATATCCATGGCTCGCATCATTTTTATCATAAAATCCAATTTTGGACGAGGATGGAAAACATTATTGTAGTAAACTCCCAAAGTTTCATCCATATCTAAAACCGCCACAATCATTGCTTGCCTTGGAAGAAAAAATGGGGTATTAAAAAAGACATGAGTCGTAAAGAAAAACGTTCAAGTGGTAGCAACTCGGATAGAGTTAAAAGCCTTATTCGGCATATTCAAAAACAAAATCCTCATTTTTCTGCGTCTTTATGCGTTTTTCATTTCAACAAACCCTGTCTCATGCTACTCAATAATTTCAACTGTGAGAGATTTCATTGTCTGTTTTCAAACCAGGCCATTCGGTGGATGTCATATTCTATCACAAAATCTTGTGACATTCCCGAACACTTTAACGACCTGATGATTTTAAATCAAATTTTAGGAAATCGGTTTGTTTTACCGTTTGCGGGCCATTTTCGAGAAGAAACCGGATATACCATCGGCATGTTTCGACAAACCGTCGGATTGTATCCGCCGCACATAATTAGCCAATCCGACTTTGCCAAGACTATTTTCACAATGATTGTGTTTTTCGTAGCCGTTTGCCATCGACTAGGTGGAAGTCCTCCTAACATGAAGTATTTTTCAGTTTTGTACACCAAAGAACATCCAGTTTTATGTGACATTGGTAATCATAACGTAGAAAACAGAGAAAGACGGGGAGATCGTAGTGAGCATTTTAACATTAAAAAATGGAAGAAATTTATGCAACGTAGAACACATAAACATGTGATTCAGTATTTAAAAGCTTATTTTCCGAAATTTTTCCAGAAGAAAAAAACGGGAAAAGTGTGCATTTTAAACGAAGAGGAGAGTCCATTTCCAGACGAAGCGCATCGACTTGTTTGCAAAAGTGATAAAAAAAGCCTATTAAATATCATTCAAGAGTTTAGAAACTTGATGACAGATGAAAAAATATCAAATTTATTAATAGATTGGATCGCTTCTGTAGAAGAAACAATTTGTTAAAAAAAAAAAAAAAAAATAATAATAATTTTTTTTTTTTTTTTTTTTTTTTTTTTTTTTTTTAAATATTGAGGAAGAGATTAATGAGACCGATTAGCGGTAAAACATCTTCTATTAGAGTATGTAATTCAAAGTTATTTCCTGTTGGGTCTTCTTGTAAGGAACCACTAACAATTGTTTCTGTATTTATTTCATTATTTCCTATAGGTGGTTCCTCATCTTGTAACTTTATTTCCAAAAGCTCATTTACTTTTGGATAACACATGTTTCTTTTCTTTGTTTGAAAAAAAGGTAAAATAAAACAAAAGAAGTAATCGAGAATGAATTATGTGAAACTAATTCTTGTTTTCGGGATCCTGATTGCGATCCTAACTTTAGTTTATCAGCAAAGATACCTAATAACTTCCACAATTGCAAGCTTTGGTATCTTTTCCTTTGTACTCTACAATAAACAATATCTTAAGAAAATATTTTCGTCTTCTGATTCAAAGACAAATAAATAAGTTCTATATCTAACAACAAAAAAAAAAAAAAAAAAAAAAAAAAAAAAAAAAATTTTTTTTTTTTTTTTTTTTTTTTTTTTTTTTTTTTTAATATGGGTCAAGTTAAATTTTTATAATAACGTGATTGCGCTTGTGCTAGTAAGTTTTAAAAGTTCAAACAATGATAAAAAAAAAAAAAAAAAAAAAAAATTTTTTTTTTTTTTTTTTTTTTTTTAACAACAGATTGAAAGTTAAAATTTATTTATTTCACACGACTTCTGATTCAATTCTGATTGATTCTTCAAATTTAAAACTGACGTCATCATTTCTAAAAATAGAAATAGATTCTTATTAAAAATCAGCATCTTTTGTAAAGATTCGATCACTTGACAAAACACCTGCTTTTTGATATTCACTGACTCTTTTTTCAAAAAAGTTTGTTTTACCTTCCAAACTAATAAATTCCATAAAATCGAAAGGATTTTCTACATGATAAATTTTTTTGCAATTTAATTCTTGTAAAAGTCTATCAGCTACAAATTCTATATATTGTTTCATTAAACGATTGTTCATTCCGATAAGGGCGACAGGTAATGCTTCTGTTAAAAATTCTTGCTCAATTTTTACAGCATCCGATATAATTTGAACAATTTTTTGTTCCAAAGGTTTATTTTTCAAATGCTTCATCATCATACAAGCGAAATCGCAATGTAAACCCTCGTCTCTACTAATGAGTTCATTGCTAAATGTCAAGCCTGGCATTAAACCTCTCTTCTTTAACCAAAAAATTGCAGCAAATGAACCAGAGAAAAAAATACCTTCAACTGCTGCAAAAGCAACAAGTCGTTCGCCAAAAGAGGCTTGCCTTGATGTAATCCAGGTAATAGCCCAATTATATTTCTTTTTTACGCAAGGTAATGTTTCAATCGCATTGAAAAGTTTTTCTTTTTCCAAAGGATCCGTGATATACGTATCGATTAGCAAACTGTACATTTCCGAATGGATATTTTCCATCGTTATTTGAAAACCATAAAAGCATCGGGCTTCAGAAATTTGCACTTCCTGATAAAATCTTTCAGCTAAATTTTCATTCACGATACCGTCACTTGCGGCAAAAAAAGCTAAGACGTGCGAAATGAAATGCTTTTCTTCAGATTTTAACTTTTGCCAGTCATTTAAATCTTTAGACAAATCCACTTCTTCAGCAGTCCAAAAAGATGCCTCAGCTTTTTTGTACATTTCCCATAAATCATGATATTGAATAGGAAAAATAACAAACCGTTTTATATTTTTTTCCAATAAAGGTTCATTACTTTCCTGTTGATTTAATTCCATACTGAAATTTTTTATAAAAAATCAAGTCCAAGAAAATTTGTAAAAATTAGGATAAGAAAAATGTGAATAATTTTGAAATCCAACGACAAATTTATTCTTTATATAGTTAAAAAAAAAAAAAAAAAAAAAAAAATTTTTTTTTTTTTTTTTTTTTAGAATGAATTAAAGAATCGTGTATAATGTATCCTATTTCTAGTCAATAATCTTGTACTACGACGAATAGAAATATACGGAATTGTTTTTGTTTCATCGATATTTATAGCTGCCCACCCACCATGGTTGTAAATCCAACACAAAAGATATTCATCCACAAACCGGGATAGGTGTGATATCAGGTGGTCATGTGAAGTGAAAGGTTCCAAGAATTTAGATACGATACAGATAAATAACATGATTCGAGACCAACTAGCTTTCTGCGAAAATATTTTTTCATACAAAATTGGCAAAAATTCATTAAATTTCTCTGCCTCAACATACGGAAGACCTTCTGTGGTTTGCCTTATCCTCCAACTATAAGTTTGATAAAAACTGTTGAAGATTTTTAACACATGTTTTAAAACATTTTCTTCATTTGTAGTCAAAGCGTTTATACTGGATATTTTTATAGGAAAATAAGAATCTTTAGTCAAATCTATTAAAACATTTTTAAGAATGTATTCCGTCCGAACCAATTGAGTATTCATCCTTTACTTTAATACTTTCTATCACGTCAACCAGTTTTACAGCAATTTTACTTGTCAAGAAATTACTGAAAAGATTGAGAAAATTTTTCGCAATTGATAGGAGAAATCTTTGAAAGATTTCGGGTCCCAAGATTATTTCAAAAAGAAACAAAAGTATAATAATGGTTAAAAAGATGAGATTGAATATAACATAAATTGGAAGTGCAACTAAAAGAAATGTAACAAAATGTAACATTCTCTTAAACATTTTGCTTATGAAAAAATCTAGCAAAATTTGAACTATAAATTACCCCCCCCCCTCAAAAAAAAAAAAAAAAAAAAAAAAAAAAAAAATTTTTTTTTTTTTTTTTTTTTTTTTTTTTTTTTTAATAATCTATTTTTGCCAAATCGAAATTTTTCTTAACAAGAACTTCATTAAAAATATGATTAAAAGTTTCTTCTGACATAACATCTGTATAATGAATGGAATATAATACATCCTGTTCTACAACTCGACTTTTACCATCAATTAATCGTCCCAAATAATCCACTTTTAAACCTTGAACATTAAATATTATTTTATTATGTCCGTATCCTGGCTGCCAAATTTTCGATGTTTGCCAGAGGGCCAAATGCGAGGCTTTTGCATGGGCCACTGATTCAAGCTGCGTCAAACCGGACCAAAACGAGTTTTTCACGAAAACATTTCCTTGCATTCCGATTTCTCCAAACATTTGATGTAAATGTTCAAAAGTACCTTTGGCTTTTGCCAAGACTTGAACCACTAAACAGCCGCGACCTTGCCTTATATCCCCGCCTTTGGCAATTGTTTCCACTAACCAATTCATCTCTTCGAGAGTCAAAGCAAAACAGTAATCATTTTCAAATTTTTCGAGTTGAAATTTTCGCATGTCGTCGAAAGCTTTGAATGCCGTTTTTGATCCGTAAATTTCGAAAATGACTCTGAGTGTTTTTTTCAAATCAGGATATTTATAGGGTAAAAAATCAATTTCGTCGTAAAATAAATAGTAAGCCACCAACATGTCTTGACTCGGGCTCAATTTCATTCCCACGACAAAACTACCCATTTCCCATTCTGGATTTAATAAGGTGGCGCATTCAGCCTGAGAAAAAATGCTGAAAAACAGATAAATATTCACCTCGTCTCCATCGAAATCGCCGTTGATGCTCGGCAAAATTTCCAAAGGTACACCGAAACAATCGTACGGCCAAGCAGGTCCATATAACGGTACTTGCAAAGCCACAAAATTTTCGGGTTGGAGAGACGGCATCCTGTTCAAAACGATCCATTTACCTTTCAATTCAAATTTTTTGACTATGGAATCAGGTAATCTAATTTCGTTGGCCTTGAGAGTTGCGTCGGGTACAATCATGCCTCTCATCGAGTAACAGCAACGTTTTCCAAACGCCGCTTGACGAATAAAAGTGGCTTTTCCGCACGAACGAGAATCCAAGCTACCATAGTTTAGAGGTGCTTCTTGAATTTGCTTATAAAATACTGGAGTTTTTGAAGGAGGTTGAACTGTTATTGTCCGACAAGTCATGGGTTTACCCGACACAAATTTCAAAATCTTTTCGTAAATGAGAGTAGTTGCCATTTGCCAGTAAATAGGATCTGGTATAATCAAAAAATCCTGATTGGTTTCGATACCGGCTTTTTCAATCATGCGTTTGAGTTGTGGTAAAAGAAACGTGTATCCGGGAGTGGGTACTGCGATAGACATGAGAGAATAAAACGGACATTGGTCGTTGAAATAAAATCGGTCGCAGCACAAACCAAAATTGGCCAAACCAAATTGGATTTTCTTTTCGCATTCTGAACAAGCGTTTGCAAATTCGTTGCTTTTCCGCCACGCTTTCAAAACTTCGAGTAATTGATCCGGGGTTAATTGTAAAGGACAATCCTTAAGCTCGAGCAATGTAATGCGGTATTGGTTAACGGCCATTATATAACCAAGCTATGGCGTATCAGAGAAGATGGAACGGAGACGAGTATTATCCTCGTGATAAATTCAACACAGACAAATACGGCAAGGAAGTCTATGCCCGTGACAGAAAAAACAACGAGTTTTATCCCAAAAGTAAAAAAAATGTTTTTGCACGAGACAATTCAGGTATGTTTTACTATGCCAAAGACAATATGGGAAACGAGTTTTATCCAGTGCGAAAAAATAAATCAATTTTTATCCAAGATTCTTTGAATCCAAATATTAAACTGGCTCTTTATGCTGATGGAACCCAGCGGTATCCAGTCGATTCTAAAGGAAATGAATATTATTTAACAGAAAATGGAAAACCTTATTTAATGCGAAGAAACAACGGAGAAATTTATTTCGCCAAAAATCGCAAAGATTGTTCGTTAATCCCTTGGAATCACATACAACACTTGTGCGAAAACGAACCTTTGATATATTTGAGGGATTCAGCTGGTAATTTAGTATATGTAAGAGAATCTTCCATTTATTTACGATGTCAAGCCTATTTAAAGTGTCCAATTTGCGACAGATGGATCACTAGTTGTCTTTGAAAAAAAAAAAAAAAAAAAAAAATTTTTTTTTTTTTTTTTTTTTTTTCTTTACTAGTTTAATATTCAAATAATCGAGTTGAATTTGTAACATGCAAATGAGGTAATCTCATTGTTTCTAAAAATAGACCAACAGTTTAAGGATCATTTGAATTAAATTCCCTCTTTGGAATGTGCCAATTGGAATCACCCCCAAATCCTCTTTCTCCACGTTCCGTTTCTGACAAATCGGATTGCTCTACGGCAACCATAACCGGCCGTATTGCTAACTGAAACAACATCTGTGCAATGGGTTCCTCTCTCTCAATTATAATTCTTTTCAAAGAATTATTTTTCAAAATGATGCCGACGGATCCTCTATAGCATGGATCCACAACGCCACCACCAACACCAAGATTTTTGTGCAAAGCTTTAGACGATTTTTCCCAGATGAACATACCCAAGTATAATGGACATTCCAAAATGATTCCGGTATCAATGACCAAAGTTTCATTAGGTTTTAATTCAGTTTTTATCGGTGAATAAAAATCATAGCCTAAAGATCCATCGTTTCGACATGTTGGATCTATGGCCCATGAAAATTTTTTTGAATATTTGATCTTTGGTTGAAATCGACTAAAAATGAAATCGACAAACCAGTCAATCAAAGATTGTAGAACCATTGTGAAATAAAAAAGAATGTGAAAAAATATAAGGAACTAAAAACAGCTCGAGTTTTTATAATACAAAAACCTCAAAAAAAAAAAAAAAAAAAAAAAAAAAAAAATTTTTTTTTTTTTTTTTTTTTTTTTTTTTTTACAATTTTTCTCGATTCAATTTTGGTAACAATTCGTGTCCTATCACTTTCCAAGATTTATCGCTATTTTTAAATTCTTCGCCGTAAATTTTCCCAAACATATCCAACAAGTTTTCATTTACATTTCTCACGTCATGATAATATTCTCTATGTTGTTGCAAATGTCCCTCCGCCCATGATTTTGCTTGTTTCACTTGAAAAATTATCTGATCATCCTTCATCAAATCATTTTCCATTTGATTCTCGTACCAACGCAACAGGGCTAAGAAAATCACGCACGCCGAATCAGTTCCTGTCAAACTCGACACTTTTTCATTTTTATCGAAAAAAGTATACATGTTTCTTATTCCGCGGACGTGAGATTTATATTCTTCTCGCAACGGAAGCAAAATCTCAGGAAGATATAATGTTAAATGCTTTGGTTTGAACCCTTTAAACCCGTCCACAGCTAGAATTCGATATATAGACCGATTTAAAAGAACGGCTCCAGACGTGTTAGCTTTCAGCCATTTGTTTAAAAGTTTTGTCCATTCGGATTGGTCAGATGGAACGTCGATGAAATATTTTTTCGAAGCCGTAACAAGCAAATTCATCAGTTCGTGCCGATAATGAACATTTTCGTCCTTTGAAGAAGTAAAATCATCCTCATCAAAAAAACCAACCCAATCAGCCAATTGTTTGACCAATTGACGCCGATGGAATCGCAATGACTCATAAGGTCTTCCTAGAACCACTTGACGCACAAGTTTTTCGTGCAATAATTTTTTAATTTCCTCGTCCAAGGAACTTGTCGACCAATGTTTCTGGATGGATTGATTTGAAAGGTAATTGTTTGGCGTATCTGGGTGGGCAAACGAGAGTGACAGTGGATGGATACTTTGATCGCAAATATTGTTTGACGATTCCTTGCGATGTCGTTTGGGCAATGGGGCCAAAGTGTCTAATGTCCTTTTCGCAGAAAATTGTACCGTATTCAATTTGGACGCCATGGGCTCTAAATTTCTCGACAAACCAAAAGAGAGGTCTTTTAGTGATGCGTAATTCGGATTTCAAATCCTTTTCCGGTTCAAATGACTTTGTTTTGGTAAGCAATAAAACGTAATTACAAATAGGAATTGCAATAAATTGATTTAACTGTTCAACCGACTTCCACTGCTGGAAATTGGCAGACATGACACTGAGTTGAAAAAAAATAATGAATGGTCTTAAATTGATTGTAAAGTGTATGTTGAAAAAAAAAAAAAAAAAAAAAAAAAAAAAAATTTTTTTTTTTTTTTTTTTTTTTTTTTACACTATTATTTAGGAATTTCTTGTACCCGAGCAGGTTTACCTATTTTTTTTTATGTCTTTTTCATAACCTGGGCGAATAACCGTAATTTTTTCCAAATTGAAAATGTTATAGCCTTCAGGATTTCCTTCACAATCGTCTCTGGTACAGTTGCAAGTAAATACGCACACATCTATTTTATCATAGGCTTTGTCTGGATCCAATTTGTCCATGGCAGCATTCAAATCAAAAAGTATATTATATTCTGCGACATCCGGAAGATTGGTTTGATGCTTTTTTTTTTTTTTTTTTTTTTTTTTTTTTTTTTTTTTTCAATTTTGTCTCTCAGCAAACCGGAAGTAAGAATTGAAAACTTATTAAATATTCAAAAATTTTTTTTTGTAATACTCATTCAATATTTAATTTTTTAATTTAAAACATGCAAATGAAATGATGTCATCATTTTTTATTAAAAAAGCAACTTGAAACTGTTTGAAATTTTTTTTTATACATTTAGGTATTTGTAACCCACTAAATCTTTCATCTTTTGAGTAACTATTAAAACATCTTTTTCTACATGAGGAACAGGGTGACCATACATTTGAGGTATTACTGGAAAAACTCTAACTTTATGTGGCCAATGATTGCAAGTTCTCCTTTCTTCAAAGTAACGAATTCTCTTTTCAATTTGTGATTTTTTTGCAAGAAAAGCTGGAGTCATACAAACATAAAGCGCACACCGAATATTTATGTTTAATCTATCTCTCTGAGGTTCAACCCCTTGATGAATAGTTCGACTATCCCATAACACTAATGAACCAGCTTTTGCTTTAACACAAATATCTGAAGCGCTTCCCAAGTTTTGAATGTAAAACTCTTTTTCTTCTGCAGTTAACTTGTGCCAATCGCTCGAATCTTTTATTTGAAACTTTTCTTGAAATTTTCCATGTAATTGATGACTTCCTTTTAATACTCTTAAAGTTGCATCTCCTTCATGCACATCATAAATATTTACTAAACCTTGAACACATTCAAAATTATTTCGTTTAAAACATTGATCGCTATGAAACCATTCTTTATCTTCATTATACCAACCTCGGTTTGTATATTCACATGGAAGAGAAACGCTGATTCCATCAAAACTTGTTAATAAATCGCGTGTATTCCATATTGATGCAAACTTTTTAATTACATTTTCGTTTTGCCTAACATCCCATGATAATGGATTATGTCCAAAGTCCCAATGTTGAAATAACATTCCATGTTTAGGCATCAATTGAAATAATGAAACAAAAGTATCTGGTTTATTTTGTTCTACAGGTTTCTTTAAATGTTTGGTTTTGTAATTGAGCCATTCCCACATCATTTTTTTGAGTTTAGTAATTTCATCGTTATTTAAAACATTTTCCACAACTTCAACCCCGTCATTCTTCAAAGTATAATTTTTGCATTCGTCATAAAATAACATGTTTTTAAAACTTGAAAGTACTTGCAATACGCAAAGTTTTATAACAATTTTCTTTTCTTAAAAAAAAAAAAAAAAAAAAAAAAAAAAAAAAAAAAAATTGAAAATGTGAAACTCATTTAATATTCAATTTTTGAATTTAAAACATGCAAATGAAATGGTTGCTAAGGTACCATCCATTCTAACTGTGGAATGTAATAAGCTCCGCGCCCAATTCGGTTTTGGATTTGATGAGAAAGGAACAACGTTTTTTATACCCTCCCAACCGTCATGTATTTCCACCCATGATTCTAATTTTTCTTTTACTAATCTTGAAAAACATTCATACATTACATCTATAATACTTTTAGGTAATTTATCTTGGATACATTTTACAGCCAATTCCCCGACGAAAGCGAAAAATGCAATTATTCTATTCCAAGTTATACCTTCGTCAAACATTTCACTACATATACCTTCTAAAATACTACCTATGTTATTTTCATCAATAATTTTTATTTCTTTGCATAGTTCTTTTAATGCATTACCATGCATTTCTTGAAAGACATTAAGAATTTCACATGTTTTTTTAATAAGATCTTTTTCTTTTTCACTCTTCGCACTGATAGCATCAAAATTTTCATAATGACCCAACAGGAAAGAAAATGTGTTTTCAAGAAAACAATCTGTTCTTATTTCATCTTTTTTGATATAATTTCTTTCATATTGATCAATTTCTCCACTCACAAAAACTGCTTTAAATCGTGAATTTTTTGACATTATGTGATGAGAGTTACTTTATATGAAATATAACAAACAGTATATGAAAGTGTAAAAAGTACAAGTGAAGCAACGGTTTTTATTGTTTATTAAAAAAAAAAAAAAAAAAAAAAAAAAAAATTTTTTTTTTTTTTTTTTTTTAATTTAAAAATTACTTTTTTTCAACAATTGTTGTCGTTTCTTCATTATTTTCTTCATTAGGAAACTCGATAGCAAAATTTGGTAAATATTGAATTTGAGCAATATTTTTTAAATTTAAAAATGCCTTTTGAAAAAGTATCATTTCTTCAATACATCCAGATATTTTAAAAGAATTATCACCAAATGTTATTCGATGAAAAATTTTCATGTGGAAAATAGCCATAAAATCTTTCTGCATCGTTAAGGCAGGTTGTACTATTGCTGCTGAAGAATGGCTAATTTCTTTACCGTCGAAAATTTTAAGGCTTAAAACACACCAATTTTTTCGTGCGAATGGAAGATTGTTTTCCTTGTGATGTTCTGTACAAAAAGTACAAAATAATGGATGACACATCTTTACCCAAAATCGGCCACCTGTATGCAGCTTTTCTTCATCGTTTTCTTTCATAGCCTCTCCGATAAAGTCGAGAGGTTCGCAAATATTCGAAATGATAGAAATTTCATTCTTTAAAGATTTTTGAAAATTAAATTCTCCTGCTACAATAACATTGAATACATGATCTCGTGTTATAATTCTTCGAATATATGCTTGTTGCTCCGCGCCACAAGTATGTCCCCTGGAATATTTTACTTTTCTTTTCTTGTGATTCTGATATTCTGAAGAAAATTCTAATTTATCTCGCCAAGAGGGAGTGACAAGGTTGAGGGCACATGTATGTTTTTCCATGTTTTTAATTTCTTCATTAAGAACAGGTGAGTTTAAAATACCTTCGATGAAGACATTGTATTCCGAGTTTTCCATTGTCTTGGTTATAAAACAAAATACATATGTCAGAAAAATATATGTCGCAATATTTAAATAGTATAATCTTAAAAAAAAAAAAAAAAAAAAAAAAAAAAAAAAAAAAAATTTTTTTTTTTTTTTTTTTTTCTTTTATACTAATCAATTTTTATTATTTGCTTCATAATTTTTTTTGCTTGTAAAGAATGTATTCAAAAAAGGCAGTTACCAAACATGGTAAGTGAAATAACTCTATTGAATTTTCACTTTTTAAAGAAAGTATTAATTTGTCTATAGTCGGTATTGAAAAGTTCATGTTTACGAAATATTGAAAAACGTATTCAGATATTTCTACAAATAATTTACGAAATTTTTCTGCTCTTTCCTTATTAAAACGCGCCTTCATTTCTGACAAGAGAAAAAAAGGTATTTTACGCTTTTGAAATCTAGGATATTGAAAAACAATTTCAGTCAAGTCAGAAATTTGTTTTAAAAAATAATCATTACGCAATAAATTTCTTTTGATAAACTCGATTTCATCTGTAACGTTTTTCGCATTTAATTCTTCCTTATGAAGGGGTATCAATATGGAATCAGATGTTAAATCTTTCTTGTACAAATTATAAAGTTCCTTCAAACGAGTGTGGATAATATCTTTAAGTTCTCTTATAAAATAAATATGTCCAAAAACATTATATCTTTTTAAAAGGGCTTTTTCATTCCATAAATCTGCAGACATTTTAGTGAAAAATATAACTGTATTTAACTTGTATTATAAATGATATTTATAATACAAAAATATATACATACAAAAAAAAAAAAAAAAAAAAATTTTTTTTTTTTTTTTTTTTTTTTTTTTTTTTTTTAATATACCAAAATTCGAATTTTATATTACGTCATTATTTCTAAAAATAATCATGGGTTTTAGTTTAAACAAAATAGCAATTTTTTCTTTTCTACGTTTCCAACTGGCTCTTCTTCCATCCAAGTAAATTTTCTTTCGGGAGACATGAGTAAATGAACGTGTTGTCTCAAACTGTTAATCATGTATTCAATGGCCAGCCAAGTCAATTTCGGGTTCACGAGCTTGATAAAAAAGTAATAAATTTCTACCATAGTAATTTCGTGCATCAAACTCCCTCTGCATGCAAATTCGCTTGCTAATTCGTCAATGGCTTTTACTATCCTATCTCTGTCTTCGGTCTCAGTAAAAACTTCAATTCCTTGAAACTTGACGGTAAGCGGTATTAACATATTTTGACTACTCAAATAATAAACATATCCGTATTGTTCCTTATCTTCCAATAGTTTCGAGATGTATTTACGAGCCACGTCCCTGATTTTTGGGTGCATAACCAAATCCAACGAAATGTAAAACTCTACGGGCCATTTACCGTATTGTAGATTTAAAGATTTAATGATGGGCTCCAAGGATTCTCCTCCGTAAAATTCTGACAATAAGTTGTCAACAGGTAAATGGCAAGTTGCTAATCTTTCATACATCTTTCTTTTTTATAATCCAAAAAGCAGATCGAATATAATACATGATCGAAAGCACGAATATAGTTGCCAACCCGTACAAAACATATGATATCCATGGAAAAATTGTTCCAATACCTGACCAAACAGTAGAACCAACTTGGCTCGCAAAATGATTTAAAGCTTCGGCAACTGTTGGTCTTTGGCATTTCATAGTCTCACCTGGTAAACAGTTGACATATTTACAATCGCAAAGTCGACAACAAGAATTTTCGTCGTCTTCGTTAAAATCTTTGCAAACATTTACTAACTTTTCCATTCCATCACAAAACGAAATGTTGTCAAGTTTGCCTTTTTGGCAGCAACTTAATTCATTGTACTTACACACCGTGCCATCCGGTCTTTTCTTAAAACATCCAGAATTAGATTCTATGTAATTCCAAATGCTCGCTACGCCTGTGCCGATGACTGCCCCTGCAGCAACCACTTTTAAGCCTTTTTTGCTGAAGACGGTTTTGATTGCGCCACTCAATTTTTTGTTACTTTTTACGAGCTTTTGCAAAGCCTTTTGAGATTTTGTTAAAACTTTGAAATTGTTGAAACGTTTGGAAATGGGTTTAGTATTAAAATTGAATTTGCGTTTTAACATCACGTTTAACTTGATTCGTTACAATAAAGGAAAACATGTCAAACACCGAATCTACCGCGTGCCTGTTTAATGCTACAAAAGCAGATTGTAGAGCACCGAAAAGAACCAATTTAAGCATGGTCATGTGCCAAAAACATCTTAAAGATTATTTTGGTTTGGAAATGGGTTATCATCAAGACGATCATCCCACCAACGTTGCATGGGTTGGACCTTTCTTAAGACCAGTCAAAAACATGTCTTATTTTAAACGAAATACGGTCATTTTTCCAACAAAAAATTTTTTTGATATGACATTACGGCCAGAAGAATTTAAAACAGATAACTCGTTTAGAAAATATCAAATGAATCCTTTTATTTTAGACTATATTCGAAAATATGGATTATATCCCAATAAAAATATAGAAAATCGACTAGTTATCGAAATGTATCGAAACTTGATGACTGACAAATATGATCCGGGACCCAATCAGGAAACTTTGTTCCCAAATTTAAGTTCTCTTGTTCGCAGTAAAAAAACAATTTCCGAATCTAACATAATGGATCAATCCATCTATAAAGTTCTCAAAGACGTTGGTTTTTATAAAAATGATGCATTGATTACTCTTCCACAGTCAGAATTATCTCTTTGTATGCAATATATATTATTCAACTGTCTGTATTCAGAAATGAAAATTACATTCGATACCGATAATTTTACCGACTATCTTCCATACAATTGCGAATTTGTAGAAAATGTTGGTTTAGTTGCAACAGAATTGATTAATCATCCCCATCCACTAATTATAAATGGTGTGAGTTCTGGAAGTCAAATTTTCTATAATGCATTTGTATCAACGGTGCAAAAGGAAGTTTTACACAAAAATTATTCACTGAAGGATATTCCGTCACAATATGCTTTAACAAATGCTTTAAAGAGTGGATCAGTTTGTTAAAAAAAAAAAAAAAAAAAAAAAAAAATTTTTTTTTTTTTTTTTTTTTTTTTTTTTTTTTTTTTTTAACAGATCTATTTTTTATCCACAAACTGGATCCACTTTTTAAAGCATTTGTTTATTTTTAGATTTATTATGTTTAATAGACATCTTCAAACTCAATCAGCGACCCCAAATTGACTTTTTTAGTCGGTCTCAATTTGTTTTCACGAAATCCGATAAAGTCTAAAATTTTTCCACTGATGCGGTAAACATTATGTTGCTTCAAAAGATATCTAATGTTGATATTTAATCGCAAAATGGCCAAAAATTTATCGGTATAAATGTTTTCTATTTGATAATAAAACCGATTAACTACGTGCTCTCCATCAAATATTTGTGTATTTCTAATACATGGTTGGTTAATTCGATCGCTATAGTATCCGGCTTTTAGAAATTTTATTTCAAACTCCCAACATTCTCCACATTCCATTAAATAGCACATTTCAAATGAAAATTTGAAATTATTCGAAATGGTAACATCTGGTCCTAAATCGGATGTCATTACACGAGCAATTTTATTCAGTGGTTCTGAATCCATGACAATCAAGTTTGCTTTACGATTATTTGATTGGAAAATTTCGTTTTTGGATGGTTTTGGTATTGCACAAGTAGCGACTAAAATAACCTGGAAATTGGGATAGTTAGATTTTTCACAATAGCAAATATCCGTTGCAAAGGATTTTTTCCAAAATTTTTTGGAGTGATAGAAATAATTTTGATACACAATATTATTTTGCAATCGGCTTGACCAATCTTCCGTCACAAGATTAAGAATTAAAGGGTAACATTTAACCAAATTATTAGTAGCCTGGGCCAAAGTTTCGTTGCCTAACACCTTTGACACGAGATCATTATAGCTAGCCATACTTTCCTTATTAAAAAAAAAAAAAAAAAAAAAAAAAAAAAAAAAAAAATTTTTTTTTTTTTTTTTTTTTTTTTTTTTTTTTAGTTAAAATTGAAAACTCATTCAATAATTAAATAATCGAAATTTTAAAATATAAAACTTTTAAGTTCATGTTCATATTCACATTCATCTGTATCGTCTATCAAATTTGGTTTTTTAATTTCCCTTTCTACTTCATTTTCTATATCTGGAGACACTTCTTTCCGCTTCCTATTGCTATTATTTTCTTCTTTATCTTCTATAGAAAGTAGTTTTTCACTTCCAAATAAATTTTCAAACTCAGCATCAAAGCTAGTAGAGTTGTTAGTTTTTGTCTCTAAACACAAAGGTTTATTTTTAGATTTATTTTGTTTAATAGACAATGTTTCGGTTTTATCTTCAAATTCAATCAGCGATCCCAAATTGACTTTTTTAGTCGGTCTCAATTTATTTTCACGAAATCCGATAAAGTCTAATATGTTTCCACTGATGCGGTAAACATTATCTTGCTTCAAAAGATATCTAATGTTGATTTTTAACCGCAAAATGGCCAAAAATGTATCGGTATAAATGTTTTCTATTTGAGAATAAAACCGATTAACTACGTGCTCACCATCAAATATTTGTGTGTCAGAAATACATGGTTGGGTAATTCGATTGATAGTGTATCCAGCTTTTCGAAATTTCATTGCAAACACACTACAGTTTTTACATTCCATTAAACTGCACATTTCAAATGAAAATTTGAAATCATTCGAAATGGTAACATCTGGTCCTAAATCGGATGTCATTACACGAGCAATTTTATTCAGTGGTTCTGAATCCATGACAATCAAGTTTGCGTTACGATTATTTGATTGGCTGGTTTTGTTTTTATATGGTTTTGGTATGGTACAATTAGCGACTAAAACAACACAGAAATCGGGATTTTTAGATTCCTCACAATCGCAATGATCAGTTGAGAATGATGGTTTCCAAAACTTTTCAGAGTGATATGAATAATTTTGATACGCAATATTATTTTGCAATCGACTTAACCAGTCTTCAGCCACAAGATTTAAACAGTAATCATCGACCAAATTATTAGTAGCTTTGACCAATGTTTCGTTGCTCAACACCTTTGACACGAGATCACTATAGCTAGCCATAATTTCCTTGTTATAAGAAAATGAAAAATAAATCAGTTGTATTGAGGTTTGGTAGCTGAGCATTTATAAATATTTTGATATAATTAAAAAAAAAAAAAAAAAAAAAAAATAATAATATTTTTTTTTTTTTTTTTTAGTAAATTATTATTCAAAATATTTCTCATATTTTATCTTTCCTTTAGCGGCCAACCTTTTACTACGGCGATAAATAAAGTCATCAAAATTTATATGTGGAATTGCGGTCAACGACTCGTCGATTTCGATAGCTACCCAACCTTCATGACTATTGATCCAATGTAAAAGTTTTTCTTGTACGATATTAAAAAATGTTATAAACAGATCATCATTAAAATTGTAAGGGACCGTAAGTGTAGAGACGATGTTCATAAAAATTATGATTCGAGACCAACTAATACGATTTATAAATAATATATTGTACAGGCCTTGTAAAAATTCTTCCAATCTGTCTTTTTCATCGTAATGAAAAAGACAAATTGGAGGAATTTGAAAATCATAAGTATCGTAAATAATCTCACAAAGTCTCAAAACATGGTTTAAAACAATTTCTTCATATTCAGTTAAAGCGCTTATACTTGATATTATCGTAGGGTTAAAATTACTTCCTAGATGTTTAAGCACGTTAAATAAAATGTAACTTGTTCGTGCTTGCTTAAAATCCATCTTTGTTTTATTTGGGTAAATATTTAAAAAATTGTCCTATTATATGTACTATAGATAAGACTATATATGCTATTGAAAAAAAAAAAAAAAAAAAAAAAATTTTTTTTTTTTTTTTTTTTTTTTTTTTTTTTAAATTATGTATGGGTTGTTGATACCACCAAATGATGAATCGGAAAAAACATATTTACTGTCAACTTTAACACCGTTATCAAAATAATCCCTTTTTATAATCGGATATGAAAATAATCGGAAATTAAAATAATCGATTATATTATATGGATACAAATATTGAAATTCGGAATAAGATAATAATTGAAAAAGGGGTACTTGTTGACATGCTCGACACCAGTTCATGGGATCTAGAATAAACTTACATATATTAATATTTAATCTTAATATATATCTTCTTTGGTAATATTCATTTTCATTTTCAAAATTCATACATTTTAAACACATTTTAACACAATTATTATCAACAGTTATAAAATCAAAGTTCACGATAATAAACCGTGAAATATAATTCTCGAAATCATAATCGAGCGTAAGATTATTTTGGAACCAAACCACCAGATTTCTAGGCCAGATAAAATCCTGTTTTCTAAAATATGGAATAATTTCGATGTAGTTTACCATAACATTCTGATTGTGAAATTCTGATAAACGAAAACGAGATTTACTTTGCCAAAAAATATCTATTACAAGGGGTTTGGGAAGTTTTAATTTTTCCATGTCATGCAAATAATTCAAATTTCTTAACAATAATTTTATACACAGATACTTCAATGTTTCAACATTAAATGTAACATCGCAAAAAAATCATGCTCTTCCTGTACGAAATGTCTATAAATATAAACTGCTTTTTTTGAATCGTTCATTTCTTCTGATCTAATCCACATATTATTTTCAATTGGTTTGGCTGAATAAGCGGTTAAATGTATATGATCCTCTCTAAACCAATTAGAAAAATGCTTCATTGATAGTCTTGACAACAGATTCTTATGAAAAGCTGATTTATGAATTACAAAATGATAATGAGTCATCATTTTTTTTCAAACTTGTGGAAATCAACTATCTTGAATGAAATGAATCTCATGAAATAAGTCTTTATAAAATCAATGAATGAATAATTTCCCATTTGTTGAAAAAAAAAAAAAAAAAAAAAAAAATTTTTTTTTTTTTTTTTTTTTTTTTTTTTTTTTTTTTTTTTAACAAATGGATTTTGAATTTTTGATTTTGACCAACCGGAAGTAAAAAATTGAAGTCATTGTTTTTAAAAATAGACGTAGATTTTTTTTCAAACGATCGAATCAAGTCACCGTTGCTATAAAAATTTACAATTTTTTCAATCAAGATGTTGACGATATACATTTTACTATTTTTCATTTTGTATCTTTGTCATTGTTACATGGCACGTAATTTGTTATCATATTACATGGCCAAGCCTTACCAATTTCATTTAAATCTTTTCCGTTGGAACAAAGATGTCGAACTCGCATTTACTTGAATGGTTTGCTCAACTGTTATTTGGTACTTCCAGTCCTAGTTCGCCTCCTTTGGAGCTGAGAAAAATAATATTGCGTATGGAATCTGAAAAGATTCCTTGGTTGCATTTAATTCATAACGGTGGCCTCACGGCGTTTCCGTATCAAATACATGGAGATTTGAATTCTTTAACTGACTACTTGGAAAAACAATGGGTCGAGAAACAACCCTACTTTGATCCGCCAACTTTTAAAACTCGCGCTGTATCGAAATTTTGGGATGAGTTGCAATTACTGCTGACGAAGCGATTCGAAATAGAAGAACCTTTACCTCTTCCATCTAAACGAGACGACGAAATTTTGAAAGAATTTTTAGAACCGACCAAACAAATTCAAACTGATCGATTCAATTTCGAATCCGCTGAGTTTTGGGGAAACGTGGCTCGCAGATTCATCAACATCAACAGACCCGGAGAAGCATCGCCTTTACCGGATGCCTCTTCCGATTCATTCAAAAAAGTTTTACAATTATACGATGTAACATGCAAGGCCCGTGGACAATATTTTGACCCTTTCAACATGTATCTGGTGCCACAATCTGAATACGTGAATGCGGTTCACTGGCAAACCAGTTTGAATTTGGAAGCGTTCTTGCATGATAGACCCACACATCCGTTATCAATTTCAGTCAAAACCCTTTTGAAAAAGAATTTAAACAATCTGCTTCGTGGTGAAAAGCCTATTTTGGAATCCTCGGAATTTGACGCTCTTTTGCACAACATCAGAGTTGTACACGAAGCGATCCCGCAAATCCCACACAAAGACGCACCGCCAAAATTGATCGATGTATTTCAAAGGCTTTTGGCTCTTTGTCAGCGAGACCAGTTATGGGAAAATGAGGTTCCAAAAATCAAACCTGAACCCGTTTCCCCGAGTCTTTTACATCTTACGGAACGAGTTCGAATACTGGAACGAGAAAAGAGAATTTTGTTAAAACATTTTAACGAAAGTGACTCAAGATTTGATCAAGAGCCACTACGGCGCACTTATTCGGATTACCTTTATGTAAAGGACAAAAAGATTCGATCCTAAGATTCCGTCGAAGCGGGGGTACGCCAAACATTTCCACGTTGACAATGTTTGTTATACCAGCGTCAATTAAAATTTTTCGTTGATTGCTTTCACCTTTGTATCCAAAAACAATGGTCGAGTTAGGATACAGTTTTTGTAAAAAATCATATCGGTTCTTCAAAAATTTTAAAGTATCTGAATAAGAAGTTCCGCCTCGGGTTGTAACTTCTACGTCTGGGCGACAATTGGGATACCATCTTCGCATTTTGGAAAAATTCATTGGACTCGTAATTTGGCAATGGCAAAACAATCCGGCCACGTCTTGGTAAGCCAGTTCTAGAGGTATATATGTGTCACCCAAAACCACACCTTTCGTATGAATAATGGCTTGCATTTTAATAAAGATGAAAGGTTTCGGATTTTCAACAATTATCCTTGGTTTCGTACTCGTTACTTTAATCGTGAGTGTGGGTTTGATTGCGTTTACAATGTATAAAATGTCTAGCGCACCGGATTATGTTTTGGACTCCTCCAGCAAAACGGTAACGACTGAAGGAATTTCTGCAAAAGTATTTTGGGATGCTAATAAACTGATGCTTCTGATCCCTACCGTCTCAAATATCCTATCAATAATCCTTTTGGGCGTGTTAACAGTAACTAGTTAAGTAAAGTAAAGAAAATACCCATCATGAATTTACGAATGATATTGTCTGCTGCGTTACTCGTATTGATAATCATCAATTTGATAATGTATGGCTATCTAGTTTGGACTGTTAAAACTGATACTACCGCAGGCGTAATCGTAACTAGTAAACCAATGCTATTCTATAGCCCGATAATTGTACATCTATTACAATTTATCACCTCTGGTCTGTTGGTATACCAAAGGTAAAAAAAAAAAAAAAAAAAAAAAAAAAAAAAAAAAAATTTTTTTTTTTTTTTTTTTTTTTTTTTTTTTTTTTTAGTAAAAATATTTTTACTTTATAATGTTTATCAATTTTTTGTAACTAAATTTACGCCAATTATTTCTAGATTGTTTTTTTGCAAACATTTTCCAATTACCGTTCTGTTCGATCCAAGACCTTAAATTGTTCTCAAATATTTCATTTACACTTTTCCATGCAATATAAAATGTTTCCCTCGATTTTTCACTTTTTAAACATCTTGTAGTAATTTCACCGACAAATGCCAAGTAAGCTATAATTTTATCCCAAGTTATATCTTCGGTTAAATTCTCATTAAAAACTAATTTGAAAATGTCAGGTATCGTGTTTCTTGTAACATTTTGAAATTTGTTACAAATTATTTTGTTGTCATTTTCAAAATCTGTCAAATAATGTTCGAGCTTGGTACAAAAGGCTTTAATAACTTGTTTTTCGAGTGGTTGCTCTAAAGAAGGTACATCTATATTAATTTCCTGGCGAGCAACTAAATACTGTAAAACCTTTAACAAAATGCGCTTGTATTTCAAATTGAAGCTTGATTTGTCGAGAGACATTATAGCATTTGTAAAAAGCTTAGCTGAATAATACTTTGATTAAGTCTGTAGCCTCTTTATATAATTGAATAAAATTTTGAAAACTTGAAAAAAAAAAAAAAAAAAAAATTTTTTTTTTTTTTTTTTTTTTTTTTTTTTTTTTTTTTTTTCAAACTAATAAAGTAGAATGGATCCTGAAAATATTATGAAAAAGGTATACAAAGAAGTGATTCATTTTTTACAATCGATGCTTGGTGTTGACAAAATGGCTATTGTTAATCAGAAATTAAATGAAGCCTATCCGACCTGGACTGATTTATGGAAAACAATTCAAAATTGGCTCGTAACCGAACATCCTTTGACAAACATGCAACACAGTATTAAAAGTTTTGCGCAATTATTTCCCAATTATGAATCTTTTGCTAAGAACTTGGAGAATTCGTTGTCCCTTCACGACGATTTTTGGAATAAAGTGTATATGTATCTTTGCGCAGCTCAACAAGGTTTAAAATGTTAAAAGTGGGACAATTGGAACCTTTTGCATTATTGACATTAGCCAGCGGTTTATTGTACTCGATCGGCGTTTTGACAATTGAGTCCAAAGCAAACAGCTGTTATCGAATACATTTCATCATTCTCACTCTTGTGATTTTTATGGCACTTCTTACCATATGCATATTTAAATATCTTAAATATCGTTTCGCTTGTCGCCAGATGGATGAGTTTTTGATGGCGATGAAAAAGAAATAGACAAACTATGATTTCTTTGGTCTCGAAAAAGAATAGCGTCATTTGCGCGAAATCCAAGCAGTTGCCAATAACCAACTGGAGACGAAATACAATGTTCCGTATTTCCCGAAATAATTTCATATTCCAGGTGTTGAACCGTACATAAAAATTCTCGAAGACCGACATCATCTTTTTTGCAAATTTTAACGCCGTCTTCGAATTCAATGCAATATGTGAATTTCGGTAACGAAATGTATGCGGATTTTATAGGTCTGAAAGCTTTTCTTTTTATAATTTCCAAGTAATCCATACTTTTAAAAATGTATATTAAAGAATGTCTAACGATAGCGTTACAATTGACTCAATGGCCAATGCTCTGCTCAAAAAGGATAAAAATGTTTTTGGTCAATTTTTCACAAATGGTACATGTATTGGTAATGTCGACTCACAGACGAAGGAAAGAGCTGAAAGAATTTTCAAAGAAATATTTTCTGATTGTAATGATACTAGTTTTAATAGTTTTGACGATTTTTTGAAAGAGTGGAAAAAAAATAATATTAATAGTGTCTACGAAGAATATGATTCAATTCCCCAGAGTGATATATGTAATAAATTCAGTTTCGACCCGTCGAAACGTGAGATGGTTAGCGTTCTGGGTCCGCGCCGCAAGAAAAATAATGCGACTGAATTTGATGTTTATGATTTTTTAAAAACGAGACACGAAAGTGGATGTCCTATTAGGTTTCCGTCAGATATGGAATTGGAAGCCGATTTAGAAGTTTTGATGGAACCGCAAAAGCATGCGATAGTCGATGCCGGTCTTAGAAAAATTGCTCGTGCATTAACTGTGTTGAATTCATCTTGCAGTTATCGTTTACTGGATGTGCATAGTGAACGCGTTGTCCGTTAAAAACACCTCTCTCTCAAAAAAAAAAAAAAAAAAAAAAAAAAAAATTTTTTTTTTTTTTTTTTTTTTTTTTTTTTTTACAAAATGAGGCTTTACGTAAACCTACATGCATCTCAAGACAAATATTTTTAATCAAGAGTTATAATGCAATCTCTTCAAGACCTTGTAAATTTCGTATTGCAACAAGATCGTTGCATTATTTATGGTGACTTGGGAAGATACCCCCAACATTTAGTAGAAGCTTTTAAATCCGTTCCAATGTTAAAAGTTGTCATCGTTTCTCGAAAAAATGACTTACATTCGACAGATAATCGAATTCGAATAGTACGTACAGCGGAGCTTGTAGAAAAATGCGATTTATTAGTCTATTTGGAACCCGCGTCCATGCAAATGGTTGAAAAGCATCCTCTTGCATTCCGCGTTGCCGTTTTTGCATCCCATTACAGGTTTAAAACTTCGAACGAACATCGGTGGACCGATGTTTGTTTCTTCCTAAAAACTGATTCGGAAGGGACGCAAGAATTACGGGAAAAAGAAGATTTTTCAATCCAAACTCGAAACATCGGACTAGTAAAAATAGATTATACTAATGTTTTAACGATATCGGGGAAAGATTCCTCTCCCCCAAACACGCAGGATACGTACGTCATTGTAGACCTGACAAAATTTACCAAGGACTCGTTAAGCATGTATTTGGCATTTTGGGATGCGTTCGATTACATGTTGGAAAACAAACATTTAATTAGTAGGTGGGTCGTGTGCTTTTCCGAAAATGGACGGCAGGCTTTTCAAAGCTTTACGCAAAAAGTTTTAGATGCCCTTTTATGCAAGAAATTTGAATATGGTAATGTGAAAGACCTCCAAACTCTTGTAACTCTACTTCCTTTTTATAAATCTGGTACCATTGATAAAAAGTTTGATGTGAAATTATTGTCTTTTGGTGGAATAAAATTTGCAGTTCCTAAAACAATAGAAGATGCATGTAAAGTCGCTATAATGTACGACACTTATCAATTAGCGAAAAATGTTCTTTTGATTCGAGAATAAAAGAAAAAAAAATGTATGGGAAAAGAAATAAGACAATGTCGACATTAAACAATCTGGATACAATTGTTGCGTCTCATAGCTCACCTCAGCAGATTGTTCAGAAAAAGGGACGTGGGCGATCACCAAGAAGTCTATCACCCCTTTTTTCGATTGACAGTAATAGTAGTAGCTGTTCAAACTCAAGTCGGTGTAGTCGAAAGAAAAAAAAGAGCAATAAAAGAAGTCCTAGTCCTAGCCCTACCCGAAGTTCTAGCCCCAGTCCCAGTCGAAGTCCTAGCCCAAGCCCCAGTCGAGGTCGAACCAAAAAACGCAGCAAGAGTAAAAGCAAAAGTAGAAGTAGGAGTAATAGTAGTAACAGGAGTACCAGCCTCGATCGAGCTATAAAAAATCCATATTTAAGACAAATTTCCGATAACGAATTGCGATACGATTATCCCCCACATAGCCTTTCCTTTAAATTGAAAAAGGGAAAATTCAAAACCAATCAAGTACCAAATAAAGTTTGTAGACTTTTAACGAGCCATTGTACCAAGCGACACCCACTTTTGCGAGATCAGAAGCCACGACATACGCAAATACAACTCAGTGAGTTGTAAAAAAAAAAAAAAAAAAAAAAAAAAAAAAAAAAAAAAAAAAAATTTTTTTTTTTTTTTTTTTTTTTTTTTTTTTACAATTCTTTACAATTCTTACAATTTTTTACAATAGCCAATATTTGTTTCATTTGCCTTACGCGGCTTAAAGCTGTATAGACTAAATTTGGATTTCTACTTTCGTTGAAATTAATTACAATTTTCAATTCATCAATGGTATCACCTTGATATTTATGAATTGTACCAGCAAATCCCAATTCCAAAGGAAAATTTCCACTGTAGTAATCTCTCTGTACTTCTATTTCTAAATTAGTTTTTGGATTTGTACATATTACTACATCTTTATCAGAAATGTAATTTTCAAAAATTAATTGCGTTCCGTTATTGACCTCCGAGCAACCGTTTTTTGTTACGAAAACCAAACAGCCTGACTTTAAGACGAGGTTTGGATAAATTTGAATTTTTATTCCACTGACCTTTTTTTTCAAGTAAAATTTATTGTATATTTTAACAGTTTCCTTCTTGCAAGCCATAGCCCTGTCTGCTTGCATCAGTAAAAGATTATTAATTTCTTCCACTACAGGAAAATTTTTCTGTACGAAATCAAACATACCCGTTTCATCATTTTTGTCGACAAATTTACGTAAAGCATTTATCAAGATTTCGTATTCGGGTTCGAATCTTTTGCTTTCGGTCAGATGAATTTTACAAATTTTGTATTGGGTCTCCGATAAAGTGATGGAAAATAAATTGTGAATGGATTTTATTGGAGTAAGTTGATGCGGATCCCCCATACAAACGAAAAATAGAGGGTAATTGGCTCTATCCATGAAATAATAAATCAACCAATATATGAACCAGCCTTTAATCATAGATATTTCGTCGATAACAATTATGTAAGGATAAACGTTACATTTAAAACTCTTTACAATTTCGCGACTTTTTTCTATAGATTTCAATATATTTGTTTCATTTTCCAATGACTTTTCCAAATCCGCTAAAGGACCATCCAATTCTAAGCCGAGTGTTGAATGAATGGTTCGACCCCCTATGGCTACTGCGCTTCGAGCCGTAAAACTCATGCGCAGTTGTTTTGTTTGGATATAATCGAGAGTGTTTTTGACTACATATGATTTTCCGGTTCCAGGACCACCAGAAACCACGACCAGCAATTTGCGGGGCTTCTTTATCCAATTGACCAAGAGTCCAACGAAAGCGCGTTGGCATTTCGTCAAAGTCAAGTAATGTTTACGGAGCCCCACCTTGTCAATTTTAATTTCGGAGGACATAGCATGCGCGGATGCCATTATTGCCCGATGAAGATTGTCACACTAATTCTAGTTGAACCTGACGGATCGAGCGCGGAATTTATCCTCTTGATTTGCTCCAGAGTCGCCAAATCTTATCTAGTCGATTTATACTCTTTATACATGGGACATGCGCAACAAACGGAAAACGCAGAATATGTTGATTCTATTATTACTTTGACTGTCGATAAAATAATAAATCCAGGTAAATGGATGTATTGTATTGTTTGGTCACGATATCGACAAGAAGAAAAAAAGGCAAGTTTAGAAATCTTTGTTAAGCGACCCGCAAAATCTGAATTTTATTACGCGGTTGGAACTAATGGTACGCTTTTAATTAGCCGGAAAAATGCAAACGAATCCATCGTAATTCATGAAAATACAGTCGACGTATTGTGTGGAAAATCTAGATTGTATTGTAATGATCCAACAATTGTTTGGATTGATAAAGGTTATTAAAAATGTTTGATTAAAAAAAAAAAAAAAAAAAAAAAAATTTTTTTTTTTTTTTTTTTTTTTACAACAAATAAAAATCTGTGTTGAGTTCAAATAAGAATGTATGTTCAAAGTCTTACCGTTATAAAATTCTGTAACATTGAAATTGTAAAAAAAAAAAAAAAAAAAAAAAAAAAAAAAAAAAAAAATTTTTTTTTTTTTTCCAATTTTCTCTCTCTAAAAATGAAAATTTGAAACTTAATAGAATTAAGTTTTGCAATATGCAAATGAAAAAAAATAGAAGAGTTCAAATTTCTTGATAGTCATCTTCGTAACATTTTTTTGGTCGTACAGCGTAATCGAAACCTACGCCTTCTGTATTTTGTTGACCAAAAAACATACGTTCAGCTGAAGTCGGCAAACCATCAGACCATTCATTTCTTAATTCACTCGTACAGAATTTCGCCATATTTCTTTTCATGGCTTCAAAACTCACCACTTCAATCTTAGTTCTGTCGGGATTTTTTGCCAATCCATCGCGAGTTAATGGTAATGGTTTTCCGCTTCGGCATTGATATTTCATCAAAGTTAAAACGTCTTTTTCATACGCAGATTCATCATTTGTAAATAATTGTCTTTCCACGATTCTGACCATGTTGAAAAAATGACTGACGATTCCACATTTTTGAAAGAGATTACGAACGTCTGAAAACGCTACAATATTTTCCGGAGAAATTCTTCGTAACAAAGTGTACAAATCTTTAAGCGATTGATAAAGAACTTTGATAGATCCTCGATCTTCTACTAAAATATATTTAAAATGACTCAAATATTCAAATTTCCCAACCAAATCCCTTCCTTTGTTGTGTTCAGCATAAGGTATCAGGTGACCAGCTCCAGGTAACAAATTCAATAGTTCTTGAATGGAGCATGTTGTATAAACGGTCGCGTATTTACGTCTGTTTGAAAATTCAAATACCTGTTTTTGAGTAGAAAATAACGCCAATTCGTATAAAATATTCTTTTCTACATTAAATTCTGACCTAGATTCTGAAGACGACGGATTATGTTTACTATCCAAAGCGGCTTGAGTGTCAGATTTCGATGTACGACAAGCGCAATTAATTCCTTGTGCTGTTCCAGGTGGTGGAAATCGCATATGTTTAATTACTGCCCACACAAATTGTGGTACGGCTTCGATATTTTTGTTGAAAACTTCTAAATTATTGTAGCGACGCAAATGACCTTCCATTAAACATAAAACCGCATCCAGTTTATGTGGTGTTATTTTTCTCATGATGGCTTCAAAAATATCAGGCCTTTTTTCCCGCGTATATTCCATCAAGCGTTTTGCTACAAAAATCATGTCGGAAATAGAATACAAGGATGCAATTTTCCATTAAAGATTTAAAAATAATATATGATAAAGTCCGTTTTCGTAAAACGACTGAAGAATTGAGTATGCTGATATATATAATGATGTTTACGAATTTAAAAGTATCGGATCTCTTGGGATGGTTTAATGAGAACTTGGGTAAAAGACGACAATATTTAAAAAATTTAAATATTCTAGAAGATTACGAATCATCAAGAAAATTGTTTACTAAAAAACATCAAACGTACTTGATCAATTGGAAGAGGGCCGTTGAATTATGGATTGGTAAAAAGAATGCTACTTTTGAAGCCTTTCGACAATCATGTAAAAATGCAAAATTGAAAAATATTATGCGTATAGAATCTGATGCTATATTATTTAAAATTGTGTAAAAAAAAAAAAAAAAAAAAAAAAAATTTTTTTTTTTTTTTTTTTTTTTTTTTTTTTTTTTTTTTTAGTTTGAAGATTTTATCATTTCCAACACGTGCCTATACTAAATCATGTAAACAATTTTGAAATGTATCATATACGTATTCTGACATTTCAAATAAGGTGTCATCATATAAATCTTCAGAGTTATTAGAGTTTGACATGTTTGATAAATTTTCTTCATTTGAGTTCAATGTATTAAACTGGTCAGATGAATTTATATCAGATTGGTCTTCCGACACTTTTTTTCGACATATTGGACACATGTTTTGCTCTTGAAACCATTTTCTTATACAATCTTGATGATAAGCATGATTGCAAGATAAAAGCAAAACATTTTCATTCAAGGAGAAACTTTCTGTACATATAACACAAGATTCATTTAAATCAATTAACTTTTTGTCTATTTTTACAACAGGTAGTAATTTGAAAACGTTATCTGGAACGGGTTTTTTTGGTGGAGGTTCGTTAAAAGAAGCATCCATGACATCTGTGTAAATTGCGTTTAAAAACGGAGATTGGGTTATAAAATCTGTTAATCTATCTCTCTGTTCTCGAATATTTTGTTCCAATAAAGGATCGCTTCCGACATGCATAAAATGCACAAATGAATTAATGAAATCTGGAATATCGTTCATAAAATAGGAATCAAATAATATTTCAGTGTTTATGTCAGGTAAAGTCTGGGAATTTGATGAGTGTAGCAAGTCTAACATGTAATGCCTAAATAAATGGAAAACATCAGGCGGATTAATATCAAAATTATCAATCGATTCTTCCTCTACTTCAACGCGAATTTCATCTAATACATTGTCAAATTGATTATCCATTTCAAAGTCGAATCGTCTAGGATGGTTTGAATAATCCATCACGTACTGAAAATGTACTTTTCGTATATTAAACTTATTTAAGTAAGCGTTGTATTATATATATTATTTAAAAAAAAAAAAAAAAAAAAAAAAAAAAAAAAAAAAAAAAATTTCTTTTTTTTTTTTTTTTTTTTTTTTTTTTTTTTTTACATATTTGTATATCACTTGTCATATTTCAAACAAAGTATCTTCCTGTAATTAGATACCTTTCCCGTTCGCATTTAAGCATTAAAGTTCCGTTTCCACAACATAGATAATGCGCGTACCTGGCTTCAGCAAGTTGTCTTTTCAACAAATTATTTTCTCTTTCCAATAAGCTTATTTTCTTTTTCAAATCGAATAGTTCCGTTTCCAAAGGAGACAGTTCTTTTTTTAAAACCATATTTTCCTTTTCACTCTCTATTTTTGATCCTTTCATGATGCATATTGAAACAATAGAACAATAGAATTACTGGCAGTAAGAATGAAAAGGTATAATATAGTATATTCACCAAAAAAAAAAAAAAAAAAAAAAAAAATTTTTTTTTTTTTTTTTTTTTTTTTTTTTTTTTTGTCAAGTTAAATTTTTATAATAACATGATTGCGTGTCTGCTAGTAAGTTTTAAATGTTCAAACAATAATTGAAAAAAAAAAAAAAAAAAATTTTTTTTTTTTTTTTTTTTTTTTTTTATATAATTTCAATTTTTCTCTTTCACCAGACCGGAAGTGAGAATTCAAAATCTGACTTTGCAATATGTAAATGAGATGACGTTCTAAAAGATTTATTTCAGTTACAACACTATTCGTAAATTAAGTATATCAAAGAGATATGGATTATCGAACATTAGTTTTAAGTCTTTTAAAGGATAGAAAATATCCAAAATTGGAAAATTATGTTGTCATAGATGTTTACTATAAAATGATTCCTGTGGATTATCCCTCCATATCCATTTTACGTTATGATCGACGCTTTGACAATCCCAAAGATGTGTATATACGAGATTCGAAACCTTTTACCATCAATTTTATGGTATGTGTGGGAGATTACGCTTTTTATTTACACGAAGTCAACACGCTCAATGTGGAATCGTTTCCCACAAAATGTATTTCGATCAAAATTAATCGATCTTATTTAGACGAAAATATTTTGCACCAAAAAAGTGATACTTTTGAAGAAGAAATTTATAAATTCTTGACGCTTTTAAATTACGATGTTCCACAAGTTGCTAGTATATTAAACATGGAATTTTTCGCCAGTACGCGATTTTTACCACAAAGAATTAACCTTTTTGTTTACAAATACAGCGAACGAGATGTCAATTTCATTCCCCTTACTGAAAAAGAAAAATCGTGTTTTGGTCCATCCTCAGAAATTTTTCCAGCTCGAACAATTTTGGGCCGTTTATCCGAATGTAAGTCCATGTCCACTCTGCTATCTCTCAACAATAACATTGATTTTCCAGATTTAAAGTTTACACAATATTTTTCCACTCAATGGCGCACTCTTATTCCTCTCGCATTCAATCCGTTGGAAAATCCAATCATTGTTTAAGATTGACTATTGGCGTAAGAAACTTCCACTAAATATTGTTTATCCTCGCTAGAATCCCGTTTCAAAGGTAGGTACCGGCGGTTTGAACCGTACCGTTTGCAAACGCGTCTGAGACCCGCACATGATGGCAAAGGCATGTTTACATCCGTTGAATCGCATTCGTCATTTGAAGGAGCAATGGATATAATGGATGAATCAGAATCATTGCTGGAAATTTCATCTTCCGAAAAAGAACCTAACCTGGACCGGTACTTTTTCTTTTGACTTTTTGTGGGTGGCCTTCCTCTCGGTTTGGGAACATTTGTCATGAATCGTTTTGCATATTTTCTAATGTCCGGAGAAATTCTTATAGCCATCTTCCAAATCTTGTCGGGAACAGATATATTTTCTTTAAACTCTTTAAAGGCTGGAGTGTTTTTAAAAAATTTTCTCATTTTTGATACAGGTACCAAATTACCATCATTAACTGCAATTTCTTCCAACTCGTTAGCTTCGACTCTTTCCGGATTGTATTCCCATCCTCGTTTTGAATCATTCAGTATATACGCAGCGTATTGAATTGGTATTTTTGTTGGTCTAGGCATGCTTTATTTACGGTAGATGACCTGTCCGTAAAAATGAAATTTGAAAAAGGGCGAATCTCTCACGTTCAAATGCGTGTCATAATGAGCGTGCTCGTATTTGTCGTATGAGTCCCAGTGAGCTAAAGCGTGGAGCGTGTAAATGAATAAAAGGTGCCAACAAGTCATGGTCTGAAAATATTCCGCTGGATTCAAATTACTCTGCTCATTTTCTATCATCGAGGCCAAGTTGACGGTTCCTCGAGCTTCATTGTACAACATTTGGTTGGATTTTGTATAGTCGAGACAATATCGCCTTTGAATAATTGTAAACTCGTAAACGTTAAAAATAATGTAAACTACAATATGTTCGTCAATCACATTTTCGTCCATGTACAATTTAATAATTTCTTTCGGACCGTTGGGTTGGTAACAATAGAAAAAAATGGGCTCGTATCGATTCAAATGATGAATGGGTCGGTCAAAAATCCAGTTAAGAATGGGAACCCAACGTTCGAATATAGTGTGAAACTGTTTGAGATCTACAACGGTAAATTCTTCAACAATTCTATAGCATGCAGACCATGCGTCTCGCCATTTATTGACCCTGCTCATGGACCGAATATTGGTCGGATTGCGTCTGGATTCGTGTCGATCGATTGGTCTTTCTTCGTCTACCATCTTGACTCTTGACATGCGACACAAAAAAAAGCATGCACAATACATGGATCGTGTTTTTCTTAATGTGGTTGGCATATGTATGGATTTGGAAAACTATGAAATTGTCACCTGACAATTCGATAACAATTCGAACTGAAGCTCCGACTTTTCGCCAAAATTGTACAACTAAAGAAGTTCCTTGCATCGACGACTGTTCTTTTCTCTGTGTGGAAAACAATACCAAATGTATAGGTGGAATTTGTCAAGTTCAAGACGAGCTGATACCGGTTCCTTGCAAAGAGGAAACGGGAGGAATTTTGATGATTGTGAATGATCCAGTGCCTCATTGGTCCTGTATTTGTACAAATTCGACATTTTATAGGGGTCCGGACTGCTCAGAATTGAATGAAGACGTGTGCGAGCATGGCGTGTTTTTATATAAAAACCGAAGAAATTTTGTATGTTTATGTTTACCACCATACAATTTGAAAATAATTGATAACAAACCACATTGCGTGGAAAAAGCAAAGATGAATTTTTTTCAATGAAAAAAAAAAAAAAAAAAAAAAAAAAAAAAAATTTTTTTTTTTTTTCAATACAATTTCAATTTTGTCTCTCAGCAAACCGGAAGTAAGAATTGAAAACTTATTAAATATTCAAAAATTCGAGATTAAACCAAATGACGTCATCATTTATAAAAATAGAAATAAAATTTACACATTGTGATTTTCACAGTTTAAAAAAATTAATTCAATAGCAAAATTTACAGTTAAAATCAGTTTTTTTTATTCATGTTCAAGAATTTATATATATTTATTTTTTTCGTAAAATTTCAAATACTTTTTTTCATCATTTTACTCTGCTTTATACATTTTTCATGTTTGTGTCAACTTGCTTCAGATATTATGCAGGTGCTTTACAAATTTACATTTTTGCTTTAAACATTTTTCATGTCTGAGTCAACTTGCTTCAGATATTATGCATCTGCTTTACAAATTTACATTTTTACTTTACAGATTTTTCATGTCTGAGTCAACCTGCTTCAGATATTATGCATCTGCTTTACAAATTTACATTTTTACTTTACAGATTTTTCATGTCTGAGTCAACCTGCTTCAAATATTATGCATCTGCTTTAAAATTTTGCATTTTTGCTTTACGGATTTTACACGCCTACTTTAAATTGCTTCAAATATTATGCATCTGCTTTAAAATTTTGCATTTTTGCTTTACGGATTTTACACGCCTACTTTAAATTGCTTCAAATATTATACATCTGCTTTAAAATTTTGCATTTTTGCTTTACAGATTTTACACGCCTACTTTAAATTGCTTCAAATATTTTGCATCTGCTTTAAAATTTTGCATTTTTGCTTTACAGATTTTACACGCCTACTTTAAATTGCTTCAAATATTATGCATCTGCTTTAAAATTTTGCATTTTTGCTTTACAGATTTTGCACGCCTGTGTCAAATTGCTTTATGGATTTTGCATCTGCTTTAGTATTTTGCATTTTTGCTTTACAGATTTTGCACGTGTATGTCAAACTGCTTTATAGATTTTGCACGCGTATGTCAAATTGCTTTATGGATTTTGCATTTCTAAGACAAATGCTTCAAGATTTTTGCACGAATTCTGCAACCTCAGCGCTCGAAATATTTTTCACGTATTCGACATCCTATGTTTTACCGTAAGAAATATAGATTATTCAACTGGAACAAAAATTTAATTAACCAAATCTTCGTTTTTACACCTAAATATTTTTTCTAATGAAAATGACTAAAAAATGAATTTTTTCTAATCCCAGAGTACATTTTAAAAATGTACGCTGGGATTAGAAAAAGTGACATTTTTAAGCCTTTTCATTAGAAAAAATGCACTTGTTCAAAATTGAGGCTAAAAGGGCCAAAATACCAGTTATCAATCGTTTACCTACTGTAAACTTTTATAAAAATTTGAAAAAAAATTTATTTATTGAAAATTTGCCTGTTTTTAATATGTTGATTCAAAATTCATCTATTTACGTTTTAAAAGTAATTTTTTTAAACACAAATTATAGTTATTTCATACAAAAAAAAGAGATTTGTTTTTAAAAATTTAATTTTGGGTTTATCGTATTGCAATTTGATTATTCTTTTTACGCTTCTTGTTTTTATTCTCTTCTATCAGTTGTACTGATGGAGTACATTTAAATTCTATATTAAATTTATGACATTTTGCATCTTCAATAACCACATTAACAGATTTTGGTATCGCTACGGTAGGTACAAAATGTATCAGATCCGAATGTTCAAAAAATTTTTCTAGTAAAATAAATCCAGCTCCATGAGCACGCAAGGCGTTATTTTCCATAGTTCCTATCTTCATTCCACCTCCCCTGCTTCGACCTTTTAAAGGCTGATTCGTAACTCTATCGGTAGAACACCCGGCAGCTGCGTATAAATGTTCACCCGCCAAATAAACAACGACAAAGTAAAAGGTTCTCCCGTAAAAAGCTTTGGCATTTTTTATCAAAATGCCGCAGGAATTTCTAACGATTCTAGTATCCTTTCCGCCACCCAATTTTACAGCTTCCAGTATTTGTCCAACAGTTTGCCTAAACATGCCATACGGGTTAACAATAATGTCAGGTTCAATTCTAGATGCGCCCAACTTTGGCATTTCATCCATGACTCGCATTACTCCCTTTTGGCCATGCAAACTGCACAGTTTATCACCAGTGTTTGAAACGTGTTTTTGTTCGACGCTTATGGAAAGCTTGTCACCTGAAATGAAATGTTGGATCACTCGAAATGGCACTTTGGAAAAATGGATGCGGTACTCGCAAGAGGACATTTTTTCTAAACTCGTGTGAATGGAAAATGGTTCGACTTCCAGAGGCTTTCCGCTAATTAACGTACCCAACAAGTCCGATTCCGGGTCTTCGTCTCCAGAAACAGGATAGAAAACCGTCCAAGTTTTCGGATCCATGTTTATTTTCATTCTCACCGTGTAAAACCGATGAAAATCGAACGAACGAAAATTTTTTCTTTTCACAATGCAATCTTCTTGCGTACATCCTTTGAAACTCATGTAAGTCACGATGGGTTGAGGCATCATCAAAACAAAATTTTTTGAAAACCCGTCGTCTACGGGTTGAATCAAAACTTTATGATCTGGAGTCGGTGTCTGAAAATATGCGGACACTGTATCCATGAAATAGTGCGCGTATTTGGGGTTCGTAGCCAAAACAGCATTTTTCATATGATTGAATGCCAAAATGACTTTTGGAAAAGCCGTATGACGGAAAAAAGGGTTGAAATCCACAAAGTAGCTGATGGTGGATGTATACAAATGAAATTTATTTTCCACTCCGAAAATGCGTCTCATCCAATACATTTCGTCGTAAGGCGATACCCATATTGATATTTCTGGTAACTTTTTCATGATGATGCCAGACTTGAAACGGATGACTATAAACTTTCCTCGCTCGAAACACTCAATTGTCCCAAATTGTTTCTTCAATTTCAACAAATCAACATTGTCAAAGGATTTTTTAGAAACGGGTATACAAGCTTCATTCACTACCACGTAGTAAGGACTGTTTGTTTTCGGCTCGAGATTTAACGCATTCCAAAAATTTTGGTTGGGCTTGTCGTGATAAACTGAATCCAAATCATCGCAAGTAGATACAATTGTATCTCTCACCATCATGGTCGTGCGACCCACATTTTTCGTTTCAAAAATGCCTAGTATGCACAAAAAATACAAATAACTCGGATGAAAAGACTCGACAGATGAATGGTTAACTTTTTTAGACATTTGTCGTACAATGACATACAACAAATAGGGATTTAGCGGATACGTCTGAGTCAATACCTCTCTGTAACAACCAACGTTTTTTTCCATAAACACTTTACCATTTGTTCCAATTTCCCGATGGGACTCTTGCGGTTCATTGGTCATTTTACCTGCCGATTTACCCTCTTTAAAATAAACAGTTTTTCGAGACAAAACGTGCAACAAATATCCATTTTCAATGGAATTACATATCAAAGCCGTTCTCGATTTGACTAGTTTCCAATCTTGCTCCCTCAAAGGCCCGTACAAATATTTTATAAACAGTTTCGTAAACATGTGGCCTGGGCTAACAACCATTTTATTGCCCAAATGATCAATGTCAAAATGGTCGTCTCGATAAAGTTGATTCATGTAAGCCGTTAAATGAACGGGATAAGGGCAATGATCGAAAAAATGGGGATCATCGTCAGTTTCCGATCCATCATTGTGAACGACAACCACGTCCCCACACTTTTTTTTGTTCTTGTCAGCTACATAATAATTTAGTTCTTTTCCTCGATCCTGGGCGTTGTACGAATAAACACGAACAATTTTTCTCTGAATAACGTGCGTATTGGTCGGGTCGTTTGTGTAAAAATACGGAAGATGGCGCACCAAACCGCCGATAAGGAAAAATCCAGTCGCAATGTCCAATTCTTGAAAAGGTAACTTGGGCGGAACCTGAGAAAGGTCGAAAGGTTCTCGAAAATTTTGAACGCCTTTGCTGCGAATGGCCAAATCCAAACGAGATCCAATCATAATGGGAAAGACATTTTTCAGAGTCTTTTTGGAATTGCAATAAACTGAACATGCGTACATTGTTTTTTGTAAAATGTGTTGGCGAATGTCTTTCGGACCTTCGTATATCAGGTAAATTTGAAGCTTGTCACGTAAAAATCGAATAAAATTATTCACGTGCATGTCATAATTATGTAAAATTGGTCTAGTCATAGTCGGGACGTCGAGTTGTGGCATATTTGACTCGGAGGTCGTGGACTCGTTGCTTAAAAGTTTTGTCGCAGACATATTGGTGTTGCTGAAGGGTGTAAACGCAAAGCGAAATTGTTAAAGTGATGACAAAGAGACAATATAAATTCAACCCATGAAGGTATGGGCTATGAACAGAATATTGATTACCAAAGACTGATTTGAGAAAAGACTTGTAAGTCATTTTTAAACTTTATATATCAAACTATCATATCAAAAAAAATTATTTATTAAAAAAAAAAAAAAAAAAAAAAAATTTTTTTTTTTTTTTTTTTTTTTTTTTTCAAATATTCAAGAATAATATGACATCAAATAATATGACATCATTTGTTTATTGCCAAAAGTAACATTTTTTTCTATTTCGAACTACTTGTACATTAAATTTATAATAAGCCATGGTAGTTACTTCGACAGCGGGGCAAGGATATCTGATTAATCTTGATCGACTGTGATCATGATAAACTTTTGTGATTTTTCTACCAGTTGACAATTTTACTCTTTTTACGTATGGATAACCACAAACATACTTGAAAAATCTATACTGGGATGGGCCCCGAACGTACAAGACAGTTTCCAAAGGAATAATTTTCTGTAACTGGAATCTCCATTTGCTGGCTTTTAGTTTCAGTTGTCGTACATTTACATTCAAATTCAACTTTTCACAATCCGAGTTATAAAATCGATCCTTGTTGTGCGCTCTAGATTTGTTGTTGGCCCAATCTCTAAAAGTCAACCAGTAATAAATGGGTAACGGAGCCACTTTAAGTAAAGTCACTTCTGTTGGACACGATGTAAAAGCAATCTCTAATGGCATGTACAAGCCATCATAACAATTTGCCCAAACAGCCTCGACAAACAACATGACTGACAACTTGATCTAGTAGAAAAGTAGATAGTAGTAGCAGTAGTAGATTAGTAGAAAAGTAAAATAACTGCTTAACTGTTGTGAATTGGATTTTTATACACAAATTGTACTCTAGTTTAACATAAAAAAAAAAAAAAAAAAAAAAATTACTCTTTTTTTTTTTTTTTTTTTTTTTTTTTTTTTTTTTTTTTTTTTTTTTTAATTAATTAAATATTTTTTCTACCAACTTATTTTCTTGTTCGTTCTGTTGACAAATTAAATAACATTTGGGTAATGAATTTTCCAAAAGTCAATGTTTGTAATCAATCTTAAGTTCTTGCTGTTTTTTTAGAATCATGTACGCTTCCGACAGTGATAACAATTCACTTTTAAATATGAGGCGATCATCATCCCACCTTTTTACTCTAACTGTCGACAGCAGAGAATTTTCATAGGAATCGAAATATCTGTACCTTCGAAGTTCATTTACATTTTCAATGATAAAATAAAATTGCTTATAATGTCTTTGATTACAGCCTGTAAACTCAACTTTAACAATCGGATAATTTTTTATGTCTGTTTTTCTAAAAGAAAATCTATATCCAGTTTCTTCACGAAATTCTCTATAAGAATCCATAAAACATTGACCTAAAGTTTGCGGACGTTTATGAGACAATTGTCCATGTGGAAAATCATAAAGGTCTTCAAACATTTCTCCTTTTATGAATCGCATGTAATCCAATTGATCGCTTACTTCCAGTGTCGGTAACCATTTCTGTTCAAAAATTTCTTTTACGTAATTGAACGGATCATGTGTTGTTAATTCGTACGGGATATTATTTTTATACAAATAAATATAAAAATTTTGCACGCAGTATGGCACTTTACGTTTTATTAAAACAACTCGATTATTATTAGTTTTAACAATCAAACCGTACGAAGTGGTGAAATTATCGTAGCGTTTCATCTCACTTTTTACTACTTTGCTATAATTTATTTGCTATAAGTTATAACAAGTGAGCACTTGATATATATGTGCAACAGAAAAACTTATATCTCAAAAAAAAAAAAAAAAAAAAAAAAAAAAAATTTTTTTTTTTTTTTTTTTTTTTTTTTTTTTTTGAGATTGATAAAAAATTGTTTTTACATGTTTTTCAAAGTTAATTTTTTTAAATAAATAAGTTAATAAGTAATTTTAATATTTTAAGAAAATAATATGCGATTATTTGAAAAGGCACTCGCTTCTAAACGTTCGACAATTATTCATGGATATTATGGTCGTTATCCGTCATCGCTACAACATTATTTAGATTCTATTTCTGAATTAGAACCTGCATCGGATTACGAATTAATATTTTGGTATCGTCCAAATTTATACGAATGTCGAATTTTACACATTTTAATCGAACCTCCATTCGACACAGTCATTCCTTCCAATATTTGGACAATCGTCTTGTCGAGCCATCTACAACTTTTTTGGAATCCTTTGATGACGCAAGTTTTGAAATGTGAAAAATTCTTAAACATTTCGAAACCCGTTGAACCGGATCCCGATCAGATAATTGTGGTTCCCTCAACTTGTCACGTTTATCCAATTCATCCAACACTCGATGAAACAGAAAAATTTCGAATTGACATGTCTTCTGTAAATAACTGCCACGAAGGATATTTAAAACTTTTAACAGTGTTTGATCTTCTCCGTCCATCGACGGTATGGTCGTTATCGATCCCTGAAGGATTACGCCTAAAACTGTTGGAAAAAATAAAACCCAGCGATTCCAATTATGATAAACAACTTTACGAAATTCTGAATCATTCACGAGACTATTGGTAAATTTTATTAAGCTGAAAAAAAAAAAAAAAAAAAAAATTTTTTTTTTTTTTTTTTTTTTTTTTTTCAAAATGTAAATTATGTCTTTTTTAATAGTTAAAATAATTTTTCAAGAATAATTAACATAAACAACTTTTTTATAGATTTTGAGGTGAATCGACCGGTGAAATTGGTTGTGGATCGACTGGTGATATTGGTTGTGGATCGACCGGTAAAATTTCCTGAGTTTGATTTTTTCTTTTACGTTTGTTGGGTTGTTGTTGAGCTAGCAACTTTGACAATCTGTCTGACTTTATACGCTCCATTTCTTTTTTTCCGACCATTTCAACATAAAGTCCTACGCATCTATCCATATCTGCATCGAATTCAAACGGATTTTCTTGCTGGATTTCAAGCGCTGTTCCCACTATTTGTTTTATTTGTTCCGGATTGTTATAGTAACTGTACAACGCCCTCACTGCGGTGTTGTGCTTTTCAAAATTTGTCGAAAAAGCATCATGCACATAGACTTTGGGATGTGTACCTATGATTCCGTCGACCGCAAACCATTTACAAGCAATCGTAGGATCGTGTTTGTACCAGCAACAAGCAAATTTACTCAATTCGGTCGGATGAGGGCAATCTTTGGACAAGACACGTTCAACGCTGGCTCTCTCCTCGTGAGACATGTTGGACTTGAGAAGTTCGTAAGCATTTAATATTTCATCGTGCCATTGGGAAAACAAAAAATCCCTTTCGGCATGGCCTATAGGCGGAGGTAGATTTCGAAAAAATTTCATCTCAAAAAAAAAAAAAAAAAAATTAAATGATTAGAGATAAACCCAGTTTAACTACTTTATTCAACCGCTTTTAAAAATTTTTTAATTTCATTTTTCTGTAAGAACTGGTTTTATCAAAATCCTCTTAAACGAAATTCTACTCAAATGCCCATTTTGGCAACATATTTTGAATTATATTCTTACTTTATTAAAAAAAATTGACCAATATGCTCATTATATAGCTCCTAAATAACAAAAAACTGTTAATTAAATTCGTTTGACAGCAAAATTGAATTTAAAAATGAGTAATAAAATAACCAATTTATTATTTTAATACATCCACAATTCTTTAATCAAGATTGCTTTGAGAAATTTTGTACGAAGTGCCCAATTTGACAGATTTTTTAAAATATATATTTAGCCTTTATCAAAAATCTGACCAATACGGCACATTACACAGTTCCTAAATAACGAAAAACTGTCAATTGAATGCGTTTGAGAGCAAAATTGAATTTAAAAATGAGTCATAAAATAACCAATTTGTTATTTGAATACCCACAGTTCATTAATCATGATCGCTTTGGGAAATTTTGTGCAAAGTGCCCATTTTGGCAGCCTTTTTTTGAAATATATTCTGCCTTTATCAAAAAACTGGCCACTCCGTCACATAATATAGTTCCTAAATAAGAGAACCTGTAAATTTGATGCGTTTGAGAACAAAAAAAGATTTAAAAATGACTCGGTAAAAACGCAATTTTTTTAATTTCCTCAAATTTCAATCATGATAATTTCGTGAGATTCTGTTCAAATTACCCTTTTTGGCAGCCTTTTAAAAAATATATTCTGCCTTTATCAAAAAACTGGCCAATACGTCGCATTATATAGTTCCTAAATAATAGGACCTGTAAATTGGATGGGTTTGAGAACAAAAATGAATTTAAAAATGACTCAGAAAAAACGCAATTTGTTATACTTAATCAATTTTTAATGACGATAATTTCGGGAAATCTGTTCAAAATACCTTTTTTGGCAGCCTTTTTAAAAATATATTCTGCCTTTATCAAAAAATTGGCCAAAACGTCGCATTATATAGTTCCTAAATAAGAGGATCTGTCATTTGGATGCGTTTAAAATCAAAAATGAATTTTAAAAGGAGTCAGAATATAAGCCGTTTGGATTTAAGGTTTTTACTCCAACTCCTATTTTTGTTTAATTTATTTTTGCTATAAGAATTGGTTCTATGAAAAACTTGTCAATATAAAAGTTGTAGATCTTATTGTGAAGATGTAAAATAAGTTTAATTAGATTTGATTGCTTAAGAATTGAGTAAGTTATGGGTTTTTTTCTTTTTCCTCCCCCCTTTTTCTTTTCGTTTATAATTTTTTTCATCGGTAAAAATTGGTCCTATCAAAAACTTGTAAATACAAAAGTTTTAGATAATATTGAGTACATTTACATAAAATTTAGTTGGATTTGATATCTTGAGAATTGACGAAGTTATGAATTTTTTTCTCCCAAAAACCATGTTTTTTTCGCCCCTTGAGCCCATTTTTAACTTTATCAAAAATCTGTCATGCATAAACTTTTTGCCCATTGTTTAGAAGTAATATAAACTTTAAACTGATTCGATATCTATTTTAATTAAGAAGTTATCGCGTTTTTTCTGTTTTCACAAAAACCCTCCCTATTTCCTCCCCCTTGGTCCGATTTTGCCCATTAACGAACTCGACCGAGATTTTAGGCTCCTTGATTTTATGTAAAAGTTTGAAGAAGATCTGAGCATAATTATGGAAGTTATCGTGTCTAGAAGAAAGTGATATACACCGATAGATAGATAGATAGATAGATAGATAGATAGATAGATAGATATATATATAAACTTTTTTACTGATGGTGGTTTTGGGGTCTAGGAGTCATGATTCGTGTAGATCCGCAAAAATTTTTCAGAAATTCCAACATGGGAGACAATGCAATAGGTAGTATTTCATACGAAATCTACCTAATATTTCATACGAAATCTACCTAATAGTTTTGTCGAATTGATAATAGGCAACTCGAGTATATTCGAAAATTTTTCTATAGACTCGTAAAATGATAGTTTCCAGAGTCAAATATTGATTTTTATTTTGTAAGACTTCGTGTTGAATAGCTCCGTCAATCAACATTGAAATAGGATCAGACTCCATTATCACTATAAAGCGAAAAGTTTATACAGTGAGAATAAGGCAATTGAATTTGGAAAAAATCAATGTAAGAATGTTTTTATAAGCTACTTCTAACTTGGCTTTATATTTAAAAAAAAAAAAAAAAAAAAAAAAAAAAAAAAATGTATATATATATATATATATATTTTTTTTTTTTTTTTTTTAAACATTGTCACAAATTATACATTTTTTTGGTTTTTTTACTCTTTTAATTTTATTTACGTTTTCATTACTTTTTTTTATTTCTTCCAATTTCCTTTTAATTCCTTTAGTTTCCTTTTCCAACTTTTTTATATCTCGCTCAATACCGATTTTTAAATTCTTGTAACGCCGGTTAAGAGTTGCTATTGAAATTGATGCTTCTGCACAAACAGTAAAGTGTCTTTTTCTTAATGAAGCAATTTCCGTAAACATTAATTTATTAAACAAGGAAAGAAAATCATTAATTTCTCTTAACTGATCATTTTGTCTTTGAAGTTGACTTTTGTCATTTTCAAGTTGACTTTTGTCATTTTCAAGTTGACTTTTGTCATTTTCAAGTTGACTTTTGTCATTTTCAAGTTGATTAATATATTCTTTTAATTTTTCAATTTCTTCAGTATGCGAGGAATTTGTAAGAATTTGATCCATGTCCTTTTCCACACGTTCATCATCAAACAAAACATAGTTTAGTAGAGAACTCAAATCTATGTCATTCAATATATCCTCCGTAGAGCTTGACTCAATATCTTCTGAAGTTTCAGATGCCATCATGAAAAATACAGAAATGATTGAGAGGAAAGACTCACACTGGGTCTTATACTTGTTACATACATGAAAAAAAAAAAAAAAAAAAAAAAAAAATTTTTTTTTTTTTTTTTTTTTTTTTCATAAAATTCCATTTTCATAATGTTGCCGATAAACGGCGGCAAAAGTTTTACTTTCCCCGACAAAGTTTAAATTTAGTAACATAATAGAATCAATTACATTTATTAAGTACGTATAACTAGGTTCATCTACAGCCGCCAATTGAGTTATCCAAACATCCTTCCAGTATTTGTCCATATATATATTATAAAGATCCGACTTAAAATTTTCCAAGTTTATTTCATGATCCAATTTGATTGAACTATATCTAGGAAAGTCATCTGTCATTTTTAAATTGTATTTTATATCATCATGATTCCATGTCACATTATTTGTCGACAAGCCAATTCTAAAAGTGTTAAATGGTGGTTCATTAGCTGTTAAAGTAATATGCCAGGGAACCAAATTCCCTTGAAGACGAACGAATGAAACATGAACTGCATACAAAAATGAAGACATTTTTCTATTTGAAATTACACACACAACGCGGTAGAAATCAATGGTACAATGTTAATCAGCCGATCAAGTCAAGTCAAGATTACCTAAAAAATACTAGTTGTCCATTTGAAACGCTTAAGTAACCTTTACAATTCAAAAAAAAAAAAAAAAAAAAAAAAAAATATATATATATATATTTTTTTTTTTTTTTTTTTTTTTTTTTTTTTGGTAGTTTGGTAAAAAATATCCATTTATTTTTTTTCGTAAACATGCATTTGTCCACGTGAAAACAGATAAATTTCATCTGGTAAAATTTTGAAATTTTCGTATTTTATTTCGAAAACAGTATGATCTGAAGCAAATCCGAAGCTCTGGTTTTGCGTATTTTCTTCTTTAATAGGTTTCAAACATGGATTAGGCACATTTTCTTCTTTAATAGGTTTCAAACATGGATTAGGCACATTTTCTTCTTTAATAGGTTTCAAACATGGATTAGGCACATTTTCTTCTTTAATAGGTTTCAAACATGGATTAGGCACATTTTCTTCTTTAATAGGTTTCAAACATGGATTAGGTACATTTTCGTTGACAGAAATCATAGATTGTGAGTGATTCATTTCATCATCGATCGGATTCAATAACGGAATCGATTTGTTTTCCGCGATCAAAGATTGTGATGGATCATTTTCATCTTCCATATTATTTGGTGAAGAAAAGTTTTCATTTAAAGGCAATTTGGGAAGATCACATGGCATGGAACAATTTTCTTTACAAGAAGATTGCGAAAGCTGATCTGCGACTATGGATGGTGTTAAACATACTACCTGGAAATCAGAAGACTGTTTTTTGACTTTAGATGGGGATGGAAAGACACAACAAGGATCCAAACAGCGTTTCTTTGAAATTTTTTTATCATGTTCATAATTTTTCCATTCAATCGACTGCGCATCGAAAAATTTTTGAATCCAATCTTGAAGGCGCAATTTTTCCCAGCCTGAGGGACGCACATACAAAGGAAATGCAAATTGCGGATTAAGTAACAAATTATGAGGAATAATTTCTGTAACGGTTCCAAAATACCACAACGCAATCATCTGCTGAATTTTATTCTTATCCAGTCGGCCAGTTTTCTGAATAATTGAGATCATTTCTGGAAAATCGACCACGAGTAACACAGATTTTTTCCAAAATGACGGTATGCAATCACTTGGAATTATTTTAGTCAAGTCGTTTGTAGCATATTTATCTGCGAAAGAGTAAATGTGTACATAACCTAAGAATTTTCCCAAGTCCGCTGCTTTAAAGTATACTTTTCCATCCAACGCAACAACGGCGAGCAGACTCGGCTTTTCAGAAAAAAAGAAAATTTTGAACCACATGGTTATCTTTTAGTTGCGAAAACCTCTGATAAAAAGTAATTCTTTTTTGAACGCATGCTTCGATCGTAAATTTAAATGCTCCGGTATTGTAACTTGTCAAAAAAAAAAAAAAAAAAAAAAAAAAAAAAATTTTTTTTTTTTTTTTTTTTTTTAATAATTTAATTCTGTTTCAATTTATTGGAATTGTCGAAATCTTTTAAAAGATCCTGTAAAGTGTCTTCCATATCTTGGACAGTAAGATCGTACTCATCTATAATATTACCTACTAAATCTTGATCTATGTCATAACTGTCGTCGTCAACCTTATTGATGAAAGTGTCCCATTCTTTTTTAAATTTTTGAAAAACTTTTTGAAAATCTTTTACACTGGTCTCTAAATTCTTTAATAGAGTTTTTTGATCTACTTGTTCTACACTCGTCATTTTTCTTTGTTCCATTATCCTTATTTTATTGAGTTTCCAAAATTACTCAAGTTCCATGCCCTACTATTTGAAAATCGTTGTGGCTTAAATCTTTATTTTCGTGTCTTTATGCCACTCAACCCTCCCATAAATAAATGAAAAATTTAAACTCTAGGTCTTTCATATCAATCGATAGATTTTGAAAAAAAAAAAAAAAATTTTTTTTTTTTTTTTTTTTTTTTTTTTTTTTTTTTTTTTTTTTTTTTTACTCTAGCCAGTTTTTATCATTTTCAGCTCTTCTGTACGCTGCTGCAAGAGCAAGATCTTCGCTTTGCGGTTTAGAATCTAGTAGAACAACATTTACAATTGATTCTTTCAAATAATTAAAAGTTGCAACATCTACCGCTCCGATAACGGGATCCCAACCACCTGTTGTTTGCTGCATTTTTTTATAGACATCTTGAATAGTTTTTCGCATTTCTGATACGTCGACAGTATAAGTTTGTCCAGTTTCACGAGTTTTAGGAAAGTTATTTACTGTATAATTATAACTGAGATCATTATGATGTAATAGAAGATTTTCTGTATTCAAGCCGATCGAAATTGTTTCAAAAGGTGGAATAATAGACGTAAACGCAACATGCCAAGGGATCCAAAATCCTTTTTGTAGAATAAAAGTTATATGAGCAGTGTAATTGTAATTTAACATGTTGACAAATTTTACTGAGTAAAGTTTGCTCTATAGTTTAATGCGCTTCTAGTATGATACTTTTATACCATAACGGTATTTGAAAAAAAAAAAAAAAAAAAAAAAAAATTTTTTTTTTTTAGTCGGAAGTGAAAATGTAAAACAAATTACTAATCAAAAATTTCCAATTATGACTTCAAAAGATTCTGTCCAATTACAAAAACACTTTTATTTTATTCAATACGGGTTTTCGACAAAGGGGGCAAATGTCATCGATTTTAACCGAACATTTCTCGCAGCACACAAGATGTCTACATTGTAAAAACAAAACTTCTCTAAAATTCTCAAAACACACCACGCAGTTCATCAAATCTTGCTGTTTTTCCTGATCAACTTTACATTTTAAACTTTCATCCGAACTTTTCGCTTGAATCAGTTTCTCAAATTCTGATTTAGAGAGCATGCATTTTTTACTTTCTAAACCTTTTCGTGCTAGCGCGATTTTTTCATTCAAATTGATTGCGTTCAGGGCCACCCGACAACGAGGACTCTTTTGAAAATGCTCGAAACGAGGCACGTCTTCAATCTGCCAGCGCCCTAGCGTAACATTACACCAATAGCAAGTCACCAAGTCCGCTGCGTACGTAAAAAAGAACCCGCACTCTGCTAGATCACTTTTCCGAATCTGCGGTTCATGAGGCCATTCGGAAGAAAAGCTTTTGTAGCGTTTCCAGATGCATTCCATTTCAGGATGTTTCGGATCGCATAGAACGTCCGTTTGAGCTATGGGAACATTTTCATATTTCCGAGTTATCTGTGACTGGAGAAAAAAATCCTGGTCTTGAGAATTATTTTTTTCCAAAAAGGGACAACCAGCGTGCTTTTCATCTTGGCCAGGTATTTGAAATGAACAAAAAGCGCAACGGATCGCTCGACTATTGTAATATAAACCTTCCCGAGCCGCTTGCTCTCGAACCCGAGCTTGATCGAACCTCGAACTGGTCATCTTATAAAAACTCTGAAGGCGAACCAGTTCTAATCGAAAATCATCATGAACGAGTTTGTGTAACCGATGTCGATAAAGAGGTACGTTGTAATACGGGTCACTTTCGGAAATGCCTCGCATATGTGGACATTTAGGGTTATTTTTAATGTGCACGTAACTCGGTCTGTCGAAAAATTGTTTCAAGTCTGAATATTGATTCAACGAGAAATAAAACCTACAAAAAGCGCATCGGATGGCGAATGAAGAGTCGTAGTAGAGACCATTTTCAGCAAACTCTAACGGGGATCCAATAAATTGTAAATTGCTGATTATATTCCAAGAGTCGTAAAAACTCTTTAAACGTTTATATTCAGAGTTCATGGTGACTTTTTCACTGAAACAAAATGTTGAGTTTAGAGTATGAGAGCAAACTTGTAACTTGAACTGTAAAAAAAAAAAAAAAAAAAAAAAAAAAAAAAAAAAAAAAAAAAAAAATTTTTTTTTTTTTTCCAAGTAAATTGGCAATTTAATCTGTTTTGTACATTTGTTTGTTTTTCTCTTATACAACCAGGTACTGTAAAACGAGCAACGACCTTGAGTTGGTGCAACTTGGACAGTCTTTTTACAATCAACAGCAAAATTATTCGAGCACCTGCATTCTGTTTTTAACTACTTTTTTAATTTTTCCTTTTCTAAAAATTTTTTATAAAGAATATTTCTTTTGAACGTACACATGTTTTATCCCACGAATATTTATATGAATTTCTTCTGGTAAATTATTTTCAAAACCATCATATTCTAGTCCAAAAACAGGGTAAAATGACTGCGATGATTGAAAATTTTGAGGTTCTGTGTCCACATAGGAGGTGGAACATGATGGTGGTGGCGAAGAATAATAACACTCATTATTTACAGATGGAGGAGGCGTATCGTAGCAATCACTTATTAATTTGTTTGATTTGGCCAACATCGAACTGCCATTTTGTTGTTGTTCTTCCATTGGCGAAAATCTTTTTTCTTCTCGACTATGAAGAAAATTACTTACATCCTCAAACATTTTTTTAACGCGGTTCGAAAATTCTCTGATCCATTCCTGGAAATTAACCACATCATCATCTACATTTTGTCGTCCCATGCGTACCTCTAGTAGAAATGGATTCCTATAAGATGTGTGATTTATCGGATCGGGCATTTGATCAACGCCCTTTTTAATGGACACGAGTCCAAAACTCCACAATTTTCTGAGTTCTTCGATCCGTTTCTCATCGCAAATTATTCTGTGATTCGGTAAAGTTTTCTGTATAGTCAAAATCATTTCCTCAAAATCAAAAACCCTAGTAGTATTTGCAGGAGAATCACCATCTTTTCCATGAGGGCGAGGCAGTAAATAGGTCCACGGAATCATTTTCCTAAAGTCCCTCGTTGCATATCTTTTTGCAAAAGAATATTTATTCGTATAGCCTAAAAATTTTGCCACATCCGAGGCTTTGAAATAAACATTTCCATCTGACATGACAACGGCCAACAGAGATTCTCTGTCGGAAAAAAAAGATAGTTTCAGCCACATGAGTCCTGACTAAAAGTCAAACTAAACAAAAAGGAAAGCAGTAGAATAAAAGTGAGATGAGGGAAGGAAATTTATATGTAGCTTATGTAGCTCCCAAAAAAAAAAAAAAAAAAAAAAAAAAAAAAAAAAAAAAAAAAAAATTTTTTTTTTTTTTTTTTTTTTTTTTGAAATTATATTATAGATAAGTTATATTATATGAATAAATAATTATATTGTATATAAATAAATTATATTCTTAATGTAATTTATTTATGTCTCTCTCTTTTTTTCATAATGTATGACTAAAACGGTGACAAAGATCATCTACTGTAGGTGTAATTTCTTGTTGGCAAGCATAGCCTACCGATCCAAACGGATGCATAACCCTACTAGTGTGGAGAATCCACGATGTAATATTGGTTTCCTCAAAACATCTCAGTAACACATTTAGCGCCATTTGATAAATTACATCTGCTTGGTTTTGAAATTTTTGCATACAGAGTACTGTAAATTTTCCTGCAACAATGAGGCATTCTAAAACAATGCATTGATAGGGCATTGGTAATATTCCGGCTAACGAGAATTCTTGCCGAATTATGTTCAACTCTCCCAGTTCTATTGTATTTTTAACAATTTCTTTTAATTTTCTTTCTAAGATGGGACAAATATCCAATAATTCATTCACTTCTTCAATACTAACATTGAGTTTGGTGGGATGTTTTTGAAAGAAACGTCCTTGAATTCTTAAAATTGTAGCATACATCACCCCTTCAATTTCATTCAATTTTGAAAAATCCACCGGCTTGTATTGGTCCAGATGAGAACAAATTGTCCCATTTGCAAGATATATTGATTCTGCAAACAGATCTGGAAAAATGTAATTCATTCTCATCACTGACCTATCCAAACAACAAACGCCAGAATAGCAAAAGTAGCAGGGAAAATCGGGTAAACTTGCCATTGCTGCTAGAATGTGGTTCCTGAGGATATTCACATGTATAAATACAAGTTTGTTAAATTTTTTTTTTTTTTTTTTTTTTTTTTTTTTTTTTTTTTTTTTTTTATCGTCGGATCATTTTCTTTTACAATTTTTTTTTAATCATCGTTAGATCTTTTTCTTTTACAAGCACTTTCCAACGTCGGGCCCTGGCCATGTCTGGATAAAACAATTGATTTCAACATAAAGACTGGTTCCTTTTGAAGCGTATAGCGTTCGCAGCAACCAACACTAGTCACATTAAACACGTTGTTGTTTTGCATTACGGGTCCCAAAGTTCTTTTTAACGTTTGTTTATTTTCATAATCTTTGGTATAAGGACCACCTTCCACAATGCTAATTTGAAACGTTTTCAATTTATGACGAAGAAGCCACGTGACAATCACTTTGGTTTCTTCGATCGTGCAATCAGGTGGCAAACCGTACAAAGGATAACCTTTTACATCATGTTTGTCGTTGGAAGCCAAAATACATGTGCCTTGAATAGCCAAACCATGATTAGTGAAACAAGCACAATAATCGGTTCGTTCGAAAAGTGCGTAAGGCTCGACGAGCTTGGGCGCTAGTAAAATGAGTTGCGAGGCGGCAGCGTTGTTTAAAAAATCTCTGGGTACGCTGTCTGGAGCATAAATTACGACAAGCGTCATGACTGAATATAAAGAAAAAATTGTTGTACAGAAAATGTAACGAATAAGTTTTAAATGAAACCAAATAGAGAATAATGTACAAAAAAAAAAAAAAAAAAAAAAAAAAATTTTTTTTTTTTTTTTTTTTTTTTTTTTTCAATTACGGAGATTTACAGAAAATTTTCGCAATTTGTTTTACAGCTTTTATCTATCAAACCAAAACATGTATCTGTCATCCACATAATAAATTTGAAACAATATAGAAGCCAATCGTAGGATAGGTCTTGTTTCAAAAAATGCGAAAAATCTTGCACGTATTCTTCAAGCTCAATTAACGCATTTCCTACATTTAAATTATCCATCAAATACGCGTTTATTTTTTCCTTCACCTGAATCAATTGACTCAATTCTATTCCAAGACCATAATCATCGTACCAGTACTTGTTGAAATCTTTTTCAACAGATTTCGGTTTTAATTTAATTAAACGATGTTTTATCAATTGAATATGATGTATAAAGTTATCGTATGATTTTTGAGCTTTTTCGATATTATCTTTATGATAATTTATGGGTTTATCGTATGGAAACTTTAAAAACATATAACGAAGAGCTAATGGAGAATAACCTTCTCCCATAATTTGGCTAAGGTTTGTAAAACTGGTCAAATCGTGAGTCATTTTATGTCCATCTTTTGTCTGTAAACGACCCGTATACAAACAAAATTGAACCCAATCTTTGTTACCCACAAAGGCACGTCCTAAGGAGATTTCGTTTTCGTAATGTGGAAACTGTAAATCAATATCACCTACATGAATATCCAGTGAGTAAGGGAAGAAAAAACTAGCAATTGTTGCACATTCTGTATGCCTGTTTGGCATACCTATTTGTTTTTTTCCTTCAACATCGGTCCAGTCTTTTGAGTTTTTCCAGATTTCAAAATCCCATTTTCCATTTTCCGAATGAGGAAACACTACATCAAACTCCTTTAAAAAATTTTCCATACTGAAAAAAGTGCTATCGAGTGAAGAATAGGCAAAATCGTTCACTAAACACCTAGTACACACATGTTTAGCCTTTTCTATAAAATCGGAAACGCGCGGCGCAAAATCAGGTCTTTCCACGTTCAGCCTATCCATCGTTTCAAAAAATGATTTTTCGCATTGACGAGCAGATTGAAAATTATCTTTGTCCATGATTTTGTCATTTAAATCCGTAATTTTGACCACCGAGCGTACACTAAAACCGAGATAGTTACGTAGGATTCTGCGGAGAACGTCCAAAAAAACATAGGTTCTAGCGTGACCAAGATGGGGTTTATCGTAAACAGTCGGTCCGCAGCAATAAATTTTAACGTCGTAAGGTTCATTAGGCACAAAATCTTCCAAACGTTGAGTGCGAGCGTTAAAAAGTTTAAGAACTTTCATCCTAATTTTGAAATATGTTTTAATTGTAAAACTAATATTTTTAAAATAAGAAATGATTTTTTTCTCACTATATACAACTGGTTACGTACTTGACTTTTTAAGATAAATAAAAATTAAAGCAAATGATTTAAAAAAAAAAAAAAAAAAAAAAAAATTTTTTTTTTTTTTTTTTTTTTTTTTTTTTTTTTTTTTTTTTAATCATAGCAAATTTTCTTTAAGGCAATTGGTTTCCGAGCCATACTGTTTATGAAAATCTTGTAAACTTAAAATTTGAAATACGGGAACTTGTTTGCATTTTTCACACCAGTATTTGCGTCTATTTTCAATGGAATTAAGGAATGTAATATCGGTAATTTTATTAAATCTTGCGAAATAATCATTGATTTTTTGACCTGCATGCATTTGAAGTTCATCTCTTATACATTCCAAACATTCCTTAAAACTTTCGTGAAGCGATCGAAATTCCATTAAAATTAATCTATGCGAATTTTTGAATTGGTTGAAAGAAATTGAAACGTCGTTTTGAAACCATACAACAAAATCTTTTGAAAACGTTCTGTCCTTTTCCTTGAAAAAATCAATTACATTATGTACGTTCCATTTTCTTTTCTCAAAGCTTTCGAGATTTGTTTGTTTAGCAGTCTTTATGCGCAACTCTAATAAACTGGAAGGTACGTCGATCGATGCGACGCAAATACAATTTTGACGAAATTTTTCCAACATTTTATGATGAAAAATGAATCGTTCTTCATCAACATTTAAAGTCATGTCTCCAGAGTCAAAATTAATCGGCTTTTTAATAGTGCACAATTCGAAAGGGTAAAGGATATATGCTAAATCTATACACGAATGTTTTAAAATTTCTGCTTTATAAAAGGACCATAATATATGAGGTACATGTAATTTATCGCAAATTTGTCGTTGTTGGTCGTTAGGTGGATATTTTTCAATCATTTTTAGGGCCATTTCTGAGGTCTCGTTAAACTTGTACAAAATAACATATTTTGTTAAAGGCGTATCATCCTTCGATTCTGCCATAATGTTGAAAAGGGTGGTTTTGCGAAATGATAAAAAAATGTATTATATATACATTACACACACACACACAAAAAAAAAAAAAAAAAAAAAAAAAATTTTTTTTTTTTTTTTTTTTTTTTTTTTTTTTTAAACTGAGTATGAGAATTTCAAATTCATTTAAAAATTCCCGTTTACAATATGTGAATAATATGACATCAACATTTCTAAATATAGGAACAGAATTTTTTCAATTCAATCCATTTCCCAATGTCAATTGAAGATTAATCCATTCATCATCATTCAAATTCAATAAACTATTGTCTTTTTCAAAGTATAACGGAGATCCATCTTTCAAATACAAAAAATATTCCGTTGGACCTTCTTTAGTTGGTTTAAAATCCTTTCGCACTGGAAAACAAAAAGGTTGTGATGGCGATTCTTCATTCTCAAAACTAAACAACGTTCGTAATCCTTCTTTCCATAGACTCGCCAAAACCCATTGGCTGTGAGGTGGTAACGAGTAGCTGACAGAGGGTAATTTGCTCAAGTTGATGAGGATGCGAACCAATTCGATAGGTTCTTGGATTAAACTGGCACGCTTGTCGAGCATGTCTAGTTTATTCCATACATTTTTCTCGAAATAATTTCTACTTTTTGGACACATTATGATGAAATGGTAACGTTTCTTTTCATCTTGGCCACAAATTCGTAAAATGCAATCAAAATTTGCAGGTTCGCCAAGAATGAGATAAAACCAGTCAAAAGAACCGTTTAAAAATATCCGCACGCATTTAGAGATGGAATTTAACTGGTCATCGGAAAAGGATAGTCTGGAAATCTTTGGTCTACGTGTTTTGTTCATCGCAGAAGAAGTTCTAGAACATGACTGAGTTAACTTTTGATCTCGCGAGAGCGGTTCCATCACAAACTCGATACAAGAAAAATATTAATGTAATGACAAGTAAGAGCAATATAGACAAGTCTTTTACTCTTATTTAAAAAAAAAAAAAAAAAAAAAAAAAAAAAAAAAAATTTTTTTTTTTTTTTTTTTTTAACCAAAAGAAACTATTGGGTACCCATTTAATATTAAAATATTAATGTTTGTCCTTGTTATTTCTAAAAATAGATATAGGAACTTTATGTTATTGAGAAACCCCCGGGTAGATTATTTTTAAAATAAAACCACCAAATGATAAAGCTTTTTACTATCAAAACAACGACTAACAATGCCCAAAAGCACCATCTACGATAAAATGGTATAGCAGTGTTTATAATACCTACAATACCAACAGTTGTTGGAGGAGGTTTAGGAATAACTAATGTTAATTCATTTGATATTAAAGTTCTGTATTTATAAGGTTTAACGTATGTAGAATTTATTGGATTAAACGAAGGATCTAAAACATTTGTAAGAAAATCTGAAACTTCATAATCTTCTCGAATCAGTCTTCCAATTACGTTTGCTGTTTCTATTTGCGGTTTGATATTTGGATTTATATAATAAATATTATTTATAGTTGGTAAAATAATTTTTCCATCGTTTGTTTGAGCATATCTTTCCAATAAAATTTGTTTTAACGTTCCTGTGCGACTGAGTTTGTTGAGGTCTACAGACGTAATTTTCCGATAATATTCATTTTTGTAACCGTCTTTTGGATAATAAGGTTTTCCGTTTTGGTCAACCGCATATTTATTTTTAATTAGGTATTGTTCTTCATTATCATCGCTTGTTTTCCGTAAAGGATAAATTTCTTTGTTCTTAATGGATACCGCATATCTGTTTGGAATTGTTTGTGGTTTGTTTAAATCTACAAAGGTCAAATAAAATTCGTTTCCAAACATGTCAATAGGAAAAATATGTTGTCCATCATGTGCAGAAGCGTAATATGGGGTACCATCTGCCAATAAGGCTGGAGTATTGTCATCCGGGTAAAATTCATCACCATGTTTGTCTACAGCATAATATTGTTTACCATCGAGTCCAGTACCAATTATTTGTTTGCCAGCCACAATTTCATAAACTTGTGATCCATTAACAATAGAATACCGAGGTTTACCATTTGCAGTCATAGGATAATTATATTTTCCGTTTTTTTCAATCAAATTTAATCCGTTAATTCTATATTCGTTTCCAAATTCGTCTCTTGGATAGTAATCGGTTCCGCTCTTACAAGCATAGCGATTTCCTAAAATTACTTCCCTGAACTTGCATTGGTTCTTTAATGGAGTTTCATCTTCATTAGTCATTTCTTGATAAGTACTTTCTTATAATAAGAAAAAGAAAATTTATCATTGTTTTGTAGTATGGCATCATGCATATTGGAAGTAACAAATTTTGAATATTAAATGACTTTTCAATTCCTGCTTGCTATTAAAAAAAAAAAAAAAAAAAAAAAAAAAAAATTTTTTTTTTTTTTTTTTTTTTTTTTTTTTTTTTTTTTTTTTAGCGATATATATATATTTTTTTAAATTTTCATTTTAAAGTTTACTGGAATTTTTTCGTTTCGTATATTTTCTATAATTTTCTCGTGGTCTACAAAATTATACACAGTTTTCAAATATTCCCACGGGTTCCTCATGGCCGATTGACAATGACATGTATCAGGTCCGCTTTCCCATTCAATACACCTAATACAATCTGTAAGATGCCACTCTCCACTGTCTCTGTTGTAAACTGCGTCAATGAAATCTTGCTTTTTCAAATCTCCAACTTTTACACGAAAACAAAGTACGTTCGTTCTAGCTTCGTACATTTCGTACCATTTCGATACGTTTTCGGTATCCAAAACACGAAACTGGTAAAAATCTTCCAAACTTTCATCGCCTTCTTCAAAATTCAGCGGTTTATAACACACCGCATTTGATTTTCTCGGTCGATGTAGGATTGAAACAAATTTGCAGTGAGTCATCATTCTTTTTTCTAAAAACGAATCTGGAAAATCGAATGCCCAGGAACAGGAACAATCTGGAGAACCACGAGGAGAATTTTTTAATGACCATAAACATTCATTCAAGTGAAATTCTCTGTTTTTATTCAACAAGACTCGAAGCCGACTGTTGAGACGAACAGCTTGTGATTGAAAACGTAAAATTTTGGTTCGGTATTTAAAAATTTCCAGTTGTTTTCGCAAATGAAACAATTCACGGTCTGACATGATTGGTAAAAGGACAAAAAAATTGTAATAGAGTACACAAAACGCTACAAGGTTTTTAATATAAATCTGATGCTCAATTTGAAAAAAAAAAAAAAAAAAAAAAAAAAAAAAAATTTTTTTTTTTTTTTTTTTTTTTTTTTTCATCTTTAAACTTTTCCAATTTTTTAAATTTTCATCTTTAAACTTTTCCAATTTTTTAAATTTTCCTCTTTAAACTTTTCCAATTTTTTAAATTTTCCTCTTTAAAGTTTTACGCCATATAAATTTTTTCAAATGTTTGTCGTGCTCGTCTCCCTCTACAATTTTCCTCATGGTTTGAACGTGTGGGTGTTTATGATGATATATTCTAAACCCTTCGAGGTATTGTTCATCTTCCAATCTGTAATCTGAACAAAGCATCAAAGGAATCCGGTCGCCTCCGTCCCAAGTCAGATACTGATAATCATTTGAAATTTCAAAGGAGATTGGGTTCAGTTCCTGGACATGGTTTACACATTGACATTTTTGAAGGTCGACGCATTGGATGATGAGTTTTTTGTTTCGAGTCAGTGTCGCTTGGAAATTACACATGCGATAGGATGACACGTAGCGGGTCAAGACAATCGGTTTGTCGATCCTCATCATATATTTTCTCAGATTGGACAAGTAAATTACTTGCCAAGGCGAATCAGACCTATAATGCACAATGATGAAACCCTTACCCTTTAAGTAATAAGTTAGCAAATCATCCGAGAAATGTATCAAATCATGAAAACCGAAATCATTTTTCGCGCTATCGATGGACTTGCGATAAAAACTGACATGAGAGTTGGGCCGGTGAAAATCTTGATAGTTCCACAAATCGAAATGGAACTTGCTGAAATGTAACGTGGTTTCGTTTATCTGCAAATACATGCGATGAAACCCATTTTTTCGATTAAAATACCATCCAGGTCGCAGTTGACGCAGAAAGTCGATGTATTTTGACGAAAACGGAGCAGAAGAAGAAAGATACGAAGCACGGTGTTTTAAAAATGGGCGAAATTCCGGCATTTTTGAAAGTGTATGTAATTTATCTTCCAGTGGAACTTTTTTAAGAATGAGGAATAGAATATCCACGGGCAAGTCTAATAACTGGAGAGTGGCCATTTTCCAACAAATGCAACAACGAGAACGAATACAATAATTTTATTGACTAAATACAGGTTGAAAAAAAATGGTTTAATGGGTAACAGTAAATAATATTATTAAATATATTTGAGCACACTTTGACTGCACTATGTCGTATTTTTTAACATTGAATTATATTGCTAGGTACCGCAAAATGGAACAGGGATTCTAGATAGCGGTACATGACACGCATTTTAACAGTTGGTCGCAAAATTATTCGAGCACAGTATCCCCGCTCAAAATTTATATTTATGATTATTGAAAAAAAAAAAAAAAAAAAAATTTTTTTTTTTTTTTTTTTTTTTTTTTTTTTTTTTTTTTTTTAATAAATTTATATTTGGTATTCATATTTTATTATTTGAATACTCTAAATGTAATACTGATTCTAGGTTCCTTCACTTTTCTTTCAACCGGTATTTCATGCGTCCATTTTTCATTTGTAGGATACTTCATAACATATAGCGATTCGTTTTCCGGCTTAAATTCAAAGTAACCTTTTCCTCCCTTTTCTCTGAATACAAGTCTCCTACTGGCTCCGAAATTCAGACAAGCGATCGGTTTAGTCGGATCCATGCATCTTTCATCATCTGAATGTTTTCCTATCCCGGATCTACCATTCGGATAATAGTTGACGAGGGCAAAGTTAAATTTTACATCCAAATAATTTTCCAAGTCGCGTTTCATTTCCGCAATTAGAGGAGGCCAAGTTACGGCTTCCGCAAATTGCCCAGTGTAATAATAACGCTTTCCAGGAATATTGGAAAATGCGCAAACTTTTCTAAGGGGTTTTCGATAAAAAGTCGGTCTGTAGCAATATGTTACACTTTTAAGGGGTAGTACATTGTACACTTGGTCGAAAGAATACGAAGAAAATTTTGGAAGATATTCCAAGTGAAGTCCATCAGGTCGGTTAATGTAAAATTCCTCCATGACAATCTGAATCTTCATAAAAGTGTGAGAATATAAAAGCCTACAGTTTCAAAAAAAAAAAAAAAAAAAAAATTTTTTTTTTTTTTTTTTTTTTTTTTTTTTACCATTTGAATATTTATATTAAAAAAGTCCGGCCATCGTTTTCTTTTACTACCAATCTGACACATTTTCTTGTTGCTAAAACTTTTGCATCATGCCTGCAAACGCTAAAGATTATAAATCTCTAAAAAATTACACGAAAAATGTCTTTGCAAATCAAAACACTTTCCCCTGTCCTAAATGCAAAACCATTCTTTTACCCAAAGAATTCGAAAAACATTGTTCTGAAAACCACCATTTAAATTCTCGACTCTGCTGTGTTTGGTGTTTGGGTAAGGTATTTTGGAGTAGCGGACAGAAAAAAAATCGAGTCGATCACCTTCTTCCGTGTTTTCGAAAGTTTATGAAACTTGTCAAAGTTCAACCTAAACCACAACCGCCAGCACCCGAAAACTCCACTCCATCTGTCAAACCCGGTCCCACGCCTTTCGACATGACACCCATGGCGGAAAAAAGGTGTTTGTTTGGTCACATTTTCGATCCTCCTCCGCGAGCTTTTGATCTCATTTGGCCCATGCCTTTGGATCCTAACCCTCTAACTTTCGAAGACGATTCTTTGAACAGGGCCGTTTCTTGCGTCCGAAAATATTTGGAACTGGGAGAGGAAGCAGAATGGTTTCACGCCATGGTTCGAACTGTTGCTTTTCCAGGTTTTCTGGAAGCCATGGATAGGGACGAAGGGCGAACTCGCACCTTGACATTTTCTTGCTGGTGCGATGGAGGCCAACCCGAAGATCCCAGGCTCAGGCAACACAGGCACATGATTATAGTTTCATCGCCACCTGGAAATTTCTTGCGAAACGTTTGGGAAAAAATTGTGGTAAGAGACCGGCCTCGTAAAAATTTCAGATGCATGTTTTATAAACGCCTCACATCACCCATGCATTTAGCCAACACGATCGGATACTTGTGCAAGCGTGAATCCCACTGCAATTTCTCGAATGAAAAATCTTCCGAGAGCCATTTTTACCTGTTTGAGAGCCTTCCGAGGGATTACATGTTACCATTGGTCCTGCAATGGGATGGTGGTCTGATCAAACTCCTCAACCAAAATTTTAGGAGCATGAATCGAATAGAACTGGTCCGAACCAACATGATTTTTTTCGATGGTAAGTGGCGCTTCAAAATCAAAGACATTCCCGGAATTGTGCTAGGCATGGTCCTTCCACTCGCGAAAGATTTTCAACCCTGCCAAGGTCCCACGGACATTTTTCTACATCTCACAGGGAAACGTAAAATCTTTTTCGAACGCAACCCGAATTTGAAAAACTTGACTCGGGAAACCTGGCTGGAAAAGCAAGCCCAGATGGGCAATCTTTTTTACTTTGTAGTGGAAGAAGACCACTGGACCCCTCGCCCTTACCACCAAGGCTTGATCAACGATTTCAAACCCATTGTCGATCGAAACAGGGAACTCGAATCGGAAAATATGGGGCCGAAAAACGAAACGACCCACTCGAAACAGAGGCAAGCAGTTTCGGAGCAGCAGGTAAAAAAACTGAAAACAACGTAAACTTTATTTCGACTCAGCGAGTTGGCATTTATATTTAATTCTTAAAAAATGATGTAGTTATCTACAAACCCAATACTTGAATGGTTTCAAATTTTATCTCAGATTTAAAAAAAAAAAAAAAAAAAAAAAAAAAAAAAAAAAAATTTTTTTTTTTTTTTTTTTTTTTTTTTTTTTTTTTTTTTTTTACCATTTGAATATTTATATTAAAAAAAGTCCGGCCATCGTTTTCTTTTACTGACACATTTTCTTGTTGCTAAAACTTTTGCATCATGCCAGCAAACGCTAAAGATTATACGTCTTTAAGAAGTTATACGAGGAGCCTCTTTGAAAATCAAAAAACTTTCCCCTGTCCTCAATGCAAAACCATTCTTTTGCCCAAACAATTCGAAAAGCATTGTTCCCAAAAGCACGGTTTAAATTCTCGACTCTGCTGCGTTTGGTGTCTGGGTAAGGTTTCTTGGAAAAGCGGACAGAAAAATCATCGAGTCGATCACCTTCTGCCGTGTTTTCGAAAATTTATGAAACTTGTCAAACTTCAACCTAAACCACAACCGCCAGCACCCGAAAATTTTACTTTATCAGTTAAACCCGGTCCCACAGCTTTTGATTTGAAACCCATGGCTCCCCACAAATGTTTATTTAATCATGTGCTCGATCCTCCTCCGCGAGCTTTTGACCTCATTTGGCCAATGCCTCTAGACCCGAACCCATTAACTTTTGAAGTCGATTCTTTGAACTGGGCCGTTTCCTGCGTCCGAAAATATTTGGAACTCGGAGAGGAGGTCGAATGGTTTCACGCCATGGTGCGAATTCCTGCCTTTGCAGGTTTTCTAGAAGCCATGGACAGGGACGAAGGTCGGACTCGCACGTTGCCGTTTTCATGCTGGTGCGACGGAGGCCAGCCACCCGAAGCCAGGTTCAGGCAACACAGACACATGATCGTGGTTTCATCACCCCCTGGCCACTTTTTACGAAATGTTTGGGAAAAAATTGTGATAGGAGACCGACCTCGTAGAAATTTCAGATGCATGTCTTACAAACGACTCACATCGGCCATGCATTTAGCCAATACCATCGGCTATCTGTGTAAGCGCGAATCCCAATGCAATTTCACGGGCGAAGATAAAAAATTCCCGGAGAAACAGAACCATTTCTACCTGTTCGTAAGCCTCCCGAGGGATTACATGTTGCCATTGGTCCTGCAATGGGAAGGCGGTCTGATCAAACTCCTCGACCAAAATTTTAGAAACTTTAAGCGAGAGGAACTGGTGAAATCCATTATGACTTTTTTCGAACGCAAGTGGCGCTTCAAAATCAAAAACATTCCCGGAATCACGCTCAACACCGTTCTTCCAGTTGCAAAAGATTTTCAACCTTGCCAAGGTCCCACAGACATATTTTTACATCTCACCGGTAAACGTAAACTCTATTTTGAACGTAATCAAAATTTGAAAAATTTGACTCGGGAAGCCTGGCTGGAAAAGCAAGCCCAGATGGGCAATCTTTTCTATTTCGTCGTGGGGGAAGACCACTGGACCCCTCGCCCCTACCACCAGGGCTTAATCAACGATTTCAAACCCATTGTCGATCGAAACAGGGAGCTTGCATCGGAAATTGTGGTGCTGAAAAACGAAATGTCTCACATGAAACAGAGGCACGCGGATTCGGAGCGGGAGATCAAAGCGCTTTCTGTTAAAATGGACGAGTTGAATGGTAAATGTTCAAATTTAAAAGTCAAAAATTCCCAGTTGAAAGAAAAATGTTCAAGGTTGAGCGACAAAAATTGCGAGTTGAACGAAAAAATCCACATGCTGAATGAGAAAATTCATCAGCTGCACGAAGGAGAAATCGCGAGACTGAAAAGGGAAAATGAAGAGCTTCGGAAGGAGCTTGTTGAAGTAAAAAAGGAAAATGAAAAGCTTCGGAAGGAACTTGTCGAAGTGAAAAAGGAAAATGAAATGCTGAAAAAGGAAAATCAGATATTGAAAAAGGACAAGCTTGGAAAAACGAAAAGACCCAGGCTTTCAATTTAATTTACTAAAAAAAAATAATGCATGTCAAGTAGAAATGACTACAATGGGTTTTTTTAAAAAAGTATAATTTAAATTTTTTCAGCGTTCATTTTTTTTTTAATTTTATTGGGATTTTTTTCCATAACTGAACATAAAATTTCATTTTCGGATACAAAACAGAGTAAAAAAGGTGTTTATCAGATGTGTTACAAATATTATTCGAATAAAATTGCTTGTAAACTTCTACAAAGAGTTAAGGTCCAAATTTGACCTAGGTCCAAGGTCAAACCAAGGTCAAAAGAGAAAATTGTATCTCTAGAAAATGGTTTCAAAATTCGCTCGACCAAAAAATGAAAAAAAATGACATTTTCCATATGAGGTCATTGACCTTTTACAAAGAGTTAAGGTCCAAGGTCAAACCAAGGTCAAAAGAGAAAATTGTATCTCTAGAAAATGGTTTCAAAATTTGCTCGACCAAAAAATGAAAAAAAATGACTATTTCCATATGAGGTCATTGACCTTTAATTTTTTTTTTTTTTTTTTTTTTTTTTTTTTTTTTTTTCACAATTTCAATTTTTGTCGCCCACCGAACCGGAAGTAACAATTTGAAACTCATTAAGTATTCAAAAATTCGGGTTATCAATTCTAAAAATAGATTTTGCAGGGTTCGAACTTTAAAAAAAAATAATTTTAAATATTCATAAACTCTAAACTGTGACTTTTTCTGTGACTTGTGACTTTTCCTGTGACTTGTGACTTTTCCTGTGACTTGTGACTCCCTTTTCGCGTTTAAAAGTTTTCGCCATTTATTTCATCAATAATATTTTATGAATTTTGATCCATAACACACTTTTCCTTCCACACCCTCCTCCGGCCATGTTCCTGAACTAGTGATTAAAATTTTGTGAAACATGTGGAAAAAAATGGTGGGAGCAAGACTCCGCTTGCCTGTTTCGGAAAACTAGGTCCATTCAAACTTTTTTAAAAAAAACGATACCTGTATAAAAAATTTCATGCCACTTTAAACATGGTTTAATTGACAGGTACCGCAAAATCAACACCTGATCGAAGATTACGGTAACAAAGCCTCTTTTTAACAGTCGGCTGCAAAATTCTTCGAGCACTCTAACCCTTCTGGATTTTTTTTCAAAACGAAAAAAGTATGCAAAAATTGAAACGGAGGGGGACATGTACTGTGTAAAAATTTAATGCTACATTAAACAAGGTTTAATTGACAGGTACCGCAAAATCAACACCTTATCTAAAATTACGGTAACAAAGCCTCTTTTTAACAGTCGGCTGCAAAATTCTTCGAGCACTCTAATCCCTCTGGATTTTTTTCAAAACGAAAAAAATATGCAAAAATTGGAACATGTATAAAATAAATTTTTTAACGTCGTTAAAAATATATATAAAATTCTACTGTTTGCGTTTATTTACACAATGGTACAAGCGAAAAACAACGTGAACAAAGCGAACCCAAGTTCCAAAAGAGCACAAATTCCACAAAATGTGTCTTTCCACTTCATTTCTTTACTTGATTTTTTTTTCAAAAACCTGCCCAGCCAAAGGGTAATATTGTAATGTTCTGTAATTTATTAAAAAATATAAAAAAAAGATGTTTTTTTCCCCCCCAACCTGATGCGTTATTAGTATCGGATCTCTGATAACCTAACTTAATTTTTTCAGAACTGGGTTTTATTTGTGAACTAATTTAAATATTGCAGTAAAAACCTACAGCTTAGTGTGTGAGCTGGCGGAAGTCAGGAGGTTAAAAGAAATTATATCTACCAACATTGGAGTATTTATATGGATTGGAAAAGAAAGTCCTGTGTTGAAATTTAGGCGTGACCTTGCGCAACAATCGGGTTGCACGTGGCGGATTAAAAATAGACAAGGCCGGCTTCTCGGAAAACAGGATGCTGGTAAATTTATCTACGTCAAAGAAATGAAAAACAGGCTCTTATGTAACCCTTGAAACAGGATGACATGATTATTTTAGTTTGTTTTTATTTTCTACGACCTATTTAACGGAATTCTGGTGAAGCAGGAAGTTCTAGAAAGATCTTTCGAGGTCGAATGCGAGTATAAATACGGGTCTGCCTGGCCGAGCAAGCTATCATTTGCTTGAGCTCCTGCTGTTGTTCCTCATCTCCAGTCAAAATGTTCTTCTATTTAGTCAACGATCTGCTTTCTTTTCCGATTCTGGTAGTGTTGTCATCCGATGGCTTGCCCTTTGTCCGGGCAACAGATATTGCTCGAATATTTGAATACAAAAATTTACATCAGTATGCATCTGCACACGCCCATCTGAGGGTTAAAGATGTCATTTATAAGAGAATGGACTTGCCCCGTGGATCTCTGAAAATTCGAATTTTTTCAATTGGAGAGGCCGTGAAAATTTTGAGAGCATGCAAGAGGCGAGCAGCTGAGTATTTGGTTTACACCTTTCAAAACCCAGAGGTGGCCAGGATCCTACCGCTCGAACCTATGAGAATCACGACTGAATATAAGAAAGCGATTCGAGTAAAAACAATGGCTGATGATTATTCAAATTCCCAGACTTTCAGTCAATTTCTAAGCGACTTTAGACGCAAAACTTTTGATCTGTACGAGGACTTGGCTAATGAATATATATTAAAACGACGAGAAGTTCACTTGTATGAAGAAAATTTGGAGAACTTGAGAATGTCAGGACCCCCGAGAAAAGTTTTGATTCATTTCGGAGAAGAGGTTTATGAATACAGTTTGTGTTAAAAAAAAAAAAAAAAAAAAAAAAAAATGGGTCGAACGAGGCATGTGTTATGGAAAGACTTTTATAGTCTTTATCCATACATGCCTCGTTCGGCCCATTTTTTTGGGTTAGATATAAGTCCAATATTGGAAAACTTAAAAAGCAAAACTTGCATTTTTTCGAAAAAAAATAAATTACACATAATCATTGTTGGGGCCCATTTTTTTGGGGGGGGGGGGGTTAAATCCAATATTGTAAAATTTAAAATGATAGAAAGACTTACCCATTTTTTGGGTTAGATATAAATCCAATATTGTAAAATTTAAAAAAGCAAAACTTGCATTTTTTCGAAAAAATAAATTATACATAATCATTGTTGGGGCCCATTTTTAATCATAATGTAAGGGAAATCTTTTGAGATGTATTTAAAAAAACAGACCCCATTAACCATAATGTAAGGGTGTGCTGTATTTAAAAAACAGTTTTTTTTTCGCCATTGATTATAATGTAAGGGAAATCTTTTGAGCTGTATTTAAAAACTAGTTTTTTCGCCATTGACTATAATGTAAGGAGGAAATTCAGTAAAAAGCTATTGATGTATTTAAAAATAGTGACCATAATGTAAGGGAAATCTTTTCCTATAAAATATTAATGCATTTTAAAATTTACTTGTCGCAAGTTAGAACTTGTTAAATATTGAAATATTCGAGGTATCAAAAAAGATGATATCAAGTAAAGATTTTACAAGGAACTTGTAATGACCGTAATATATTTTCCAAAAATTCTAAAAATAAACTGAATGTTCTAGAAAATAATTATATAACTATTTTTTCTCGTGATCAGATAAAAAAAAAGGAATTGCATCATTTCCTTTCCGAGAATTTAATATCAAGGCCTCCGAAAATAAAATGTTCTAGAAAATAATTATATAACAATTTTCTCGTGATATGCATCTGTTTAAACAGATAAAAAAAAGGAATTGCATCATTTCCTTTCCGCTTCCGAAAATAAAAAATGTTCTAAAAGTTTCTTTCAGAATTGGTTCTGATATTTTTTTCACACTGTGGCTTCCTGTTAACCGCGATAAAAAGCTACATCCTTTCTGATAATTCTATTTCAGTCCGATTGTTTTGACAAGTCTTTTATATAAAAAGGAGGTCGCGTTGTGACCAAAGCATCATTCTGCTCTTGTCAGAAAGCCTTGCTACCACTTTTTATCGACTAGTTGAAATTTTCTCTATCTGAGAACTTTGTCTTTGAACCATGAGCCTTTCAAACATTTGCATGGTCGTTGATTTCGACGGATTCCGCATCGGGGGAAAATTTTACTGCCGAGAACTTGGATTTGCCTCACTGACGAAAGGCGATAGCGGCACGTACACCTTCAGATTGAACCACCTGGCTAATCAAGCAACTTGGAAAGATTGGAAAACCATCAACTATTGTACAAACAACTTGCACGGTCTAACTCTTGAACCCCTGACTGACGAAAGACATCTTTTTGATTTCGAATTTTTTGAAACAATTATAAAGGCCGAGTATCAGTGTCAAAAAACTGATGAAAAATATATAGTAGCCTATAAAGGTGGCCATGTTGAAAGGGACGTGCTACAAGACCTAGGGATTCCATATGTGAATCTGGAAGATTTTGGATGCCCAAAATTTGATGCAATATCCCACCCACTGAAATACATTCTAGTAAACGGCTGTGGAATTCATAAAAGACTGCTTAATGATAAAATGCCACATTGTTCGAGAATTGAATGTATTGTTTTCGCCGATTGGATTCGAGATAAACTTTAAAAAAAAAGAGACTTGTTGATTGAAAAAAAAAGAAAAAACGGGTCGAACAGAAACATGTTTATAAGGTAAAAGACTATTGTCTTTTATCCATACATGTTTCTGTTCGGCCCGTTTTTTCGCGTCAGATAGGAAACCAATATTGGTTTATTTTTTTTCTAAAAAAAAAGAAACAAAGTTTATAAAGTGATGAAAAAATGAATCGTGTTATCAGATATATTGGAATAATTTTTTTTAAAAAAAAAACTTGTTAAATTCTAAAGAAACATTTTTTTTTACGATCAAAATAAAAAAAAATTTCAAATCTTAAATTGCAATCTTTTAGCGCACTACTTTTTTCCCCCCAGTACACTCACGATTCATTTTTCCCCCCCAAAAGACTAAAAGTTTTTACATTAAATTAATAATCAATAATTTGACCAAGATTTCAAAATCACTTCTTCGCGAAAAAGATCCTCGATAGGCACCTCTGGTGTACACAAGAGGATTAGAAAAATCTTTTTATATGAACACCATTTCTTAAATATTTACACAACTTAATAAATTTGGTTCCACCCAAGTAAGAGATTAGCAGCTCACATAGTTATGAATGTATTCCAAAATATCTATCACAGAAAGTTCACACAATAAGGCGGAAAATATTTTGTTATTTTTTTCAAAAGTCACCAGATATCTATACTTATTCATTTTCAATTAATACAGAGTTGAAAGAAACATGTCTCACTAAAAAATTTGGTTCAATTCGATGCATAACTTCATATACTTTTGGTCGGTGGAAAATGGGCACAAAAATCGCGATTGCAGCGCCCCCTTTCGGCGGAATATTTCAAAACTTTTTGGCTGTGGCAAGCAGGTCATGCTTGCCACATCCATTCACAAAAATTTGGTTCAATTCTATGCATAACATTATACACTTTTTGATGGTAGAATAGCGACATACAGACAGACATTTTGGAAAAACATGTTTTTAGAATCTCTGACCCCGTCCATCGAAAACCGGAAATCGAAAGCGGCCGAATGAAATTATTAAACTGGATGTAAAAAAAAAAGAAACAAAGTTTATAAAGTGATGAAAAAATGAATCGTGTTGTCAGATATATTGGAATAATTTAAAAAAAAAACTTGTTAAATTCCAAAGAAACATTTTTTTTACGATCAAAATAAAAAAAAATTGCAATCTTTTAGCGCCAAAACACTTTTTTCCCCCAATACACTCACGATTCATTTTTTTTCAAAAGACTAAAAGTCTTTACATTAAATTAATAATCAATAATTTGACCAAGATTTCAAAATCACTTCTTAGTGAAAAAGATCCTCGATCTGGTGTACACAAGAGGATTAGAAAAATCTTTTTATATGAACACCATTTCTTGTAACCCGAACTTTTTAAATAAAATAGATATCGAATCAGTTTAAAGTTTATATTACTTTTCAAAAATGAGCTGCATGACAGATTTTTGGTAAAGTTAAAAATGGGGGGGGGGTGAAAAAAAAACATGGAGAAAAAAAAATCACAACTTTGTCAATTCTCAAGATATCAAATCCAACTAAATTTTTTATATAAATGTACTCAACATTATCTGAAACTTTTGTATATATAGGTTTTTTGACAGAATCAACTTTTACCGACGAAAAGAAAAAAAAAGGGAGGGGACGAAAAAACAAAAAAATTCATAACTTACTCAATTCTTAAGGGTGTTCTTAAAATCAAAAAGGGTAAATTTGTGACACATGCATTAATTTCTTTTTGTTTAGAAATGCATAAAAATAGCAGGTGTTGTTATTCAGAAACTCTTTAATTGCACTCATTCTTTTGTTTTTTTTTAAAAAAAACACAATAGATTTTTCATAACAAGCCTTCAAAGTTGACACTTTTGAGCATATTTCCCGACGAAAGCAGAAAAACCGGTCGAAAAGGAGGAGAAAAACGGGTGATTGCGTCATCGAAATAGCTTATAACTCGATAAGTAATTTAATTATCATAAAATGGAAAAATAAGTTCAATTCGAAATCGCTTTCATAGTCAGGCATTAAAATTTTATAACTTTTTGTTGAAAAATGAATTTGTAAATGTGTCAAAACGTTTTTCGCTTGTTGAGCGGATCAGTTGAGAACACCCTTAAGCAATCAAATATAATTACATTTATTTTACATCTTCTCAATAATATCTACAATTTTTATATTAACAAGTTTATCATAGGACTAATTTTTCTAGCAAAAATAAATTAAACAAAAAATAGGAGTTGGAGAAAAAAAAAATTCAAATCCAAACTGCTTATTTTTCAGACTCATTTTTAAATTCAATTTTGCTCGCATCCAAATGACAAATTCTCTTATTTAGCAACTGTGGCGAATTGGTCGAGTTTTCAATAAAGTCAGAATATATTTTAAAAAAGGCAGCCAAAAAAGGTATTTTGAACAGAAATTTCTGACTTTATGGTGATTGAAAGATTGAGAAAATATAACAAATTGCGTTTTTTCAGACTCATTTTTAAATTCATTTTTTGCACTCAAACGCATCTAGGGTCGACTTATTTAGACTCTGCATTAGTTCTTGAGATATAGCTATCGCAAAAATCGTGCAAAATGTAGCATAGCAGCGCCACCTGCTGGCCAATTTACACCAAAACTTAATCAGCGTCTATTTATATCAAGGGGTCACAGAATCTGAAGTTTGGTGAAATTCTGTGCATTAGTTCTTGAGATATAGCAATCATGAAAAACGTGGCATAGCAGCGCCACCTGCTGGCCAATTTACACCAAAACTTAATCAGCGTCTATTTATATCAAGGGGTCGCAGAATCTGAAGTTTGGTGAAATTCTGTGCATTAGTTCTTGAGATATAGCAATCTTGAAAATCATGAAAAACGTAGTATAGCAGCGCCACCTGCTGGCCAATTTACACCAAAACTTAATCAGCGTCTATTTATATCAAGGGGTCGCAGAATCTGAAGTTTGGTGAAATTCTGTGCATTAGTTCTTGAGATATAGCAATCTTGAAAATCATGAAAAACGTAGTATAACAGCGCCACCTGCAGGCCAATTTTCACCAAAAACCAATAGGCACTAATCCATATCAAGGTCTAACTGAATATAAAATTTTATTAAATTTCAAGCATTAGTTCTTGAGATAGAGCGCCCACAAATTTTTTGTCACATACAGACAGACGTATAAATCCGTCGAAAACCGGAAGTCGAAAATTTTCATGAATCCAATACTTTCTTCTTGTAAAGATAGAAGAAAGTAAAAAGGCTGCTAAAAAAGGTATTTTGAACAGAATTTAGCTTAAGATGATTTTGATAAAACTCGTTTCTACAAAAAAAAATTAGATTAAATTAATGCAAGTTGCTCATTTTTATTATAAAATGTAACATTATTGTGTCTCATTATTATGTAAAAAAAGAATCAATGCATGAATAAAACAAAAAAAAAATCTTTTCCTGCTCGCTCATGTTGAACGAAAACCAACTTTTCTAAAAAAAGAGTCACAGTTAAATGACCTTGAGTTGAGTTTTAGTTTGGAAATTATTTTTAGCGAAAAAACGATGATGGAAAAATATTCCTTTTACGCAGTTGGATGACCTTGAACTCAGTTCAAGTTAGATGTTTCACTTTTAGTTAAATATTTTAGTTTAGATTTGAAATTTGACGTCATCCTAGCATATAAATACAGCCACCGATTTTGTGCGAATTAGTTTGGATTCGGCGCCGAAACCAGTGGCTACTAAACCTGCAGATTGTGTTTCAATAAGTTTTTGGGGTAAGTCAATTCAATTAATTAATTATTTCATTTAACAAATAAAAAATAATGTGACTCTGTTGTATTGAAAATAATGTTTTATTAATATTTTACTTTGTAATTGTTTCAGAAACGTACAGTTTTTTTTTTAACATGTATAAAATTTTGTAAATTTAATAACAAAAATGTCAATAGTGGGGACCCCCTGGTCGATCCATAAAAAATAATGTTTTATTAATATTTTACTTTGTAATTGTTTCAGAAACGTACAGTTTTTTTTTAACATGTATAAAATTTTGTAAATTTAATAACAAAAATGTCAATAGTGGGGACCCCCTGGTCGATCCATAAAAAATAATGTTTTATTAATATTTTACTTTGTAATTGTTTCAGAAACGTACAGTTTTTTTTTAACATGTATAAAATTTTGTAAATTTAATAACAAAAATGTCAATAGTGGGGACCCCCTGGTCGATCCATAAAAAATAATGTTTTATTAATATTTTACTTTGTAATTGTTTCAGAAACGTACAGTTTTTTTTAACATGTATAAAATTTTGTAAATTTAATAACAAAAATGTCAATAGTGGGGACCCCCTGGTCGATCCATAAAAAATAATGTTTTATTAATATTTTACTTTGTAATTGTTTCAGAAACGTACAGTTTTTTTTTAACATGTATAAAATTTTGTAAATTTAATAACAAAAATGTCAATAGTGGGGACCCCCTGGTCGATCCATAAAAAATAATGTTTTATTAATATTTTACTTTGTAATTGTTTCAGAAACGTACAGTTTTTTTTTAACAAGTATAAAATTTTGTAAATTTAATAACAAAAATGTCAATAGTGGGGACCCCCTGGTCGATCCATAAAAAATAATGTTTTATTAATATTTTACTTTGTAATTGTTTCAGAAACGTACAGTTTTTTTTAACAAGTATAAAATTTTGTAAATTTAATAACAAAAATGTCAATAGTGGGGACCCCCTGGTCGATCCATAAAAAATAATGTTTTATTAATATTTTACTTTGTAATTGTTTCAGAAACGTACAGTTTTTTTTTAACATGTATAAAATTTTGTAAATTTAATAACAAAAATGTCAATAGTGGGGACCCCCTGGTCGATCCATAAAAAATAATGTTTTATTAATATTTTACTTTGTAATTGTTTCAGAAACGTACAGTTTTTTTTTAACATGTATAAAATTTTGTAAATTTAATAACAAAAATGTCAATAGTGGGGACCCCCTGGTCGATCCATAAAAAATAATGTTTTATTAATATTTTACTTTGTAATTGTTTCAGAAACGTACAGTTTTTTTTTAACAAGTATAAAATTTTGTAAATTTAATAACAAAAATGTCAATAGTGGGGACCCCCTGGTCGATCCATAAAAAATAATGTTTTATTAATATTTTACTTTGTAATTGTTTCAGAAACGTACAGTTTTTTTTTAACATGTATAAAATTTTGTAAATTTAATAACAAGAATGTCAATAGTGGGGACCCCCTGGTCGATCCATAAAAAATAATGTTTTATTAATATTTTACTTTGTAATTGTTTCAGAAACGTACAGTTTTTTTTTAACATGTATAAAATTTTGTAAATTTAATAACAAAAATGTCAATAGTGGGGACCCCCTGGTCGATCCATAAAAAATAATGTTTTATTAATATTTTACTTTGTAATTGTTTCAGAAACGTACAGTTTTTTTTAACATGTATAAAATTTTGTAAATTTAATAACAAAAATGTCAATAGTGGGGACCCCCTGGTCGATCCATAAAAAATAATGTTTTATTAATATTTTACTTTGTAATTGTTTCAGAAACGTACAGTTTTTTTTTAACATGTATAAAATTTTGTAAATTTAATAACAAAAATGTCAATAGTGGGGACCCCCTGGTCGATCCATAAAAATTTGTCACATAATTTCGCGTGCCGTCGATGATAGACCCCCATGGGATGACCTTGAAATTTTTATATCTCTGACCCTAATTATCCGAAGCGGTTCAAATTTTGTACGCAGTACTATGTTTAATCAAAGTTTGCCCCCCCCATGGTGTAGTATTAAAAATCACGTTTGCTCATAGTTTATGATCCAATCGACTTGATTTTTTTTAACATTTGTTGAGAATTGTACACAACAAAACTATTGATGTGGGCCCGATAAAATTTTGTCGCTTGACTTCAAGCCTGGAAAATGGAACCCATGAATGACATTGGGATGACCTTGAAATTAAAAACTTTTATATCTTTGACTGTAATTGTATGGCGCTTACATGTAATATCCTATTATGAAAAAAAAAAAAAAAAAAAAAAAAATTTTTTTTTTTTTTTTTTTTTTTTTTAACTTACTAGAAGAAACGCAATCACACAGAGACTTTTTAAAGCCATGGCATGGGTAGCCCGCGGCATCACAAAAAGGCACCGTGTCATTCACCTTCACGCTCAATCCTCTTTTTGGAATAGGCGTCATGTTGCTTAACAACAGAGGATTCTTAAAACACCCCATAAAAGAAGATACATCTCAAAGTTTTCGGTCAATTTGAAAAAAAACTTTGGTGAATCAGAAGGTGTACTTTCGAGATTTCATTAGATTAGGACTGAAAATAAGCAAAGAGTGTGTAAGGAACATGAGATTCGTATATATATAAATGTAGTAAAAAAAAAAAAAAAAAAAAAAAAAAAAAAAAAAAAAAAAAAATTTTTTTTTTTTCTTTTTTTTTTTTTTTTTTTTTTTTTTCATGTTGTAAGATTATAAAGCTTGTGGCTTCACTTGTAATTTTTACATTCTCCGCTTGTTGAAACAAAGTATCTTTTCTTCGCAAAATGTCTAACAATTTGCTACTTAAAGCAGTTTTTTTGCGTGGGGAAATTGATGAGTGTGAAAAGAGAATTTATAGCAAAAAAGATATAATAAGAACAGATTGTTTTCTTGAAAATGTATTTTCTTTTCTACTGAATCATTATGAAAATTTTCATGCAGACAGTCCGATGAATAAAAAAGAAACCAATCTCATTGAAAAAACTTGCGAAATTCTTAGTGTATTTCTCGACAAGTATGGTAATGAAATAAAAAATCTATGCTGTGAAATAAAAAATATTGATGAAGATAATATAAATAGTCTTTTAACAGGTGTATTTAATGAATTGTTTATCGAAGGTATTACTTGGAGTCGAATAATTGCATTTTTCGCTTTCGTCGGGGAATTGGCTGTAAAATGCATCCAAGATAAATTACCTAAAAGCATTATAGATGTAATGTATGAATGTTTTTCAAGATTGGTACAGGAAAACTTATTATCATGGGTGGAAGATCATGACGGTTGGGAGGGTATAAAAAAAGTTGTTCCTGAAACTTTCTCATCAAATCCAAAACCGAATTGGGCGAGGAGCTTATTACATTCCACAGTTAGAATGGTTGGTACCTTAGCATCTATAGCAAATGCTATGGAAGAAATTTGCCGCTAAAATGTTTTTAAAAATACTCTGGGGAAAATCATATCACTTTAGCTATTATAACTTATCTTGGTCTTTTTGTAATTATTTTTAATCTAAAGTTAAAGTGGGAGATTTTTAAAAGTATTTATTCACTAAATAAAGGTTTTTTTTTAGTTTGGAGAATCAAAAGATGCACTTTCGAGATTTCATTCGATTAGGACTGAAAATAAGCAGAGAGTGTCTAAGGGACATGAGATTCAAATATATATGAAAAAAAAAAAAAAAAAAATTTTTTTTTTTTTTTTTTTTTTTTTTTTTTTTTTTGATTTGACAGTATAAGTTTCGGATGAAACCAAGACTTTAGCTTTCCGCTCTATCGCTTCGCTATTGTTCGGAGCAACTGGAACCTTGCGGTGTTAACGTAACGTTGCTTCGATCCCTTTTCCTCGCTGCCTTTTTGCATTTTTTTTTTACATCTTTTAAATGTTTGCTTTTAATGTTTGTTTTTTTTTACATGTTGTGTTTGTATTGTCCGGGGAGGGGGGTTAAACTTTGCTTTTAATGTTTGTATTTTTACATGTTGTGTTTGTGGGGGGGAGAAAAACTTTGCTTTTGATGTTTGTTTTTTTTTCATGTTGTGTTTGTAGGGGGGGGGAATCCGCGGTAATATTTGTTTGTTTTTTTGTCATTTTCGCTTTAAAAGGAATCCGTGGTGGTAAAAAAAATTTTTTTTCAGCACAAGGGAAAATAATGGTAAGTATAATTTCTTTTTCAGCACCCTTCGAGTTCAAATTTCTTTTTAAATAGAGCGCGTTCAAAAAAAAATTTTTTGTTAAATTTCACAACACACAATCCAATTGCGAGGTGTAGGCAAGTCCACATTATCTTGGGTTTGTGGTGAAGATAGTTTTGTCAGAGCGCGTTCAAATTGTTATTTTTTTTTTTTTTAAAAAAAACGGACACAAAAAAAATCCCAGAAGTTGGAGAAAAAAAAAAGTCCTTCCTCGATCCTGGGCTTGGAAGGCAAAATATTTATTTCAGGCTAGTTTTTAACAAAAAGAAATTTGTACTCGAAGGTCATCGAAGAAGCCAACCTGTTTTTTTCTCCACTTTCTCTTTTTTTTTTCGGAAGCGGGCTTCCCGGCTTTGAGAAATTGATGGACGAGGAGTTATCCGAATCCAAGCCACGAATTCCGAAGGATCCTCTTGTCTCTCGGCGAAGGTTTAGGGAAGCACCTCGAAATAACGCCCCTTGCGGGGTGTTTCGCAAAGCCTCTGGAATGGGAATTGGGGGCCTTCCGATCCCTGTTGCAGCTGCGATGGTCTGACGTGGTACGCATCGTAGACAGGCCAGCGGTTAGAGACTTTCAGCTCGGTTTAAAACTGACGGCCTCGTGGGGAGACAAGGGGCGAACTCCCTTTTTTGTTTTAAAAAAAAATTGGAGTTTCGAACTGGTTCGTGAGCGAGCATCTTTTCCACTTTTTTTTACTCCGTGCTGATCCAGAAAGAAAATTTTTTTCACCATGTCGACTTTTTTTGTCGTCCGTGCATAAAAATCTATTTCTGTTTATTATGGCTCGGAGTGGAAGTGAAAGATGTCTACACCTGTTTGGTAAAGATCGGGCTCCTTCGGCAACTATTCTACTTTTAAAAACAAAAGCTCCTAAAAAAAGCTTGAAATGAAAAAAAAAGTGTCTAGTTGTCGAATTGCGATGGACCGGTCGTAAACTCGCAAAGCGGGTGCCCCATTCAGGAGTAGTGCTGCGTTGGGCGGATCGGAAACTCGCCGGATGAAGCAAAAGTATCACCGGGTCACCCAAAACCGTTGAAAAAAAGAGAGGTGGAGGAAAAGGAAACGAAGGAGTTGAGAGAAAAATTAGGTGAGTATGAATAACTAATAAAATATTTTTCTTTTTCAGAAATTGTCTCATTTATTGGAGTCTTTGTCTCATCTTATTTCACAGGCACGCAAACAATTGCAACCCGTCGGGCAGGAGCAGAGCAAGAAAAAAAAATTTTTTGGATAATAAAAAATGCTGGCTCTTCCTCGGTGGGTTGTTTTTTTCCACACATCTTTACACAAAAATGAAGGATTCCTTTTAAAAAGCGAAACTTTGTCGGAGCAAAAAAAAAAAATTTTTTTTTTTTTTTTTTTTTTTTTTTTTTTTGTTGAATAATAAAACATGCTGGATCTGTTTGTTGTTTTCTTTTCACAGGGGGCTTCCTTGAAAGCAAAGTGGTATAATTTTTTTCTGTTTATATTATTCTTGTGCTGCGAAATAATTTTCTTTGATCGGGCGTTTTGTTGCGATTTCTTTGATTGGGGGGGTTGCGATTTCTGAGTGATATTTTTTTCTTTCGTTTGGGAACTGTTTTGCGTACATTTTTTTCTGGGTTGCGATTTCTTTGATTGGGCTCTACGCTTTGTTACCTGCGAAATGTTTTGCGTACATTTTTTTCTTTCGTTGGGGGGGGATTTTTGTTGCAATTTCTTTGATGCGAAATGTTTTGCGTACATTTTTTTTTCTTTTGTTGTGCAACATTTTTTCTTTGATCGAGCGAAATGAGAAAGTTGTACGAACATGAATCATGGGGGTGACATTTTTCCCGAGGGTCCGTCGGCCTAACCGTTCGAAGTTTTCTGTGGTTTCCTTCGAACCTAGCGTGAATACGGGTTAGGTTTTCTTTTAAAAGTCCCGCCACAGAGGGCAACCCAACTCAAATTTCCAAAATCATGTTCCACATAAAAATTTCATAATCATTATTTCATCATCATTTCACCATCATTTCATTACCATCATTTCATTATCATGATTCCATAACCATCATTTCATTATCATGATTTCATAACCATCATTTCATAACCATCATTTCATTATCATCTCACAAAAAATTCATCTCATAAAAAAAATTCATCATCACACAACATTTTTTGGAAATTTGAGTTTTAGTTGTAAATATCTATTTTTAGAAATAATGACGTCATTATATAACTTTGAATTTTTTAATATTAAACAGGTATGAAATTAAAACTTCCGATTTGAAAAAAAAAAAAAAAAAAAAAAAAAAAAAAAAATAATAATAACAATAATAATAGTAATAATAATAATAATAATAACATTGTTTGAACATTTAAAACTTACTAGCAGAAACGCAATCATGTTATTATAAAAATTTAACTTGACCAATATTGAAAAAATTACGAAAAGGCACCGTGTCGTTCACCTTCACGCTCAATCTTCTTTTTGGAATAGGCGTCATGTTGCTCAACAACAGAGGATTCCTAAAACACCCCATAAAAGAGGATATACCTCAAAGTTTTCGGTCAATTTGAAAAAAAACTTTGGTGAATCAGAAGGTGTACTTTCGAGATTTCATTAGATTAGGACTGAAAATAAGCAAAGAGTGTGTAAGGAACATGAGATTCGAATATCTATCAACAATGTAAAAAAAAAAAAAAAAAAAAAAAAAAAAAATATTTTTTTTTTTTTTTTTTTTTTATAACATTGCTTAAACATTTAAAACTTACTAGCAGAAACGCAATCATGTTATTATAAAAATTTAACTTGACCAATATTGTAAAAAAAAAAAAAAAAAAAAAAAAAAAAATTTTAACATTGTTTGAACATTGCTTAAACATTTAAAACTTACTAGCAGAAACGCAATCATGTTATTATAAAAATTTAACTTGACCAATATTGTAAAAAAAAAAAAAAAAAAAAAAAAAAAAAAAAAAAAATTTTTTTTTTTTTTTTTTTTTTTTAACATTGTTTGAACATTGCTTAAACATTTAAAACTTACTAGCAGAAACGCAATCATGTTATTATAAAAATTTAACTTGACCAATATTGTAAAAAAAAAAAAAAAAAAAAAAAAAATTTTTTTTTTTTTTTTTTTTTTTTTTAACATTGTTTGAACATTTAAAACTTACTAACAGAAACGCACTCATGTTATTATAAAAATTTAACTTGACCAATATTGAAAAAAAAAAAAAAAAATTTTTTTTTTTTTTTTTTTTTTTTTTTTTTAACATTGTTTGAACATTGCTTAAACATTTAAAACTTACTAGCAGAAACGCAATCATGTTATTATAAAAATTTAACTTGACCATTGTTAATCATCCAACTAGTTCGTTTCTAAAAAATAAGATACAAGTGTAAAATAAAATTTATTGTAGTATGGATTACATAAAATCTCCGAAATCGAAACACCTTGAAAATTTCGATCTACTAGAAAAAGAAAATCCGGAACCAGAATGTTTTAAAAAATTACCTCGGAAAAAAGCAGAAAGAAAACAATATCCAGGTAACCCGTGTTCCGATTGCAAGGAATATTTTAATACTCTAGGTTTAAATGAAGAAGAAATGAAAAAAAGAATAAATGATGTATCAAGACACAGAGGAAAACCACGACCAAAAACGCCTGATTTTTATTACGAACTAGAATTTCCTGATGAACAGGAGTGTTTAAGACGTGGCTATATAGAACCTCCACAACCGTATTCTTTCAAAACTGATACTTTAAAAAAATACGGTTGAAAAAAAATAAAATGCTGTCAAGTTTTATTGTAAGTCTTTTCTGTTATCAAAATTATTTAACTTGACCAATATTGTAAAAAAAAAAAAAAAAAAAAAATTAATAATAATAATAATAATTTTTTTTTTTTTTTTTTTTTTTTTTTTTTTTTTTTTTTTTTTTTTTTTTACAATTTCAATTTTTGTTCTCCAGCAAACAGGAAGTTAAAAATCTGAAAACTAATTAATATTCAAAAATTCGAGTTTGTAACTAACGTCATGATTCTAAAAATAGATTTTACAATTTCAATTATTGTTCCCCTAATTAATATTCAAAAATCCGAGTCATAGTTTTCCGGACTCAAATTATTATTTAAAAAAACTCGACCTTTCTAAAAAAAAATACATATTATCCTAATGTTCAATGTGATCATAAAATATTTCAAAAATTTCTGAAAGCAATGAAACCGCTATCCATCTGTGACAGCGTTTAGAATGGCAATAAGCGCATTCCATATCCAATTTTTTCAAACTTCTCACCACGATCACATTTTCCAACAGATGCGAATAGGATTTCCGAAGGTCTTCGATTTTTTCCAAAGTTCTTTTATCGTAAACGTGTAATTTTCTCACACCACTTTTTACAATTTCACGAACCAACTTGGCATTGTCCACGCTGCATCCTTCGTAGACCACGCTAACTCTTCCATCAAACAGGGTAAATCCGTTGGTACCGACTGCCAGAGAGGCTACGCACCTGGAATGTTTGTGTTCGGACCGGATGGCCGACTTGACTTTGTAAGAAGAAGTGGAAATGAACAGATCCATTTTGTGAGCGAGCAAATGGAAAACTGCGTGAAAAATATTGTTGGAGCGAGTAAGTTGAACTATTAACATAATCAAAAAAAAAAAAAAAAAAAAAAAAATTTTTTTTTTTTTAATATTTGAATCTCATGTCCATTAGACACTCTCTGCTTATTTTCAGTCCTTATCGAAAGAAATCTCGAATGTGCACCTTCTGATTCACTAAACTTTTTTTCAAATTGACCAAAAACGATGAAGTGTATCTTCTTTTATGGGGCATTTTAGGAATCCTCTGTTGTTAAGCAACATGATACCTATTCCAAAAAGAGGATTGAGTGTGAAGGTGAATGACACGGTGCCTTTTTGTGATGCCTATGTTAAATATCTATGTTTCTTTTTTTTTAAAAAAACCTATATTGGTTTTCAAAGTGTTATAAAAAAATAGGAACGAAAAACCCGCTCTTTTTTTTTTTTTTTTTTTTTTTTTTTTTTTTTTTTTTCAAACAATTAATTATTTTTTGACAATACATATTCAAACGCTTTGCTTCCAAAATAAACTAGTATATGTTTTGGAGGTGTTTGTTCTGACAATTGAAAATTTTCCAAACTCTCGTGGAAAAAATTAATTTTAATCAATTTCATTTTGTAATCGTTGATCATAGTATTGTACATTTCCAGAGTTTTCATTTTGAATTTGTCTAGAAACTCCTTGAAGCTTATCGTGTTTTCTAGACTAATGGTATCCATTTCCATAGTGGATTCTTTCAAGTTCCACGTGTTTTCATCACTTTTATGCACTATTTGTATTTTTAAAGCTTTTTTCGGGTTGCTACAAGCCCTAATTCCGTCAGAACCAAATGTTAATATTTTTGTTTCGTCGATATTTCTAAACCAACGTTTAATTAGCGAGAGGCTTATTTTCGCTTTGCAATTTTTCAACATATTCAAAGTTTCATCAATTGTAAAGATCCTCGTTGACAAAATTTGAGGAGACAAATCAATCTTTTCGGGTACTACATCTTTTACTGTCAATTTGGCATATTTTCTTGCAAATTGATAAACATTTTTATAATGACAGATGCGGCCAATATCAAGCGCCCGTAAATAAGGCAACTCGTCTTTTGAAACAATAACTAAAATTGGAATAGCAAGAGGATCTGTCGCAATCCAGAACAGCATGTTGAAATGATTCCTTCAATCGACAAACGGAACCATATATATATGCATCCGAATCTAAAAATTTCCTCTCCCCACGTGATTTTCAAGGAAAAAAACAATTGCGCAACATCCTGTCCTTCTAGATAAGAGCCCTAAAAATGGTATTGCAAAACATCCTGTGACCTCGATATGATTTTGAAGGGGAAAAAAACCAATTGCATAACATCCTGTCCTCGTTAAAATTAGCACGGATTGCACAACATCCTGTGACCAGAATTTTGTATAAAAGCCCGAGTGTTTGAGATTGAAAAATCATTCTTATTCGTTTTGCTAAACGAGTTTTTTACTCTGTTGAGAAAAAAAAATTTCTTTTCAAATTTTTGTTGTTAGAAATGGACTATAAAAGATCAGTCAGGGCAATTGATGTTTTCCCAAATTTTATTTCTGAGTCTGTCGAAAAACTAACTTATCCCGAAAAAAATTTCAAGTTTTGGGCTTCCAACGAAGATGTTAAATGTTTTGTTTTATTTATGGATGAATATCATAAAATTTATTTTTGCAAACATCCCATGGACCAGAAAACCATGGCTACAACAAAGAAGATGGGGCGGGATTGTCAGATTTTCGAAAGATTTCACCCAGAACTCATCGACTGGAGTCGAATGACCACTAGGTATTCGAGAAACCCACAACCTGCGTTCAAAAAAAATTCAGACGTGAGGATGAGTTTTAAACTCAAAAACATGTTTCTTGTAAAAGCATGGTTCACCTTTGGTTTGAAAACCGTGAAAAAAAATACGATCCATTTTATTCAGACTCTAAATGTACCCCTGTTATTTTATTTGCTTCCAAAAACCATGCACAAAAGATTGAGTGTTGAAGATAAAATTTTCCACTACGAAAACATTCATTTATTCGACAGGCGGATCTTGTTGCCCAATGGCGCGTACAAGATCCCAGAGGGTACAACTTACATGTTATATACCACTCAAAAAGTTTTTTTCAGCTTAGATATATTACCGAAAAACTTTGAATTTCCTTTTCCCGTGGACGATCCGGTAGCCCATAGAATTACTAAACTACAAAATGTGTTTGATGTTCCTCCTGAAACGCCATATATTGATGATGAAAAAGATGAGGATGATTTTAATAAAATGCCACCCCCTCCGCCGCCAAAAAAAGCAAGAACGGAAGAGGAAAAAGATTTCGCAGATTTTTTTAATTTAGATTCCTCGACCGTTGCATGTCCAAATACTTTTTCTGACAATGAACAGCAACAGGAGCAACAACAAATTACATATTGGTTAATTCCGAATCCACCGATATTAGAAAGAAATGTAGTAACAACACCTGTCGATTTTGTAAAACATTTTCAAATTCTAACTTCTAAAATAATGAATAATCCAAAAGAGGGATATTTTCAAAACGTCAACTCGGAGGATCCGGAACCTCTAGATCTAACTTTTCATCATGAAAAAACAACAAACTTGCCAAATGCAGCAAAGTCAAATTTTGAAATGTCCAACCCGATAAATACAGAAATGTGTTTAAATTTTGGAAATGATGTCAACTCGATAAGTACAGATATGTCTTCAAATTCTGGAAATGATATCAGCTCGATAAATACAGAATTGTCTTCAAATTCTGGAAATGATATCAGCTCGATAAATACAGAAATGTCTCCAAATTTTGAAATGATCAGCTCGATAAATACAGAAATGTCTTCAAATTTTGAAATGACCAGCTCAATAGATACAGGAATGTCTTCAAATTTTGAAAAAAATGTAGATGTAATGGAAAATTCTTATTCCGAAAGCACAAATTTCAATTTAAATTTAGAGGAAATATTAAACACGCCTTATGACCCAACAGAAAATATTGATATTGAGAGCTTAATTTCCGATTTATTAACTCCAACAGTTTGAAAAAAAACCAGTTTTATTTCTAATTTTTTTCAATTAGAATGACAAAAAAAAAAAAAAAAAAAAAAAAAAAAAAATAGGAGCGGGTTTTCCGCTCCTAATTTTTTTATAACACTTTGAAAACCAATATAGGTTTTTTTTTAAAAAAAACATAGATATTTAACATAGGCATCACGAAAAGGCACCGTGGCAATCAAAAGTATTCAATTACATTATGGAGGGATCAAATGTATTTTATAAGTTTTAAATTTAAAACGCATAATTATTACATAATTTTGTCGAATTATTTCAATTTTTTTAATAATTGGGTCAATCAAAAGTATTCATTGTAATAAACATTTTACATAATTTGTAGAAACATTTGTAATTGATTCCACACAAAAGTATTCCATTACATAATGGGGGGAACGTGTTTTAATTGTAATTTACTATTTACAATTTTATGAGATTGATATATGAGAGTAATATTTTTAAAATTTTGTTATCGCGCACCTCACGTACAACTCATTTTTTTTTTTTTAAAAAAAGAAAAATATTGTTACATTATCATTGATTTATAAGTTTCAATATCAGTCAAACTTTTAAATGGAGCTCTCAGAGATATGGATGCATAAACTTGTGTGTTTTGTTTTTAAAATATCCATTATTCCAAGTCAAAAAATACATTTAGTATATCAATTATTCCAAGTAAAAACTAGTTTGTTGGGGGGCCCATCTTGGTTAGGTATATGAAAATAAAACATGTGAAAACTATTTATACAATGCATTGCAATTCCAAAACTAAATTTAAATATTGTTATTATGCATAGTAATGCTCTATTAATGAATTGCTGATGCAACAAATTATATAAAACGCCAAACTACTCAAGTAATACCAAACTGTGTAAATTGTGTATCAGCTTTGTTTTCAAAATATCAATTATAGAGATGCAAATTTTTCGAATTTTGTAACTACATGGATGAGATTCTAAAATGAATTATATAAAAATAAAAATCTGTGTCATGGTTTACTGAAAAGTTCAATTTTTGGCATCAGTCAAACTTTTAAATGATCCTAATATTGTGGTTAAAAACAAATTGATACAGTCTGCACATATTTTACGGACAGTTCAAATGTAGTTTTATATCATACATTTTTTTTTTTTGATTTGTAATTTTTGTTAAGGAAATTCATGTTTTTTCATGAAGAAAGAATAATTTATTTCATGAAGAAAATCAAGATATTGCTGATATCATTGGCCAAATATATTTATGTCAAGCTTTTTAGGTGCGTTCGTAATTATGTAAATACGTCGCTCCGACCCAACCGAATCGTTTGATATTTAAAAACTTATAATTATTACATAATCTTGTCGAGTCATTTCAAATTTTATGAAAATCGGATGTCAGGGACAATCAAAAGTATTCCGTTACATTACGGGGATCAAATGCATTTTAATGGCTCATTTTAAATTAATAGAATTGGATTTTTGAAGTATGCACAAAAATATACATTCTGTACAATCTGTGATGCAAAAAATATTTATTATTAAATTACAGGATCTTTTGTTATACGCATTGCTTGGCTTAAATTATTGTTACTTTTATTATTAAAAAAATTTTCAGAAAAAAATATATACAAATTTCATTAAAAGATTGACTCTGTGGCTAATTTTATTCCAGACCTTTTCTGCTGTTCCGCGAATTGAGTTACATAACTTCCTGACTGTGATTTCTAAAAACGGATTGCGCAAAACATCCCGTGACACGATTCCTTTTATTCTATAACGAACTTTGTTACGTAATATCCTTTCTCAATAACTTTGATATACGATTATTTTTATCTTAAATTTCCTGTTTTTATCTTTCAAATGACCTCGGTGATTCGTATAAAAAGGCGGTAATCGACGCCATTCGCACATTTTGGACGCTGATCGCTTTTTGTTGCTGGTGGATTTTTTTTAAAATGGCTACTTTAACTGAAAAAGATCTTGAAGATTTGCTTAATTTTATAGATGCGAATGTTTCGCATCTAATAGAAGATCCATATCAGAAAGTTTTAAATACGCCTCTCATAACTTATAATGATAGCTTTCCACGACCTCCGACTCCGATGGAAGAAGATATGATAACAGATTTTGCCTTGCCGCCGCTGCTAGAAACGAAGAAATCTGCAGAGAAGACAAGTGGATTTAAAATGTCCTCATCACCAGTCGTGACTAATAAGTTAAACTTTCCTGTAACAACTCTTGCCTCACAAGTGAAAACAACTCCAGCCAAGCCCGTGACAACACCCTCTCCTGCCAAGAAACAGCAAAATTTTATAGACTTTCTTCAATCTTCAAATACGAAAATGAGAGAACAGTTAAAATTATTTAAAATTCCGAAGAAAACTCCTAGTAACGAGAAGAACTTTCCTGTTGCGAAATCTCATTTAAAGAAAAAATCAAAAACTTCAAAGGGAAATCATTTGAAACTTGATGGGGAAAAGAAAAAAGCTATGGACAAAAAAATCAAAGTGAAGAAATTGGACGAAAAAAAGGATAAGGAAATGGATTCAGATTCAGTATTGATTCTGTCACCTGATCTTGAAGATTATGAATATATATTTCAACTAAAAGGTGACAAATTTTTGAAATTTAAAAAACAATACGAACTAAAATTCGCTAAACTTTAAATTTCACCTCATGTTTTTCTTTCAAGAAAAATTATTTAAAGGTGAAAGTGAAAAAATGGGTCAGAGGCGGTTGTCCAAACCGCCTCTGACCCATTTTTTTGCGAAACGTTACATACCAATATTGGTCAATTTTAAAACTTTAACTTGTCATTTTTTTCACCAGAAAAATTATTAATGGTGGCCCATTTTTGACGAAACGACCAATATTGGTTAATTTCAAAAATTTGTACTTTTCAAAATTTCCATAAACTGAATTTTCTTCCGACAATGTTTTTGATATTTATATACTCGTTTCTTTAATTGTGTTATATCAATCATTCATTGATTTCTCGTTTTTAACGATGGTCAAAGTTAAAAGTCAGTTAAATATAGATTTTGAAAAATACTGACTGTAACAAATCACCTACGTCACAAAATTTAACTGAAAATTCTAAACTTCTTCCACCAAATTTTGTGGTCAATAGCGGACCGTGCGAATCAAAATTCAAACTACCAGCCACAGTTATTCGAAAAAATTTTGACAAGAAAAGCTGAGAAATCTGATAGTAGCGTCAACCAACCAATCTCTCTACCATCTTCAACCACATCATCAACCACATCTGAACCATCCAGATTAATAATTAGAAGCAAAAAGTAACTGTCCAGCTAATGAAAAAATGTTGCTTGACGCTTGCTTTGAACATTTAGAATACGATATAATAATTGTATATTTTTCTGCTGTTTTAAACACTTTCCAACATAGTTGAAAAAGCTTTATGAATTGTGTTTTTCTATCCATGCTCTAACTAGTGTAAATATATTCGGATTCTTCAACCACATCATCAACCACATCTGAACCATCCAGATTAATAATTAGAAGCAAAAAGTAACTGTCCAGCTAATGAAAAAATGTTGCTTGACGCTTGCTTTGAACATTTAGAATACGATATAATAATTGTATATTTTTCTGCTGTTTTAAACACTTTCCAACATAGTTGAAAAAGCTTTATGAATTGTGTTTTTCTATCCATGCTCTAACTAGTGTACATATATTCGGATTCTTCAACCACATCATCAACCACATCTGAACCATACAGATTAATAATTAGAAGCAAAAAGTAACTGTCCAGCTAATGAAAAAATGTTGCTTGTTCGCTTGCTTTGAACATTTAGAATACGATATAATAATTGTATATTTTTCTGCTGTTTTAAACACTTTCCAACATAGTTGAAAAAGCTTTATGAATTGTGTTTTTCTATCCATGCTCTAACTAGTGTAAATATATTCGGATTCTTCAACCACATCATCAACCACATCTGAACCATACAGATTAATAATTAGAAGCAAAAAGTAACTGTCCAGCTAATGAAAAAAAATGTTGCTTTGAACATTTAGAATACGATATAATAATTGTATATTTTTATGCTAACACTTTTCAACATAGTTGAAAAAGCTTTATGAATTGTGTTTTTTCTATCCGTGCTCTAACTAGTGTAAATATATTCGGATGCATTTGACGTATGTTAATGCAATTTACTACTTTGTATTCGGCATTGAAAATGAAGTTTGTAGTTTTATAGTTTATTTACAAGAACATTCAAAAGAATTGACATTTATGGTCAATAGGGAAAAACTGTTTGCAATGTATTTCAATGACCAATTTCAAATATAATGAAACTGATAAGAATGACAAAGATCAAACATTTTACAGAGATTAGAGTAAGTTATAGTTCGTCAGAGGTACATAAAAGAAATCCATAATTTTATTGTCTAATATGGGGGAAAAATTCGTTTGTTGTGTATTTTAATGATGTTACACTATTTCAAACATATTAAAATTGGTCACTGAAATGCACTAGAAGAGATTTGCTAGAGCTTAGCATTCATCATTTATTTACGGGCAATGATTCACTTGCCGTACTATCCAAGAATAATAGTTGCAGGAAGTATGTTTTCGGTTTTGGGAAAAAAACCAAAGGGTTTAAGGTGCTCGAATAATTTTACTGCCGACTGTATCTGGTTCTCTTAAATCAAGATTTCAAGTTTGTTAGTACCCCCGGTGTGCTCCATGATGTGGAAGCCTATTTTGTTGTTTACATATTTGAATCTACTTTTTGAGTGAGGTGCGCAACAGATTATTATGAGCCCCATTTCATTTTTTCATCATTAACAGTAACAGTGTGAAATGTTATCTAAAGAAAGGGTCGTCGAACCCATACAGAGTTATATATGATTAAATCATCATCAGCTACAAACGATACTGTGTTTAAAAAAAAAATTCTGCAAAAAATATCTCGATTCTCCAAAGGTATCGTGTGTATTTTTTATTCAAAATTAATTTTTGTTGTGCCTTGGTGATGTGCTCCGATTGTACTGTCCTGTTGTAAAAAAAATTATGACATCCAAACACGTCATCTTAAAGTGTTGAATAGCATTGTGTAAAATAATATGTTTGTGAGGGAGTGACCTTTCCATAAAGGCACTCTAGTGTTTCTGAGATCGTGACGTCAATAAGTTAACATGTGTAAGCGTAAAAGCGACATCTATCCTCTCTTTTACTTTAACTTTCTAGAGTGTGTGTGCTCTTTCGGATTTTACAGTTAGCTTGCGGTTATTAGTAATATGTTAATGTGAAGTATCTCAGTTTGCAGCATATAAAAGCTTGGGTTTGAGTGAATGAGATGTGTCTCTGGCATTAGCCAGCAGCCAGCGAGTGAGGTTCTCTGCCATTAGATAGCGAAGTGAATTATTGTTCAGCGAAGTGCTAGCGAATACGAAGTAGCGACGGCCTCCAGTGAAGTGGAAAGGAGTTCCGACAGTTGACCTGAGAGTTGGCCGGGGTAAGAAACCTCTTAGTTTCATTTGGATTGTTTGTGAATAAAGGATTACCTACAGCCACGGGCTGTTTAATTAAGCTTTATCTAGCAGATCAGCCAAGAGATAGCGGAAGGTATTAGTAGGTGCCCCGACTGAGCTAGGCCGAAGCTTGTGAGTATGTGTTTAGTTTTTTTCATAGTCTTCTCAGTTGTGTAAAATCAAGACTTGCTCCACTTCCCTTCAGCCTTTATCGTTTCAATAAACGTTGTTGTTTTATCTTAATCACTGAGTATGTCTACACTTAACCTGCACCACGACCAACCTAACGTTACAAATGACGCCCAGCATGCATGTAACGTTACAAATGACGCCCACCGTGGGTTTAACGTTACAAATGGCGCCCAACGAAACATCGGACATTGTGAGATTGTGCCACGTGTGTATTTTACCGGTGAAGGTGATATTAGTGAATTTTTAGTTAAATTAGATGATTATATTTTGTTAATTAATATACCTGAGAAAAGTAGGTACGTAGTGCTTAAATGCTCGTTGAAGGGCGAAGCACTTTTGTGGTTGGAAAATATAGGAAAGTTTTTGATTAATGATGAAGCGAAAAGATTTGAACAAACTGTGATTGAGTTAAAGAAGGCATTTCCTCCAGTTAAAGATAAAAGTATTTTGAGAAAAGAGTTCTATTGTAATAAGCAGAATATTTATGAGTCGGCGTCAAAATTCTATCTACGTAAGCTTGAACTAAAAAATAAATTAAATTTAGATATCACATTTGAGGAATTGTTGGACATTGTTTTTCCTCTTTTTAATCCAAGTATACAGGTCTTTATTGAAGTTAGAGCACCGAAGAATTTTGCAGAAATGCACCAGTTATTATCGAAGTATGAGACTCGGCATAGCTCGGATCAACGGGATTTGCGTAACCCTCGTCAGAGACCGGTCACAGATAATAATTTGAGAAATGAGGGGGAACGTAATTTTGTGAGAGGGGGGGCAGCGATTTCCGGATAGTAATTTGCGTAATAGAAATGATGGATTTGGTCGTAATATGTCGAATACGAATAATGGTAATAGGAATTGTGATGGTGCTAATAATTTTAGAAGTGGTGAGAGAAATATGTATGGAAATAGACAGAATAGTGGTTAAAATCGTAGTGGATGAGGACGGGACAGGAATGTTTCTTCGCAAGTAAGGAGATTGACTTCGGATGAGAATTTGGAAAATAGGTCAATGCAAAAGAGATGTGTTCAGAGGTCGGGTCAGTTAAACTGGTAGGTGACTGTATTTCGGAAGGTATGCAGTCACAGATTAAATCGGAAAAGCCTTCTGTGAGTTTGAATAAAATTACAATTAATCCGGTTGAGTTACCTGAAGTGTTAATTGTGTTAGATGGTATTGTCGTTAAAAGTGTCTTCGATACAGGGGCAGATAAGTCGTTCATTTCTTTTGATTGTTATCGGAAATATTTTTCTTATAAGAAGTTGAAGAGGTTAAGTCTGGTGGTTCAGTCGGCACAGGGAGTAGCTTGCGATAATAAAGGTTCAGTAGAATTGGAAGTTGAAATTCGTTCGGTTAAGACATGTTGGGAGTTTTGTGTGTTAGATGGATTAACAGTGCATTGTATAGTTGGTGTGGATTATATGAAGGATAGAGGAATTAGTTTGGATTTCTTTAAAAAGTCGTTAATCGTGAATAATGATGAGAATGTGAGTAAGAAAGAGCCTGTTTCAGTGTCAGTTAATTTGGAGGAGTCGGGTTTAAGTGAGGTTAAGAAAGTGGAGTTTAATAAGTCTTTAGTCGATTTTTGTAAAGTCTTTTCTGATAAACCGAGTTTAAGGAATGAAATTCATATTGGTTTTGACGCACTAGTTGCTAGTAAACCATTTCGTTATGATTTTATATCTAATATTTTTAAGTCTTTGTGTGAAAAGTTGGAGACTGGGGACGGTAAGGAACTTACTCAGTCTAATATGGCTGAACGTGTAAATCGTACATTAATTCAAATGATTTCTTCATATGTTGGTTCTCATCACGCAAATTGGGACCAGTTTCTTCAGCATTTTGCGTTTGCACTTCGTACAGCAGTTCACGAGTCGACGAGGAAAACGCCAGATGAATTGTTTTTGGGTAGAAAAGTCATTACTCCATTCCAAAGGCTAGTTATGGTGTCAGATGCGGAAAGTCAGTACATGTGTCAGGATATTGAGAGGTTGGTTAAGGAAGCTCAAGTTCAGATGGGAAAAGCGCAAGAAAAGCAGGCTCAGTATTATAATATGCGTAGGAGGGAGTTAGAAGTGAAAGTTGGAGATTTTGTGTTAGTAGAAAAGCATTGGTTAAGTTCAAGTCGTCAAAAGAGAGTAGCTAAGTTTGGTCCGAAGTTTTTAGGTCCGTTCGAGGTTTTAGAAGTTCGAAATAATAATTTGGTTGTTGATGTCAATGGTGAAAGAATGACGGTTAATTTGGATCAGGTTAGAGTTTATAAGTTTAGAGAAAATGGTAGTGAAGGTTCTCATGTGTCGAGTGGTGTTTCGCGAAATTCCCGATCCAATGAGTGTCCCGAGTCCAGCACTTCTTCATCTAATTCTTTTCATCAATATTCAAGAAGAAAAGTTGGTCAAACAGCTCCAAAAACTGTTATTGAGAGTCGAAAGCCTAGCAATCCGAGAGCAAAGTATGATAATAAAAATAAGAGAGCTGTGTCAAATACATCAGATTCTGTGTGCCATAAAAGGAAAAAGATTAGAAACTGTCCAGTTTCTCCACTTATGAGACAGCAACCTCACAAACATACATTATCTAATAGTTCACCATCTTCGGTACTTAATCCCCGGAAAAGATTTCAGATGGACACTTGGTAAACTGTTAAACGAACTTTAAATTCCGAATTTTTGCCTAATAAGAAACAACATAGATCCGGAAAGAAACGTGGCCTAGGATCTTCAGTAACTTCGGGTGCGTCTAGAAAGAGGAGACAACTCTCAGATTACCGGCATCAACAGTGTGAATCTCGCCATGGAGTGACCCCAGCGAACCGGCCAGAGCAGAGTCGTCGAGCGGAACCTACAAGTATCCCACGGCATCCGTTCAGAACCAGGCTGCAGGTACGACAGTCAACTGTGGCGTCACCGTACAGTTCCGATGACGAAAGATCCTTCGTACAAGGTTTCTGGGACAAGAGGAGAAAACCATCCTGTAGTATGAAGCCAGCTAGCAGTGAATCATCTCTATGATTGGGTGATAATGTTCTTTATTAAATTTCTATTAGAGTGCATATATGTGGTAGCAATATGAAGGAATAGAAAGCAGAAAGACTGTTTTGTATTTTTGGCCATTTTTGGAATTTTTTGACGGACTCACAATTGGTGCTTAATTTTGTTCAAAATTTGTTTGCAAAATTGTTAGTTTTATGTATGTTTGAGATTTTGGTCTTAACTGCTTTTAAAAATTCTGGATCTATTGTTAAATTCTTATGTTATTTGTTAAAAATGTTACTATATTGTTATATTGTTCATATGTTATAAAATGTATGTTAATATATGTTTAAATTTTCAGAAAGTACAGATAGTAATTTGGGTTATTTTGCACACGCGCCGCGGTTCAGGCGCGCACGTGTTTTGCGGTCAAGAAGTCCTTGACACGCGTTTCTATCTCTTATACTAACATTTAATGAATTAACTTTCTTCTTATCGTTCGTGTTTTATGGGTTGCGTTTGTACTTTAGTTGGGAATAGTTTCCGCAAGTTGCGAAGTTTTAAGCTGCGTTTGAATTTGAAATTGTATTGTATTAAAATTGAATGTTAATGTGATTTTGTTGCAGGGAAGTATACCTGTGTTAAGTATTGATTCTGCTATTTTTCTTTTAGTTAATACAGATGAAGAGCATGATGACGTCATTTTGTAAATTTTTGATATTTTTTTTGATTGTTGCATAAGCACAGCGATATCGCGCTGTACGTATGTGCCCCAATTATTGTTAAAGTGGAGTTAAGTTCTGAAGAATTTTGGGAGTTAGTTCATTGGCTAATGGGTATGTAGGTATTACGTAATAGCAAAGTTATTTTGAGTATGAAGTAAAATTTAATTTTAGATGAGTTCGGTATTTGGATGAGGAAAATTTTTGCGCATTGGGTTTTTTGGACTTGGTGCGAATTCTAGTATTAGGAAAGTTTTATGGGAGAAATTTTTGGTAATGTTATAGTTGTATTGCAATATTGAGGAAAATTTCGGAAGTTTAGTGTTTTGAGAAATTTTAGCACTCCCAGTGGAGTGGGCTGTTTTGAAAGAAGAAGTAATTAGTTTTGAGAGTTTTACGAGTTTTTGGAAGTTTTACGGAGGCTATTTGTAAGATAGAAGAATGATTGGATTGAATATGTGAATGTTTGAGGCAAACTGAGGTTTTTTGGTTGTGATGGGTTAAAGTTAATATTTTAAAAGTTATGTTTCGGCGCTAAATTTCACCCATCACTGTATTTATTACGGCTCGAAATTTATAACAAGAAAAAGTTCTGGGCATGCATTTGGCCCAGCCCTTTTTCTCTGTAAAATCCGAGGGGGGGTTGTGATGGAGTGACCTTTCCATAAAGGCACTCTAGTGTTTCTGAGATCGTGACGTCAATAAGTTAACATGTGTAAGCGTAAAAGCGACATCTATCCTCTCTTTTACTTTAACTTTCTAGAGTGTGTGTGCTCTTTCGGATTTTAAAGTTAGCATGCGGTTATTAGTAATATGTTAATGTGAAGTATCTCAGTTTGCAGCATATAAAAGCTTGGGTTTGAGTGAATGAGATGTGTCTCTGGCATTAGCCAGCAGCCAGCGAGTGAGGTTCTCTGCCATTAGATAGCGAAGTGAATTATTGTTCAGCGAAGTGCTAGCGAATAGGAAGTAGCGACGGCCTCCAGTGAAGTGGAAAGGAGTTCCGACAGTTGACCTGAGAGTTGGCCGGGGTAAGAAACCTCTTAGTTTCATTTGGATTGTTTGTGAATAAAGGATTACCTACAGCCACGGGCTGTTTAATTAAGCTTTATCTAGCAGATCAGCCAAGAGATAGCGGAAGGTATTAGTAGGTGCCCCGACTGAGCTAGGCCGAAGCTTGTGAGTATGTGTTTAGTTTTTTTCATAGTCTTCTCAGTTGTGTTAAATCAAGACTTGCTCCACTTCCCTTCAGCCTTTATCGTTTCAATAAACGTTGTTGTTTTATCTTAATCACTGAGTATGTCTACACTTAACCTGCACCACGACCAACCTAACGTTACAAATGACGCCCAGCATGCATGTAACGTTACATGTTTACTGGTGCAATAAAGGTTCGTCGCACCCATTTTTGCACGTGCAGTTTCTTTTCAAGAATCACAGCTACAAAAAAGTGCCGTGTTAAAAAAAAATGACAGTGAAAAAAAGTATTATTCACATACTGAATGCTAAAAAAATAGCAATTGAAACGTGATTACAACAAAACATATTAACAGATATTTTTACTTAGTTGAACAAGTGCATGAGTGCATGTTAACAGTACTTTTCTTTTATTGCTAAAATTATTAGTAGTTATTTTGTTTTATTCTTTTTATCAGCTTGAACAGAGAAGATTTTTAAATTAAATAGTGTACATTTTTTGAGGTTTTAGTAGTTATTAACTTAAACAATATACATTTTAAATTTTAGCATTTATTTTGCACTTTTCAATGCATTCTTCTCTTTTCATGCTCACTTTTCAAAAGTTATTATTATTTTCAATGCATATTGTTTTAGTCTTTGTCTGTTGAATACTTGGATATTTTTGAGTTATTTTTCACTCTTTAATTTTACCTGACATTACTTGTCGTTAATTAATTGCAGTTTGAGATTCTTATTCTCCTTTTTACTGAAATTTTTTTTCTTGCCATTAACTTTGCCAGTATCTTGTTAAACAAGCCTTTTTAAACTTTTTAGTTTCGGTTTGTCATGTAAAAAAAAAGGGAATTTTGGCGTAGGTAATTTTTTTTGAAGGGTTAAATACTTTATTTTAAATGCAGTATATGGTTTAAAATTTATGGGTTTGATTTTTTTTTTTTTTTTGAAAAAAGTATTATTCAGTGTCTCCATTTTGGTTGTTTTGTTTTCTGTGCTCACATCTTGTTAACCCCCCCCCCCCTCCTCATTAAATGTTTCTAGATTCACTCGGAACTTGGCATGGGTTTGCTCTCTGACTAATGCAAAATTTTTTTGTTTGGCCGTGCATTTTTTATGTTATCTCCCCCAAATTATTAATTTTAATACTGTGGTTAACAGTCAAATTTTTTTGGTGTGCCTAGTTTATTTATAAATCTTTTTCTTTTGATTTATATTTGTGCATTTTCTTTTGATAAACATCTGTGGCTGATATTGAGCTAAAACAGGCTTCAGCTACTTCCCAAACAATGTCAGAGAGAGATAATAAATTTGGGTCTGCTCTTGGGCAATCACAAGTTTCAATATCCCCTGTACTTGAATTTTATGAGGAAAATTTAACAAAGATTTCAGACACAATTATCGCTGAGGCCACAGCGTTTCAAAATCAAATAAAAAATCAAAACAACACTGATACTCTTGTCTCTAATTTTATGGCACACTTATCAAAATTAAATGGGACTTGAATAGTTTGAAAGAGACCTTTCAAGTACTCAAAGATGAATACACTAAGGTAAAACATGAAAAGGAAAATTTATTTTTGGTAAATAATAAACTGTTGGAACGATTGCGTGATTTGACTCAGGAACAAAAAAGAAAAACTAAACCTCACATATCAAATACTCAAAAAGATATCACTCCCTCGGTTAATACCGCTGGTCTAAAATCTGTTCAGAATATGTCCACACAGACAGACAACAATCTCATTGACAAATCTTCCCACACTACAGTACATGAAAGTTGTAATACAAATCCCTCTTTTTCTAGTGATCAACAGGTTAATGATTTATGTGACAGTAGCAATTCTTCTCATCCCAGTATTTTCAGTACCCCTAAGAAAGATAGTACCAATTTTATCCCTGTTGTAATAATGCGTTTGCCTGAAAATTTTAGCATACCTGACATTCTTTTGGCTATTTCACTGATACTTCTTCGCCTCCCATTCAATTTCAAAACAAAATAAAAATAAAACATTGTAATTTATTTAACTGGATATTTTTAATGCCATCGCACTTAGCCGAAATTTTGCTTGTGCATAAACATATCATTATTCAGTCCACAAAGTTTACTCTTAAAAGGTACATAGATATAAAAAGATGTTTTACATGTCAAAGTCTATTTCATTTAAGTAAATTCTGTCCTAATGACATAATATGCCCTCTCTGTGCTATGTCACATAAAGATCCTAATTGTGTAAACACACCAAAATGCATTAATTGCATGAGGTGCAATGAATCAAATAATACCCATTTTGACACGCAACATACAGCTTTTTCTCATAATTGTCCAGCTGTTAAGAGATATATAAACATACAAAGACAATTGCTTCATACAACTGAGTCTATTTCAAATGAAAAATAAAGTTTTTCTTTAATTTAATTTTCCTGGTCACACACTACATACTAAAGCATGAATTCACTATGCTTTCTAAGCATTCTTTTATACATTTTGACAGATTTGTTTTTTTTCATTTTTTTATAAAACATGTAGTATTTTTTCCCCACATTTCCTGTTACACTTTAAATTTTAACAAGTTGTCTTCACATTAATCTTGTGTACAAATGCATTTTATTTCTTTTTCTTATTCGGCTATCAGGCGCCAGATGGTTGAGTAATAGAAATAAGGCAGGTTAGAGTGAAAATTTTGATGCGGGTCGTCAATTTTGTTTTCACTGGGTTTTGGATGTTTCGCGTTGGTGTACACAATCAGCCTAAACATATTTACACAATCATGTACACTTTTCTTTCCCCTTTAATATTTTGTTTTTGCAGTAACAGGAATGCAGTTAACATTAATAATATTTCAATTCTATTGTTATAGAGGCTACACTTTCCACATTTTATGCATTTTTCGTGGTGTAAATGTTTATGAGTTCTCAATTAAATTTTAACTTTAAAAGGATTTTTGACAGTATAATTACATATTTTTTACTTTCCTCAACTTAGAGTTATGTGTTTTTACACGAGGTCATGTGTTTTTCTCTAGGTCAAGGTATATCAGATACCAGGTCATGTGATTTCTATTACACACAATTTTTGCTTTCATGTGTTTTTACCCAAGGTCATGTGTTTTTTTCTCTAGGTCATGGTATATTAGATACCAGGTCATGTGATTTCTATTACACACATTTTTCCATTCATGTTTTTTTTACACAAGGTCATGTGCTTTCTACACTATCTCATATTTTTTTTTCAGTCATGTGATTTTTACATTAGGTCATGTGGTTACAACATTCAGGTCATGTGTTTTCTATTGGTCATGCGATTTCTTACACTATCACGTTGTTTTTGTTTTTCTATATTCACTCGGTCATGTGCAACATATTAGGTCATGTGTTTTTTTCCTTTTTCTCTTGTTTCTCTAGTTGTGGATTGTACACGACTTTCAATTGTTTTCTCAAAACTGGTTCATGAAAACACGCAAAATACACAACACTGTCATGTCATGTGTTTATATTTTTTTACGCTTTTGTCATGTGATATGAATCCTTTCTTCTGTAAATATAACAATTACTTTGTAATTATGTATTTGAAAACCTCATTCACACAAATATCTTGGATTTTTCTTTTAACACACATACCGTTAAATTTTCTTTGGTTGACTTTTATTTTGTTTCTCTTAAAAGGCTCATTCGAACACAAAAAAAACAGTTGACATTTTTACAGTTTATCATGCTCACACTTGGCCATTTCATCTTAATTGTTCAAGGTTTTTAGTTATTCCCTTTACATATTACAATTCTTTAAACGACACTTAGTCCATTTTTTTTGTCACATTCACATTATATGTTTATTTGGATTTTTTACACTACATGTAAATTCCCTTGTTACACTTACCTCTTTTTATGTAGTGGCAGTACATGAAAAGAAGGTCACTTAGTTCACTAATACGTAATTTTCATTACATGCATTTTATCACAACATTGTAGTTCAACAATAATTACAAATTATTTTAGACGGTTGAATAGTACCATGTATTAAAACCTTTCCTCATTCTTATTTTTGAAATATTCCAGTTCTAGTAGCACCGAAACTTGACTATTTTGTTTTATTTTACCCGGACAGACTGTTTCAATTTAATTTATGAGATGGATTACATTTCATCTTTTACTGTTATTTTTATTTTTCTAATTTAGCCCAAAAAATTCGTGAACCGTTCAAAATTGTGCCCTAAGGTTTCACGCCACTCCTATCTTGTGAGACATTTTCACCTTGAATTGGTTTACCAATTCTTTTATGTTAAATTTTTATGTGACTTCCAAGCGCAATCCTTTCGTAGATCAGTGCGATTTTACTGAGGAGCGGGGCGGACTTATATTGTACGCAATATGGGTTCGTCCACTACTCCCGCTTCCCCTAGAGCTGACGTCTTAAACTGAAGCCATAATACTTGTATTTGTTGGTACAAGATTAAGGGCTACAACCTTTTATGGGCATGCCAGTGGCATCTCTTTTTTTAGTAGTCCTGTGCCTTATGCACGAAATTCAATTTTCTTTTTGACAACATACATTATTTTTAGAACATATTATTTTAGTTAGTTTTCTTTTATTTTTGTTTTAAATATATACTATTTGTGTTTTGTGTTTTATAAATATATTTTTGCTTGCAATTATGCCATTTTGATCTCAAAAAGGATCAATTTAAAGCGAAGTTATGAAATACAAATCTAACAGGTGATCACAAAAAAAATAAATAAATAAAATACTTCTCTCAATTTTTGCTCATGACATAAAAAAATAAGCAGCTGGTACCAGCGCCACAACATAATAAAATAGAATAAAGGATCCGATATTAATTAAATACTATGTGGCAACTTTGGACTATTAAGGAGCTCCCTGCCATGATGTTTATGAGTATATATGGGCATTGTTTTTATTTACATATTCTGCAAGCAAATTATAACCAATTATTTTGTAATACTTATATATACTTGTATGTCTTTTGATATGTGTTTTGTAGATATTTTGGTAGACGACGCATTCAGTATCTTTAAAATAATAACAATAATAGTAAAAAAAAAACTTTAATACAAGTATTAAGTTTTTTGTGGTGGCCAGAGTGAGTTATGTAGCGAAGATTATTGCTACATATCTTTTCCCTTTCATAAATGCAGTAATTATTTCCCCTTAATAAATTCTTTGATTTATTTTAACTTCCCTTTTCACTAATGAACCCATTAGTTTAAATTAATTCTACATTTAATAGTTAATTTTTAGCTTTCATACTCCCATTATTAGAAGTTAAAACTTTTCATTTTTGGGGCTCTCTGTAGAAAACAATAATAGAATTTCCTTTCTCACGAATCTCTGTTGTGTCTTCGAAAAACATCTGTGCGACAGATACCGCACTTATTAACAAAATAAAGATCATTCTGGGCTTGGTTCATCATAATCTTTTATCCGTTACATTTTTACTAACATCTGCCTTCCACACCCTGTTTTCAATCTCACAATTAATGCTTAGAGCTAGAAATACTTTTATTTCTGTTTATCCTGACTGTGCCTTGTTATCTGTTCAATTGCCCATCTGGATAACATAATTTTGGTCAGCAAAAGTCCAATGTATGTAACGGCCTGCTTATCTCTTGTCTACTTCCCAGGCTTAAAATATTTCTATAACCCTAAAAGATATTCGCGGGTAAAAAAAACCCTTGGGTTCCTAAACCGCAAAATTTAGCCGATTCTGAAAGTGTGGTCTATCAAATTAATATCGCCAAAATCTTAGTATGAAAAACTTCTTACGCCTCTTGGCGATAAGCGATATGACGGTATGTCGTCACTTCACTGATAACCACCAGACTGTCAAGATGTAGCTCGGTGGAGCTCTGAGAATTCCTTTCCCCCTATGCGGGGACTTGCAGTGTCTTAACTCTCACTAATAAATGTGTCCTTAAATATATAAGTCTCACGTTCGGAGTTTCTTTTGTGTGCTCCCTTTTCTTTGGTAAATCACCTGGGCCGATGATCACTTCACCACAACAAGCTTAATATATTTTAAGATATATATCAAAATATTATACATTACTTATTATTTAAGCATATTACAACAATGTTTATAAATTGCTAATACGGCTTTGTATAAGTATATTACTAAACCGATTATATATTTCCCAATGAGAGTTTTTAAAAGATTACTTGTGAAGAGATATGAGAAAAATTATTTTCACATATGACGATATTTATATTACTGTTTGGTGTTCAATTTACTTTTAACGATGGTTTATTTGAAAATATATAATTAATTTCCTTTTAATATTCCATATTTGCATTATTATTATTATTTTCATTTTCTCCATAATTTTTAAATATTATATATTTGAATTATTATTATTGTTTTAATATTTCTCATAAAATGTTTTTTTAATATTATATATTTGCAATAATAATACTATTTTATTTTTTCTCATAAAATATCCAAAACATATTACATATGAATTCACTGCCATGGGACTTATAAACAAGCCTGAGATAGATTACGTACTTCATAATGAATAATTGTAGGCTATTTACTAACCTGGTAAAAATTATCGATTTTTGTCAAAACTAAACGGAATAAATAATTTTCATCATCTCCCCTGTATTGAGATAAAACCAAACACATTAAACATTTTTGAAGAAAAAAATGCATCTCGAACTAGCGTTACTTTTCTATTCTTCAGCTTAATATCATGCAAGACGGTAGTATTCCTGTGACGCAGCCTTAAGCCTAAAATCGTATCGTAGAATTGTCGAATGGCGGAGCATATATACAGCTAGTTTGAGATCAAAGAAAATGCGGAAAGCCGCCTTTTAATAACTCAGCAAATATAGCTCACATTGTTCTGATTTTTTAAAAAGAGTCTTATATCTGCCTTCTAATTCTATTTTGAATTTTTTACATTTCTACGTGCTTTATCTTTTAAGATCTCGATACCCATTTTTAAACCGGAATCGATAGTGTTTGTTCTTGATAATGAGATCTAGAAAACTGCCTGGGAGATTTTATTAAAACTTATATATAATATGAATGTCTTCAAGATAAAGTGAATAAGACTTGCCTAGTTTCTAGGAAAACTCTTGTTTGTTATATATTGGTCTTGAAAAATTGGACTATATTTTCTGCATTTCTATGGCAATCTCAATGCAAATGCTCGATAAACCATTTATTGTATTCATACGCGTGTTTCCTTTTTCTTTACCTATCTTTTTCACCGCGTTACTGCATACTTGCTTGATAAATCAGATGTCGTTGGGTTTGAGAACTGAACATCGCGAGTTCTGCCCCAATCGAGACGTTACGTTTTATTTTTATTTTGAGCTTTTTTAAGTCAGTTAATAAAATAAAGTTGACTTTTATTATCCATTCCTTTATATTTTTTATTGTCAATGAGACCATTAAATGAAATTTTAATAAAAAAAATAAAATTGTAATAAGTTAAATAAAATTACATTACAACTACAACTAATTTAAATGACATAAAAATTCACTTGAAATAAATTTCAATAATTCACTTTTAAAATTAAATTTAAGTAAGATATTTTTATTGTTAAATGGACATTTATTTTAAATTATAAAATGAAATAAATATTTACTTTTACAAAATCAAATATTTTATTATGAATGCGACTAACGAAGCATAAATTTCTGGATTTTGACGGCACTCAGATTTGAACTTCAAGCTTATCAATCTTCAGATACAAAATTTTAGCTGACAAACATCGATTTTGGGACCACATTTATCAATAATGTATGGTTCAAAAATATTTTAAAAATACAAAATATGAATGCGAAAGTATGCGACATTATAAATGACACTTTTTTTAGGTTTTGTTGGGGGAAAAATATGATTATGTCCAGTAGCATAGCTTCATTTTTTATTACGTAATCCAAAAACTTCATAATTTCTATTCTAAATTGGATGTCATTAAGATTCAATGTACTGGGGAAAAAATGTAAATTTTCAAGAATTTGAAAAGTTGAAACTAATCTTTAGTTGTAAATTGTAGTTTAAGCCCTTTTTTCCCACAGATATTATGTCAAAATTCCATATAGATTTTTTTTTTTTTTTTTTGCAAATGAATTGATAGTAAACAAGAAATACTTAGTAGGTCTTAAAGCCAATAGATGGCAGCACTAAAGCTCTGTGTGAGAGAGAGTTTTTAAATTTGATTGCAGTCATTCGATGTTGCATTTCATTCCTAGAAGGTTCCCTTGCTGAAGTTGAATCATGCATTGTCAGAATTGAGATTTGTTTTCAAATTTTTTTCTAGGCGAAATTTATTTTCGATCTTACTGCCAATATCCCTCTGACGCATCGTACGCACGTTGTTGTCGATAGATTGTAAGTGCAAAATGGCAGAAGATTTGGAAATGTTAGAAATTTTAATTTTTCTATTATCATTTAAATTGTAGAAAAAAAAAATGTTTGAATAAAAAGATTTTACTTTTAAAAATTAAATTGGAAAAATCCCTTTAATAAAAAAAACATTGTAATTTAAAAATATTTTTTATAATCGTTGAGCATTCACAGTAATAACAAACATGATTTACAATTTGAATAAACATTTTTTTCAGTTGCAAAGAATAATTTGAATGAACAAATACAAAGTTTGTATTTTTTAAATTTTAATTTAGTTTAAAAAATCATTTTAGTGATTAAAATTTTAAGAAATCATTGTACAATGATAATAATTATTCATAAGTCACTTTTTTAAATTGCAAAAAATAAATTTAAAAAAAAGAGAGAGAGAGAGCCCTTAAAGAAATTATTTAAAAAAAATCTGTTAAAAAAGGTCATTTTAATTTTTAAAAATATTTAAAAAAGAAAACTGAGTGCAGAAGTATCGTGCCTTCTAGCAATATAATCCGAAGATTTGGATGAGCGAGGAACTTTGTTGCAGATATGTTTTTTTTTTAAATCAATTCCTATTAACAAACTAAATAATCTAATGTATAATTTCTGTTCAATGAAATATATGTGTGAGAAAAGAAGTATATGTGTTCCAATATTTATGCTAGAATCATATTTTGTAATGATTTAAAACATAAATGATGCAAAATTATTTTTTAATAATAATAATAATTCAAGTATAAACATTAATACAAAAACATTATTGTGATTTAAAAACATAAAAAATAAATGAAAAGTACAAAATTATTTTTTTTAAAATATAGCCTTTTGATAACAATTATTATATGGCATTAAAAATTGAATTTAATAGAATATTTTAGTAAGTTCTTATAAAATAATATGCAAAAATAATGAATTCCGTAAAAAGATATCTCCACTTCTGCACATCACCCCAATTAAAAACAACTTTCTCACTTTTCGTCTTTCCATAGGGATCCATCTAGAAATGAGGTGCTAATTTGTGACTAGGTAAGAGTATTAAGGGATGGGACGTCTGCAATAATTCTTAAAATATGTTTTATTTTTAATTTATGATTTTTCCACCACATGGAATAATCATTGTCTTATACTTGTTGCTATAAGTCTTTTTATAGTTGCAACTATTAGTTTGAGACTTAAAAAGGCCATTTTACAATACTTAAAAATAAGAATTACTCAAATGTTTAATATACATTTTCAATCTCATTTTTGTTGCTAACTTAATTATTTTTGTAAATTCAACAATATGCCTTTTATAAATAATCAGTTAAGTTAAATATAAAAATCCTATGCTTGTTGAAAAAAATGAATTATTTTAATGTTGCTCTAAGGTACGGACAGGACACTATGACTCAGGAGGGATGGGGCATGTCCCATCCGTGCCAAATGATATATCTATTAAAATAATTATGCTTAATAACATACAAGTTTTTGGTATTTTATATTTATATTTAATGTTTAGGATACAAATGTTTCTAGTTATGTTATATAAAGAATGTTATATTTGTTTTCTGAAGTAAAGCTTTTTTTTTGTTTTTTATCTTTAAAGTAAATATAAAATGAACTAAAATACATAATTAAAAAAATAAAAATTGAAACAAACTGATATTTATAGCTCTAAATAATCAATTTTTATGCATTTAGATCTTAAATAAATTTCAAATTTTAAATAAATTACTTTGTTAACATTTTCGTTTCATACTTATGAATCAGAAACTGCGAATTTTGCTTTCAGTATCCATATCAATGTAAATTTTCAGAATATGATGTAATTTTTTTTAAATCTTTAATTTATATATATATGTGTCTGTTTAAAGAGAAAAGATTAACTCATATTTATTTTAAGGATAAGTTTCAAAAATAAGAAACATAGAAAAATTAAATTTATTACATTATTACATTCGCCGACTAGAAATGTGGTTCCAAACGCTAACTTTAAGAACATTTTCTGGAAAATCTTTTTTTCTGAAAATGGTTTTACCAAATAATGGAACAAATTTTTCGATTGTGCAATTTCTACATTAAATACTTGACAATTTTTCCGAATAAAATGAATTAAAAATGTGTCATAAATTTGGTAACTTAGGATATGAAATAGACTTAAAAGTAAAGTTGTATTTAGATTAATAAATAAGGAAATTTTTTGTTGAAATTGCTTCAGAGTAGCATCCTCTTCTTTTCTTTTTAATTACATCTGTTTTGGGATTAAAATCTGACAAATACAAGATATTTCTTATTCAAATAATGCAAAGAAAACATTAATTTTTCGATTTTATCTTCTTAAATTCTGCATTAAATCTCATAAATGTATATTCTACTAATCCAATGATCACTAACCTAAAAAAAGTAATGGTATCAATACAAAAACCCTTAATGTGTTAAAAATTTTGACGCAGCTGTTTATTTTATGGCTATAAGAATTTTGAATATGAATTTTAAAAATAATGATATCAAATTTTGAGTGACGCCATGTTATTAATTGAAAAATGCATTTTTGTACTATTTCATTAATCATTTTATTTTTTTCTATTTATAATAGCATGTGCAAAAGTTATTTTCAACATGAAAAGATATATACAACTTTATTCACCTATGCTTTTTGACGCACATCTCCCATAAATTCAAAATATGTGTTTTAAAAGATATGATATAAAATTTAAGTGACGCCTTTATGTGCCTTTAAAAAGTTTGTTTTAAAATTCATTTTTTTTTCATTTTTATTTGGTAAAATATATTTACACATCTAAAAAACTGTTTTAAATTTATATTTCGTTGTTAAATATATAATTTTCATTGAATCTATACTATGCATTGGAATGCATTTATCTCAATAAACTGATTTATCATTTGTGTCACGTTATTTAAAATTGTATGCAATATTTATGTAAATGGTTTCTTTGCGTCAGCTTATCCATTTAGATGCATTTCACTAAGTTTGGATAATTTAGAGCAAAGAAACCATTTACATAAATATTGCTTACAATTTTGAATAACGTGACACAAATGATAAATCAGTTTATTGAGATAAATGCATTCCAATGCATAGTATAGATTCAATGAAAATTATATATTTAACAACGAAATATAAATTTAAAACAGTTTTTTAGATGTGTAAATATATTTTACCAAATAAAAATGAAAAAAAAATGAATTTTAAAACAAACTTTTTAAAGGCACATAAAGGCGTCACTTAAATTTTATATCATATCTTTTAAAACACATATTTTGAATTTATGGGAGATGTGTGTCAAAAAGCATAGGTGAATAAAGTTGTATATATCTTTTCATGTTGAAAATAACTTTTGCACATGCTATTATAAATAGAAAAAAAATAAAATGATTAATGAAATAGTACAAAAGTTCATTTTTCAATTAATAACATGGCGTCACTCAAAATTTGATATCATTATTTTTTAAATTCATATTCAAAATTCTTATAGAAATAAAATAAACAGCTGCGTCAAAACTTTTAACCCATTAAGGGTTTTTGTATTGATAAATATACATTAATATTTTCCTACCAAATCTCGACGATTTTCATAGGTTTTATCAGTTTGAAAAATATTATACATAAAGGAAAATTGTTTGTTATTAATTTGACAAACAACTATTATGTATATTATTAAAAAAAAATACGGTGCATTTACCGATAAATGTTTATATGTGCACGACAGAATGCTCGCAAAATTGAAGCAACTGCGAAATACGTTGTTAATGAAATAATCTTTGCAAACATATTTGCTGCAAAAAACTACTATTGTTTATTACATATGATAAAGCAAAATATTTAACACAGAGTTGCTAGTTTGGCTTCTTTTTTATTCAAAAAATTCAAACTTTATACCAGATATCACAAATGTTATTTTTTGCTCCATGTAATGACAGGCATTTACGTGATTGTATAAAGTAATTAATCTTTTTTCGTAAATTCTGTTATGAATTCGGAATTTTAAAATACGAAAAGAGTTGGCAATACTGACTTAAGATGGATGCTGAAACATACCAGATGCAATGGATGAAGCGACTAAAACAATGTTACAACATATTTTTTACTACTTCTTAAAGTTCTTAAAGTACTGTCGGTTAACAATATATTTTGCAAAAGAATGCCAATTCAACGTTTTATACCTAAAGGGAATGTTCAAAAAATAACATTTGGAAATTGTGAAAAATTTGTCATAGTCCTTGCTAATGCACGGCAGGAGTGGGATACATGTAAAAAAATAGAGAAAAATATAAGGAATTTAAATTTTACGAATTTTAAGTTGTCATAGATCTAAGTTAAGAAAATAATTATAGTGAAACCTCCAAATAAAGGGCACTCCAAATAAGGGACAAAATTTCCGGTCCCATATGTGTCCCTTATTTCATTGCATTTAGCTTTACTTTGTGCTCTTTAAAATTTACAGAAGCAGTGACAAAAATACATGTTGTTGTAAATTCTCCTACGCTGTAAAAAAATTCACAAGGTTACTAGAAATTTTTTAGTAAATTTGTGTTCCACAGAGTTTTTTAGTAGCCATTACTCACAGTACAAATAATAATCTTTCCAAACTTTTTTTTGGAAGTAAAACAAACATTTCTTTTGTAAACTGAACAACAGAAATTTTCGTATAACTAACTTAAATTTTTTTAGTATGAGCCACCAAACAAATTTTAGCAACAGCTCCAAAATTATTTTTAGTAACCATTACCGACAGATTCTTAGTAACTATTCCAAACGCAATTTTAGCAAGTGAAACAAACATTTATTTTGTAAAAAAATGTGGGAAAGAAGACAGTCTTCTGCAGCGGAAGATTGTAGGCAAAGCCTCAATAGATGGCAGCATCAAACATTGCCACCTGCTCAATTTTGATATGCTTCTGAAGGGGAGGAAAAGACCAGAGAGAATTACCCATGGTAACTGCTACGATAGGATTTTCATGACCCCTTTATTTAACGAGTACATACACTAATACACTCGGTGCGTCATTGGTGGTGTCAAGCATCGAACACGGGACTTTTCAGCCTGGAGTTCGGTGCTATGACCAGTAGGCTATCACTGCCACACCAAGTGAGTTTTAGTAATAGCTATTAAAAATATAAAACTATTAACTCCATTCGTTGCTAGCTTTTTCTAGTAATTCTTAAAGATTTTCTTGTAACTGTGTAAAATTACAAAAGATTTTTTAGTAATTGCAAGGATCACTGAGAGAAACTAAATTTTTTTAGTAGATCGACCCTTTTTTACAGTGTATTTATAGATTAAAAGTGAGTGGTAAATTCTAGTTTGAAATCTGATTTTGACATTTGTTACGACGTTAGTATTATAAAAAATATTTAAAGCTATAAACCGAATATTTATAGCTATTTGGATATACAAAATTAAGAAATTAATCAGAAGAATAAGGTAATATTCCTCACTCCAGGCAATACATTCAATATACAGTTTGTCTCATTAACTATGCTTAAGCTTAAATTAATTAATGACTTGTAAACACTGGGTATTCGGAATTATTTTGACAATTAATTTTTGCGTTATAAATTTAATTAGTATCAAGTACAAATTCAATGTTTAATTTGTATTTATGTGATCACGATTGCTCAAAATAAATGATCAACTGCAAATATCTCTAAGATGGTTCCGCATAATATAAATATGAATGATTTTTCCCTTGGGACGAGCGACTGGTATACATGCCACTTAAAATTCTCAGAATCCTCCATTATTTTCACCAATTATTTATCGTAAAGTTTACCTTATTTAATTGAAGCATTTTCGAGATTCAATTACAGAAATTTTTCTGTTAAAAATTTTTGAAAAACCGGTTGTTAAAAATAAAAAATTAAGCAAAGTGCTCTCATCGCAAATAAAATAAATGTATTATTAAAAGAAAATCGCTGCTGAAAGAATAATAATACTTTGTAAAAAACTATACAAACTAGATTTGCCTATAGCTGCATATACTACTTGCTATTCTTTTTAATCTTATACTTACCTAAAGGAAGTTAACTCGGCACTGAGAGTAAAAAGGTAGTGCATATTTAAACTTCATTTGCTATTTCATAAAACTAAATTCAGCTTATAAAAAACCGTTTCTTTTTTTTAAGTGCAGCTAATATAAAACACTTGTTCAATGTTTAAACTTGGCATAGTGCTAAAGGAGCTTATGTAAAAAGGAGCAAATTTGCAAAGACGCTTTTCTCCGTGATGCGTTTTCTCAGATGGGTTTTTTAATTAACTTTTAAGTACAGAAAAGTCGTAATGAGAGACCCACTTAATACTATCTAGTCGCGAACCCCACAGTTTTTATGAATGGTTGGCATGAATAGTGAATTAAAAACACAGACATTTTAATAACAAAAATTTCGCAACGTAGTGGCCGCGACATCCGAAGAAATGTTTTACATTAAATAAGGCAAATGATAGTTTAAAAAAATCCTGGTTCTAAAAGAATATATATATATATATTAATTTCTTATACGTACGAACCTTGATTTATGTGATTAATTCTAATTAAATTCGTATATTTGCAACAGTATTAAGTTTATTGCTTTTATACTGCTGAAAGGTATTGAATTTCACAAATATACTATCAAAAGATGTTATCTAGGCTTTAAAAGCCGATAGTATACAGAGTACAGTGCTCTCATCATTATTTATGTCCAAACTGTCCCTGTCTTTAATGGTTACTATCTTGACTAATTATCGACTAAATTTTTCAACGATCATTACCAAAAATGCTTTTATACTTGTGCTGAGATAAATACCTCCAACGCACCTCAACACTTTTGCTTAATGCCTGCAAATCAAAATTTGTGTGCAACAGAAAGATGTGCTTTTCTAAAAAAACCTACGATCTAGAGTAATTGCTATAGTTTTCCTCCAAGTTTTAAAGTAACATCTATAACCTCTAACTTTTTCAGAATTTTAGATATAGTAGATTCGGAATTAGATGAGGGGAAATATATTTTTGCACTATATTTTTGAAGATATCTCTTAAAATATATTAACTTAAAATTAAAAGAAATACATTTTTGAGTTCAGCGTAACGAAAGCTTTCAGAATATACCCCACACGACTTACAAAGATATTTTTTCCTTCAAGTAACTTCCTATGCCTCCTACCTCTCTCCTAAGTGTATTTTAAATGTTTATAATCTGTAAATATGTGGGTCAATAGTCTTTATTACTTCCCACAATTTGAGCTTTCCACGCTTCATTGTTTGTGAGTAAAATGGCTGTGACAGATGGACAGACAGATACGGTAGTGATCTTACAATACTTCCGTTTCCACTATTTAAGTACGGAACCCTTAAATGATGTTTTTAGTCATTAAAATGTAAAATTAATCTGAGGGATAATCGATCTGAGACAAAATCACAATTTTGTTTTGGTTACTTGTGATCTATTTTTTCTAAGCCTAAATGAAGAAAGAATCAACTGTAATTTACATTTTCCCCTTAATTTATTATGATTGGATAAAATCTTTCGTGTTATAAGAATAAATGTAAAGAAAACTGTCTCATAATAGCCTTACTGATTGAAGCTAATGTGAGACGGCTATGTAGCTAAAGTGAGGCACCATTATTAGGTGCGTTCCTATGTATATAAATACATAGCACATATTGTCTTCATCTGGATGGTCCGTCTGTCTGTCCGTCTATCCCCATATAACAGCGCAAAATATACCCAACTGAATATTTTGAAGAATGACATGTATCACTTTTACACAATTCTATCGAATTATTTCAAATTTGATGAAAATCAAATAAAAACTTAGTAAGATATTAATAAAAGATTTCTCCATTCTATTAAATCCTATCATATGTCATTAATTCAATGATATCCGTGTATAGGTAAGGATTAGAGATAGCCAAAGCGATTACGTCTTATTTAACATGGAATCATATTATTTCCGTATTAATGAATTTAATGCATAGAATAGTGATAAGTTTTATATTCATGCATTTTTGCATAAGAGTGCAATCGCAATTGCATGAAGATCCGAATATTTATAAAACTAGTTATATTACACACGCACCCCGTTTGACTTATAATTTCTAAATTGTTTTTAATTTCGTTTAATCACTAAAAGGCCGAGAATTTTCTTAATTTTATCCTTGAATTAATGCTTCATTAATTAATTATAAATTTTTTAAAATTATTTTATTCTTTCCTTTTTAGCGAACTTTGGAAAAAAAAAGAATGCCTATCCACGAGCCCACCAATAGTCATGAAAAAGTCCATTTCAATTAACACAATAAATATTTCGCTTGATAATTTAGAGCAAAAAAAAAATAATCAAGAAAATTATTTACATTACTTAAACTTGATTTTTATAAAGATACATTAGCAAAATTAAATGATGTAGTACTTTAAATTTTACTTGCTTAAAAGGTGTACATTCAACAGAGTAAAAAATTTCTAAGTCGGACTTGAACTTAGGCATAAATAAAAAAATTATTTATGCATGATATGAAGCTTATATATAAAACTGCCTGAGTATATATTTTTAAAATATCATATTTACTTATGCGCAGGATTGAATATATTTATATCTATAATCTACAGGATTGAAAATTACAGAATTGAATATATCTTTAAACGATTAATAGTTTCTTTTTATTTTCAAAATATTTTTCAAACAATTAAGAACAGTATACATGCACTCTCTGATTTCTCTTATCTTTTTTTATTTTCTTCTATTTCTTCTATTTGTTAAATCAATCTTTTCTTATCAAATGTATAAAATCTTATTAGCTCATATTCAAAAGATACATCATTTACAGGAATACAAAATAGAGTAAATTAAATATGATGTATCTCGTGCTTTTCCATAAAAAAGAATAGTAATGATAACATTTTAAAGCAATAACGGTTAAAAATTTTAAAGATAAATAAGAGTATGTTTAAAGAAAAGATATACACATATTCCTAATAATATAATAGAAAATTGTACACCATACAGATTGAGTAATCCATCTGACACGATTCATCTCAGATGTATTATTGTCTACTATGGAAAATTTTCTAGGTCCCAACCAATTCTGCCTTAGAGAAACTTTACTTTACTCAAAATGACTGAACTTGTTTTTTTCTGTATACTTAAATGAAAAATACAAAAGTGGCTATTCGATGTCATGTATATTTGAGACGAAAGAAGTAATTTTGAAACTAGAAATTAGAAGTATTTTTTTTTCTAAATTTTATTAAAATAGAATATTTATTTATTTTTCATAGTTAAATAACTATTGTGATTATCGTCTGATTCATACGTAATAATGACTATTGTGTCCATGTAAATAGAAAAAAATCGCTATTTTTGAAACGATATAAATTTTCATTTTTTGGGGAAAGAGAGGGGATTTTCTTTGCAATTTTCGTTCACCTGATATTTTAAATTCCTTTCGACATTCTACTGAATGTAATAAATATTTTTGAACTCATACAACATATATATATATATATATTCACCCATACACCATAAAAGCTCTTAATAGTGGACAATTCGGGACAGCGGAATTTGTCCGATAATCAAATATGTCTGCTTTTGTGACGTAAAAATGTAGAAATATGTATGCTTTGCGGAAAAAAATTGCCTAAATAGAGATATCCGCTATTTGGTAATGTCCATTAACCTCCACAACGGGCACTCCCGAATACCGAGCAATTCTATTTATATTGGGGCGAAATTTGATATGCAATATTTGTAAATCTTGAATTTTAAATAATTTTACTGGTTATAATCAATATTTGGTACTTTTGAAGTAGAAATAGAAAAAATCTAATATTTTATTTTATTATTTTTTTTATCTTGTTCTACTCCCCAGGTTCAACATATTGATAATAATCAGTACAATGTCATAAAATATTTAAATTATCAGATTTATGAAATTCGCATATCAAAATTGGGAGCACCAAAAAATCACGAGGTAACGGGATTGACGGCGCAAGTCCACGGCCAAATATTTTCCAGAAATTAACGTGGTCAAACATGGTATGCATAATTTTTACAAAAAAATGGCTGCGATTCAGACGTTTCAAGGGCCTGAAATTACACACAAAAGTTGTCTGAAAAAAAAATGGCGACTTTCAAAATGTCTGAAAATTGAACATTCCGTTTTAGACACTTCCCAGCAAACACAAATTTGTCAGAAAAGTCACGATCGGATGCCAAACTTATCATGATTGTCAAGTACGTCAATTTTCAAGTAACATTGCGGCATGTTTTAATGACAAAAGAATGTTATGTCATATAATTGGTGCCAATAGTATTAAAGAAAGACGATACAAAATCGTAGTTCTGTAAAAGCGTTAAATACTGTTATCTGTCAATTATCCTATACATGACAGTAGTTTAACATGTCACTTATGTATGTGTTTACGGTATCACCCTTAATACCATGTATATGATAATTTTCTAGCGCGACACTGATTTGGTATCGATTTCCTGCCATATTATTCGTGTATAAGTTTGTCATAATGAAAAAGAAGAGTGACAACGAAGACGAAGCTTGATTTGGAATAATGGCTGCTTCCGCCGTGATTTGTGTTTGTGTGTTGAATACATGGAAGGTTGAATAGCGTACCCCAAACATCTTAATTCGACGTTTCCTTGTGGATTTTTTTTAATGTAAAAGGTAAGAGCTTTACTAAATATTCTTTATACACTAATTATTTAATATTTATAACTGAGCAAAAATTTTAAATATTGTAGGTGACTTGCAAACATCAGAACACGTTTTCATAATGTAAACATACAATCATTTCTTTACTTACCTAACTTTATAAGCAATCGATACAAGTTTTTTTTTCTTAGGACCCAATTTATAAAAAGTAAAAGTTATTTTTAGATATGTATCATATCTTTATACTTTTTTTGTGTGTAAAAAACATTGTCCCCAAAAATGAAATAGAGTTTCTCAAAATAACAACAAATGTTTATTAATAATTACTTCTTTAAATCCTTCTGCTAAAGTTCTTCTTTATGGTAAGTTTAATTTGTTAAAATATTTAACATTTTAATAAAAATAATCAATGAAAGTATATTTTTATCGAATGGAACTTTAAGAAGAGGCCTGTTTTATTGAAAGAAATTTTGTGAATGGGCCTCTTTTATTGAGATTATTACGAGTACAAAACTGCGAAGGAATTTTATTTTGAAACATCAATTTAGTTTTAAACGTAACCCCCATATTTGTTTATTGTTGAGTTTGACTTGCAATAATTTTCAAAAATTGCATTTTGGCATGTTTGGGGAAAAAAAAAACAGCAACTTCATTTTGAAGACGCAAAACACATTTGTTTAAATAATATGATTAAGTGCAGGGTATGCCCGCTCTTGTATTAATTGAGCCATTAAATGATTGCCAAAAACTGTTATCAATTGTTTATTTTTTTTATAATTGCTAATTTCCAATCATGTTAAAAACAATTTTTTAATGTATGCATTTATGAAATCATTACGTATATTTATATTAACATTTACTTCTGTTTGCTCACTAGAATGAATATAAATAATCAGATTTAATGTTTATCTGGGTAGGGTCACCTGCAGGGTCGTACACTGTAAAAAAAAAAAGGGTCGATCTACTAAAAAAACTTTAGTGATCCTTGTAATTACTAAAAAAATTTTAGTAATCTTAGTCGGTTACAAAAAAATCTGTAAGAATTACTAGAAAAAAGTTAGCAACGAATAGAGTTAATAGTTTTATATTTTTAATAGCTCTTATTAAAACCCAGTTGGTGTGGCCTTGATAGCATAGTGGTTATAGTAACGGACTCCAGGCTAAAAGGCCCCGGGTTCGAAACTTGCCACCGCCAAATACGCCCCGAATGTATGTAGTGTAAGTACTCGTTAGTAAAGGGATTATGAAATTCCTGTCGGAGCAATCAGCAATGTTTGGTGGTGCCATCTATTGCAGTTTTGCCGAAAATCTTCCGCTTCAGAAGTCTGGATGCAGCTCGAAGGAACCTCCTGCCCTTCGGGCGCACGTAATGGTTATTAAAAATAATTTTGGAGCTATTACTAAAATTTGCTTGGTGGCTCATACTAAAAATTTTTAAGTTAGTTATACAAAAAATTCTTTTGTTCAGTTTACAAAAGAAATGCTTGTTTCACTTGCAAAAAAAAGTTTGTAATGGTTACTAAAAAATTCTGTGGAATACAAATTTACTAAGAAATTTTTAGTAACCTCTTGAATTTTTTTTTACAGTGTAGCTATCGCCAAGGCACTGCCACAAGGCTTCCATGCCTGGGGCCCCCCAAACTGATGGTTAAAAAACACTATTGGTTTTAGTTTCTTGTCTAACTTCTTATAAAATGCCCAGCACCTAGATAAAAGTTAGTAATTAAATAAATCAAAGCACTAGAATAAATGTTTTTGCATGTCTGTCGATATACTCTGTACACTTCAATTGCAAAAGCAGCTCTAAAGCAGACAGCAAAATGTCGAGTCGAATGTGTCATGTCGTGTTTGCCGATCCCACAGAAGCTAGTATAAGAAAGAAAATATGAGTTTTTGATCACTTGAATGATACAAAAAGCGTCTAAATTTTTTTAGAAAATCTCTCTTAGATAAAATCGAAAAAAAAATTATCAAATTTTATCTTTCAAAAGCTTTTTAAGCAGAAACAGGTACTTGCATATTAACGCCGCCGCAGCAGAAGTTATGCTAATGTGCAAATAAAGAGCAATTTTGTTGTTCTTATGTGCATGTAGTTATGTTTCGGTTTCCTTGTTGCCTCGTTTTTGCTCATTTTTGACGCCATTTTTTGTGCATGTGCGAACAAGAAAGTTCTTCATTATTCTTCTGCTGCGGTGGCATTAATTAATTAAAAGAGCGAATTTTGACAAAAGTTCACGGAAAAAATACGAATTTTTTCAAAGGCAGCACAAAAAAAAAAAAAAAATCGACAAATGATCACTAAAAAACACGAATTTTGACACAAGATTGCTGAAAGCGTGATTTTTGTCAAAGTGTCAAGGAAAAAGCCCGAATTTCGTCAAAAGGTCGAGGAAAAAGTACGAATTTTGTCAAATGTTTGCAAAAAAAACGTTAATTTTGTCAAAGTATCGCGGAAAAAGAGCAAGTTTCGTCAAAAGGTCGTGGAAAAAGTGCTAATTTTGTCAAAGGTTTGGAAAAAGGGAAGGCAAAGTATCGCGGAAAAAGTACTAATTTTGACATAGGATCACTGAAAAAGCACGAACCTCGATATAAGATTGCTGAAAAAGAGCTAATTTTGTCAAAGTATCGTGAAAAAGCATGAATTTCGTCAAATTATTAAGGAAAAAGCACGAATTACATCATAGAGTCGCGAAAAAAATGCAAATTTCGTCAGAGGTTCGTGTAAAAAACGCATTCGACAAGGGATCGCTGAAAAAGCATTAATTTTGTCAATGTATCGCAAAAAAGCGCGAATTTCCTCAAATGATCACGGAAAAAGCACGAATTTCGTCAAAGGATCGATAAAAAACGAATTTTGACAGAGGGTCACAAACAAAAACTCGAACTTTGATGTAGGATCGCTGAAAAAGCGTGATTTTTGTCAAAGTGTCACGCAAAATACTCGAATTTCGTCTAAAGTTAGCTACTTTTATCAAAGGGTTGCAAAAAAAATGATAATTTTGTGAAAGCATTGCGGAAAAGAGTGAATTTCGTCAAAAGGTCGCAGAAAAAGTGCTAATTTTGTCAAAGGGTTGGAAGAAAGGTAGGCAAGCAATCGCAAAAAACGTGTGAATTTCAACATACGATCGCTGAAAAAGCACGAACTTCGACATAAGATTGCTGAAAAAGCGCTAGTTTTGTCAAAGTACTGCGGAAAAGTGCGAATTTCGTCAAAGGATCGCGGAAAAAACTCTAATTTTGAGAGAGGTTCGCGTAAAAAACTCGAACTTCGACATTGGATCGCTGAAAAGTGCGTATTTCGACATTGGATCGCTGAAAAGTGCGTATTTCGAGATTGGTTTGCTGAAAAGTGCGTATTTCGACATAGGATCGCTGAAAAGCTCGTATTTCGACAATGGATCGCTGAAAAGCGCGTATTTCGGCATTGGATCGCTGAAAAGCGCGTATTTAGACATTGGATCGCTGAAAAGCGCGTATTTCGGCATTGGATCGCTGAAAAGCGCGTATTTAGACATTGGATCGCTGAAAAGCGCGTATTTAGACATTGGATCGCTGAAAAGCGCGTATTTCGGCATTGGATCGCTGAAAAGCGCGTATTTCGGCATTGGATCACTGAAAAGCACGTATTTCGACATCGGATCACTGAAAAGTGCGTATTTCAACATAAGATTGCTGGAAAAGTACGAATTTTGTCAAAGTGTCGCGGAAAAAACTTCAATTTCGTCAAAAGATTGCAGAAAAATGAGCTACTTTTCTCAAAAGGTTGCAAAAAATTGCTAATTTTGTCAAAGTATTGCAGAAAAGGGCCAATTTCGTCAAAGGATTGCAGAAAAAACCCGAATTTTGACAGAGTATTGCAGGTAAAAATGCGAAATTCGTCAAAAATGCCAAAATATGCAAATTCCGTCAAAGAGCGCGAATTTAGTCAAAAGATCGTGAAAAAAAGCGTATACCGTCAGAAGATCGCGGAAAACCATTTCATTTGATCATTCATTTAATAATAACTGTACAAGGAATGATTTTATGAACAGAAATTATGACTGTATTGATTCTATGTTTCTTAGTATCGCCACCCCCTCCCCCCCCCAAAAAAAAAAGAAAATAATCTTCTGGATCCGCCCCTGGTAATTCCTGATCAAAAATCAGCATCCAATTACCGTAATTTCGGGTGTATAAGCCGCGGATCAAACAATTCTCTTTGGACCCAGAAATTTTATTTAGTGATTGAAGACAAATATTTACGGCGATCTAACTAGTTATATTTTTTTCTTAAAAAATTCTGGGTCGAAAAAGAATTGTTTGATCTGCGGCTTATACACCTGAAATTACGGTACTATGAAAACTATTAAAGGTATTGTGCTTAATTTTTTGTGGAATAAACCCCCCATGATGGTTATATAATAAAAAATCTTAATTAAATATATAAATGCACAAAATTGAAAATTGAAATAACTTTTAAGTGACCAAGAATTGTTTCGGAAACGGAGCAATTCTCTGCTTTTCTGGGGTAATTATTGGTCAGAATCCTTTTTGATGTAAAGAATGTATATGTATATTGATAGTTAATTTTTTAAGACTGAGTATTAAAGTAATTATAATCAATCTTGTAAAAGTTTTATTCATTTCATAATTGTTTAATAATAAATTGTAGTTTGTTTTGATATAGATAGGAAAATTATTTCATATATAAAAGACTTGTATAGTTTACAAAGCACGAACTAGCCAAAGAATTTTTGTAGCATTTATTAGCAGTATTTATTACTTTTTTATCCAAATGGATTAATCCTTACAAATTTATTGGTTCATAAAATATATTTAACTAAATGTTTATTTTTTCGATTTTATGACTGAAGTTTCTGGCTCCTTTTTCAAGAAATTTTACATAAATTTTAATATGGATCTTTAACACACGGCATAAACTTTGGATGTCTGTATTGCCTTATATATATGTTATGCATGATTTCAGCATTATGCAATAAGACAGTTTTTCTACTTAAGTTTTCTGTCATAGGATGTGTCTTATCTTACCGTTAGAGCACTTACCGTTTTTGCATTTACAATTATATTTTTAAGGAGGTTTTAAACTTGCGATTAAAAAAAGTTGTAAGACAATAGTTTTTAGGGTGTACACTTATAATAGATAAAATATCATATATAAATATAATAAAATTATATTAAAGCAGTAACCAGGAATTGTCTCACAAATATGGGGTAAGTTAAGATTGTAGAAAAATAATGAATTTTGTTTAAAGACAAAGAAAAAAATATGCAAATTTTGCTGAAAAATTGCAGATAATATGTGACTTTTACCGAAAGATCACAGAAAATATGCAAAGTTTGTTGAAAAATCAGAGAAAATATGCAAATTTTCTCTGAAAGGGCTGTAAAAAACTGAATTTTGCTAAAGGAAAATGGATAAATGCCAAATTCTTTGAAAAGACCATGGAAAAAAGTGCGATTATTGTCAAATGGTCATAAAAAACACATTTTGTCAAAATACTGAAAAACAATGTGCATTTCATCAGAAGTTTGAGTTTCACTTAATTAAAATAATGCATACTTTGTGACGATCAGCCATTAGCATCCCCCTATCACCACCACCATCCATAGATATGTACTACAATTTTAATATGTAAATGTCCCCCTCTTATTTTATGATTTTCCTTCGCATTTGTTTTGGGGGGGGAGAGACTTTAATGGGACTTTGTTTTTAACGATATGAATTAAAAATGGAAGTTTAAATTATTATTTAAATTAGGTCGATAAAGTGTGAAAAATCTCAAATTTTGCTTATGAAAAATAGAAAAATCATAAATTTTGTCAATGAGGGCAGAAAAAATATCTAATTTCGAAGGTCAGGCACGGAAAAATTGCAAGTTTTGTCAATCAAGCTTGGAAAAATCTAAAATTTTTTCTATCAGATGCATAAAATTGCACATTTCGATGATTGCACAAGTAAAGATCGTCAGCTTTTTTGATGATGCGTCAAAAATTGCATATTTTCTTTATCAGCTGTAATAAAAAACAAATGATTTGTCTATCGCTAAAAAAAAAACCCCACGAACGTTGTTTGAAGCAGAAAAATAAGAAATATCGTTGATCAGGCATGGAAAAATCGCAAGTTTTGTAGATCAGGCACGGAAAAAATCACAAATTTTATCGATCAGTGCATGTAAAAATTGCAAATTTTGTCGATGATTTGCCGTAAAGTTGTAAATTTTGTTCATTGGCGGCAGACAATCTCAAGTTTCATCAGTGAAAAGCGTGAGAAAAAATCACGATTTCATCAATTTGTCGAGGGGGGGGGGAATGCAGTTTTCATCAGTCATTTAACAATATCGAATTTCATTTATCGGGTGCAGAAAAAACCGTACTTCGTCAATGGTTGGTGGAAAAATCTCAAATTTTGTCTACATGGGTGCAAGACCTTCAGTCTTGAAGAGATTTTTGGCTAATTCTAAATTTTACTTTATATACTTAAATAATAGCAGTTTTACTGTCAAGAACATTTAATCACTTTCTTTTATTGTAAGAAATCAATTTTTTAGCCATAATGCAAGGCTTAGAAACATTGGTGCAAATTTTTCCGTCCTGAGACGGAATTCCGTCTGTTAAAAATTCCCGAGAACGGAAACGAGATGGAAAAATCTCCGAGGGCGGAAGCGGATAGTGAAAAACAGGCAGTTTTCATGAGAGGATCACAGAAAAAAACATGATACAACGCAGAAAAAAACGGATAGTGAAAAACATGCAGTTTTCAAGAAAGGATCGCAGAAAAAATATGATTTTCGTGAAATGATCACGGTAAAGTGCTATTTCTGTCAAAGGACTGCAAAAAAAAGACATGTTTGCCATCAAAAGCTTGTGGAAAAAAACGCGATTCCTGTTGAAGGATTGCGAAAAAACATGCTATTTCTGTCGAAAAATCGCAAAAAACACTAATATCACCAAAGAATTGCGAAAAAAGGCATTTTTATCAAAAGCTTGTGAAGAAAACGCAATACCTGTTAAAAGATCGCAGAATAGGCGTCATCTCAGTCAAAGATGCGAAATAGACGCAGTCTCTGTCAAAGGATCGTAAAGAAAGATGAGTTTTCTGTCAAAAAGTTGCAGAAAAAATGCAATTCCTGCCGAAGAATCGTGAAAAAGATGCTATTTGCATCGAAGAATCGCAAAAAAAGATACTATTTCCGTCGAAGAATTGCGAAAAAGACTATTTCCGTCAAAAAATCATGAAAGAGACGCAATTTCCGTCGCAAAATCACTAAAAGATGCTATTTCCGGTCAAAGAATACTAAATAGATGCAATTTTTGTCAAATGATCGAAAAAAAGTACAAAATCGCATGAATTTAATCAAAGGATTGTGGAAAAGTCACATTTTGTCAAAGGATCGAGTAAAAGAGGAGATTTCCGTCAAATGATCGCAAAAAATTCCACGATTTTCATCAACTGATTGCAGGAAAAACGCGATTTTTGTCAATGGATCGTGAAAAAGATGCGAATTCTTTCAAAGCACCGTTAAAAGACTCGATTTCTGTTAAAGGATCGTGAAAAAGACACTATTTCTGTCGAATAATCGCAAAAAAGACGCTATTTCCGGTCAAAGAATACAAAATAAGTACACTTTTTGTCAAAGGATCGCAATAAAGATGTGAATTTAATCGAAGGATCCTGGAAAAGACGCAAATTTTGCCAAAAGATCGAGAAAAAAAATTAACGCGATTTCCGTGAAATGATCGCAAAAAACCCACAATTGTCATCAAATGATAGCAGAGTAAACGTGATTTTTGTCGAACGATCGCGAGAGACACGAATTTCGTCAAAGGATTGTATAAAATACTTGGATTTTATCGAAAAATCGCAGATTTCTACTGAAAACTGTAGAAAAATCGTAAATTTCGGTGGAAAATAGTGGAAAATCGCAAGTTTCGGTTTTAAATCGTAGAAAAATCTCAATTTTCAGCAAAATATTGTAGAAAAGTTGAAAATTTTGTTCAAAGATCAAGGGAAGAAACTAATTTCATCATATGGTCATGGAATAAAACAAGAGTTACGTGCTTATGTTCTCACTCAGTGGGAGGGTGGGGTGTCAAAATATTTTCAGTCTTGATAAAATTTCAAACTTGCTTAGAAATCTTCTAACCCCTTTTCATTTAGTTACTTCTAATACTCAGAAAAGATTTCAATCTTGATTCAGATAGACTTCTTGTACCTATGTTTGTCGATCGACTTCGTAAAAATCTCTAATATTGTTGATCGACTTCGTACGAATCTCGGAGTTTCTCGATCGACTTCGTAGAAATCTCTAATTTTCTCGATCAGGCGTGAAAAAATCGAAAATATTATTCTAGAGCAGAAAAAATTGAAAATAGCATTCTTCGAACATGGCAAAATTGTGAATTTTGTCAATTAGGCTTGAAAAAATTGCAAATTTTGTTGACTGGTCACAAAAAAGCACATTGTGTCATTAAGAGAAAAAAAAAATCGCTTAATATATTGATATGAAATAGAAAAATCACTAATGTTGTCTATGATGAATAAAAAAATTTTAAATTTTGTTAATTGGGGGCATAACAATTGTGAGTTTCATCAGTTTATTGCAAGAAAAAGCTGTGAACTTCATCAATTTGCAGCTTAGTTGGAAAAAAACCGGTTTTTTTTTAAACATCCTTTATTACATATATATGCATATTTATTGATAAAATAGACATTGTTTAATTATAAGTAGTATAAATGCATTTGAAAATAATTTAAATAAAATAATTATAGTTAATTGTGTAGAAAATTGAAAAAAATCATATTTTAATTTAAATAGTTATTAGTAAAGTCTTATGTTCAAACAATAAGCTACTCTACACAGTAAAACATTGATGCTTTAAAAATCTTTATAAATAATCTTTTTATTACTTATAAGAAACATTTGATGTAGTTTGTGAATATAATATTCCTTTCTACAATTAAAAAAATAATAATAAATTTGAGATTGATCTTGGATTAGAGGGTTTTGTGTTTTAAGAGACAATTTGAAATCAATATTTATGGTCATTAGATTTAGCAGATAACCGAGGGGGGGGGGAATTTTGTTATTAATAAAATACTATAACTACCACCCAATTTTTGAATACTCATTCAACTTCACATTTTGATTTTAATTCTTAAAGATAATCTCCCCAATAGAAAAAAAAAATTATTTTATAGTTTCACTAAAATCTCAAACATCATCTAGTTATAGCTCCATATTCAAAATCATTGTGCATGTTATGATAGATTGCTTTAAATAATCTGCATTTTTTAAATGAAAATATTTTATACTAAATATGGAATACCTATTGTTAATCCATTTTATCCTTGATCAATTCACATATCCTAAGATTTTTCTTTAGAGTAATGGAATATGATCATCAATGCATACTCAATTTCATCCTATACATAAGAAAAATCCTAGAATCCCTATATTTAATATGTTTTGCTGAAATAAAGTGTTAAACATAGAAAATATTTATATCCAATAATTTGTAAGTCTTAAATTGTAAATAAAAATGAGAAAATATCATTAGATTTTTTTTGAAAAAAAACTTCTTTTCTCTCCTTTGTTCATAACATTCATATTTTTTTTCTGCACTAGTTACTGTGCTTGCACTGTGTGTGCACTAGTTACAGACATGTAATTTTAGTAAATCTGATCATCTACTACATTGTTGGTCCCATAATTGGTATTGGTGGATAATCGCACGTTTACAGTATACCTATAATGAATTTTTAATGTATTTATAGATAAGCATTCATTTTGAATAAACACTACATTTTCAAATAATTACATTTTGCTTTAAAAAATCATACATCTTAAGGTATGCTTGATAAGATAATGCCAAACAAGTTTTTGACTTCATAAAGATGTTAATAGAAATTTAAATTTTTTGTATATGCCTACTGTATTATTTTTTAATTTCTGTTTTTATATGATGTTGTTTAGAAATTCAGAAAGACCTTCTTTCGCATCTCAAATATATATTGGAGTATGAGGATATTTCCAAATATGTAAGTTAATTTTTTTTTAATAGAATTCAAACTTTGATAAATAAAATAAACTTAGAATGTGTTATCTTTCAAAGCTCTCTTTTAAATTTTCTAGCTAATAATTCTAAACTATTCTTATTTTCTGTTTGAAATAATTATCATTAAAAGTTATTTATATTTTAAAAAACTGAAACCATTTATGGTGCATATTACACACTGCCCATGTCTTTAAAGGTTAAATTTGAAACATGGAAACTCATAATGAAGTATAAGGGAGGGGGAATTTTTTTCTGGTGACTAAAATTTAGAAAAATTCTAGGCTACATTTACAGAAACATTTCTGTAAGCAGAATTGCCCTAGATTTTTTTTAAAAGGAGAGTGTTACTTGTAGGTAGAAGGCACTGTTATTTAATTCTTAAGATTCAATAGCTATATGTTGAAAGTCTGATTTCTGTCTGCACAAGTTTTATGCAAACTTTCATCCTTACAGTGTGGATAATTACCTAGTTATATTACAAATGAATACTGGGGTTCCCACTTTAGGGTGACATCATGATCAGGATAGATGCTGTAGAGCACTTCGCTGTTCAGGGTAAAGTAAATAAGATTACCGTATATACTCGCGTATAAGTCGAGGAATTTTAGACAAAAAAAGAACTTTAAAGTGGGGGGGGGGGGGGGTGTCAACTTACACACAAGACCTAAAAAAAATCTAATAATAAAATATCGGAAAATAATTTGCTAGCAAATCGTTGCTACAGCACCCCATTGTGTTTGTAGAATACAAAATCCGGAATCCTTCCAACCTCGACGATTCCGAATTCAAGATCATATTTTGTTTATTTAAAAAAAAATAATCTACCCTGTCCTGTTGCAAAGAACAAAAAAAGTGCGATTAAGTCATTTCGGAATGATTCAGAGAAGTCGGTCTTTTTCGGAAAGATTCTGAGCAGTCGTTTCTTTTCAGGATCGTTCCATTTCGGAATGAGTCCGAGGAATCCTCCTTTTCGGAGTTGGTGCATTTCGGACCGATTCCGAAGATTCGCTCCTTGTGGGAACCATTCCAAAAAGGATCGAATCCGCGAACTTGTTCCTTTTCAGAATCGTTCCGAAAAGGACGTATTCTTTTTTACAGACTGTAATCGTTTCTTTAGTTCCACTGCCAGAATCGCTCCTCAACAAAAAGGGAAGTTTGACGTCATTGTGCATGACATACTTTCAGTACTTTTCAGCCAATGGCGTTTTACATAATTTTTCTTTTTCAATGGTTGCACTTTTTATGTAGAAATTCTGTTTGTTTGTATGCATAAATAAATTTTATTTCTCGCATTAAAAAAATGAGAATTTTTGAGGGGGGGTCGACTTATACGCGGGTTTTGAATTTTTCCTTATTTTTAACAACATAAGTAAGGGGGTTGACTTATACGCAAACTTATATACGATAAGCGCTGTAGGGCCTGATATGTTCATGAATAGTATAGTTCAGTGGTTCCTAATGTAGGGCACACTCATCACAGGGGGGCAATTTGAGAATTCCATGAAATTCGGTCATCCTTTTATGATCCTAAAAAAATAACTAAATACTTTTGCTTTACTAACATGAAGCAACAAATAATTTTAAAAATCATTTTACAATATAAATTTTGCGGTTTGAAATTTACAAGAAATATATTTCAAATTGATTTTCAATAGAATAAAATATCAAGCTACTATTGCAAAACACTGGACGAAAAGACTTCTGTGAAGACAAAAATGTAGACCACATTCAGCTTTTACTGCACACAGAAGTAAGATGGCTCTCAAAAGGGAATTGTTTAAAAAGATTCATAGAGTTGTTCGATATTCTTGGGGAATTTTTAAATGAAAAGCCTGACATTAAGGCCCTACAAACCGTTCATGGAAAACCATATGTTAGTTATTTGTCAGATATCTTTGAAAAGTTTAATACATTAAATAAACAATTTCAAGGAGAAAACAAAATACTTGTTGATGCAAAAGTGAAAATATTTGGGTTTTTTTTTGCGTCCACTGAGGTTTGGCAAAAACATATTTCTGAGAGAAAGTTTGACCTATTTTTCTGGCTAAAAAAATGTGAGGTAACACACACCGCTATAACTGTCTTTGTCGGTCATCTGAAATGTTGGCCTCTGATATGAATGATAGATTCGTTGATTTAAAGCAAATGGATTTTCCATCATGGGTCATGCAGCCAATGTTAGTTGATTTATCTAATGTTTCAACACCATACAGAGAAGAAATCACTGAAATTAAAAACGATGAGTCAATTAGAACTCTATTCAATATAAAAGGCAATATGGTGTGGCTTTGTGCTGAAACTGAAACTAAATAGCCTAATTCAACACAATTTGCAAGAAAAATATTGTTATCCTTCCCATCTTCATACCTTGCTGAATGTGGTTTTAGTGCAGTAAAAAAGATTTACTACTAAAAAAAGAAATCGACTAGACATCACTAAACGAGGGATTTGAGATAAACGCTGACAAAATTAGTGCCTGATATAAAATCTCTTTGCAGCCAACATCAAGCTCAAGGATCTCATTAATTTTATTCTATTCATCTTAAATGTTATAATTTGTATTTATTTTATTATATTTTTATTTATTTATTTACTTTTACTATCAGCAATTAAAATGACAAACACATAATCAAGAAACATCCAATTAAAGCTATTTTTGTGTATCAAAGTTCACTATTAAATATTTGACGATCTAATTTGTTTTTTTTTCATTGCTGCATATAATTATTACTATTATTAGATCTAGAAGCGGCTGCACAAACCATCACCTTATCGAGTTGATGACTGAAATTCATGAGCTAGTTAAACTCGACTTGTATATCAAAATGCAACTGGTCTACCAAGTCATATCTTAGCAAACCTGATTTTAGTGGTTGACTAGTAAATTTACCACTCGTTTTCTTGCTAGCAGTCCTCTACATTTTTATACTTTTGACTGCAATAAAGCACTTACCGATCAATCACTAAAATCAGGTCTTTAGTGGTTTCCATCAAGATATGATTTGGCAGACCAGTTGCATTTTAATATACAAATCAAGTTTTGTCTAATGCTGAAACTTCAACAATCAATTCTATGAGGTGATGGCTTGTGCAGCCGCTTCCTGGTCTATATTATTAATGATTGCTTCCTGAACACATTTCTTTCGTTTATGTTCATTTTTTCATGACCTTTCTTTTACTTGTTTACGTTTTCTTTTCCATTCCATTTTTAAATGGCTTTTTTTACTTTTTTAAATGGAATAACAACTCAATTTTTAGATATTAAGAATTTTTTTTCAGAGAGAGAGAGACGGGGGGGGGGGGGGGGCATCAGGGTTTTAGATATGATTTGGTGGGGCATGGCCTGAAAAAGGTTGGGAAACACTGGTATAGTTAATTATTTAATTTAATTCTTAAGGGCTCTTTTGGTTTATGTATGACTTTGATTCTTTCAAATATCAAATGTCATAATATTTTATGGGGAAGTATTGATTGTGCTGTTGATTTCTATTCTTTTAAAAATATTGAATTAATCCTGAATTCTCCTGTAGAGAGGGACACTTAACATCCATTAATTCTTAAAAATATCAAATGCCATAATATTTTATGGGAAAGTATTGGTTGTGCTGTTGATTTCTATTCTTTTGAAAAATGTTGAATTAATCCTAATTCTCCAATAGAGAGGGGCACTTAACATCCAGTTACAGGGACATGGGAAATTAAAGTGTGATCTGATGTAAATGTGTCTGCTTTTTGTAACAAACTGGATTTTTTTTTGGGGGGGGGGGAAGATATTGCAAATGAAGTATTTATTCATTTTTGAACAATACATGACTGTGAGAATTCCGAAATACACATTGTAGTGTTCTTAAAATTTTATGACAGTTTGTAAAGGAATTTTGAAGCAAGATTCAAAAACTTTCCAGAGATAATTAAGTTGTCTCAATTCTTTGTCACCTTAGTTATTCCAGCAGCAAAATAGATGGTTGTGAAGTTGTTCAATCCTGAAAAACTTCAAATGAAAATAATTGTCTTGCAAGAAAATATTTCCCGGCCAGTGTATAAAAATACATCGTCTTAAGAGTTTTGGGGTAAAAATGTTTCAGTAAAGTATGAAAATTATAGCTAGTAATCTCGTTACTGTTTTTCACTCTTCATGTCTTCATATGTATGTGAGAAATCTTTGTTTAAAATTAATTTTTTGATAAACAAATATAGTTTTGAGATTAATGGATGCCCACCTTCAAGATACTTTTCCCATTATTTATTCACCACATGAACAAAACTGTAAAAATCTGGCTCAACAAAGCAAGTGTAATTCTTCGCATTAATTTTTCAACAGATCCCTTAAGAACACTGTCAGAAATATTCATCTTTATACACTACATTTTGCTTCATTCTCGAACAAATAATTTCTGTACTCCTTGGAGATGTTATTTTTCTGTGAATCGTTCCAGCAAGTCTGTAGAAGACGAATAAATTTCGTTTATTCCCCGCACGCATGCGCATTTGTCTTTTTCAAATTAATTTTCTGTTTTGATTACGAATCGTAAGTTTGCAGATGACAAGCGCGTTCCATACTTTCGAATAGCAGGTGAAAAAGCAGCAAACATAAGGTGAGCAATATTATTATTATTCTTTGTAGAACATGGAAAACTAAATCAATGGAATGGAATGGTATGGAAAACTAAATCAAGTTTGCATGTGTTTTTTTTAATTAGATCATGTATTTAATAGTGCACTAGTGCAATGTCATTTTAAGAACAATGGCGACATGGTCGAATTTAATGAAAGGTATGCCTTTAGTATAGCAGTTATAATCAACTTCATTTTTTATACAGCTTTTTTTACTTTTTAGCTAGCATAGATAAGCATTTTTTATGCTATGCATTAAATTGTATAACTGCGATGTAATTTAATATCAAATGTAGCTTATGCTTGTTATTTTCTTAAGAAAACTAGAAATTCCGAATTAAACTTATAATGATAATTACGAGTAATTATAATTTTTGTTACAAAAATATTTTATAACGTGTGACCATGGTGTTTGCCCGAACTCAAACAATAAATATTTTCAGAAAAAATTAGTTATTATATGTTTGTTAGCTTACTGGATGCATTATTAACTATGAAAAAGATATTTTTAATCATGCAAATATAAGAAATTTCGTTGTTTAAAATGTATGTTACATTAAATTGTCTCAATTAAAAGGAAATTTCTCAGTCTTTTGCGCCAAACTATTTATTTAAGTTATGTCTGTATTAAATTTAGCATGTAATCTCTAAATTATTTTTTATTTTGCTGTGGAAGTATTAATATATAGGAAATTTCGTTATTTACCAACTAGTAATATGTTTAAAATGTACATTATAAAAAATTGTTTTAAATAAAAGAAAGTTTAGCAGCCTTTTTGCGTGAAACTATTTATTTTAAATTAACGACTTAACTTATTTTGATCAAATTTTATTTGTATACTCAGTAGGTCTGAGAATAGGTTGTTATCTATTTTTAATACCCCTAAATGATAAAGGTGGCCCACGCCCTAAAAATTTCTCCGAAACGGCTTAGCTGATTTTGATGAAATTTTCATGCTATGATGTCATAGGAATTAGTGTCCATGTCCATTCATTGTTGGAATGCTTTGCGAATTATTATTTTTGTGGTTTAATATTTTTTACCGTTCATACGATTGAATCTTCTGCATTTGTTTTCTTTATGAAGTCTGGTAGTTAGTTGTCAACTTAATTTCACTTGAAGTTATCGTAGAATATATGTTTATTAGAATGTAAATTAGAAACAACAACGTTTGATGTTTAAATAAAATATGTGACACAAATGTCATATCGGTTTTGGTGCGATGTTTTTTTGTAACAATTTGGAGATAACTTAATTTTGAATATCAGTTACACACATACAATTTTAAATTATTTTTTATTATTTGAAAGAGGATATTATAAATAAACAATATATTATATTATAACTATATAGAACAAAACTATTTATGTCATTTTAAAAAAGAAAGAAGAAAATTTTTCAATAAATAAACAACAATAGCCAGGTCACCATGTCAGGCAAAATAATGGCAATTAGGTATCTCGGTGCCTATATTATATTTGGGGAAAAGTTCCTTATCATGTTCTGTTGTTACGACTGGCGAAAAAATCGAAATTGGCAACTAAAAGCCATTTTAGCAATTTACCTCAAGAAGGTTGAAAAACACAATTTTTGGATGGTTTATAAAGATATATTTATTTTATAAACGTTACATATGCCACATGTTAAAATATTCACGATGTTTATATAAAAATTTTCATTTATATACATTTTAGATATTTTCAATGTATATGTAATTATATATAGCAGTATACATATATAAATACATAATATATATACCTGTGAATAAATAAACCTATATATGTATTATATACACTTATATACATATTTTTTATAATTTTATACATTTAATATATTTATTTAAGCGAAAGCTATACATTTTTTGCGAAAAAAAATATGACAAATGCAAAATAATAAAAAACAAACGACTAAAGTCCATTCCAGTATTAACAAGTTGGAAATTGCACGTGAAGCGTAGCAAATGAGGTGCGTTCGTACCATAACGAAGTTTTAAAAATATCACTCTCATATATCAATCTCATAAAACTGTAAATAATTACAATTAAAATGCGCACCAAACAAGCATTCCATTGCATAATGGTATCATTATGCAATGGAATGCTTTTGTGTGGCCTTGTAAATCAATAAAAAATATTCTTTGCATCACAGATTATGCAAAATGTATATTATAATATGTACTTTATAGATGCATATCAATTTTATTACGCTCGAATGTGTGTAACACTATTAAAATGCATTTGAAACACTTTTCCCCATTAACCGTAATGTAACGGAATATTTTTGATTGTCCCTGTAATTGAACTATGCATCCGATTTTGATAAAATTTGAAATAACTCGACAAAATTATGTAATAATTATGTATTTAAATTTTCAAACGATTAAAATGCATTTGAAACTTTTTCCCATTGACCGTAATGTAACGGAATCCTTTTGATTGTCCCTGTAATTGATCTGTGAATCCGATTTTCATAAAATTTGAAATGACTCGCCAAAATTATGTAATAATTATGTATTTTAAATTTCATACGATTCAGTTGGGTAGTTTTTGCGTTGTTATATGCGGATGGACAGACAGACGGACAGACAAATAGACGGACGGACAGACGGACGGACTGAACGACAACAATAGGTGCTACGTATTTACATAATTACGAACGCATCTAAAAATCAACCTCAAAGGCAACCTCATTCATTCATTCAATGCGAAAAAAAAACGATTCAAGTGTAATCAGGCAATTTTGTTCCTCAATTCCTGTTGTCACCCTTAATTTATGATATGGGGGGGGATTTAATTACATTATGTTAAAGTACAATAACTCATTGATAAAACTTTTATTAATGCTGACATTCCTCATTTCACTTGCATGCAATTCTTGATTAGATCTCATAAGGAAAGAATAAAAATCTGTTGGCTCAAATCAATGTACATATGATAGGAAAATAATGAAAAGATCTTATCCAACAATATCTATGTGTAAAAATTGTTCATATAAATTGCATATTCTAAAATATTTTCCATATTTTTACTGTTTTCTCTTTATTACATTGTGATAATTTTTTTCAGTCTCTTTGCAGAAATAAATCCCGAGAGAGAATCCAAATGTCTGGGAAATAAAAATCCTGCGAATAGAAAAGTTGAGTTTGAACAATAAGCTCATGTCCTTTCAAAATGTTTTCAGCTTACCTGAGTGTTAATATATCAAATTTTAAGTAATCAGCATATAGCAGAACTGCCAATCTTTAAAAATAATAAACCATAAAATTGAAATTAATCTGGAGTTTGGTTGGTTGGTTTATTATGACCATTTTTTGAAATTCGTTAAAAGAATGAAGTTTTTTGGTACTTCTAGGTCATCCCGTCGACCAATTTCGCGAAATTATACAAAACGCCAAACTAATAGCCAAATTATACATGTTGACATAATTTTTATTTTAAATAACGAATAAACAAATAATTAGTAGAGTATTAATAAAAATATTAATAAAAAGTCGAAATAAAAATCACTTTATTTTAAACACGTGAATCGCATTTAATGTCATTGAATGCGACATTCACGATCATCCATTATTTGACATTTAATCTTATAGTTTGGCCATAATTTTTTGGTCGACAGGATAGCCTAGAAGTACCAGTTTTTTTAACTCACTACATTAAATTTTTTCAAAATTGTGAGAAATTTTAAAAGATTTTTAGAATTTAATCTTGTCTCAGTTTTTTTTTTTTTTTTTTTTTTTTTAAATATTTGTAAAAGTAGTCCAGGTTCAAACTTTTTAGCAAGTGCAGTAAATTTTTAAACATTTATTTTCTTTTTGCAATTATTTCACAACAATTTAAATTTAAAATAAATGTTACTTTCCTAAACCAATCATTTGTAGTAAATCGGAAAAAGTACTAGAAAGTTGTAATGTAAGTTAAATCTTTTGTTTTTCTCTACCACGATTCTTTTTTTAAAACAGCATTGTTTACTGTGAATTTTTGATGAAATTCACACGAAATTGTTTTCTTTTTTCGATCTTTTGATGATATCTGCATTTTCTATGATAGTTTACAAATTTAATGCATTTACCACCATCTTTTTGATGAAATTTATTTTCTTCTGCGATCAGATGAGGTTTATTTTTTACACGGCCATTTACCAAAATTCATGATAGTTTGGTGCAACATCTTGTGGCCACCAATCAACAGAATTCACTACTCATTTAGATGACCTTTTGACAAAATTTGGAATACAATATATTTCTTTTAATTCTCACAGGTCAGGACCAAGGGATTTGAGGATTATAGGTCATATTTCTTTGTTTACAGTCTTAATGTGGGATTTATCATCAGATATTGTTATGACACAGTAAATAAATAACACAGGAATGAAAGAAATGCTTTATTTTAAGTAATATAAAAAAACTATATATATTAGAAATATATTTAAGTAATGTATCACAAAATTAATAGAATTGATTTGTACTTATTTTTTAAATCTATCAGACATTGCAGAGATAGTGATTTGCTTTACATTTTTTACTTTTTGCTCTAATTTAACTTGAGACTTTTTAAGAATCAGGATTTCATGATCATTAACAAAAGTTTTTCTTAAAAACTGAGATATTTATCCTACGGAGCTAACGCCTCTTCAAAAGCCATTTTAACTTTTATACAGCACACAAATGCGTTCTGAATAAAGTAGTTGAATAGTTGTTTACAAGATGCATAAATATATTTCATTCTAAGGAATGCAGAATCCATTAAAAATTTCTTAATTCATCAGATCCAGTTAATTTTCTCTTTTATGATTAAAATGCTCAATATTTTGCTTTACAAAAATTTTTTAACTGTTTACATCTGAAATATATTGCCTATATTATGCAGTTGTGGGTAAAGGAAATTGACTATATTTTCCCCTTCATAGTCTATCAAAATTCATTTTTTACTTTTGCTCTATTTTTCCTAAACTCGAATGCAATTCGCGATTTTACTCAGCTACTAAGGGAAGATTTGTGTGTTTTCTGAGATTTTTGACAAGATGGCAACAAAATTTTTAAAGAAGAAAATTCTTGTTATAAATACTTACGAAAAAACGATTTATTGGTAGTTAAGAAACATTGAGGATTTTATGTTAAGAACTTTATTGTACAATCCTGTTTTATGTCCAAATTTTTAAAATAACTGTCATTATTTTAAAATTTCCGGGACAAAATGCTTCAAAATTTTGGAAATTTCACATCAAAATCAGTCCTGAAAAGTTTTTCATAGACCAAAAATTGCAAATGTAAAAAATGTGTTTGTGATTTTTGCAAAAAAAATCATAGTTTAAGACTTTCATCATAGCATTGCAGTTTATAATAACTCAATATTATAACTCAAAATTGTAAGAATTAAGGTTTATTTTCATAGCAGTTGGCAGATCTGCATATAGTTAAAATATATGTTTTTAGTAAAAAAAAAAAAAAAAAAAAAAAAAAAAAAAACATACATACAAAAATGTTTTTATTATTTATTCTGTGGCAGGTAATTTACTGTTATTTATAATAATTACAGTACACTCCTCTAATCACATGTTGGGATCAAGGATTTTGTGAATTATAGAATTGTACAGATTATAGGTCATTTCTTTGTTTACATCTTAATATTAGGAATTTATCAACAAATGTAATAATCATACTGCAAATAAATTACACAAAAATCCTTCTATAGTAAAAAAAAAAAAAAAAAAAAAAACTAGCCTTAAACAAATCTCTAGGAATGACTCCTGGAATGATGCTGATGTCTAAGGTTTCCGGAAATAACGCGTCCGGGTGGACCACACCTTCCATGAGTCGAATAGACCAATCAGGAAAGGGCTCCGTCTCGGGTGGACTTGGAAATGTGTACGTTTCCTTTTTTTTCCCTTATGCTGCTATTTTGGTAGATTTTCCTGGTTTTTATGTATATTTGATGCTCGGTATTTTAATAAGTGCATGTTTACGAGAGGAATTCCAAAATTGAGTGTATGGAAAATAAAGTATCGCGAAGCGATTCCATGGGGTATTGGCGAGCGCAGCAAGCAGGGGTATCCTACAACTTGGAATCGCGAAGCGATTACGCGGAGGGTTGGCGAGCGTAGCGAGCAGGGGGGCGGAGCCCCCCTAGTGAAAGAAAGGATTTTTGATATAAAAAAAGATTATATTCAATATCAAGAAACTATTTAAATGATATAACACTAATGGAACAAATTTCTATTTGCTTTATAGTTTTTTGTTTATTGTATCCTGAAGCCTTTAAAGATCAGTCTTTTTTGATCGATAACAAAACTTTGTTTTCCTAAAAATCTAAGATTTTTGCTCATGGGATACTTATCACTTCTAAGAAATTTTATCTTTTTATATATCTAGCGAATGTGTTTAGAATATATCGTATCTATATTATAAAGACCAAACGTATCTGTGCGTAACGCATGCGTCATTTTGCGAATGGCAACACTTTCCCCTGCAATTTCGGTTTTGCAATTTTTTGCTTCTGATAATTTTACACTTCTAACCATCGCACATTTTAAATTTTAACGCCATCGTATAGAGAAAAATATTTACTCTTCAATGCAATTTGTTTGAAAACTGTATCTCAATTTGTTTTTGACGTATGAATTTTTTTATAGTTTTTAGTATCAATTTTGAAATTGTGGCAACAGACTCATTCCCTTTTCTTTTAAAATGGAAAAAAAAAGAAAAAGAAAAGAAATTAAAATGTATATACTATTTTTAAAATATCGTCTTATAAAATCCGTTGAATTTCGGTTTTATTTCGTTTAATATTTGGATAATTGAGTTTTATGGTATTTTGTTGATTTTAATTTAAAATAATATTTGTTTCAGTTTGAGAGTTAGAATAACCAATATAAGATGTATTTTTTCTGTAACTAATTTCGTAGATTTATTATAAATCAATGAAACAGTTCTTTCTTAAGGGGACAGTACACCTTTAAAAGCCGCAGAAAACGTAAAATTGTATTATGTGCTGTACATTTTTTTAAAAAAAGAGTAATGTCTCTGGAAACACAAAAATTTCAAAATATATTTATATGGTATTGAACTTTCTTTAAAAAATTTTAGTTTAGATATAATACAGCAATTTTTTTTTTATGGGGTCGATTTCGAAATTATATTTTTAAAAAATTACGACGCATAACATTTCACTGCGCGCAAGATATCTCATGCAGATTTCATGCTATTTGCATAAATTTGATCTTAAATTAAACATAATACCTTGGACTACAATTTGAACTAGAATGTTTATGAATGGCTAATTAGATACAGAGAAATTAGATTTTAATTATAGAAAAAAAAAATAATGAATTTTTGCATACATTCAACCTTGTAATTTTTTTCATATTGAACACAACTGCATAATTCTAGTTCATTTTCTTCATTATATGTACATGTAGGCAGGGTAAAAATTTTGAAGCTATACTTTGAACGGTTTTGGAGATATCACGCGCGCAAGTGTAAAAAACATCATTTTGAGTAAAAGCCGTTTAAAGATTAAAATGTATTTTACAAATGTAAAACTCATAAAAAAAGAAATAAAACTATTAATAATATAACACATTCAGTATTAAAAATAAAATTTGATGCTTGTTTAAATTGATAAATAAAAAAATAGTTTGTAAAATGGAGTAAAATGTAGGAATTTGTGCACATGTTTGCGACTCGCAAAAAATACGAAATTCGATAATATGGTTTGCATTTTTTTTTTTTTTTTTGTAAATAATAATGTCCCTAGATGCACAGAACTTTCAAAATATCTTTATATGATATTAAACTGCATTAAAAATATATAATTTGGATATATAATGTGCAAAAAATACCAAAGAGTAGGTTTTAAAATGATTAAAAACAAAAAAAATGACGTCGAATATGCATTGAACAATCGCTTACTGCATGCATGATATCTCATGCAGATTTCATGCGATTTGCATAATTTTTTTCTTAAAATAAACATAATATTCTAGACTATAATTTAAACTTAATTTTATATAAATGGTTAGTTAGAAAAATAGCAATTACTTTTGAATTATAAAAAACAGAAATCATTAATTTTTGCACATGTTCAATCTTATAATTTTTTTTTTCAACTAAACACAGCTGCATAATTCTAATTTATTTTCATGTTTATATATATATTTAGATAGGATAAAAATTTTGAAGCTATACTTCTCATGGTTTTGGAGATATGATATGCACAAGCATGCAAAACTTCATTTTGAGAAAAAGCCGTTCATTTTTGCACACATTCAGCCCTATAATTTCTTTCAAACTATACACAGCTGCATAACTTTAGTTCCTTGTCATCTTTGTATGAACAGTTAGGTAAGGTAAAAATTTTAAAGCTGTACTTCAAATGATTTTGGAGATATGCGCAAAAGCGAAAAAAAAAAAAAAAAAAAAAAAAAACATTGAGAAAATTTTGTTTTATGATTAAAGTAGATTTTTAAAATATAAAATTAAGAATGAACAAAACAAAACAATTATATAACATTCAGAATTAAAAATAAAATTAAATGCTGGTTTAAATTGATAAATATTGAAAAATTTGTAAAATGCTGCAGAATACACAGACTTGCGTGAAAAACGATAATTATGTAAATAGGAAACATTCCACTTACCTTTAAAAAAATTCATTTAATGTTATATTTTACATTGTATTGACTTTTCAAGTGAATAAAATATATGCTTTTTTATTAAATTAAAATATTTAATGAAAAAAATATTTTTTTATTGAACAAAAGCAGCTTTTGAATGCATTTTAAAACTTTCCGCTTTCATACACTATACCTTCTTTATCTTTTATTTTTTCAAGTTTTGAATTATTTATCATATATCTAGCTCTTCGAGCTTCTAAGCTGCATTCTTTTGCAGCCTTTTCTGCTTCTCTAATCCTCAGTTCATCAGCTTTCCTGGCTGCTTTGAGTGCATTTTGTCCTACATTAAAACCTAAAGTTTTCAAAACTTGCAGTCTTCCTTTGCGCCCTTCATTGAAAGCTACAACTGCTTCATTCGCAGCTATTTCAGCAATTAATTTGCTTGTACCTGAAGTTTTAGGACACATTTTCCAAACAAGTGAATTAAATGATTCATTCGGGTTTTGAGTTCAACCACCGAGGCACCGTTTTAGTAAATTTGGATCTGACAAGTCGTTGAAAGTTTTTTTGATACAATCCATGACAGGTACTGCCATTGTATGTTTGTGTTTAAACTGTTTCAGGGTGTTATTTGCTTTTGCTTTTTGGTATTCACACCAAGATGTTGAACCAACAGGGCAGAAATCATGTAGCGGTTCACCGTCAGTTGAACGCTTGTGAAAAAAGATTGCCCAAATTGCTTTACGCATGTCTGCGACGGAATTTTTATTATCTCTTATGGCTTTTCCATAGTAAACTGTCACTTGGTTTATAAATTTGTCTGTTAATCGACCTTTACCACTTAAAGGCTTACCATCAGCTAATTTTTTTCCACGCATTGAATTTTTCAATTGTCGTAGTCGGCTTCCCATTCTTTTTTGAATATGTCCGACACATTCGACTTTGTTTAGATCAGTTTTTGATCCATAGACATGGCTCTTTTGAAGTTCAAGGAAAGTTTTAGTATCCCCATCCCCAATGTAATTCAGATATTTTACGTTATAGAGTTCTTCGGAACGATTGAAAATCTTAAGCATACCATTTACTTCCATCATTCCCGCAGACCCCACATGATTTTTAACACACCATTTTTCATGATTTTTTTTCCATGTTTCAAATTCTGCGCCCGTTTTCCTTTTACTAGTTTCACAACCTTTACAGTAGGATGACATAACCTCTATGTCTAAAACTTTTCCATTTTCTGCACCAATCACACTGACGATTCCAACTTTCGATGAATGTCCACGCGTTTTCCAGGATCCATCGCCACTAACTGTTAGCTCAGATTGTCCTGTAATTTCTACTTCCTGTTTCGTAGAATTCTGCATTGATAATGAAGCAACATTTTTAACAGAATTGCATATTTTTCTTACCGATTTATTGTATGCACTTTTTTGAATAGGTTCTGGCAGATCCATTGCTCCACAAAAAGTTTTCATGCTGCAGTATCCTTGCCCTATGCATCTCATAGAATAAATAAAACGTCTATTTATTTCAGGCACGTTTGACTTTTTGCCAATCATGTTGGAATTCCTGAAGGTTGACACTTTATCACATTCAAGACATGTAATTGAAAACACTGATGACAGGCCATATTGCAGGGATTCTGATACTTGAATGTTCGATCCACAGTCTTTGCAGCACAAAAATTCGGCTAACTTATTGAAAAGTATAGCGATATCAATAATTCTGTATCCTAAATTGTCATTCGAAACAAAATCAGAGTCAAATTGACTACTATTTAGTTTCTTATAAGATGAACTAGCACCTTCTGATACACTATCATCCGATTTCGAATGACGATTACCATTAAATCGTCGCTTCTTTGGACGTGTTCCCGAAGCACGTTTCGAATTATTCATTATCAGAACTGATAATAAATACTTTAAATTCAATAACAATATAAGATATTGAAAGATTTGTTCTGAAAAGAACAGTTTTGTTTAAATTTAGGCACTTATTAGCGATAAAAACAAAGTAAAAAGATAAGCAAAATTGTAAACACGTTTCAGAGCAAAATCATGAAATTATAACAAGCTTGGTGAAAGTGGAAGTTAAAGTATATGTTTTAAAGCTTTCTTCTTGCTACTTACGGCATTCAACTAGAAGAAAACAAACGCATTTTCGCAAAATTTCCAAATTGCGATAAAGTGAAAACCTGACAACAAAATGTAAACAAACTGCCATGACAGCTGTCGGAGGGCATTTAAATCGGAAACGGGGCCGTGATGCTTGGAACTTATGGAGTGATGTTGACATTTTCAGCAATATCTCGGTAAATAAGAATCGCACAATTAAAACATTGGTATCAAATTATTCAGAATAAAATTATCTTTATAAAGAAATAAAAATTGAAAAATCGATTTTTTGACCACTTTAAAGGTGTACTGTCCCCTTAAAGATTTTCTTTCGTCGAATTTCAACAGGTTCCACCTCGTTATTCATAATGTACATAAAATATCTCAGTCTAATGAATTTATTAAAAATTTCTCAATTCATAAGGGCAATCTACTTTTGTTATGGTCTGAAAACAGTTACAGTGTGGATTATAAGGGAATGTGGATTAGAGAGAGTGAACTATATCCTATAAGCTATATCTCAGTGGAATAATATTTTGTAATTTAATGAAATACTTATTGAATAACATTAAATAAAATCAACTTACAAAGCAAATAAAAAATACTTCTTAGATGTTCAAACCTTAACTGCACATTTTTTTTTCTAATTTTTTTGTCAAATGCAACCATCTGATATGGACCAAATAAATGTAATTCCATTCTTTGGACTATTCTTGATCAATTACAGTAATCATACTGGCCAAATTTATGGCACGCATTGAGAATTATGTTTTTAGGTATGTGCCATATGTGGTACACAGTGCAATGAGGGTTAAACCTAATAGTTGGTCCTATAAGTTTTTAAGTGTGTTGTTCGAACTCAATTTTTATTTGCTTTTTTACTACATTTATTTGTTGTATGAAGTGTTGGATTAACCGAATGGAACTGCCTAATGTTTTTTTTTCTTCTTGAGCTATAACAATTCGATTGTAATTATACAGGGTGGTCATAAAAAAACTTTGCCGATATACGGAGCTCTAGCGGCCAGTCCGCTCAACCGATCGAAATGAAATTTCAGGTATAGCTATTCAGAGGTATGAGCTCGAGATTCTGTGAACGACAACAAAATGCCCCTCACGGTTACGGTTATAGTTACAGAAACTCGAAAATTTCGAATGGCAACACCCATTTTTTTTCATCGCAAAATGCTCAGCACATGCGAAAACCCTAAAGAGCGTTGGAACCCTACGTGTATCACAAGAAATGGACATGTTATGCAAGCACAAAAAACCGTTCTGGGAATTCTCCCCCCCCCCATAGAAAAAACTCAATTGGGGCGCAAGGAGGAAATTTGCATATGACGCAGAGTCAGTACACTAATCTCTGATTACAATACAGATCGGAGAAACTAAAACTTTTATTTTTATTAACCATTTTCCACATGGGTGCCATCATAGTCATGGCACCCATGTAAGTAGTTACTGTAGTTATTTTTATTTTAACTAAAACATTTCCTTGTCTTTTTATTGTCTTATAATAGTTTACATTTGATTTGTAGTTTACCATGTATTTTGAATAATAAAAATTTTTACCCTAACCTAAATGTTGCCTTTTAATCATTCACATAAATTGTGTAATATTATTAATAATATATTGGTAATATTTTGACATGCATATTTTTGTGCATAATGTTTATTTTATAAATCAAAAGAAAAATAATGAAACAATACTGTAGGAGTTTTTAAAAAAATCATGAATCCTGATGTGTGATAAGACCAATAATTGACAAAAGCTGAGAGATATATTTAGCTAAATGTGTTTTATAAAAGAGCTGAATTTTTTAAAATGTATGGATGTACAGCTGGATGGATATATATATACCACAAAATATAAATTATTAATACTACTCTTAAAATTATTGCTGATTATTCAGAAAGAAGTGTAATGCATATCTTGAAAGTAAAGTTGAATATCTGAAATGTGCAATATTTTATATAATTTAAAATTTGGTATTAAAATAGATCTAGAATTTAAGAATTCACAGCTTGAGTGTGAGGGGGGGGGGTGAAACTTAGAATCTTTATTACAATATACGTTAGCTTCGGTTTCATTTTTCTTTTCATAATTTTGAAATATTTTAAAAAATCTAGTTCTATTTCTATATCATAAAAAAATTTAGAAAAAAAATTAAATGCAAAGTAACATGTTATGATATAGTTGAATAAAGCAGATCGAGACTTTCTAATATTTTTTAAATAAGTGATCGTAATGTAATAAGCAAATCTGCATGTAGTTTCTTTATATTTCAATCTTTTTGTTATTGTTTAGACACGGAGAAAAGGAAATTTCTGAAAAAAATCATTTTTTATTTTCTAGGAAATGAGCTTCTTGTAATATATCTCCCCCCCCCCCAATAAATAAATAAATAAATAAATAAAAGGTTTATGGATGTTTTTTGATTTCGAATAAAATTTCTTAAACTTTCATATGCTTTAAAATAGAATAAATTCTCAGGAGAAATTTGTTTTTCAATTTTTCATTAATATAATTTAAGGCATTGAAAGGTAAGTGAATTTTTATTCAATGATTGGCAATTTCGTGAATGGATACGATTATAAGTGAACAGATTCGAAATGAACAAATCATTCCCATTCCTTACTTGGAATAAATTATTAATTATATTCAATATTTTGCTCCATATCTACTCATCTATGAAATATATTTACGATATTTGCAGTAGAAAATACACTTACTTAAGTACTTTTTTGACGTTACTTTAATGACACATCAAGAAGGGCAACTTTGTGACATACGCTTTTTTTTTTTTTCAGAAATGCATGAAAACAAATGTTATTCAGAAACAACCGAAAATCACTCAGTTTTCTGTTTTTTGTAAACAAAATAGATCTTTCGGGACAAGCCATCAAAATTGGCATTTTGAACCGCTTTTCCCGACAAAAGCAAAAACAGTCCAGAAATGGGGGGGGGGAAGCATGATCAAGTTATCTAAATATTTAATAATTCGATAGGTAATTAAATTGCAATAAAATGGAAAACTGAGATAAAGCAGGTCTACCATTTCGACTTCATTTGGTATTAAATTTGAAACACCAAAGATGACGGCATTTTATGAATGATCTGAATTTTATCAAAACTTTACACATTTTTTGAATGATACCTGCCAATTTCATGTGTTAAAGTGTAGCTCTTTTAGGCTATAAAGAACATCTTTAATGAAATAATAAGAAACAACTTTTCCACCTAAAACAGAGGAAAACATAGCTGGCATTGCACAAAAAACAGAAGATTCTCCCCCCCCCCCCCCTAAAACGGAGAAAACATAACGGATTTCCTTCAAGAAACATAAATTTTCTCTTGTAACGAAAAAAAAACATGACGGACGTTCCTTCAAAAAACAGAAAATTTTCTTCCCTAAAACGAAGAAAAAGATGACGGATTTTCCTTCAAAAAAGAGAAAATTTTCTTCCCTAAAACGGAGAAAAACATGACGGACGTTTCTTCAAAAAACAGAAAATTTTCTTCCCTAAAACGGAGAAAAAAATAACGGACTTCCTTCAAAAGACGAAAACTTTCTCTCTTTTAACGAAGAAAACCATGACGGATGCTCCTTCAAAAAACAGAAAATTTTCTTCAAGTGACGGAAAAAAAAGACGGATATCCGTCTTTTCACAGAAATTTGCTGGCAGCACTGCTGCCAGTACTTTTTCTGTGAATTAACGGAAGTTTTCTTGAGAGTGAATGCCTTTACTATTTCGTGATGAGAACATTTTTAGACCTTTAGTAATTGTTCAGAACTAATGCATGACTTTTCTATTACATGTGTGTATATTTATAATAATAATAACAAAATATAAGTAGGTAGTACTTATGAAATGTGTTTTGTTCTTTGAATCTCAATAAAAATTTTCAAAAATATTCAGAACCCATTTAAAATTACTTGCCAAGCTCTGCATTAGAATTTCAATAAACTACTGATTCTCAATGAAAATATAATCAGTGGAAAATGCTGTCTAATGGTTGAATCACATAAAAATAAGTTAGTCTTAAATAAAAATCCTATTATAAAATATTTTTATATATATTGAATAAAATTCCTTATATATTTAGTGTTAATGCTATGTATGTGTCATTTACTTGTTCTCAAGGTGTGAAAGTCAATTATTTTATTTATTATATTTCTACATTTAATAATCTGATTTTGTGTCTACCAATAACAATTTTTGATCTTTTTAAAATGTTACTTTATGTTTTTTAAATAGGTGGAGAAATTATCAGATACTTGGAGCACCCAACTTGGAAGGAATCTGGGTTTGAAGTATACCAGTATTGAGAGTAAAGGATTGGGGACTTTTGAGCCAGTTTCTGAATTTTGAAGAAAATCTATTATGAAAGTGAAAGTGCATGATAACTGTCGATATGAAACATTGTATTGCTAAATCTCATCTTTAAAAAAAATCTTTAAAGGAAAATCTTTGTTAAAAAATATATTAAATATATATAATTTGTATTTTGTAAGCAAAAATTGTAGTTAATAAATATTTTAACACTAGCACTGTTCTATATTGTCTCTGTTTATTTATTTCAGCTATTCTAACATGGTAGGTATTTTCAGATGAATCATAGACAAGAATTGACAGATGATTTGAAAAAAGACGCATGAGATTTATCGCAAGCAAGAAGGATCGGGAGCCATGAAGGAATTTTTTTTTATGTCGCACCTATGATTTGAGATAAAATGTATTTGGTGTATGTATGCCTTATTATTAGTATTCTATTTGAAATAGTTTGTACATTTTTAATTTAATTATATTTCATACAAAATTTTCAGTTGTAGTAAAGTCTCTCAATATGAAAGTTTATGAAGCATAAATTATTCCATTTATCCCCACCCCCCTTCATTCCAAAATTTGTATTGTTAAAATTTTATTTATATATTTTTTACTATTTAAATGGTTTACGCATCTCAAAGACAAAATGTTGTTAATATAATTATTCACTGAAACTTTTTTAGAGTCCAAAAATATTAAATGTGATGAGAGAAAAAAAAAATCAAGAATAAAATGGAAGTTTTTAAATGAAAAAATGTTATCTCAAAAGTACTTTCTTACTCAAGTGTGTGTGTGTGTGTGTGTGAAAAGAGGGGGGGGGGAGATTAGGATATGTGTTAACACCTGATAATATTTAAATTAGTAAGTAAGAAGAAAATGTTTTATACTTCTATTATGTAGGGATTACTGCAAGACATGCCATAAGAGGAAAAAACAATAAAATATCTAATAAGTAAAAATAAACTTTTTATTTAATGCTAATTTGTATTAATTATATATCTTTTACTTATAGACAAAAGCAATTTGGCCATTGAATAAAAATTTGAATATATTTTATTAGGGGTGCAGAAAATCTCTAGCGCCGTCAGGCAGTCTCTCACCACTAAATTGATTTATATATATTTTGGCTAATATTTTGTGTAAAATTCTTGCTAGAATGTTATTAAATTTTCAGCAAAGAAATTTTTTTAATAATTTTAGTGGCGAGAGACTACCCACTTATGCCTAGATTTTTGCACCTCTTTTTATGCTTCATGATTAGTTAGAAAAGTTAAGAGAAAATCCCCATCCCCCCCCCCCCCTCCATGCATATGCATTTATATTAGAAAAATGTTTGCTTCTTTGAAACAATATTTGATTTTTTTTCAGTGCACTACACTTGGAACTTAATTGAAATGCTATTGTAAGGGGGGGGGGGGATAAAACATTTTTATTGTAAAGAAGGTGCTATTAAATAGTTCAGCAAAAATTAGAATATTTTTTATCCTTCATAATTAAGACAGTTAAAGGATTTTTTTTTAAACTTTTTTCAAAAAAAATTTTTTTTGAATGTTTTTTTCTTTTTTCTAAATTGGAATTTCGGGCAAATGTACGATAAAAAGATGAAGGATAGCATCCGTAATATATATATAAAAAAAAAAAAAACTTTTGTATTATGTTTGCTAGTTTGATGCATTTTTCCTGATCAGTTAAGAGTGGATTTTAGAAGAGCTTTTTAATATGATCAATAGTATGAAACTTGATAGAAAATATATATGTTAACAGATTCTCTAAGCAGTACACAGAGATTCTGTATAAAATTTAAGTGAAGTTAAATACAGCGTTACAAAATGTGCTAATTGCAAAATATAGAAGGAAAAATTCTTAGTCCTATTTTTCCACAATAAACGCAAGCTTGATTTCTTTATTATTAAATTTAGGGAAAATCTTGCAACAATTTATGATTTTGAAACTTGAGAAAAGGTCTTAAAAATAACTTTGATTGTACCATTTTTTTTTTTTAATCATTCTCCAATTATATAACTGGAATAAATTGTTTTTACTCTTTCAAAGGTGGTTGTACATTTATGGAACTAATTAATTTTAATTTCCAAATGTTACCAGAATTTTGATTTAAAAAATAGTTTATGATGTATGTACAATTTAGTTTTTTCTTCTTTACAAATATACATGTAAATTCCAGTGTCATTCATTTCAACATATTAGCAATGGAAGTCATTTAGCCCTCAAAGGATTAAAATAGTATAGATACTACAAAAAAAAATCGATTAAAAGTATCCGCCGACGTGTATAAAGTGTCATTAGATTGGCACAAAATGTTATCATATGGGCATAAAAAAAAAGTTCAAAATGATTCTCAATCGATATCAGCAATATCAAATCTGTGCCCTTATTTTATCATTTTTATGCCAGAAGTGTCGGAATTCCTACGTATTTGTATCAAACACGTATCATCTACATCGCCGATTTTCGTCGTGGTGCCACATTTCTGGCGCCATGACGACAACGCATGGAAGTATCGCCAAAGATATCGAAGGAAAGGACAGAATCGATACTTTTAGGTTACGATTCACTGTTATCGAAATAACATCTCTAGTACTTGTCGAAAGATATAATTTGTGTACCATTTTGTTAGTTCTCTGTTTGCTGGGTTAAGTGTCTTAATTTCAGAAATTTTAATTTGCGGTCCAACGACTTTTAATTATATATAAGTATACTACGCCAAAAGCCGCTTGCAGAACCTTTTGAAAACCTCTTTTCTTTCGCATAGAGAAAAAAAATGAATGTGAACGAAATTCTTGAATTTCAAAAATTAGCTTTATCTAATCACAATTTTCCAGCAAATAACTAAGGATAAAACTTTTATCTAAAATAACTGGTGTCCAGAAATGGAAAGAAATATAAATGACGCATATCCGAAGTATTTAAAATATGCCTGTACAAGTTCTTTCAAGTATCCAGCATAAATCTGGGCTCCAAATACAATGAAAACCAGTATTTTAATGTCATTTTCTTCGCCTTATCTGATGGCAGAACTATCTGCGATTAAAGATGGTGAAATAAATATAACAAATTAGTGGCGTCCAGAGTACAATGATCTACTATTTATGCGGGACACCTTGCAACATTCGTCTGTACTTAAAATTCGATATTTTCCGTTTGTATGTCTGTAGTGTCTGCATAATGTCTGGTACATATTGAAGTATTAAAAAAAGATATTACATTAATAATAAAGCAAAATAATAAAAACAACATTTTTTCATAAAAATACAGAAAAATAATAAATTTATTTTAATTTTAAAATCAATAAAGAATTAAATACAGTTTGAATTAAATAAAAACATAAGGTAATATAAATTTGTATACTAATTCTTCATAATACATTTTTTAAATATATCATTGCGATACTCCAGGAAAAAAAAAAAACTTTTAAAACAACATTTTTCTAAATATAAATCAAAACTCTTCAAATTATAATATTCAATTTGTTATTATATCTGTTTTTGGCAGACTTAAATAACGGTTTAAATAATAAAATAGTACCAGAAATCAAGCAGAACATCCTGCTTCCTGTTTCTTTAAAATTTATCCTCCAAAATGTCTAAATTTAGGAAATCTGAGTGTTTTAAAATAAAAGGGTAACCAATGAGAAAATCGATTTTTTGTTAAGAATGAAGAAAAAGAATTCAGAATTAATTTGCTTCTTGTGTTTTGTGCATACAAAGGGAAAAGCATTAAAGTATTTTTACAGGTTCTTAGTTGCAATTAAGTTTAAATTATTCCGCGCTATTGTTGCATGAGAAAACTACGTATACTTTAAAAAGTGAATAAAAACTGTTTTACTTTAGATTTCTTTACCTTAAATCTCTGATACATGTATATAAAACATTTTTAAAAACCTTTTCTCTTTTACACTGAATAAAATGAAATGATTTATTATTTTGAAAATGAACTACGGACATAAAATAATGAATTATTTTGTTTGTATTTATATAATTGGCAATATGAAAGCGGTTTTTTTATTTATTATTTTTATTAAAGAAGACCTAATTTCGTATATATGAAGTATTGATGATAAATTGATTGCACATGAATATATGAATAAACTTTTCTACAAAAAATAAAATCAAATTCAATAAAAAGAATATTGCCCAGTTAAACTGATGGCATTGAGCTCACAGGCTACGCATACTAATTGTACATTACAGCCTTGTATTTTCGTTAATTCCGTTCGAAAAAAAAAACATTAAGAAGGGGAAACGGCTCTCCCCTTTCTGCTTTTTTATACTTAATCATTGAACCTCCTAAATTACCAAAGACATGCTTTATCATATAAAAATCTATATCCAAAATTCAGAGCAAATCGGATAATTCTTAATAAAAACCCATTTAGCATTTATATAATTTAAAAGGAGTTATTCCCCTCTTTTATACTTAACCATTAAACTTCCAAAACTATTCAGAGATTTGAACGAAGTCTGACAATTCTGCTTGAAAAATCCATTTATACAAGTTAAGGGGAGGGGCATTAGAGCCCCCGTTCCCCCTGTTTATACTTATTCATTGAACACCTAATAACAGCCACGGATTCGACACATCAGAATGATCCTATATCTAAATTTTGAACGAAAACTGTTAATTCTGCATGAAAATCCCGTTTATATCAATTAAGGGGAGGGGCATGAGCCCCCCGTTCCCCCTGTTTATACTTATTCAATGAACACCTAATAACAGTCACGGAATCGCCTCACCAGAATGATTCTATATCTAAATTTTGAACGAAAACTGTTAATTCTGCATGAAAATCCCGTTTCTATCAATTAAGGGGAGGGGCATGAGCCCCCCGTTCCCCCTGTTTATACTTATTCAATGAACACCTAATAACAGTCACGGAATCGCCTCATCAGAATGATCCTATATCTAAATTTTGGACGAAAACTGTTAATTCTGCATGAAAATCCCGTTTCTATCAATTAAGGGAAGGGGCATGAGCCTCCCGTTCCCCCTCTTATACATATCGAATGAACTCCAAAAACTAATCAGGGAAGCGCCTTATCAGGATATACCTATATACAAAATTTCAAGTGGATCCGATATTTTTATCATGAGTTATCGCGTTGCGCACGAACGTACGTACGAACGTACGAACATACATACAGAACGGACGGGCATATAATCTCTCAGGCTATGATAGCCTGTGAGCTAAAAACTGTTGCAAAACAAAAAATATTTTTTTTACATAAAAATAACAAGAAATCAATTTAAGAGCACTGTATTTATTATGTCTACTGTGTACATTAATTGGCTTTTTTGGAGTCGGTGCCAGCCAGCCAGCCAGCGAGATTTTAATTTCAAACTATTATAAAAAAAAAAAAAAAAAAAAAAAAAAAAAAAAGTTTTTTCACAACAGTTTTAATTTTAAATAATTTTATTAGTTTTTGCTTAAATATTAAAAATGTAGAAATGTAGAAAAGCCAATTTTGATGAAACGGGAGTGGTACTAATTCGAGAGCAACTTCTAACATTTAACACAAAAACCACATGAATTGACTAGATAGTTTCGGAGTAATCAATGAACATAAATAAAAAATAAGAAACGCTTCTAAATGATAAAAAAGAAAAAATAATAAAAATTAAAAATTACTTCTTACGAAATGTATGTATATATGTATATACAAGTACCTATCATTCCATTCAATTGGCGAATCTTCATCACAAAATTCTGAAAGAAATAATTTTCAGTAGTAGTGAAAAACGATAACATCTAGCACTTTTATTAGAATTATTAAATTTATTTTATTAAAATATATATTTAATATTATATATATTATTAAATTACATTTTATTAAAATCACATATTTCTATTAAAAAATAACGGAAAACCTAAAGTCTACATGTCCAGTAGTACATGTCTTTTAAGTGAATTTTATTTTGTTTCAACTAATACCCTTGTTATTGTTTGCGTGCAGTAATGTTAGTATGTGTCTATGCATTTACTATATCACTTCATTAGCGTTTAAGCATTTAGTAATAATAACAATAATAAATATTTGCTTAACTCTCTTCGACCATTTGCGATCCTTTTATGTTAAACATGTATTTCAAACTTTTAATTTAATATAAAGGTTACTTCCCTGAAAGAATCATATGTAATAAAGTACAAAAATTTTTAGAAAGTTATAATATAAGTTAAAGCTGGTCTAAGCATCTCCAAAAAATTTTTTCTTAACCTATTGTCATATGAATCGGAATTGAACTGCAAGAAAGACATCGACATTCGTTAGTTTTCATAGAATGAAATATTCGTTAATCTCAAATTAATCTATTTGGATATAGCTAGGGCTCAGGGGTTAAAAACTTTTCAAAAAATCGATTTTTTTATGATCTAGTGTGATTATTCAATTAATTCTTAACTCAATGCAAAAAACCGCATAAAAATATTTGCATTTTTAACGGAGTTACAAGCATTTATGTATCAACACTTTCTTAGCCGCACCCATCATATAATTTCAACTTTAAGTCGCATTTTCTCAAAACTTGATTTTTGAGGACTAACACCAAGATTTAAAAAAAAAACTATTTGATGGAATGGCTTAAATCTTTTTTTTGCATGCATATAACATCATTATCTATAGAATAAATTAAGGATATAAATATAACTTTAAAAAAATATTATTAAAAAATCTCTCAAATTTGAAAATTTAAAAAAGCCCTACAAAATACAACTTTTTTTCATTAAAAATACTCAAAATATGAAACTATATAAAATATATTAATTCATTTGTATTTTTGACGGAGTTACAAGCATTTATGTATCAACGCTTTCGTAGCCGCACCCATCATATAATTTCAACTTTAAGTCGCGTTTTCTCAAAACTTGATTTTTGAGGACTAACACCAAGATTTAAAAAAAAAAACTATTTGATGGAATGGCTTAAATCTTTTTTTGCATGCATATAACATCATTATCTATAGAATAAATTAAGGATATAAATATCACTTAAAAAAATATTATTAAAAAAATCTCTCAAATTTGAAAATTTAAAAAAGCCCTAAAAAATACAACTTTTTTTCATTAAAAATACGCAAAATATGAGACTATATAAAATATATTAATTCATTCGATTTTTTGAAAAGTTTTCAACCCCTGAGCCCCCTTAAAATATTTGTTTTTTACAAAAAATGAAAAAAAATGGACCTGAAAGGGTTAAAATCAAAATTCATATCTTACATTTGTTAAAATATTCATAAAACCGAAGATATTTATATGTAGTAAAAAGATTACATTTTATCATACTCTCATCTTTAATTTATACTTTGCCACACAACGGCGGCCCCACCAGTGGCTGAGAGGTTCGGACCTCTCAACTGGTAGACGGCAGGTGCTGGGTTCGAACCCAATCGCGGCTGTCGGCCTAACCGTTCGGAGTTTTCGTGCTTTTCTTCGAACCTTGCTTAAATACGGGTTAGGTTCCCTTAAAGAGACCCCCACGAAGGGCACTACCCCCTGGTCCTATATCCCTAGTGTAGATAATCGGACGACAAAAATCAACCATCAAGCAGCCACACAACGGCGTGTTTGAGTACAGATTAATTTAATTTAATTTTTCTTCTTAATGTGCAATAAAAAGTTATTTTGTACTGGGCTGTAAATGAAAATTAAATGTATGAAAATTAGAAACGTATCATTTAGATATAATTTTTAAATATATTAGGTAATAAAGGAAATATTTAAAGTAATTTTTATCTGTAGAAAAATGCTTTGCTAACATAATGCATTTTGGAAGTTAGCAATATTTGCGTTTATTCTCTTTTTTTACATAAAAAACAAAAACATATGTATATTAGATTATATAAATATAAAAAATACAGTAAAAACTAAAAAATGTATTTTGTTTTATTGATGTGGAAATATCGCGCAGCATATTAATATCAGCACACTGGTGCATCTTTTTTGCATGAAAATTTTTATCCCTTTTATTTTAAGTTTCACTTTTATAATAATATGTATCGTTTTTATAATTTCTAAATAATATTGAGATTTACGATAATATATCCTCAAATATTCATCACATATACTTCACATATTCTCTGATATATTTCTCAATTCTTCTTTTAAAAAAATATGTTCATCAGTTCTCAAGTGATTTTCTTACTGTTTCTTAGAAAAACTTATTTTTCATAGATTGACTTAATAAAACTGAACAGAAATTCATCTTCTTCAATTTTCTCCCAACATCTTAAATTTGATGATGAGGAAAAAATCTAGTTTTTAGAAAAAATTCTAGAACCTCAAAAGATGCCTTAGCTCGTTAATTATTCTTTTCAATACCTGACTAAAGTTTTGAGCTCCAAGTGGTCGGATAAAAAGTATATTTACTGGGGCAACTTTTTGACATATTTTGTTAATTTATTTTTTTCTTTATTCAGCAAGTAGATGGAGAAAATTAAAAATTATTTTTAATGGTAAAGCTGATAAGTTTGTTTTATCTTTATACAAATAATTAGCTGAAAAAGCAAAAAGAATCAATATCGAGTGCAAACGCAATGGAGGGATAATCATTATCTCTAAAATAAATCGTTTTATAATTAAAAATATCAGAGCAAGAATATTTTACATGTATGAAAACTCCATCCACTGTCTCCATTAAATCTTTGATTTTTTGCGATTCATTTGTTTGTGGGTGCTTTGATTATACTTTACAGCATATACGGTAGAAAAAAAGTAAATACAGGTCAAGAGTCCTTTTCAAAATGACACAGCTTAATGACATTTGATACAAACTGCTTGATTAAAATTCCATTTACTTATTTTTTTCTTTGCAGGACGACTACATTTTTACGTTTCATATAAATTTTGACTATTTCAACTCAACCCCCCTTTTTTTTCTTTCAATTAATTTAGCAAGCCAGAATTGCACTGAATGCAAAAATTTGAATTCGTCTATCTTGAAAAATGTGCTGGGTAAATTTAGAAGGGGCCACTGGGCCATGATTTTAGAATATCACTCGGCCGATTCTGTCAGTTCAGCTTCCAAATGCTAATATTCAGTTGAAGTAATGCCCAAACCTTTTCAAATGAGTTCAATTAGGTCCACTCTTGCAGACAATTATTTTCAAAATTACAGTTTTACGCCTAAAAATAATAAAAATATATATTCCTGTTCTCTTTTTTTTCACGGGTCTAGGTCCCCCATAAAGATGGGAAAACTGGCCTAGACGGGTTTACTTTCCACACTTTATTTTTATATGGGTCTTGAGGTCCTATCTTAAAAAGTTTAAATAACTTTCAAAAATTTAAACTGGATAGATCATGATCATCCAAATTACATATCAACTAAATAGCGTTTTAAGGGAAACCTCTGCTATCAAGGTGTCTAACAAAGCTCTAAAAGCGAAATTATTATATTTATTTATACAAAAAACATAAAGATTTAGCCTGATATTACTACCTAAAAGCACTTCATAATATTATTATTATATATATACATATGTATATATGTATATATATATATATATATATATATATATATATATATATATATATATATATATATACCGGGTGTCCAGTAAATGACTGACCCATTTTAAAATTAAATAACAAAAAAACAGTTTGAGATAAAAATACACGGTTTGCAGTATTGTTATTAGAATATCAACAAATTTTAAAGTACGCACTTCCTTAAAATAGTTCGAATTTCGGCCAAAAGATGGCGCTGGTGGCAACAGGCTGCAGAAATAGAGTCTCTTTTCTTCTTTTCAAGCTCATGATCTTTCCGGCTCATTTTCCAGAGTCGAAGTGTTGAATCGACTCTCCACTCAACTGCAGAAATAGAGTTTTTTGGTTGGAACGAGATTTAAAAATAACATTTAAGATTGAACTATGTCTATTGTATTAACCTCCTCAGACAAATATCACGGTGAACTACAAAAACTAGTTTAAAATCACTGTAAAACATCACCAAAGGTGTATCAATCTATAAATAAATACTTATGACATGCAAACATTTATTGAATAACCTAAAAATAGTTTGAACAATTCTAGAAACATTTGAACTAATTTAAAGGATGTTATTTAATGTTTCAAAATTCTCTTCGGAATATGTTATTTTAATCGCTTAACTGATTTTCTTTTTTATGTACAGTAAATGAAACATATGGGATAAACGCCAGTTTTATTAAGCTAAAATAATCGTCGGATTTAATTTAAATGTTTCTTCTACTAAATAGTATGAAATTGCATTTAAAATTTTTAGTAGTGTCAGAAAGCTTTAAGTGATGGAAGAAGAAAACTATCATTGCTAGTACGTTGTAGGGGGAAATCACTTAAATGTTTAAAACAATGGTATGCAAATAGCGTTCACAAGTCCCCAGTCTATCAAAAAACGGGTCAATTACTTATAAATCGGCACATTGATTTATTTCAATCTTACAATAAAGGAATCCATCTACAAAAACTCATGTCTTAAAATAAAAAATTATTGATCCTTAAGTAGAAAGAAACATGCAAATTACCTGCTAAGACAAAAACCTGCCTAAAATAAAATATTTTTATTTCTTCCGAAAACCGAATTCATCCCTACTTTATATTCATATTTTGTCATTTAACGTATCTAAAAATTTTATTACGAAAGCCATGAAAGATTTTAAGATGTCTTTTGCACATACCTCCCTCCCCCACCCAGGATAGCAAACGTATTTATGCTGAAATGGAAGGATGTTTAAAGAGAAAAAAAAAGTACCTGTTTTTATACCCTTATAGTCACTCCTTTTCAAAACTTCGTTACAAAAAGCATCATAGATCCTGAAATATATTTTCGTCCTCACCCCCCCCCCGTATTTAAATTATTCTGTATGAGGAAAAGACCGAGAAAAAACATTCTGAAAATATCTCCTGTATCTGATTTGAAATAAGGAATATTATTAAAAATATGATTTGTTATCTTTTTTAAAAATATGTATGGAAAATGCGAATGTTCAATTTATTTTGAAATATTTTCATTTATAAAATTGAACAAAAATAAGTAGATATTCAGTTATATCTAAAATATCTATGGCCCCACCAGTAGGCGATAGGTTCTGACGTTTCAACTTCTAGACGACAGGTGTTGGGTTCGAACACAATCGCGTCCGTCGGCATAACCGTTCGGAGTTTTACGTGTTTTTTTTTTTGAACATTGGGTTTTCTTGTGTAAATACGGGTTAGGTTCCCTTAGAAAGACCCCCACGGAGGGTATCCCACCCTTTTCGGGCCTATATTCCACGCGTAGATAATCGGCCGACATAAAATAAACCAAAACAAACTAAAATATCTATAGACAATTTCATGGCAAAACATTTTTATAGAAACTTTTTACTGAAATAAAGTTACGTTTCTTTTACTTCTAGTTTTATTAATATTACATGAGACAAACGCTATTGAAAACGTTTCAGAAACCAACGCAGTAACCACTGTCCCGATCCTTTCTTTCATTTACTATCTCCCAATTCTACATTTTTTTCCTTTTGGATTGGATGAGTTGAAATACGAATCGGCTTTAAAAGCCTACACTGTAAAAAAATTGACGCTTTTGCAGCATCGTCACTCCATTGCCTTTATAGAAAACGATTACTTCACCCAATTATGAAGCATTCTCATGGGTCAAAAGAGATATAGTCTATAAAAGCGAGGGAATGACATGCAGCAAAAGATTCAAATTTTTTACTGTGTAGATTACAATTTTTGAAGCTATATTTGTGTAGTGTAATACCGAATATCCGTAAAAAAAGCAATAAACATTAAATTGATGCTCTTACAACAATGTCCAGTTTAAATTTTGAAGAATGGATTTGCGTCATCCCCACTGTACAAAGAAGAGGTTATTACTATGCTAATTTAAATTTTATGAAATGCCAAATAGAGTTTAAATATCCACTACTTTGACTCTTTGACCAACTCTAATTTTTTTCAAGTGAGTTCATGCTAAAGTTTGCTGCGTAAAGATGGTCTATTCCTTGGAACAATGAATATTTTTAGTATTAGAATTACTGATTTCCCCCTACAACGTACTAGCAATGATGGTTTTCTTCTTCCATCACTTAAAGCTTTCTGACACTACTAAAAATTTTAAATGCAATTTCATACTACTTAGTAGAAGAAACATTTAAATTAAATCCGACGATTATTTTAGCTTAATAAAACTGGCGTTTATCCCATATGTTTCATTTACTGTACATAAAAAAGAAAATCAGTTAAACGATTAAAATAACATATTCCGAAGAGAATTTGGAAACATTAAATAACATCCTTTAAATTAGTTCAAATGTTTCTAGAATTGTTAAAACTATTTTTAGGTTTTTCAATAAATGTTTGCATGTCATAAGTATTTTTTTATAGATTGATACACCTTTGGTGATGTTTTACAGTGATTTTAAACTAGTTTTTGTAGTTCCCCGTAATATTTGTCTGAGGAGGTTAATACAATAGACATAGTTCAATCTTAAATGGTATTTTTAAATCTCGTTCCAACCAAGAAACCCTATTTCTGCAATTGAGTGGAGAGTCGATTAAACACTTAGACTCAGATTCGACTCTGGAAAATGAGCCGGAAAGATCATGAGCTTGAAAAGAAGAAAAGAGACTCTATTTCTGCAGCCTGTTGCCGCCAGCGCCATCTTTTGGCCGAAATTCGAACTATTTTAAGGAAGTGCGTACTTTAAAATTTGTTGATATTCTAATAACAATACTGCAAACCGCGCATTTTTATCTCAAACCGTTTTTATGTTATTTAATTTTAAAATGGGTCAGACATTTACTGGACACCCGGTATATGTGTATATATATATATATATATATATATATATATGTATGTATATATATGTATATATATATATATATATACATATATATATATATATATGGGTGGTTCTCAAAATAGGGGACAATTTCAAAAGTGAAATCTTTAAAAAATTACTGTTAGCAAAATTTCTGAAAAAATAGGTGTTGTTAATATAGTATTAGGTATACTTTACATGTAGTCAGCAGAGCTAAATATTTAAAAATTAACTTTAAAAAAAATAATTAGTATTTTTTGAGCCATGCTAATGACAAAATAAATTGCATGGAATAAATATATTAAGAAATTTTTATTTTCTTCCTGTTTAAATATTTTTTTCGATATTTATTAGTCTTCCTTTTGAGCAAATGGTTTCCATTTTTACATATATACATATAAGGAGAATAAAAACCTTACCATAGAGCAAACTTTGTTTACATGAGCAACATTCTGACACTAACAATGTAAGAAGCTGTCTTAGTGATTTTCTGACAGATTTAATGCATATTTTAGGGATAATAAATGTAATACCTAAATTTATATGTAAAATTAAACTTTATAAAAGATACAATATAAGCAAAGGTTACATTTATGCACATAGGAGTCTATAGCTTGGACAGAAAAACCATGCTAATGACACTGATATTTGTCCATGCTAATGACAAATTTTAATTTAAATAAGATTATGAGCCATAATATAATCACAATGCAATAGTCCTTTCTGGGGCTTCTTAAAACACAAAAGTCCTATGCAAATAAGTAAAATAAAAAATTTAATTATAAAATAAACATGAAAATTATTAACCATTCTAATGACATACAATTGATGTACGCCCATAATATTCAAATTCTATTCTTAAAATACAATACATGCTTCTATTTTCAGGCTGGGATAAAATGGCTACTTGTTGCCATGGAGAAACTTTATATTTTCAAACTATTGTCATATGTGAAAATGAAATTTTGATTAATAACCAGCTGTTATAGTATGACCTTGTTTTGAAAATAGAATATGGAGGACAAACTTTAATTCTTTTTTTATATACTATAATTTTATTTTTAAAAAGAAATTTATTGGATAAATCCTCTCCTTGATTAATTTAAAGAAAGAATAACATTTGTTTTATTTTATAAACATGATATTAACTCTTGAAAAAGCTAGTATATACAAGGCACAGCTGCTGTGGACATCCATGCTAATGACATTTTGAACATTTATTCTGTTATTTTAAGGTGTTTTTAACTAAAAAGGGAGTAATTCTTGAGTGCAAATAATGAATAATATTAAGACAAACATATCTAAATATAAAAACATGACAGAAAACCTCTCATTTTTTTTTATGCCGAAAGACATAAATTGTCCCCTATTTTGAGAATCACCCATATATATATAGTCCTGTTTATTCTTCGAAAACTGTAACATGTACTTGAATTTAAATATTTTTTTGCTATTTTTGTATTAACAACACTAAAATTATATATCTATGCAAAACTACTAAAATAGTTTATTGTGGTATTTTTCGGATGATATTTTAGAATATTTTGTGCAATCCGGTTGGTACAGTTTTTTTTAAATCACATACACAGCAATCACTTCTATTATTTTACTTGTAGTTTTATTACTCCAAAATTTGACAATTATTCAAAATTTTTCCTGAATAATGAATGTCAAAATAAAAAAGAAATATTATTTATTTTGAATGAAAATATAATTTTAAGAAATAAAGGTTTTAAAATATTAATTGTAAAAATATGGATTTTTAAATTTGTGATAAGAATAAAAAAAATAAATTTAGTTTTATAATCAGCTCAATAAATATAATTTGTTAAATATCTATGAATGGTTAATTTAAAAAATTCAAGCTAAGAAATATATATATATATATGTGTGTGTATATCGTTATATAAGAATTTGAATTTAAATTGGTGATAGTGAGTAGCCGATAAATAACACAAGGATTGTTATTTTGGCTACTATAGACAGAGATAAGATTTAATATATGAATCTTAAACACTTTTTAAAACTGCGAATATTATAAAAAAAAGCGAAATCTATAATTTTAAAGACAATTTTCATCGGAAAGAAATTTTAAACAAAGACGTTATTTATCATGAAAAAAAGCATAAATTTAAAAGCGTTTATGGCACCTGTTTTAATATAAAGATATTTTAAGATTTTTTTTAAATTTTAATTATGAGTTTCGGTTACTTCTTACAACTTTTTGCATTTAACTAAAAAAAAGGCTATATCATGCATTTTGGCTAAACTATAAAACTAAGTCATTTGTTACAAGCTTTTCACTGAGTTGCCACTGCCAGGCGAAAGCTTCTTTTTTGAGTTCACAGTTGGAGGTGTCATAAGTTACAGTAAGATATATTGCTAAATGTTTTCGAATTTCAATAAGAATGAAAAGATGTATTTCTTCTTTTATTTGTATGCAAATGAAAATACAAAACTAAGCTTTAAGAAATAAACGATTTGATTTATGACGTGACAAAGTTTGTTCAATCATGAAATATTATTTTCTGGACATTCTAAAACCTATACATGAATGACATATCGAGATTTATGTACATAAGCATATTATGGGAGATAAGCAGAATATTCATTTTTATTTATCAGGTAAAAAATATATTTTCGATAGAAAATATCCCCATTAATTATTTTTAATAAATTGAAAAATACTAAATCAAAACATTTACTCTTTAATTCAATCAGAAATAACAAATGCTTTAAAAATATTAGCAGAAATTATTATTTTCATTATATTTTGAAAGATACATTCATAAAATTTAGGTTTTTATGCATGTAGTCAACGAGTATTATTAGCATCTGTTCTTCAGTTTCAGAAAAAAATATTTTAATATTTATTTTTAGTGTAATTATAAATAATAACTTTTTCTAATGGTTTCACAAAGCAAATAAATAGATTGAATACCTGGTGGAAATTTTACAAAATATTTTAAATTCCAAATAAAAAAGTATTAGTACAGCTGTATATTCCTGTGTTTCTCAAACTTGTTTGTTTGAAGGTCACAGAAGTTTTGACTGCATAAACCCCACGTATGAAATTTTTTTGGGGGGTAGGTCGAATATATACGAGTACTTTAACACGCTTCCTGCCAAATCTGAGAAAGTCCATCTTTTCAAATACGCCAAAGTCCTACACTGTAAAAAAAAAAGGGTCGATCTACTAAAAAAACTTTAGTGATCCTTGTAATTACTAAAAAATTTTTAGTAATCTTAGTCGGTTACAAAAAAATCTGTAAGAATTACTAGAAAAAAGTTAGCAACGAATAGAGTTAATAGTTTTATATTTTTAATAGCTATTACTAAAACTCACTTGGTGTGGCCTTGATAGCATAGTGGTTATCGTAACGGATTCCAGGCTAAGAGGTCCCAGGTTCGACACCGTCAAATACGTCCCGAATGTATGTAGTGTAAGTATTCGTTAATAAAGGGATTATGAAAATCCTGTCAGAGCAGGTAGTATTTTTGGTGCTGCCATCTATTGCTGTTTTGCCGAAAATCTATCGCTTCAGAAGTTTGGATGCAGCTCCTGTCCTTCGGGCGCACGTAAAGGTTATTAAAAACAATTTTGGAGCTATTACTAAAATTTTCTTGGTGGCTCATACTAAAAATTTTTAAGTTAGTTATACAAAAAATTATTTTGTTAAGTTTACAAAAGAAATGCTTGATTCACTTGCAAAAAAAAGTTTGTAATGGTTACTAAAAAATACTGTGGAATACAAATTTACTAAAGAATTTTTAGTAACCTCTTGAATTTTTTTTTACAGTGTATCTCCGATATTATGCTTTTAAATTTAAAGTGCTTCAAAGTTCCGATATAATGCTTCAATTTATTGTTTTATAATTTATGATACATAATTTTGTTTCAATATACCTAATAGGGTCACACCCAAGGTCACATAATGTAAAACAAATAACTTTTATTCATAGTATTATCTAAAAAATATTGCGAAAAGATACGTTTTTCTGTTGTTAACATTTAGATATTATATCTAGCTTTCGAGAAACAAATGATCTATATCAGTACGCCAATTGTATTATTTAGTCTTTTTCTGTGTGCCAAACACCTAAACAACCCATGTGTTTTCTACGGCAATACTGGTAAACGACGATTTAGATAAGCAAATCAGTGACGAGTTATCTCGGATCTGGCAAGAAAACTCAGTTTACCAACTGCGAGTATCCTCGTAGTTTGCAGCGAACGAGTTAATTCATGCGTTAGATAAAACTGTGCAAGAACTTCACACAAGTCAGAAAAGTAAGTTTTTTAGTTCACTGAAAAACTGTACTTTTCAGCTGGAAACCTCCATTAACTTCTAAAGTACCCGAGTGACTTGAAAAAAAAATTGTGTAGAGTATAAATGTGAGCAGTTTAAAATTTTTAAATTGATTTTAGAAAAAAAAATCTGAAAAATAGTTGTATCGCTAAATTTTTGAAAATTTGTTATTGATCTATAATAAAAATTTTAGTCGCAGAAACGTTTTCCGTAATTCTACAGCATATTTCAGTGATAGGGATTCCAAATTTCATCAAAATCGACTTGGTCGTTAAACACCCATATTTTCTAAACGATTACATTCAGTATTATCTTCCGTTAAGTGGTCCAGGACACATTTTAAAATAATTTTTATTTGAGTTAAAATTCTGCATTTTTTTGCGATGGTTAACCATATGATTTGAAAGCAAAATCAAATGATGAGACATAAAAAAAAATAACAATAAAATTTTAACTTTGCAAAAAAAAAAAGGTGTAATTTAAAATCATTATAACTCAAAATGTCATTTGTAGAATTTCAATTTTTTTCATATAAATAAACGAAAATATATAAATTTTAATTTTGATTCAGAACTTTTCAAAATATTAATTTAAATAGAAATTTTAAAAAATATTTAAATTCAAAATTTTAAAAAAAGATTTAACTTAAAAAAATCATATTTTAAAAAGGTTTTTTTTTTTTTTTTTTTTTTTTTTTTTTTTTTTTTTTTTTTTTTTTTGATTTTCTGAAAAAAGTAAAGCAATATAAGAAGATATGTTTCAAGTTTCAACCATTTATCTTTTAAGATTCTTGATTTATTACACTTTAAAAGCAAGAAATAGTGAAAAAACCCTTAATGAAGAAAAGCGCATCCTCACAAGATGTCGTTTCCTTAACAGCCATTGTTTGAAATCTAGATTTTGAAAACAAAACAAAATGAAAAAATTAATATTTCATGTTCTACTTAAGATAGATACATGATTTAACCGTCATTTTAAGCAGAAAAATATTTAATGTTACAACTTTTTAAGGAAATTTGAAGATTTTTGTATCCTGGATCCCTTAAGTTTGACAATTTCCCATAGGTTGAACTAAGCTTCATTTGTCAGGCTTTGCGGAATTATTATTTACCGAAAAAATAATATTTTTTACTATCGAGCTGAGAGTGCAAATCTCTTGTACAAAAACTTCAGTATTATATTCTTCTTCTTTCTGAACGTATTCTTCCAAATCAGTTCGGCCGGTGACGGTCATAATTCACGAAAAAAAATGGCAAACATCGTTTCCTTAAGGAATAATTACAGAACATAAATGTCATACACTGAACTTTAAAAGCTTAAAATGAAACTTCAGCGAGCGGTTGTTTACATAATTCAGATTGTGCATTGCCTTGAAACTAAAATCAGCTTCAACCAAGGACAGCAACGTCTATTACAAATATAGGAGTAGAATTTGTAGAATGTAAGCTGGGTAAATATTGAATGCTACATTAACCTTAGTGTTTTAACACTATAATTACCGCGTTTCTTGTATACCTAGAACTACCGGGATGGGTCACCTCTGACCCATGGCTTTCAATTACTGTATTCTTGTTTCATATAAAAGATAAAAACACCCGATAAGTATTCACGGGGAATACAATGATTTTTTAATTGATAATAAATACAATTTAGCTTCTAGGCTATTACATAATATGAAATTTTGAGAATAGATACCACAAAGGAATTTTTTTTTCTAATTTTAGAATAAATGATTTGAGATTTTTATACCTTCTTTAAATAATATATAAACATGCGATTTATTGATTTAAATTGTGTAATAATATTCCTACAGATTAATTAGCTATTCAAACAGATAAATTTAATTATGTACATATCCGTGATTCTTTTTTTTCTTTTTATACAGTTTAACATACACTCAATTCACACAAAATGCCATGGTCTTTTTTTCTCTCTAAATACTGCACACACAAGTTATAAACAGATTCCATAAACAGCATTAGTCTTATTGTCTTAGCATTGTTTTATTTGGCAACATTTTTCGATCGTTTGAAATTTCTGTGCTGGTCCCTGGAAGGATATCTTCACGTTCTTTTTCAATGTATTTATCTATAGTTTTAGGAAGAAAACTCTTCTGAAACTCTTCTATTAGAATCAGTTGTATATTTAAAATTGCCCAAACATTTCTGACCATTAAATCTTGAATCACAAGATTTTACATAGGTCAGAAGATATTGAACATTGCGGCTCTACCTTGTGTATAATTCGATGTTCCAGAGTGAAAGTTGATGTTGAGTGTTCAAAGAGTGATTTATTTTGTATTTTTCTCATTTTTTATGATTTCTTTTTTTTAATTTTCTTCAAAATACTTATAATTTATTTGTATTTCATGACTTTCTCCACAGCAACTATTTGGCTATTTTCATTCAGCTTACTATTATTTGTACTGGATACGAATGATGAAATTTTATAGTCATTTTTAAGAAAAATTGTTTCGACATATACGCCAAGATTGTCGGGAGTATCACATGATGACAATCTTGATTTCGTCGCTAAATTTTGTCACTAAAATTATTTAAAGACAACTGGCTTTACAATTTAAAAATTTTTTCATTCGAAGAATCTATGACATGAAGCCAGACGCCATCACTATAAATGTGCGAAACTAGAATACCACAAAATAATTTTTTTTCCCCTGTGTCGTTTATGAGAGGAAAAATATTCTTTTTTAGCTACTTTCTAAGGTGTAACCTAGACAACAACTTTCTACAACATTCTAAAAATAGCTTGAAATAGGACAAAACACGCACATTTGATTTTCAAATGCATAGCAGATATGTGATCATGCCCCCCCCCCCCCCACACACACACATGAAAATTCCTTTGTTTCTTTTCGGAAAAGGAAGTGGTGGAACATATCCTTACACTATTCTTATGTTATTGAAAAATGTAGAGTTAAAATTTCTGTTGAAATAAATGAAAAAATGCAATTATTTTGTTCGGGTCAGTGATGACCCAGCTTGGTAATTCTAGGTATAAAGATGTGTATACAAAAAAATGTTCGTTCGATTTCAACAAAATTCGTGCTAAGGCATTGTACTAAATATTTAGGAAAAGTCAACGAGTTTCAAAATTTTACTTTGAAAAGCAACAATGATACGAGCGAAAAACCACGTCTTGGGTCACAGATGACCCGCCTCGGTAATTCTAGTGTTAAACCAAATTATAACCAATAGTCTCAAATTATTATGGAAAAAATCAACAAAATGTTTGCGCATTTATTACCGGTTCAGAAAATGTAATAAATGAATAAACATTTTTTTTTGAATGAGTCATACTAAGGCTCCTATATACCGGGCTGAATCACGCCTCCATTAAGTTTCCAAAACGGTTGCCTGATTTGGCGTCTTATCGCGTAGATGGCGAAGCAAGTAATTTTAGTTTCTCAATCTCTCTCACGGAAAAATATAAGGCATTTAAAATTGGATAAAATAATAACATGTAGGTATGCTTTTGTATAATGCTATATTAGAATAAAAAAATTATTTCCATCAATTTATTTTTATTGATATGTTTTACATGCTTATTTAAGAAAGAAAATATAAATGGAACTAATTCTAAATTTGATTTAATGTGAGTATAAATATATATTCGCATACATTAGACTGATTTTATTCTTTTTTTATTTTCACAGTGAAATTATGATTAATATTTTTTTAATAAAAAAGCTTAAAATGCTAATATTCTTTGCTATATAAGTTAGTAAATTAAGGACACAGTTTTAACGAATTAGTCGTACGTAAAATAATTTCTAATTAAAAATTTAAAAAATGAAATAATTTAAAAAGGAAGAATGAAATCCATCCGTGTTTCTGGTTTCTTTTAATTTCATCTTAACTCGCCCCCCTTCCCCTTTAATCCCTAAAGGATTCAATCAAATGCTTAAGATTTGTAAAAGTTTTTTTATTTAATATCTTGCCCTTTTATTACTTTATTGCAACAACAAATAATCAATTATTTAAATCTCCACCTTTCGAAATTACCGATTTCGCCCCCCCCCCTCCGAAACAAAGCACTCAAAATGTAAAATAATTAAACAATACTGTTTTATTTTTTTCTGTTCTATTTGGAATTTTATAGTAATTGTAGATAAATAATATATTGTTAAATCAAATGCCCCTCCCTTACGCCAAATAAATAAATAAATAAATAAATAAAATAATGCTAATAATAAAACATGACACCTCCTCCATTTTTAGCTTAAAAATTATAAATCTTTTATGTTTATAATTTTTTCTAATGCTTTTGATATTTTTCTAAACAATAAATTTATAATCATAAAATCCCACCACTCTGAATTTTCGGCTATTTCCTTTTTAACTCCCCCCCCCTCCTTTTCCTCCGCAAAAATATAATATCTTTTTCACTTTCGATTAAAAATATCTCTATTCTTTATTTAATGTTTAAATCAAATGCTTAAGATTTGTAAAACCCTTTTTTTTTTAACTTTCGTGCTTATTCATTACTTTATTGCAACAATAAATAATTATTTAAATCTCCACCTTTTGAAATTACCGTTTTCATCCCCTCCCCCCCAAACTGAGAATTCAAAATATAAAATAATTAAACAATACTTTTTCATTTTTATTTTTCTATTCTATTTGGGATTATATAGTAAATGTTGATAAATAATAAATTTTTAAGTCAAACACCCCCCCCCCCAACCCCATGCTAAAAGAATAAATAAATAAATAAAAATAATAAATAAATAATAATAAATAAATAATAAAATATGCCTCATCCCTCATTTTTATCTTACAAAATTTAAAATCTTTAAGACTCACGATTTTTTTTCTAATATTTTTGTTATTTTTTTTAACAATGAATTTATAATTATAAAATCCCACCTCCCTCTGAACTTTTGGCTTTTTCTTTAACTATGTCTCCCCCCCCCCTTTTCCTTTTCTTACGCCGCAAAATATAATATCTTTTTCAATTTCGATTTAAAATATCTCTATTCTTTACTTCTTAAATATTAAATGAATCCAACCATTTAAATCAATACCTTACACTCTAAAAATAAATAAATAAATAAAAATAAAAATAAATAAATGAATAAGGCGAGAGTTGCATAAATGAGGGAACGGGGAATTCTTGTCTTTTCTTTTCTCTTCTCACCCGTCTGGTATAAAACACGACATCAGCTTCGAAGAACCGGTTTATTGTATACAAGCGATTAGGTTGGCGCGATATTTGGCGAAGTTCTCCAATCCAGATCTATTCTTTTAAGTATTTATACACAAATTACTCCCCTTTTTTTCATTTATATGGAAGTTAAATACTCTAAACCCATTCCTGAACAGGTCAGAATAATTTTCTGCTAAACAATCGTCAATTTTTAACGATTTTGTAGCCTTAAAGTCATTCAAACGTTTCTCGCCCCATAGGAATCAATGGGAAACAAACGGTAACTGGGAAACAAGATGCTTGACGATTCAGCCTGAGTTACAGGAGCCCTAGGTCATACATTTTTAATTGCTCCAGAATTATTTTTACACAGAGGATATATTTTTTAAGCTTAAATCACTGCAAATTTTTATTTAACTGTTTCCTTATACTATAGGATTCATTTCACCGTCTCACGATTTGTGATATTTAACCATAATTAAAAGATGAGAAGTATGCGAACTATCCAAGTATACAGTTACACAAATAATCTTTTTTTTTATTATTCATGATGTTAATGTTAGCAAAAACTGTTATTTAAACACATACTGAGTAGGTAATTGCAACTGCATATTAATTTGACGAGTAAATTTTAATGCGACGCTTTGTTAGTTTCCTTTACTTAGTTCTTTTCCGTTTCATGCAAGCGCTCTTTTACACTGGGGCATTTTCATGCGAACTTGTTTGTCTGATACATACTACGATTTTTTAAATACCAGCATTTTAAAGCAGAAAATGCGACTTAGTTTATCGAAGATTTATCGTCAATTGAATAAGGCGAAGCAAACTTTTTGAAAATAACGGTGGCCAACAAGCATTAGCGATTTTCAGTTGTGTAACAGACAAACAAGTTCGTATGGAAATGCCCATTGGCGCACAACACAACATCGAAAGAAACTTCGCATAGAAATCAAAATAAAATCTAACGTCATGAGTTTCGAAAAAAAATATTTCATCTTCAGGCAAACAGACGTAGTACGAGCAAACATAAGACATCTGAAACTAAATTGGTAGAAGTTAGTTTTAAATGTTAGTTAAAACACTATATCATTGAAATAAATGACTTAAATATAACACGGAGAGAAACATTTCAGGTATGCTATAAAAAGAAACTAACAAAATATATGTCAAAGGAATTATCATTTCTCATTTCTTAAGAGGAAAACAGCTGAAAAGTTTTAATACTGAAAATATGCCTACTAAACCTTCTTTCTACTCCCATAGCACAGACTGTCTTTTTACTTATGAAAAAAAAGTTAATTAATTTGAAACGCGTTGCGTCAGATTCTTTTATGTTGCATTTAAGAGCTTTTTTATAGTATTATTTTTTACTAATTAGATTAAATTTTTCGTTTCTCACACATACAAGTTTTTAGATTCCAATACATTAAGTAAGGGATTTCACGTGACACGAATTTTTTCAAGTCTTTAAAAGAAATGCTATGCTAATAAAGATTTTGTGTAATAAAATTTTTGCCATATTTTTCGAGCATGTACCTCAGATAGTTTTCTACTTTCAGAGAAATCACAGTTTTTTTTTAAAAAAGTAAAAAATCTTGCTTTTCGATTTGTTATTTCTTAAGTCTCATGTTCACTGTTAAAATGTGCTAGCGTCTGAAAGGCTCACTCACACATGAATTTTTAGGTTCCAATACATTAAATAAGGATTTCCTAGTGATACGAATTTTCGCAAGTCTTTAAAACAAAATTAACGTTAATAAATATTTTGTAATTTTTTTTTCTATCGCGTGTTTTTGGTGATTTTCTATTTTCCTATAAATCAGTTTAAAAAAATGTTATGTAATCTTAATTTTCGATTTATTAGTCTTCAGTCCACATTTAAGATGTACTAACGTCTGAGAGACTCTGCTCTATAATTTGTTCTATGAGCAAAAGTTTCAGGGTTCGAACCCCCATAGTGTTCGTCGAAATGTTTTCTACATACCTTGTCCGAAATACGGACTATATTCCTCTGAAAATTTAATATAAGACGGAAACGTAAGCATCAAAAACTTTATTTTGATTACTGTGTTTAAAAATTTCGCACAATTATTTAATGTATGTACGTACGCATTTACATAATGCACAAATGCGTATACTAATGTATATGTAACTTAAAATTCTGCAGTTTCACGAATAAAATTTTTAAACTGCTTTGAGAAAAATGATAAATTTTACTAAAATATCACCACTACAAAGAGTGACAGGAAGATATATATTTCACTTCCCCTTAAGCACATGATAGCCGGAAAATAGTTGTGTCCTTTGTTCTCGCGCTATTTCTTTCGTAGAGAATAAGCTATTTATAAATATTATGCATTTTTGGAAGTTTCTTTAACTTTTAATATAAAAAGCAAAAGATCATCAAAATCCCTATTTTTTTATGTCTGCTTCGTGACTGCATTTAATGTTATTATTATTTAATATGATTAAATATCATAAAGCATAATAATGAAAATTTCTAAAACGTTATTTTATTTTACAATAAATTTCCCAGAAAAATAGTAAGTTTTTCCTTTAATCTAGTTTACGCAGATTACAGAGTATACTGCCTGACATATATGTTTGACAATTGTTTATATTAAAAAATCTAATAGATATTTTACATTTAATAATCACACACACACACACATATATATATATATATATATATATATATATATATATATATGCGTACATACATACATGCATACATACATATATATATATATATATATTATATATTATATATATGTATAAATATATATATATATTTGCGTGTGTGTACGATAAAAAATATATGATAAAGTGAATATATAAATTATAAATGAAATCTCTCTCTCTATATATATATGTATGTATATATATGTATATATGCAGGGCGTATCTAAACTCTTGGGCAATACTTTAAGGGTTGATAGTACACGTCAAGAAAATCAATATTAAATAGAAAACTAAGGGTTCCAAACGTCTTTCAAAGGAGATAGGTGCCATTAAAGTTTAGGGTCTAATATTTCAAATGATTATTTAAAAAAAAAAAAAAAAAAAAAGAAAAAAGGAAAAATTGGTCGATTTGTTTGCGGTTTTCGCTAAAACCATTTTTATGTCAGTATTTCCTTAAAAAAAATTTTAAAGATAAATTTCAAAGGCGCTGTAACGTTCTGAATTTCCTCATTAGCACACTGTCAATAAAGGCAGATGTTAGCCCGTGTAAATACCCTCTGACAAGTACAATACATTTGTGTATAAATAAAACTTCAACTTTCCAATTATCTAAGCAATAAATTCCACTTGAAACCTCTCCAACTGATGTTATAAAAATTGTTTTTCAGACCAAGAACTAAACGTTAGACAGCTTGAATATAATAAATCTACACTACTTGAGCTGTCTGATTTACCCTCTTAATGATCGGCGATTATCAAAGAAAACTGCTTTATATATATGCAATTTCAAAGAGGCTCAAGGGAGGATTTTTGGTTTTGACTCTGAAGTGAGACGACCTAGCTCGTCAGCCGGGGCGCAGACTGTCTCGTAAGAAAGTGAAGTCCGTTACGGCCATCATCTGATTGTTATAACTGTGAAAAGGCCCAAAACCCACGCGCAACTGTGGAAACAGCTGCGGACAGAGTACATAGTGTGCTCTTATTTGAATTTTACTTCTATATATTTTTTCCATTTCTAATTTTTTTCTGTTTGCTGTGCTGTGTGTTGCTGTAAATAAACGCTTTGCCAAAAGTCATCCTGGATTTATTCATCAATACGTCACAGCAAGTTGAACTGGTGCCAGCAAGTTGGATAAAATTTTAATCAGAAGAAATAGTGATTGGATTTTCTTAGCGGAAGAAGATAAGCAGAGTTTCATCTTTCCGAAAAACGGAGGGCTCCCTGACCCTTTGGTAGAGAAACGGACGATTGGATTTCCTTGGATTATGTCGTTCCTCGCAAGTGGGGGTGAAACGGTTTTCTGACCCTCGACCGTTGTCAGCTGATAAAAAGAAGAAGAAGCTCTATTTTGTTTTGACCTACTTTCGGGAAAGAAAATAGTGAAATGGTGTGTGTTTTTTAGTGATTGTGTGCGATTTTCCTTGAGTGCTTAATGATTCTTCTTCAGTAAGATTGTGAAACTTCCGTTCCTTTGTGGATTAAGCAATTGCAGAGGTATAAAAGCTTCAAATGGGGTAAGTCATTCCATTTCAAAAAGTTCTTGAGTAAACAATTTTATATATATATAAAAAGGAAAAATATTTATAATAGAATTTTTTTTTTGTAAATGTTAAACTCAAAATTGCACAAGTACACATGGGGGAAGTATTTTTTTATATATGTATGTGTATAAAAGATCATGTTTTTTTTCCCTCTGATTTTTATGTATGTAAAATTTAAAATTTGTTTTTAGTTATTTTATTAGTTAAAATTTGTCTATATGTAAAAGAAAAAACTTTTCATTGATATCTTTTTGAAGTTTTGATAAAAGAATCAGCATTAAATGTGTACATTTTGATTTTTATATGTAAATTTCTGTTAAAAAATATAAGTAGAATAAAGTAAAAATTTTATTAAAATATCGTACTTAGGCAAAGGTAAGAAAGATGATGTAATTAAGTTAATCGACGAACTGGAAATACCTAGACTGGAACTAGGACTCAATTAAAGAAATTAATTGTAAATTCAGATGATTGCGATGAAGATTTTGTATCCGAGATATATGACAATATTTTAAGAGAAAGTCAGGAAGAGGCTGGGCGAAAGGAACATGAAATAGCTAGACAAAGAAATTTAGAGCGCGAAGAATCATTAAGAAAAGAAAATGCTGAACGTGAATGTAAAAAAATGAAACAAGAACGAGAGTTGAGACATAAAGAGTTAGAATTAAATTTTGAATAAGAAAAATTAAAATTAGAGAAAGGAATCCCCACATCGGGATCAAATTCAAATGACACTAATTCGCGTCCTTCAGAATTAAATTTGAAAAAACTAATACCCGAATTCGACCCCGAAAAAACAGTTATCAGTTTGTATTTGGTTCTGTTTGAACGACAAGTTAAAAGAGCTAAAATTAAAAAAAGAAAACTGGGTGTCCCACTTAATTAGTTTATTGCCAATTGATATTGTAACGATTATAGCAAGAGAAGCCGAAGATTTAGCGATAATTATGATCACATTAAATCAGTTCTTTTAAAACGCTATAAATTAAATGCAGAATCATTTAAAGTTAAGTTCTTACAGCACGTCAAACGTCCGAGCGATACATGGAAGGATTTCGGTTTCAAGTTACGAAATTATTTGCAGGAATGGCTTGCAGGTTTGAAAATAAAATCGTTTGAGCAACTCACCGATCTTTTAATCGCAGACCAAATCAAAAAACGCGCTAAGCCAGAGATGAGAGAACACTTCTTAGATAAGTGGCCGTTAATTAAAAGTGAGGCCGATAATAACCGAACTACTTCATGGTTTTGATAGCATTCGAGCGTCGACGCAGAAGAATAGAGATAATAAGCATGAAAAAGCTCGTATGCAAATTGATGATAAGTTTAGAGGAAGTAAACCCCGATATACTTCCTCCTTTGGCGTTTCTAACACACAGGCAGATACAAATAGAGACAGGGCATTCGAAAGAAGAGTTAAATTAAAATGTTTTATTTGCAATTCGGAAAACCATCTAAAAAGTTCTTGTCCAAAATTGAAGAAAACACCACCTTCAGGGTCAGTATAACAACCTCCAGGGAAAAAAAGAAGAAGATTTGTTAGAAACATATACTTTTCAGGGGACTGTAAATGGACAGAAAATAGAAATCTTAAGAGATTCAGGAGCCACGTTGGATTTAGTTTGTCGGAAATACATAAAGCCAGATGATTTTTGCGGTGAGCAAATATGGATTAAGCAACCCTTAAGCTTGGAGTTAGTTTGTCTACCATTAGCAGTTGTAGAAATATCGGGAGATTTTGGTCGATTAGGGACAAAGGCGGCCGTGTGTGGAAACCACTTGAACCAAAATCGATATTTGCTAGGGAATAAAACGACAGAATTGATTAAGGAAAAAACGGGGTATGAGTTTTTTTCGGTGGGCCAGGTAAATGCCGTACAAACGAGAGCGCGTGCAAAGCGCATGGAGAAAGTTGTCGAAAGGGATCGGCAGGAAAAACTTGAAACGAAAGTTTCAGAAGAGTTGATTCTAGAGTCGAAGGATGAAGCACGGATTTTAGTTCCGACGGTAGAAGAGGAACCGATAGAAATTCCCGCTTTAGAGGCCGAAGCGCCAGAGTTAGAGTTATTGAAGATAGATAAACAAAGTTTTATCGATGCACAACGAAAGTGCGCAGAAGTAAGGGAATTGCGGAGCCGTTTGGATAAACCAAACGCGGAAAATGCAAATCGGGTATATTCGGTTAAAGATGATTTGCTAGTGAAAAATCGCGAGGATCGATTTGGAAATGTGACGAGATTGCTGGTAATTCCAAAGCCGTTAAGGGAGGCGGTAAAATCGTTGTGTCACGAAGGGACGTCGGCACATTTGGGTTGTACTAAATCCAAGGATAAGTTAAATAGATATTTTTTCTGGCCAAATTGCAATAAGGAGATGGAATATTTTGTACTTTCTTGCGATTTCTGTCAGAAAGCAGGGAGGCCAAATGAAAAAAAGAAAGCCCCCTTAAAATTAGTATTAGTGATTCAGGAGGTGTTTTCCAAGTTAAACATTGACGCGTGCGGTTCGTTACCTCTGACCACGAATGGGAATCGTTACATTTTAACAGCGATGTGTATGGCATCGAAATATCCTGAGGCAATACCCTTAACAGATTTAAGTTCTGTGAAAGTAACTGAGGCGTTATTAGACATTTTTTGTCGCATAGGTTTTCCTTCTGAGTTACAGTGTGATCAGGGAAAATCGTTTACTTCAGCATTAACTACAGAATTTCTAGAGAAATTCGGCATAAAGGTAAGCCATAGTTCTGTTCACCACCCACAAAGTAATCCTATTGAACGATTTCATAGAACTATGAAACGACTTATGAGAGCATCATGTTTAGAGTCCGGAGCGGACTGGGATAAGCAATTGCCAGAATACTGTTAGCACTCAGAACTGTAACACATGAGAGTACTGGATACACTCCATCAGAATTAGTGTTCGGAAAAAATTTAAGCACACCAGAAACATTAATTGCGGGAAAATGGCTGGAGCCACCTTTAGAAAACGATTTAGTTACGGAACATGTGTTCAATTTAATTACCAGGTTAAAGCGATGTCGTGAGATAGTAGTTACGCGAATGGAAGATTTACAAGTCAAACGAAAGAATTGGTACGACAAAAATGTTATCAAACGAGAATTTAAAGAGGGTGACTTAGTTTTAGTCTTGGCGACATCGAGACCAAATAAATGATCTGTTCAATGGATTGGTCCTGGGACAGTAAAAAGTAAAATTTCGGAAACGAACTATGTTGTCGAAATACCGGGAAAAAAGAAAAGACCCAAATATATCACGTAAATACGTTAAAACCATATTATACGCGACCGGAGCATATGAATCTACTAGACTTCGAGATTTATCCTAAATCATTGGAAGACCAAGACTTAGATATTCCGTATCTAGAGAATGGTCCTATGGTATATGATTTTGAGGAAATAATTCGTAGCAGTGATTTAGAAAATCTATTGAGCAAAAGTCAGATAAATCAATTGCAAGAGGTGTTAAATAGATTTTCAAAGTGCTTTCCTAACAACCCTGGTCTTACAGACTTACTTGAGCACGATATCATTCTTGATAGCGATACTCCGATTAGGTCAAAACCGTATAGATTCTCTCAAAGACAGACTGATATTTTAAAAGATGAAATCCAGAAAATGTTAAAGTTAGGTATTATAGAGGTAGGAGAGTCAGACTACACTTCTCCGATGATATGGGTAGAAACTCCCGGAAAAGATTCCCGACCATGCATTGATTATCGTCGCTTAAATAAGATCATTAGAAACGAATATTTTCCTCTTCCGAATATCGAAGAAAGAGTTGAGAAAGTATCATTTGCTAAATTTAAAATGGTCTTAGATCTAGCTAAGGGGTACTGGCAAATCCCTTTAAGTCCAAGAGCCCAACGGTACGCTGCTTTCTGTACAACCTTTGGTACTTTTAAATGCTTAAGAATGAGTTTCGGTTTAAAAAATGCTTCCTATTTCTTTAGCAAATTCATGTCCGAGTTACTGAGAGAATTCGAGGAATTTGCTGTTCCATACTTAGACGATGTTGCTATATTTTCAAATAATTGGGTAGACCATTTACAACATATAAGTTTGGTTTTGGAGAGAATTGAAAAAAGCAAATTTGAACATAAAACTTTCAAAGTGCAAGTTGGCGCAAAACCATGTCAAATATTTGGGGCATATTGTAGGAACCGGTACAAGATCACCCGCGGAAGCAAAAGTAGAAAGTGTTAAAAACTTTCTGACCCCTAAAACGAAAACGCAGATACGTGCTTTCTTAGGTTTAGCCGGATATTATAGCAGGTATATCCAAAACTATTCGGTAATAGCTGCGCCTTTAACGGACGCGCTAAAAGGGAAAACAAAAAAGGGCGAAATCACTTGGAATGCTGAATGCGAAGAAGCATTCCGCAGGTTAAAAAAGAATTTAACAGATACGCCGGTTTTGCATGCACCGAACTTTAAGAAAGAGTTTTTAGTTCAAACGGAAGCTTCAAACAGAGGCATGGGAGTTGTATTAAGTCAAGAGGATGATAGAGCAGGTGAAGAACATCCAGTTCTTCATTTAAGCAAAAAGTTCTCAGAAGCGGAAAAACGGTACAGTACTACTGAACGCGAATATCTGAGTATAATCTTTGCAATAAAAAAATTGCATTACTATTTGGACAGTAGGAAGTTCAAAGTATTTACAGATCACAATCCCTTACGCTGGTTGAGATCAAATGCTAGTTCTAATCCTAGGCTTATGAGATGGGCTTTAGCCTTACAACCCTACGAGTTTGAAATAACTCATAGAGCAGGCAAAAACAACAAAAATGCGGATGGTTTGAGTAGAGCAGAAATGCTAGAGAAAAAAGAGTAAAAATCTTTTTGTATCGAACATTTTAGGTAGATTTCGTATGAAATACTACCTATTGCATTGTCTCCCATGTTGGAATTTCTGAAAAATTTTTGCGGATCTACACGAATCATGACTCCTAGACCCCAAAACTACCATCAGTAAAAAAGTTTATATATCTATCTATCTATCTATCTATCTATCTATCTATCTATCTATCTATCGGTGTATATCACTTTCTTCTAGACACGATAACTTCCATAATTATGCTCAGATCTTCATCAAACTTTTACGTAAAATCAAGGGGCATAAAATCTCGGTTAAGTTCGTTAATGGGCAAAATCGGACCAAGGGGGTGGAAGTTAGGAGGGTTTTTGTGAAAACAGAAAAAACGCGATAACTTCTTAATTAAAATAGATATCGAATCAGTTTAAAGTTTATATTACTTCTAAACAATGGGCAAAAAGTTTATGCATGACAGATTTTTGATAAAGTTAAAAATGGGCTCAAGGGGCGAAAAAAACATGGTTTTTGGGAGAAAAAAATTCATAACTTCGTCAATTCTCAAGTTATCAAATCCAACTAAATTTTATATAAATGTACTCAATATTATCTAAAACTTTTGTATTTACAAGTTTTTGATAGGACCAATTTTTACCGATGAAAAAAATTAAAAACGAAAAGAAAAAGGGGGGAGGAAAAAGAAAAAAACCCATAACTTACTCAATTCTTAAGCAATTAAATCTAATTAAATTTATTTTACATCTTCACAATAATATCTACAACTTTTATATTGACAAGTTTTTCATAGAACCAATTCTTATAGCAAAAATAAATTAAACAAAAATAGGAGTTGGAGAAAAAACCTCAAGTCCAAACTGCTTATATTCTGACTCATTTTAAAATTCATTTTTGATTTTAAACGCATCCAAATGACAGATCCTCTTATTTAGCAACTATATAATGCGACGTATTGGCCAATTTTATGATAAAGGCAGAATATATTTTTAAAAAGGCTGCCAAAAAAGGTATTTTGAACAGATTTCCCGAAGTTTTCATCATTAAAAAATTCATTAAGTATAACAAATTGCGTTTTTTATGAGTCATTTTTAAATTCATTTTTGTTCTCAAACCCATCCAATTTACAGGTCCTATTATTTAGGAACTATATAATGCGACGTATTGGCCAGTTTTTTGATAAATGCAGAATATATTTTTTAAAAGGCTGCCCAAAAGGGTATTTTGAACAGAATTTCACGAAATTATCGTGATTAAAATTTGAGGCAATTTAAGAAATTGCGTTTTTACCGAGTCATTTTTAAATTTTTTTTGTTCTCAAACGCATCCAATTTACAGGTTCTCTTATTTCGGAACTATATAATGTGTCGGAGTGGCCAGTTTTTTGATAAAGGCAGAATATATTTTTAAAAAAAGGCTGCCAAAATGGGCACTTCGCACAAAATTTCTCAAAGCGAGATGATTAATGAACTGTGGGTATTCAAATAACAAATTGGTTATTTTATGACTCATTTTTAAATCCAATTTTGCTCTGACACACATTCAATTGACAGTTTTTTGTTACTTAGGAACTATATAATGTGCGTATTCGTCGATTTTTTGATAAAGGGTGAATATATATATTTTAAAAGCTGTCAAAGTAAGCACTTCGCAAAAAAATTTCCCAAAGCGATCATGATAAAAGAATTGAGGTTGTATTCAAATAAGAAATTGTTTATTTTATGACTCATTTTTAAATTCAATTTTGCTCTCAAACGCATTCAATTGACAGTTATTTGTTATTTAGGAACTGTGTAATGTGCCGTATTGGTCAGATTTTTGATAAAGGCTAAATATACATTTAAAAAAATCTGTCAAAGTAGGCACTTCGCACAAAATATCTCAAAGCGATCTTGATTAAAGAATTGTGGATGTATTAAAATAAAAAATTGGTTATTTTATGACTCATTTTTAAATTCAATTTTGCTGTCAAACGAATTTAATTAACAGTTTTTTGTTATTTAGGAACTATATAATGAGCATATTGGTAAATTTTTTAAATAAAGTAAGAATATAATTAAAAATATATTGCCAAAATGGGCATTTGAGTAGAGATAGGCATTTTTTTTTTTTTTTTTTTTTTTTTTTCGATGAAAACTTTTCGAAATCTACCTCCGCCTATAGGCCATGCCGAAAGGGATTTCTATCTATCTATCTATCTATCGGTGTATATCACTTTCTTCTAGACACGATAACTTCCATAATTATGCTCAGATCTTCATCAAACTTTTACATAAAATCAAAGGGCATAAAATCTCGGTTAAGTTCGTTAATGGGCAAAATCGGACCAAGGAGGTGAAAGTTAGGAGGGTTTTTGTGAAAACAGAAAAAACGCGATAACTTTTTAATTAAAATAGATATCGAATCAGTTTAAAGTTTATATTACTTCTAAAAAATGAGGAAAAAGTTTATGCGTGACAGATTTTTGATAAAGTTAAAAGTGGGCTCAAGGGGCGAAAAAAACATGGTTTTTGGGAGAAAAAAAATCATAACTTCGTCAATTCTCAAGATATCAAATCCAACTAAATTTTATATAAATGTACTCAATATTATCTAAAACGTTTGTATTTACAAGTTTTTGATAGGACCAATTTTTACCGATGAAAAAAATTAAAAACGAAAAGAAAAAGGGGGGAGGAAAAAGAAAAAAAACCATAACTTACTCAATTCTTAAGCAATTAAATCTAATTAAATTTATTTTACATCTTCACAATAATATCTACAATTTTTATATTGACAAGTTTTTCATAGAACCAATTCTTATAGCAAAAATAAATTAAACAAAAATAGGAGTTGGAGAAAAAACCTCAAATCCAAACTGCTTATATTCTGACTCATTTTAAAATTCATTTTTGATTTTAAACGCATCCAAATGACAGATCCTATTATTTAGCAACTATATAATGCGACGTATTGGCCAATTTTTTGATAAAGGCAGAATATATTTTTAAAAAGGCTGCCAAAAAAGGTATTTTGAACAGATTTCCCGAAGTTTTCATCATTAAAAAATTCATTAAGTATAACAAATTGCGTTTTTTATGCGTCATTTTTAAATTCATTTTTGTTCTCAAACCCATCCAATTTACAGGTCCTATTATTTAGGAACTATATAACTTGACGTATTGGGCGGTTTTTTTGATAAAGGCAGAATATATATTTTAAAAGGCTGCCAAAAAGGGTATTTTGAACAGAATTTCACGAAGTTATCGTGATTAAAATTTGCGGAAATTTAAGAAATTGCGTTTTTACCGAGTCATTTTTAAATCTTTTTTTGTTCTCAAACGCATCCAATTTACAGGTTCTCTTATTTAGGAACTATATAATGTGACGGAGTGGCCAGTTTTTTGATAAAGGCAGAATATATTTAAAAAAAGGCTGCCAAAATGGGCACTTCGCACAAAATTTCCCAAAGCGACATGATTAATGAACTGTGGGTATTCAAATAACAAATTGGTTATTTTATGACTCATTTTTAAATCCAATTTTGCTCTGACACACATTCAATTGACAGTTTTTTGTTACTTAGGAACTATATAATGTGCGTATTCGTCGATTTTTTGATAAAGGGTGAATATATATATTTTAAAAGCTGTCAAAGTAAGCACTTCGCAAAAAAATTTCCCAAAGCGATCATGATAAAAGAATTGAGGTTGTATTCAAATAACAAATTGTTTATTTTATGACTCATTTTTAAATTCAATTTTGCTCTCAAACGCATTCAATTGACAGTTATTTGTTATTTAGGAACTGTGTAATGTGCCGTATTGGTCAGAGTTTTGATAAAGGCTAAATATATATTTAAAAAAAATCTGTCAAAGTAGGCACTTCGCACAAAATTTCTCAAAGCGATCTTGATTAAAGAATTGTGGATGTATTAAAATAATAAATTGGTTATTTTATGACTCATTTTTAAATTCAATTTTGCTGTCAAACGAATTTAATTAACAGTTTTTTGTTATTTAGGAACTATATAATGAGCATATTGTTCAATTTTTTAAATAAAGTAAGAATATAATTCAAAATATATTGCCAAAATGGGCATTTGAGTAAAAATAGGCTTTTTTTTTTTTTTGAGATGAAAACTTTTCGAAATCTACCTCCGCCTATAGGCCATGCCGAAAGGGATTTTTTATATTGATATTCTATTATTTTGTACAATATTGTTTAAGAAATTATGCAACTATAATCTATGTTTGTGTTTTTCTATTTAAAGTAGCAAATTTAGAAATGTTTGCAATTGCATAAAATCTTTCCATAAGAAAGTTCAGGTTATTTATATTGAAATATAATTGTAAAACATGTGTATATTGTACTTAAATTGTGAACTTTCCTTATGGGTACTTGTGTTCATTATATTTAAAGGTTTTCTTTCAAAATTTAAAGTTAAATTTTAAATTGGTTAAGGCTGTTTGCCAGCAAATGCAGATTAACTCAAGATCTTTTTGTGTGTTGACTAACCCTTTATATGTGAATTTTTCCCTTAATAAGAATTCTTGCTAAGAGGGGAGGACTGTAACGTTCTGAATTTCCTCATTAGCACACTGTCAACAAAGGCAGATGTTAGCCCGTGTAAATACCCTCTGACAAGTACGATACATTTGTGTATAAATAAAACTTCAACTTTCCAATTATCTAAGCAATAAATTCCATATGAAACCTCTCCAACTGACGTTATAAAAATCGTATTTCAGACCAAGAACTTAACGTTAGACAGCTTGAATATAATAAATATACACTACTTGAGCTGTCTGATTTACCCTCTTAATGATCGGCGATTATCAAAGAAAACTTCTTTATATATATGCAATTTCAAAGAGGCTCAAGGGAGGATTTTTGGTTTTGACACTGAAGTGAGACGACCTAGCTCGTCAGCCGGGGCGCAGACTGTCCCGTAAGAAAGTGAAGTCCGTTACGGCCATCATCTAATTGCTATAACTGTGAAAAGGCCCAAAACCCACGCGCAACTGTGGAAACAGCTGCGGACAGAGTACATAATATGCTCTTATTTGAATTTTACTTCTATATATTTTTTCCAATTCTAATTTTCCTCTGTTTGCTGTGCTGTGTGTTGCTGTAAATAAACGTTTTGCCAAAAGTCATCCTGGATTTATTCATCAATACGTCACAGCGCCTTTAGAGGGCGCCTTTTTTTAGAGTAACCAACAACAATTTTTAACCGTTATTTTTTGCATCTAATTAAATGCTTGTAAAAGCTAAGACTTAAATTTTAAGCTCAAAATCTGAATCGTTGTGAGTAATAAAGTAGCGCAAAACTGAACTGTATTCGAGAAGTGGGGAGGGCAACATTTCAACTCCTGAACATAGTTCAGTTTGCGCTTCTTAACTCCTCCCAACGAGTCAGAATTTGAACTCAAAATTTTATTCTAAGCTTTTGCAAGCATTTAATTAGATACAAAAAATAACGGAAAATAGTTGTTCGTTACGCTAAAGTTTAATGCGCTCTCTAACGGAATTTTTTGAAAGATATTTTTAAAACTTATTTTCAAGGAAATACTGACATAAAGAGTAGCCTTAGCGAACACGAAAAACGAATCGACCAATTTTCCGTTTTGAGCCTCCCCACCCCCATTAAATACAGTTCAGTTTGTGCAACTTAACCACTCACAACGATTCCGATTTTCAGCTCAAAATTTAAGTTTATGTCTAAACTTCTAAAAAAATTAATAGATGCAAAAAATAACAGCAAAAAACAATTGTTCGTTACTCCAAAGTCTAAAGCGGCCTCTATCGGCCTTTTTTGAAATTTATTTTTAAAATTTACTTTTAAGAAAATACTGACATAAACAATAGTTTTAGTGAAAACCGCAAATCCATCGACTTACTTTTGCATTTTTTATAATCATTTGAAATTTGAACCCTCTGAACACAGTTCAATTTGCTCTATTTAACCACTCCCAACTATTCATATTTTGAGCTCAAAATTTAATATTAAGTCTAAGCTTACGAAAACATTTAATGAGATGCAAAAAATAACAGCAAAAAATAGTTGTTAGTTACACCAAAGTCTAAATTGCACCCTATCGGCATTTTTTGAAATTTATCTTTATAATTGTTTTAAGAAAATACCGACATAAAAAATATTTTTAGTGAAAACCGCAAATCAACTGACCAAGTTTTCTGTTTTTGATGATTATTTAACATTTTGGAGCCTAAACTTTAATGGCAGCTATCTCTTCCGGAAAACGTTTAGGACCCTTGGTTTCCCATTTAATATTGTTTGTCTTGATGTGTACTATCACCCCTTCAAGTTTTGCCCAAGAATTTAGATACACCCAGAATATATATAAATATAAGAACATCAGTTTCAAAATTTTCTTTTCCATGTAATCCAATTTTGAGACATCTGACAACATGTATTGGTTTCCAGTGCAAACCAAGTTTTTCAATTCAGAAAAATGGCGATGAATTTAATTAAGTGAATTTGGCGATTTAATTAAGTGGCGTTTTAAAAGACATGAATTTGTATGTATATCATTAGTCGGGGTTAATTTATGTGGACATCAACTAATACAAGTGCACTTATACCCTAGCGCTCCATGCGTTTCACGGTTTTAGGAAAGATGTAAAGTAAGTGGCTCCTAGAACGCAGAGCATAATAAAACAAGTTGGAAATTGCACATCGAACGTGGCAAATGTGGTTCGTTCGTACTATAACTAATTTTATAAATATTCAAATTTTCATGGAATAGCTGTTAAACTCTTAAGCAAAAATACAAAATATGATACGATTTTCTATCATAAATTCAGTAACACGAAAATAATAAGACTCCATTTTAAATAGTATTTAATCAATATGGCAAACCTAGAATTATTACATATTACGTGATCTCATTGAATTAATTACATATGATAGGATTTAGTAGAATGAAGAAAAATTTTATTATTATTATTTTAAGTTCTGATCCGATTTTCATTAAATTTGAAATGACTCGACAAAATTCTCCAGCAATAATTACACAAAGGAAATTTCAAACCATTCATTTAGTATATTTGTGCTGTTTTATGTGCACAAACAGACCAGAGGAGAGTTATAAATGCTATCTATTTATATATATATGACATTTCTCATAGACCACAATGAAAGGGAAAAGTTTTGAGTAGCTCTGTGAATAAATTTTGAACATTACGTACTTTATTTTCAATTCTGGGAATGGCATATTAAATCTCAATAACATATATAAATTACAGAACAATCGCACTATATTACCGCAGGTTAGAGCATGGACAGTTAAATCAAAACTCTTATAATTTTTAACTATGTTATAAGTTGTTAAAACACCTAATTTGTTAAAATTTGACTTTCAGGTATTTATAGCCAATAGAAAGTAGCATATTTTAATTATTTTGTACAGCCTACATTCTTTACAAACGTATATGCCATTATTTAGCTAAAATTTAATTAATATTAAAACACGCTTAAATCTTGTAAAATCATACTTCTAGAGATTATCTTCCAAAGAAAGCCATGTACCTAAATTTTTGCTTGGATTGTATATCATCTTTCTGCATTCCATAAACATATATTGGTTTACTAAATGCAGTTCAGAGTAAAAATACATAACCTTTTTCGGAACCACCTTTAAGTTATTTTCATTCATATTTTGTAACCTGTACTGTTTCTGTAATGTTACCCAGTATATAATCTACATCATTTGCACATACAAGGCAAAATGCAAAAATTTAGTTAAACTCAAGAACTTCTAGAAATAATCGCTAATGTGCAGTATTCCGGTTGCAGTATATTATCCGAAATCTTTTGTATGCCTCTATAAATTCTATGCATTTTCTATAATAAAGGATGTAACTCATAGTAAACCTCTAGTAATGCATGTTAATTTTATTACAAGTGAAATAATTTAACATGATTAAAATATGCCGAAAACAAAGTTTTACCCTATGCCATTATAATAATAAACATTTTTTGCACCACATATTGTAACAGAGTGTATATTTACACTTGTATGTACATTTCAGTTAATGCATATCAATTTCATTCTGTTTGAAAGGCTGTAACACCATTTAAAAGCACTTGAATTTTTTTCCCTTTGGCTGTAATGTATTGAAAATATTTTGACCGTCCCTATAATTAAACTGTACATCCGATTATCATAAAATTTGAAATGACTCGACAAAATTTTTAAATAATTATGTATTTAAAATTTCAAAGCATTTCATTTGGTAGTTTTTGTGTTGTTATATGCGGATGGACAGACGGACGGATTAAAAGGCGACTATAGGTGCTTCGTATTTACATAATTACAAATGCACAAACAAACACTTATATCTTTTTACCTACAAATGAATAGTTATTTACAGATATCCTGTTCACTTAACTCAATATTTTTTTTTCAATTTTTTTACTTATACGAACTGGCTTTTAAAGCCCTCAAACAACAAGCATTTTCCAGATAAATTTAAATATTATTTTTAATTGAATAAATATAGTTACTAATTTACAAATTTCAGTTTGTGAAATTTAAATATTCATAGCATTTACATTTAAGGATATATATATATATCTTTAAAGTGTAAACCATTATTCATTTACGATTCAGTCTTAAAAAACCTATATAAAGAATTATGCATATGTCGCCAGTATCACAGAAAATACAAAAACTCCCAAAAAGCGATATTGATACTAAAAAACTTTAGAATACAAATCAATTATCTAATGATTCATTTGTCTTAATGGATTTTTTCTATTTTTTTACAGTAGTTCTATGTATTATCCGAAATCATTCATTTATATTTTTTTCAAAATTCGGAAATGGTTATTTCACACGGGTTAATGAAATCGCATTCTCCCAGTTTTTAAACCCGACTAAGTAAATGTTAAGAAAATAAGACGCACACATATTCTTTAAAATACATTTTTGTAATGAAGAATTCATGTGTAAGTTTGGATAAGTATAAGTAAGTAAGTTTGGAAGTAAAAATAAAGAGATAAAAAAAATAACAATCACCGAGTTTTATTGTCGACGATATTTTGGACGTAGCAGGTATTTTAATAACTTGTTTTTTTCAATTGCTATAAAAAAAAGTGAAATCCAAAGTATATAGCTGACTTCTAATTTCCCTTAACTTCTCACAGAAATGCAATACTTAAGTCTCCACCACGAGAGAAAAAAAACTAAACGCTACAAAAAAATTAATGTCTAAAAAACAAAATGAAATACATATTTCTAGCAAATTGTATTTAAAAATATTTTTTTTTCTCAATTCGACGGCGTAAAGATTGAAAACGTGCGATTTCAAGACGTTTAAAAGTTTGCAGTGACGAAAATTACACAAACCTAAATTTCCTCGGAAAGTATTGACATTCAAAAATGGCGTATTCATTGCGTAAAATTAAATAAAACTATTTAATTATTAAAATAAAAATTTGATATTTCATCAATAAATAAAATCTTACTTACACTATAATTTTCAAAAACTGTTTTTGCAATTAGTTTTAACAATGCATAATTGAATGTGAAAAGTACTGTAGTAAAAAAAAAAAACTTCCATTAATTTGTTTATTAATGTATTATTTTGCGTCTTAAAATGTTAATAAAAATTTAGTAAAACAACAATGAACTATTTATAGAATACAATAGACCACAGACAACTTGGATTTTTATAAATATTAAGCTAACGACGGTTTCTAAAGCAATTTCATCAATATAAACTGTCTAATATACTACATAAAAAGAATAAGTATTTTTTTATTAAAATATAAAAAAAAGGAATGAACTTTTTTATATGTCAGATTATATTTATTATTCAAAAAATGTTTTTATTTTGTTAAAACGTTAGAAATTTTTGCGTAAGAAAAATTTTAAAGAATTGTAAATAGAGGAAGATATATAGCTGTGCTTGTTCCCAATATATAAAATTATATGCTTTGTAAAAGCCAACTTTAACCATTACACAGAGCTTCGGTCTAATGTATGTTTAATAAACGTCAGAGTTTCCAGCGTACATTGCAAGTTAATGTACTGAATATAAACATTAAACCTTTTTCTCAACCATTAGTTAATTCAAGAGCATTTGTAGAATGAAAATACCTTGTTTGAGTCAGAAAACTACGTTCTTAATTTTCCAGTCTATGGGGTTTCTCATTACACAAAAAGGCTTTGTTTTGAATAGGAATGTTAGGGGGAGCTTCAAGCAAAAAGAAAGCGACAGAAATATCAGAGTTGAAATGACAATCACGATTGTATGTTGCTGGCAGTTGACGATGGAGATGATTTATTTCTATAATTGAGATCGATCACACTCATTTCAAGAGGGTGGATATTAAAGTCAAAAAGTGAACGCTAGAATTTCTAAAATACTAATTACAAAAGATATATATAAAGAAATATTAAAATATGGAAAAATATTAGCATGTATTTCTGTTAAAATTGGTAATTTATTTCATTTTTTGTGAAAAGTTTAAAACGTTTAATTTACTTTACTGTTTATTTTAAATGTTTATATATGATATTGAATTTATAAAATTAATCTGATAATTATTTTGTGGATAGATATACAGGATAGTCTGACAATTAAATAATCGTTAATTGATAATGATTTATTAAGCGAAAAAAGCTTTTTAATGGTACATATTTCATTCAAGAGGAATTTAGTATATAAATGAATTTCTTTGGAAATTACGAAATTTAAACTGTAAGCTTATTTATGATTCCCACAACTTATTTATATACATTTAAACTTTTCTTCTTTAAGCTATAAATATAAAACTATAATTCATTTTTTATTGCTAAAAATATCCAAAAATTAACTCATTTATGACTGAATTTTTAATTTATCATTGTTGTTGATAAAATCATTTTTAAAATGTTGAAAAATGAACTGAAAAAACATTTTTTAAAATTACACTTTTTAATTGTATATTATATACTATAATTAGTATTTTAAAGATCTATTGAAAACATCTATTTATTCATCTAACAAATTAATAGCATTTCATGCATAATTAATACTGAACTAACAATAATAGTATTTTAGGCTTAAAAAAATTTATTTCATTTTTTTTCTGAAAAAGAGTGTACATAAATGACGTAAATAGCAAATAAAATTATTTACCCATTCGTGGCAAGAACCCTGCATTTTGTACGTTATAAAACGTGATTAGCGTGATTGTCTATATTTCACAATTAAAAAAAAAATATTTTTTAAAGAAGTCTACAAGATTAAGACCTCTGTTATTTAGATTCATAATAGAATAAATACAAGGCACAAATGGGTTAAATCTTAATTGCGCGGCTTTCTGAAACATGAGAAAAATACACAGATTTATTTCGCTTTAAAGCTCAGATTAAAAATTAAGTTTTAGAAAAAAGTGCATCAAACTGCATAATTATTTTCTTACTACTAAAAACACACCACAATGTGAGAAATTTAACCAATGGCTGAAATTAGAAAACGCTTCATGATATCAAATTTAATTTAAAAAAATGTATTTTGAATTCATCATGAAGAAACTAAATAAAAAATGATATTGCAACAAAGCAAGTGCAAAATTACATGGGGCCTCACCAGTTGCCGAGAGGGTAGTCTCTAGAAACTGGTAAATGGCAGGTGCTGCGCTCGAATCCAATAGCGGCCGTCGGCCTAATTGTTCAGAGTTTCCCGTGGTTTTCTTCAAACTCTGGAGTTCTTTGCATAAATACGGATTAGATTCCTTTAAAAAGCCGATGGAGATCACACACCCCTTTCGGGCCTCTATCCCACGTGTTGATTATTGGCCATCATAAAATAAACCATATCAAACCAAACCAAAATCACTTACAATAAACTTAAATGTAGAATTTCAAAAAATATCTCATTTAAAATAATCCAAAGAATGAACAATGTTCAACAAATACGAGTATTCATTATCAGAATCGAAGTTTAGAGCAATTAAGGGTGTATTCCAATCCAAAGTGCTTTTTTATGATTTATTTTTAAATTCAATTTTGCTCTGAATTACATCAAACTAACAAATTCTTTTTTTATATAAACTACACAATATGCAAGGTTTGTCGATTGTTTTAGTAAATATAGAAAATATTGCAAAAAAATGCTGTCAAAGTTGCCGATTTGAACCGAAAATAATTGTTTATAAATCATATCACAATTATCTGAGCGAAAAACGAAATCGCACGGCATCTTAAACCTCTCTTAAAAAACACAACAGCACGTTTCATGTTTTTACTTTTAAAGATGAGTCTGAAAATGTATCAGAAAATTTAGAGCTGTTGAGGGTAGAAAAATATATTTTCGAATACAACTTAAACAGAGAAAAAAAGGGTATAGAAAGGTAGGCCATACAAAAGTTGAAATTTATATAAATCTATTATATTCATTTTTAAGTATAGTTTATTAAGTACAGTTTTTTCAACAATTTTGTTAATTTTTAAAAATATGGTTCAAATGGTAAACGCGCTGCATTTCAATGTTCTGGTACACTTAAAAAAATTGCATATTTGAATATTTTTTTTTTAAATTTAACAATCATTTGTATTTTTAAAATTTTGTACCATTTTTTTAAAATATTGATATTTTTGCTAAATCATTTTTTTAGATTTTCAAATGTATGTTACACAAGACTGGGCATGAATTTTTAGACACATCAAATATTATATTCACACTATTTTTTTAGTGATGTGTATAAAGCCAGACGACGAAGTCTAAAGCATTTATTTTTTTAATAACAAAAAACATTGAAGGCTAATTCCTTCGCAGATTTATTACTTATATAAATGAATATGTACCGAAATTTTTAATATCTATCTCAAATATAAAAATGTCTTAGTAATTTTAAATCATAAAACTGAAAAAATAAGAATTGCGCTATCACCGATGCAGTAATTTTGTTAGAAAGTAAGTATTTGAGATGAGAATAATATTAGATCACTCTGTTTCTCGATAACTAAGAACCGTTGTATAAAAACCGTTGAACACGAGACTGAATATGAGACCCTAATCTAAAATATATCAAAAATTAATCAAACAAACGATTACAAGGGTTGGTCCTCTCTTTGTTAGTTGACGAGTTGTATTTTTTCCAAACTAAGGTGTTAAAAATTACAGGACAGGATTCGAGCAGTTACCTGCTGAATTAAGCTGTCAATGATCATTCTGTGCAAACCGGGTTAACAGACAATCCAGAAATATTAATAGTTTGTTCTGTCTGATGTGACATATGAATAAGCTCCTTAGAATGAAAACCCTGCAATTAAAAATCAATAACAATTCTACAAGTTTCTCACTGAAGGTCTCATAGCATCCTATGCAAAATATTGCTTGAAATTGTGAAACTGTTAATATTGATTATGATGTAACTAATATAATAATCCTTAGTCAATTCATATGGCTACTACGCGACAGGTCCAGAGTTTGACACTCGTTGGACACACAATTCACATAGAAATTTAGATTATTATTATATTTATTCTGATATCTGAATAGGATACACAGAATAAATAATCGAAAAACGACATGATTCAAGTTTGAACTTTCAATGGTTTTCGACTTATAACTATTCAACTAGGAGAAATGGTAAAAAAAACCAATCACAAAGAAAAAAAATTTTTTTACAAGAAGTCGTTTCCATAACAACCATTGCTTGAAAGCTAGATTTTGAAAACAAAAAAAAAAAATGTAAAAATTAATATTTCCTGTTTCCATTAAGATAGGAACATGATTCGAACGTCATTTTAAACAGAATAAATAGTTAAATATAATATTTTTAGAAAAGCTGAAGATTTTTGCGTCCTAGACCCCTTAATCGGTATTTGAAAAAAAAAGATTTTTACACATTTGAAACAATTTTCCTGATATTTAAATACAAAGAGACATTATGTCGTACATTTTGGTTGTAATTTGAGTCATTAAGAATATACAATAATATAAGTCACTAAGAAACTATGTTCAGTTAAAGTTTCTTATTTTTTTTAATAAAAAAAATCGTGGGTTAGGATTTTCTCTTGATAAAACTGTGAAAATCGTAAAATAATTGATATTTCAATAAATGTAAATGTATTACTTTTTGATAAATTTATTTATATTGTTTGTATCAAGGAAAGTGCTGTGAAATTTTCATGAAAGGTTTATTTGTATTTTAGCGAAATGTCTACTCGTGTTTTACATATGCAATTCTCCGGGAGATTTAAATTGGTTTTGTGATAAATGCCATGTTTATATGATAGGAATACATATTGCATACATGCATAACTTTTTTTCCTTATGAGAAAATTCATTGTTAATTAATTTTATTTTTTGTTTTTATAGAAAATTTCCTGCAGCTATATTTACAAGAAAATCAACTGCTTAGAACATCAATATATATAATCGAATACAAAAGTAAAATTAGCTAATAAATGTGAAATAAAGAAAAAAATATAGTTTTTTCTTACACAGAGGGTTTTTTGTGGAGATCAATTATCATTTTTTTAAACTAACAACGCGAATCACGTAACACTCTCATTATACGTAGACTTTTTGTTTGTATGGAGAATGTGCTTACAGTTTCTTTATGAATATTTCTTTCTTTTATTTACACAAGCAACAAAACAAAACAATTCTTTTACTGTAAAGTAGGACGGATGTATAATTTATTATTTTTATCGTATGTCCTAGAGAAGTAAAAATGAGAAAGACATAGGGATATAAGAATACGCAAATTAGAAAAAACGCGCGTAATACTAGATTTTTTTTAAATTCTGAATTATCTAAATATTTTTCAATTCTTCATAAATTAATAATTTTAAAAAGATTTCTGTACAAAATGATGAGAATATGAGTACATTTACCTCTAATATAAAAGTACAACTTTTAGTTTATTGTGAGGTAGAGTTAACATAATATGGAAAAAATAGGGAAAAGTCATAGAGTTATAAGGTTGCCCAAATTATAAAAATTGCACATAAAAATAGAATTCCTATTACCCAAATTGGCTAAACGTTTTTCAATATTAATAAATTTACAATTTTAAAAATATTTGTAAATAAAAAGATGAGAATATAACGTATTTATATTTGATTTAAATGTACAAAATTTTACATATTTATTTCCTATTATATTTTTAATATTAACAAACAAGAAACACATATGAGTCCGGCCTTCCAATATCATTTACAATCATCATCGGTCATCTACATATATCCAGTTAGTTTGAAATGCAATTTTTTGCACACCTTCCCTTGAATTGGCAGTCACATGCGTGGAAAAAAAACTACATAGGTTTATTTATTTGCTAACATTCAAAAATCGCGAAAATTGCATCGTTGATTAATAAAAAATTGATTTTAATGAACATCATGTGTTTAAGGTATATTCCAGATAATAGAATAAGATGAAATGCGATCAAATATGGTGATCAATATGGTCATGATATTTAATGTCAACGTCAGTAAAGCAGATATTTATTGTTTACATCTGTTTTCTAAATAATTAAAAATTTTAAGTTATGGGTATGTTCACCTTGGTATGTTTATTTATAGCGTACCAAATCTAGTTTCCCAGAAAAGCAATTTTAAACAAAAGTTTTTTTAGATTTGAATTATTATAGAGAACATAGCTATTCAACAATTTCGATTTAACAAGATAAAATATATGAGAACTATAATGAGTAAAAGAAAATCCTTAAAATATTCCAACATTCTGTATGCAGAATAGTTTACATTAATTCCTGAAAATTTTTGAATATTTGAATTATGAATTTTTTTAAATGACTTAATATTGATTATAGATAAGTAACGTTTGGAAAGCTATTAAACAAATCACGTTATGACATGTACGACGAATGTATTACGAAGTGTATATATACGATTTATTAAAATTAAAATGCATCGATTATCTTAATCACGTTTTATGATTTATTAAATATAATGTCTTTGTATAATATCATGTTATTTTTTACCATTAAACGAAAACAAATGCAACTCACGAATAATGATAGAAAGCTATTTCCGTTATTATCCTGTATAACTGACAAAGTTGATTGATTTTCATAATACTCTTTAAATCGCTTTTTTATATTTTTTTAGAATTTGTAATGTTGAACTCCATCAATCATCTAAAGATAGAAGAATTATGCAGCTTTCATTTCCTGAACATTTTCAACCTCACGGTTATTTCTGTAAACATCCGCAAAGAATACATTATCTTACAATTCTACTGAAGATCGCCAAACCTTTTTACGAACACGTTTATTCTAACATATTTCTTTCCTTCTATATATCCTGCGATAGTGATTATTCTATTCTTTTTTTAAGGCATTTTAGGCAGAGTTTATCTGAATATCTGTTGTATTTTTGGTTAGATGTGGATCAGTAAGATACAATGAACATAAGAACTGTAAAGAATATTCAAACAGATTTAATCATTCTAAAAAGCTTAATAAACTTAAATTGAAAAAACATGCTTGTACTGTTAATTTACTTTATATTATAATAACGATATCTATTTATATAGAAATGTAGCAGCTTTTAACGCCTTCTTTGAAGGTATATTTGTATCCATGGATAAAAAATTCCCGTTAAAGATGCAGTTTAAATATTTGTTTCTAAAATCTTGGGCATGTTTGAAGTGTTTAAAATTAAAAAACGGTATATTAAATCCATGTAGAAAACTTTAATTTATACCTTTCAAAAGAGTCATAAATTATTATCCACACTTAAGTTTTCTAAACACGCTCAGAAAACATTCAAATGCATTTCGAGACGGGCGGTGGTGACACAAATAACTAAGTCACCGAGTTACGAGATGAAATAATGATTTAGGACAAGATTATTAGGAGTAGATTAAGGAATGACTGGTCTGCCTCGGAATTTCTTGGTGCGATATAAGCATCATCGGACACCAACTCGTCATTTTTACTTCACTATCACGTCATCGAGTTATGAGATAATATTGGCGACAAATTAAAGATAAAATACTTTAAGAATATTTTGGTTTGCTTGTGCATATTCAAGTAAAAACCTTCTGCGGAAAGATCGTTCTCTTATGCAGATATCGATGAAACTTGGAATATATGTTATATGGTGCAGGGCAAAATTAAATCTGCAATTAATAAAAGTTCAAATTTAGACCGATAGATAGAGCTTTCATCTACAAGAAACGACTATAGGCAAATTCGAAACGATTAAAAAAGTCTGTAGTCGTTGTCATAAAATCGTTATGCACAATACCGTTAAAGAGGAATGAACGAATGTTACTGCTGAAGCTATGATACCAGAAGATACCAGAAAATCTGTAATTTGTCAACTGCGCTGCGTGAATATAGACGCTTAAAATGTTTAAAATGGTTACAAAGACAAACGATGTCTAGTGAGACTTTCAAAAAATGATATCTGAATTCAGAGATACTTTGGAGTTTGCCGAGCTGCAAGGAAAAGGAGGAAAATGGATTTCAAATGAAACTGCCTAAGAAGTCTCTCTGACAGTTCTGGAAAAAGCGTTCAATTCCCATTATCCTTCGTCAGGTACTCGAACGGTGTCGCATCCTAATGTTGTCCATGGACAATTTTTGCACTCAAATTACATTCTATTTGAGGTTATTTTACGGCTGATTTTATTACCGGTCCCTTTTTTTCAGGAGAACATTTCTGGGATTCTTAAAAAGTGTTCCATTACGGGTACCCGTAATTGAGACCTTTGTCAACTACAGGTCATGATATCCTTACAAAAGCGAAAGTGTTTAGAGACTTCCATAATCATGCAAGATGGCATACCACCATACATAGCCCGAGCAGTGACGGCACTGCGTTTTGTCCACTTTGGAGATGACAGAATAATTTCAAGAAGTTTTCCGACTACCTGGCCTCTTCTGTCTCTTGGCTTGAATCCCCTGGGCTTGTGACTTCTGGTTTTGGTGATTTTTGAAAGATCGAGTGTGGAAGAAGCAAATGGATTCTGTCTGATTTTAAAGAAACATGTCATACTCGAAAAATCTCTTCCCGCTGCTGTTGAACACGCTATAATACGCCTCGAAAACGCGCTTGACGCAAATGGAATGCACATTGAACATATGTTGTAAAAAAAAAGGTTTGTGTTTTCAGTTTGATATTTTTAGTCGTTTGCGTCCTCTTATCACCTGGTGGTCGAAAATTGAACGAATTTTTTTTTCGCAGATTTCTTTTCCCTATAGTACTTAAAAATGTATTCTAAGTTTCATCGATACCTGTCAAGCAGAGTGGAATCTATGTAGCTCCAAATAGGATGATTTTAATTATAACCACCCTGAATAGTTAAAACCCTAGAAACACAATATTTCATTTTACATTTTCAGACAGACCAAAGTATTCTTAAAATACTTTATTTTTCTTTTAATATGGCAAAATTTCATCTCGTAACTGGATGACTTGATACTGACTCCAAAGAGTGACGCTTTGATATTGAAATGACGAGTTGCTCACGCTGCTGTTCATATCGTAGCAACAAATGCTGACGTAGACCAGTCATTCCTTAATCTACTCCTAACACTCTTTTCCTACATCTGGATTTCAAGCAGTAACTCGATGACGTGATATTATCATCAAAATGGGAAATTGGAACCCCGGTCTTCTCGTCTCGTACTAAGATATGACGAGGCAGATTGCAATATTCTTGTTGTATTTCAATATCTCTGATGTGCCAAATTTTCAAGCTGGAACTCAATGACGTAATAGTACTGCTAAAATAAGGAATTGATGCCTCGAATTTTTTCGATTTGTACCAAGTAATACCGAATCAATCATTTTTTAACTTACTGTTAATAAATTTTGTCTAAACCATTAATTGATCTTGATAGCCGATGGTTAAATAATGTATATATGACAATTTAATGTAAAGTATTTTTTTAGTTTTGAATTGTACATAATGAAGTATTTTTTTTTCGTTTATTATAAATTTTAGTCTGCAAAACGTTTCTACCAGTATATTACAGACAGACAAAGAATGTTCTCAAAGTACTTTATTTTACATTTAATTTTGCACAATTTTCATCTTGTCATCTCGCGATGTCGTGGTAGTGACGCCACAATGACGAGTCAGTGCCCGCTGCTGCTCATATTGTAGCAAGATATGCAGAGACAATCCAGTCATGCCTATATATATACTTCTAATTATCTTGTCCTACATCATGATTTCATCTTATAACTCGATGACTTAGTCATTAGTGTCGTCGCCGCCCGATCTAATTTTATTTTATTAATTAAATGGCTTAAGGGGACACAGTATCTTGAATTGGTCAAAATATCAAATTTTAATATTAATTGAAAGCTTCTTTAATTGTGAATATTTTGACCCCTCATTTTTACCTTTATGACAATTATGTCGCGACATATTGTAAAGTTAGTTAATGTATTTCGTGCAATTATACATTCAAATGACAACTTTAAACTTATGTTTCTCCATATTCATATATTAAAAACTTGCTTGTTCGATAGATACTAAGGCTTTTTTTACTAATTTAAAAAAGTGTTTCGAATTGTTTTTTTACTTTTTGTCTATTGTATATATATATATACAGGGTGATTCCGAATTTTTTTTACAATAAAAGATGGGTGATAGTACACATCAAGACAAACAATATTAAATAGGAGACCAAGGGTCCAAAACGTTTTTCTAAGGAAATAGCCGCCATTAAAGTTTAGGAATCAAAATTTCAAATAAACATAAAAAACAGAAAAATCGGTCGATTCATTTGCGGTTTTCACGAAATTATTCTTTATGTCGGCATTTTCTTGAAATTAAATTATAAAGATAAATTTCAAAAAATGCCGATAGAGGGCGCTTTAGAGTTTGGAGTAACAAACAACTATTTTTTGCCGGTATTTTTTGCGTCTCATTAAATGTTTTCGTAAGCTTAGACTCAAACTTAAAGTTTGAGCTCAAAATCTGTAGTTGGGAGTGATTAAGTAACGCAATCTGAGCTGTGTTCAGAGGGTTCAAATTTCAAATGATTATAAAAAACGGAATAATTGGTCAATTGATTTGCGGTTTTCACTAAAACTATTCTTTATTTAGGTATTTTCGTGAAAATAAATTTTATAAAGATAAATTTCAAAAAATGCCGATAGAAGGCGCTTTAGACTTTGGAGTAACGAGCACTCTTTTTTGGCGTTATTTTTTGCATCTTATTAAATGCTTTCGTAAGCTTAGACTTGAACTTAAATTTTGAGTTCAAAGTCCGAATAGCTGGGAGTGGTTAAGTAGACAAACTTAGCTGTGTTCAGAGGGTTCAAATTTCAAATAATTGTAAAAAACGGAAAAATTGGTCAATTCGTTTGCAGTTTTTGCTAAAACTAATTTTTAAATCAGCAGTTTTCTTGATCAAGCAGTGTTTTCTTGAAAAAAATTTTTAAAGATAAATTTTACAAAATGCCGATAGAGGGCGCCTTACACTTTGGAGTAGCGTAGAACTATTTTTAACTGTTATTTTTTTAATCTCATTAAATGCTTTCAAATGCCTAGACATAAATTTTGGGCTGAAATTCTGAATCGTTGGGAGTGTTTAAGTAGCGCAAAAATTGAATTGTGCTCGAGGAGGAAAGAGGGTTAAATTTTAACTCTTGAACACATTTCAGTTTGCGCTTCTTAACTCCTCATACCGATTCAGGATTTGAGCTCAAAATTTAAGTTTAAATCTAAGCTTCCGAGAACATTTAAAAGTCTTTTGCAAGCATTTAATTAGAAACAAAAAATAAGGGTTAAAATGAATTGTTGGTTACTCTGGAGTTTAAGGCGTCGTCTGACGGAATTTTTTGAGATTTATCTTTAAAAATTATGTTCAAGAAGATAATTGACTTAAAGATTAATTTTATTTTAAACCGCAAACGAATCGACCAATTTTTCCATTATCTGTAATTAATTTAAATTTAAACCTCTTCCTCCCCCTTGAACACAGTTCAGTTTGTGCTACTTAACCACTCCCAATTATTCAGATTTTGAGCTCAAAATTTAAGTTTAAGTCTAAGCTTACGAAAGCATTTAATAAGATGCTAAAAATAACGGCAAAAAATAGTTGTTCGTTACTCCAAAGTCTAAAGCGCCCTCTATCGGCATTTTTTGAAATTTATCTTTATAATTTATTTTCACGAAAATACCTAAATAAAGAATAGTTTTAGTGAAAACCGCAAATCAATCGACCAATTTTTCCGTTTTATATAATCATTTGAAATTTGAACCCTCTGAACACAGCTCAGTTTGTGTTACTTAACCACTCCCAACTACAGATTTTGAGCTCAAAATTTAAGTTTGAGGCTAAGCTTACGAAAACATTTAATGAAATGCAAAAAATACCGGCCAAAAATAGTTGTTTGTTACTCCAAAGTCTAAAGCGCCCTCTATCGGCATTTTTTGAAATTTACCTTTATAATTTAATTTCAAGAAAATGCCGACATAAAGAATAATTTTAGTGAAAACCGCAAATCAATCGACCGATTTTCCGTTTTTTATGTTTAGTTGACATTTTGGTCCCTAAACTTTAATGGCGGCTATCTCCTTAGGGAAACGTTTTGGACCCTTGGTCTCCTATTTAATATTGTTTGTCTTGATGTGTACTATCACCTCTCTTTTATTGTAAAGAAAATTTGGAATCACCCTGTATATAAATATATTTGCTTGATTTAAAATTCAATTTATATATATATTTTAAATATTTAAATTCAGAGTTTTTCGAATTTTCTTCATTTTTTAACATGCACGAGAGAAACAAAAATCATATTAAATGTGGAATCTCATTCAAATAAAAATCCATGCGCAGTTTTATGTAGTTTATTCAAATGAATCTAGAAAAAAAATCGAAACAAAAAAATTCTTAAATCGTAATACTAATAATATATATTCTACATAAAAATATAAGAATTTATATTATAAAAACATTTTGCTTCTAAGACGTTGTATAATAACAAAAACATTTAAAATATATTAAAACATTTTTATTTACATGTTTCAACTCAAAAAATAATAGAGTCATCCTCAGAATGTAAATAGAAAAATAAAAATTACAAATACAATGAACGTGAAAATCGGAATAAAGAGTTATTGAAAATAAATAAATTAAATGTATCACGCGCTTTTTAATTTGATATTGTCCTTGGTCTAGTTAAATAAGTACCGTGTAAATTGTCTAACCATTCAATCCATATATTTGGTATACGAAATGACAGTGTATCGTTACAAATATGTGAACTATTTAAATAAATTTCAATTGATTCTCTTATGAATAATTTTAAATAAAAATTAGACCTATATATTAATTTACTCTCATTAAAAAGTATGTTGATGTTTTCTTTTTGATTTAACCTGGATAGAGCGGTTTTCTTTTAGTTAAATTTTATATCTGTTATATGTTCTTTACGTCTGATTTTAAATTTTGTGTGATTTTAATGAGAGTAAATTAATATATAGGTCTAATTTTTACTTAAAATTATTCATAAGAGAATCAATTGAAATTTATTTAAATAGTTCACATATTTGTAACGATACACTGTCATTTCGCATCCCAAATATATGGATTGAATGGTTAGACAATTTACACGGTAATTATTTAACTAGACAAAGGACAATATCAAATTAAAAAGCGCGTGATACATTTAATTTATTTATTTTCAATAACTCTTTATTCCGATTTTCACGTTCATTGTATTTGTAATTTTTATTTTTCTATTTACATTCTGAGGATGACTCTATTATTTTTTGAGTTGAAACATGTAAATAAAAATGTTTTAATATATTTTAAATGTTTTTGTTACTATACAACGTCTTAGAAGCAAAATGTTTTTATAATATAAATTCTTATATTTTTATGCAGAATATATATTATTAGTATTACGATTTAGTTATTAGTGGACGTAATCAAGACGTTTTTATTATTATTTTTCACATTCAAAAAAATTCTTATTTATAAAAGTTGTAGAAATTTTTAAAAAGTTATCTTTTTTAAAGGAAAATTAAATTTAAGTAAAATAGACTGTTCTACAAGATTATTTATTATTATTTAATTTTTAGTATTAAGTACTGAGCCACCATGTATATTACAGTAATTGAAGAATGAAAAAATATATTTTATTTATTCAGTTTCGTGTTGAAATTTTGCCATTCATCAAAAACAGATAAAACTCTTGGATATTGTAAGAAAGCTTTTTTTATTGACGTCCTGTGTGACTGACGTAATTGATTGACCCCTTAAAATATTCTTAAGTCACATCTTTCTATTTTCATTACCTTTCGTATTGATGAACTTTATAAGTCTTCGGAAAATAGAATAATAATTCAACTTTCATTTCCTGACCATGACCGGATATTTCTCCTAACATCCGTTGGGGAAAGATTCTAGTGGAGGTCACAACTCCATTTTATGATCACCTGTATTTTAATATATTTATTGATTATTGTGTATCATCAGAAATTGTTTATTAGATTCATATATTAAATATATTTTTAAACATTAAGCTTCAAATTTAAAGAACAGCTGTCCAAACTAACATTTTTTTTTAATTTTATATGATATATTTATTTCTTAAAGAAAATGGGAAAGGAAAATATTTGTAAACGCACTGACTGTAATAATAAGATCATTTTGAGGGAAGGCAGCTATAATTTCTTAGATTGTTTAACCTCATTTTGACTTCTAAATTATGTCAAATAGTAAAATGCATCATCAATGATCATGTTTCTATATTTTGCGGGATATCTACTCTCTGAAACTTTCACCTGATGCTGAGAGACGATAGTTGCTATAAAAATATTGTTCTGTTTTTTAATCACGATATGAAAAGCAAAAGTATATTTTCTTCTGTAGATTTTCACCGTCATTTAATATATCTCGCTTATCTATTAAGCTATTTTTAAAGAAATTACACCTAAAGTAATTTTACTTAACATTATATTTACAGAATTGAAATGTAGGAACTTATATAAATTAGAAATGCTTTAAAACATTCTTCATTCAGTATTGTGTTATACTTTTACTAGACTTTAGTGACAGATAACTATTTCCTTTAAAAAGACAGTTTGTCTTATAAATAATTTTTTATTACTTCTGTTTTCGTCGTTATTTCATCTGTCTTTACAAGAATAAACTATTGGATTCGTGAAAATTTTCTAAATTCGGTTTTCGATCGATTTACAAGTTTTAGAGGTCAGAAAACCCCCAAAACATGTTTTACAAAATGTCTGTGTCTGAGTCTGTCTGTCAGACAGTATGTGAAAAAAAATTGTGGCCACTCTATTTAAAGAGCCAAATGAACGTAATTTCAGAAAACTTAGATTTTAAAGGATCAATGTCCAAGTAAAACTATATTTTAAAAATATATACAGGGTGTATCTAAACTACTGGGCAAAACTTTAAGGGGTGATAGTACACTTCAAGAAAAATAATACTAAATGGGAAACTAAGGGTCCCAAACGTCTTCCGAAGGAGATAGACGCCATCAAAGTTTAGGGACAAAATTTGAAATGATTATAAAAAACGGGAAAATTGATCGATTCGTTTGCGGTTTTCACTAAAACTATTCTTTATGTCAGTATTGTCTTGGAAATAAATTATAAAGATAAATTTCCAAAAATGCCGATAGAGAGCTCTTTAGACTTTGGAGTAACGAACAAGTATTTTTTACCTTTATTTTTTGCATCTCATTAATTTTTTTTTCAATGGGAGTGGGTAGGTTCAAATTTCAAATGATTATAAAAAACAGAAAAAATGGTCAATTGGTTTGCGGTTTTCACTAAAATTATTCTTTATGTCAGTATTGTCTTAAAAATAAATTATACAGATAAATTTTTAAAAATGTCTGTAGAGGACGCTTTAGACTTTGGAGTAACGTACAACTATTTGTTACCGTTATTTTTTGCATCGCATTAAATTTTTTTAGAAGCTTAGACATAAACTTAAATATTGAGTAGAAAATCCGAATCGTTGAGAGTGGTTAAGTAGCGCAAACTGAACTGTCTTCAATGGGGCTGGTGAGGTTCAAATTTCAAATGATTATAGAAAACGCAAAACTGGTCGATTTGTTTGCGGTTTTCTATAAAACCATTCTTTATGTGAGTATTTCCGTGAAAATAAATTTTAAAGATAAATGTCATTGAAATTTCGTTAGAGGGCGCCTTAAACTTTAGAGTAACCAACAACTATTTTTAACCGTTATTTTTTTTATCTAAATAAATGTCTCAAAGGCTTAGACTTAAATTTTGCGCTCAAAATCTGAATCGTTGTGAGTAATTAAGTAACGAAAATTCAACTGTGTTGGTAGGGTGGGCAGGGTAACATTTCAACTCCTGAACACAGTTCAGTTTGCTCTTCTTAACCCCTCCAACGATTCAGAATTTTTTGTAAGCATTTAATTAGATACAAAAAATAACAGTTAAAAATTGTTGTTGGTTACTCTAAAGTTTAAGGCGCCCTCTAACGGAATTTTTTGAAATTTATCTTTAAAATTTATTTTCAAGGAAATACTGACATAAAGAATGGTTTTAGAGAAAAACGCAAACGAATCGACCAATTTTTCCGTTATGTATAACTATTTGAAATTTGAACCTTCGCACCCCCATTGAACACAGCTCAGTTTACGCTACTTAACAACTCTCAACAAATTAGATTTTCAGCACAAAATTTCAGTTTATGTCTAAGCTTCTAAAAAAAATTAATTAGATGCAAAAAATGACGGTAAAAAATAGTTTTACGTTACTCCAAAGTCTAAAGCACCCTCTATCGACATTTTTTGAAATTTATCTTTATAATTTATTTTCAAAACAATACTGACATAAAGAATAGTTTTAGTGAAAACTGCAAATCAATTGACCAGTTATTATGTTTTTTATAATCGTTTGAAATTTGAACCTGCCCTTTCCCGTTGAGCACAGTTCAGTTTGCGCTATTTAACCACAGATTTCGAGCTCAAATTTTTATGTCTAAACTTCTAAAAAAAGTTAATGCGATGCAAAAAACAACGGTAAAAAATAGTTGTTCGTTACTCCAAAGTTTAAAGCGCCCTCTATCGGTATTTTTTGAAATTGTTCTTTATAATTTATTTTTAAGACAATACTGACATAAAGAATAGTTTTTGTGAAAACCGCAAACGAATTGACCAATTTTTTTCCGTTTTTTATAATCATTTTAAATTTTAGACCCTAAACTTTGATGGTGCCTATCTCCTTCGGAAGATGTTTGGGACTTTTAGTTTCCCATTTATTATTATTTTTCTTGATGTGTACTATCACCCCTTAAAGTTTTGCCGAGTATTTTAGATACACCCTTTATAACTGCATATTTAATTTTAAAAAAATTACAGAAATTTGAATTCTTTAAAACCCCACCATTTTTAAAAATGATATTTAAAGCTTTCCAAATGTGTATTATACAAGACTTCGCATGAATTTTCAGGTGCATGAAATAATACTTTTATTTTTTTACTTATATATAAGGTAAAGTGCCGTATTTCGTTCCCAGTAACTTTTAGACTTCAGAAATTTTTAATTTTCAGAGAAAACCTATCAAATTTTGATGTTGCTTAGACTAACGAATCACACATATGGAAACATGGGCAAACGTTGTACAAATATTAACAATACGAAAAATTGTTTTTCCAAAAGTATCTCAATATAAAAAAAATTAAAAAAGTCCCAATGTCGTCCCCCTAAAAAAAAAAAAAAAAAAAAAAAAAAAAAAAATCAGAAAAGCTGAGGTTTGTCCTATAATTAAATATAAATTTATTTCAAAATAAATAATTAACTTAATTTATCGTAATTTAGGCTACAAAGAAATGTACACTGTAAAAAAAAAAAAAAAATCAACCATTATCTTCTTCCTAAAGGAAAAGTTTCCATTACGATACGGAAAACCAACGATCAGAAAAAGAACCTAAACGGTTATGGAAAATTTTCTTATCATCAGAATGATAAACTATTTGAATCAGATAGTTTTCCGAATTTCGGAATCTAGTATTCGTTGACTATTCTGCGCAGGCCCAGCGACGTGTGATTAAAGAAGGTATCACGTGATTTAACAGAAAACAGAACAGAAGAAGGTTGTTTTTATTTGTGCTTGCATGAACCGTCTCCATTTTGTTGAAGATGGAAGTTTTATTTTCTAAATCCAGTTGCGTTTCTTCTGAATTGGTAAGTACTAATATTTATGTACTTTAATAACTTTGCATATTATTAACTCCATGTTTATATTTGGGTATATGTAGAAATTTTTGTATATATTCTTAGTATTGGGGGTTTGATTGCAAAATTTAAAAAAAAAAAAGATAGAAAGCGAGAAAGGTTTAGCGAGGAACGAGATAAAGAAAGAAATGGACATGACAAGGCGGTATGCAAATATAATGTTATCATTTTAGAAAACGGGGAGGGGGGAGTGACATATGATATCCTAAGATATTTTTAGGGGGAGAGAGGGGTTATCTTTTGATATCGATATCATTTTTGATTAACTCAAAATTATCTCTTTTTATTTGTAACATGATTTTTTGGTACAAAATAATATGTTTAACTTACCCATCATACGTAGTATAGGGTAAGTCTTGCAATAGTTTTGAAAGTCGATTTTTTTCCTTACGAATTTACACGTTTTAGACACTGGAGATTCCGAAAAACATATATTTAGAAAAAAAATTGCCGTATGTCCGTCTGTCTGTCTGTCTTTAAACGCTCCATCTCCCGAACAAATCAAGACAGATACTTGAAATTTTGTATGTAGTTAGTATGTAAGAATGGAGCAAAGTCTATTTAATATCAGTGACCTAGATTATCTGGAAAAAAATTTTTCGGATCAGAGCCGTAGCTAAGGGTTTACTATGGGCGGCTCAGCCCCACCCCCTAAAATATTTTGATCCTCTCTCCCCTGGAAAAGATTCCAAGGCCTCTCAATGAATTTCTGTACCGAAAATTCCAAGGAAATGCTGTTCAAAAATCTCATTTAGTTTTGAGGACCTTTTCACAGTTTTGCAAAATTTCTAAATTGTATCTAAAATAAGTATTTCAACACTCATTTATCGTATTTGCACATACGAAGCGAACATGATGTTTAATATACTAGTTATGTACTCAAATTTTTCATCATCATATGTTTTTCATCATATGTTTCTTTTGAGTTTTTCTTAGCATAAAATGAAGTTATTACAAACAATTTAATAATAAACATAGCACCTACATTGTGAATATGCACTAATTTATCTTTCTGGGGCTGAGGGAGAGAAAAAAATTATGAGCCCCCACCACATTCTCTTGAGCCCCCCCCCCCCCCCATTGTTCACTACTAGCTACAGCCCTGTTTCGGACTCTCGAAAAATTCGTTCTGATGAAAGGTATATAAAATTTTTCGAAATTTGTTATTTTAAGAAGTGGACATTAAAGACAATAATGAAGTCTATCGGATAATTTAGTTGCCGAGATATTTGTAATCCTGTTTTCCACGTTCTTCGATTTTCATGACCTTGTATTTTATTCAAATTTCAATTTAAAGAAGATTTTAATTGGGAATGAGACGTTTAATCCGACTCAGTAAACTGTTAGTTAATATGATTAAATTTTTTGGAGTTATAAGGATGTTTCTTTTATGCAATTCGGTACTACTTGAGTAAGTTGGCGTTTTACATAATTTGTCGAAATTGATTCATCAGCAATTAATTAATAAAGCATTGCTTTGTATATTAAAAATATTTAAATATACGTTTAAATTTGTTTTTTGGAATTGCAATACATTTTATAAATAATTTACACATGTTTTATTTTCCTATATTATATTATGTACTAGCTGAGCCACCCGGCGTTCCCCGGGCACATAATAATATTCTTAATTAAATCTGAAATTTGTACTACAAGATCTCAAAGGAAAAAAAAAATCGCGAAACGAATCCCGGCTGCCTGCGGTACCGTTTAGCAGAAGTGCTTCGCACACACGGCAAAAGAAAAAAAAAAAGAAGAAGAAGAAGGGGGGAGTTTTGGCATCTTTTAGTTTCATATTCCAGAACCAGGGGGCGAAGTTTTTTCTTAACAAAACTGTTTGTAAAATTAAGAAAGATATTTGATGAAATTATTATTCGAAAATAGGAGTAAGCAGACTTTTAAAATTTCATATTAAGTAAGTATTATTTATCCCAGAGCTCTGAAAAATTCGCATCTAAAACGGTACAGTTTTAAATGTTTGATCACGTTCTCCCTAAAATAATAATCCCCCCCCCCTTTTGCACATAATCTGACGTCCCCTACTCTTTACTATCTATATTATGTGTTTTAAACTATCTGCAAGTTTTATATTTAATAAGTAATATTTATCTCAGTGCTTAGTGACTTATGACTTATTATTTGACGCATTTGAAATGGTAGAAAACGATACCATTTTAAATATTTGACCGCTCCCTCTAAAAAATCCTCTCGCCCTATATTTCATGTTCGATACTCTTTAAAATATTTAGTTTATCTGAAAGCTTCAAAAGGTTTTGTGGGGTTTTTTGTTTTTTAATTTTAATTATTTTTTTTAAATCGACTTTTTTATAAAAAAAATCGGATTCTTATAAATTTAGATATTATTAAACAGCGTTTAAAGATATTGTTCGATGCATAACTTTAAAATCTCTAAATGGTGGAGTTTTAAAAATTCGGCAGCGTATCAAAGAATCATAATATAAAAACCATTTGTGGTTTCGAACTTATTTTAAATAGAGTAAGTCATCCAAGTAACGAATTAATAATTACTATATAAGGTTGTAATTGAGCGACTGAGAAGAAATTTACATATTTAAAATCAGCGAAAAATTCTTCATCTGAATTGATAAAAATTTAATTTATAAATTTAACATTCGAAAATACTTACAGGTCGTCTAAATATGCCACTACTATCTGACGCCCAGCTGTCTGCAGACACCTGCTCTCGTTCAAAAAGATTTATCGAAATTATTTCTTTGAATGGAAATAAAATGAAATTTTATAAATGGATTTTTACGGATTTTTTAACTATTTACAGGATTATGAAAATAATATTTAGAATTTCTGAAAGTGGAATTTTTTCTGCATATAGGCTGTTTAATTTTTGAGTTTTTAGGGACAGAAGAACTTAAAATACAGCTCTTTATTAAAAAGCCTAGTACATTCATCGCCATGGCAACCCTGTATTTACATTAACCCTTTTCCTTTTCTTTGAGTTTTCGAAGAAATATTCTGTGGTTTGATAAAAATCAATGCTCTTATTGAATTATGAGTACTTTTCCTTTCTTCTAATTTGGGGATTTTAAGAATTTCATTTGAATTTTCGGAACGGAGATTCAATTAGTGACCTTGGAATCTTTTCAAGGGGGGCTCAAAATATTTTAGGGGGGCTGAGCCACCCCTAGCGCACCCTTAGCTACAGCCCCGATTCTGTTATACAATGATATAAACTAGATTGAAGTGAAAAAACTTTTTTAAACACCATAAAATAAGTTAACTGCGCAAGGCCTTTCGAAAGAACTTAGTCTTTCTTCGTCAGGCGCAAAAAAAGACGTGTGTCTACAATGAATGTAGCGGCACGACTGAAGGGGAATGCGGGAAGAAGAGGGAGCAAGCAGAAGGAACAGCCAATAGGAAAGTAGAAGGCAACAGCCAATCACGGAAGAGCATACATTACATTTTATACATTGATATAAACTAGATCTGATTAGTTTTTGATGCATATCGCTCAACAAGTAGCGCTGCTATTCTGCTTTATTCACAGTTACCACAGTAACCATATCTCAAGAACTATTGCATGGATTTTCATAAAACTTAAGATTTAGTTAGTACTTGATATAACATGGTCTTGATTACGTTTTGGTGCAAATCGTTCAATAGCTGGCATTGCCATGGTGCTTTATTCGTGTTTATTGTAGTAGCACTATCACAAGAACTAATGCACGGAATTTCACAAAACTTTAGATTATGTCAAACCTTGATATAAACTATATTTGATAAGTTTTTTGAGTGTATCTCGCAACATTTCGCTCTATTATGCTGCATTACTTACAATTTCTACAATAGCCGTATCTCAAAAACCAGAGCATGCATTTTCATAAGACTTTATATTTAATTAGTACTTGATATACAATGGAGCTGATGACGTTTTGTAGCAAATCGCTCGACAGGTGGAGCTGCCACGGTGTATTATTTCTGATCATCACAATAGCTCTATCTCAAGAACTAATGCACGAAATTTTCAAATACTTCAGATTCAGTTACTCCCTGGCAGTGTTGTTTAGTGTTTGGTGTAAATCGCCCTACAGATAGCGCTGCTATGCTATATTTTTCATGATTTCACATTAAATGTATCTTAAAAACTAATGCATGGATTTTCATCAAACTTCAGATTCAATTAGTAACTGAAAAAAAAAAACCTGATTAGTTTTGGTGTACATTACCCAACATGTGGCGCTGTTTTGCAGATTTATTTTTTAGATTTTGCAATAGCTCTATCTCGAAATTTTAACTTTTTCATCGGGCCGGGCCTATATATATATATTTTACTGGTCTGGCCGAACTTTCAATTCTTGTATCGGGCCGGGCCGAATTGTTATTGCATATAAATTATACATCCTAAATAACATTTCCTCTGGTTAACGTTTATTAAATCATAATATCAATTACCCATAAAATTTAAAATTGACTGTTGATAATGCAATCAGGTTTGAGTCAAGCCTGTTGTCACCACAAGACCATACTTAATAAAGGATATTGAGCCAATTAACTTAGGTATTCTTATCAAATTGACACTTTCTCCAACTAATGGAAGATAGCCTAAAGACTTAAAAGTGCTCGTGTGCTTTTCAAGAGTTTAGTTTTTTTTCAAACATATGTGCCTTATCAACAGATCCAGCGTGTCAGCAAGAAAAACATTATCTCTTGGGGCCTCTGGTGGACTCGCTACCAATTACTTTGTATCTTCCAAATGGCAAATTGAATTTTTAGTTCAAGAAGTGAGGCCCCGAGTCAAATTATTTTACTAAAGCTGTTAAGAGTCTTTCAGCAGTGAATTAAAACAATTTCAACCCTATTTAGGTCGGAAAAGAACAGTGTAATGGCCCATGTTTTACAGGCATAGTTTACCAATATTTTACGTTATAAATAAAAATATTATCTTATGACAAATGTAGGATATAAATATTTATATAAAATCAACATTTTAACTGGATGTAGTTTTGGTATCTAAGAATCATAATCCGTCCAAACGTATCGAAATTTGTAGGAATTGCTACCTTCCGAATGGCTGCTATAGGTAACTTCTTATTTTCTTTATTAAATGGAAATTATATGTCTTTATATAACTATGTATCTATGAATACCTGTAACTAGTAAATTATTAATAAATTACCCCTTTTTATTTCGATCTTCTTTGTTTTTTAGGCCCTTTCTCCATTTATTTTATTTTCCAGTTAAATAATGACCACCGTAAGAGCCAGAGGATATTTCACTGGAGACGGAGAGCCCTTTGGCCAATTTCCCATTACCACAGTCTCCCTCCCCGGGAAAACTTTTTCCGACTCCTTCATGAGACATATCATTCGATAGTTATTTTATCACAATTTTATGTTATGAGCTTCCTGTTCTCCTAAATTTACCTTTCCCTCAAAGGATACTTTTGCAACTTAATAAATAAAACTATGTATTACAAAGGTTCAATACGATTTTATTAAAATTTTCCCATTATATGATTAACTGTTGGTCTTTAAAACTTAAAAACCAGAAAATGTTAATTATTTGTAAAAACAGGAAAAAGCCCCTGAGATCTTTAGCTTTAAAATATGTGTTAGCGATTGAAAGATTTCAGGAGTCTTTCCTATTTTTACAAATGATTTTTAACATCTTTTGGTTTTTAAGTTTAAAAAACCAGTTAATTTTATAACGGGAAAATTTCAATAAAATCGTATTGCACCTTTTAAGTAAGTAGTTATATTCTTCGTAAATGAAACGCAAGGTGATAAGTGTCATTCCACTCGGAGCTCGATTTGAGTTTTATGTTTTTCAAGTACACTTTTGTAACTTTTTCTGATCTCTAGATCTGATATATCATTGGACGATATTTGACCATTCTTTCATAATATATATTTCCCTTCCCCACTAATTTAACAATGCAGTTTGTATTCAGTTTTGAGTGTATATTTTCATTTTTCCTAGTGTTTCATGAAAAAAAAATAATGGTTAAAAATATATACTATTTCGTTATATAAAGAACATGGTATTGCACTGCAATTTAAAATTATCTTTTTATTATTTTTTTTTTAGGTATTGCTGTACGGAAGTCTTAGTCACAGGACTGTTCTATGCACTCTAGCAAATGATTTTATAAAACTTTTAATTTTATAAATCTTAAAATTATTGAGGGAAGAGATTTTTCCCCAAAAACCTCTTTACTGATTGAAAATGTTTAACTATTTCTGTATGTACATATTTCTTAATGTGTGAGGTGTTTTAATAAAAATTTTAATTTCTGCTTACTTATTAATCTTAACCCTTTTTTGATCATGAATAATTAATAAAACTGAAAATTCAAAAATAAAAAACCTGACTAGAAAATGAACAATAATAATATTATTATTATTAATTATTATTATTGTGGAGAATATGTTTTCTCCTAATAAGGACATGCTGCTTTAATAAAATGAAAAACATAATTGAATGCAAGACTAAACAGAGTCTTTCGACAGTTTTTCTACACAATAATTTCAGCAATCTTTAATATAGAAAAAATGATTAACATTTTTCCTTGCTATTAATTTTTTTTCGTTTATTTAGAAATAAATATGTATATATTTTTATATAAACAAAATTCTGTTTTTAAAAGAAAAGCTGTTTAAAGTTTGTTTGAAAATAACAATAATGTATTTTAACTTTCTACCCTCTGTAAAATTATCCATATTCTAAAATAAAATTGTGTGCAATTTAAGGATAAAATGCAGTAGATATTAGCATGGAAGAAATTAATGTGATACTAATAGATTCAAAAGAGGGTAGAAAAATCATATATTCATATATTCTTTCATTTCACAGGGAAAAGAAATATAATTTAGATGACGTATGGTGGCTGAATGTGACATCAAAAAAGTAACCCTAAAATTCGACACATTTGGCTGAATGCAACTATGTGTTTAGATGCGTCTGTCAATTCGAACTCGTATTTCTTTGTTTTTGTTTTTATCATTAGAAATTATTATCGTTTAAAATGTTTAAGCATAACAAGGACACTTTTCAATTTAGAGAAATGCACAAATCAAGGAATCCAATGCCTTTTCAAAACGTTTGTTTTGTTTGGACCAAATGAGGGCATTAAAATTTGAGCGATAATCTATTTCGCGTGGCAAACTGTTTTTACGGCATTCTGAATCTCTATTCTTTCTCTTAATTCTGTGATTCCACTCATTATTTAACCCTTTCCGGCACAGTGTGCCCATTCTGGGGCACCTAATTTTAATTCCAAACTTGCAAACGGCACCAATAAATATTTGAACAAAATTTTGCTTTTGCCATGAAAGCTTAAATTAAGGAATTCTTAATTTCTAAAAAAAATCGTTTTTAAATTTGGGTGACAGTTGATAATTTCTCATTTTAATCCGTGCCGGAAAGTGTTAATCAGATGCAAGAATTTGCAAAGAAAAAATGGTGTTTTTTTATTTACATAATTGGATGTAGAAATTTTATAAATAATTAAGTCTTATTTTAGAATATTAGTGATAAAAAAGCATTAGTGATGAATTTTTTTTGTGAATTTCAAAGTATTATAATTTGTATAACAATATTTTTCTAAGCTTAGGAAATATGACTTTTTTAAACTAAAAAATCGCACATAGATTAAAAAAAAAAAAAAAAAAAAAAGTGTGAAGCATGTTTTGAAATAATAATAATAATATTCGCATATATTTTGATGAAGACATGTAAGCGTTTAACTTAGATTTACCGTACAGCAAATAAGTTTTAATCTCAATTCTTGCATATAAGTTAATTGGTTATACATAGATTTTTAATTAAATTTTATATAAAAAAGCCTTTTTTGTGTTCAGTTTTTTAATTAAATTATAATAACGTGCATTTACGTTCATTTTAAAGGTTAGTTAATTAAAAATTAACAATTGAAGATTTGTTTCTTTCAGCTGCATCAGTGTTATTCTACTTTAATAACATTTGCATTTGTATGTTTAAAATGTGTAATTAAATTTCACTTTATTACCGTAATTTCCGGCGTATAATCCGCGGATCGAACAATTCTTTCTGGACCCAGAAATTTTATCCAGTTATAGAAGCCAAATATTTACAGCGATTTAAAAAGTTAAATTTTATTTAAAAAAATTTCTGGGTCGAAAAATAATTGTTTGTTCCGCGGATTATACTCAGGAAATTACGGTACATGAAAAAATTCTCATCTAAAACAAATATGTATTAAAATTATGATGCAAATTCAGAAAATATAAGTTAAGATGATTTATAGAACTAAAATGAAAAAGCTCAGAATTTTATTTAAATCATTTTCATTAACGAAAATGTTTTTTACCACAAAATAATTTACTCCATAAAGTGACTTATTTATACGATAACTGCTGAAATAAACAACTGGAGGCAAGTACATTAAAAGAGCGAATATGCATGTCAGACATCTGAAGGTCTAATGCATCCTCTCCTTTGACATTATCATTCTTTAGGACGTTAAAAATTATTTAAATACAAGGTGGTTGTATTAAAAATATTCTCAAAATTTAAAAACCAAAGGTTTTATAATAAGATTTCAATTTTACCATTAATAACCTAACTTGTTTCAGTAAATTGAAAATAAAATTAAAAAATGCACCAATTTGAAATTTCAATAAAGCATGACAATACAAGAACCGACCGCAAAAAACCGTATATTATCGAGCACAATAAAAAATCTTTTATTTTATGGAAGAGTAATAATAGAGGAATCTAATCATCCATGTCTGTCGGTTGCGAAGTGGTGCATAAGCCGAAGGCTTAACATTGTGTTTTCCTACACCCAGTTTTCTATGTTTTTAGATTTTTGACTGTAGGACAAATACAATGCTAAACCTATGAGTCAACCACTAGTGGTATCAATTTTTGGCTTATGCACCACTTCACGTCCGGCAGACATGGATCATAAGATTCCTCTATTACTACTCTTCCATAAAATAAAGGATTTTTTCTGGTGCTCGATGACGCAGGGTTTTGTACGGTCGGCTCTTGGAATATGAGGGGGGAAAATTGAAATTCCCATTCTTCCGAGAATTTTTCTTTTTCATTCAGTGGTGAAAAAGAAAGTCATATTTATTCTGAAATTGTAACAAACGTCAAAATTTTCGATATAACACCTAATTATGCCACTATATTTGGCCTTTTTCTACATAAATGCTCTCTGTGATACCATAGAAGCAGGAAGTCACTCTGTTTAGTAGTTTAGGAACTATGCACACTTGCAACTACTGTTACATTTATCTGTAATCAATGTAAAACGAACTGCAATTTGAATAATTATACGAGGAGGAGTCTGAAACTAAGTTTCCCATGTCGACTGTGGTCAGAGTTGTGTATAAAAGTCAAAAAATAGAATGTGACATTAAATATAAGACCTATATTTATTTTTTTTTTTCAAATTACCAAGTACATTTAGACATTTGTCATACCGCTTGATAAGTTTCAAAAAGCCCTCGAGGAAAAACTAAGGGTTTCATATACGGAAAAAACCTTTAATGGCTTGTCCGTTTGCAATGCCCAGAAAAACTGGAGGGTATTTTGCAGCTTATCAAGCGGTATGCAAATGTCTCAACATGCTTGGTATTTATGTTAACAAATAAAGTTGCATCGTATCTTTCATGTCTATTTATATTGTTTGACTTTCATGCACACCTCTGTCCACAGACACCAGGGGAAATTTATTTGCGGACTCCCCCTCGTATAAGCATAACTCATACACTACTTACTTGGAATATGCATATTTCAAGTTTCTAGAAATATATTTCTATTATAAACTTGCAGATTTAAAATCTTCATATTACTGTTTTTTCCGCGATTTATTTAAAAAATGCGGGTTTTTTTCTCTAAAAATAGAACTAAAAATGAGATTATATATATATATATATTTATATTAACTGTAATCTCTCTTTTATAAATCCTGAGTTACTAGTTATTCTGTCTAGTGGTTTTTGAATTACACTGAAAAAACGATCCAAATTGCAATCTATTTAGAATCAATTACAAATTAATTTAACATTTGGAGTTCTAAATTTTCTCCATAATCTTTAAACTACTTGGAATCAAGTGACTGCCCATTTGGAATGTTAGAGTAAAATTTACCAAAAAAAGTAAAAAAATATCAATAGGGGCACAAAACTTTTTAGGCAAGTAAGAACATGTCAGAGACGAAAAGGTTTGTTTTGGACACGATTTTGATTTCCTTTTTTCTTATTTGAATGTATATATATATATATATATATACATGATACATATACACTCATTCAGAATTACAAAAAGAAAAAAAATGCATATTATGCGTTTTACGAGCATAAAATCCGTTTCACTAATGTATTTGTAATTATGTTTAAAAACTTTTTTAGAAAATTGTTTAATGTATCACTTGAATTAATTATCCTTCTTTATAAAATTACTTATAATCATAAATCAAAATACATTTTAGCATAATTATATTTTTTGAAAAACAAATTAAAAAAGCACTAACAATTTATCTATAAAAATCTTTATGTCCTAAATAAAATAGTTATATTTAAATTAAACTGATTCTTCTTATACTTGTGACAAAATAAAATTTCAATATGATAATACATTGACAAATTGGACCATTGTAATGCAAAATGTACCAATATTTTATTGTCTCAAAAGATTTAAAATATTAGATTTTGTTTGTCATTTATTTGTAATTACGATTGTGTGTATATGTATTAAAATACAGGTTGATTACAAATGAATATGCAAACTTTTCAAGTTTGTTAAAAAAAGAAAGTATACAATCTTTTGTTCTTCAACCGAAATAAAAGATAACAGTTGGAAGTTTAAATTCAACACAGTTATAAGTGTTCGACTCCCTTCAGAAACACGAATGGTATCTAGACCGTATGACCTCATCCCCCACATTTTCAGCCTATCAGGTGTGACTAGAGTGTTTAAATTGGAAATTTCAAATCAATTAAATTTAAACTTTCAACTACTTTTTTTTATTTCCGATGAAAAACGTGTATTATTTTCTGTTATATCCCTGTAAAATTGAGATAGGGTATTTATTTTTAATCACCTTGTATTTCGTAGCATTAAAAGTGAGATAAAAGGAAATCAAAAGAAACGAATCAAGTAAAAATTTCTTCTGTACAATGTTTTTACACTGTTGAAAGCTTGTAATAAACTACTCAGGAAATTTGACCGTTTTTACAAAAGACAATTAAACAACAGTAATTTAACTCTATTTTGATCATAGTGTGATAAGTATAAAGTTAAATTACCGTTATGGAACTTTTTTCTGTAACAAGGATAAAATTGCTGGACTGCTTGTTGCAAATTTCTAACAGAGTTAGTCTTTCTGGGATTATATAAGACTGCATAAAAATCGTTTTCTCTTTTAGATGCACAAAAATTTTTATGCTTTTTAAGAATCTAAATCTTTACTGAACATATTCTGAAACCTTTTATGAGTCTGGGAACTTTTAGTGTATTAAAGATTTAAAATTATTCAACATTTAACTTAATAAGCAATATTTATTAAGTATAATTTTAAATCTTTAATACACTAAAAGTTACCAGACTCATAAAAGGCTTCAGAATATGTTCAGTAAAGATTTCGATTCTTAAAAAGCATTAAGTTTTTTGTGCATCTAAAAGAGAAAACGATTTTTATGCAGTCTTATGCAATCCACTCCTCATAAAGAAAGTTTCTTTATTATACTGTAATATTTTCCGATTAAAAAAAATACATTTCCGTAAAGAAAAGAAAAAGATTTTGCTCTCTAGGGGAATTTTTACCTTTTTTCAAGATTAGTTTAATGAACGATGCGGAAAAGTTTCCGTTTTAATAAAGAAAGATTTCCATCTATACTTCCGTTCTACCGAAACTATTCTTAGTGTAACGGGAAAGTTTTCCTTAATTTATAGGAATATATTCTATCATGAGAGAAACGTTTACGTATTGATTCGGAAAAGTTTCCAATTTAAAAAGGAATACTTTCTATATATTCTACCGATCTACCGAGAAATTTCTTTGTGTGAATGGAAAGTTTTCCTTATTTTACAGGAATATATTCTGTTATTACAGATAAGTTTACTGATTGATCCAAAAAACTTTCCGTTTTGAAAAGGAATTCTTTCTGTCTCCACAGAAACTTTTATTTATAAACAAGAAAAGATTTTCATAAGAAACAGGAATTTATTCTGTGTTTAAATAATAGTTTCCGAATCAAGTAGGAAAACTTTCCTGGCAGAAAGGGAAAGATTCCTTTTTCTTCGGATTTTATTCCGTATTGATTCGGAAAAGATTCCTTACCGTAAAGGGCAACTAATTTCCCGTTTCCTACCGGAAACTTTTTCGGATTTTTTTTTACAGTGTACTATTAATGCTAGTAGTAAATAATAGCAACAATAATACCATAAATAATTATCCATCCAAGCATGAGGAACATATAAATTGTGTATTTTTGGCTCCTGAACATGTTTCGTGTGACCATGTGCAGCACTGATGGCACTGAACCAATTGTTCCCTATGTTTATCATGAAAAAAATGCTTCAAGCAAGCAGGGCACTCTTCATCATTGTTGTGACATCGCTTACCTTATCGTCATATGGAATTTTTCCACTGATACGTCATCACTGATATTAGGTAGTTCATGTTTATACTTTTTACACGGTTGATTTTTCCCCTTTTCCTTGAGAGTGGTAGTTGTCAGAAATTATTTTTCAACTGAGCGTTTTTTCTTTGCCTGAGAATTTTTCATTTTTTTTTATGAGGAGATAAATTGATCAATGTTCCTAAATGTCCCGTGGGTAGAAATTGCTGGTGTGATCAATGGCACTTCCCTGATCTCTTAATAAAATGAACTTATTTACAAAATTTGAAGCAAGTCCTCAAGATTAAGGCTATACATATCTACATACAAAATAGTAAGCACATTATTTATCAGGATTTTATAGTGCTGGAAATTTTTCGTAATTTCGTCCTCGGTATGAAAATAAGAATTGAAAGGGGGACGTAATTGGAACAAAGTTACTTCCCAATATGACGCTGCTTCAATTCTTGTAAAATAAACTGAACATTGTAAAACTCACTATATGTTACTGTTAACATCTTACATACTTAGAATTCATGCAATGAATTGACAATAATTACTTAAGATAAAGTGAATATCGTTCTACAAATGACATAGAAAGAACTTAGATCTTCTAAAAATAGGAAATCCGACATTAATAATACACGGATTCTTCTTGGCGAGTGAAATTTTCACTTCTGAATAATTTTATCTTCCGCTCGTTTTGCCTTGCGTCATCAGTAGCGACACTTTCAGAGAAGCGGATAAATGAATGGGGACGAAATATGATAATATATAAATATAACCTTATATAGCGTAAAACGAGAAATCTTACACATTTTCATATACTTTAATTTTTTTTTCAATAACAAAAAATATGAAGGTAATTCCATGCGCATAATTATCACATAATAAAAAACATGTACAAAAATGTTTAAATAACTATTTTATAGAGAAAAAAGCATTGGCATTTTCAAAACATGAAAGTGAAAAAAAATATGAACATGGAAAAAAAAAGACCATTAAAAGTTTAAATTTTTGTGGGTAATTGCGCTGAGTATGTTAACAAAATTCAACTATCTCGTGATATAATTACCGGATGTGTAAAAATCAGGTATCAAAGTATTTACATTTAACATACTTTCATTTAACATTGAAAAAGAAATACTGACCAATTTTAAGATAAACTGTCCTCTTAATATTATGTATAACTAACAAAATTGATGGATTTCTCATAATACTGCTTAAATTACTTTTTTCAAAACAATATTGTTAGCTGTCGAAAAATTGATTTTCCCAAATGTTCTGATGACAGACGAATTATGCAGCGTTCATTGTCTGAAAATTTCCATCTAAAAAAATTAAATTGTTGCGCTACAATCCATTAAGGATCATTGCTACAGTGACCTACACTGTTAAAAATAAAGGTGACAAACTGGTTGACACACCCGCGGGCTTGAAAATGTGTTTGGGGTGCCGTTGGATGTTTCCCGCTAATTAGGGTGCCGCGCAATGCATATCGTTGGAAGATTTCCCCCCCCCCTTAGTCATTTACTCATGCTCTGTGACATATATCCTTGCTCTTCAACTCGCTGTCATTGGTGGATCAACACAAGCAAATTTTTCTTACGTTGACTATCACTGCTACACTCTATCCCAATTTCGTTTAGAACTTCGGATGGCGAACTTTTTTTATATAAAGCAACCTTTGAATTTAAGGACATTTGAACATTTCAGGGAGACTTTGAAGTTGAACTTGATGGCCGAGTGGTTAGAGCGCTGATCTTTTAATCAGACGTTATGGGTTCGAACCCGTTGAGGGCCAAATTCGGTTTGTATATTTTTAATTTTTTTATTATCGGGCACTCTGGATTAAGGGTGCCATCTTTTCACCCTAATTAATGATGCCATTTTGGCTCCTTTAGGGGTGTCACCAGTGAGACAAGCCTTTCACCCTTAAAAGGTGCAATGTGTCACCCTTAGTTTTAACAGTGTACCTTGTAGACTTAACCGAGGGGTGTCATAGGGGTGCTATACAGCATATGTCAAGGTCAGTTGGTCAGCCTAACATGGGAAAATTTCCATAATCATACTTATTTCTATTCATATCCGTTTAGGAGAGGGGAGGATTATGTTAAAACTTTTAAAAATTTTAAAGACTTTATTTTGTCTATCATTGCAGACTGATACCTTACAAAAGTTTAAATTAAAAAATTACGACGACACTTCCGTTCGAAGCAGTTTTATTATAAAATATGTGGAACGATACCTGTGCTAATCGAGGTAAACTTGTATTTTAAAGTCATTTTTCACAAAAAATATTTTTTGACTTTGCTCGCATTTTATTTTTAAATTTAAGTAACGTAAAAATGTAATATTTTGTGTTGTATTGTATTTTATATATTTTTATAGCTCCATTTTATTTTGAATTGTCTGTATAATTAATTTAATTTTTTTTAAATTTTTTATTGAAATCTTATTATAATTTTTGTATTTTATTGTTTCATTGCCTGAAAAATTAATTTCCTTTGTATGTGTGATTAGTCTTCTAGATTGAAATTAAAGTGCAATATTTCACGAATTAATGTATGGAATATTAACTGAATATATTGGATATATTTTTAATAATCCTGTGTGCAATTCATGTATGTCAAATCACTTTTTAGAAATCATTAATTAACGTATTTTAAACTAATTTCTTATTATTTCTTTTAACGTGTATTTACAGAAATACGTAAAAAAAACAAATTTCTAATTATTTCTATTACGTGTATTTATAGGAATACGTAAAGAAAGATTTGTACTATTTTCTGAAAAAAAAAAATCGTTTAACTTGAATAAATATTTAAAGCTCAAAAATGTGTTTTATATTGAGCTAAAGTTAAGTAATTTAGCGTTAATAAAGGGAATCTCCTTCCCAAGGAAACTGTTACCGAAATATAAGAATTTGTGCTAAAGTATTAAATATGCTGCTTATTTTTATGAACGCTACTTATTCTTGTATAAACATACATTTTGCTGCAAATTACGAATCATTCACGAATTTAGTAGAAATATAATTTCGTCAGAACTATTAAACTACTTTGATGTGTCAATCGCAAAACTGTCTTCTATCTCACATGTATATTGTAATATTTCAAAAATCATTTCCACATCTTAATCCTTTAATATCATATTATTTCAAAACTATGCCATGTTTGATTTTCATCTGAAATTTCTGCTTCAGTCAAATAATCGGAGTAAAAACACGTTAATGTGGATTATTGTATTTATTAAAATCATTAATTCTCCCTTACCCTTTTCCGTTATCATCAGCTTTTTGCAAGTAGCCGACTTAGCAGAACGCAAGTTCTCGTCTCTGCACTGGACGATGGACATTAGAACGATAACAGATTTTTTTTCAAATTCAGGAAGACATGCTTGCCATACCCGAAAATTGTCATATCCAAAAATTTTTGTTCAGTTCTATGCAAAACTTCGTACAATTTTTGGTGGTACAATAATGACACAGACATCGGGATTGTAGCGACCCCTTCTGGCGGATTTTTTTCAAAAATTCATGGAACACATACTATCTATAGCCAAACACTTACACAAAAAAATTGGTTCAATTGCTTAACTTCATACACTTTTCGATGGTACAATATTGAAAATGGCAGAAAAATCGCCCCTTTTTTGCGAACTATTTCAAAATTGATGGAATATCTGCTTGTCACAGCCAAAAACATACACAAAAATTTAATTTATTTCTATGCATATCTTCATAAACATTTTGATAATTCAATGGCGACATACGGACACACACACAAACACACTCACAGACAGATAGACATTTTCTAAATGCATTTTTTTTCTGACCCCTAAAACGCGTAAATCCATTGAAAACCGGAAGTCAAAGAAAATTTCGATTACAATACTTTCTTCTATTTAAGATAGAAGAAAGTAAAGAAGGGCTGAAAGTAAATAAAAATTGCAATAGAAATTTTAAATATTCAATCAACATTTCAATTTTAGATATTCTAAAATATCAATGCAAAATATAGAATTTGTAATAAACGTGTTATAAAAACAAAAAATGGAATTTCTGTTAAATTAAATAATGAAAATTAACAGCCTTAGTTATTTACAAAATGATACACATATTAGGAATAAGTCATATTTTTTACCTTTTGGTAATTCATATTTATGAAATGCTCTTAGCGAAAGGAGATTGATCAATGTGGAAATTTACACTATTACAAATCTGCAGCTGTAGCTACATAATCACTCCACCATTTCTATAGATCTCTATTTTGACTAATGACAATGCTCTATCCATCCCTTTGATTAGAACTTTTTAAAAATAAAAATTTGGGCCTCCGTGGCTGAGTGGTTAAGACATCACGCCGCTGATCGTGAGGTTGTGGGTTCGAATCCCACTGGCTCCATTGCACACACTCCTTGTGTGGAGCCCCTGGTTGTATTTCTCTTGTGTTGTAATATTGTGCTATCTCGTCCCTGTATATTGACGATGGCTTATAAGCAGGCTTCATGTCGAGCACACAAGTCAGATGTATGTTGTTCAATATACAAACAAATAAAAATTTTAAAATTCAATTTTTTTTTCTAAGCAGTAGTTCAATTAGAAGCGTTCATTTTTCATGTTGTTCACGACAATTTCGCAAAAAATGCAGGCTTCTAATAGGTCGATCTGTTTTCGTTAATAGCACAAAATCTACTGGATCCCGCCCAATATCTCTTTAGCTGTTAGCAAAATCATATCTTCCAATTAGAAGCCTGCATTTTTGCAAACGTTTCGCTGTTTACTTCAAACCGAGGCTAACGTACAAGACAGGCTACCGAGCTGCATCCCAAGTATCTTATTTTACAGACCGCTAGAATGACGTAGTGCTCTATTCGTGTACCCGCATAGGTGTAGTCAAGTTTCACGTGACTCCTGTGGTCTGTAAAAGAAGATGCACCGCGGTAGCCTGTCTTTCTGTTTAGCCTCACTTCAAACAGTGAAAAGTTTACAAAAATGCAGGCTTCTGATTGGTCAATCTCGTTTCACTAAATAGTAAAAAAATATGAATCATAGCCACTGTTGCAGAGATGCGAGTTCTTTCCAAAATGCGAAATCTTATCAAGATGAATTTTGGTATACACTAAAATGGAAAATCTTCATCGATTCCTACCGACATCAGAAATAGGTGGCAAAAAGCTAAAAATCCACATTTAAAGTACCCTTATGTAAATGAACACAACTGCCTGTGTATCAGGGTCCTTTCTATGCCGAATGCACAAGGAAATTAAAGTGCACTGCTATGTATATCGATACTGTCTTGAGATTCAGGCTCAGTTATCTAGTTAAATATAGGACTGCTTTCAGTTTTCTTCTGACGGAATTCTTCGATATCAAAGTGGTAAAGGCGAGTCTTTGATGTCACAAAATTTTATTCTATGTTAATTTTAATGATATTTATCTTTTATGCTTTTATTACAGATTTATTATATTCAATTTAAAAGATATTTTCCAAAATTCAACAACCTGCATTAGTGCACTAATAAAACATTTTAGAATAATCATTGGAAAATTCAGGGTCTTAGAAGAAGGGGGTGCTACGGCGATTCAGAACAACACCCCCCCCCTAAAATATTTTTGTCCTCCTAGAAAATATTCCAATGTCACTAAATGAATTTCTGTTCCGAAAACTCAAAGGAAATTTAGTTCAAAAGTCTAATTTAATTTTGTGGTCCTTCCACAATTTTGAAGAAATACTAAATTGTAACTAAAGTAAGTGTTTCAACACTTGCTCATGCTACTTACACATATGAAGATAACACGATGTTTAATCTTGCACTAGTTATACACTCAAATGTCTCATCATATTATTATTTTCCTAGCATAAAATGGAGTTATTACAATAGCTTAATAAGAAACATAGTACTTACAATGTGAATATGTACTAATTTATCTTTTTCTGCGTCAGAGAGGGAGAAAAAAATATGTGTCCCTCAGCCATTCTCTTAAGCGCACCCCATAGTTCATTTCTAGCTATGGCCCTGGGTAAATTTCACCAGTAATTGTAATACGATATCACATAAAGGAAGTCCTGAAGATGATACCCTCAGTTAATTTTGAAATGAATTCATCTGAATGCAATAGTTTTTAAAAAACTTAAGATATTAAAAAAAACATAATTTGCAGAACAAATAAAAAAAAATTATTTCCTATACTATTTAAGCCCAAGGAAGGACATATATTAAGATAATTGATTTATTTATTTCGACATTTAATATTAAATTTTGGTAACAAATAAGTTAAACCATTAAAAAATAAAAAGGAAATTCCAACAATATGATACTTAACCACCCTAAATCTTAGATGCAGTTCAAATGAAATCGAAATAAATCTAATTTTTTTTTCTAATCTCTACTTGCAAATATTTGTATTGCAGATTTTGTATTATGTTTACGGTAGATGTAAACAAAATGAATAGGCATTCTAAAAAGCAAATGTTCAAAAAAGTTATAAAAATTAAATTAGTGGCTCAGCACTAAATATTTGTAAGCGACGTTTGTTACTTTTGGAGGTATTTTTTTTTTATTTACTTGCATTTGGATACAAATGTCATGACACGACATTATGACAATGTCACGACATTACGACAAATGTCATGACACGAGGCAGTACTGCCATTTATTCAGAGATCTAATAACTGTAGTAAATGACTAATTTCTGTCGCAAATGAAAAAAACGTAGTTTTATAATTTTGGCTCTTGCCATTATTTACTGCGTACCCCACAAATACTTATCGAGCAATACTACTGATACTCTTATAACAAACATTCGTAACAGTCAAATATATTATCTTTATTCAATTTAACGTTTTATTAAATATGTTGTTCTCATTCACTATTGTATTACATCTTTACTATTCAACAAAAACAAATATAACTCAGTAATAATGATAGAAAACTTTTTCCGTTAATAATCTGTATATCTGACAAAATTTATTGATTCCTTACAATACCCTTTAAATCACATTTTTATATTTTCATTAGCTTCCGTAATGTGAAACTCCATCAATCTTCTGAAGATAGAAGAATTATGCAGCTTCCATTTCCCGACCATTTTCAACCTCACGGTTATTTCTGTAAACATCCGTCAGGAATACATTATCTTGGGATTCTAGTGAAGGTCGCAATCCCATTTTATGAATCCGTATATTCTAATATATTTATTGATTTCTGTGTATCCTGATTTATTGATTATTCGATTCCTATATTAAATGTATTTTTAAGCACTAAGTGCAAATGAAAAGAACAATTGTCCGACTATAAATTTGTCTCTTTCATTTTAATTTGATGCGTTTTAGATTAGAGGTTTTAGAAAGCTAATGAAACATGAGAATAAAATAAATAGATAAAAAGTTTTGATCATGATCATTGTGAAATATTTAATACATCTTCATTTAAATAACTGAGTTTGCACTATTGTTTCAGTTTATAATGTGATTAAAATATATATTTATATGTAGATATTATACAGGGCGTCCCCTTCACAATGGTCTCTAATGCTTAATTCCTAGAATGTTAGTCATCGACATATAGTTCCAATTACAAAATGTTTTAAATACGACAAAGAAATATTTTAAAAGTCATATGGTTATTTCTTAACGTATTTCTGAAAAAACTGTGAAATTTAAATATTTATGGGGTTTCTCACTATTATAAAATATATTTAGTAAATTTCTCCTGTTACACTAACAAGTAAAAAGAATAAAATCCCGTTAATCTACGCTTAAAATTGACCGAATAATAACTGTTTAAATTTCGAGCATACTTTTTGCTAAATTCACAAATTTAGTGGAATATAATTTTGTCAGATAGTTAAAAAGTAAAAGGATGAGAGTAACATTTACTTTGCAATATAAGTTTGAAGTCTATAATTATTCTGACATATTAATGCTAAATATACAATTTGTAAAAAACGTTTGAGAAGAAAAAAAGAAACAGAAATTTTTTAAATGATGAAAATTAACAGCCTCAATTATTATCAAAATGATATATATTACAAAAAAATTATTAAATTACACGACTAAAGTTGATTTATGTCATGTTTTTTTCAGCGTTTGATAAATCGTAATTATGTATTCTGTACAGCTGAATATAAAAGTATTTTGATTGTGTAAGACCATTCTGGCTAAATTAGATGCAATTCTCCATACTTATCGCATTTAGGGTACATTTGGCATTTTATTAAGTAAATATATATTTTATTAATCCAAAAATCATAGTAAATAAATATTGTGCCTTCGGTTGAAAGCATTTCTTTTCTAGAAAGGGGATCCGTATCTTAGAGCATGTCGTATTTAGATTATTTTGAAGGATTTATGGCATATAAAACGTAAATGAGATGTCAAAAATCCTTAATCTGACAATGAGTATTATACATGCTAATTCATCTAAAAATCTTCGTTATTTTTTACTTGCCATGACAGAAATCAACGCATAGTTGCGATAATATAAATATAGTAGTAAATAATAGTATAAATTAAAAGCGAAATAAACTCGTAGAATATTGTTCCTTTACTGAACTTTATGTACAGGACTATAATAAGTTAAAATCAATTATTCAGAAGCCTCTAACATTAGTATTAAAGATCCAAACGAAACACAATTTCATAAATATTTATAGTCACACTAAAAATTTCAAGTTAATCCCCGACAAATTTTAAAAGTGGTTTCTGATAACGCTAACAGAACCTACCCCGTATTTATGCAAGGTTCGAAGAAAACCACGAAAACGACAAACGGTTAGACCGACGGCCGCGATTGTGTTCGAACCCAGCACCTGCCACAGAACCTCTCGGCCACTGGTGGGGCATCCCTAAATGGATTTTGTTATATGAGGCAATGAATGTCTTAAAAAAGAAGACCAAAAATTCAATAAAATGCATTTAATCAAGAACTAGTGAATTAGTGTTTTTTTTAATGTTTTACAGAGGCTTTTAACGCAATAACTAATATAGATGATATTATTATATATCTTAGATCCAAGTCATACTATAATTTTGTAGATTAAGTAACATTTTCCTCTTTTTATATTATGTTAGAAACGTACAACACTAATCAAGTAATTTTATTTAAATACAATAGAAAAAAATATTACAAAAAATCCCGTAACATGGTAAAGTTTCGTAAAGGCTATCGTAAAGTTTCAATTACAGGCGACTGTTTTATATTCTACTAGCAACATTATTAAAAAAAATACATTTCGTAATAAATATCAGTTAAAATTTTTCTCAAAGCGAATATAAAAGATTTTTGTTAATAAAAAGTAGTTCGAGGTAGTACAAAAAAGCGTTCGCCTGAAATTTACGATGTCACAGCGTATTAATGTGGAATACACATTAATAAGTAAAATATCGAAAAACAATCATAATTATAAACGAATTAAATAATATGATTTGTAGTTATACATAAATTAAATTTAAAAAATACATGTAAATTTAATATTTAAATATTTAGCATTTTTAAAAATAAAGTATATGTTTCATTCTAAAATTATTATGGTACTTTTTTTAATATTAGAAACCTTTTTGGGAAAAAATAGTAACAAAATACAATATTTATCAAAGAAATTTGTATAAAATATTTATTTAGGATATTTAAGGAAATATTGTTTAATGCAAAATATTTAAAAAAAAGCTTATAAAGCTCCATTCTTTTTTATTCATGGTTGAAAATTACAAAAATAAAGATAAGAAAAATTACATATAATAAATCTTATTATCAGAGAAAAGACATAAAATGTGACAAATCTATTGTTTAATGCAAATACAGGGTGATTATAATTAAAGTCCGAGTTTCAAAACGCTCTAAAAAGCGAACCACTCGTTAGAAGGGCGTCAAAATTTAACAGCGTGTTATTGAAAAAGGGGGAAAGAACATGAACCAAAAAAAGTTCCAAATTTTAGCGACAGGTGGCGCTGTAAGCGTCATAATTTCGACTACAAATGACAAATCGTAAAACAACGGCTAAGGCGTAAGTTACACGATATAAACCAACTGTATTGTTCAGTATGCATGACTGTACGCGTGTGATACTGTTAGTTACGTAAGCCCGTCTTCCACGGCAAGGTCGTACCACATCGGATGGGAAAAATCGGTTTTTAATTGTCCTGAGGCCAAAAACCGCATAAAAAGCATCCCTCCAATCGTTTTTTAATTGTCCTGAGGCCAAAAACCGCATAAAAAGCATCCATCCAATCGGTTTTTAAGTTTGGTGAGACTGGCGCAAAACATGTTCAATATGCTGTCCGCCGTTGTGGGCAACAAGATTAAATCGGGAAACAGCATGTTCCACAACCGATCGAAGTGTATCCGGGGTCAAGTTCAGAATGTGTTGCGCAATGCGTGTCTTTAATTCAGCTACGTTGACAATCGGAGTACTGAACACAATATCTTTCAGATAACCCCACAGCCAGAAATCACACGGATTAAGATCAGGTGATCGGGCCGGCCAGGCTGTAGGGAAATGACGACTGATAATTCTAGCATTTCCGAAATGCCGCCTCAACAACTGCTTCACTTGATTTGCAATGTGCGGAAGAGCGCCATCTTGCATAAAAATGATACTATCCAGACATTCACTCTGTGCAGAGCTGGAATGACGTCATTACGCAAAGGCGACTCATAGCGCTGACCATTGACGGTAACGGTAACAGGACCTAAAACACCCGTCTCCTCGAAAAAATACGGCCCTATGATAAATGATGCCGTAAATCCGAACCACACAATGACCTTTGCAGGATGAAGTGGTACTGGGTTCGTTGCGAGTGGATTTTCTGTTGCCCATATTCGGCAATTCTGTGTATTGACATATCCCTTAAGGTGGAAATGGGCTTCGTCTGTCCACAGAATTTTCCACGGCCAATCATTGTCCACTTCCATACGAGCGAGAAATTCCAAAGCAAAACGCTCCCTTGCTGGCAGGTCAGAAGGGAACAACTCCTGCACATGGCAAATTTTATACGGATAGCGTTGCAGGATGTTTCGTAGAATGTTATGTACCGTGCTCACAGGCCTGTTCAATGTTTGGGCAATTCTCCGTGCACTGCATGGTTGCTCACCACCGCTAGACTTTTCCTGAACTGCTGTGGCCACTTCTTCAACTACCGCCGAATCACATCTTTTCCTTCCTCTACCAGACTGCACATCAAACGAACCTGTATTTTCGAATTTTTGCATCATTGTTTCATCAGACCTCTGACAGTCATCGGTCCAACGCCTTTTTTCATACCCTTGAGAGTCCTGAACTTCTGCAGACCCACTGTTGCAGAATCACCGTTCTTGTAATAAAGCTTTACAGGCAGAGCACGATCCTTCATGGAGACACTCATGGCCAACGTCTGAGAAGCGAAATGGGGAAACGCCGTTTACCCAACGCTTTTATAACACCTGAAATTGTCGTGCGCATGCCAGGTGTCTTTATTTACATATACTGACGCTTACAGAGCCATCTGTCACTCAAATTCGGAACTTTTTTGGTTCGTGTTCTTTTCCCCTTCTTCAATAATACGCTGTTAAATTTTGACGCCATTCTAACGAGTGGTTCGCTTTTTAGAGCGTTTTGAAACTCGGACTTTAATTATAATCACCCTGTATATGGAATTATTTAAAATTGCCATAATGCAAACAATATGGAAATATTGTTTAATGCAAAATATTTAAAAAAAAGCTTATAAAGCTCCATTCTTTTTAATTCATGGTTGAAAATTACAAAGATAAAGATAAGAAAAATTATATATAATAAATCTTATTATCAGAGAAAAGACATAAAAAGTGATTTGAAAAAACATTAATGAATAAAAAATAATTACGTTAAAGAATTTTTTGTAAAAGTTGATTGTAAAAATGTTTCATAAGTGAGTAAAAAAATAATGTGTGGAATTTTTATTTTTACCTAAGCTATGTTGTCTTATGGTTTTAATGAAATAATGCATAATTATTTTAGAGATTTTTACAAATTGTAATGTTTATTTTTAGAAATTATATACAATAATCTTTTTTTCAATAAAATTCATTTTAAGATTATTTGCAGCAAACAAACATTTAAGCATTCCTCACTTACTTTTCAATTCTAAGTTAGAATTGTGAAAGTTTCCAGATATTTAATAGAAAAGTTCTGAATAAAAGCGAACCATTCTTTGAATCTGCTTAATTTAAACAAGTAATCTGTAATGATAATAAAGTATTTTAACACTAAAAGGACGGCTTGAGGTATTTTTTACCCTTATCAAATGTATATATTTCGGGAAAAACCAGAAAAGTCGTTATAAAATAAGTTTAAAAGTTACAAAGTTAAAAACGGGGGGAGGGTAGTTTAAATGAATAGGTTAAAAAGTTTAAAATAAAAATTCTTGTGTAATATATCTTTATAAACCTTGAGTAAAATTTTCCGCCCATTCAAAGTTATGAACATTTATGTCCCGTTAAAATTTTATTTTCTAAATATTTTAAAAAGTGGTGCATTTTCTCGTAGAGTGATACATTTGATATAATCTTTTAGTACGGAAGTATGCTTGATTTTACATTTATAATTTATCACTTTTTAAAATTAACAATGTATAGTAACGTAAAATGTCTTATCCAAAATCTATTAGCAACAAAGACATTGTGTGCAATCTGAAACCAAACAAATATGAAATTGAACGTTATCCATGAGACACCCGGTGCAATTTATTTTTGGATGTATTGTTATTATAATTTCTTTTCAACTTTTTATAATCTGTCTGTTTCAATGTAAATTTATCATCTTTTTTGTGGGATTTTTAGATTTTTTGCTTATTTTTGAAATGGTCTTTCTTTATAATATTGTGCTATTCAAAATCCCTAGTCCCAATGACATACTTACGAATATGTCATCAATGGGAAAGGTGAGAGTATAATTTAACATAATCTTAAATAACATATTGCATGTATTTATTTAGGAAAATCAATATACATAATAGTTTCAAATATGATAATGATTGCTACAGTCGTTAAAATAATACTTTGAAAATTCAAATTATTTTAAATTAAATTCTACACTCAAAATTTCAGAATGTTATAATTTAGCTATCATGCGTTAATTCAAATGTAATTCTATTTGACAGAAAATATTTCTATAGATAATACGCGCAAAAATATGTAAGTGTGTAAAACATTCTTTGAATTGCTGAGAACTGCACTATCATGTTCTACACTGCTACACTATCATGTTCATAATTAAGAAAATTTGAATATTTTGAATTTATGAAAAGTACTTAACGAAATGAAAACTGGTGTTTCGAAACAAAGATGAAACTCTTTAACCCGGCGTTACTCGCGTCGGTCTTCCGAGACCCGAACCTCCGCAAACCCTACCCTTTAATGCTGAAATGGGCCGCACCCAGTCTAGTTGAGTTGAATGTGACCTTCGACACAAAGAAAGTGTTTTCGGAATTTTGTTTTATTCCGTTCGGAGGAAAACTTGATTTTTGGGTCTCTCATGGTCTCGCGAGTAAGCGTGTCTCTCATTTCGAGTTTGAAGTGCATCGACTTCGGAGCACAATATGGCTCGCAAATTAACCTATGATGAAGAACTGGAACGATTACGCACATTGTTAGAAGAAGTATCGACGGATGAAGAATCTATCGAAGAAAATGATGCATTTTCTGACTGCGATGAATTGTTTAGTGAGAATGATACATCGTCGGAAGAAGAAATCGAGTCTGATGAAGAGGATGCTGTTGAATCTAATTCAGATGATTGTTTTACTGGAAAAGGTTGAAAGACGATTTGGAAAAAAAAACAAAATTTCGTCAAAATTTTCGAATTTTAGCACGAAATATTATTTGAAATTTTCCTGGAAATATTGGAGAGACAAAAGACGTAACTTCCCCTACTGAGTTATGGAATTTATTATTGGATGAAAACATCTTAAATACGATTGTCACCTGTACAAATATATATATTGACACTATCAGTGGCAATTTTCAGAGGGAACGCGATGCCAATAAAACGGAACTCTCTGAAATCAAAGCCTTTATTGGATTACTGTATTTATGTGGTATACATAATAACAACATATACATAATATCTCATGTGTATGTAAGAGATTTATGGCGCACTGATAGAATGGGACTAGAAATATTTCATAGGACCATATCCCATAATCGTTTCTTATTTCTTATAAGATGTATAAGATTTCATGATGTTAGAGATAGGCAAATAAGAAAAGAAGTGGGCAAACTTGCCCCAATAAGGTATGTTTTTGATTCATTTGAGGATAACTGCCAGAAGTTGTACATATCCGGATCCTATGTTACGATTGATGAAAAACTCGAACCATTTAGAGGACGTTGTTCATTTCGTCAATACATGCTGAAAAAGCCAGCTAGGTATGGGATAAAGATTTTCGGTCTTGATGATGCAAGAACTTTCTATACATGCAAGTTAGAGGTTTATACAGGTACTCAGCCCCAAGGTCCGTATCACGTAAATAACTCATCAGTTGAAATCGTGAAAAGGTTAACAGAAAACTTAAATTCTGGGAGAAATGTAACCGTCAACAACTGGTATACTAGTTATGAACTTGCAAAATATCTTCTTCAGAAAAACATTACTCTAGTGGGCACCATAAGGAAGAACAAGAGAAAAATACCGAAAGAGTTTGTGAACAATAAAAATCGCAAGTTGCATTCATCCTTGTTTGCATTGCAGAAAGACATGACATTAGTGTCGTATGTTCCTAAACGAAACAAATTTGTTAAAATTTTATTCACAATGCATAATGACGACGCTATTGACCAAACAACAGGTGAGGCAAAAAAGCCTCATATAATAACGTTTTATAATTTGACGAAAGGAGCTGTTGATGTGGTGGACCAAATGTCAGCAGCGTATTCAACTGCAAGAATCAGCAACACATGGCCGATGGTTTTATTCTATACAATCTTGAAAACTGCTGCAATCAATGCTCGAGTATTACTCTAATACTCAAAACATCCATCCTTAGAAAACAAGAAGCGTAGTCATTTTTTGAGTGCTCTTGCAACGGATTTGCTAAAAGAGAACACAGCGAAGAGAAGTACTGTAACATGTCTACCTCGACATTTGCAAGAAAAACTAACTTCCCAAAGCCCTCCTGCTAAAAAACAGAATGTCGCTGAGATAAAAAAGGTGCTATATTTGCCCAAGTTCAAAGGACCGAAAAACTAAAATAAATTGTATAAAATGCGAAAAAAAAATGTCTGTGGTGGTTTTTACGTGTATCAATTGCACATAAAATTTGGTAAGTTTTTTTTAATGATTCTATACATATATTAATTAAAATTACAACTCTAAAAAGTGTCTTAAATTATGTTGTTAGCTAATGCTTAATATGGTGTTTAATGCCCTACGTGACATATAAATCCGTAAACGGGCCTCGCAGGCCCGGCGCGAGTACATGCGTGCGTATAATTAGCGCGAGTAACGCCGGGTTAATGTCGTATACTTAAGCTTATATGTGTATCTCGGTGGAGTGGTAGAAAAACAAGCTTAAAAAAACATGACAATTTTCGAATTTCATTCGCTCGCACACCTCGCTAAGTATTTTGGTAATTTTATCAACATTCGATGAAATTAAAAATTAAGTTAAAATGAGTAACCAACAATTTTTGGGTGATTGAATGAGGTGGAAAATCGCGGGGAGACTCGAAACATAGCAGTCTCAAGAAAATATTACTAAAGACTTCAATGTAACATCAACCATCGTGTACAACTTACAGAAACTGTTTAAAGGCATAAAGAGAAAGCCTTGGCAATAACATGAAGGAGACATGACGGCCTACGAAGATCGCTGTTTGTCCATTAGAGCGAGAGGTAGGAAGACTGGAACATATTGTCAGTTGTCTTGTGACATTTATGTGACCAGAAGCAGTCGAGTTTCAAGTATCACTGTTTCCAGTAGGTTATTTGACAGAGGCCTATTTTTATTAAAACCTTCTTCTTGTGTTCCGGTCACATTTGGAAACGACAAGAGAACTCTTTTAGCTAAGTGCAGATGTAATTGTGTTTGGACAAGAGATAAATAAGAAAACCATTCTGTTCACATATGATTTTCTGTTCAATCTAAGTATAAATTCTTGATATACTTTTATCGTGAAAAACCAAAGAAACGCTATTTGCCTTTCAATTTCCCAGGAAAAAACATTAATTATGACAACGAACGCAGGGGTCGTTTTTATAACCATGATGGACAAAAACCAAATTTTCGGTCATCTCAGAAATTGAAGAAACAGCGAATAGTGATGGCTGAATGTCTCAAGTTCCAAGATTTGTATGAGTTTGTAGAAAAAACCCGAAGTGTCGATTTATTATGACCGTAATAAAACATTTCCGTAGTTGGTTTGAGGAAGTTGCAACAATTGCACTAGTTTCCTCTAAGTTTGGAAGCGCGTAGTGACTATTCTGTTTTAATTGAAATCACGGGTTTGCTGAATATTTGTCACATATTTCTCAAAATCCAATTTAACCAATTTTGATTGAAAAAGGCGATATTAATCCAGCTTAACCACTTTTTCAAAGGTTGTGATTCTGGTTGATGCACTATGTTGTTTACAAATTTGACCTTGACTTTTTGCACCTTATGCAGCATTATACAGGAATAATAATTTTTTAATCAAAGTACATTTCCTATAGCATTGGAAACTAAAAATATCCCCAGCAAATCATTAAGTTATTATTAATAAATAATCTTTATATTTACATACATACATATACCTCTATTCATATTTAGTTTAAATCTTGCAGGGCAATTTTAAAGCACTTTTAATAATATGACTGTGTTAAATCTTTAAAAATATGTGCAGTTTCAATGACAATGAAATATTATTATAATTTTAGGAGCGTAGAAGTTATACTTTTTATACAGGGCTACACAAAATGTTAGTTTAAATTTTACAAGTTAATTTTAAATTCCTTGCAGTTGTGTACTTGAGCTGAAACTTTATTTGTATATTTAGTTCTAATGCCAATGCCATATTATTATGATTTATGGAACGCAGTCGTTAGGTTTTTTTAGAGGGCCACATAAATATTTATTTCAAATCTTACAAGACAATTTTTAACCATTTTCAATAATCTGATTCTGCTGAAACTGTGCCTATGTGTGTTTTTTCATATCACAATTCGATTAAACTATAATTTGACGAACGTAGAAATTAAACATTTTTTATAAGGACACTCAAAAAATTGTGGAAAAATTGTTACCAATAACGAGAAATTTCAATTAAATTTCAACATAATTACTACAGGTTGTTGAAATACGCAAACGCAATTTTTTAATGAAAATAAAGCGTGTAGCAGTTGTACGTCTTTTGCAGTTACTCATACAAAATTCGAATACTTTACCGTGTATAAGCAGAAAATTTATTTCAAATTGAATAAAATTTATATAGGTTATTTATTTAACATAACAGCATTTATTCAATAAAAAAGAAATTGGATAGCAGGTACATTTAGGTAAAAAATTGGGTAAATGTGTTACAGAACCACATAAAACATGTTTTTTTAATGTGATTTTATTTAAAAATTTTTACTTTTCAGGATGACTGCACAATTTTTTGAGCAATTCTGAGTAAAAAAAATCAATATTACATGTGTGCATTATTTTTTACTTAATAAAAAAGAAGCATGTTTAACAATTTTTTTAGCATTCATTATATTTTTGTTTTGAGACAATATTGTTAAATAAACAAAATATTTATCACTATTTGAGTACTTTATTATGCTTATATTCGAAAAATCAGCAAAAACTAAGTAAACTTCAACGAAAGAACTTTATCCACCTAGATCGTCAAATCAACCCACTGTGCGGATTTTTGATTGTCTGGATAAGAATTATGTAGGTGGACTCACACCACTCCATGTGTTTGGCAAATGCTCTATAACGAGTCTGAGGAGTAGGGATGATACCTTGGTAACCTATGTTATACTCTTCAGAAGTGCAGTTGGCCCTGTGTAATTTTATACTACTTCAACGTGCTCCTAAGCAGAGCTCATTTGGATAACGAATTTCTGGAAAGAAAGGACATTCGCTTGAAGGACGGAACAGCGAGAACTCCATATCTTAGCAATATAGAGCGTGTCTAGGATGTTTAACAAATTTCCCCATACCCGTGTCTAGGATGTTCTGCAGATAATAATTTCAACTCGATTTCTATCTCAAAGAAAAAAAAAACAGAGACTCGGAACAGCGTTGTTGAAGGAGTGAATCGAACTGCCACAGAGACCCATAAAATATCTCATTTACAGCATTCAATCACGTTGTGAGAACCGCATAACTGTCAGAGGGGACCGTACTCTGACCATATCCCTGACTAACTCATTTTTTGGTATATAAGTATATAATTTATTTATAGGTATATAAGTATAAAATTTGTTTTATAGCTAAAAAAGTTTGATTCTTACGCACAATCATGCACGTGCATAATAACTGAGTTTTTTTTGCATAACTAAGGAGTTTTTTTTTTTTTTTTGTATTATATCAGCCTATATGCATACTTAATTTCATTAATTCCAGTAGTTCAATAGTTTTGGATTTAAATGCACAAATCTGAAAATTCTCTTAATTTTGAACATGAGTGTATATTACTCTTTATAATATATTTGAGACAGAACATTTTTTAATTATTTATAAATATTTGACTATTAAAAGTTGTTTGAATGTTTGATTACTATCGTTTGATGATTATTATTCTCCTAATTCACTTCGTGTTTTTTACTCTGTAGTTCTTCAATCTAAAACAATTGCTGTCTATAAACTTTGTAACCGCCCTGTAACAATGGACAACAGGTTGTTACCCGAGATGAAAAAAGTCTACATGTATTCAATAAATAATTTCCGTTCACATAATTTTGAATAAACATTTCACATTTAATTGTTAAAATAATGTTCACTAATCATGTATTTTGAAAAAAAAATTGAACAAATTATTTGCTTAATATTTTCAACATTCAGTAGAAAATGTTGATGGAATAGATAAATTTAATTTTGAAAATTAACTAAATATTGAATGCTGCATTTATTTTATTTTATTTTAATGGCTTCCTTATAGTTCTGATTTAATTTATCTTGTTAAAATGCATGATTTGATGACAGCTTTTTAAATTTTTGGAAACATGGAAATTTTATGTCATCTCTTTCTAAGATGAAGTTTTCTTGACATTAGTTAAGTTTTAGCATTTTATTTACCTATTATACGTAGTATAGGATGATTTACGTTGTACAATATGTAATATAGAGTAAATCTTGTAATCGCTTTGAAAAAAAAACAAAGACATTTTAGACATTAAAGATTGCTAAAAACACATTTTTGTATAAAATAAAATTGTCGGCTGTCCTTAGACGAACAAACAGAAGTCTGTCTGCCGTTTGTATGTCTGTAAACCCATTATTTGTCGAATAAATATAGATAGAGACTTGAAACTTGGTTGATCATTGTACATAATAGTGGGAAGAAGCTTATTGAAAATCAGTAAACTTGATTATAAGGAACTTTTTTAGGACTCTCGAAGTGTTCTGATGAAAGGTACATAAAAATTATCGATTGTTTTTCATTTTAAGATGAAAGTGTAAAACACACACACACACACGAAAAAAATATCAATTTTTAATAAAGAATGATGTCGACCGGTTAATTAGATGCCGAGGTTTTTTTAACCCTATTTTCCACATTCATCGCTTTTTCATGACACTGTATTTCATTCAAAATTCAACTCAAACATATATTTTAATTGGAAATGTGATGCTTTATACGACGAATTAAAAATGTTAGTTTATAGAATTATCAATTTAAAGGCTATAAGGATATTCCTTTTAAGTAATTCGGTACTAATAAGTGAATTCGTTGACGAAAAAACTATGGTCAAACTATGAGGTTAAATGCCAACAACGGTTTATCGTAAATGTCATATTCACTCGACATTAAAAACGTTACCCGTATTTGTTATACGTCTTCAAGTGATTTTTAATTGGACTTTTATTTGTATTTTTATTAATCTCTTACTAATTGATTTGTTTTTTCGTTATTTACAGTAAAAATATACCAATATGTATAATTTATGAAAAGTTTGGCGATTTATATAATTTGTCAAAATTGGTGGAGGATATAATCAAGTAGTATCAGAAATTCCGTAACAGAGCATTACTAAGTATTAAACATAATTAATTATACTTTTAAATATTATTTTGAAATTGTGATGAATTTTATAAATAGTTTACACATGTTTTATTTTCATATTTTATGTTATGCATAGCCTTTATTACAGTGCCCCCCTCTCCAACGGCTATTTTCTTCTATTAATATTCTTCTGGAGATTTAAAATATTAAGCTACACGATCATTGTAACGTATTTTTTTCCAAGACGTTGTTCTTATGAATTAATATTAAAATGACTTATGAATAATAGTTTTAACAATTATTTTAATAAAAAATAACATTTTCGTCCTCTACTTCCGTCAGACATTCGGCAATTTACCATCTTACAGGGGAAAAAAGGCTAAAAGAAATATGGTATATACCGTAAAATGGGGTGAATCGGAAAATTTTTCAACTTTAACGTTAAAAAAAAGCAACAACTAATTTTTTAATTTTTTAATTTTTCTACTAGAAATTTCGGTCTTGTGTTGTTCTTTACTTTTTAAGCAAAAACGAAACATTTTTACTGTTTATATATATATTATTTAATTTTTTAATGGTGTTCCCGCACATAGTGGTGAATCGGAACAAATGTTATAAATTTTAATTATTCCGATTCACACTTTAATAGGATTAGTAAAAACAGGTAATAATGATAAGAGAGGAATAGGAACACGTAGTTACTGTGAATCAAGCCTTTATTTTATATACAAGTAAAGATATGCCTTTTAAAAAATTAGAAAATAACTTTGAAATCAAGAGAAAATAAAATTTCTCTTAATAAATTATATTCGAATTGCAGAAGTAGAATTTAATACAAATTCAGCTCTGTTCTGTGTTATCCTTCACTACTAGTCATTGGGGTAAGTGAAAATATTGAGTAGCCCCAATCGCTGCATGTATTAATGCGATCTATTAATATGCCCTCATCCCCAGCCCTTAGTACTGTTTGCATTCCTCTATTTTTTTAATTGTTTTTTAATTTTGAGATATTTGTGTAATGTTGTGGATGTCAGAGAATAATTTTGTGCAGTTTTTCTAACTAATTTGCTATTTTTAAATTCTTTTATTGTGTGTTTCATGTCTGTTGGATTATTCGTTGACTTTTTGTTTAAACAAGTAATTTCTTGGCACCTTTAAACTCTTCAAGTAATTAGAACAAACAAAATATTGTTACAATACATATTCACACATACGTTTTCATATATTACATGAAACTATTACTGTATAGAAAAATAAACCATGAGAGAAAACGTGTTCCGATTCAGCCCATAAATCTTAAACCTCTGATGTTACAAGCCATTTTTCATTTTTTCATTATGTAGTTTAGAAATAAGTAGAATTTAAAACAGCATATCATTTACAAGACTGTCATTAATTGAAAATCCCCTCTCTTAGACTTAGAATATGAAAAATACGGTAGTTACAGACAAAGTTCTGAAGACGTTGAAAAAATGAGGTTTTTGAGGATCCACTTGAAGTTTCTTTATATACCCCAGTAGTGGTGTCAACATGTAGAAACTGAATTTTCCAACTCTTAATGTCATTATCTTCTTATAAAAACTGGCAACTAAAAATATAATCACATATATTTATAATGAATTTATTTGTATGACCGGGAAGTTTCGTTATTATTCACCCTGCTGTTCCTATTCACCCCATTTTGCGATATACGAAAAGAAAATATTCTAGCATAGGTTTGCATTCTTCACACTTTATAAGCGTTACGAAGAAAAAATGGGGAAATTCGAAAAAGATCTTTTGTATAGAATTAGATCAATGAAACATTTACATTTTACAAAATAAAGCTAAAGGTGACGCTGTGAGGGAGTGACCTTTATCATAAAGGCACTTTAGTATTTCTGAGATCGTGACGTCAATAATTTAACATGTGTAAGCGTAAAACCGACATCTCTTTTACTTTAACTTTCTAGAGTGTGTGTGTCTCTTTCGGATTCTGCAGTTAGGCTCGCGGTTAGTAGTATTATGTAAATGTGCAGTATCTCAGTTTGCAGCATATAAAAGCTTGGAGTTTGAGTGTGTGTGGTGTGTCTCTGGCGAGAGCCAGCAGAGCATTAGTCAGCTAGCAGTGGTGTCTCTGGCATTAGCCAGCCAGGAGTGAGCGTGTTCTGGCGACATTAGTCAGCGAAGTGTGTTTCCGCTGGTATCTAGCAGATTGAAAGTAGCATCGAGCCTCCAGTGAGTTGTGAAGGAGTTTCGGTATTCGATTTGAGAAGTTGGCCGGTGGTAAGCAATTTAATAATAATTGCATTTTATTATCTCAAAGTGAATAAAAGATATCTACAGCCACGGGCTGTTTAATTAGATTTTATCTAGCACTTTAGCTGAAAGATAGTGAGAAGTAATCAGAGGTGCCACGATTGAGCTAGTTTCCGGAGCCGTGAGTATGATGTTAATCTTTTAGTAGTATTCTCAGTTGTGAAAATTAGGCTTGCTCCACTTCCCTTAAGCCTTTATTTTAATAAACTGTGTTTTTATCTTAATTCCTGAGTATGTCTGCATTTAACTCCCAGCACGAGCACCCAACCGTTACAACGCATTTGATTGAATGTACTTGAAACTAGCACGTCTAGATAGAAGTCAAAAAGTTTGTAACTCAAAGTTTTACATATTTGATTCGGTCTAACATAATTTAAATTCCCAAGATTTTGAGAAAAAAAATATGTTGAAACGAGATCATCTTTCAAAAGATAAATCATTAAATAGTGTAAAATTAAAAAAAATTCACAAATTTATAAAATTTACAGCATATTTTGTTTACTTTTTTTTATCAAAAATCGGCCTGAAGTATGATATCATTTAGTTTTTGCAGCTATTTTCTAATGATATATATATATATATATATATATATAAGGTGGTCTGGTGTAATAACGCCAGGCGGGGTAATAACGCCAGGTGCTAATATTATTTATAATTATGAGATAATCTGGTAAATGACACCCATGTGCTCTGCGCAGAAGGGTTTTGAGTCATATAAATCGCAAAAAAGAGCTTCAAATTAATTTGTTTCATTTTTAGGTCTTATTGTTTTTACAAGCAACTAAAATTAACGGTTGATCTAAAATTTGGGAGATACGTTTTGTGAAGTAAAGACTATTTTTTAAAAAAAAGGATTTTTGAATAAATAGGTTTCGACGCCAGTTTTCTCCACATTGTGATTTCAAATTATTTAATTGTGCAAAATTTCAGATTAGATAAAATGAAAAATTCCAAATTAAAATACTTGTATTGAAATTTTAAAATTTTGCCCTTCTTACGTGGCACGTTTTCTTGCCAACCGGCTTTATTGGGTTGATATAGGTATAAATTAAATAAAGATTCAAAAGGGGTGGATAAACACAGAAATAATGTTGTGAATGTTATTAGGTATTTAAACAATAAAAGATTTTATTTAAGAATATATTTAATTAGAGCCATTTTATAGATTAAAGTGTATTAGAATAAATATTTTAAAGCTAGATTAAGACTTTACATCTTCATATAAATTATAGATTAGTTTTAAAACTGGAGTTTTAACTTAATAATTCGGAAAAAAACATGGGGTATACACAAAATTATAAACTGTGAAATATAAAGCGATTCCAAGTATTTTACCGATTAATTTAATATATTTTATTTTATTTAAGGTTGTCTTGTCTAATAACGCCAGGCGGGGTAATAACGCCAAGTGCTAATATTTTGCATAATTATGAAATAATCTGGTAAATGACACCCATGTGATCTGCGTAGAAGTGTTTTGAGTCATATAAATCGCAAAAAAGAGCTTCAAGTTAATTTGTTTCATTTTTAGGTCTTATTATTTTTACAAGCAACTAAAATTAACGGTTGATGTAAAATTTGCGAGATACGTTTTGTGAAGTGAAGACTATTTTTTAAATCCAGAAATACTTTGTTAATTACATAAATTTGTAGTACATTTCATGGACTTTCAAAATGTTGTTGAAGATTTTGGATATCTTCTCGAGATAATTTGTAATTTAAAATGTGCAGCGCAATAACTATAACGGGGTAATAACGCCAATCCTTGGCATTAATACCCTGGTTGATTCCCTACAGTGGCCGAGCTACATCCTAAATACTGATTCAAATAAACGCAGTTAAAACTGTGCAATGTTTCTAATAATTCTATTTAAGCGGTCCTTTTTAAGCAAAAAGAAGCTCACGGTCTGATATTCTTTTTCCTCATCCCCCTCCCCCCCCCACACACCTCACCTTTATTTTTCTTACACTTTCACAAAAAATTGAACATTTTCAATAGCTTAGTCTGCAATTTGTCAATTTCTAAGTTTGCAGAGTTTGTATTTTTAGAACTGGGCAATCTACATGCAATTATTCCATCTTATTTTACAGTTTTGTTTACATGGTGTTATTACCCATATAGGTGGGTAATAACGCCAAATAGCATTGGTCAAGAAATCACGCCATTACATTTTATGAATACATATCTGCTAAATTATTTTTTTATATGGATAATCAATGAGTTGCTGTATCAAATCATATATTTGTTTGAAAAATACAATCTAAAACTGAGCCGTGAAAATTGGTAGAACCTTAACGTGGCGTTATTACCCCAGGGTACCTTATATATATATAAACCCCGAAATTCTAGCTTCATCTTAATCGAAAAACATTTGGGCCAATATTGTCTGCACTTACTCTGTTTCAGCTGTTTTCGCTATATATTAGCAATGGTCAAGCTCAAAACTATTTTTAACACAGTCAAGCTGATTTGTAAAGTTACCATACGAATCAAATAATTCCAACTGAGCGAAAAAAGGCCTAGGACGGGAATCAAACCCAGAACCTTGACTTACAAAGCCAATGCTATACCGTTTAAGCTAACCAACAACCGTTGAGCATATTTCTGACAGATAACCTAACTGGTATTAACATCGCGTTTGTCATGTAAACTGCTCAATAGAATAAACAGGAGATATATAAACTCCATACAAATGACAAGTATGATTTTGAAAATCATTTATTTTAATGTTAAAAAAAAACTTTAACGAAGAAACGTGAGGGTACAGTTACTGTTCTGGCTACCACTATATTTCGTACTTTCAGGAAAATGTGAATTTAATCTGCAAAGACTTGCAAGTTAATCTAGCACAAACCATATTCCTCATACCCGATTATTGAACTGTTCAACCAAATAAGAGGCGGGAAGCTCTAACATGCATAAAACGCAAATTTCGAAACACAATCCTTGTGATGTACGTGTACAACATTTTCAATTTAATTCTACCACTACCATTTCAAAAATTGTGTCAGCTGAAAAAGAACACAGCCAGCCTGTGATTCTAAATGTTTAAAACGGATAAGTAAAACCCCGATAACTCGAATTAATTGATACCAGACCCAATCCGGATTATCCGGTGAATCAGAGAAAAATGAAATGAAATGGAACACAGTTACAGAAAATCACATTTATATTAACAATAAAAAAGGCAAGAAAATTAAGTTAAGTTTTATAAACATATTTCGCAACAGTATTTTGCTTTGAAAACTTTAACTATTTTATTTATTTATTTTATACTTTGTTCAGATTATACATTATTTATCATAAAATTTCTGGTTTCAACTAAATATACAAATATGGTAGTGTTAAAAGTGGCCGCTTATGACCGTTCTAGTATTTACAGACAGTAAAAATGTTTACTTTCTAATTATAAACTTACTAACCGTCTGCTGTGCTAGTTTTGTCTATCTTTTTCGGGCCGCACGGAAATGCATCCACTTGAGCATAAGTGATTCGTTGTGTATAGTACACCTTACATTTAAACTAAGCCTTTGTTCTAAATGAGTCGTTTCTTCATTATGGATAGTAACATATTTTGATAATGGTGATTTCGACAGCGTTATCTTCATTTTCATGTTTTTCAATTATGCACAAAGCGACTATTTCAACATCTGTAAGTGAGACATATCCTCCATTATTTTCTGCGTCCAACCAATTGCTTATATCATTGGTAATATATTTTAATATTACAGATATCAACATCTGAGCAAATTTCAATTCATTATAAAATGTTCACAAAATCTTCCGGTGCAATTTCTGTTTCTTTCTTGCTTATTCCTCCTTGTGTTTCAAGCTTGTTATCCGAGAATATTACAATTTGCAGGCTATAAATTCTTCAATAACTTTCGGAGAGAAAACTCAGAAACCTGATACCATGGTTCAGAAACCATATGGAACAATTTGAAAATCTCTACCACTCCATTTCTTCATCATCTTCTAAAAGTTCATTCAGTATTTGTTACTTGTAAAGTTTCATAAATAATTACTGGAGTTTCTTCGAGTTATTAAATTTAATATTCTTTGATACATATTTCTTTTTATTTGCAATGTAAAGTTTATGCTTTGTTTTTTCTGATTGAAAAAAAAAATCTGACTGCAATACGTTTCCCTATTAAATTTGGTGAATAGTCCGTATGTTCAATTTATTTATTTAATAATGGGCATTTTTGTAATCTAAAGAATCTCTTATTTTATTTTTCAATAGTTCAAAACAGATTTATTTTTTGTACAGTATAAAATAAAAAACTTTTTCTCTTCACATTTCCATTCTTTATTTTGAATGCTTATATATTAATTATTTGTGTATAAAAAATGTTCAAAACCTTGTATTCCTTTCATTGGGTAATTTTAATCAGTTTAAATATTTTTGACAAGTTTAAATACACAAATGTTTAACAGAACTTAAATTTGTTTCTATAGTCTGAAAGATTTAATTGCACCTGCCTTGTATAAACACCTACTGATAAAGACAGTGTAACGTTCTGTAGTGAAAGCAGATGTTTTGAAATCTATTTAATCAAATTATTGTTAATCTGTTGTTTCCTGTCATAGAAGAATGATCTAACTTTTACTGTGCTACTAAAGATAGATTTAGATTTTTACATATTTTATAGTTTGGGATATGCATATATATTTTTTTGATTTATTGTTTAAAAATGGAGCTTGATATTAAACCTTCTACTAGACTTCAGGCTTGCAATATTGGAATATTGACTGGTTTAGAGTGTCACAAAACTAGCTATACAAATAACAGAGAAATAAACTACATTGATAATCTCTGTGATTCAGAAAAAGAACTTTTATTACTTATGACTACTGTATTTATAAAACGAAAAATAAGTGTGACTAAAATGAAACATATGGACCTTTCACCAAATTTAATAAGGAAACATATTGCAGTCAGATATTTTTTTAATCCAAAAAACAAAGCATAAACTTTACTTTGCAACTAAAAAAAACATTTATCAAATAATATTCAATTCAATAACTCATAGAAACTCTAGTAATTATTTAAGTACCACAGCTAAACTTAGTCAGATTTTTTCCCATTAATTGGTGCAGATTTTCAAATTAAGTCAAAATTCGGTACTTTTCGGTTAGACGAGCACCAGTGTTATACATATATATATATCAATATACTGTATATCATAGAAGGCGGCAGCCTTCATGTGACGCAGCTTTAAGCCTACCATCGTCATAAGGTATCCACGTAAGGTAGATGCGGAACTTCATATATACAGCTAACTCAACATCAAAGGAAATCTGAAAAGCCGCCATCTAATAACTCTGCAAATATTGGTCAGAATGGTCCAATTTTTTTAATATAGTCTTATATCCCCAGTCTAATCCTATCCTATAATTTTTACATTTCTACGTGCCGTATATTTTTAGATCTCGATACCCATTTTTAAACCGAAATCGATGGTGTTTGTTCCTGATAATGAGATCTAGAAAACAGCCTGGGAGATTTTATTAAAACTAATATATAATATGAATCTCTTAAGATAGATCTCTTGAATAAGACTTGCCTAGTTTCTAGGAAAACTCTTGTTTGTTATATATTGGTCTTGGAAAATTGGACTATATTAGCTCGTGGATTACATGTTATTCTATGGGTAAGCAGACAAAGCCGGTGCGACAAGCCTTATGTAGTTAGGGTGACAGTTAAAACACCCGCAACGAAGCAATAAATGTTTTTTAAACTACAAAAACATCTTATCATGTGCTTTAAAACATTCAATAAATATGTACTAAATCAAATTTCTATTTATATTGCCTTCATTTTTCGTAAAGCAGAAAATATTACGTTTCTTACATTGGATATTTTTGCATTTTGTGGAAAAAATATTTTGAATCCTTTTTTAAAATAGGAAAATATTTTTTAATTACACATATTCAATATACTTTCGACTTATGATTTTTTTAAAGTTTACAAACAAAAATAATTTTTAATTTTTTGCTATTATATTTTCATGTATTCATACGCGTTTGGATAGTTTTGTTTTGAATCGTAATCGAATTCGCTGGCGGTAGCTTCCGAAAGCTATGCGCGGCGTCAAAAATCAACTGTAAACATGGGATTAGAAATATTAAAAAATTAATAAAGCATTCCCAAAAGTAAGTACGAAATCTTAAATATCGAGGTAGTATCTGATGTAATTATTCCCGACCCAGAGTTGTTTTTATTTACGACAATTTTTTAGCATTTTATACATGCTTCCTGACGTGTCTATGGAGCGCAATACAAATTAAACAATTTACTATTTTATTTTGAGTTTTCTTAAAAAAATAAATAAACTAGCAAAAGCCATGTTTTGTTTGGATTCGCGAAGTATTATTTTATAAAACAGATATTTGAAAGTAACAATATTTTTTTATATTATTTTTGCATCTTTATTAAACGAAAACATTATTTTATGTTTTGGCGCATTTTAATTTTTTATATATGATGTAAGATTGCATAATAAGATATTTTCGAAACAAACTTTTACAAAATATTTTTAATTTTTCAACTAAAAGCTCTTTTAAAGATGTTTTTACAATTTCGAGTAGTTACAGGTGTTTTTTAAAGTTGTTTGAACTATGCATGTTTCCAATCGTTGTAATTAACATCAGATAATCTTTGATAGCTATTTTAGAATAATATATTTGAAGAGAGCTTGAAGAAAGTTACTTCTTCAAAATCCTATTTTCTGGAAAAACATTTGAAATCTGCTTTCGTTGATACTATGAATTTTTAACTGTAAAACATTTTATTTTAATTTCTTCGTTTTTATACATGTTAGCGTATGAGAATTTTTGATATTGTAGAATTTTTTGTAAGGAAAATTTCTATTGACTGCTTAATTTTGAAGGATTTTCACTCTCGACAACGTTACGTACGTTTTTAAGCCAACTGGTGTCTATATATCCTCAATATCTACAACTGCTTCATCTAATGTTAAACCTTGGGATTTATGAATTGTAACAGCAAAAGCTAACTGCAGAAGAAATTCTTTCCTTGAGCAATTTATGCTTCCATTTTTCCAGAATTTAATTATTGGGGGAATCAGTACGCACCTATTCTTATACGTTAAATGACAGCAGTCAGGGTTTGCAAGTTTTTGACAGTGTGCGGTTCTATCCGGTTAAAACCGTGGTTTAAACCGTCATGGCTAAAACCTGTTGTCAAAAACCTCGTCAGAAACCTCAAATACTACACTGATCTGTAAAATTTCACATTAAACATCTGTCACAAATATACAATATTAGATGAAATATTAAAAATTCACTTTTACTGTATTGTATATTATCATTTCTGGAAAAAAAAGAAAACAATTGTCATAAATCTGAAAATTTGGCCTGCCTCCAAACTTGCTCAACTAGCAATGCTTCTGCTATCAAGCCCTGCTAGCTCAGCACCAATTGAGAGAGTATTTTGTAACTTTGGTTTCATACACTCTAAACTCATAAACCATTTGGGTGTAAATAAATGTGCTAAATTGGTTAAGTGCTATAGGATGCTGTGGGGTAAAATTGATCCAGATTATTAACTGTACAAAATCATTTTCTTCTGTTTGAACATTCTAAAAAACTATGTTTTATTGCAATTAAAGTAATTTAGTTTTTTTTGTAATTATTAAATTACAGTATAATTAATTTTAAATAAAAAATTACTCAATGTTTCTCTCTTGTTCTTAAAATGTTTAAAGCGTATTACACGTTTTTGAAGGTTAAGGCCAATTTTTGACGGTTTAAACCAGTTTTTGACACTTGTCATGTCAAAAACCAGTTTCTGACGTCAGAAACCCAACCCTGACTGCAGTATTCAAATTTATCCATGATTATTTGCGATGTCTGGTCTGGTGGCTTGTGATTTTCTTTAATACGTGCAACAAAGTCTAAAGTCCCGTTCACTAAACCTTTTTCAGTCCACAAATAAGAACGTAACATTACTTTAGATCCAAATAATAAAGTAAGAAATGGTTAAAGTCTATTTGTCGTTCCTGAATCGGCCAACTTTGCTTTAGTACATTTATAAGAGCTTGAATCGAGGCAACTTCACGCAGTTCTTTTAATTTTTCATTTATATAACAAATTTAACAATTAATTTTATTTGTTGCCACTTTACAACAAAAAAAATCTATAATACAATTCTTTTAAAATGTTTAAGTGTCATCTGTGCAAACGATTTTGCGGAATAATGAAAACATGTTTTATTTATTAAATTAATCATGATTCTATCTATAATTACTTACTTCATGATTTATATTTTTTTTCTGAAAATATACGCGTTTCATTTGCTATTTATTTGCTAAAATGCGTCCGTATTGGAAATGCATGTAAAATAAATTAATTAAAATAATTTTTTAATAAATAATTTTTAAATTAATAATTTAATAATTTTTTTAACGTTTTACTGTAAAAAAATTATATTGTGCAAATCTACAGATCATAATTTATTTTTGTGTTTAATTTGAAGTTAAAATATTGAATAGTTTTTTTGTAAAGTGCACGACAAAATGTAATTTGATTGGCCTAGTAGAGGATTCACTTCGCTCATTCTAATAAACAAGATTTTTCGTTTTTAATGAAAATCCAGGTTAAATTTAAGGTATGACAAAATGAAAATTGTTCCCAATCCCGTGTGTAAAAGAATTTATTTGTGAATCGTTTGTATTTAAATTAACGAAAAAACTGCCTCAAAATAACATCTTTTTCAAAATATTCATACCTATAACTTACTTTTGATTTTACATTCTTTTCAGATAAAAAAAAATTAAGCATCTCAGTATTTAAATTTTTATCAAAATTTTACTTTTTAAAATTTTTGGAAATTTCTAATGTAACTTATACTCCCCCCCCCCTTATATTCAACTATTATTCTTTCGTTACACATATAAATAACGTTAAGAATGTTTTTAATTAAAGTGATAAAGTTTTGAAATTTCAAACTTTGTCCACCAAATTTTCAATCAATCTTGTTTTTATTTACAGTAATACTTGATTAAAATCCTTTTCCATTCAAGTACATTTGTGTAATAGAGACCAATTAGCAATGCAATTTTGTTTATCTTTTAAAGAAATTAAACAAAAATTCACATTATTAAAAACAGCACAAGTTAAATAAAAAGTTATGACATTATGGAAATTTGGATATGTTTATAAAATGATATACTTGTTTACAGGGGCGGATCCAGAGGATCATTTGGGGGGGGGGGGGCGATACCAAGAAACATAGAACCAACATAGTCATAATTTCTGTTCATGAAATACCTCCTTGTATAGTTATTATTAAATGAATGATCAAATGAAGTGCTTTTCCGCGATCTTCTGACGAAATAGGCTTTTTTCTGCGATCTTTTGACTAAATTTGCGCTCTTTTCACGACTCTTTGACGGAATTCGCCTTTTTTGGCATTTTTGACGAATCTTGCGTTTTTTACCCGCGATACTCTGTCAAAATTCGGTTTTTTTCTGCGATACTTTGACAAAATTAGCAATGTTTTGCAACCCTTTGAGAAAAGTAGCTCATTTTTCTGCGACCTTTTGACGAAATTGAAGTTTTTTCCACAACACTAACAAAACTCGCGCTTTTCCAGCGATACTATGTCGAAATAAGCGCTTTTTCCGCAACCCTTTGACGAAATTCGCACTTTTCGCAGTGCTTTGATAAAATTAGCGCTTTTTCAGCAATCTTATGTCAAAGTTGGCGCTTTTTCAGCGATCCTATGTCGAAATTCACACTTTTTCCGCAATTCTTTGCATACCTTTCTTTAAACCCTTTGACAAAATTAGCACTTTTTTGCGACCTTTTGACGAAATTCGCTCTTTTCCGCTATACTTTGACAAAATTAGCACTTTTTTGCAATCCTTTGGAAAAAGTAGCTAACTTTAGACGAAATTCGAGCTTTTTGCGTGACACTTTGACAAAAAGATGCACTTTTTCAGCGGTCTTATGTCGAAATACGTGCTTTTCAGCGATCAAAGTCAAGTTCACGTCAAAGTTTGCGGGATTTTTTGCGATAATCTCTCAAAATTCGTGTTTTTTTCTGACCCTTTGACGTAATTCGCGCTTTTTCCGTGATCATTTGACGAAATTCGTGCTTTTTTGCGATACTTTGACAAAATTAGCACTTTTTCAGCAATCCTATGTTGAAGTTCACGGTTTTTCAGCGATCCTATGTCGAAATTCGCATTTTTTCAGAGTTCCTTTGCCTTACCTTTTCGCAACCTTTTGAAAAAATTAGCGCGCTTTCCGCAAACGTTTGACGAAATTCGAGTTTTTTTACACGACACTTTGACAAAAATCGTGCCTTTTCAGCACTCCTATGTCGAAGTTCGCGTTTTTTACACGATCCTCTGATAAAATTCACCTTTTTTATGCGATCCTCTGATAAAATTCGCGTTTTTTTCACGACCCTTTGACGAAATTCTCACTTTTTCGCTGTACTTTGACAAAATTAGCAGTTTTTTGCAACACTTTGAAAAAAGTAGCGCTCTTTCTTCGAACTTTTGATAAAATTCAAACTTTTTGCGCAACACTTTGACAAAAATCAAGTTTTTTCAGCGATACTATGTCGAAGTTCGTGTTTTTTACGCGAACCTCTGTCGAAATTCGCATTTTTTCCGCGACCCTATGATGAAATTCGCTTTTTTTCCGTGATCATTTGACAAAATTCGCGCTTTTTCGCAAAACTTTGACAAAATTAGCGCTTTTTCAACAATCCTATAACGAAGTTCATGCTTTTTCAGCGATCCTATGTCGAAATTAGTACTTTTTCCGTGATACTTTGCCTTCCCTTTTTCCAACCCTTTGACAAAATTAGCGCTTTTTCCACAACCTTTTGACGAAATTTGCTATTTTTTCGCTATACTTTGACAAAATTAACCTTTTTTTGCAAACATTTGACAAAATTCGTGCTTTTTCCTCGACCTTTTGACGAAATTCGAGCTTTTTCCACGACATTTTGACAAAACTCGCGCTTTCAGCGATCTTGTGTCAAAATTCGTGTGTTTTAACGATCCTTTGTCGAAATTCTTTTTTTTTGCGCGACCTTTGACAAAATTCGTGCCTTTTCCGCGATCTTTTGTAGAAATTCACTCTTTTTCCGCGACACTTTGACAAAATTAGCACTTTTTAGCGACATTTTAATGAAATTTGCGTTTTTTCTGGAACAATAGAATGTCTCCGACGAAGTTGCAGAAAAAGTCGTAATTCAACACTAATTTGGGGGGGGGGGTGATGCCCCCCCCCCCAACAATTTTCATTTTGTCATACCTTTAATTTAACCTGCATTTTCATTAAAAATGAATTTTTTTTAAAGAAAACTCAAAATAAAATAGTAAATTGTTTAATTTGTATTGCACTCCATAGACATACGTCAGGAAGCATGTATTTATAATGTAAACAGCTAAAAAATTGTCGTACAGTAAAAGAACTCTGGGTCGGGAATAATTACATCAGATACTACCTCGATATTTAGATTCCGTACTTACTTTTGGGGACTCTTTATTAATTTTTTAATATTTCTCATCCCATGTTTACAGTTGATTTTGACGTCAGTTTGACTGATCTCTGTGTATATATATGACCATTGGTTACTGCATAGGAAAATTGTGTATTTTTTTATTTGAACTTACAAAATAACCAAGGTTATTAATTCTGTGCAGTTTCAGCACCAATAATTAGATTCTAACAGAGAAAAATGTGTTTGAAATGTTTTTCTCTCCAAATGGGGCATTAAAAATTGGGGTGTGCAAGTGCATGCCACATAAATAGCAACAAAAGTGGCAAGTCCTTAAAATTTTTTAGACTCCTTGGATTTTTTTGGCACAATCACTAACGAGTGTATAACCGTTGTGTGACCATTATAAAAAAAATCGCTGGATTTACAAAAATTATTGTGCAAGAATCACTAAAATGCACAAATTTTGTCAATTACACAAACATTAATTCGTCTATGAACAAAGTTTGCCCGTTTAGGCCAAAGAGACATCACTCGATCCAAAAAATTACTGTGCAAGAATCACTAAAATGCAAGAAACTCGTCAACACCACAATCACTAATGAGTGTATGCAGGGATGTGCAAAGAAAAAACTGCGGCCAGCGCATAGTTTTAATTTGGGGCCCCCCCTTCCCCCTCCCACCACACAAACTTTTTTCTTGTGACAGGCTAAAAATGATTTTGGTAGTAAAAATTTGGAAAACTCAAAATTTCTGTACCCGGAGCGACCTTCCCCCATTTCACACGGAGCTTCGTGTATGAGCACTAAAAGCCATCATTAGATCCATGAAATTCGCTATGCAGGAATCACTGAAATAGACGAAACTTGTCAACATTGCAATCTCGCGTGTAGAGCACTGGCACTGTGTGCTTATTAAAACCAAAGAAACCATTATTGGATCGATGAAACTCACTGTGCAGGAATCTCTAAAATGTAGTAAACTCATCAATACCGCAGTCATTAATGCATGTATTAGCATTGCATGCCCACACTGTAAAAAAAATCACAGTAATTAAACAGCAAAAAATGCTGGCAATATGGGTGCCAGTAAATTTTGCAGTATAATTACAGCAATTGCGTTTTTTAGATTTTACAGCAGTCTTGTATAATTTCAGCATTTTTTGCTGTTAATTTACTAAAACTCGTTTTCCATGTTTTACAGCACTCTTGTAGATTTTCAGCATTTTTTGCTGTTTTTTTTACTAAAATTTGTTTTTCAGATTTTACAGCACTCTTGTAGATTTTCAGCATTTTTTGCTGTTTTTTTACTAAAATTTGTTTTGCATATTTTACAGAACTATTGTAGATTTTCAGCATTTTTTGCTGTTAATTTACTAAAATTTGTTTTTCAGATTTTACTGTACTTTTGTAGATTTTCAGCATTTTTTGTTGTTAATTTACTAAAATTTGTTTTTCAGATTTTACTGTACTTTTGTAGATTTTCAGCATTTTTTGTTATTATTTTACTGAAACTTGTTTTTCAGATTTAACTGCTCGTTTGTAGTTATTCAGTATTTTTTTGCAGTTAATGTTTAAAATTTGTTTTTACTGCTCTTTCGTTGATTTTCAGTAATTTTCGAGGTCAATTAAGCAAATTTTGTTTTGACTTTATGGCACCTTTTTTTCAGTACTTTTTGTTGTTTATTTAAGAAATTTTGTTTTTTAAATTTTACTCACCTATCTTTGGAACTTTTAGCAGCTTATTCAACATAAAATTAGTTTTTTTATTTACACAATTTTGCATTTTCTCAGTATTTTTTGCTTTTTAAATTTATAATCAGTTGAGAACTTTTGTAGAATCATTTTTTTTTGGTTAATTTAATTCCATCATAATGTACATGCTTTTAAATAGATCATTTGTAATTTTTTCAATAGCTGTAAATTATACCTTAATTTTCATCTAGTAAATTATTGACATAGGTTGAAAAGTGTATGAAATATTTAAACGTAATTACTTTTAATTATAATTTTGTATTATTTGACATCAGAATTGCAGAAATAAAGAAAAATACCTCCACACAATAGTGATATCAAACATGTGACAATAATATGCTATACAAAATTTTAATTACTTATTATTACAGCCCTATTAAAGCATGAGTTAACTGGGATGTGACATTAGGTTATTTTAACAATTTTTTTTTTAATAATAGTATACACACTTTAAAGTGCTCTCAGGTTTTTATTTTTTTCACTACAATCATTTTCACAACACTAAGTAAAAGGAAGTTGTAAGAAATACTATGCCTTGTGTCTTTTTGGACTGATGGACCATTATACTTATTAAAATTTATTTTTAGATTAAAAAAAATGTTTAAACCAGGTTTATCTTCTAAAAAACGTGTGAATTTTTTTCAAATCTCTTAACAAGCTGTTTACCAAGTTTACCAATAGAGTAAAACACTCAAAAATAGAACATTTTGATAATGATAAAAATAGTTTACTACAAAAGTAGTACAAATACACCTCTCTCTGAAGCAGTATTTCTGTCAAGTACAACAACATTACATTTTTACAAGTTTTGCTAACATGTACATTTTTTTCTTTAACTTCAATACTTAAATATAGACTTAAGTTCATTGTTATGTTTCTATATGAAGATTAATAAATTTCTGAAATGCAAAAGTGTAAAGAAGATCTGTTTCCATATGCATGTTTTGAAATTAAATAGTTACATAATTTTTGGTTTTATGTAAATAAAATTAATTTGAAAGAATAACAAAGATATTTTACAGAATAGAGTGTTAAATTAAAAAATATATATGTCACATTGAAATCGAGGAAATATATTCCATCATTCATAATTTATCCAAAAGATACATGTAATCCAGGGATTTATGAAGCTTTTGCTTGTGAGTTTTAATAACGAAATTGTATCAGAGGCTGTCAATAAATTATGTCATGCCTGGAAGAGGGTTTGAGATACTGTGACAAAGGGATCTTAAGGGGGGTTAAAAGAAATGCAACATCACACATTTTGGTTAAAATAAAAGCATGTAAGACCAACAGATTAAATTTTCAAGTTATTTTAAAAGTATTTTGTGTTTATAAAGTAAAGATAGGATTTAAAGCCAAATATATTAAATTATATTTTGAACTGCAAATTACTAATCTATTGCTCTTTCATATTAATATTTCATTGATGTTTTTGGTTATAAACTTTAACCTTATTGCATATAAAATAACTATAAAAGTTTTTACTGTTATGCTCACAAATGTCATTAAAACAGATAGTTAAAGATTAAAAATATAGTGTGAAATACATTCTATAAGGTAGTGCTTTGATTCTGAACGGCAAGTATATTTTATGTAACATACCATGACATGTAAGAAGAGGCAGGAGGAGGGAGAGTAAGGTGAAGTTTGACATTTTGTGGCAAAAGAGGAGGGGGGAGATAAAAAATATTGAAGAAATGTGCGACATCTTTTATGGATAGATCAAAATATTTAAAATTTAACTCCACCTAATCTGAAATTTTAAGCAGTGTATGTGTGTGATGGAGGAAGTATAAAGAAATTGTACGTCTGTTTCTACAAACATATCTTTATACAATGTGAGACCTTGATAGTAAAACAGTTATGGATTTAATTATAAGCTCTGTTTTCATTAAAGCCCCATCATTGAATATTTTTTTCTAGAAGAGCTTGATTTTCTTGATCAAATTTTAAGAAAAGTAGCATTTTTCCTTTCTTAACGCATTTTTAAATAATCTTTGCCGATAAAAAATGAAAATTTATTAATTCTTTCCAAAGCACTTCTTATTTGAGTTCCATTAGTACTTCAAGAAATGTAATATTGGTTGTTTACAGGACTCAAAATGCAATGGAGGATATGAAAACAATATTCCAGTTCATGAAATCATGAAATCTTATTGTGGTTTCAACTTAGCATTATTTACAATCAGGAATGCATTTTTAGAATTGCTTTTGTATGGTTGGATATAAGTTTCCTCATACATATACTAATTGTTAGTTCAAACCAGAAATATAAATTATGATAAATGAACTTTCAAGTAATCTAAAAAAAATTTCGAAGCATTGATACTAAATTCTACCTTGACCATCAGCATTTGTTTGCTGATTGGAAAACGTCAGAAATTTCTGTTTCTATTTTAAGCAAATTTACCATATCTACATTAAAGTGTAATTGTACCTAAACAGGGATCTTGGAAGCACAATTATATATAAAATTCTTTTCTTGCAATTGAACAAGTTTCATTAGAAGTAAGTCTGAAAGATAATTTAGATTTAAAAGAGGAAAAAACAAAACATGAAAATTGCAATTAAAAAAAGTTTAATTTTAACAACAAATACAAGCCACAAGTTATGATCTACAACCATTCGTAATCCGATAATTTATTTAACAATGATGATACTCGTGGCATTATGCCATCTTTTAGGCTGTTCTTTCCCTGTTTATTTCCCCTGTTTGGATTTATGTTCAACAAGCACCTGGAAATAAAAATAAAATAAAAAAGGTAAGACTTTTAAAAACACATATTGCATATACATATTCCCAACAGTATACCATTTTGGTAAATTGCATTCAGAAGGAATTAAGGGGTAGTATAATTATATAGGGTAGATGTGCCAGTAATGAACTGTCTTCCAGTAATTAACTGCTTCACAATGTTTGGTTGGTGTTTAAAAATAATAATAGTTAAATTTTTATTATTTTTTTTCTTAACCTCCCCTTGTATGCTTTATAATCTGGATTTAATTTCTTACATTTTTCGTCAAAGGAATTAGGAAGCAGAATAAAATTTCAGGGACATGCGAAGAGAAAATTGCACCCGGGTCAAAGACCGAATTTGGTGCCCCCCTCTTCCAACTTTTTCTTATGACAGGCCAAAAGTTATTATGGTAGTATAAATTTGGCATCCCCTAAATTTCCATGCACAGAGCAAACGTCCCCTTCCTCCCCCCATTCGCAAGCCACTGTAAAGTTTCACTGTTTTTCATTGAAAACCTATATGAAAAAGCTAAGAGCTGACTTTACTTATTTAATATTGTTTGTTTCCCTGTAAAAAAGTAACGTTTTTGATTGAATAGTAATAAAAAACTTTGGATTATAACTATTGTTTTTTTTTAATTACGTGAAACAGTAAAAGACAAAAAAAAGGAGGGGCTTAAGATCAGTATAAACCAGAGAAATATATTTGTATGGATTTGTTAAGATTAGCTAAAAAAATTTGCAATCCATAATTATTCCAAGGCAGGTTCTGACCTCAAACTGGTAGACGGTAGGTGCTGGGTTCGAACCCAATCGCGACCGTTGGCCTAACCGTTCGGAGTTTTTCGTGGTTTTCTTCGAACCTTGCGTAAATACGGGTTAGGTTCCCTTAGAAAGACCCCCACGGAGGGCATCCCACCCCTTAGGACCTATATCCCATAGTGTAGATAATTGACATACATACCGACATACATACAACAACTACATACAACAACATAATTATTCCAATATTAAAGTCTTCATTATTAAGAAACCAGGTCATATTGAAGTCTATCTGAACTAAATATCTTTAAAATTAATTTAAAAAAACACATAAAAGGTGCAGTGTAACAATTTAAATTCTTTGTAGAAAATCAACTTCGGCCAATAAAGGTTAATTTTGGTTTAAAAAAAAAGCCGATTAAGACTAACAAAAGCCACCAGCATAGCATTGCTTTTTAAAATTTTACCAGGCTTTTTTACAACCCTTAAAATAAACCACTTTCGTACTTAGAATTTTTAACACAATTGTTGTGAATTGTAGGTGAACTGTGATTACACCTTTCCTTTTTAACAAAATAACTCTTTCTTAAACATATAAAAAACTCATTTGTATAAATAACAGAATATATTGTAAATAAAACATACTAAATATTATATTAGATGACCGATCCACGGCCTTTAACAACGCGACGCTTCATTGACGAAGTCTTACAGCAAGTGTTTGAAAAGCTCCACTGAGTTCTCCAGCCAATCTGCATTCTCACCAAAACATGCCACACAGGACCGGAGGACGCCAACTGGGGTACGCCAATGTCCCATTCCACTCACTATCCGCTAAAACTTTGAAATGTTTTTGTCCCCCTCCATTCACTCTCCGCTACAATCATGAACTGAATTATGAATCCGTTTCCATTTTTCAGATCAGGAAAATAAACGTCGCTACACAATCATACATTGTCCAAAAAGGGGGGGAAATCCAATAAGCTTTTTTTTTTTTTCTTTTTTCTTTTTTGCGCCTTATTGATAAAATTTGCATTTTTTTGCGATCTTTAAAAAAAATCCGCATATCTTTGCAGATGTAAACAATGAAACTTTCAGTTCAAATGTAAGGCCAAAATCAGATTTTTTTTTTTTTTTTTTTGCTTTATACCGTTCTACATGTATTTCATTAAATAATTCAAGGAATGTGTATATTTCTATTATGCTTATTTTATTTTACATAATTATTTATTAGACCTTAATATTATAAATAATTTAATCACTTTTAAAATTATCTCAGTTTCGATCATTTTAGTTTATTATTTTACTATATTGAAAGCATTTCTTATAATGAATTTACAAAAAACTTACTAGAAATCAACAAAATTCTAAACTCCATATAACCTCTGGTCCCAAAATGTGCGAATCTGGAGGAGTCTACTGTATTATAATAAATTCCATAAGGCAAAATGTACTAAAACAAACCAAAACAATATTATGGCTTGTGAAATGATAACAAAAATTGTTCCGTTTCATGAAGTTAAACTAAATGTTGGTCTTGTATGTGCGGTTATTATAATTATTTGTTTTATACTTGCAGCTTATTATAATCTCAAATTTTTTAATTAGAATCTTGAATGCATTTTAAATTTTTGTGCAGTAAGATAAATTTGTGAACAGTTTCAGAAAAAAAATAGTAAACAATTATTTTGAAACATATCATTTTGTAGATTTTTCCTTTCTAATCCCCCCTTTTTTGGGGGGGGGGATCAGATAAGTAGGCAAAATTTTTTTAAGACAGAAAGTAATGCATTTATTAACAACCTCCAACTAAATTGTATCTTTTTGAATGGGAAGGAATTAAGCTCAATGACACAGACACCTTTCAGAGATAATTCTTGGACATTTTTGCATGCTTAAAAATAACAATTTATAAAACTGTAAATAATCTAGTAGATATTTTGAATTTTTTGCTTTGAAATGCATGTCTTATTCATTTAGTTGAAATTTAATATTAATTTAATTATTTATCTTCAAAACTGCTACTCCAATTTTTGCAAACTAACATTTACTTAGAATATTACATATTTTACAAAGATTTGTGTCATTCTTAAAATTTTAATTATTTTATTTTTGTTTCAATTCGACAATGACATAAAGCAGTCTTTAAAGAGATAAAATTTTTTCTTTACCATATTAAATATTTTTATACGAGCAAATCAAACTAAGCATCATGAAAGGTAATCTGATCAGTGCTTAAGGTCACCCGGGGTAAAATGGGTATATTTTAGTTATTTATTTTATTATTTTACTAGACAATACTTTTTGAAAAAATAATGCTATGAATAAAATGTTCACCTACTTGACTTTATTTGAACTTGGTTAAAACAAACTGACAACATATATTCTGGACCTAGCAATCATTTTGTTTTTGAGAAGATAGAACAACATGTTTTTAGTGATTGCAAAACTTCTCTCCAGAAAAAAATAGAGAAAAAACTTTAAGAATAAACTGTTTAAATTTTAAAGAAGAAGAATCCATCTAACAGAATCCTCAAAAAATGAGTAAATATATTTACTCAAAAACTTTTTATTGCATTTCTTGTCATATGAGGTAAAATGGGTATAGGCCATTTTTTTTATGAAAGTTGAGTTTAAGAGATGAATATATAAAGATTTATGAAAATTGAAAGCAGTGGCGTAGCTAAGGGGGGGGGAGGGGTCGTCCGCCCCGGGCGCCGAGGCCTAGGGGCGCTAAATTGACAGAAATTGTTATATATCTATATTGGGGTGGGGGGCGCAAAATTTCTTCCTGGCCCCGGGCGCCAAAAAACATAGCTATGCTACTGACTGAAAGAGCTTTGAGAGTAAATTGTTATTTATTCTACGTTTTAAACTGAAATTAGGCTTATTTATATGAAATTATGCTATAATTTAGTCATGAACATCTGTTATATGTGCTATAATTGGAATGTAAACATTGAAATTTGCGATTAACGCATATCTTCCCCAAAAATCATTTTAAACCAAAGTACAACATTTTCAGATATAAATTAAAACATGTATGATAACAAAACCAAATTATTTAATTGGATGAATAAAAAAAGACAAACGGCAAAAAGAATCAAAATAAATGAAATGGAAGTTAAGTTTTCACACAGTAAATCCAAATGATTAGTAACTGACTGTTCGATATTTTGTGTCTTCCTTGAGAAAAATGATAATGCTGATGTCCAGGCATCCCAAATTGTTAGGAAGTCTTTCTCAACCAAGCTGCAACAGTTGTTTCCTATATACATTTTGAATATAAATTTTCATTCAGTTACAGCTGGTTAACTTTATAAATTTCTTTTGATGAAATTAAAAATTTTCAACTAGTTTAATTTCTCAGATCTTCGTACAGATAGATATTCATGCTGATACTGACTGCTTTTGATATGAAAAAAAAACGTTTAACATGAAAAAATGCTAGAAAAACATGATTCGGAAAATGGAGGTAAGCTGATGGGATGGAAATCTGAGACAGTTTGGGGAAATAACAAGAATTGTTGGCACTTGCACCTTTTTATACGAGTTTTATGAATACTTTTGTTTGCCAAGGGAAAAAAATGTAAAAACAGAAAGTGGTTGGTTTTTTATTTTGCTTCTTAAACTTTGAATAAAAATTGGCATTTAAAGGAAAATACGATAGTTTAAAGGGTTAATACAATAATTTAAAGGAAAGAAAGATTCGTGAACTTGAATGTTTGACGGAAAAAATATATATGTATTTCTAGTCGGTATAGTTTATGCTAAAATTACTTAGTTCAGATTTTAATTTAATAAAATAGAAAATATATATTATATCCATTTTAAAAACAAACGTCGGGTAAGATTTTCGATTTGTCAGCAGAAGAGCTAAATTAAAATTTTTAAACTAAAATAAATAAATAAAACTTTTACGCTAAGCAGTAAACAGCTGGACCAAAATTGTAACTCTTTAAATTTTAAATATAGAAGATTTTTAAATTACAATTAATAAACAAATAAAGAAATGCGTATGAATAAACAAATTAAAACTAACACTTACCTTTATTATATAGACAGAGTTGAAACTTGTTTCCAGACTCCGTAGAAAGAAGAAGAGGGCGGGGTAGATTAATGATTAGATTTAATGAAATTTTTAAGACATATTCTCGTATCTTTTGCTAAAATCGTGGGTGTATTTCACGACTCCTTTCGTAGATGGCGCTTACAGAAAAAAACAGCAAAAAGGACTGTGAATTGTATTTTTTCCTTTTCTAGAAAGAAAAACAGTATTTTCCACTGTTATATTCGCCGTTATTTTTTACTGTGCATTAAAAACAGAAAAAACATCACTGGATGCACGAAACATGCCATACAACTCCCCATTTCACAATATTTTATAATATGTTGAAAAAATTCTTGAATTTTGACAATTTTGAAATTTGAAATTCTAATTTTATCAAATTATTGCAAAAAATAATTTCAAATGTCATAAAAAGTAGAATCTTTCCAGAAAATTATTGCAAATGATGCCTATTTGTTGAAAAACATTGCACACTTCAGCATATGATGGTGAAACGAACAAATTCTGGTAAATAATTGAGAAAACTATAAATTTTGTGAAAAAAAATCACGATATCCATATTGGATTTTGTCAAAAATTGGAAGCACATACCGAATTTTGAAAATGTGTCATTAAAAAATATTGCAAACTTATTAAAAAATATTGCGAAAAAAATAGCCAAAAAATATTAATTTTTGTCAATCAATAGCAGAAAAAAACACAAATTTTGTCATGAGTTGAAAAAAAATCATGAAATGATTGGAGGGGGGGATTTCGGAAGTTGATCATAAAAATAAATGTAAATTTAGTCAACCTATCTAATAAAAAATGAGTTTTGTGAAACCATCACTGAAAAAAGTATAAATTTCAGTAAGCAGTCGAGGGAAAATATTGTAAATTTCATCAAAAAAGGCAGAAATACATAGCAAATTTCATCAAAAGGTTGCAGTATCAGAGTGAATTTTCGCAATCTGTCATAGAAAAATATTGCAAACTTCAACAAATGTTTGCAGAAAAAAAATCACAGATTTTGTCTATAGATTATAGGAATAAGCACGCATTTCATGAAATGACCATTGAAACAAATCATGAAACGATTGCAAACAACAACAATAAATTTCTAAAAAATTTATTTTGATTAGTTTTAACAAAATTCCAAAGGTAAGTTTTTATTCATATTTTACACGTGATTGTTACAATTTTGTTATTGTGTGTTTTTGAAAATTACCAATGCCATTTTGGGGGGAAGGAAACGAGGGTTTCCTTCGAGGAAGGAAACGAATTTCAGGTTTTTCTAAATATATCAATCAAAATTTGTGTAAAAGGATAAAATAATACTACTTAGGTACAATTATATATTTTTATTTGTTGATTGCTACCATTGAATAATGCAGGAATTTTTATTAAATAATTGCAAAAGATGAAATTGTACAGTCCCTGGCCAAATTATTAGACGCACTCCCTTTTCCTTGTGTCGAATCATATTACTAGCTTCATAGAAATATTATTGTGTGAATAACTGCAATTAATTATGTACATAATTTGTAGGATTATAATAAATATAATAAATAAAAAACATGCCTATGACTTTAAAACTTTTTCGTTTTACAAATTAAATTAAAAATGGCTGGAATTGCAAAATTTGTAACTTGAAGCTAAAAAAAATGTCAATATTTTTTGGAGCCTCTTTTGGCGGCTATCAGTGCCTCTATTCTTCGCGGCATGCTGTTAATACAAAATTGAAGAGTTTCTTGTATGCGTGGGTGACGATTCCAGATATGGATAAGATTTTCTACTAGCTGGGTTTTGTTTGTTATGACTTCTTAGTCAATTCTCCAGACCAATATAAAGAGGTTTTCAAAATCGGTTTATTCTAAAGCTAAAATGATGGTTTCCAAATGAAGAACCATTTGTATTTTTGCAAGGTAAAGCTTTTTGTTACATAGGACGATCCGTCAAGGTCTACTTTCAATAAAAAATATACCTGTGTTGAACTGCTCCCTGTAATTCACCAGACATGAAGACCATTAAAAATGTTTGGGAGCTAATGAAGAAAAAACTGGACAAAGAGCTCAGAACGAGCAAAACACAGCTCATAGAAAAACTTATCCTTGTCTGGAAACATCACTTACACATGCAAGAAACATTTCAATTTTGTACTAACAGCATGCCATGAAGAATAGAGGCACTGATTGCCGCCAAAGGTGACTCCAAAAAATATTGATTTTTTTTTTTAATTTCATGTTTTAAGTTTTACAATTTTAGCAATTGTTAATTTAATTTACAAAAATAAATTTTAAAGTCATTGACATGCTTTTAATTTATTATAATCCTACAGATGATGTATATAATCAATTGTAACTATTGGCATAGTAATATCTCTATGAAACTTATAATATGATTCGAAACAAGAAAATATGAGTGCGTCTAATAATTTGGCCAGGGACTGTACATACTCTACATGTCATTGTAGTACTCGTCAGTATTGTCATTGATCATACTCTACATGTCATTGTTAAAATTTTGTTATGTTTGTGTTTTTGAAAACTTATGGATTAAAGGAGGGCGGGAGCATATTCCAAATATTGTGAGATTGCCAGGTTAAAGCCCTGTACTGCATTTTGTTTTGGTTTATTATCAGTAATTTTTACCAGTAGTCTATGAACACAAATTACTCCTTGAACCAAAATAAAATTTTCTGATTCAAGAAAATTTACTGAAGGAAATATTCATCTGTATTGTGAAATAAGCAAAAAGTTTGTAGAGATAAAATCATTTATTGTTAACGTTTTATCACTGTTTTAACAAAGAATAGATTTGCATTAAGCATAACCAATCGAGCATACATCACTTCCTTGCTCAAATTATTATTTTTAAATGCAGAGTAAAAAATACTTGAATTTTCTTGCATTGTAATTTATTTCATTAAAAAATTGTTATTTCATGAAAAAAAGTATCACTTAACTTCATCCATGAGCCAATACGTTGAGTCGTTTTTCAATGTTTACATTCTAACATGGATTCCATATGATATATTTTGTGGATTTCACAGTGTTGACTGTATTATATATTATTTTAAGCATTTATAATGGTTTCTAGTTCATTATTACATTCAAATTACTGCTTTTAATATGTAAACAGTTTCCAGAAATCTGCAACATTTTATTTGCACAATTCTTGGTCGCAAGCTATGCATATTTTAGCAACTGAAATATTGGATAAAAAAGTTTCACTTAGATAAATTATTTCTTTCATGATGCTTTTTAATAATCTATAGTGTTAACAATTAAAATGTTTACTAGATTCGTTAAGTCTGTTTTAGTTAAGTAAATCTCAATAATGCTTAAATATCACATGCAAATTCTTTTCATAAATCCCTGTGATGCTTTCTGAGTTGTTTATTGTATTTAGAGCTGTTTAATAAATCAAATGTGGTTCTTAATGGATAAATATTATTTTACATGATTTATGAGAAAAAAATAAAAAAATTTCAAGTCGTCAAAATAATACGTACAATGTTGAAAATCTCGAAAAGACTTTTGATGTGTTGCACTGCAAGAAACCCTAAGAAAATATGGAATATTTTTAATAGCTGTCTGCTTTTTTCACAAAATTGTGTTTAAAAAAAATAAAACCTAAAAAACATGAAATGTTTAAATTTATGTACTTTGCATGTTTTATGCTTAGTGACTGACATGTTCGATAAAAGTATATTAGTTTTATTTTGTAAGTTAAGTCGCCCAAGAACGGAAAGTTTCATATGAAATGAAGATATTTAATAAATAACAGAGTCCTGATTTTCTTTCTTTGTCAGTTAAACATTTTCCTAATTGAAGCATGAAACTTATAGGGTGGACCGGAGTAATTCCTGATCAAAAAACACTAACATCTAAATATCATTTTAATGTTTACAATAGATGTGACCAAATTTAGCATGGTTAATGATTCACCATGTTTCTATTCAATAAAATATAGGCTTTGATTAAAATATTATTTAAAGTTTGCTTTATTAAACAATTTTCCATATACAGTAATTTTTTCACCCAGTGCAAAGAACAAAACATAACTAACAAGAACAAAGAATCATGCATACTTCATCGATTATGATGCATTTTCCTACACATTCTGAATACTGTAAACTTATTGTCATTCATGAATAAGAATTTTACCATTCTGTGCAAAAAACAAAGCATAATTAACGACAATAAAAATTTTTGCATACAGCATGTTTAGATACTTTTCAATTCATTCTGAATACTTTAAACCTATAATTTTCATCTTTGTACAGTAATCTTCCCACCCTATGCAAACAGCAAAACATAAATAAACTTACAAGAATGAAAAATTACGCATAAGTATAGATTATGAAACACTTTCCAATACATTTTCAATATTGTAAACCTATCATTTTAATCTATTTGCAGTAATTTTACCAGTCTATATAAAGAACAAATCATAACTAACAAGAAAGAAAAACATGTGTGCAACAAAGATTATGAAACATTTCCAGCGTATTCTGAATATTGTAACGCATATAGTCTTAATCAATCTGCAATATTACCAACATATACATAGGTTGAAACATAATTAACAAGAATCATGCATGCAGCATAGATTATGAAATACTTTCCAGCACATTTTGAATATTGTATCCCTGATCATTTTAATCCATCTGCAATATATGTATCAACATGTGTAAAGAATAAACATAGTTAACAAGAATGAGAAATGATACATACAGCATAGATTATAAAACCCTTTCGGAGATGTATGGTGCTGAATATACATTACCTTCTTATCTTTTACTAACGTATTTTACTACAGAGTTGTTTTGAACAAAATCAAGTTGTACAGCACACATTAATAAAATATGAAATACCTTTTCTTTAAGTGGATGGGGGAGGGGTAATTAAAGGTGAATGAATCATGAATATGAATTTTTTGCATTAGTCTTTAATTTTTTGTTTTTATCATTAACCTAAAAAAAGCAATGATATCAACACAAAAAACCCTGAACGGGTTAAAAGCTTGTGACGCAGCACTTTATCTTACATCTCTAAGAATTTTAAATTTGAGACTTAAAACTAATGATATCAAAACTTATGTGACGCTATGCTATTAATATATATATATATATATATATATATAATTTATTCATTAATGCTTTATCATTTACATCTTTCATAATTTCGAAATATGAATCTTAAAAGTTATGATATCAAAATTTAAGTGACGCCATGATGAGACTCTAAACGATGTTTTAAAATTCCATTTATTTATTTATTTATTATCTAAATACATTTACATATCTAAACAATACTTTTCATTTTCCAATACACTGTTAAATACATTACTTTCACTGAATATATATAATGCACTGAAATGTTTTATTTGAATAAATTGGTTTATATTTTGTGCTACGCTATCCAAAATCAAAAGTAACATTTAAATAAATATTTTTGCGTCTATGTATCTATTTGCATATATTTAACTTAGTTTAGATACAATGGTGCAAAAATATTTATTTAAATGTTACTTTTGATTTTGGATAGCGTAGCACAAAAGATAAACCAATTTATTCAAATAAAACATTTCAGTGCATTATATATATTTAGTGAAAGTGATGTAGTTAACAGTGTATTGGAAAATGAAAAGTATTGTTTAGATATGTAAATGTATTTAGATAATAAATAAATAAATAAATGGAATTTTAAAACATCGTTTAAAGTCTCATCAAGGCGTCACTTAAATTTTGATATCATAACTTTTAAGATTCATATTTCGAAATTATGAAAGATATAAATGATAAAGCATTAATGAATAAATTATATATATATATTAATAGCATAGCGTCACATAAATTTTGATATCATCAGTTTTAAGTCCAAAATTTAAAATTCATAGAGATGTAAGATAAAGTGCTGCGTCACAAGCTTTTAAACCGTTCAGGCTTTTTTGTACTGATATACATACATATGTACATGTATAATACATCTGTATTTATATAGATCTATATATATGTACATACGTAAAAATAACACATGCATCCGGCTAACTGGAAAGTACCCAAAATTTTTGCATAAGGCATAAGAAAGACATAATTTTTATTTCATAGATAGAAAGCTCAAAGTGTAAACTTTTATTTAAAACAAACGGAAATTGGAAATTTCATTTGCCTTTTTGTGTACAGCCTTTTATGTGAAGTCACAAAAATTTGGAAAAATAACCATAACTCTCAACTTCGGCTGACTTTTTTTATCCTAAATATTACAAATATTTTTTTTAATATTTTTTTATTAAAATCTGCATCTTTTTATATTCTTTCAGTGATATTTATAAGATGATTCATGTTTTAGATCCAAAGAAACAATTCTTTGAAAATGGAACTGCAATCTCAAAATGCAGACGATTTGAGAAAAACCCAAGAATTCGACCCCCCATATCTGACAAACTATGAGGTCTGGGAAGGAAAATTTTCTGATGAAATCATTTCATGATAGAATTAGTGTGTACACAAAGTTTCATCCAAATCCCTGTCGGTCGGGTTACAAGGTCTGGTTGAATTGACATGGAATGACCCAAAAGTTTTCTTTTCTCCGCCATTGCTAAAAATATACAGTCGTGGAAAAAGAAAACCTCCCTTACTAAATCCTCAACAAATTATCATAGAAGAAAGTTTCTTGTACCGAACGATATGAAATAAAGTCTACTTTTAAATGAAGTATACAAAATTTCCTTAGGGACTCATCTACACTTCAACAGAGCTCAAACTTCATTTTTTAAATAGCAATACCCAGTTTTAACAGGATATTTCAAATTTTCTGCTCGAACTATTTCTTGAACTGAATTCCAGGTCATTTGAATGGTAAATTTTTGAATTATAAAAATTCAAAATTTAGTACTTCTAACTTTAAATAACATTTTCATATTTTCATTAATATCTCCTGAAATTATACTTATGATGTGCTAATATTTTATGTATCAATAATATAAAATACCCAAATATAAATATGTTAAATTTTCAATTTTTATAATTTTATGATATAATCACGAGTCAAAAACTTTGTGCGAGTATTAATTCATAAAGTAAAAATTCTAAAACGACGTTACAATGGACAAATACTTAAAGCCCTAAAAATTACAAAAATGCCACCAAAATTGTAACCACCGTATGTAAATACGGCCGTTTCAAGGATACTATGGTCCCTTTCTTCAGTGCAAAAGAAAGAAAAATGGGTTTAAAAGAACCCTTCCGCTATAGCCCCGATGACTGGCTGAGTGAATTGATTTTACTAGTGATAACAAGAGCTTAAATAACAAAGAAATTACGCAAGTGACAGTAAATAGCTGAAAAAAGGGAGTCACTGCGCAGGATTCCTCTTAAGTGGCGAAAGAAAACGGGTGCTGGTCATATCGTTAGCTAAGTAAGAAATATGTTTATGAATATTGTAAGTTTCGTAAAAATTCAGATCCGAAATTGAACAATATTTTTAATAATTTTAACTTTTTTATAATTAAAAAGATGGTTTAATTTCCAATGTTTATGAATTGTAGATTTCTCTAAATCCTGCGATATCACAGAAATCTGATAATCTTTTAGCCTAATTCTAAGAGTACGCTTCGTCTGCCAGTGTAAGAAAGCCCACATTCACAAAAAAATCTGTAATTCCCCCAGTTATTGCAGGCGTCAATTGGATTTTTGAGATGAGAGAAAAAAACATACTTCGTTAGAGATGAACTGTGAAATTAAACCTATTGAAAATACTAAAAAATTGTTTACTGACTTGAGTAAAATAAGGAAAGACAACCAAATTTTTAAATTCTTTATAAGTTGGAACAGAATCGGTGATTGTCGGATGTTTAGATAAACTATGGTTAATGACATTCAAATTAAACCAATGATCGATGGCGACTGCTTTAATGTAACTAATTTCCCAATTAAACAGCTCAGAATTTGAACAGATTTTTCGGGCACGAAAAATAAAAGCATTGAAAGCTGTCAGCTTTTGATGAGGGAGAAACCTTACAGCAAAACATTTTCTGTAAACTGTTGTAAAAAATCACGAGCATTACAAATAACTAGGTTAACAGAAAAGCTGAGTGTTGTTGAGTTTCAATTTCAAAAGTAAACTGAATATATGTATAAACTGAATTAAATAAACCCAGTACAACGTTAACGTTATATTTAGACAAATCAAACAAAGCACACAAATCACCTACATAACGTGTATAAAATGGAAATTGTATTAATTTAAATAGCTTTTCTACAAAAGAATGCATATAAATGTAACATAAAATGGAATTAAGCTGGGAGTGATATTTATATGCATTAGTTTGAAGAAAAACTATACATATACAAGCTGCACAAATTTCTTACTCAGTTAATGATATGACCAGTAGGGGAGAGTGGGGATGAATGGAACAATTTTTGCATTTTTACTAATAACTTAAGCTGCATACAGCTGTTAATTTAAAAAATATTACTTTAAGAATACTTCAGCATTTAGCAATTTATAGACATACTAATTTCAATAAACATTTTTTTTTTAAATTTTAATAATTTTTTTATTATGCATGCATACTGTCCCATTCATCCTCACCATGGGGATGAATGGGACAGGTAAAAAAAATATTCGGATCATGCTTTATTTGAAAACTGAGTGATACATTTTATTTTATTACATATTGAATGAAGCTAATATCAAATCACAACAGTCCTTTTCTTCTGGCAGTTACCAGATATCTAGGCTTTGGTAGTTTCATAACAATATCCTCCAGATTAACAAAATAAATTTATGGTAAATTGGTATGGTAAAATAAGGAATTATTATCCTTTTTTCTCAAGAATTGTACTTGAAGATTATCATTAATGTTATTTAAAACCCTAGCAACGTAATGACAAATATATTTTAACACATATCTTTGTTAGGAGAAAGTCGTCTTCTCTAATATTATCCAAGCTGCAAACTTGGTGGTCCATATCACTTGAAATCATGTTCAAATAACTTTCATCTTCATCATGAAGTGATAAATTGTCAGATTCATCACTGCTGTCCAAACCTTTACTAAAAATTTCTTGAAGACAGGCAATTCATTTTTCTTGGTTTCTGTTTTTTTACAATTTCCTTTATTCAAATATTGTTTATCTGGTGTATCGGTTAGAAAACGACAGTGGCCTCGTTTTCTCCTCTTAACATCTGATTTCTACGCAAGGACAAAAATTTTATTTATAATGGAATAGCACTGGGGATGAATGGGACAGTTCCATCTATAATGGTTATTTCGTTATATATTGCTTATTTTGTTATACACTATTTCTATGCACCCCCGTTCCCTTTTCAATTCAAAATTCGTTTAAAATTATGCTTCATATTTTTTCGTTTCTCTCAGCCATTATTTCGTTAACTGCCAAAATTAATGCCTCTGGATTATTAGTATGAAGTATGCCCGCACTTTAATCAACCGTTTCAAAACAATTTCCAGATGTCAGCTAAGTCTGAGCGGATGCTCCTTTCATTCCCTTTTATGGTCATCAAACAGTAACGCGGTTAAATTGCAACTTAATGCTTCTTTCACTTCATGAGAAAATGCTAAAAAGAATTTAACATCTGCGCATTAAAATCTGGTTATCCCTTACTAGACATAACTATAGCAGTTCTTGGGTGTGAGCTGTTCTTATCGCCCGTTACAAAAGCCCTTGCTGCACGTGTAAATTAATGTATTGGCAACCATGAGAACTTTACCCCCTTTTTCTGCAGGGGAGTCAGATTGAATACCGATCAGGCTGGCTGCGTTTTGGCTGTAATTTGTAGTGTCGTTTCCATTGTGCATGGGCAAACTTTTGTATTTTGGCGACTTTGTTCTACGCCAACGCTGTGTGTGTCATCTCTGTAAGACTTCACTTCACCCGCTGCTTTCGAACAAAAAGGTTCGACTTTTCTTTCCGGAGACTTTCTCTCCGATCATATAATTGTACCTCCCCTTATTATATATGCTTAAATAAAACTGTGAGTGATTCATCATTGTGGGGTTTTTTCGATATCTTCCTAACGGACCTGGTCAACTGTGCTTTTTAAGTCTATGCTTCCCAGTACTGCACTCTAGTTTACAAAAAAAAATCATATGAACATTATCCACGTAACAGCCTCTATATAAATGTGGTGCGTGACCACGTTTTCCCCACGTTAAAAATAAATTAATAAAAAAATAAGGGGAGGTACAACCAATATATTGCTTCTCATCTGCTGCAACGTTCTCTCAGGTTTCCAGTGCTGAATTCTAGCACCGCGGTCAGTCACCTTGCGTGAAGCTTCCAGCAGTTCTTCCGCCCTGAGGAAAATCGTCTGAATGCCTGCATGCCTCGGTATGGAGTTCCCTCGGAGTTCTTTTCGCCTGCTGCGGATAGGGACCTGGCACACCTGCCCTCACCGGCGCGCTCAGTCTAAGTTGGTGCGATGTTTATCCTGCTGAAAAAAATCATCTCTTCGTCTCAGCCCCTGCCTGCTATCCCCTGTGATCTCCATCTAATTTGGTGCGATATGCTTAAAGTGCTCTGCTACCAATTCAGTGTTTCAGAATTTTTCGTGTGTGTGTAAGTGTATTTGGTGAATTCAGTGTGCTTCCTTGCTCAGCTCCTCCAAAGTTACCCCAGTGTGTTAACCGGCAAAATTTATCTTCTTCGAGAATCTGCTTGAATATAGTGCAGTGTGTGTTATTCAGCAAAAAAAAATCTGCTCAAACATCTTTCAGTGCACAAAAAATAATAAATAAATAAAATAAAATAATTACAAGAAACGCTAAAAGATGAGTCACCACCTTCGATATTACAAGTGAATACCTAAATACCTGTTTACAATCTAAAAATTGTGCTACTCTTCTGTGATAAAAAAAAGGTTCAAATAAGTGCACATTCAGCTTTCATCGAATTACGGCAATTTTGAGTGTGGGAGCAGATATTGACTAATTAACAAAATAGTAATTAATTGATTATTAATTTTTAAACAAAAAAAAAACAGTAAGTTAACCTAAGTACTTTGTTTATTTCATGTTCTGCTTCCACAGTCAGTACACCACAGTAAACATTGCAGTGCTTTTGTTTTTTAAAGTGTGCTTGATTTCCATATCATTTAGATACTCCTGTTATTGTACTTTTGCAAAGATTTTGAGTTTGCGAAAGCACGGTAACTGTTGCTATTACTATTTATTATTTCATTGATATATTTTTGCATATTTTGCCCTCAGTTATTATATTTATGTGATTTTTTTTTTTTGCATGTTTAACCCCCCTACTATTTGGTTCAAATTTTACATATGCATATTTTCTTTTGTGCTTAAAAGTGATTTTTCTACCCAGTTTTGAGGTTTTAATTCAAAGGTTAAAATAGAATTATATTTTTCTCTCTTTCTTTTGGGTAAAAAAAAAGACTGTTTTTCATTTTTTTTTTTAAAGGAACTATATATTTTCCCTTTGTATAAAAGGATAAAATAAGATTATTTTTCTTAAAATATTATAGGGGTTTTGCTGATATTTTTTTTAGTTTTGCATGTGTTCCTGAGTTTTTTTCTGTTGTAAGAGGTTTTAATAAGAATATTTTGTTACAGTGATGTACTCTATTTTTTAACGTGTAACTATTTTGCTATTTTTATATTTTTATTCGCTAGACAAATTACTCTTTTTAAAGGTGCTTTCCTTGTAGAGTATAAGTTCCGTCTGTGTAACAATTTGTCAGTAATTCGAGGGTTTAAAACAAACCGATAAACATGGCTGCGAAACAAATTCCTATCAATATTATTCAATTTGATGGAGATCCGGATTTACTTAAATTCTTTTTTGATCAAATTAGGTCATGTGCGGAAATTAATAAGTATAATCCACAGACAACAATCGCAATTCTAAAAGGAAAATTAGTTGCGTCTGCGCAAAAATGTCTAGCCCAAAACCCTGACCTACAAAAATTAACCGATTTTGATCTGCTAGAAAAAGAATTTGCATCATTTTTCTCACCCCCTAGTAAATGTGTAGCTTCTTTTGAATTGTCCAGTTTAGCACTTATGCCTTCTGAGACCATTAAAAATTTAGCACACAGATTAAATGTTCTTGCAGCTACAGTTTATGCGGATATCAACGACGAAAATGCACGTGCAAAAATAAGGTCATGAAATTTCTAGAGGCCCTTCCTTCAAATATTAGAATAAAATTACAGGAAGAAGGCATTAATGATTATCGCATAGCAGTTGAAAGAGCGCAAACACTTCATGAGATTTTACGGAATGAAAAAATCTTACATTCCTTGCCCTCAGTACACAAATCAGAAAATCTCATTGAATCCCAACTAAGAGAAATTTCTAAAAAAATAAATGCATTGTCTTTCCCCCCCCCCCAGATACTAAAACAGAAACTGACCAAAAAAAATGTGCAGACTAGACCAAAACATTCTGCAAGCGTTTCACGTTTCAAAAGGAATTTTAAGAATCGGAACTACCCAAGACGTTATTCCCCACACAAATTTTCGTATAAAAAGGCAGTTATTTGTCAGATGTGTGGTCGCAACAATCACGATGCTCTCTCTTGTTTTAAATGGAAAAGGGCAAACACTCAAAGAAAAAATAATTACACGAACTCCACTTCACAATTTCAGGAAAACTGAAACAGAGATACAATTTTTATGCTGATGGTGTTGTGTCTCAGTCTTGTACTTCTACATCAGCAACTTTTGTTTGTGACCAGGCTTTACCTAAAATTTCAAATTGTAGATTAGTGAACTCAGTTAGTTCTCAAACTTCTGAGTGCATTAAGATAGCAAATAACATTGCTACACAAACAGAAAGTGAAAATGGTCAGATAATTTGTAGTGTAAACACTTCGCCACCATCACTTCCTCTTGTTAAAGCCACCATAGCAAATCATGACATTACTTTATTGGCTGATTCTGGTAGTACTATATCTTTACTTTCACAAAAATTATTTAATCAACTTAAACCTGTTTTGAAATATAAAAGACTGTCAACAGACGTTAATATTAAAACTGTCAATTCTGATGTTTTGTTTTCTGCATGCATTAGGACATCCATCAAATTCAAACAAAAAGCTTTTTCAAATCACCTTTATATTGTTGACATACCCGAGTCTTCCAGTTTTGAAGGCATTTTAGGTTTCGATTTCATAACTAGATATAATATTGTCATTGATACTTTTAACAAGTGTCTTCATGTCAATAATAATCTCTCTGTTCCTTTAGAAACCAGTAAAAAGACTTCTGGAGCAAATCAATCAAATCTATGTAATTCCTTAAGTAATGTTGTAACGAATCAAGGTGTGTTCTTAACTTGTAAAATTATAATAGAACCCCAACAACAAATATATTGCAATGTTTACACTAACAACAATATAAATAGTGACAAAAATTATTTATTTGAATATTTGGTGCAAAAAAAAGAATTAATAGGAAATGATGCCATTGTTCAAATGAATAAAACATCTGATAAAAGAAAGAAAACTTCACAAATACATCATTTCTTCTCAATAACACTTAAAAACACTTCTGAAAAGACCATTCACCTTCCTAAACATACAAAAATAGGTCAATTATCTGAGATTGAGGAAATTCATGATTATCCTTCTGAAAATTCTGACAAGCAAAATAACTCGGAACAGCACTTTTTAAATCTTATTCAGGCTTCTAATGAAATCTTACAAAAATGAAAGCAGGAATTATCGGCTAAGGATTTTAATCTTACTCACTTAAACTTGGATGAAGCAAATAACTTAACTAAATTGTTATTTAATTATTATCCTGCCTTTTCCAAATCATTAGACACACTTGGTCATACCGATAAAATTGTACCTGATTTGAAATTCATTAATGACTATCCCATAAATACACTTCCTTTTCCTCTTCCCCAAACTGTGCAGAAGAATGTTTTAAACCAATTTAAACAGTTGCTTGATGCCAAAATCATTGAACGTCATTGTTCTGAATGGGCATGCCCCATGCTTCTTGTTAAAAAGAAACCAGACGGTACAGGTATACAGAAATATAGACTTGCATTAGATCTCAGAATGGTTAACACTATAATTCAAGGTTCTTCCTATCCACTTCCAAAAATTCAAACCATTATCTCAAATCTTTCACGATATCGTTTTTTTTCTTCGCTCGACTTTCATCAGGCATATCATCAGATTGATTTGCCTGCAAAATTCCAAAATCAGTTAACATTCACTACTATGTTTGGTTCTTTTCGATATAAAAGATTAGTATTTGGGTTAAAATCAAGCGCTTCTATTTTTCAAGCTTTAATGGACTCGTTACTTGATGAATTACAGTTAGAAGGTGTCTATACCTACCAAGATGATCTTATTGTTGGTGCCAATTCATATCAAGAAATGTGTGATAAGTTGGATAAAATTCTTGCAATCTTAGTCAAATACAATTTAACGCTGTCCCCTAACAAATGCACTTTTCATAAAACCAGTTTAGATTATCTTGGATTTCACATAGAAAATTAAACTATTTCTCCCGTTCAGTCGAACATTGTAAAAATAACATCTTTTCCAACACCCACAACTAACGTCAATTAAAAGCACTCATAGGTGTCATTACATTTTACAAATCTCTTGTTCCATCCTTTTCTGAACTCTTGCAACCTCTCATAAACTTAACTACTCCAAAAGCTAAATTTAAGTGGACAAGTAAACATCAAAAAATTTTGGACACAATACAGAAAATATTCTTTAATCCACCCATGGTTAGATTACCGGATTGGAACAAAAAGTTCTATCTAAATACTGATGCGTCAAATGTTGCTATTTCTGGTGTTTTATTACAAGAACATGACAAACAACTGTTACCTGTTGCATACTTTTCAAAATCTTTAAAAGCATCAGAAAAGAAATATCATGCACTTAAACTAGAACTCATGTCTATTCATAAATCAGTTACTTCTTTCAAATATTATTTATATAACAGAGAGTTTGTAATCCTGTCAGACAGTAAACCGTTAGAAAAGTACAACAAAACTACAAACCCGGCTGATATTATCTCTCGTTGGCTCATGAATCTGTCAGAATACACATACAAATTTCAACATATTCCAGGTAAAAAAAATGTACTTGCTGATTACTTATCTCGCTGTAATTTTGAAAATAATCAACAAACTCTAGCTACAAATCCTGAGCTTATTCATGATTCTCAACCCTTACCTATTGTAGAATATGATACTCCACATTCCAGCTCAAGTGATTCTAACATGCATGTTAACTACCTTATTTCTGGTACACAAACAAATCCTGACCCTTTATTAGAAATTTCGAATAAAACATTTACTACTGAACAACAAAATGGCCCTACTTTGTATGTTGTTTATAAAGAAATCTTAAAGAAAGGTTCTTCTCAAAAACTTCCTAATTACTTCATTCATCCTGATTTGAAGGTATTAATGTTAAAGAAGGAAAACATTTTTAATAACACTTTTTCGTATCACATTCTTGTTCCAAATTCACTTAAAAGCAAAGTCTTAACAATTCACAATTATCTCACTTTGGCTTTAATAAAACTTGTGAATTCTTGACAGACAGATATTTTTGGAAGGGTATGTATGTAGACACTTTAAACTTCGTTGGATCCTGTATCAAATGTCTTCAATCTAAACATCACCATACTCCACCCGCGCCTTTACAGCCCACATACACTCCCAGGTACCCTGGTCACACTATCAGTACAGATCTCCTTGGACCTTTTGCTAATGGCAAATATGTATTAACTATCACTGATCACTTATCGAGACACATTGAACTTTTTCCACTTAATAATATATTTGCATCTAAGGTAGTTAAATGTCTATTCTCTTACATAACCACCTTTGGGAGACCTTCGGTTGTCTTATCAGATTTAGGACCCCAATACACTTCTCAAGTATATAATATTTTTAATGATACAATGGGCATTAAGGTACTACACAGTTCTGCCTCCAGGCCACAATCGAATGCAATTGCAGAGCGAATCAATAAGTCAATCAAATATTCGGTTAATATTCTTTTACAAGAAGGTCATTCATTCGAAAATGCTGTATTTATACACAAATACTTTATAATGGTTCGAAACATGCAACTACATTATACTCTCCTAATTTTCTTCATTTTGGACGCGAAATTTCTCTAATTTTTGACACTTTTGATCAGTCGTGCAACCAACCCTTTCTTGATAAACATATTGAAGTACACAAATTGCTTGATGATTTGAGTAAGATATATCACAAAGCTTATAACAACATTAAATCTGCTCAAGATAAAAGATATAAATATTACGGTCAGAAAGCTAAATTAAGATCCATTTTCTTAAAAGATATTGTATATCTAAAGTCAAATGACAAGTTTAAAACAAAGTATACTGGTCCATATAATGTTACTTGTAAACATTCCCCTGGGTCATTCTCAATTAAAAGGTTGTATGCTCCTGATAACACAGCATTTCGGGTACATATTGATAGACTTCTACTAGCACCTCCTCGTTATAGACACTTATTTGATGCATCAAGTCATATAAACAATACTAACTTTGATACGTTCTATCAACCACACACGTATAATTTAAGGAAAAGAAGCTAATGTAAATTAATAGTGATTGTTTTCTTTTTTGTCCTGGTTTTGTGATACTACATATCCAACCACTGGCCACGGTTGTGTGTATGTTGTTTTCGACTGATCTTTAACACTGTCATGGCTGGTCCATCACTGTTGCTCTGAAGATCTCTTGGGAACAATATTAGGTATCATTTTTCCTCACTTTAATACTAGCAGGTTTCTTTATATTCACATAAATTTTAATTACTTTTGTTTTGAATTTTATTTTACCTGTACACTTTAATTGGTTTGGGACTCCTCATTAATTCAGTTAATTTTGCAGTAGCTATCCTCCCAGTTAATAATTCCCGTTCTGTATGTCAAAGATAAAAAAAATGTTAGATAAACGTGTACCTTAGTCTAGAAATAAAAAAAAATCATGTAATCAGATAAAATAATACACATTTATACACCTTCACATTTAATACACCTTCAGATAAAATAATACACATCATATGACTTGTGCATCACCCAACTCGATTGTGACACATTTTCTCGTCTCTCTTCACTCTAGGATTGTCTGTCCGTTTTAGTTGTTATATGACATACATTTTTTTTCATGTTTTTTTTCCTTTTGAATTCTTCCCTTCGAAGTCTTGTTCCCGTTCAAAATTTGTGCCCTAAGGGTTCAAGCTTCATTGTGTTGAGAGACAAAGTTTTGGAATTGGAGTTTCGATTCAAATTTTTGAATTGTGATTCCAATTCACAACAATTCAATTTTTTTCATGTAATTCGACGTGGGCTCTTTCAGAAGACCGCTAGTGCCTTCGGTGGAGCTTCACAATTCCCTCCTCATCTAAGGCTAAGCCCTAAGCTGAAGCCATAACACTTGTGTTTCACACAAGATTAAGGGTGACGCATATTTTTATGGGTGTGCTTGGAGCATCTCTTTTTTTTTTGTCATCCTATGCTATGGCATGAAACACTTCAACTTTAAAAAAAAAAAAAAAAAAAAAAAAAAAAAAAAAAAAAAAAAAAAAAAAACATTTTATATTTTATACGCATCATATTACATTTTTATTTGTTTTGAAAGTTATATTGCAATTATGTTTTTTTTTGTGTATTTCTAATATATATATTCATTTAATATTAGTTTTTATGTTTAATGTATATGTAAAAAAAAAAAATCACTTGTGTAATGAATGCAGTGAGAGCTGCAGTAACATTTTGTGCTGTCTGAGTCGACTCAACTTCTAAAAAAAAGCACTAACGGATATCCTGCTTTATAATACCAACTTGGATCCATAAATATATTTTTAAAAAAAAGGAAACTTTTGAACTGGTGACTTTTTTTGAATAGAAAGGTTCAATATATTATCATGACAGCAACTATCTATAGATATAAAAAAAAAACTTTTACATTTATATATATTTTTATGTTTTAGAATACTTTTAATGTCGCCTATGCACACTGGACTGTAAAAGTTTTTTTTCTGGTGCTACGGGTGATATATATAACGGTTATTTCGTTATATATTGCTTATTTTGTTATACACTATTTCTATGCACCCCCGTTACCTTTTCAATTCAAAATTCGTTTAAAATTATGCTTCATATTTTTTCATTTCTCTCAGTCATTATTTCGTTAACCGCCAAAATTAATGCCTCTGGATTATTAGTAAGAAATATGCCCGCACTTTAATCAACCGTTTCAAAACAATTTCCAGATGTCAGCTAAGTCCGAGCGGATGTTCCTTTCATTCCCTTTTATGGTCATCAAACAGTAACGCGGTTAAATTGGAACTTAATGCTTCTTTCACTTCATGAGAAAATGCTAAAAAGAATTTAACATCTGCGTATTAAAATCTGGTTAACCCTTGCTAGACATAACTATTGCAGTTCTTGGGTGTGAGCTGTTCTTATCGCCCGTTACAAAAGCCCTTGCTGCACGTGTAAATTAATGTATTGGCAACCATGAGAACTTTACCCCCGTTTTCTGCAGGGGAGTCAAATTGAATACCGATCAGGCTGGCTGCGTTTTGGCTGCAATTTGTAGTGTCGTTTCCATTGTGCATGGGCAAACTTTTGTATTTTGGCGACTTTGTTCTACGCCAACGCTGTGTGTGTCATCTCTGTAAGACTTCACTTCACCCGCTGCTCTCGAACAAAAAGGTTCGACTTTTCTTTCCTGAGACTTCCTCTCCGATCATATAATTGTACCTCCCCTTATTATATATGCTTAAATAAAACTGACTGATTCATCATTGTGGGGTTTTTTCGATATCTTCCTAACGGACCTGGTTAACTGTGCTTTTTAGTCTATGCTTCCCAGTACTGCACTCTAGTTTACAAAAAAACATCATATGAGCATTATCCACGCAACAGCCTCTATACCATCCATCCCCATAAACATTGTCCCATTCATCCCCATAGTGACATGGCTATATAAATCAGTGATTAGGCTTAGTAAGCAATGTCACTATTGTTCATTTGCATCATAAGTTTAACAAGCGATTATATCATTTTAACATTAAAAAATTTATAAGGTTTTGAGAAGGTTAACTATCAATTAAATACCAAAAAGATTAAACAGAAAAACTTACTTTGGTTCTTGAAAAACATACTTTGTACATTAATATTGCTAATCTTCTGTTATGGATATTGCTTTGAAACTATGTCTGTTGAATTACCTTAGTACTGCCATCAGTCAGGTAAATTATCAAATTATTTATGTTTGGGGAACGTGTATAAATTTCTGTTGTCCCATTCATCCCCTGTCCCATTCATCTCCACTTTCCCCTACCCTTTGTCTCTCGCCACTGTGGAGGGTTGTGCGCAGTGACTTCCTTTTTTCAGCTTTTTTCGGGCAGTTGCGTAATTATCTTTAACATATTTAAATTCCTGTTTTCATCAGTTGAATCAATTTATTCTGCCAGTACTTGGAGCTATAGCCGAGGAGTTCTTTTGACCCTCCCTTTTTTTAGTGCAGAAGACAATCAGAGTATCCTTGAAATGGCTATATGTAATAATTTTGGGGGCTTTGTTTCTAAGTATTTGCGCTTTATATCGTTGTATTATAGTTTTTACTTTCTAATTAAAGTTATGAATTATGAAATTAATATTCGAAAAATTATGATCTCCAACCTACAATTTTTTTAATGGATTAAGATTTATTAAGTCCTGCTCTGTGAAAAATCAAAATTTCTTATTTTTCTTCCAAGTAGTTTTTAGATTGTGCTTAAAAACGGCAGAATGATGGTTTAAATGGCCCTCTCCGATATATGTGACTAGGTATGCTGAATCATCTTACGCTATTCTGTAATCAAGCAGTCTTCAATGTATGCTTGAGTGGCGCCGAAGATGCCTTGATCAAAAAGAAGTCTCTCTTTGTCAACAATCGAGTACCGATCTTCAGTTTTGATACATCCCCTAAAATATGTTTGTTACAAAACAATTAATTTATCTTAAACGTATCGTACGAATTACATGAATGAATTGCTAAATGAAGGATGTAGAGTTCATTTATGCTCTCAGAATTGAGTTCTGCTATTAAAAAACACAGTTCATTTTTGTTGTAATATGTACATGACCCCTTAAACAAATTTTATATACTTCATTTAAAAAGAGGTCTTATTGCACATGTCTTATTGTACATCTTTGGAAAAATAAACAATTTTCTTCAAGTGATATTGTAGAAGCATTCTGTCACGAAGACAAGGAAACTGTCTCGAGATACATATGAACTGGGGGACAAGGATCGGCAAGCGATCCTTATATATCAGTGGTTATAGAGACTATTTTACTTTGCTTTCTTTGAATGTTCTGGGTAAAACTGTGTAGTGACCTTTTAAAGACATTTCCAAATGGATTAAGTAGAAAAAGTTGAAAATTGGAATTGCCAAATTTAAAATGATACATTGTTGTTCCTTTGGAAGGTAAAATAAAGGAGTTTAAATAATAACTATTAACGTATTCTTCTGAAAAAGTAAAAAAATGGACTTTTTATTTGGAATACGAGGATGAAATAAATTAATGTTATGAAAAATTGCCGATCGCTTCTCAAAATTGAAAAAAAATCGACGAGATAGATTCAGATTATCCGGAGATCCGAATTTACGGGATCCGAATTTTTGAGCTCGGTTGTATTACCATTTTATAAATGAAAGATGTTTCAGTATTTATCATCTAAACCTCCTCTAAGACATACGAAATCACATATATCTATAAAGATCTTTACTTTACATACGTTGATTTTAATTCTGCCCTAAATCAGCATAAAATACGCAAAAACCGTGTGTAAATCATTGATTTTCTTATGTATGTTAAATTTTCTCCTATCAGTATAACAGTTTTCTTTATTTGCCTAACCAATTCTGTAACTATAGAATGATTCATTTGCAAACATAAACACTTATTTATAATCACTGCTACATGTCTAGTTGAGTAGGTCAATACTTGCTCTTTGCGTAATGGTACGTGATCTGAAAATTAATGGATTAATTTTCACATTCTGTGAAATGTTTCACGACACTTCTTGCTTAAAAATAAATAAGATGTTTAAAATCTAGATAAGTAGCAGAATAATTGCAAATTTTAATTATTTGCAGATTTTTAAAAACTTAGAGGTATAAATTAAGTAATATTTTTTATAAACAAGTATGAAGCATTATTTTGGTAATAGAAAACAGTTTTCGGACATGTTTTGTATTAGAAATATTTCACATTTGAATAATTATTCGTTAAATTGCAAACATTATGTTAGATATTGAAAATGACATACAGTTGGCAAAAAAAGTATTTGTACACTCTAAAATTTTTAATTTTTAACTAAATAAAAACAGATATTTTGTCAAATATAGTTTTAATACAGTCTGCTGACTGTCCGTTTTAAATTACACAACAGAAAATTTTGATAAAATGTAAAATAATTTTCTAATAGGAAAAGTTTAAAAATTTCTTGCAAAAAAAGTATTTGTACATTTCTCCATCCTGATATGTACTGTGTTTTATTGTGTTTATGGTTCAAAGGACTACTTTTACAGAAGCTATTAATAATTTTTAAATTCATATTATATTTGTCTGACATTTAATCTAATTTGCTCTTGAAGTAATTGAGTATAGAACCTAAAACTAGAGAGGCACCTTTAGATATATGAAATCCTATGATTGAGCATAAAAAAAATTTAAATTCGCAACAAGAATTTGTAAAAGCTATTAAATTACCATTTACAACTATTGGATGTATAGTGAGAAACTATGAATAAATTAAAAGCATCGAAATTCAATGAAAACCAGGACTTTTTAGCAAACTAACAATGAGGGAAAAAGGGAGTGTTGTTAAAAAAGCTTTCAAAAATCCTATGCGTTCGGTTCAAAAATTTGCTGGAGACCTCGCAACATCTTCTCGCATCAGAGTAATACCTCAAACAATAAAAAATATTCTTCTCAATGCAGATGTAAAAGAAAGAACCTCAAGGAAAAATCCATTCATCAGCGAAACAAATAGGCGAAAACGCATAGTATTCGCTTTCGCATACAGAAGTAAATCATTGGATTTTTGGAAAACAGTAATTTTTTCTGATGAGGGAAAATTCGGAATTTTCTTACCATCAAGCATTCGAAAAAATTGGAGTAAAAATAAAACTGTTCTAGACCCAAAACGTATGCTTCAAACTATCAAGCATGTTGGGGGGAATATTATAGTTTTGGGGTGTATAGCTTCTAATGGAGCAGGACATTTAAAATTTATTGACAATGGAAGGACAGGTTTAACATACATTGGTGTGTCACGCTATAATTTATTAAACTGTGCCAAGAAATTATGTATAGAGGAAGCTTTTCACTTTCTGCAGGATAACGACCAAAGCTTACTGCTGTGATCACCACCACATGCTTACGACAATACTCGAAGACGACTGGTAATTCTTCTAAAATCTCTAGACTTGAATCCAATAGAAAATTTGCAGACGCTATTGGATGCAAAAATCCGAAAAAAATGTATCAGTAAAAAACAGTTTTAAAGAAGCTCTTATTGTGTCATGGAATAACATTAACCAGACCGCTACAAAAAAGTTGGTGGAATCTATGTCACACCATCTAGAAGTAGTCATAAACGCTAAATGAATTCGCACAAAAAAATAATTTGTATCATTTTACTAAATTTTCATTAGTTATATTACATTAATATAGTGTACAAATACTTTTTTGCATTATATTTTTGTATATTTTTTATTACAATGTAAAAAATCGATTCGTTTAATTTTGTTTTTGCTTCTATAATATTATAATGCATTAAATTAATGTATTACAGTATTTTTTGCTGAAATATTTTGTTTAATTTCATTATAAAAAAAAATGAAGTGTACAAATACTTTTTTTGCCAACTGTATTTATCACACTAATAAGGGAAGATAAACATGCATGAAAAAAAAATAACGTCAAATTCTAAGCTATTGCTGGAAATGAATAAATGAGTTTGAAATGAAACATATTCTTTACACTTGATAAACTCATGAATAAGTTATTTGTTAAACGCAAAAATTTTGGAACTAAAATATTTGTCAGTTAACATTTCAGATAACGGTCTTATATTTACACAATTATTATTCTTTTTAATCCTAAAACAGATTGATAAATATTTCTATATGATTTAAAATAATATATGGTATATTCTATCAGCTCAAGAAAGAAATTTATTTTCTCTTTTTTATAACCAAATATTTTTTTAATTTCCTAATCTCTACATGCAAAATAAAGAGAAAATCCGATAAATTGCAATAAATGGAGAATATTTTAGAAATATATTCGTGAAGTTAAATTTTTATTTTACTTAATTCTTTTTATTACAGAAAAATATGCCATGTTTATTTTATATAAATATTTGGGCTTTGTATAAAGAACTCAAGTTATAATTTCAGATTATGCAAATTAGCAACCTGTCTTCTAAATAGAGCATTTTCGAACTAAAAACTCATGTTTAATTATTAAAAGTTCCCATACCATGATAACCAAACGCATTTTTATCTACTCACAAATTAGGTTTTATAGATATATGTATATTTTATCCTAAATTAAATAAATATGCAGAGTTAATCTCTTACTTATTATTTTTTAAATACTCAACAAGAAAGAAAAATAATGTGTTAAACATACATTATGAAACACTTTTGAAATATTTTACACTCAAAGTGATTTAACAAAACTCCACTTTTTAATACATTGGACGAATTATGTCTAAGTATACAGATTGCAAACGCACAGCATATTTTCTATCAAAAATTCAGAAATGTAATCTACAGTCGTAAAAGTATCCCAATTACGATGTGCATCCTTGTATATGGCACATAGTTTTATGTTATATACTGAACAGTATGGAAAAATTTGTGCAGTTAGGAACGCATAATGCAAATGAAAATTCCCCTTCAGCAATTTTCATAAGTAAACACAAATCTACTCGAATTCATTTTTACCACCATGTATATGATCTGTAGATTTTATATACCTCCAATAATCTGAAAATTTATAATCGCATGGTACAAATGAAAACGCAATTTTAAGAATTATTTATCATAAACAGAAATTGACTGAATTCTTTAGTGCAGACTAGTATATGATTTGTTGTATTTATACACACATATTTCACAGAAAGTATCTTGAAGTGCACATGACAAATGTATATCAATTTCCATGCATTTTAATGAATGTAGCATAAGTAATACAGAATCTAACGACTTTATCCTACAGACCTGCGCTTTGCAAAATACCATGTAATTTTATTTAATTTTTATTATTTTATTTAATTATTTAATTTTTCTTTCACATATCACTTTCTAAGGGTTTTTATTTTACAGTTACCCCAATTTCTCATAAACATGTTCTCTTCCCTATCACTCAACTATGTTGCACAAACATGCTTATTTATCGTTTTGTCATTTAATCTTCTTATCAGAAACTCATAATAAATCGATACAATTTATGTTGTTATTTCTAACATTTTTTTTTTACTTTATGTGGTAAAGGTTCTTTGGTATTATTAATTTAGTGGTTAGAAACATTATATGATTTATAAGAAATTACTTCAAAGTTACTTTGTAAACAGTAGACAGGCCGCGTGAGACGCGTGGTGAAAGTTATCGTTCCAACTAGCTACGTTGGTGTTAAAACAAATATGAATCAAAAGGTTTACCTTGCTATGATGACACAGGAAGAATATAGAAAACAAAATGAGTACTTGATAACATTTCCTTTATTGGCAAACATCTGGGAGTAGGATTTCTTGCTGTCCTGGTGGTTTTGAATTTGGTATCACGGAAGAAAAAGGTGGCCGAAACATGTTTTCGGATCTTAATCTTGATATGAGTAACAATTATATAAACCTGTAGTTCTTAACTATTGTAGGTATTGGAATTTTGGTGAATCTATCGACGTGGGCCTCCATGGTAAAGCACCATACGCTGTTATTAAGAACCGCGATGAAGATAGCTGGGCCGGCGCTGATTACATCGAACAAAGCATACGAACACTTCCGATAGACTGACTCACTCCGAGAAGGTTTTTCAAAAGGGCGCGCCGAAATGGGGTTGCCAGAAGCGCGTCCCGCGGAACACGCGCCAAAAGTACGCCAAGGTAGAAAGGAGCTCCGATTAAAATCGGAATAGAATATAAATAAACAACTTGCGTCTTAAAGTAACGGTAGCGACACATGAGATATAAGCCTACACCATTTAAGAAATGGAGAAATTAAAAATGCTGAACGAATGAGTATATTAACAGAATAGGTACGATTAAGAAAGGAGCTACATATGTCTCACGACATATTCTCCCGGAGGAATAGGAAAAAAACTGAACAAGGAAACTAGGAATAAGTCTAAGTTATTAAAAAAAACAAAAGATTAAACAATCCTTAGGATTTTAAAATTTTGAAAACAAATAGGAAGCCGGTTGACTTCAAAACAGTACATCAAATAGGGGTACAAAAGCCGAAAGAACCCTAATAAGCAAAATATGAATTGAAAGAATTACTACTGAAAGCTGAAATGTAAATAAAGATTAATAGCAATGTGAAAATCAATCAAAAACCATCAAATGTGACATAAAAACTGTGACAAATATGAAATAATAGAAAGCACTAAATGTTGATAGAGATTCATGAAAAAAACTAATCTTGAAACACAAAAAACTATGAAAACCAAAAGGTGAATAGGAGATTGCTTAATAAAATCAAATAAACCATAGAAAACTTACCAAAAACTCTAATGACACTCTTAGCAAAAATTAAACTCAGTATAGAGTTAGAGTATCAATCACCGACAATAAAATACCTAAATATCCACCAAGAGTACCAAGCACTTGACCAAAACAGCACGGAATATATGGGAATAACAATACATACCCAACAGATAGGCAGCTGAAATTGTTTATATCATGATAATACAAGATGTATATACACATTACAAAAAAAATTAAAAAAAAAAAACAAAATAGTAAACAAAAGTTAAGAAAAAGTTAGAGGGGAAAGGAATGTGTGTGTGTGTGTGTGTGTGTGGCGCCACAAAAAATAGGACTATTCCATATAGCACAAAAGCTCCTCAATACCTCCCCAGGAGCTACAAGTCATCCCATATACCTCCTAAAACTAAAATGACAAGATCAGGACGTCCTGGGGAAGAGTCTTTAACGATGTCCTCAGGAATGAGCTCCCAGTAACGTCCCACGGAGGAACTTCCCAGGGACGCTACTTCTGAGGACGTACCTGGGAAATCACTCCTGGGGAAGTACCCGGTTAGTCATTCCTGGGGAAGTGCCCAGGAAGTCACAGTGTTGGCGCCATCTTATGAATGATTCTGAAGTACAATACTCAATTATTTTTTAATAAAATATCGAATGCAATTTAATCAGTATCGATTTTAATGAGTTTATTTTATTTTATTAATTATTCGATTTCTTATTTATTAGCAAATTAGATAATTGATATTAAATTGTAAGTATTTTTAATTATTGCTGTAACTTTTAATCTTTTTAATTAGATTAAATGATTTTGTTAACAGATTCAAATTTTATTAAAAGTTTCTATTTTATGTAACTCAAGCAGTGTTTCAGTGTAATGATAGAATTTTACAAATGATTTTCACACAAAATTTTGATATAACAAAATTATACAAATTTTTACAATGATGTGTTATTAATGAAAATACAGAATTTTAATATTTTTACAATGTTATAAAATAATACAGTGGCTTTACAGTATTTTTTAATCCCGCAACAAGCGGTAAATCTCCAAACATCTGTAACTCGTACCGTCGTATAAGAATTTCATAAGTAACGGATTTAATTATTCGTTAATAAGTACTCGCCAAAATATACCTAATAAATTTAAAACGGATTTGGTGATTGGTTGTATTTCTGATGGCCAATTATCAACGTGAGGGACATAACAAGGGGGGGGGGGGGTTGCCCTCAGTGAAGGTCTTTCTAAAGGAACCTAACCCGTATTTACGCAAGGAAATCCGAGATTCGAAGAAAACCCCAGAAAACTTCGAACAATTAGGCCGACGGGCACGATTGGGTACAAACTCAGCACATCCCATATACAAGCTTCGAGAGCAGAATCTCTTGGCCGCTGGTGGGGCTCAGTATGAAACTGCAACAATGAAATATTTCAAAGAGTGAAAATTAAAGAAGAAAAAAGTTAAGAAAAGACTAAGCTAATTTATATATTTTTTCATAAATTCATATAATAAGAGCACCTTTTACCAAGCGTAAAAAGAAAAAAAATCGATTAAAATTTCTGTAAAAAAATAATAAGAGAGAGAGCGAAAAGGTTTCATTTTTGAAAGGTTCTCTTAGACCTTATTTGTCAATCATAAACAAAAAATTATCAAGGGACATATCAAGGGAGGGAGGATTGTCCTCCGTGAGGGTCTTTCTAAAGGAACCTAACCCGTATTTACCCAAAGAAATCCAAGATTCGAAGAGAAGAGAGGAAAACTCCGAACGATTAGGCCGACGGGCGCGCATGAGTACAAACTCAGCACCTCCCATCTACCAGCTTCGAGAGCAGAATCTCTTGACCGCTGGTGGAACCCACTATGAAACTGCAACAATGAAACATTTTAAAGAGTAAAAAGTAGGAAAGAAAAAAATTAGGAAATTTATATATTTTTCATAAATTCATATAATAAGAGCACCTTTAACCAAGCGTAAAAAGAAAAATAAATCAATAAAAATTTCTGTAAAAAAAAGTAAGAGCGAGAGAGAGCAAAAAAGTTTCATTTTTGAAAGGATTTACTTAGATTTTATTTGTCAATCATTAAAAAAAATATCAAGGGACACATTAAGGGAGGAGGGTTGCCCTCCGGAGGTTCTTTCTAAAGGAACCTAACCCGTATTTATGCAAGGAAGTTTAAGAGACGAAGAAAACCGTGGAAAACTCCGAACGATTAGGCCGACGAGTGCGATTGGGTACAAACTCAACACCTCCCATCTACCAGCTTCGAGAGCAGAATCTCTTGGCCGCTGGTGGGGTTCTCTATGAAACTACAACAATGAAATATTTCAAAGAGTAAAACTTAGGAAAGAAAAGACTAAGGAAATTTATATATTTTTTCAATAAATTCATTTAATAAGAGCACCAAGAGAAAAAAGAAAATAAATCGATTAAAATTTCTGTAAAAAAAAAAGTAAGAGAGAGAAAGAGCAAAAAAGTTTTATTTTTGAAAGGATTCACTTAATCTTCATTTGTCAATCATTAAAAAAAATCATAATTTTAAAGAAACTGTGTTTTAATCTCTTGATATTTTAATCTCTAGAAATAATATTTTTACTAACTAAAATTAAATTTTATAGGGGATATCGTCAGAAACGTTTTGCATCATTCATTATGTGTCAAAATATATAGTTCATAATCAATTCTATAACTACAGAACGATTTTAATGGATTTTAGGTATTAAAAGCTAAAAGGACATTTTTATCATTTAAAAATACAATTTCATTTAAAAAATTTTAAATTCGAAGACATTTATGTTATAACAAATAAATATTGATATTTTATTTAGAGTTATTAATTTAAATTTATGTCGAATGTATGCAAAATGCACAAAAAATGAGGACATTTAATAGTTTTATGTTTCAAAAGCGGAGTAAAAATGCATGTATACCTTAGAAACCTTTATTCCTTACTGACCCTACAGCATAACGGTCAGAGCGCGAGTCCAGAATACCAAGGTACTCGGGTTCAAATCCAGCAGGAAAAATGAAGGTAAGAAATTTGTTACTGAATAATCTCTGTATATGTAAAATCGTCTGAATAATAGAAAAAACAACAACATTCGCGTTTTCTTCTAAAAAATTTAAATTAAATCATAGCTTTAACTTAATTTTTTTAAGATATTAGTGACCTTGAAGTTTCCGAAAGTCCTTCTATATCACGTCCTGTAAACTTCCCCAGAACCTCCCGGGAATGGCCCTGAAGGAGGTCCTGGGGAGCGCCAGGATGCTGTAAAGCGGACATTTTCGGTTCCTGAGGACCTCCTGGTGACAATTTTCTGCATCCTCAGGGATGCCTGGGGGATGACGGTCCTGGGATCTGAATCCTCCTCAGGATATCCTGGGGAGGCAAGTGTGCTACATGGGATATTAACATGCATATTTTGAATCCTGCAGTACATGATACAATACATTGTATACCAAAAGAATGATATCAAGTAAAATAATGCATTATCTAAAAATATGCAAAAAGAAAATCATGATCATGAAAAGAAAAATTTACGTACGTATACCTTTAAACATTATATGTGCACATATTTCCATGGAAGGAAACTTAAATTGAACATTCAATAATATTAAATTAGTATATGTACTTTAAAGGTACATACACTGAAAAAATATTACAGCATTTAATTTACTAAAATGTATAAATGAGTATACACTGTCAAAGTAACATTGACCACCAAAAAAATGTAAATTAAGAATATTTACATAAGATACCTTTTTGAAAATTTGTTAAGATGTGAATGTAATACATGGAATTGCAAAGCAAAAATAAAAGGAAATTACTAAAGATTGATGATAGCATTAAATTGTGAACTAGCACATGTTTACATTTACAATAACTATGGCACAAATAATACAGTGTTGGAAAAAATTATAAAGCTGATAGAAAAATTTACAAAAATCAAAAAGTAATGGAATTATTTATATCGCAAATTTTATTTACATTTGCATGATCAACATCGCAATAATACGCATAAACTTTGTTTAGAAAAATGGAAGAGGGAGCATAAATTATGCTGATTTCTTAAAACCAATGAAAAACAACTTGGAAAAAATTATAAAGCCGATGGTTCTAGCCTTATTTGGCATGATGCCAAACTTGAGAAAGCAGATCTCCAGTAAAGTTTAGGCAAATGTAAATGTGTTACGTGCATTCATTTTGTATTTGGTGTGTTTAATACAATGCCAAGAGGAAAAAAATTATCCAAAGGTGAACAAATTAAAATATTAACTTTAAATGAAGCTGGAATGTCTGGTTCTAATATTGCAAGAAAAATAGGAAGGTCAAAGGCTGCAGTAAACAGTTTTCTCAGAAATCCCGAAAATTACGGCAGTAAGAAGCGTACAGGAAGACCGAAATCCTTAACTGTAAGGCAATCAAGACAAATCCGGAAGCTAGCTTGCGCAGAAAAAATGTCGTCAGCTCAAATTCAAGAACAGTTACAATTACCCTGTACAAGCCGAACGGTAAGATATGTTTTAAGTAACAATCCCATTGTTCAATTTAAAAAAATTAAAGGAAAACCTCCTCTTTCTAAGCACCACAAAAATGCTAGCTTAGACTTTGCACGAAAACATTTAACTGAAGGCACAAATTGGAGATATGTTGTCTTTTCCGATGAAAAGAAATTTAATTTAGATGGACCCGACGGCTATAAATTCTTTTGGCATGATTTACGACAGGAACCTCATATTTTTTTCAAAGCGTCAGTTTGGAGGTGGTTCGGTAATGGTTTGGGCTGCATTTGCTGCCTGTGGAACCACTCCAATTGTTTTCATGCATAACAAAATGAATTCAGTTATGTATCAAGATATGTTAGGAGATAATTTATTACCCATTGCTCCTCTTATAACTTCGGGAGACTGGACATTTCAGCAAGACAACGCTTCCGTTCATGTTTCGAAGTCAACTAAATCTTGGCTGGAAGCTAATCAGGTGAAATGCCTTCAATGGCCAGCTCGTAGCCCCGATCTGAACGTAATACAAAATCTCTCGGGAATTTTAGCCCGAAATGTTTACAAAAATGGACGACAATTCAATTCAAAGTTAGATTTGATGAATGCTATTAAAAACTGCTGGAACAATATTGATGCAAGTACTTTGTGTGGTCTGATAAATTGAATGAACAAGAGACTAGTCAAAGTCATCGAAAAAAAAGGGTCTCACATCGATTATTGATGAAATACATGTATCGACTTTATAATTGTTTCCAACTTTCTTTGTACAGAAAATTTTCTTAAGTCTATTAACCTTTTATTAATGTAGTTAATAATGAATATCTTTTTTTCTTTACTTCCTTGTAGCATATAATGTATATGTATGAAATTTCACAAATATTCCATCTTTAGTTTTTTAATTATATCATATTTTCAAGTGGCTTTATAATTTTTTCCACCACTGTACACTAAATTCCTTGTAAACACTCATGTCTCCTGGAAAAAAATTCACAAGAAATATTCATTGCAATCATACAATTTCTTTAATTTTCCATAATTTGAATATTGTAGTTTTAAAAATTGAGTACATTTTTATTTACTTTTTTTTTTTTTTTTAGTAAAATAAGTTTATGAATTATGTAAAAAAAACTTACCATAAGAGGAGATTATGCACTTAAGTGCAAAGTAAGTAAAAACAATGTTTTAAAATTAACAAAACATTTGTCAAAAATAAATAATGAAAGTGAAATTATTAAAATATCTATTGTTGAAATTCAAAGTATTCTTTACACACTTTTATGCATCATTGACATAATATCAATTGTAAAGAATAGATTATCAAAAGTTTGAAAACAAAAAAGAATGTGAAACAAAATTAAAACATGTTTCATGATAAAAATAACAAGAGAAAAAATTATCTAACACAGCACTAAAACCCTATCAAAAAATTTAACCATTTTATTTTAAACAGCTGTGACATAACAAAAACAAATGTGAGAAAGTCACCCAATAATTTATTTTAAAATATACTGTAAGATTCATAATTTAAGGAATCAAACCTCGAGAAAAATCTATAGGAAATCTATCATATTGTAAACACATAATTTTATTTATTATTATTACTATTATTTATTTTGAACTGTAAGCCAACTCATAATACAAGAGCTACTTGAGAAAAAAGAATTACCTTTTTTTTATAAAAACAAATGCTAGATTGCACAAAAGATTAATTTTAGTCAAAATTACAGCATAAAGAACTAGCCATATTGAGGTTTTTTTTATTAATTTAATTTAGCTGTAGTTAAAGGTATGTATTTATTGAAGAAAAAAATGATACGGATATAGGCATATTTTGTATGCATTGATCTACAAACTAAAAATGCAATTTCGAGCAACACTAAAAGATAAAACTTAGCAACCATTGAAAGGTAAGTACAAATTGACTTATTTACCTATAAGTAAAAGTTCTACCATGAAGATAAAAGTAAATCACTAGATGAAAAATTAACTTATACATTAAGATTGTATCAATTATAACACTTACTGAATACATTCATCATACAAACAGATATAAAACTAAATAACGAGATGTAGTTAAGTTTTTTTCAAATTTTGCAAGTTATAATTACTGTCAACTGTTTCATAAAAATTGTAGAAATTTCCAAGACCAAAAGAAAAATATATGCTATAACACAATCAACTGAAAAAATTAAGTTCATTTAATGTTATAAGTACATAACACTTTGCGAACCAACTAAAAACAGTTATAACATTGACAGCATTCAATTATGTTACTTCTTGCAATATAAAGGATGACAATAAGGAAAAAAAATTAAACATGCCTAAACATAACATAGAAACATCAGTTATAGCCCAAACTGACTTAAATGTGGCACACGCCAATTAATTGAAACAAGTTAGTTGCATATTTACCATTAGAGTAATATATTACAAAAATATGTCCCAATAAATATGTTTAAAACTTAGGTATCAGGGATAACCACACTGCAATAGTAAGTGAACCATAAAAGGAATAATTCATTACATAATATAAACTTTAAAGCTGATCCCTGTATTTAAAACATGATTCATAACATATTAGCTGTAAAAATTAAATTCTATGAATTATAACAAATCAAAAGAGAAGCGTTGTAAAAAGATGATTTTTGTAAGTAATGAGCCAAAATGTGCAAGTTTCAAGTATAATAACCATTGCATACATGTTAGAAATGATGAAAGAATCACAAATTCATCACTATACCATATCATTTATAAATAATCTTGACAACAGTAATTAAAAAATAATTGAAACATGAAAATTAAATAAAAGTAAAATTTTTCATGTATAGCACCTATTGACAACATTTTTTTTTCTTGAAGTAACATTACCTAAAAATAGAAACACTTGGAACAAAAGGTTGAGAAATGTTGAAAAAGGTTGTAAGTAATTTCAGAAGAGAGAAAAAGTGTCAAGAAATTGATAGTACTACTCCATAGGGCACTAAAATAGCTCTCCTCTAAAAGGAATACTTTATATAAACATGTACATGATATTGAGAAAAAACTTCTAAAAATAAAAGTAAATAAAAGAATATGGAAACTGAATTTTATGTAAATTTTGCATTAAGCCGCAATCTAACTTTCATAATGAAATACTTCAACGATTCACATTTCTTTGAGAATGCAGGGTGATTTGTATTAAAATTATGATTCTTTGAATAGTTGTGTAAACAATACTTCACTGCGCTGGTTTCTCACAGTGTCCTTCACTATGATGTCCCGAACACCATACACAAACTCTAGGTTTCATACAATCTTTTGCACGATCATTGTAAGACTGACAATTAAAACAACGTAACACTTTGATAAACCGTTTTACGGAAAATTTTAGATTATTCATTTTGATATATCTAGCTTTGATCAATTTCACAGCAATGTCAGTTGGCAACTCTAAAATGTAATTAAATTTATTTCGTCTTTGACTTTGAGGGTTTTGAGAATTTTGACATGAGCATTATTGTTGTTATCTATTATTGCATTTGTAATATTTTCAGTAGTAATATTGTAAGGAATATGATAAATAATCACCTTTATATTTTTTTGCATAAGTTCTTGCATAGAATTAATAGAACTGTCTAAAACCGAAGACATTTGTGAATTGTCAAATAGTGATACATTTAAACTGGTATTGACTTCTTGATTTTTGACTATTTCGTCTGTTTGTGTGGATGCATTTTGAGTATGAACTTCTGAATTTTTTATTTTACTAAGAATTAACTTCTTTTAATTTTTTTATTTCTTTGATAGACCTGTTGAAATTATTTTCAACAAACAGGTTGTGCATTTCCATCAAGTTATTTCCATCAAATTTGAAGGTTTTCAAAAGAGCATCGATTACGTTTGAATTGAATTCTATATTACCTTTATTTGATTCTATAATGTATTTAATTTTATTAGGAATATTCTGGAAAAAATCGGAAAGAGCAGCAGAAAAAACACTGACTCTGTTAATAAACTCTGTGGATTGATCCATAATTAGCAGAAAAAACTATAAATGTTATATAGATAAAAAAAATCACTGAAATATACACAATTATAGAAATATTTCTTCAAAAGCTCCGTAATATTTCTTCTTAATATACGAATATCTAACATAAAGGATTTCTTCAAATACACTTATAAAATTATCTTCTGAGATATGACAAAAAGAGATATATTTCGTTAAAATACTTGTGAGGATTTATATTCTTATGAAGAGGTTATTTAAAATATATACACAAACTGACATTATGTCGAAAAACAATTTAAAGCTTCCATTTGAGTGAAGATCGTCATGCATTTCAATCTTCTTGCATCCTCCACACATTTCTATAAAATTTTAAAAATAACACTGCAGACTATTGATATGCTATGTACTTTCATGAAAAATTTTTGATTTACTTGGAAAAATAAGAAAGTTCGCCGGAGCACATGTCTCAAAATGAACTTTGAAAAAGACGTAAATAATCTCACTAAAATGTGCGCTGGCACGTGGCACCATAATATGTTGTAAAGGTTCTTGGGTATTATTAATTTAGTGGTTAGAAACATTATATGATTTATAAGAAATTACTTCAAAGTTACTTTGTAAACAGTAGATAGGCCGCGTGAGACGCGTGGTGAAAGTTATCGTTCCAACTAGTTACGTTGATGTTAAAACAAATATGAATCAAAAGGTTTACCTTGCTATGGATGACACAGGAAGAATATAGAAAACAAAATGAGTACTTGATAACATTTCCTTTATTGGCAAACATCTGGGAGTAGGATCTCGTGCTGTACTGGTGGTTTTGAGTTTGGTATCACGGGAGAAAAAGATGGCCGAAACACGTTTCGGATCTTAATCTTGATATGAGTAACAATTATATGAATCTGTTGTTCTTAACTATTGTAGGTATTGGAATTTTGGTGAATCTATCGACGTGAGCCTCCATGTTAAAGCACCTTACGCGTTTATTAAGAACCGCGATGAAGATAACTGGGCCGGCGCTGATTAGATCGAACGGAGAATACGAACACTTCCGATAGACTGACTCACTCCGAGAAGGTTTTTCAAAAGCGCGCCGAAATGGGGTTGCCAGAAGCGAGTCCCGCGGAACACGCGCCAAAAGTACGCCAAGGTAGAAAGGAGCTCCTTTAAAATCGGAATAAAACATAAATAAACAACTTGCGTCTCAAAGTAACGGTAGCAACACATGAGATATAAACCTACACCATTTAAGAAATGGAGAAATTAAAAATGCTGAACGAATGAGTATAATAACAGAATAGGTACGAATAACAAAGGAGCTACATATGTCTCACGACACTTTACTAACTATTTTTATGATTCCCGATGTTACTAATGTTATTTTCATGTACCCTTAGCACGCCAGCCATCTCCCCCCCCCCCTCCAAATTATGAATCGCTGCGATTGAACATAACGTAACGGAAAACATTTTACTATCTCTAAAAACGAACTATAAATGCTACTCGCTTCAATTTAATACTGAAAATACCATGTAAATGTTAATATATGCACAATATGCATAAATATACATTGATATAATAATACAATCGCCCAATCCAAAGTTGCGGGTGTGATATTTACACAACTTAAATTAGTCACTAGCAAAAATATTTTTGAGCATTGGTTTCAATTTGTATGAATTTCAATGTAGATCACTTACACATAGATTTATCCAAATCTGAAAATTGTCCAATGTATCCTTTATTTATAAAAAAAAATAATTTCCACCTGTTGCGGGTGTGACATAAAAAGGACATGCATTTTCATCTTTCAGTGCAAAAACGCAAAACTCTGTGAATTATGACAACTGAGTGAATTGATTTTTTTAAATATTAGACAGTAATACTTAAATAATTATTCTATGAAAAAATTAAATTAATTACTCAATTCTTGCTTTTGTAGAAAACATTCAAAATTTTCGTTGCGGGTGTGACGCCCTGTTGCGGGTGTGACTTGTATAGCCAATAAAATAATGACATACAGAAATATTTTCAAGGCAGATTTTTTTAATTAAAGAATTAATCAATATTACAATTATAATAGCTAGAGAGGAAAATATCAAACAAATTTCATTTCTAATCTTGAATTTATAATTTTTGGTGGTGATAGCTTTTTTTTTACAAAAATCTCTTTTTTTTCCTAGGATATAGCTGACTGACTGGGCCAAATATACATGTTTTCTTAAAATTTTTTTCAACATTCTATATCTATATAGTCACCATCCATTTGTCTTACTTGTCCATCAAAGTTTTCACCTTTTTTAATGTCGAGAACAAACCAACTTCAACAAAATCTCCAACTGCACATTCATCATTGGATATTATATCCTTGCCAAAGTATGGATACATCTGACTGACTGAGCCAAATATACACATTTTCTTAATTTTTTTTCAGATACTCTCATTTTATATCATCCCTATTCATTTGTCTTATTTGTCCGTCAGAGTTTTCACTTTTTTTTTTTTTTTTTTTTTTTTTTTTTTTTTTTTTTTTTTTTTTAATGAGGAGAACAAAACAACTTCTACAAAATCTCCAACTACACTCTTATCGTTGGATATTGTATTTTTGACAAAATATGGTAGCAAACAATTTCTCTTGTGATCACTTTCTAAAGTTATTGCTATATTAATTGTTCCCACGTCAATAGACACAACATGATGTATTGATTGAATGTTGAGCTCTGATTGTGCTTGGTGCCAGCATGCATGAAGCATTTTCACAATATCTTCTGAAATTTCACATTCAGCAAAGTTCTTTTATATTTTTTAGGACTTTTTCTACACACATGGCAAAATCTGAAGCTGAATTTATAATTGCAGAGCTTTGCTAGCGTTACCATTTTCTTGGCAACTGCACCAACCCCCGTCGACAAATCCTTTGCCATGAGATGAAATGCAAAAGAATTTCCATCCTTTACCATGATTTTTTTAAATAGTCTCTTCTTTTCTCTCCTTGCTTTGTCTCTTTCCTTCTCTTGTTGTAGATACATATTTAAAAGGGTTTTCTTTTATCTTTTTTCGAGGATATCATGATCTTTCTGTACTCTTCATTCTCTGCAAAAGAGAAGACATTAATATGTAAACTGAATAAATATAGCACTTCAAGTCAAAAAATATATGCTTAACAAATTGTTAATATTTATCCCTTGAAATTTCTAATCTTGCATAAAGTTAATTATGTTAAATTTTGGTTAATTTCAAACTGACTATATACATTTTATGCTAACTTAATAAATATTTTAACAGTTTCTATTATTCTTACTTCTACTTTTTATTTAATCTGAATTAAAAGAGAAAAATATCTTCCCCTAATATTGCTTTACTTATTGTAAAAAACTAAATATATTTATATTAGATAAATACTATCAAATAACAAAATAAAAAAAAGATATATAAAAAACAAAACAAAATTAAAGAAAATTGCTAAAATATTGTTTCGTAATTTTCTTTTTTTAAATTTCTATAAAAATCTTAACTTTTAAATTAATTTCTTAATTATATATCACTAATAAAATTATTTTCTTGTAGTAAAGCAACAATTTTATCAATGCAAACTGAATAAATCAACTGCACACAGTGTCACATGCACTGATGATGCAATTTTTTATTTATTAACTGGAATTCACTCTATTAAATCAAAGGATATAGTTAAAGCTGTCAAGAACATGCTTTTCAGCATATTATTCTTATATAAATTTACATATAATTTGTTCAAATATACATTTGTAATCAATTTTAAAAAGACGTTGCGGGTGTGACTTTAATTAAATGTCACACCCGCAACTGGGACATGTCACGCCCGCAACGCTCAATAACTATAATTAAAATATTAATTAATTTTTTTGTGTCTGTAATTCAAAGTATCTTAATAATCTATTTTTGAATATAAAGTTTCATAACTTTAAATCAAAAATATTTTTCTGTAGATATATAAATGTAACTTTTTGTCGCGGGTGTGACACGATAATTAAGAGTAATTAAATATGCTTACCTTTTGTAATGAAGATTAGTGAACACTTCTCTGCAGACAAAAACTCTCAATAATAGCTGTCAGATCATACATATCCAAGTCGGGAGATTTTCAGAATGTTTGTTCAGCTGTACGAGACCATGAAATGTAAAGATTTTGCCGCAGTCTATTTTACAAAGTCGTAGTGTCACTTTATTAATTAAAATAAGTATGTTAATGACAAAAATTTAATTCTTTTTTGATAAAATATGAAATAGTACACTCCTAACAGTTAATATGCAAAATTTCAATCATATTTAAAGAAATTTAAATTTTCATCCTCATGTCCATTTTTTTGTGGATTGGGCGACAATACAATATATAATACAATAATATGCACAATATAGCGGTCTTAATTTATTTAAACGATTTAAAACACGCAAGGAAGGCGAAATAAACTGAATTCCTAAGCTATTTTTAACTATGACGGAAAGCGTTCGAAAACCTGTAAATATTAAATAAAAAAGCTTCTTTGGTAAGAAACTCAAATCAATACAATATATCTTTAACGAGTAACATTTTCTATAGCAAAAATAATCAACAAATATTGCAGAAAAAAAATCTATTCTAAAAAAACTCAGTAATACAAGAAATTGTTGAAATTTTGTGCATTAGAGCGTAAAATTGCAATAAAAAGAGGCAATAACTGCATAGAATTCTGGAGAGGAAAATAGCTGCTTGCTACTTGCTAATGATAGCTTCCATTTCTTTTATTTGATGGAACAGAAATTGCAAAGTTGTATGGAGCGTAACAAATTTTAAGGATTTAATGGGCTGAAATGTGACGCATAATAACATTGAGGAGAGAATGACCGAACAAATATATTACATGTATGTGTTTTTTTATAAGTAGTTTGGTGGTTTTTATATCTTTTAAAAATATATTAACATACGGAAACAAAAATTAAACTAAAAGTTATATTCTATGATTAAAAAAATAAGGGAACTGCACATCTGTAACTACAGCTATAAATTAATAGAAAAGGATGAAACATATTGCTAAATAATACGTGGACTCTCATATAGCTACACAGAAGAACATTTTCATAATTAAATTATATTTTCAAATTACTTAATGCCTTTTAAGTTCTTCGTTTAATACAGCTTGATAAAATAAAGTTTTAAGCACCATAAAATTTTAACTAATTGCAGACTTGTTTTGGTAGCATTCAGGGTATCGTCCTTAGTACAGAGAAAGATGGAAATTCACTCACATATACAGAAGAAAAGTGACTAAATGAATAAATTTTGCATCAATAGAGTTTCGGGAAATTACAGGGAACAGCCAATAGGAAAATACATACGGAAAATTACTTGTAATATGAGAAAAAATAAAAATTAAGAAAAAGAAGGTTGGGTAAGTGTTTACCTTTACATATTATTTTTTATTAATTTTCCCCTCCACTTCTTTAAAATTATGTCTTTTTCGAAATTATTAATTTTAATTATTAGTCTGTATTTGGTTACCATTTATTTTGTAACGATCTTTTCCTTTTATAAAATTAAGCAGACAGTTTTGCTTTTCTGCCAGTATTTCTCTAACTACAACACACTGCATTCAAACAAAAGAAATACTTTCCATTTCTGTCTAGGAATGATAGACAAGGCAGCTCTCATATTTCACTAACTAGTTCTTTTCTTTTAATTTTTTAATAAATTCACCCAGACACTTTACATCTACTTTTACTCATTACTGCAGCTGTCTGTCTTTTCTGCTACATATAAAATTATTTCATTATTCGTAGTTTATCTTTAACTAATTGATTTTATTAACGTTATTTTTCTGCCATTCAATCCCATGAGACTTTTAACAACTCGCTGTACAATTTTAACCTTGTAGTTTTCCGTACTCGTAATTCTCCGCAAACCACTTGCGTTAAACAATTCTTATGTTGCCCTTTGGCACCCCTCTATTTAGTTATTACTAACGAAAACAGAACGCATACCTACGCTCAGACAATTCTCGCCATATAACACGTTATTAGCCTGTATTTGTGTATAAGTAGTCCCTTCAACATTCGATGGTACCGAAAAAATAGTTTTTCAACATTTGGTAATTGATTCTTGTTTGGAAAAATAAGATGTAGAAAATTTCTCTCCTCTTTAGCAAGGCCGCTTTTGGTCGAAACTTCTCGCTTTGTGATATTTTAAGTAAGAACATAGTGGATAATAAAAAAAGTTATATCATTCGATTATGTTTTATCAACTTTCGCGGTTATCTTACATCAGAATCATCTATCGTAAAAACTTTTTTACAGAGTGTTTACCGGGTGTCCAGTAAATGACTGACCCATTTTAAAATTAAATAACAAAAAAACAGTTTGAGATAAAAATACACGGTTTGCAGTATTGTTATTAGAATATCAACAAATTTTAAAGTACGCACTTCCTTAAAATAGTTCGAATTTCGGCCAAAAGATGGCGCTGGTGGCAACAGGCTGCAGAAATAGAGTCTCTTTTCTTCTTTTCAAGCTCATGATCTTTCCGGCTCATTTTCCAGAGTCGAAGTGTTGAATCGACTCTCCACTCAACTGCAGAAAGAGAGTTTTTTGGTTGGAACGAGATTTAAAAATAACATTTAAGATTGAACTATGTCTATTGTATTAACCTCCTCAGACAAATATCACGGTGAACTACAAAAACTAGTTTAAAATCACTGTAAAACATCACCAAAGGTGTATCAATCTATAAATAAATACTTATGACATGCAAACATTTATTGAATAACCTAAAAATTGTTTGAACAATTCTAGAAACATTTGAACTAATTTAAAGGATGTTATTTAATGTTTCAAAATTCTCTTCGGAATATGTTATTTTAATCGCTTAACTGATTTTCTTTTTTATGTACAGTAAATGAAACATATGGGATAAACGCCAGTTTTATTAAGCTAAAATAATCGTCGGATTTAATTTAAATGTTTCTTCTACTAAATAGTATGAAATTGCATTTAAAATTTTTAGTAGTGTCAGAAAGCTTTAAGTGATGGAAGAAGAAAACTATCATTGCCAGTACGTTGTAGGGGGAAATCACTTAAATGTTTAAAACAATGGTATGCAAATAGCGTTCACAAGTCCCCAGTCTATCAAAAAACGGGTCAATTACTTATAAATCGGCACATTGATTTATTTCAATCTTACAATAAAGGAATCCATCTACAAAAACTCATGTCTTAAAATAAAAAATTATTGATCCTTAAGTAGAAAGAAACATGCAAATTACCTGCTAAGACAAAAACCTGCCTAAAATAAAATATTTTTATTTCTTCCGAAAACCGAATTCATCCCTACTTTATATTCATATTTTGTCATTTAACGTATCTAAAAATTTTATTACGAAAGCCATGAAAGATTTTAAGATGTCTTTTGCACATACCTCCCTTCCCCACCCAGGATAGCAAACGTATTTATGCTGAAATGGAAGGATGTTTAAAGAGAAAAAAAAAGTACCTGTTTTTATACCCTTATAGTCACTCCTTTTCAAAACTTCATTACAAAAAGCATCATAGATCCTGAAATATATTTTCGTCCTCACCCCCCCCCCCCCGTATTTAAATTATTCTGTATGAGGAAAAGACCGAGAAAAAACATTCTGAAAATATCTCCTGTATCTGATTTGAAATAAGGAATATTATTAAAAATATGATTTGTTATCTTTTTTAAAAATATGTATGGAAAATGCGAATGTTCAATTTATTTTGAAATATTTTCATTTATAAAATTGAACAAAAATAAGTAGATATTCAGTTATATCTAAAATATCTATGGCCCCACCAGTAGGCGATAGGTTCTGACGTTTCAACTGGTAGACGACAGGTGTTGGGTTCGAACACAATCGCGTCCGTCGGCATAACCGTTCGGAGTTTTACGTGGTTTTTTTTTCGAACATTGGGTTTTCTTGTGTAAATACGGGTTAGGTTCCCTTAGAAAGACCCCCACGCAGGGTATCCCACCCTTTTCGGGCCTATATTCCACGCGTAGATAATCGGCCGACATAAAATAAACCAAAACAAACTAAAATATCTATAGACAATTTCATGGCAAAACATTTTTATAGAAACTTTTTACTGAAATAAAGTTACGTTTCTTTTACTTCTAGTTTTATTAATATTACATGAGACAAACGCTATTGAAAACGTTTCAGAAACCAACGCAGTAACCACTGTCCCGATCCTTTCTTTCATTTACTATCTCCCAATTCTACATTTTTTTCCTTTTGGATTGGATGAGTTGAAATACGAATCGGCTTTAAAAGCCTACACTGTAAAAAAATTGACGCTTTTGCAGCATCGTCACTCCATTGCCTTTATAGAAAACGATTACTTCACCCAATTATGAAGCATTCTCATGGGTCAAAAGAGATATAGTCTATAAAAGCGAGGGAATGACATGCAGCCAAAGATTCAAATTTTTTACTGTGTAGATTACAATTTTTGAAGCTATATTTGTGTAGTGTAATACCGAATATCCGTAAAAAAAGCAATAAACATTAAATTGATGCTCTTAGCACAATGTCAAGTTTAAATTTTGAAGAATGGATTTGCGTCATCCCCACTGTACAAAGAAGAGGTTATTACTATGCTGATTTAAATTTTATGAAATGCCAAATAGAGTTTAAATATCCACTACTTTGACTCTTTGACCAACTCTAATTTTTTTCAAGTGAGTTCATGCTAAAGTTTGCTGCGTAAAGATGGTCTATTCCTTGGAACAATGAATATTTTTAGTATTAGAATTACTGATTTCCTCCTACAACGTACTAGCAATGATAGTTTTCTTCTTCCATCACTTAAAGCTTTCTGACACTACTAAAAATTTTAAATGCAATTTCATACTATTTAGTAGAAGAAACATTTAAATTAAATCCGACGATTATTTTAGCTTAATAAAACTGGCGTTTATCCCATATGTTTCATTTACTGTACATAAAAAAGAAAATCAGTTAAACGATTAAAATAACATATTCCGAAGAGAATTTGGAAACATTAAATAACATCCTTTAAATTAGTTCAAATGTTTCTAGAATTGTTAAAACTATTTTTAGGTTTTTCAATAAATGTTTGCATGTCATAAGTATTTTTTTATAGATTGATACACCTTTGGTGATGTTTTACAGTGATTTTAAACTAGTTTTTGTAGTTCCCCGTAATATTTGTCTGAGGAGGTTAATACAATAGACATAGTTCAATCTTAAATGGTATTTTTAAATCTCGTTCCAACCAAGAAACCCTATTTCTGCAATTGAGTGGAGAGTCGATTAAACACTTCGACTCAGATTCGACTCTGGAAAATGAGCCGGAAAGATCATGAGCTTGAAAAGAAGAAAAGAGACTCTATTTCTGCAGCCTGTTGCCGCCAGCGCCATCTTTTGGCCGAAATTCGAACTATTTTAAGGAAGTGCGTACTTTAAAATTTGTTGATATTCTAATAACAATACTGCAAACCGCGCATTTTTATCTCAAACCGTTTTTATGTTATTTAATTTTAAAATGGGTCAGACATTTACTGGACACCCAGTATATTATTTCCACATTCTGGCAATTGAGGAGTAGCGAAGTTACAATTACCAAAATTTTAAGGTTTTTATGTATGTGGAATACTTCAAGAAAGTTCAGTTTAAGTATGCACAAAATATATTTTTAGCTTATTTAAAATGAAAGGTTTGGTTCAGCTCTTGCTAATTGAAGATTAGTTTGTTTCTTCTCTACGAGTATATATTACTTGTGTTCTATAATTGAATTTTTTAATAAAGTACGAATGTCTCATTATCCAATATTAGATCATTTTCAATTGTATTTACTCTTTTAATTTTTATTAAGTAGATTTCATATGAAATACTACCTATTTTGGTCGCTCCTATGTTGGAATTTCTGGAAAAAATATTTGCAGATCTACGCCTATCATGACCTCTAAACCGAAAAACTACCACGAGTAAAAAAGTTTATCTATCTATCTATTGGTCTATATCACTTTTTTATGGAAACGGTAAATTCTCAAATTCCGCTCAAATCTCTAAACTGATACATAAAATCAAGAGGCATAAAATTCCGGTCAAGTTCGTTAATGGGCAAAATTGGACCAAGGGGGTGGAAATAGTGAGGGTTTTTGTGAAAACTGATAAAACGCCATAACGTCTTGAATAAAATAGATATAGAATCAGTTTAAAGTTTGTTCTACTTCTATGAAATAGACCAAAAGTTTATGCATGACACATATGTTATAAAACCAAAAATTGTCTGAAAAGGCGAAAAAAAACCCAAGGGTTTTGGGAGAAAAAAATTCAAACTTCGTCAATTCTCAATCCAACTAAATTTTTTATAAATGTTCTAAAAAATACCTAAACTTTTGTATTTACAAGTTTTTGATAGGACCAAATTTTACCGATGAAAAAAAATTAAAAACTAAAAGAAAAGGGGATAGGGAAAAGAAAAAATCCATAACTTCGTCAATTTTTAAGCTATCAAATCCAATTAAAATTTATTTTTTATCTACTCAATAATATCTACAACTTGTATATCGATAAAATTTTTATAGGACCAATTCGTATAGCAAAAACTAAAGAAAAGTAGGAGTTTAAGAAAAAACAGCAAATCCAAACTGCTTATATCATGACTCATTTTTAAATTCATTTTTGATTTTAAACTCATCCAAATGGGAGGTTTTCTTACATAAGACCTATGTAATGTGACATATTGGCCAGTTTCTCGATAAAGGTTAAACATATTTTTTTTTAAAAAAAAGCTGCCAAAAAAGGCACTTTTAACTGAATTTCCTTAAGCGATTATGACTGAAAAGTTGAGGAAGAACTCAAATAACAAATTGATTATTTTATGATTCATTTTTAATACCCTTTTTGCTCCCAAACGCTTTCAAATGACATGTTCTCTTATTTAGAAACTGTGTAATTTGTCGTATTGGTCAGTTTTTCGGTAAAGGCCGAATATATTTCAAAAAATGCTGTCAAAATAGCCATTTTGAACAAAATTTCCGGAAGCGATCGTGATTGTAGATTTGAGGATGTATTCAAATAGCAAACAGCTTATTTTATAACTCATTTTTAAAACCCTTTTTGCTCTCAAATGCATTCTTATTTAGGACCTATATAATTTACCATAATGGTCAATTTTTTCATAAAGTCAGAATGTATTAAAAAAAATGCTGTCAATGTGGGCATCTGAGCCAAACTTAGCTTAAGATGATTCTGATAAAAACAGCTCTTAAAAAAATGAAATTAAAATTTCTTCAAAAGCTGTCAAATAAAATTGTTAAACTGCGTTTTTCTCTAATTACATTCTTTTTGTTGTTGTTGTTGAAATGAGCAGTTAACGAAATCTATCTCCGCCTATAGGCTAAGCCGACAGGGTTTTTTTTTTTTTTTTAGTAAAATGGTGTTTTTAAATTAATATTCATTAAATTTACTTATTGAATTATTTAATTATCAAAAGAATTTAAAGCGTTTGTTTAATCTGTTTTTTCAAAACAGTTTATAAATACAGTTAAAATTCTTATAATAAAATCTATAATTCTTTTAATGAATTTTTTTCTTATCATTCAATTAAAGTTTAAACACATTTTAGTTTATAAAATTTAACAAGTTAGAAGTTGTAGTTTAAACGTGGCAAATGAGATGCGTTCATACTGTAATAAATTTTTATAAACGTTAGATCTTGGTGCAACATCTGTTGCACTCTTATGCAAAAATGCATAAATTTCAATTTTATTACTATTATATATATATATTAAATTCAGTAGTGCGAAAATAATATGATTCCATTTCATACAGGACGAAATAACTATGGCAACTAAGAATCATTATCTATCACGAGAAAGCATTGAATTAATTACACTCTCAGAAATTCTTTCTTCAATTAACAGAAATTTTACTTTCACAAAGTTTGTTTTTGTTCCATTACATGAAGTAAAATATCCGTCAATTGAAAAACTCAGAAAAAAAACTGTCCGTTTGCAGTCGAACCAGACATCGCAGCCATACAATACATGTCCCAAGTCGAATTATTTCAGGCATACAGTTTATATGACACTGTTGAATGCGAGACTACGGGGCTAACGGAGTTAAGTCAGTTAAGTCATAGTAGATAGAGGCCAAAAAATAGCTGTGTTAACATCTTCGCCAAGTAAAGTAAACCTTAAAAAAGAGCTCTTGAAGCACAAAAGAAACTAGCACATCCATGTTTAAAGATAGGCGCAATTTAACTGGAAAGAAAGAGACTGAAGGGAAGAACAACAGACATATGATAACCTCTTCGCTACTGACGATTATTACAGTATTTTTAATTATTACTGGATTATTTCTTCTCTCGTTTCACTTCAGAGCAAGATTTTTGTTTTATTTTCATTAGCTCGAATCTTAGAATTCGAAACATATTATTCTTATATCGAAATTTCATTTATATTTGAGTATCATTAATAAAATGGGACATAACTGATGTACCCATTTGGGTACTCAGGGACTGAAGAGGTTAAAGAAAACTTCTATTTGAAATAAATTGTCTAATATTTCAGAATCTTAAAAGTAAAATCAAGACAGTAATGATTTGTCAAATTTGAAAGAGAATAAAATAGCAGAAAAGATTTAGTGTGTCATATTGATATATGTGGTTCCATGCAATAAAAAATGAACAAAAACAATTAACGTCTAACCTTTGCATCACTTTTTATATTATATTTAAATAACTGAAAATTACTTCCATAATTTCAATTTTTAAGTACTTATCAATTTTGATTTATATTTTGAATACATTAAAAAATTACTCTTACTTTCACACATTTAACTTGAGTATATTTCACATTTTATATTTTCATATATTGCTTTATTGTTTCATTTATCGGAAACTTATTTTTATAAAATTACTTATATTTCCTACTCATTAACAGTCTAATAATGCTTGGTTAATTTAGGAAACTGGGGGTCCAACTTAGGTGACCAGTCGCTGAATTTGGACTACTTTTTGCAAATTTTTCGAATTAATATAAAATTAAAATTAAAAAAATTATTGTTCTAACCTTTATTTAGTTGATAGATAAATTGATTGACCTCGCGTAATGATATTGTGCAGATATTCCAAAAATTAAGTCAGTTACACCAGAAAACTTGTGAAATGTTCCAAAAACGGCTACTCTCCCCTATATCGAGTGGGAATGAAATATATCACATCGGTTTGCACCTCAGCCAGTATTCGACATTATTTAATGCATTTGCTTTTACTTTTGTTGTTATTAAATGTTTACTTATATTCCTACCCATTTCATTAACCTTGAATTATAAAATACTTATAAATAATTAATGCTTGGTACGACTCTAATTAACGCGTTCGCTGCCGCTTACGTGAAGATGAGTTGATAGTTAATGCCGCACTGTAGAAGTGGGTTTTTTCCAGAAACCGATTTACTTTTTATACCAAAGAATCAGTGAAAGATTTTCCCGCGCCAGTGCGTGACTGACTATTGGACATCACTCCCACATCACTCGCTGGAGCGTGAGTGGCCCCTTAACGTTGGCGCCATATCACGCGGCGTGAGCGGCAGCGAATGTGTTAACAGCATTCTATAAGTAAAATATATTCATTTAATTTATCGAACAACCTATATGGCAATTATAAAAATAATGGCATTTCAATTAATATAAGAAACACTTTTAGTATAAGAAAATTCATAACAAAAAACATATCACAATTTAATTACTTTTCCAAACGTTTATTTTATTTTATTTTTGAATAAGTAGATTAATATTTAATTATGAAATTAACATATAATTTTACTTATATTTTTACTTACTTATCTTATATTTAAATATTTTTTAACATTTTTACTGCATTACATTTCCTGTTTTTTTTCATTTTAAGAGAGAAATATCTCATGCAATGTTAATGCACCCCATCAAGTTACCCTTGAGTCTATATTGCATAGTTTTAAACATATATTCTTTTATTTTAATTTCTGTAAAATAATAAAATAACTCTTTATATTTCTGTCAATTTCATTTACTTTAAATTAACACAACACTTATAAAGAATTGAAGTTCACTACGACTGTAATTTTATGAGTAAAATCTCTTTAATCAATTCATTGAGCAAACTTTTCCGCAATCATGAAAAGAAGAATATGGGATTTAATGTTAAAAAATCTTTTAGTGTATGAAATTTCACAATAAAACACAAAGAACAAATACTTATTTTTCAAACAATTTTGTTTGAAGTAAATAATTAATTATGAAAAAAATGACAAATTCTTAATTTGTGCTATTTAGTTTTTTTTTTTTTTTTTTTTTTTTTTTTTTTTTTTTTTTTAATGTATTATATGAATATTTTCATTTAAAAAATATATCTAGTTGAATTCAAATGCATCACATCAAGTTGCCCTTGAAACATTTATTCAGAAACGTAAATTTATTCAGATTCTTATATAGCTATATTAAGTATGGCGGTTTCGCTATTTAAAATGAAATGTTTTAAGTCTTTTATAGTTCGTGTAGTGGGAGAATTAAATTAATTATTTCATACTATGGTTTGCTTGGAACAATTGTTTCCAAACATATTTTAAGGGAACAGTTCATCTTCCAAAGCAGTAATGATGGAAAAGTGATTCAATTTTCATACCTTTTAAATTAACTAAGTAATAAAGCAAAAACGGTGATTTAAAAAAAAATTAAATACAATATTATTTGTTATATTAAACATATTCAAAAGAAATATTTAAGTCAATTAGGAAAAATTAAGTAAAGTACTGGGATTTTCTTGTTTCTGCAATCGCTATTTATCACTGCTCACATGATATGTTGTGTTCAATTTAATTTATTAACTTTTAATATAATTTAATTTAAAGATAACTCTTCTCTCAAAATAATAATTAAAAAACTTTTTAATTATATTCATTCATAGTATTTATAATTGATAATAAAATTTAAAAAGAAAAGAATATCTGTAAATTTTCTCGCGTATTTTTTAAACAAACTTTTTATTATTATTAAAAAAAATTCTGTGATTTTAGTTCATTTTTTGCAGAATTTTAATATTAATATAATCAGAAAATTTCAATCCATTATGCAAGCAGACATATGCAGCCAGTCCACTCTCAACTGTATCAAATAGCTAATTCCTAAACCGTTAGTCATAGACAAGCAGTTACAATTACAAAAATGCTTTAAATGAAGTAAAGAAATATTTAAAAAGCTATTTGAGTCAACAGAAATATTTCTTAAAATAAATATTAAATTTAAATTTTTATATGGTCCGCCGGTACAAAATTAAAATTTTGTAAAAGTGTCCTGTTACACAGACAAGTTACATAAAAAAATCTCGATATTCTACGATTAAAATTAAATTTGTTTCTAATTTGGGGTTATTCACAAATTTAGAAATAATATAATTTTGTCGGTTATATTAAAAAACGGTTGAGAGTAAAATTAACATTGTAATGCAAATTGCAAATCTTTAATCATTCTGATATATAGGATGTCCAGTAAATGACTAATCCATTTTTAATGTGAATAAAAAAAAGAAAAAAAAACGGTTCGAGATAAAAATGCGTGGTTTGCTGTATTGCTATTAGAAGTTCAATAAATTTTGAAAAAATGCACTTTCTTCAAATAGTTTAGTGGCTGAGAGGTTCTGACCTCTCAACTGGTAGACGGCAGGTGCTGGGTTCGAACCCAATCCCGGCCGTCGGCCTAACCGTTCGGAGTTTTCCGTGGTTTTCTTCGAACCATGGATTTGCTTGCGTAAATACGGGTTAGGTTTCCTTAGAAAGCCCCCACGGAGGGCATCCTACTCCTTTCGGACGTATATCCCAGGCGTAGATAATCGGCCGATATAAAATAAACCAATCTTCAAATAGTTTTAAGTTTCGCCAACAGATAGCGCTGGTGGCGACAGTCTTCGAAATTCAGACATTACTCTAGTTTTCATACGCATGATCTGTTCGGCTCCTTTCGCAGAGCCCAATCTTAGTCGACATGTTGAATCGACTCTCGACTCACCTGCAAAAATAATTTGTTGGACAGAATAAGATTTAAAGTAATATTTATGATTGAATAATGTCTTTGTACTTAATAAAAACCAGCAGAAGATAGTTTTCACACATTTACCATAAATAAATTGTATTGAAAAAATATTTTTGTAACCGGTTAACTGATTCTCTTTTTTCGTACAATAAATTGTAAGTATGGGATAAACACAGATTATTTTTAGCTTATAATATCGTAATATTTAATCTAAACATTTATTTCATTAAATACTGTGAAATTGTGCTTTAAAAATTTTGTGGTTTCAAAAACCTTTAAGTGAGGGATTAAGCAAACTTTTGAACGTATGTCATACAGGCACATCATTTAAGTGGTTGAAACAGTGGTACGCAAATTGTGCTGGTGAAGTTCCCTGTCTAAACAAAAGCGGGACAGTGACTTATAAATCGGCACATAGAAATATATTAATCCTTAGAATAAAGGTTCATCTATATTTTGTCTCTTAAAAGGTTGTCTTAAACATAAAAAAATATTGATCACAACAGAGAAAGCAACATACAAAATTACTTGTTATAATGGAAACCTGTCTAAAACAAAATATTGTTCATTTTTCTGAAAACCGAATCCATCCTTACGTTATTTTCATATTTTGATAATTAACATATCCAAAAAATTATTACGAAAGCCACGAGATATTTTAAGATATTTTTTACACGCAACTCTTCTCTCTCCTCTCCCTGACTGCGAATGAATCTACGCTGAAATTCAAGAATGCTTTAAAAAAAGGCATACCTTCTTTTAAAACCTGCGATTAAACCCCTTTTCAAAATTTCATTAAAAAAAGCATCATCGATTTTGAATCATCATAAAATTATCATAGTTCTACTTATCTTAGTTTAATTTTATAAATATAAATATTCCAAATTACTGGAACATTGGTGTTTTTCATATATAATTTTTAAAAAGTCTTTGTATCATTTTTTAAAAAGAATGTTCCTTATTTCAAATCAGAAACAAAATTGAATTTTCAGATTTCTTTCCCGTTCTTTTTCTCATGAAGAATAGTTTAAAGAGAGGGGGGGGGGAGGATAGCGCGAAAAATGTATTTCAGGGTCTATGATGCTCTTTGTAATGAAATTTTGAAAAGGATTAACTCGCAGGATATAAAACAGGTACGTTGGTTTTTTTCTTTTTAAACATCCGTTCATTTCAGCGTAGATATGTTTTCAGTTGGGAGATGTATAAAGGAGAGGTGCGTGTAAAAGTTATCGTAAAATCTCTCGTGGCGTTTGTAATAAAATTTTCAGTTGTGTTAAATGTTAAAATATGAATATAATGAAGGAATGAATATGGTTTTCGGAAAAAATTAGCAATATTTCGTTTTAGTGAGGTTTCCATCTGTGCAGGTGTTTCGTATGGTACTTTCTTCGTCAAAATCCCAGGAGAACTCGCTACGTGAGATTTTCTCTCACATTCGTACTTTTTTTTTGTCGCAGCGTGCTGATGTTGTAAGAGCGATGCTGATCTCTTCTCTAGCTGGAGGTAGGATTATAAGACAGGGGGAAGAAACTCTGGCGCAGATTCAGTGTCCTTCAGGAAAACGTTGGGGAAAGGTGTTTTGCTCCAAAGAGGGAAGCAGTGAGTGTTTCTCTCACAGCGAGTTCGGACGTAACATATATTTTCACAAAACTTTAGGTTTTTTTCCTCACCGCGAGTCTTTGCGTGACCCACCTTTTTAAAGTTGTTCAGATAAAGTCTTCTATTGTCTTTCAGCCTAAAAATGACAGTCGAGGAAAAATGCTTATTACATGCTTATGCATCTTACTCAGTTGCTATAGTATCATGCAGATGACCACTAACTGTATTTTTTGGTATTACGAATACAGGAGTTATTAATAGCCAAATCATCTATAAAGCTAACACTGATAATGTTGTTCAGAGGAGGACTTTTAAAAGATTTGGCCTTGAGTTTGATGAAACTACACCTCATTACAATATCGGTTATCCAGAATATCTGCTCTCAAGATCGAGTTACTGTTACGCATCTATACGTTTTTAAGTTTAATAAACATAAAAGTTTAAAAGAAACAAGTTTAAAGTAGAAATAAAGAGTATTTACTTTGATAGATGCATATATGGTTTTTCGTCATCCACCGAGCACGTTTGTTTACCCATGCATGGTTTTTCGATCTGCTTCTACTGCGTAATGTTACTGTGTAACAGCCGAGTAACAGTGATTTAGAGATCGCATCAATTGCCGTGAACGGCAGACGTTTTTGGCGTCATACCGCGTGGCCAATAGCATTTCAGATATGTGTTTCAGATAAATCGCAATGTATTTCTGAAGAGAGTTTGTACCTACAGTGGCAACAGACTTATGCAAAACAAGTTCTTCAGAATTTTGTATAAATAGTTTGTGTTGCGATGGCTTGTTGCTCTATTTACTTTTTTTGAAGATTGCTTAAGCATTTCACCATGTAATTTTATTCATCATTGTTTTAGTTAATTTAAGTTTACGACAAAGTAATGTCGTAGTTTTGTTTACATCTGTAAATATGTCGTCATCCTAGTCATTAATAAAAGTTTTTGTCATGAAAACTGTTGTTGTAATTTAAGCCTTCCTCAAAACCACTGCAAATACTCTGCTCGGTCCATTTTAAGTGGCCGTCAGGGTTATGGGCCAGAGCCCTTGTGGAAGTGAAGATTTTTTTTTTCGACGTTGTTTTGTGGTTCAACGATGTTGAAGTTTTGTTGACAAATGACGTCGTGCCGATGTTTTTCCCGATCCTGGAAATTTTTACTGGAGTTTTCAAGTTTTGCCGTCTGCCCTGTTTTTGATGTGATTTTTTTTCGCTGGTGATAATCTGCAAGGACTTTGTTTGTTTCTGGACTTTTTTTCGATTTTTGAAAGTTTCCCCGATTTCTGTGAAGGAGGCCGAGTTTTGGGAATGGAGTTGACGAACGTCACCCTTTTTACTTCTTCAAATTGGGAGAGTTGGAAAGTTGAAGTAAAAGTCCTTTTGCTTCATTACGGGGCGTGGCAGTTTATAGAAAGTCTGGATGCAGAAGCTGGTGGATGTGTAGAACCATCAAAGGAGAGCAAAGTTCCGGGAAAAGAGGATGAGGTGACAACAGTTCCTGTGACTGAACAATTGACTTGGACAGAAAGAAACGACCTGAGTTTGAGAAGAGCCAGAGCATACACTATAATTTATCAGACCCTGAGCCCAGAGTTCAAGCCCCTGATTGCCAGTACTACTAATGGCGCTGTTGCATGGAAGATACTAAAGGATCATTTTGAACCAACCACCCGAGCTCGAGTTATCCAGCTTTTAGACGATTTTTTTAGTTTGAGATATGTGCAAGGCGACAACCTTGGACTATTTCTGTGTAAAGTGAAACAGGCAACAAGAGCGGCTTCGTGAAGTTGGGTATGATCTTCAGTCACTCTATGTCGGTTATCAAATGATAAGAAGTCTTCCAAAGGAATTTCAGGCCACGGTGCAGGCAATTTACAGGTGGCCAGACAAAGAGTTTGTCCCGGATAAGATAGAAGCCGAACAGTTGTTGGAGGAGAACCGATTGAAGCTAGCCACAAGAAACTTACAGAATGCTGCTTTTACTGGAGAGGTGAATAAATGTAAATCAGGTAAATTTTCAAAGTTTGATAACTGTAATGTAAATCTAAGTAATCAAAGTAGATGTTTAATATCTGATAATAGTAATGTAAATTCAAGTAAATTTTCTAAAGCTAAAAATTTTAAACAGAATATATTAATAGATCCTTGTTATTTTTGTAAATCTTATGGTCATTTAATTTCTAATTGTAAAGCTAAGTCTAAAAATTCTCAGTATAAAAGTAAATTTTCAGAATCCAGTAATGTTGAATTAAAGTACAATAATGTAAAATGTACCTTCTCTGAACAAGAGGCAAGTTTAATTGAAATTTCTCCAAATATTTTTGAAGCAAATACATCTGATTTTTGTAAAAGTAATAGCTGGGTTTCTGATACCGCAGCGACGGCTCATTTTTGTAATGACAAAAGTTTATTTTTGGATTTTGAGCCAGTGTCAAATATGCAGATGTCACTTGCTGTAGGAGAAAAGGAAAACCCTGTTCAGGGAAGGGGTACTGTAATTTTTTTGTAAAATGTAAAGATGGCAGTTTCAACCAAATTATCCTTAAAAATGTTTTGTATAATCCTAATTTACGCAGAAACTTATTGTCTGGAAGCAAACTTGAAAAATTGGGTGTAAACTTTGTTGGCAGTAAGGGCAGGGTAATTGTTTATGATAAAGAATGGAATTTTTTGTTTTATGCAGCTAGAAAAAATGATTTGTACTTTTTAAAACCTTTTAGTTATAAATGTAAAGGAGAAAGCAACTCGGCTAATATTTCTGCAAATCAAGTTGAAAAATTAAACTTAAATGAACTATGGCATGAATGGTTTTGTCATGTAAACAATGAATATTTAATTAACACGTCTAAAAATGAAAGTGTTGTAGGTTTGTCTTTATTGTCTAAGTTAGCCGAGGATTGTATCTCCTGTAAGCTTGCTAAGTCCAAAAGAACATCATTTAAAGCTATAGGAAAAATTAAATCAAAAACTGCTCTCGAACTAATAACTGCATATGGATCTTTGTGGCTTTTTACAAGTAACGTCGCATGGGGGGAGTCGTTATTTTTTCACCATCATGGATGATTTTTCTCGTTTTGTTACAGTTTACCCCATCAAGAATAAATCTCATGTTTTTCAAACTTTTTTAAAATTTCAAAGTAGGGCATCTATAAAGAAGAGTTTCTTGAGGGATTTTGGCAGTTGCATATCTTTGTTAGAAGGTTTAGAAGAGGTATGATCACGTATATTAGTAGCTGCTATTCCATTGGAATACTTAGAAGAGGCATGATCAGTATAGAATCAGTCCAGGTTCGGATGCTCGAAAAAAAACCCCACGATGATTGCTAAGTTACAATTTATTTAGACATATATTACTAAGGGGGGCACACTTACAGCACTCGGAGAAAATCTCCGAACCAAAAATTAGCACGTTGACAAGACAAGCGCAGAGAGTCAAGTGCCCTCGTACATAGCAACAAACTGCCACCTTTGGCATCATAGAAAATCGCCAACATACACAAGTTCGCCCATGCACAATGGATAGTATACGCCAAATACAGTTAAAATGCAGCCGGCAAAATAAGAATTCAATATGGTTTCCAAGCTGGGATGGGAAAGGAAAGGTTGCCAAACGATAAAATGTTACACGTGTTATTATGTCTAATAAAGAGGCACACCAAAGGGATATCAGATTTTACTGCGCAGATGTTAAATTCTTTTTTTAGGGTTTTGTCGAGAAAGAAAAGAAGCGTAAGCATAAATTTTAACTGCGAAACAGAGATGATGTCCATATAAGGTAATGCATAATTGCCTCGATCGGAAATAGCAGACATCTGGAAATAGCTTTAAACGGTTGATTAATATGTGAGTGTATTTCTCACAGACAAAGTTAAGCAGCTGCCGATTTTTCGGTTAGAGAAAAACTAGGCGAGGGAAAAAAAATGGAAAGTGAATGAAGGACACTTAAAACTGATTTTGAATTGAAAAGAGACAGGGGGGAAGGAATAATTTAAGAAAATAACCAATATATAACGAAATAATCGTTATATATATCACCCGGTGCACCACAAAAAAACTTTTGCTGTCCAATGTGCATAGGCTAGCATAAAATATTATAACATAAAAACATACATAAATGCAAAAGTTTTTTTTTTTTTTTTTTTTTTTATATATATATATGTAGAAATTTAACGTCATGATAATGGAGACTTTTGTATTCAAAAACAGTCAGCAGTTCTAAAGTCTCTATATTTTTTTTATATTTGTATTTCATGGATCCAAGGTAGTACTGTATTTTATATGTATAAGTTGAGTCGACTCAGACAGTACAAAAATCTTACTGCAGCTTTGATTGTTATCATGACATAAGTAAAATTTTGAAACATATACACAAAACATGAAACTAATACTAAATGAATATAAAATGGCAATACACAAAAATAACATAATAGCACTATATTTTTCAAAAATTAAAAAAGAGTAATATGATGTCTATAAAAATAAAAATGTTTCATGCCGAAGCATAGGATGACAAAAAAAAGAGGTGCTCCAAGCACGCCCATAAAAAATATGCGTCACCCTGAATCTTGTGTACAACACAAGTATTATGGCATCGGCTTAGGGCCTAGCCTTAGATGAGGAGGGAATTGTGATGCTCCCCCGAAGGCACTAGCGGTCTTCTGAAGGAGCCCACGTCGAATTACAAGAAAAAAAATTTGAGTTGTTGTGAATTGGAATCACAATTCAAAAATTTGAATCGAAACTCCAACTCCAAAATTTTGTCTCTCAACACAATGAAGCTTGAACCCTTAGGGCCTTAATTTTGAACGGGAACAAGACTTCAAAGGGAAGAATTCAAAAAGAAAAAAAAACAAAAAAAATGTATATCATATAATAACTAATATGGGCAGACAATCCTAGAGTGAAGGGAGACGAAAAATATGTCACAATCGAGTGGGGTGATGAACAAGTCATATATAAAAACTGTGTTTTATTTAATTACATGAATCTTTTGTTTACTTTTCTAAAGTACAGTACCTGTTTATCTAACTATAATATGTTTGACTTACAGTACAAGAAATGTTAAGTGGGAGGTTAGTGGAAAAATACTGAATTAATGAGCATTGTCAAAGAAATTTTAAGTGTACTGCAAAAAGAAAACAAAATAAAAGTAAATAAAATTTTAGTGAGTATGAAGGCCTATCTAAGTGTTAGAGGATAACAATGATACCTAATATTGTTCCTAAGAGATCTTCAGAGCAACAGTGATGGACCAGCCATGATATTGTTAAAGATCAGTCAAAAACAACATACACACAACCATGAGCTCTTTGGTTGGATATGTGGTATCATAAAACAAGACATAAAAAAATAATAAATAGTGATTTTACATTAGCTTCTGTTTCTTAGATTGTATGTGTGAGGTTGATAAAACGTATTAAAGTTAGTGTTGTTTATATGACTTGATGCATCAAATAAATGTCCATAACGAGGAGGTGCTAATAAAAGTCTATCAATATGTACCCGAAATGCTGTGTTATCAGGAGTATACAACCTTTTAATTGAGAATGACACAGGGGAATGTTTACAAGTGACAATATATGGACCAGTATACTTTGTTTTAAACTTGTCATTTGATTTTAGATATACAATGTCTTTTAAGAAAATGGATCTTAATTTAGCTTTCTGACCGTAATATTTATATCTTTTATCTTGAGCAGATTTAATGTTGTTATAGGCTTTGTGATATATCTTACTCAAATCATCAAGTAATTTGTGGACTTCAATATGTTTATCAAGAAAGGGTTGGTTGCACGACTGATCAAAAGTGTCAAAAATTAGAGAAAGTTCACGTCCAAAATGAAGAAAATTAGGAGAATATAATGTAGTTGCATGTTTCGAACCATTATAAAGTGATTTGTGTATAAATACTGCATTTTCGAATGAATGACCTTCTTGTAAAAGAATATTAACTGAATATTTGATTGACTTATTGATTCGCTCTGCAATCGCATTTGATTGTGGTCTCGAGACCGAACTGTGTAATACCTTAATGCCCATTGTATCATTAAAAATGTTATATACCTGAGAAGTGTACTGGGGTCCTAAGTCTGATAAGACAACCGAAGGTCTCCCAAAGGTGGTTAAGTAAGAGAATAAGCATTTAACAACCTTACTCGCAGATATGTCATTAAGTGGAAAGAGTTCAATATGTCTCGAAAAATGATCAGTGATAGTTAAAACATATTTTCCATTAGCAAACGGTCCAAGGAGATCTGTACTAATAGTGTGACCAGGGTACCTGGGAGTGTATGTGGGCTGCAAAGGTGCGGGTGGAGTTTGGTGATGTTTAGTTTGAAGACATTTGATACAGGATGCAACAAAGTTTAAAGTGTCTACATACATACCCTTCCAAAAATATCTACCTGACAAGAATTCATAAGTTTTATTAAAGCCAAAGTGAGATAAATGTGAAATTGTTAAGACTTTGCTTTTAAGTGAATTTGGAACAATAATGTGATACGAAAAAGTGTTATTAAAAATATTTTCCTTCTTTAACATTAATACTTTCGAATCAGGATGAATGAAGTAGTTAAGAAATTTTTGAGAAGATCCTTTCTTTAAGATTTCTTTATAAACAACAGACAAAGTAGGGTCATTTTGTTGTTCAGTAGCAAATGTTTCATTCGAAATTTCTAATAAAGGGTCAGGATTTGTTTGTGTACCAGAAATAAGGCAGTTAACATGCATATTAGAATCAGACGAGCTGGAGTGTGGAGTATCACATTCTACAATAGGTAAGGGTTGAGTATCATGAATCAGTTCAGGATTTGTAGCTAAAGTCTGTTGATTATTTTCAAAGTTACAGCGAGATAAGTAGTCAGCGAGTACATTCTTTTTACCTGGAATATGTTGAAATTTGTATGTGTATTCTGAGAGATCCATGAGCCAACGAGAGATAATATTAGCCGGGTTTGTAGTTTTGTTGTACTTTTCTAATGGTTTACTATCTGAAAGGATTACAAATTCTCTGTTGTATAAATAATATTTGAAAGCAGTAACTGATTTATGAATCGCCATGAGTTCTAATTTAAGTGCAGGATATTTTTTCTCTGATGCTTTTAAAGATTTTGAAAAGTATGCAACAGGTAATAGTTGTTTATCATGTTCTTGTAGTAAGACACCAGAAATAGCAATATTTGACGCATCAGTATTTAAATAGAACTTTTTGTTCCAGTCAGGTAATCTAACCATGGGTGGATTAAAGAATATCTTCTGTATGGTGTCCATAATTTTTTGATGTTTGCTTGTCCACTTAAATTTGGCTTTTGGAGTAGTTAAGTTTATGAGAGGTTGTACAAGTTCAGAAAAGGATGGAACAAGAGATTTGTAAAATGTAATGACGCCTATGAGTGCTTTTAATTGACGTTTAGTTGTAGGTGTTGGAAAAGATGTGTATTTTTACAATGTTAGACTGAACAGGAGAAATAGTTTGATTTTCTATGTGAAATCCAAGATAATCTAAACTGGTTTTGTGAAAAGTGCATTTGTTAGGGGACAGCGTTAAATTATATTTTACTAGTATTGCAAGAATTTTATCCAACTTATCACACATTTCTTGATATGAATTGGCACCAACAATGAGATCATCTTGGTAGGTATAGACACCTTCTAACTGTAATTCATCAAGTAACGAGTCCATTAAAGCTTGATAAATTGAGGCGCTTGTTTTTAAGCCGAATACTAATCTCTTATACCGAAAAGAACCGAACATTGTAGTGAATGTGAGCTGATTTTGAAATTTTGCAGGCAAATCAATCTGATGATATGCCTGATGAAAGTCGAGAGAAGAGAAAAAACGATATTGTGAAAGATTTGAAATAATAGTTTGAATTTTTGGAAGTGGATAGGACGAACCTTGAATTATAGTATTAACCATTCTGAGATCTAATGCGAGTCTATATTTCTGTATACCTGTACCGTCTGGTTTCTTTTTAACAAGGAGCATGGGGCAGGCCCATTCGGAACAATGACGTTCAATGATTTTGGCATCAAGCAACTGTTTGATTTGATTTAAAACATCCTTTTGCACAGCTTGGGGAAGAGGGAAAGGGAGAGTCTTTATGGGGTAATCATTAATGAATTTCAAATCAGGTACAATTTTATCAGTATGACCAAGTGTGTCTAATGATTTGGAAAAGGCAGGATAATAATTAAGTAGCAATTTAGTTAGGTTCTTTGCTTCGTCAGACTTTAAGTGAGAAAGTTTAAAATCATTAGCCGATAACTCCTGCTTTCTTTTTTGTAAGATTTCATTAGACGCCTGAATAAAATTTACAAAGTGCTGTTCTGAGTTATTTTGCTTGTCAGACATTTCAGAAGTATAGTCGCGAATTTCCTCAATCTCAGATACTTGACCTATTTTTGTGTGTTTAGGGAGATGAATGGTCTTTTCAGAAGTGTTTTTAAGTGTTATTAAGAAGAAATGATGTATTTGTGAAGTTTTCTTTCTTTTATTGGATAATTTATTCATTTGAATAATGGCATCATTTCCTATTAATTCTTTTGTTTGTGCCAAATATTCAAACAGATAATTTCTGTTATTGTTGATGTTATTGGAAGTGTAAACAGAGCACCATATTTGTTGTTGGGGTTCTAATATAATTTTACGAGTTAAGAACACCACTTGATTCATTACAACATCACTCAAAGAATTGCATGATTTTGATTGTTTCTCTCCAGAAGATTCTTTACTGGTTTTTAAAGGAACAGAGAAATTATTGTTGACATGGAGACACTTGTTAAAAGTATCAATGACAACATTGTATCTAGTTATGAAATCGAAACCTAAAATGCCTTCAAAACTGGAAGACTCAGGTATGTCAACAATATAAAAGTGGTGTGAAAACGCTTTTTGTTTTAGCTTAATGGATGTTCTGATGCAGGCGAAAAATGAGACATCAGAATTGACAGTTTTAATATTGACGTCAGTGGACAGTCTTTTATATTTTAAGACAGGTTTAAGTTGGTTGAATAATTTTTGTGAAAGTAAAGATATACTACTACCAGAATCAGCCAACAAAGTAATATCATGGTTTGCTATAGTGGCTTTAACAAGAGGGAGAGATGGTGACATAGTGTTTACACTACAAATTATTTGAACATTATCACTTTCTGTTTGTGTACTGATGTTATTTGCTATCTTAATGGAGTCAAACGTTTGGGAACCTACTGAATTAACTAGTCTCGAACTTGAAATTTTAGGTAAAACAGGGTCAAAAACAAAAGTTGCTGATGTAGAAGTATTAGACTGAGACACAACACCATCAGCATAAAAATTGTATCTCTGTTTCAGTTTTCCTGAAATTGGGGCGTGGAGTTTGTGTAATTGCTTTTCCTTTGAGTATTTGCTCTTTTCCATTTAAAACAAGAGAGAGCGTCATGATTGTTTCGTCCACATAACTGACAAACAACTGGTTTTTTTTGTGAAAACTTGTGTGGGGAATAACGTCTAGTGTAGTTTCGATTTTTGTAATTTTTTTTTGAAGCGTGAAACACCTGCGGAATGTTTTGGTCTAGTCTGGAAATTTTTTTGCTCAGTTTCGTTTTTAGTATCAGGAGGGACAAAAGATAATGCATTTATTTTCTCAGAGATTTCTTTTAATTGCGATTCAATAAGATTTTCTGGTCTGTGTACCGAAGGTAAGGAATGTAAGATTTTCTCATTTCTTAAAATTTCATGAAGGGTTTGCGCTCTTTCAACTGCTGTTTTATAATCATTAATGCCTTCTTCCTGTAATTTTATTCTAATATTTGAAGGAAGGACTTCTAGAAATTTCATGAGTTTGATAGTGTTGCGTGCATCCCTTTAAGATTGCAATTGTTGTTTGTGGGTTATATTTATTAATTTCTGCACAGACGCGAATTTGATCAAAGAAAAATTTAAGTAAATCTGGATCTCCATCAAATTGAATGATATTTATCGGAATTTGTTTTGCCGCCATGATTACAGTTTTTTTTTGTTTGTTTGTTTTGTTTAAGCTCACAAGTTTTGAGAAATTGTTACACAGACCGGATTTATACCCTAAAGCACATTGAAAACAAGAAAATTTCCTAGCTAGTAAAAATATGTACACTAGCAAAATAAATAGACCTTAAAATATACCTCACTTTAAAGATATCTTATTTAAACCTTTTATAACAGTAAAGCAAAGGGAGACATACAAAAGTAGTTCATTTAGAAATTAAATAAAAGCAAAATAAATACACTTTGAAACATATATCTATATATTCCTTCACTTTAAAAGTACTTACTTTATCTGTATATAATAAAGCAAAGCAAACTATCAAGAAAACACCAAAAACTGTTAATAAGTAAGCAAAAATGAAATTAAATCTTCTTTTAACTTTTTTTTTTACACAAGGGAAAAGTTCCCTTTTTGTAACTTAAAATATTTTTTTTTAGATGAAAAAGAAAAATCTTATTTTAACTTTGTCATTAAAGTTCAAAACTGTCTAAAAACTTATTTAAGCATATTAGAGAATCCAAATACAAAATTAAAAAAAACAAAGGGGTGTTGGACGTAAAATATGAAACACTAGCACATAAATGTAATAACTGGTAAAAACTGCATAAAATGTCATAAAAATAATAACTAGAAATGACAACAGTTACCGTGCTTTCGCAAATTAAAAATCTTTGCAAAAACACAATAACAGGATTATATTAATGCTCTACACAGAACATAAATTTTGACCGTTGTGTCCTGAATGTGAAAGCAGAACATGAAATAAACACAATACATGGGGTAACTTATTATTGTTATTTTTTGTTTAAAAACAAAAACAATCAATTATTATATTGTTAAATACCAAAGTAATAGTTAGGGAAAAGGGACACGATCTGCTCCCACACTCACAGCTGTCGTATTTCGAAGATATGAAAATGTGCACTTTTATTTATTTTTTTTTTTCACTGACGCATATCATTTCACTTATCGAAGGTGGTGACATCTCATTTAGAGAATTTTTGTAATTCTCATATTTATTTATTTATTACTTTGTGCACTGTTAACTTATATCTACGATGAATTATTTCTGATGGATTTTCACGATTGCATGTGCAAAATCGCACTTTCTTTTGCAGCGCATTCATTTTACACTGCAAAATCACACAGAAACACTTGTTATTCACTAAATTTTCTATGAGACACCTAACTTGCACTAATTTGAAGAATTTTGTATATTTTCACACTCTGGAAGCTATATTAAGCGAACACAATGCACTACTTTATCACTCGTGAATTTTTTTGGTATGGCGTATTATGTAATTTTGACGAAGCACTCTGTAGCAGAAGCACAAAATTCTAGGCGATATCGATGATCAGACACAAAACGATGCGAGTGGAAGAAAGAAGGGTGGGCGCCCCAGCGCTCAGGTGATACTTGGCCGCAGATTTCTTTTGAAGATGGAATTTCAAGGGGAGACGCTCCGAAGCACTTGAGCTGGAGAGGACAGGGGAGGAAAAGGGGGTGTCCAGGAAAGGAATTTCAGGACGGGAACACCACTTTGAAGATCAATTCCACATCTGTTGACGCTTAGCAGCCAAGACTACTAGCAGTTGCCTTTTTTTTACCGGGGGATGCAGAGACGAAAAAGAAGAACCGAAATGCATGACATCCGCAGAAAAGTCGCAGTTGATTGTACCCCCCTCCATATTTTTTTTTTTTTTTTTTTTTTTTTTATGTGGGGAAAAACGAAACCGTCAGGCACCAGTTATTTATATAAAGAAGAGTTTCTTGAGGGATTTTGGCAGTTGCATATCTTTGTTAGAAGGTTTAGAAGAGGTATGATCACGTATATTAGTAGCTGCTATTCCATTGGAATACTTAGAAGAGGCATGATCAGTATAGAATCAGTCCAGGTTCGGATGCTCGAAAAAAAAACCCACGATGATTGCTAAGTTACAATTTATTTAGACATATATTACTAAGGGGGGCACACTTACAGCACTCGGAGAAAATCTCCGAACCAAAAATTAGCACGTTGACAAGACAAGCGCAGAGAGTCAAGTGCCCTCGTACATAGCAACAAACTGCCACCTTTGGCATCATAGAAAATCGCCAACATACACAAGTTCGCCCATGCACAATGGATAGTATACGCCAAATACAGTTAAAATGCAGCCGGCAAGATAAGAATTCAATATGGTTTCCAAGCTGGGATGGGAAAGGAAAGGTTGCCAAACGATAAAATGTTACACGTGTTATTATGTCTAATAAAGAGGCACACCAAAGGGATATCAGATTTTACTGCGCAGATGTTAAATTCTTTTTTTAGGGTTTTGTCGAGAAAGAAAAGAAGCGTAAGCATAAATTTTAACTGCGAAACAGAGATGATGTCCATATAAGGTAATGCAGAATTGCCTCTATCGGAAATAGCAGACATCTGGAAATAGCTTTAAACGGTTGATTAATATGTGAGTGTATTTCTCACAGACAAAGTTAAGCAGCTGCCGATTTTTCGGTTAGAGAAAAACTAGGCGAGGGAAAAAAAATGGAAAGTGAATGAAGGACACTTAAAACTGATTTTGAATTGAAAAGAGACAGGGGGAAGGAATAATTTAAGAAAATAACCAATATATAACGAAATAATCGTTATAGCATCCAAGGTATCTAAATAAGAAAATAATTTCAATCAGAACTGATGGCGGTTTAGAATTTTGTAACAGAGAATTTGATTCTTTTTTAGAAAAGCAGGGTATTTTTCATGAATAGACGAACCCGTACAGCATTGAAATGAACGGGGTGTCGGAGCGTTTTAATTTAACTGCTTTGGATGGTGTAAAGACTCTTCTCAATGCGAGTGGCTTATCTCAAAAATTTTGGGCAGAAGCCATCTTACGTATGGAATAGGGTATGTCACAAACAGCCAAAAATCACCCCTTTTGAGATGTATTCTGGTAAAAAACCCTCTGTTTCTCATTTAAAGAAATTTGGATGTTTAGCGTACGTTGGAGTGCCCAAACAGATTAAAAGGAAACTTGATATGCGAGCTAAACTGGGGATCATGTGCGGGTATGCTCAATCAACGAAAGGCTATAGAATCTGGCTAATTGATGAAAATAAAATCGTAGAAACCATGAATGTAAGATTTGATGAAACAAAAAGGAGGATTGATGTAGTTTCAAAATTTAAAGAGAAAAAATTTAATTTTTCACTTTTTGATCTTCCAGAAGATGGAGATATTTTTTATGAACCTGAGAATACATCTCAATTGGGGAGTGAGAATGTCAAAGTAAAAGATCCAGAAGTTTCGGAGCAGAATATTTTAAAACCTTGTGCATCAATTCCATGGACCCGTAAAGCAGTACCCCCAAAAACCGGAAATCAAACAGACATTTACTATGGCATAGAAGGAACCAACACTAGAATTAGATCTTTTAATGAATTAATAAAATATTGTAAAGAAAATAAAATAGAATGTGATAAAAATTTATTTGATTTTAGCTCTAAAAATAAAGAATCTGGTAAAGTTTTAAATTTAAATGTAAATGAAGCAAATTTAACTGAAATTAAAATTCCTCAAAGTTACAATCAAGCCATTAAAAGCCCAGAAGCATCAAATTGGAGGGACGCAATGAACCATGAAATCGACATTATGTATGAACGAAAAGTATGGGATCTTGTGACACCACCAAAAGATGCTAAAGTTTTGGGAAACCGCTGGGTATTTACCGTTAAAAGAAACAAGAAAATGAAATAATGAGGTACAAGGCGAGATTGGTAGCGAATGGGTTTAATAAAATAAAGAGGGAAATTACGAAAAAGTCTTTAGTCCGGTAGTTAGTTTTACAATAATTAGGTTGTTCTTTGCCATATTTTCATGTCTGTTTAAATGGAGAAATATCCAGGTAGATGTGAACAATGCCTATCTTTATGCTAATCTGGATGAGACTGTATACATGCACCAACCTGAGGGTTTTGTCAGGGATAAAAATAAAATTTGTAAGTTAAATAAAGCTATCTACGTCTCCACCAGAGTGGCAGACAATGGTTTTTTGAGATGGATGTTGTTTTTTCGAAACTTGATTTTCATAAACTCAATTGGTACAATTGTGTATACATGTTTCAGACCAGATTGGTTCTTTTACTTTATGTTGACGACATAGTTCTTTTTGGTAAAACTAAAGATGATTTGGATTTTGGGATAGAATTGCTGCAAAAACATTTTAACTTAAAAATCTTGGGGACAACTAAAAAGCTATTGGGTATAGAGTTTGAAGAAATAGGAAATCGTCTTTTTATACACGAAACTTCATACATTGAAAAAGTTTGTGAAATGTTTTCAGAATTTAAATTTCTTGTAAGCACTTTACCTATGCCCAAGGGCGTAGTTTTGTCGAAGCAAGATTCACCTTCCACTAAAGAAGATATTGAAATCATGTCTAAGTTTCCTTACAGAAATCCTATAGGCTGTTTATCTTTTATAGACCGGACTAGACCGGATATTATGTATGCAGTTAATTTGTTATCCCAATTTCAGTCCAATCCTGGAATTTCTCATTGGAATAGTTTATTAAAATTGTTAGGTTATCTCAAATATACTATACACTATAAACTTGTCCAGAGTTGTCCAGAGATAGTGAGTTAAATCTTTCATGCTATTCAGACTCGGACTTTGCAGCAAACAGAGAAGATCGAGTCCCCATAGGTGGCTATATTTTTTTTCCAGATGAAACGCCCATTTCGTGGAAGACTTTTAAACAGAAATGTATAAGTCTTTCAACTATGGAGGCCGAATACGTCAGTTTAACTGAAACTGCTAAAGAGTTAATCTGGGTCAAAAATATTTTACAAAATGAGGTTCTAAATTTAAACTTGAAAGATTGCACACTATTCTGTGATAACCAAGCAGCAATAGCCTTTTCTAATTCTCCTTTTGAAAATCAGAAAACAAAGCATATCCATATAAAATACAATTTTCTTAGACATTTAGTATATGATCAGGTCTTTAAACTTAAATATGTTGCTAGTAAATTTAACTTGGCTGACAGTTTCACAAAACCCCAAATTAGAAAGCAGTTGTTGAAATTTTGTAAAAGGATTTTTGATATTTAAAGTTTTATAAAGGGGGGGGGTTATAATTTTTTCTTGCAATGTAATCACTCTGGTCAATGCCTTGCCAATAAAGTGTTATATGACCTGACATTGACGAGATTGTTGTTTTTGAATATTAAAGTGCAATTTAATTATATTGAACTTTTTGAAGTTCTGAATTTTTGAAGTTTTCGAAATTTCTCATATTTGTAATTTTTGCATTTTTATAACTTTTTTCATAATTTTGTAACACTCTGGAGATGACGAAAAGGAGGCCGTTTGTTACGCATCTATACGTTTTTAAGTTTAATAAATATAAAAGTTTAAAAGAAACAAGTTTAAAGTAGAAATAAAGCGTATTTACTTTGATAGATTCATATATGGTTTTTCGTCATCCCCCGAGCATATTTGTTTACCATATCCGAGAGCTGATTTTTCGATCTGCTTCTACTGAGTAATGTTACTGTGTAACAGCCGAGTAACAGTGATTTAGCGATCGCGTCACTTGCCGTGAACGGCAGACGTTTTTGACGTCATACCGCATGGCCAATAGCATCTCGGATATGTGTTTCAGATAAATCGTAATGTATTACTGAAGAGAGTTTGTACCTACAGTGGCAACAGACTTATGCAAAACAAGTTCTTCAGAATTTTGTATATATAGTTTGTGTTGCGATGGCTTGTTCCTCTATTTACTTTTTTTGAAGATTGCTTAAGCATTTCACCATGCAATTTTATTCATCATTGTTTTAGTTAATTTAAGTTTACGACAAAGTAATGTCGTAGTTTTGTTTACATCTGTAAATATGTCGTTATCCTAGTCATTAATAAAAGTTTTTGTCATGAGAACTGCTATTGTAATTTAAGCCTTCCACAAAACCACTGCGAATACTCTGCTCGGTCCATTTTAAATGGCCGTCAGTTACAATAAAAAGGATTATAGGGGTTAAAATGTCTATTGAGACAAATAAAAAGCTAAACGTAGAAGGATTTTGTGCTTTTTACCCGAGAAGGAAGAACAAGAAGACATATAAAGTATGCCAGAACTGCAACGTCCCAATTTGTCCATCACATACCCTGTACAGTTGTCCGGAGTGTTGAAAAAGTTATAAATTACAGCAGTGACTGGGGCTTACTGTCACAATTCACAACTGAAGTTTTAATGTTTTCTATTTGTTTTTTCCTTCATATTGTATTCTTTATTGTTTAAATTGATTTTTTTCTCTATTTTATATATTTTTATTTTTTTCTTCTCCTATGTAAAATAAAATTTTTTTACTATTATTATAGTACTATAATCTAATTATTCCTAACCCATAAAGTACTCTCCTCATTGATAAGGTTTCTTATTTTTTGCTTGCTATATACCGAATAAATGCGAGCATTTTTATTTTCATATTAGTATATATATTTTTAAAAATTTTAATAGAATTATTCATTAAAAATTTATTAATCTGTTTTTAGCATTATACATAAATTTTTATTTTATTTTAGGAGCTGTTGCAATAACACTCTTATTTAAATAACTTTTCCAGTTTAATTAAAACTTTAGAAATATATTTGAATCGTTTTATACCTCTATTGTGAATAAAAATATCGAGGCAAACAAAGAAATGTTGGTATTAAAGGACTGTAAGGTAAAAGAAAGGTCATTTGACATCGTGAGAGAAAATCTCACTAGCGAGTTCTGGTGTAACAAGATTTCTAGCGAGTTATCCCGGGTTAAAACAGGATTTGTTAACGAATGTTTTCATTCTAAGATTTATTATATTTTTATGTGCCGGGTTATAAGTCACTGTTCCGCTTTTTAAGACAGGGAAATTGCCATCATTTTTTGCGTACCTCTTTTTTAACCATTTAACTGATTTCACTGCACGACGTATAACCAAAAAGAGTTTGTTTCATCCATCACATAAATCTTTTCGTCACAACTATTTTTTTTTTAAAATACAATGTTATACTATTTAATGGAAACAATGTTTAGATTAAATATCACGATTTTTTGACTTAAAAAAGCAGTGTTTTTCCCATCATTTCAATTTATTGTACGTAAAAGGAGAATCAGTTAACGAATTACAATTTTTTTTTTTTAATACAATTTATTTATGGTAAATGTGTAAAAAGTCAATGCTTATAAGTAATGCTTTAAAGTATGTTTTGCTGCTTTTTATTAATTACAAAGACATTATTCAATCATAAATATTATTTTAAATCTCTTTCCTTCCAACGAACTATATTTCTGCAGGTGAGTCGAGAGTTGATTCAACATGTCGTCTGAGATTGTGCTCTGCAAAATGATTCGAAAAGCTCATTCGTAAGAATACAAGTGTAATGTCTAAAAATGTTTTAGACTGTCGTCGCCAGTGCCACCTGTTGGCCAAAATTCGAAATATTTAAAGAAAATGCATTTTTAAAAATTTATTGAATTTCTAATAGCAATACAACAAAACGCACATTTTTATCTCGAACCGTTTATTATTATTATTATTATTATTATTATTATTATTATTATTATTATTATTATTTACATTCAAAACGGGTCAGCGATTTACTGGACACCATGTATGAATGCAAAATATACAATTTCTAATAAACATATATATATATGTATATATAAACGAAATGATGAAATTAACGCCTACAAAGTGATACATATTTGAATTTTTTTTTTTTATATTACACTAGCCAGCAAAGTTTCGTTACGTCATGTTTTTTAGATTTTGGTAATAGAATCTTATGTATTTGGTATTGCAAATCTGAAATTGTCCTTATTTTACCACCACGTTCAGATTTTTTGGAAATAAAAATTTTTTAAATTAAAATAAGAATAAACGTAGCGAAAATTTGATATTATACAAGTTATATGTTTTTAACTTTTGATAATTGTTTTTTGGGTTAATTTTTACCGCTGACCTTCATTTACAACCACCCCGTCAGGTTTTTTTACAAATTGTAAATTTCAAAGTTCACAGTTTCAAAATTAAAATTGAACTTTCTTTATCTCATCGGACTACTCAGCTATTTTGCTGTCAGAATCCCATTATAAGGCAAAAATTGAATACATTATTGAATAGAAAATAAGTAATTTAATAAAAATATCTGTGTATCTTTCTTATGTTATTAATTTTTTGCTCTCCTCTATTTTATAGTGTCGTTTTTTGTTACTTTTTACCTATGATAATTTAATATGTACAAAAAATCCTGTCATGATGGTGAAAACTGAAAGTAATTTTTTATTTCAGCGATAAAAAATACCTAAAAGTTAAAAAACACAAACATCGTCGCCTCGTGTTATCTAATTTTAAATGTGTTTAGTGATCCAAATCGCTTTTAAAATATTTTTTTACTCCATTTTTTTTATTGGAACTATATATGCCAGGTATGGCTAACTATTTAGGAATTAGCCATTGTCCTCAGTTGAGAGTGTCCATCTTGAATATTAATTACGAAAAAAAAAAAAAAACCAGTTTGCTATTTAATTAAGTTTTTAAGAATTAATTTAAATATTTTTCATAAATCTGTCTTGTTATTTGTAATAAGAGAAACCAGACATTTGAAGGCAAACTGTTCTTTTGCAGAAAAAATCATTTCTGATGTATTTTAATGACGTTACTCTATGTTACATGTACTTTGATGTTACAAACTCAATGAAATTAATATGAATTTCTAACACAGAGTTTCGAAATCTCCGGATTTTTGGATACCAGTATTTTAATTCAGAAAATACTGTTTTATTTAATTGGATTATTTCCCGATTTAAAAGAACCAGAACTTCTCTAAGATAATAGTAGAGTGCAAAAAGCCGGAGACTTGGCAACTCTCGTAAGGAGTATGAATATATGCTTTGTATAAAAAAAAATAAGTAGAAAGCATTTTTCATTTATTTACAGGATCACGTAATTTCAATAATATAATATTGAAATAAACGTAATGTGAAATGTTTGTTTCAAACATAATGAAATAGATGTATTATGAAGTTTATTACAAGATATTACTGTAGAATATAATATTCCACAATGTTATGGATTATTTACAAAGACAATTACATTCTAATAGTGGTCCTCTGTAATTATCAAGAGACCCACTAGTCCGTTTATTGAGATCCCGTAATTTCTTTAAAGAAATTCGTCCTAGGCTTCTGAAAAAATTCCAAGAAAAACGCTCTCCCTTGTATATTTTTACGAAATTTATAAATAAAATTTTTGTTTAAATAAAAGTGGGGTTCAAAAAGAAGACCAAGTAGAAGCCCTGAATTATCATGGTCTATTGGTTAAGATTATTAAAATTATAATATAGAAATCGTCAATAGACTACAGACCATATTTATAACATTCAAAACATGTCCACTATACCAGCTTTCAAATTAAACGAAAGCTGGTGTATTGAACAAGTTTTCAGATAAATGTGATACACTGTAAAAAAATTCTGTGATGTTACTAAGTATTTTCTAGGAAACTGGGATGCCTAGAATTTTTTATGTAACCGCAACAGAAGAAAATCGTGTAATATTACAAAAGTTGCTTTAGTAACTGTTACTAAATATTGTTTAGGAAACATACTAACCTTTTTTTAGTGAGTTTCCCAAAGAATCGCCTGTAAATTTATTAAATATTACTTAGTAAACTTACTAATGATTGTTCAGAGAGTTTACTAAAGAATTTTTAGCTAATTTACTAATGATTTTTAAGGGAGTTTCTCATATTAGTTTTTATAAAAGTACTAAATATAGTTTAGTAAGCTTACTAGCGATATTTTAGGGCGATTGCTAAATATATTTTGGTAAATTTCCTAAGAATTATTTAGTAAACGTACAAATGATTTTTTAGGGAGTTTTCTGAACAATATTTTGTGAGTTTTCTATTGATTTTTAGTATTCTTACAAAGGATTTTGTTGTAAATTTATTGAGAATTTTCTTGTACATTTGCAAGGGACTTCCTGGCACATTTACTTAGAATTTTTTTAAATAGCAAACTAAACTTTTAATGTACGTTTAAAAAATGGAAATTTATTAAGGTACCGTCAGAAAAATTACCTTTTTTTGTTTTATATGATGTTGAGCCAGTTTTTGTATTCTCGCCAGAAAGTTCTTTGCAACAGTACAAGAATTAATACAGTAAAAATGCTAATGATTTTTTAGTATTGTATTTAAAACATTTTATTTGCACTTCCAAAATATATTTGTAATTGTAAAAAATTTTTGCAGTTGTATTACCAGTGGTTTACCAGCAATATTCCAAAAAGATTTTACGTGTATATAAATATATTGTATACTAATACTTCTATTAATTGGAGTTGTTACGAATTCTTTCAATATGAAGTTGATTTGTTAGAGTTTTAGATAACCAGAGTGAAGTTTTCCTCATGTATCAAAATACTTCGAAACAAAATAAACAATATGGCCTGACATGTGTTTCAGTATTAGCACAGCAACTGACATAAATATTTGTATGTTACGCACTAAAGTTTCACTTGAGACACTTCAATAGGTACAAAATCATATTTTATATTAAATGGCCATTATAACAACAGCACTAAATGAGCAGATAATCTGAAGCAGATCTTACGGTTTTTAGTTAAATTTAAAAAAGCCAATAAAAACAAAGTAAGGTACATAATTGAGTGTTAAAATATGCCTAAAAGATGTTATTGGTATAATTGTGACAAGCGAAATTTACAAATTGTAAGGACTATATTATCTCTCTCTCTCTCTCTCTCTCTCTCTCTCTCTCTCTCTCTCTATATATATATATATATATATATATATATATATATATATATAACAAAACCAAAAGAAATTCCATATCCCCAAAATACATGGAAGTCTTCATCAGGGAGGCCCCTCCATGTAGGGGTAAATAAAGAGAAGTTTCTGAAAGGATGTAGGCTCATAAGCTAAATTACATCCTTAGCCCCCAACTTCTCAGATTTCAGAAATCAAACCAAAACCTTCAAAAATATTATAAATATATACAAATTTTTTAAAAATACCAAAGTACAAGACCAAAAATTACACAAACATAAAAGGAAAATTACCTACAAAACTAAATATAAAAAATAAAATTGTAAAATACAAACCCCCAGGAATACAAAACCCTCTTCAGCTAGTGGGGCCATTCACTAGCGCTTCAATCTCGCCCTAAATTGAAATCAAGCATCCGTAAGTAAAGAAACACTGAGACTCAGAAACTTTCAGTTAACATATAAGATGGATAACAGTTAACCATTAAAATCTTTTTTAAACCACTCATAGCCAATTCTAGATCTGTTTTGTTATTGCAAATCCTGCGGATCCTATTAACTTGTGAATACATAATATTTTTTAAAACTTTATTGCTAATACATGAAAACCAGTAAGTGAGGCTATTAACTTCAAAATTAAAATCCTCATCTAAGGCTTATTTCCTCATTGAGGAAATAAGCCTTAACATTTACCCTAATGAGCTCGTCCTGAACCGAACCGATGATGGTGAACAAATTACTTTCTTAGATCTTAAAATTAAGAAAAACAAGGAAAAATGGTTGATTGGACTTTATGATAAAAGGAAGGATTTTAATTTTGAAGTTAATAGCCTCACTTACTGGTTTTCATGTATTAGCAATAAAGTTTTAAAAAATATTATGTATTCACAAGTTAATAGGATCCGCAGGATTTGCAATAACAAAACAGATCTAGAATTGGCTATGAGTGGTTTAAAAAAGATTTTAATGGTTAACTGTTATCCATCTTATATGTTAACTGAAAGTTTCTGAGTCTCAGTGTTTCTTTACTTACGGATGCTTGATTTCAATTTAGGGCGAGATTGAAGCGCTAGTGAATGGCCCCACTAGCTGAAGAGGGTTTTGTATTCCTGGGGGTTTGTATTTTACAATTTTATTTTTTATATTTAGTTTTGTAGGTAATTTTCCTTTTATGTTTGTGTAATTTTTGGTCTTGTACTTTGGTATTTTTAAAAAATTTGTATATATTTATAATATTTTTGAAGGTTTTGGTTTGATTTCTGAAATCTGAGAAGTTGGGGGCTAAGGATGTAATTTAGCTTATGAGCCTACATCCTTTCAGAAACTTCTCTTTATTTACCCCTACATGGAGGGGCCTCCCTGATGAAGACTTCCATGTATTTTGGGGATATGGAATTTCTTTTGGTTTTGTTATATACATTTTTTACATTTCTTTTTGTAGCATTTTGCGCATTGGTCTGTAAAAAACTGTTTATTTGTTTCTTCATTTTTTTAAAAATTAATTGAATGGTTTAAATAAAATTGTGTATATATATATATATATATATATATATATATAATTAAGCATTGCGCCTCATCTAATCCAATACATGATTTAAAAACTTTTATATTGTGAGAAAATACTATTTATTCATTTTATGTAAATATGCTACTAAACTAAACTGGAAAAAATTATATATATATTCTTATATATTTTTTAAAGAAGTTTTGTTCGGTTCTATGGTCGTAAGAACTTCATTAACTCCTGGTACATATATTTGAACACTACATAATAACCGATTCAATGGCACAAAAACAGATAGGAAATCTGCAAAAAAATTAATATATTTACCTGAATGTCGCATTTAAGATTTTTTTACATCTTATTCTTATTTCAGGTGAATATCCAGTGAAGTTATAACTAATTATTAGAATCTTTCTCCTCCCCCTTTTTGTGAGGGGGGTGATCTTTTTGCGACTTATTCTTCATATATTTATTGCACCGCCTACACTTAATACATTACATATTTTAGATATGTCTTTAATACTTTATTTGCTTGAGAGTTTTGTTTTAAATTGAAATATTAAAGAGGAAAAATTTAATTACTGACAAGACCCCGAATTTAAAACTAACCTAGCTTAAAGATCCGGAAGAATGGATCAAATATGTATGAATTTAGTAGAATTCTTATGTGGTTAACATTCCTTTGGAATTAGAATCTTTAACTCAAATAGTTAAATATATGAGAGTTGATATACACCTTAACATATGTATGAAAAAAATACATTTTTGATACATCAACAGTAATTGTGGGCAGGTTTCGAACTTTTTAGTGTTTATCAGAATGTTATAATCAGTATAACTAAGCAATTTTATAAAAGTAGAAAGCTTATGGAAACTAAAATGGAAACAAAAAGAAATGTATATTGCTTTGGAAAATATTATAAGCTGTCGTTTGATATAAATATAATATCCATATCTGTACAACCAATAAATGCAATATGAATAAATAACAAAATACAATGAAATATATGAGTAAATTTATTAAATAACTATTTATTAAATTCATTGCAATAAAAAACCATATTTTTTATACAACTCACATTTTGCAAGTATTACATAATTAGTATTTATACAAATGCCTATGGATTTCATACTTTATATTTTTGAAGTCATGTTTTGTCTAAATAACAATAATCAAACTGATATGCATATGTATGTTAAAACACTATTAGAAAATGATTGTCAAAATGTCATTACAATAAAACTACTGGAAAACTTCAGTGCAGCAGAATATATTAAAGCGCAAGAATGATGTTCACGAGATTTTTCTGATTGATAATAGAGCTTTTTCCTCAAATATCGCCGTCAAGCAGGTTCACATTGTTTTTAAGATATACTTCAGTTTCTTCATGCATCTAAAAATAAAAGATAAATGTTAACATAAATAAAATAAAATAAAATAAAATTTATAACGAATATTATTATAGAAAAACCAATATTCATCTTAGTATCGAATGTTACAACTATTTCAAAATTAACTGATAGAATCCGTCAAAACTCGAAAAATTTAGGGCTGTTTTTATAAAAACCGTAATTTTTCTACGAGTATATATGATATCCACATAAAAATAAGCACAGTTTATTAGAATAACCCATTTAATCATAATGTGAAGCCTCTAGTAGATTTTGGTAGCGAAAAGCGGTGAGGCTACTTCCGAGGCTTATGATCATGAACTACTCTGCTTTAGTAATCAAATTGTAATTTATTTACATTCAAGTACATCTGTAAACAGATTATTCAATCAGAGTATTTTAATCATTACTTATAGTTCATTAGTCCAGTTTGGGAATTAATCAAGAGGTGGCAGCCAGCTTAACTTGATGCATACAGTCTGTGCATTCTCCGCAGACTTTTCAAAGTCTCGCATCCTCCGAGCACCACTCAATCCTGTGCTCTACGCTCCTCTCTCCAAGGCAACAAAACAAGTCCAGTCCCTCTCTGTCACCCTTCTCCCTCTTTTATCCTCCTCTTGAGAGCACCTGTGCATTCCACTCTCTTTTGCGCACTGCACCCCTCTTTCTCCGTTCGTGGGAAGATCTTACCTCTTTCGGTACATGAAAGCTGTGCCCCGGGTGGTCGACCTATAGTTACATTTGACACTCCGTTATCCCAAAGGGATGCGCTAATTGATACATCTATTTCGATGGGTGGTCGAGCTATCATCACATTTGACACGCCGTTGTATCAAAGGGATGCGCTAATTGCTATATATTTCGATTGCCACTTAGTAGTGACAGTGCCACCTTCGGTGTTGCTTTCAGTTCTCTCTGTGTGAGGCGGGAAGTCTTACAACTACCCCCCCTTCCTCAAGTGAATATTTTGGCTGCAAGACGAAATATTCATGACAATAAGGTAGCTCAAAATCTAATGAATGGCTCACACACGAAAAAAAAATCAAAAAGAAAATCATTACTTACTATTCTACTCCTTTTTTTTCACTTATTAGTTTACAACAATATCTGTATATATACACATTTTATTCTGGTATAAGACATCCATTTAGTTCGCTACCCTCTAACAAAACATATTACTTGGAAAATAAAGAAAAATATACATTTTAATACTTTTTTTTTCAAGGCGTTATTTCGCCCTACACCTAACATTTGCCTGCTTGATATCTTTTCCAGGTTTAGTAGTAATAGCATTCTGGTAAGGCTGCACAGTTAATATCTATCTTCGCAACCTACCTCAACCACCTTTTATTTTTAAACCTTTTATTTTTATTATGTTATCATATCCTTTTGTACCTACCATTCTAGGTACATTAAGAATTTACACTTTATAAAAATAAACCACATACTAAATCTAGTACTTTAATATTTACACACAAAAACAAAATAGGAATTAATATATTACACCTAGCTTATTCTAGAGTTTAACTTGTTCAATTTTTACAACAGTTTAACTTTGACAAGTGTATTTATACATGGATTCGCTCTGCCATGCTGTTGTTCTTTGCTTTTTTAGGGGATTTAACAATATATTTACTCTGATTGTGGGAATTTTCAACTCTCCCCGCTACTTTTTCCGAGTAATCTTTCACGGTACTTATAGTATTAACTCTTTTTCGCATCGTACTACTTGCTTGGTCGTATGACTTATCTTCTTTTAAACCTGACCCTTTGTCCCACGTCGATGCATCCCTTTTGTTAACGTATCTGTTGAATCCCATTTTTCTGTCGCTTTTAACCTGATCAGTTTTTGCTGGCATCTTTCCCAATTTTCCCTGTCTACTGGCTTTGTATTCGGTGTTTTCCGCCTCCTGCTGTTTATTTTGCGGCTTTTCCCTGACTTTACCGTTTGAGTAGCCCGAATTATGATTTTTAAAACGTTCTTTAAACCATTGTCTGGTCTGTTCTGCTTTTTTTTCTTTTCTTTTCTTCCGGAACAAAGATTTTTCTAATCCGAAATTCACGTATTTATTTTCTTGCGTCCTTTTTACACCCCTTCCCTTCGAATTCACATCTGACATCTTTCCTGTCATATTTGACTGGGAGCTATTCTCTTTTTCTCCTCTTCTCTCAGCAAAAGAGCATTTTAGTTCTGGTTTTGTTTTGAATCTATTATGGGAGGTGTTTCTTTTAATTTTATCTATTTCTTTTTGAGTTTCGTTACCCAAAATATAATATGACAAGTCTGTGCTTTTATCCGCCACTATAGCTTTCGTTTTTAAGCTTCCTAACCCTTCAATATTTAATGTAATGTCCGCCGTAGGTAACCTCCTTACATCGTTTATTAGTGGTTGTTTTACGTAAATTTCCCTACCATCTAATTGATTGGGTTTAATTAATCTTTCGGGAATCACGTCATACTGGCTTCCTGTGTCTCGTAGCGTCGTGCATTTTTTTCCATTTATATTCGCCTGACCTAGATAAGGTTTAAAATTCTCTTTGAAATTTGTCCCTTCCTGAATGTGATGAACATGTGATTACAATAAAAATGAATACAATAGAAATGTCATTACAATAAAACTACTGGAAAACTTCAGTGCAGCAGAATATATTAAAGCGCAAGAATGATGTTCACGAGATTTTTCTGATTGATAATAGAGCTTTTTCCTCAAATATCGCCGTCAAGCAGGTTCACATTGTTTTTAAGATATACTTCAGTTTCTTCATGCATCTAAAAATAAAAGATAAATGTTAACATAAATAAAATAAAATAAAATAAAATTTATAACGAATATTATTATAGAAAAACCAATATTCATCTTAGTATCGAATGTTACAACTATTTCAAAATTAACTGATAGAATCCGTCAAAACTCGAAAAATTTAGGGCTGTTTTTATAAAAACCGTAATTTTTCTACGAGTATATATGATATCCACATAAAAATAAGCACAGTTTATTAGAATAACCCATTTAATCATAATATACATTTCGAACGCTTTTGCTACATTAGTTTTGACAGGGTTATCTAAAACATTATTTTTTTTTAATTTGTTGACGGCCCCCTTTGGAGCTTCGGGGGAAAAAATCTTCATGGAAATGTATGACTTTTACTATTATATTTACACATTTAAAGTTTCAAGATTCCCCATGTATTTTTCTAGATATTTATCAAAATGTCTAAAATCGCAAGTGACCGGTCATCTTTGGCCATGTAGTGTACATACAAATCTATAGATCATATACAGTGTTCTACAAAATAATTCGGATATTTTTCCGATAATTGATAGTAATTTTTAAAATTAAGTTTTCAAATGCTTTACGTGTTTTATAAAATGCTTACTTAGCCATCATACTTAACCTTTTTAAGCGGTGGAAATTTTAGATACAATTCTGAATGTGTTGGAAAGTATTTTATATTCTATGGTTTTAAATTATTTTTAGTGCTTGCTTAAAAATACTTCTATTTAGTAAAAATACACACAGATTTAAAAGATGCTTCAGGAGCAAATAGTATAAAAAAATGATTAGCTGCTTTTTGCATCTATTTGTAAATTAATATCTGCTATGCATTTATCTTTTAAAATTGGCAATTTTTCTATTCCCATACAGTTTAAGATAGTTATCACAATATATCATCAGTACCATTTTAACATGTTTATATATTCTGGTATTAAATTTCTGATATCTACAAGACTCCACAGTAAGCCGTTTGAAAAAAAAATCTCAAACTATTTCTCCAAAATCTTTTTACTCCCTAAGCAACTTACTACAAGATGCTATTTTTAAAGTTCCGATAAATAAAATTTATGTTTAAAAGTTGAAATGCTATAATTGATAGTGCAGTTAATTATTAAAAATATGAATTTTAATTCTTTCAAATACACTGGTGAACGCAGATCACTTCGCAACAATAATAAAGAACTGTTGTACTTGCACCGAACAGGGGTGAGGGGCAAATAGAAATTCATATCAGCAAAAGAAGGACAACATTCTTTTTCTTTATTAATAAACACAGCTTCATTTCAAGTACATTTTTCATACGGATTCTCGAACTGTGATTACATATGCATACACATATGAAGAAAAATAGAAATCTTAAACTTTCGGGTATACTATATTTTAGAATTAAATAATTTTAAATAATTCAGTTATTTTAATAACTTTGTATTTTCATAAAAATAAATAACAGGTTAAAAAGATAACATGCCATTTTGTATCAAAGACCATGTTACAAATAAAAAGAGAAAAAAATGATGATCAGAAATGACATCGATGTCAAATGACAATCCCGCCGAAAAAAAAAATTAACGTTGTATTTGTTTAGCCACAAAGATTAATTTGTTTACCCTTAAAACATAAAGAGTTCTTTTTTTTAACTTTACATAAAAATAAAACTTCCTCTATAAATAATTAAATTAACAGACATGAACTCAGACATGAGAATTACTCGCGTAAAGCTCTGAAATTACCTGAATATAAAAAATAAAAAAAATGAGGGAGAGTGGAGAGGAATGAGATGACTTTCAAAGATGAGGAAATCAAATTTGACACAAAAACCAAAATTTCGATTTATAAAATACAAAATGAAACATTTTTAATGTTTTTGAACATTATAGAAACATAATTTTCAAAACGATTTTATAATTATAATGAAATTGTAACTAAGTGAAAAAAAAGTAAAGAAATTGGACTCGTCCTAGTTCTTCATTTACTGGCATGCCCCATTCCTCCTTATACTCTACGTCAAACTTCTTGTATAGACAGAAATGCTGCTTTTAGACATAGTTTAAATTATGGATTATATATAGTATAATGCTCTATAAATAGGGAAACAATTACATATATACATAAACAAGTCATTAATATACAGTAAGCATAAAAAATTATAAAGCAAATTTACTTTTGGTTCTTGAAATAATCTTTTTCTTTTTACAATTGCAAGTTTGTGCAAATTAGCTAATTTATTCAACTAAACATTGGGGATGCTTTTCCTTAATCTAATACGTGACTGGTGAAATATTTATAAATGAAACAAACAGAAAAATCCCCTGTCCCATTCCACTCCACTCTCCTTTACTCCCACTCTCCATTACTAAGTAATAAAATCTTAGGTTGAGAGACTTAGGGAAGATTTCAAGTGGTTAATTGCTGTCATAATAAAGTAACAAATACAGCAGGAAGAAAATATACATTTAAAGATTTATAATTTTAAAAGTAAGCATGGCGACAAAAATAACCATATTTTCTTTTTTTTATTGAAGGAGGGGAGGGAGAAATTTCCAAACGGTTGACAATTTAACTTACTGAAGACTTACAAATTGTGCAAAAAATGAAAATTAATCACTGTAAAAAATTAAACTTTGTATGCTTTTAAGGAGAGAGGGGAACAGATAACGTCATTTTCGGTGAGAGAAGGGGTAAAGCTATATGATCTATTACTTATTGTTACAATAAAGTAACAGATCAGGATTTTTTTTTTAGAAAAGGGGAGTATTAGATGAATTATTTACATTAATTAAAAATTAGAAATAAGTAAAATACTAATATCCCATTGATTAGTTTGTAGAGCTCGTTATTAGGGGAAAGTAGGAAATTTGTTTAATCCCTTCAGCTTAGATCTACAATGAATATATTTAATTTTCCTCCCCTACTAGGTGAGAATTAGAAAAAATATATAGATGTACAGTAAAATTGTTTTTTTAATATCATAAAAATATCTCAAAAGAATTAACTTTAAATAACATTGTCAATACAGATGTTGTAAAGTATAAAATTCTGAGTAAAATGACCACCTACATTTAATACTTTTGCTGAACATTAATGCCACAATTCTCTTTCAATGTTTAACCGCAGTGGTCAGGAGGTTTAACTCAAAATTAATTAGGGGAAATTGGAAATTGTTTTAATCCCTCCAGTTTAGATCTAGAATTAATATAGATCCTCACCCCCCCCCATGTTCTAAATTTACGTTAGAAAATACATTTTTTTAATTATCTTAATATCTCAAAACGAGTAATACTGTTAAAATCATTGACAATTGAAATGTCTTAGAGTTTGAAATTTGCCCTAAAATGAATACCCATGTTCATAATTTTGTCGCAATTCTATTTCAAAATTTTGCCTTAACCGCTAATCCAAAGCTTGGAACAAGGAGACACCAAGTTACCCATTCATCCTCTCTACGTTTGTTACATACGTGTACAGATACATTTTTAATTCTCGAGGCCTTCACGATGTTTTTGTAATTATGTTAGGAATTTATTTTGTTTATTTTAAGAATTATAATTTGGTAGTTTTCGAGAAAGTGTTGCGTAAATGATAGCTGTTTTCCATTTCATTTTGCAGCGAACACCGCCAACCTTAAACCATAGTTTAAAGTGAAAGATTTTTACGTAAAGAATATAATACTTTTTTTTCCATGTTTGTAAGATTTGAAACTTTTATGAATTTAACTGAAGATTCTTGTATACTTGCCAAAAATCATTTTATTATAACCATTTTTGTCCTTTACGCAAATATCAAAATTTATAATCGTGCTATTATTTGACCTTGAATTCCTCTAGAGAAAAATCTTATGCACACTCATTTCTTCGCTCTACCGCGCTTTCCCCTACCCTTGCTCTTTATTTTCAATATCCTTAATTTTAATACATACGCATTGTTGTTCACTCTATATGCATCATATTAAATGCTATACATATTTCAAATACAATATCGGAAGTAATAAGCAATATTTCCCATCATTTACGAGTCATTTTTGAAATATTCTAAAAATTATGAAAATATGCACTTTTTAAAGTTAATTTGTTTGTAGTGGCTAAAACTCACCTGCGAAAAGAGGAAACTTGGTACATTAATTTCTAATCTATGTCGATAGGATTAAAATAATTTCCAGATTTCTTGCAAATAAACCAGAATTTTGGCCTTTCTTGTATACCCACCGCTGGGCTATAATCCGCAATGAAGAGATTAAGCCATAATTCTCAAAAATATCCATTCTAAATAGTGCATCAATAACTAAAAAAAGTTGCATGTACAGTTGGCAAAAAAGTATTTGTACACTTCATTTTTTTAAATTATAATGAAATTAAACAAAAGATTTAAGCAAAAAATACTGTAATACATTAATTTAACGCATTATAATATTATAGAAGCAAAAACAAAATTAAACGAATCGATTTTTTATATTATAATAAACAAATATACAAAAATATAATGCAAAAAAAGTATTTGTACACTATATTAATGTAATATAATTAATGAAAATTTAGTAAAATGATACAAATTAATATTTTGGGCGAATTCATTTAGCGTTTATGACTACTTCTAGATGGTGTGACATTGATTCCATCAACTTTTTTGTATCGGTCTGGTTAATGTTATTTCATGACACAATAAGAGCTTCTTTAAAACTGTTTTTTACCAATACATACTTTTTTTTCGGATTTTTGCATCCCATAGCATCTGCAAATTTTCTATTGGATTCAAGTCTAGAGATTTTAGAAGAATTACCAGTCGTCTTGGAGTATTGTCGTAAGCATGTGCTGATGATTACAGCAGTATGCTTTGGTCTTTATCCTGCAGAAAGTGAAAAGCTTCCTCTATGCATAATTTCTTGGCACAGTTTAATAAATTATGGCGCGACACATCAATGTATGTTAAACCTGTCTTCCCATTGTCAATAAATTTTAAATGTCCTGCTCCATTAGAAGCTATGCACCCCAAAATTATAATATTCCCCCCAACATGCTTGATAGTTTGAAGTATACATTTTGGATCTAGAACAGTTTTATTTTTACGCCAATTTTTCGAATGCTTGATGGTAAGAAAATTCTGAATTTTCCCTCATCAGAAAAAATTACTGTTTTCCAAAAATCCAATGATTTACTTCTGTATGCGAAAGCGAATAGTATGCGTTTTCGCCTATTTGTTTCGCTGATGAATGGATTTTTCCTTGAGGTTCTTTCTTTTAAATCTGCATTGAGAAGAATATTTTTTATTGTTTGAGGTATTACTCTGATGCGAGAAGATGTCGCAAGGTCTCCAGCAAATTTTTGAACCGAACGCATAGGATTTTTTAAAGCTTTATTAACAACACTCCTTTTTTCCCTCATTGTTAGTTTGCTAAGAAGTCCTGGTTTTCATTGAATTTCGATGCTTTTAATTTATTCATAGTTTCTCACTATACATCCAATAGTTGTAAATGGTAATTTAATAGCTTTTACAAATTCTTGTTGCGAATTTAAATTTTTATTATGCTCAATCATAGGATTTCATATATCTAGAGGTGCCTCTCTAGTATTAGGTTCTATACTCAATTATTTCAAGAGCAAATTAGATTAAATGTCAGACAAATATAATATGAACTCAAAAATTATTAACAGCTTCTGTAAAAGAAGTCCTTTTGAACCATAAACACTATAAAACACAGTACATATCAGCATGGAGAAATGTACAAATACTTTTTTTGCAAGAAATTTTTTAACTTTTCCTATTAGAAAATTATTTTACATCTTTATCGAAATTTTCTGTTGTGTAATTTAAAACGCACGATAAACAGACTGTATTAAAACTATTTTTGACAAAATATCTGTTTTTATTTAGTTAAAAATTAAAAATTTTAGAGTGTACAAATACTTTTTTTGCCAACTGTATATAATAACAAGCACGGTAAACTGTTAACCTTGTCTTTTCGCGTTTCAAGTTCTTGTTTAGCGATTTAGCCAATACTTTGAAGTAAAATTGTGGAAAATTCAACAAAAATGTTAAATATCGGTTATCATTTTATTTATAATTTTAAGTTCTACAACATTTGCATTGACAGTGTTTTTCATTAGGTTTTTTTTAATAGATATTTTTATGGTAATTAAAAAAATGTATTTTCCAATTATAAATTTGTGCATATTTCTTAACGCAACCTAGCAAGAGGGGGGAAAACTTAATACATTCATCCCAGATCTAAACTAAATGAATTTAAATAATTTCCAGCTTTCCTCTAAATAATTCTGATTTAGGCTTTTTCCTCTCCTACCACTGGGGTTTAAAAGAGTTTTAGACTTTCTGTGTGTAATTCTACGCGTTCTTTTAGTTGAATAAGGGGTGGGGGAAGAACAGGAAAGACTTAATTGATATTTCATTACGACAATAAATTAACACATAGAGCACAGATTGTACTTTTTTATGTTATTTTAAATTAAGCCGTTTTGAAGAGTTTTTGAAGAAAATTCGGAAGCAAAATTTTAAAAGCGAAATACATAAGAAGTTTTAATGAAATGAATATGATGTAAGAATGATTAATGAAATTTATTCACTATGAAGAAACAGTTGAGTAATATTTTTTTAAAGCAAGTTTTAAACCCTTTAAATTTTGGTAAGATTTTTTTTAATTTTGTGGAGAAGAGGGCAAGAAAGGAAAGTGAAATTTTAGAAAAAGAGCAGATAAATTTGATTTATTACATAAAACATTGGAAATTTCAGATGCATTAAACACAGATGTAAAGAATAGTTATTTGCTTGCCAATAACTAAAAATCAAATAGTCTTTTCTGAGTTTTGATTTTTACTTATTATGAATCAAGCAGAAAGAAAATGTAATAAAATGTAACTCATACAGAATAAAACTTTACTTGCTCAGTAACTAGAAATGTTTATCAATACCGGATACAAGATGGATGCATTTCATGCCTCTGTGGCTTCGTAAATAGTGATTACGTCACTACTGAAGCTCTTTCTGATTGGCTGACAGGTGAAACTAAGACATTTCATGTATTTGTACTATGCGGGTGGTAAATATCATACCTGGTTACAGATAAAATTTTAGTAAACATGCAGATTTCTGTAGCTTTACAAAAACTAGTTTTGTAGTCTTACAGATTTTTTTACAGTGTAGATTGAAACTAGGAGTCTTTCAGGGTTCGCACTGTTCCTAAAATTTTTGTACTTTCCTACCACTATTTTTAAACTGTAATATTTGTTGTAGTATTCTGTTGTAGATGTTAAACGGATGTTCCATGAATATTTTTGATTTAAAATACTGGTAGCAACATGTGGAAATTTTTGGAATGGGGCGAGCCCTGGTCTTTGCTTACTGTCGGTTTAAGATTTTAGCATGAATGATTTTACCAATTTTTCAGCAGTTAAATAAAATAATCCTGATGTAAATGCATCATAAAGGTTTTATTCTATTTTAAAATAAATGTATATTTTCAGCATAGCTTTTCAGAAATTAAAAAAGATTTACTAAAAAGAATTTCAGACTACACGCAGCTTTCACGCATTTTCATTTTATTCACCAGAACTCGGAAAGGATTAGAGATAGGTGATGTTTTCTATGATATTTTATGCTTCACTCTGAGTTCTTTCGTCACCATCTTTCACTTGGCAGTTTATGTTTAATTTACTCTGCATACATTAGTATTTAAATGCCATAAATGACATTCTTTAAATTTATATTTGTCGCTTGTACATCACTAAATTTACCATCAAGAGTTCTGATTATTATTAAGCTGTTATAAAATACCTGTTTTCAATGTTTGTTTTGTATTCAAATATCCATAATTTAATAGAAGAGTATAAAAAAGGGAATTTTATCCGAGTCGTTAATTACATTCCAGGTCTTCTTAAATCACAATAAAAATGATCCATTACTGAATAAATCTTTTTAAATATTTAATTGATAACTCATTTTCTCTGAACAAAGGAATTTCGGATTATAACTATCCTCATAAACATTTCATGCATGTGAGATTAATCTTCACACAACATAGTTTTATGTTAAACACATGAACAAAAAACTAATATAGTGATAAACACTTCGGAAATAGTTTTATTAATTAAATAAATATCTAACGTAAAGTTAAAGCCTTCCTAGAAACAGACAATAAAAAAATATTATATTATAAGATAGTGACAAAATTTAAGACTAATGAGAGAATAATTAGATTTTGTAACAGTAGTAATTCATAATTATTTTTCCTAAAGTGTAAAAAATATTATTGTGAATTACTATAAGTACACGAAAAGTTCTATAACTTTTCTATTGTATAATCCTTCCTTGGTCTTCCCTCAGAGAAATTAATCTGAGCAATGTTACTGATAATATAGATTTAATAACTTGTGACAAGTAAAGATAATGAGATGCTATATTTAATTGGTCATATATGCGATAAATCGAACATATTACAGTTAACATTTTATAATAAAATTACACACAGTTTTTAACATTTTTCAATAAAATTAAAAAGTATTTATGCATTCAGTTTGTATATCCGTCTGTCCATCTTTTCACGCTGTAACCCCCGTAAATATACTTGGATTTTCAGGCATTGATAAATCTTATTTAAGTTCCCCTAGGCATGTTTGTTATTATTTATGAAGTATCTGGATTTAATACTTCATTTACAAGTGCATCCAAAACGATTTCATTATATTATAGTCTATGGGAGAAAATCGTTTGTAGTGTATTTTAATGACTTTTCTATCTATTGCAAACGTATTGAAAATTATATAAATCACTTATTTTCACTACAATTACGTTAGAACAGGACATTCATAGCGTTTCTAATCCAGTTACAAGCCATACAAAGAAAAAGAAATCGGTTAGAATATTGTATTTGAGTAACAAATGCTGGAAATGTGCTTTCAGTTTCGGCATGCGCTTTTAAATTTAACATTCAGACGCACCTATGGTGTCGTCTGATGCGTCTGTCTGTCTGCATATAACAGCACAAAAACTGCCCAAGCGAATAGGTTGAAATTTTAAATATATACTTGTTGAAGAATTTTGTTCAGACATTTTCAATTTTCGTAAAATCGGATATATAGTTCAAATACAGAGACAGTCAAAAGTTTTCCGTTACATTCCGGTCGATGGGATAAAATAGTTTTAAGTGCTTTTTAATCATACCATACCCATTAAAATCTAATGAAATTGTTATGCATTTATTAAAGGCACTAAAATATACATTTTGTAGAACATGCTGCACAAAGAATACTTATTATTCATTTACAGGGCCACACAAAATAATTCCGTTACATAATGTTATAGAAGGAACTTTATTTGAAGCATAGTTTAATCATCTTAAACTACTTCATATAATAAATTTGATATACATTGTTTAGATTTATTACAAGTTACTTCTTATGTAATAGAAAATTCGCTTCCATATTACTAAATTAGATATAATATTTTAACTTATTATATGTGCAGTATTGCTACATTATTCTGAGTGTGTTGGAAAGTGTCCCATAATATATGATTGAAGCATGATATTTTCTTTCTCATCTGTCTATTTTTTTGTATTTAGATGCACTTTTCTATAAATATATTCAGTCCCACATATGGGGAAGGTATAAATTCGTATTTGAGAAATGTATATAATAGCGAAATTAAACAAAGCTTCCTTACAAATGTCACTGATGAAAAGAGTAAACTAAAAATCAAAAACGTTTGCATCGGTGACAACTGAATCAGAACTGAATATCATATCAATTTTTATTCACTATTCGTATAGGGAAAAATGAACAAAAAACTCTCTGCAGCAAAACTTGTATAACATTTTCGACAACCCAGCGTAACATGCCTCCTGGAATAGACCATACTGGTGATTGGAACTATTTTTTTTCTTGGAATATTTTTCCCTTGGTTTTCATTAGTCCCCTTATAAATTTTAAAGCAGTTCCGGTTATTAAAATTAGCTACAGAGATCTCTGAATAGCGTCAGTTGAAATAAAACCTTGTATATTTATATGGGTCAGTTCACAGAGTGAAGTGTGCTCTTGGAAACGTATTTAATGACGTGATTAAAGAGAGAAGATTGTTAATACAGCATCAGTCGTTTCATAAAAATGCATTTCACTAAAAGTTTCATATAAAAAGAAATATTATATTTCTATTAACAGAAATCTGACGCAGCAATGCCTAAATATAAATGTGCGAAAAGTTTTTTTTATTTTTATTTTTAACTATATGATTAAGAAAAACTTCTTTTTTATTTTCAGTTCTTTGTTTTTCTTTGAAAGTTAAAGCTAATAAATGCAGAATGTTATTTTTAATAATCAATACTTTTGAAAACTTATTGGCAGTATTCTTATGAAAATACGAAAAATGCAGACAAAAGATCTGATATTCATAGACACAAATAACAAATTTCTAAAACAAAGATTGTAGAATACAGTAAAACTTGTAAACTCCGTTTTATACCATTGTAAATCGATAAGCATTATCCAACTTTAGAAAAGAATATATTAACACTAAATACAGACGAAAAAGTTGCATTTATTTGCATTTTAAAACTCTAAATAACATTTTATTAATACTTAAGAATAGTTATCATTAATAACAATGGGCATGTACATGCATATTAAAACATTTAAAGAATAAAGTTTAAAAATTGCAAGCTTGAACAAAAAGCAAGCAAACATAAGCCATTTTAAAACAAACATAAACCAGCAAATCAAACTTAATTTTCTTGGTAAAGAATTAGTTCTTTAAATAGCACATGGCTTGTTAGTTAATTATATTTTACAGATTGGAAGTAGAAATTAGTTTTTGTTTAAAAATATGCTTTTTCTTTGAAAGATAATTGAAAGAATTTTAAAAACCATTACACTGAACTGTATTTACAAATGACTTGTAAACACTTATAAAGATTTAAACAATTTCTTAGGATAAACTTTTAAATTCCTAAATCTGCCTAAAGTACTAATTACGCAATATTTTACTTGTAAAATGCATGATTATTCCATACCATAATAGAAACTAATTATGAAGTATAAATACTCTTTGCTTATGATGTTATGGTGTCATTTTAGAAAGTAGTTTGAACAGAAAAGATAATTTTTTCTGATTAATTTGAATGTATGTAAGTATAGCAAATTAATTGCAACATTAAATTAATTGCTTCATTTTTAACCGTGAATTAAAAAAATTAATGCACTAAATGTAAGTAATAGGATAATCTATTCAATTCATAAATAAACTTAATCTTCTAATTGTGTTCTATTTTACATGTAAACAATAATCTCCTCAGTTCTGAAATCGCCTGGAAGTGACACTAAAAAACACCCTTTAAATTAATTTAAATGCTTTTTAAACTGACAAAATTCCATCTAGACTTTTTTTAATAAATGCGTGCTTATTACAAGCATCGATATATAAATTCATGCATCTTTTGAGGTGTTTTATAATAATTTTAGACTCTTTTTGTAATGCCACGTAAAATTTGTTACAGGACAGAGGTGAATAAGAAAGATTTGATACCATCATAAAAAATAATGTATTAATATTTCGTTAATGCTGCTTATTTTTTCAGAACAAAACAATAAACAAAAGATATTTATTTTTTATTTAAATCGGTATATATATACACTATATTGCCATTGATTATGGGACACTTGCGATTTTAGACATTTTACTAAATATCTAAAAAAATACATGAGGAATGATCTTGAAACTCTTAGTGTATAAATATAATAGTATACGTCATACATCTCCGTGAAGATTTTTTCCCGAAACTCCAAAGGGGACCGTCAACAAATTAAAAAAGAATGAATATCTTTTGAATAACCCTGTCAAAACTAATGTAGCAAAAGCGCTCAAACTCTAGATTATGATTGAATGCCTCATTGTAATACGCTGTGTTCATTTTTATGCAAATAGCATGCACACTCGCAGAGTAATTAAGGTTTTTATAAAAATGGTCCCAAATTTTTCCAAGTTTTTTCATTATAATTTTCAGAGTTCTTAATATAAAATAATATTTTTTTCAGAAAATATGACAAACAACATTGCACACAGTACCCTGTAATCAGAATTAAAAAATAATAAAAATTGTATGAAAAATGAGTAGGTTTACTATATAATTTTTTACTGCGCATGCGTCAAAGATATCAAAATTTCATTTGCATATTATGTTAGCTAAATATATAGAGCAACTTTTGTAAAAGTCTCAAAATCATAGCTTGAAAATTCTGAAAGTAATCGTCTATAGAAAAAGGACAAAATCCGTTGTTTCCAAAATGAAGCAAAAAAATGAGGGATTTTATCCAAATGCAGTAGTACATCCCATATTGTGTATTCTATATTGACACTAATCAATGGATATATGGATACAACCCCTCTTGTTTTTGCTTCATTTTGAGAATAACGGATTTTCGACTTATTCAATTGACGATTATTGTCAGAATTTTCAAGTTATGATTTTGAGACTTTCACAAAAGTTGCTCTATACATTTAGCTAACATAATATGCAAATGAAATTTTGATATCGTTGACGCATGCGCAGTAAAAAATTATTTAGTAAACCAACTCATTTTTTATACAATTTTCATTATTTTTTAATTCTGATTACAGGGTACTGTGTCCAATGTTGTTTGTCATATTTTCTGAAAAAAATAATATTTTATATTAAGAACTCTGAAAATTATAAGGAAAAAACTTGGAAAAATTTGGGATCATTTTTATAAAAACCTTAATTACTCCGCGAGTATGCATGCTATTTGCATAAAAATGAACAAGGCTTATTACAATAAGGCATTCAATCACAATCTAGAGTTTGAGCGCTTTTGCTACATTAGTTTTGACAGGGTTATTCAAAAGATATTCATTCTTTTTTAATTTGTTGACGGTCCCCTTTGGAGTTTCGGGAAAAAATCTTCACGGAGATGTATGACTTATACTATTATATTTATACACTAAGAGTTTCGAGATGATTCCTCATGTATTTTTCTAGATATTTAGTAAAATGTCTAAAATCGCAAGTGTCCCATAATCAATGGCAATATAGTGTATATATATATACAGTAATGTCTTAACATTCGTTAGTTTTTTCTTTCGTGAAGTAAAAAATGCGGAATATTTGAACATTTGCGAAGACTGAACTTGGTTATTCACGATTTTTTTATAAAAAATTTTTTACAAAATAAACTTACTTTGTTTTATCCTTTCTATGGACTATGTGACATCGGACACTTCTGTACTGTATAGCCTACTGTATTGAGGGTGCTTCCCTCAACACCCTTCTGTTGAGGGAAACTATGGATCAGTAATTTCATTTATTTTTTATGCAGATTATATTCAATATTCTAAAATTTCAAATCTTATAATGCAGATAAAATATTTCTTGCAAATATTGTCCGTGAAAATTTAAAACATAAATAACAAGTTATTGTAAAAACAAGAGAATGAGATTATTCGCTGGTGAGAAATCTTAAATTAAAAGTAGAAATTCATACCCCAGCTTCTCCGTACATTAAAACTCATAAACGTAAGATCTGTACTGTCAGACAATCACAAATTACTAAATTTAGTCCCCCGTACGCTAGCAAATTAATTTTGTACAATATGTTTATAACTATCCAAATGTATTTAAAGTATGTATATATGTTACCGTGAAAGACCGAAACTGGAGAATGTCGACCTTAACCGATGAATGTCAACAAGCACCAAATACGTCGGTGAAAGATGGAATATTTCGTTACATTCTTGTACACTCGGACCCTCGCCGATGTGTGTCGACAATCACAGATATACTCTGGTGGAGGTCGAAAAAAGAGGAGCCAATTGCTGCAATAAATAAGATTTGAATCACATAATTTAGTATGTATTGTATTACTATTACTTTATTTTCCTCATTTAGAACGTACTGCATAATTTAGTAATTTTTAACTTCTATTATTTTCCTTTCTCATTTTGAATGTACTGAATAATTAAGTAAGTTTTTAACTTCTATTATTTCCCTTTCTCATTTTGAATGTACTGTGTGTTTTAAATTCTTAGTCATTCCTCTCAGAAAATTTATCGCGACTGAATTACGGAGAAAATAATGTAAATCTCAAACATCTTCAACATTCACCATTAATGCATGGTGAATGTCGACATTTACCGGTATAAGTCAGAAATGAGGATATTATTCGGAAATATTTCGGACATACACCAAGCGACTAAGTGTTTGTTGAAATTCACCGGCGAAAGTCAACATATACAGCTAGTCTTTCTAGATTCCTTTCAATTTTTGCCAGCAGCATTAGAAAAACTAACTTCCAACCTCCAGCCCAGCGAATTCAAAATTCTCAAAAATTTCCCTAAATAGTTTTTATCTACGTACAAGAAAAGGAGTCTATCCTTGTACATACTTCAACAGTTTTGAAACTTTTACTGAAACACAACTACCCCCATCAGCAGCTTTCCATAATGACCTCACCGATGAAGACATCACAGAAGGAGACTACCTCCATGAAAAAAAATTGGTCTTAATTTAACATGAAGTCGCTGAGCGACTATCATGGCTTATATGTCAAGACTGACATACTATTATTAGTTGATGTATTTGAAAACTTCAGTCGTCTCTGCAACCAATACTATAATATTGATTGCTTACATCTGCTGTCGGCACCTGGACTGTCATGACAATCATCTTTGAAAATGTGTGAAACGCCTCTCGAATTGCTGGCACATATAAACATACTTATGTTTATAGAAAAAGACATTCAAGGGGGAATCAGTATGATTTGTCACAGATATGCCCAGGCGAATATCCCTAATACACCTGAATTTAATAAACATGACGATCCCAGTTACACCATGCACTGGGATGTTAACAACTTGTACGGATGAACAATGTCCCAATTTCTAACCTTTGTAGTGTTTGAATGGTGTGCAACAGAACATATATCGGAAGAGTGGATTTTATCTTTACCTGATGATTCTGAAATTGGATATATTTTCGAAGTGTTCTTAAATATCCTGCGAAACTTCATAAATTACATAATAAAAGGGTGACTGTCAGCCAAGAAATTTTGTCTTCCTATACATTTAGACTACTTGGTAATGCAAATTTCACCGGAGCCTCTAAACTTATACCTAATTTCAATGAAAAACGAAATTATTTAGTTCATCATCGTATTCTGAAAATTTTTTTGCAACTTGTATTAAAACTTACATGTGTTCACAAAACTCTACATTTTAAGAAAGCGCCTTGGCTTCGGAAGTACATTCATTATTATACTGAGAAAAGAAAAGAGGCTAAATCTTTTTTAAAAAGACTTTTTTAATTAATGAATAAGTCCTTGTTTGGAAAAACTATGGAAAATATACAAAATGTAGAAATATCGTGCTTCTTAATAACGAAAAAAGAGCCAAGAAACTAGTGGATTCTCCCGCTTTTAAATCTTTTATTTAAAACATATAGTCGTTGAGCCAGCAGCTTGTGTGGTTTTATCTCGGGGGACTTGATAAACTATATATTTTTGGATTCACCACAACAACAGCACCTCATTTATCCATGATAATTTCAAAACGAGGGTAGCTTTTGGGCGCCATATTGGAAAATGGCCGCCGTTGTTGAGTTAAGCGGTCGTATGGTTTATGTCAGCAGACATGGTAAATGATACATTTTTGGATTCGTCAGAACATCAGCATTTCATTTGTCCATGATACATTCAATACTAGCGTAGTTTATGGACGCCATATTGTAAAATGGCCGTCGTCGTTGAGGCAGTGATTCTTCAGATTTCAAGTCAACGGACTTGTTGAACCATACTACTTTGGATTCACGACAACATCAGAATGACATTTATCAATGATATTTTAAAAATAAGAGTAGCTAATGGACGTCATACTGAAAAATGGCTGCCGCCGTTGAAACACGGGCTCATGTGGTGTCATGTCAGAGGACTTGTTAAATCATACTCATACATTTTTAGATTCACCACAATATCAGAATGGTATATATGCAGATTTACAAAACCAAGGTAGCTTATGGGTGCCATATTAGAAAATGGCCACCGTCGTTGAGCCAAGGGCTCGTATTTTTATGCCAGTTTACTTTGTAAACCATACATTTTGGATTCACCACAACATCAGCCACAACATGACATTTATCCATAATATGTTCAAATACAGAGTAACCAATGAACGGCATATTGTAAAATTGTGCCGATAAGCACAATGATAGAAAAGATTTTCTTGGGTTTACATGCTGTGAAATTAACAGGACGATTAAAGAGACAATAAGTAAAGACACGCAGGGGTCAAAAGCTACAACACAGTTCAGTCTAAGACCTGCCGCAGTTAAAAGGTATTTTTGATACCAGGGCAGAATTTCTTCACATGATTCGTGAAAGAACCAAAACCAGTTCTTCAGAAAAAGCTATTCTACATCCAGATCAGTCTTTGAGCAAGATCCAGAAAGACGAACGTGATATCTCATAATTACAGAATATGGTTATCAATGAATAGATAAATATAGACAGGCTAATAGAATCAACTAAAGCAATTACAAATCCAGAAATTGTTGAAGACATGAGATGACTGAAAAAATTTACCAAGCTTTCAATAGAGAATATCGGTCTGAAAACTCAAAGGCAGAAGGATTTTTCAAATCTCCAATAAGCTAAATGCATCTTGCGACTTGAAAAAAGAAAGAGAATAATTTGAAGTTAAATAAATCAGAGTTTTTTGCCATAACAAACGGAAATATGCTTTCTGACGATCCTTGCAGAGCAAAGAAGTTTGGATATAAAAACTGTCTTTTCCTACCATATAGGGCTTCTTCAATAATCCTTAGCAACACTTGATGGTTCAATGCGAAAAACTAAAAAATCAAACTGATAGATGTTATGACAAATTTGCGACAGCTGAAAGAATGCAAATGATGGTGTTGTTAATACAAATGACAGAATGTGCTTTGTTCAAAGCTAGCATAGGAGTTACAATCATTTGCACAACTAGCAAAGAATCTGTTTTTTCAAATAATACAAGATTATACATCCTCTCTAAGGATAGATGTTGTATTTGATAAATACAGGTAGTTGTCAATAAAAATAAATGAGCGAAAAACGTGAACTGTTGGTGATGTTATAAATGTTATATACTCCTGGACAAACAGTACGAAAATGGAAGCAGATTGTATCTGATGAGGAGAACAAGAAAAAGCTTATTCATTTCATTTCTCAAAAATCCAAAATGAATATTAGTTGAATACATAAGGGCTGTACGTTATCTACGGAGAAAAATATTATAAATTCAAGAAATAACTAGTTGAAGAAACCACTAAATTGACTTGCTTCCAAGAAGCGGTGAAACACAACTCATATTCTGCATACACCATGCTTTAGCGTCTGGATTTATAAATATTATATTCATCTCAACACTGTTTTCTTTAGGAAACGATTTGAAAAACTAGGAAGGATTAATATTTGTGAAATTTGGATCGAATAACAGGGTAAAAAAATAACTGCAATTTGAGTGAAATGCATGGACTTCTATGTAAAGATATAAATAATGCATTCCCTGAAATGCATTCACTGTCAGTACAATAAGTGCTTTTGCAGACAGGTGAAAATGATGAATCAGAACACAAATTTCAAGATGCACTTAAGGCGTTTGATACTGAAGCTGACTTATCAGAGGAGACAAAGAAACAGTTTGAGTCGTAATTTTACCATCTCTATTATGAAAAGCAAAAATACTCAAACATCACGGAATTGCGATATATTCTGTATATTTTTTCTGTAAAACAAAAAGTCTCTAAAGTCACATCGCCTTTTGTCAGGTAGTAATCCACTCTATTTATAGGTAATGCAATCCAATTACTACGGTCTTGTTCGGAAGAATTGACTACAGGATGTTCCTGATCTTCCATCCCCAGATAAATATGGTTGGATTTTTGGAACAGATAGTGAAGGAGAAGGCTCTCTTGAGATCCAGTAGAACGGCAGTCCTCTTGCTCCTGAGTCCTCAAGCTGCTTTGGAACTGGTGTCATATTTTTTGTTCAAGAACATGTGCCACACTATCAATTGCATGTCTATATATTATCCTAATGTACAAGCATATGCAGAAAATAAAACTGTTTTATGACGACTGAAGTTATTTAGATACAGGAATGTGAACCAATCAAGATAGAAGTGCAGAAGACTAAGATTTCTGTTATTTATTAACCTATTCGAGACCAGCATATTTTACTAGGATTTAATTCAGTTGACACCCCTTTTTGTCAAACAATTAAATTTAGTTTAGCAAGCAAGATAATGACTTAATTAAATAAGGAAATTTTTACTTTTTAAATAGCATCAAAAACAAGCGATGGAAGCACGTTTTGATGTTGCGTATATGCATCCGTGGTCCCAAAAGGGTTAATTCTTAACAATTAAGTACAATAGTTTCACCGGTACTACTGTTTTCTTGATTTGCTATGTCTTATCCACATGAAAATAATATGTATTTAAATGCAAAACAAGATTTCGATTTTCTTTCATCGCAAATGTCTTCTGATTGGTTTATCCAATTGAAAATGTTAATAATCATATTGAAATAAAATCTTAACAAATATATAATTTATATAACGTTATATGTTCAATAATATTTCTTCTCTTCATTTTTTCATTAAAATTTAATTATCTGGCAATGGTTAAAACAAAAAAAATCATTTGTATCTACATGCGATAGATGGCGCTCATTTTTTCAATATGGCGTCTATAAGCTACCACAAATTTAATAGTATCATCATAAAATTAACTCCTTGGACCATTGTGAATCCAAAAATGTATATATCACCAACTCCCCAGAGATGAAACCAAAACCCCTAATTTTGGCTTCTGGCTCAACGGCTAATATGATGAAGAACTCACTGATGTCGAAAGGCTGAAAACTAGCATATTTATGAACCGACCAATTTATGTTGGATTTGCTATTTTGAAACTCTCTAAATTAATTATGTAAGACTTCTATTATAATTTTATAAAGAAAACATTTAAAGATGGCACTGCAAAGCTGTTATTAACCGATACGGACTCGTTGTGCGATCATATTTAAACAGAAAATATTTATGATGATTTGAAACAGATTTGAAACAGTATTTTCAATTTCTCAGACTATCCAAAACATCATCCACTCCATTCAGATGTTAAGAAGAATTTAATTGGCAAGTTCAAGGATGAACTTAACGGTGATCTAGGATTTGAGTTTGTTGGACTGAAATCGAAAACCTACTCTTTAAAATCTTGTCGCAAAATGAAGAAACGAACGAAGGGCGTATCTACTTATGTTGTTCTCCAAAAAATCAAGCTTGAAGATAACTTGCGATGCCTCCAATAAGAAAAATTTAGCATTGAGAAGCAGCTCAAGATAGACACCGTCTGTACACATTAACACAGAATAAGATAAGCTTAAGTCCCTTTGATGATGAGCGTTATTTGCTAGAAGGTGCCATCACCAGTTTCGGATATGGACATTGTTAAATTAGTCAAGATTGTACTGGTTGAAGATAATTGTTAATATAGTGTAAAATTATGAAGAAAATGTTATATAAATACATCTGTCCTGTAAATATGCCTTTTCCTGTAAATTGTTTTGATTTAATAAAAAAAAATTTTGATTTTCCTTGTGTGTAATTATTTAAAATTTCTACACAATATCTTCTATACACTGTTTTATATGTAGTGCACACTTATGCAAACATGTTTAAACACGCGCACACACACTTATATTATGTATGTGTTAATATTTTTGTTCATTTACAGTATATATTTTTATACATTTTTAAACTTTAAGTTTAAAAAAAACCCAAGATTTTATGTATATTTTTTAATTTGTTAAAACATTTTTAAACTTGTTGAAACTTTTTGAAATTTGTTGAAATTTTTAAAAATTTGTGAACGTTTTAAAATTTGTTAATAGATAGTCGTACAAAAATTCATACACATAAGCAGATAACTATCCAAATATGCCCATATAAACAGAAAATTATATTTAAACATACCCTCGATATTTATGTATGTTTATACGTTTACAATATTTTGTACAATAAAATGGAAGAGATTCCTTCACGTAAAAAACCTTTTAAATCCTACTAATAAATATCGGTGAAAAAAAAGAAAATGAGATAAAAATGTATCTTTGATTATGAGCCGTGAAAAATGGTGAAGTCAATAGAAATGACCCCCCCCCCCATCTGATCATATAAACATCGTTTGTTGATTGATTGCTCATTGCTCTTGTGGTTTGATTGCTCCATGCTCCTTTCTCCTAACTGGCCTTCTTCTACTACTAGCATTATTGTACGTGAGACCAATATGTACATAATAAGTTAGACATTTCACTGGGTTAGTGGTTCTCCAATATTTAAATCTCGTGAATCCCTTGAAGAATCCCTTGAATGGAAATAAAAAAATACAAATAATTTTTATTTAACATTTAATACGATTTATACAGGTAGAAAGATTTTTAGGTTGACAGCTGCATATAGTTACACTTGCTAAAGTATTAAATATTTGTTTTCAGTTTAGTGTGATGGGATCGTTAATGATCTTCAGTATAGTATGATTTTTTTAGTTTTCTGAAACAATAAATAACGGAAAATATTTCACTCATTTAGAAGATCCGTAATGAGTATTTCTCAAAGTCATTTATTCCTTACTCTCTAAAACGCCTTTACGCACTTATAATGGGTACACATAAAATATTATTGACAAACATCATAGGTTTTCAGTCTCGAAACTGGGAAATTTTGCAGGAAAGACTGCAATTAAAATGCAGGTAAATATATTTTAGCAAATTCTTAAAAAAGCGGAAATTAATTTGGAATTATAAAACGCAAAGTATAACTGGAATTAGGGAGATAATTAATTACAAGAATATATTAATTTAAAGTGAAACTACGTATTTTGAAGGGTACATTGTGCATTTATGGTAAAAATCTTAATATCAAAATCAATCTATCAGTTAGTGTGTAAAATGCACAGCCCTAAAATGTTATATGATTTCGTAATGTTAAATAGATTTATTAGACAGTTCATGTATGCACTGTGGAAAGAAATCTCCAATACATATGTATCGCGAGAACTTAAATGTTTAAAATAAATTTTCATGTAGGAAAAAATGGGGATATATGCTAAAAAATTGAAAATTTGTGTAAAAATATTATATCAAAATCAAACTTTTTTTAATGTATTGCATTTATTCTTCTATGTTTCCCATAATGTTATAAAATTTGTATTTTATTTTTGTGAAGTAGAGTTTCAAAAATTTACATTTTGTTTAAACAAATTACAGTAAATTCAATAAAAGTAAGAAATAAATATATTTTTGAAATTTTCAGACTCGCGCACTTTTACTCATTTAAAGAAAAACAAATATAAAATACGAACCGAATTTCACAAAGTAAATCTAAAGTTATCATATTTTCTCAGTGAATTTCCTAAGAGTATTTTTTTCTTTCAGAAAAATTTTACTCTTATATAATATCTTCATTTATCATTGTGTATTCATTCTTAGAAACTTTAATAATATTTGACTTTGAGAAAGAAAAAAGAAAATTTATTGAAAAACTTTAAGCATCACTTTTATCTATAAAAAATAATAATTTGCTTATTTATTAGTTCTAAATTAGAGTTATGTTTCCCAAATAAAGTTGTAGTTCCATTTTTTGAAACATTTGGAATTTAAACTGCAACCATGAATTGTCACAAATAGAATTATCGGAAATATTTTCTAAATTTCGAGCATTAATTTCTATTTAACAAATTTTTATAACAAAATTCCATTGTTGAAATATTTTTCAAGCAACTAAGCTAGGCATTCTCGAAATTTTCTTTCAACTTCTTGCCAGTCATCATAGCACATCATCAAAACCTCCTACTGATGTATATGTATTGACATACTTGGTAGATATAATTGAAAAACAAAGCCCAAAGAAGTTATGCAACTTTATCATTTATTGAATTTCTTGATGCTGATGAAGATAGCCATCTTTAACTATCCATCAAATAATAAAATCTTTTTTAAGCCAATAAGCTTTACCAATAAAGAAATGTTAACTGCTAAAGAATATGAGGAAATAGCTTTCAAATGTTTATATTCAGGAAATATTGAAAAGCTTTTGAAACAAATCGATTTCGATTTCATTTCTTTGAAAGTTTTCTTAAGGAATAGCGTACATTTCAAGAATTCATGTTTTATTGAAAAAGTGAGTCTGCTTCTACTTACCATAAGTACGTAGCTAAATATTTATTGAAATTTTATAGAAAAAAAATAGAATAATCTAGGCTCTGGAAACAGCACTGACAATTGGAGATATATCACAATAAAAGTAGTAAAAATTTGTAAAAATCATTATAAAATAAAAAAAATACATAGGATGCATTTCGAATTGGAAAATTAACAGCCTGTCATGAGCTGCTGTAAACAACTTTCCAAAAGGATACAGTGTCACAAATAAACAAAAGGAGAAAGGAGGAAATATTACAAAAAATTGAAACGAGAAAGGATTGCCATGCTGATTATTCTATTAAATCTTATGATACTTAATTAATACAATGGTATCTCATGATAGGTAATGATTGTAAGTTTGCATGTTGATTATATCCGATTTATGGTGGACCATATTATCTCTGCATTACTGAATTTAATATATAGAATCGCAATAAATTTAAATCCATACAGTTTTCCAAAAAAGTTCAGCGGATTTTGCACAAAAATCTCAGTATTTATAAAACTAGTTATTACACAAGCTCTCCTCATTTACCACGCTAGATGTACAATTTCCAAATTGTAGCAATCAGAAGTATGTTTCTGTCATGAAGTGTTTAGGAGTTCATAGTTAAATTCCATTTGACATATCCTGTATAAATACCCAAAACGAATAACGAAATTTTATTTCGTGTGTTAAAAGAAATATAAAGAGTATTTTCTCTATATCGTAAGGTACTGAAAGTAAGCCCCCTGTAGCAGATATCAATTTCTAATAATTGTAAGGGATGCTTATAATTTGAAATTTTGTGAAAGAGATAGGCAAAATTAGGAAACTGTGGGGATATATTTGGTATTTATAAATTTTGCGTTATACAGCTAGCGAAATATATGCCGAAAGGGGGGGGGGAGGGTCTTGTACAATGAGGGGTTTTACTCTCGTTACATTACAGCATTGTAAAATGAAGAATATATGTACGGGAAATGTGTTTTATTTAATATATGATATTTTCAGTTACTTGTATTTTAGTTTGAGATTTTATTTATATATTTATTTTAAAAAAATAAACTGCAATAATGAAAAATATTTTCATTCGATGATGGTTTTGCTTTGATCTTTTTAATGGAAAAAATTCTATATAAATAATAAATACAAATATTAAAATAACTTCATTTAACGTAATAATTTAAAATATTAATAAAATTTACTTTTGCTGAAACACAAAAATTTTATTTAAAACGCATAAAATTTCTGTAGAGAGTAAATAGCCATATAATAAATAGAAAATATAAAAGCATGTTTAAAAAACTAGACTCAAGAAATGTATTTAAATTTATTCAAAATTTAAATAAATTCACGAAACTGGTAATCAATACAGCCTTATGTTTTTATATATTAAAAGCATAAAAACCTTCTCTAATCTTATTAAAAATTAATATAAAAATAACTTCACCGTTATATCTTCACGATTGAAAGGAATAAAAAATACGTTCACTATAATAAGTAAAAGTATAATCTTTTGTACAAACAAAGCCAATATGAGAAAAGTTAAAAATTTGTTTTAAAAGAGACTCAAGAAGAAATAGAGGAAATTGCAGAAGTGTTATGCATTAGAGCGTAAAATTGAAATAAAAGGACCCCATAACTGCATAAAATTCAGCATGGGAAAATAGCAACGTGCTACTCACTAATGACAGCCTTCTCTTGTTTTATTTGATGGGACACAAATTTCAAAGTTGCATGGAGCGTAACGAAATTTACGGATTTAATGGGCAGAAATGTAACATATTAGAATAATATTGCGGCACGAATGACCAAAGAACAAGGATAATGTGTAGTTTTTTATAAGTAAACTTGCAGATTTTATGTATGGGAAAGTGGATCTTCAAGTATTAAATCTTCTGAATCCATTGCATATTTGCATATGTCTGACATATCCTTATTTATTTATATTTTTTTGCTACCTAAAGTCATGAATTGAAAAAAAGAAAACGAAAAATACAAATGCATTTTATTTAATACTTAATGTAATATAGACAAGTAGAAAGCTTTTTAGCGTGAAGGATGTACATGGGAACCTTTAATCACATGCTAAACGCGTGGTGCTTGCTTGGTGGAGTGAGATCTTAAATCTTCTTCAGTATTATGTACCATAAAATGGGGTGAATAGGAACGAAACTTTCCGGTCATACAAATAAATTCAGTATAAATATCCGTGATGATGTTTTTAACCGACTTCAAAGAAGAAGAGGGGGTTATCAATTCAACGCGTATGTATTTTTTTAATGTATGTTCACCGATTACTCCCAAACTATGCAACCAATTTCTGTTATTTTTGTTTTAAATGAAAGAGGAGGCTATCGAATCGGTACCACTTCCATTTCATCGAAATTAGTTCAGTACATTTTTAGTAATTAAGCAAAAACTAATAAAATCAGTGATATTTCGCTAATTAAAAATATTGAATGAGTTCGGCCTTGAAAATTTACATGTGTCTGGCATATTCTTATTTATTTATATTTTTTTACTTACGAAATTCATGAATTGAGAAATAAAAACAAAAAGTATAAATACTTTTTATTTATTTAACTAATGTTCCGCCAAATGTAACATAACTAGAGTGAAGAGGTCTATAAGACTACAAGATCGAAAGATAAGTAAAAGGCATGATTAACTGATATGATGGTACTTTTGTACTAAACATTGTGTACAGGACTGTAACAATTAACGTTCAATTATTTTAAAATATATGATGATAGTACTAAAGTTCAGAAAGAAAACAAATTTGGTAGTGTTTCTAGTTAAACTTAAAATTTCATGTTAAACTATAAAAATTGAAAAAAAAAGCAGTGGTCTGCGAGACTGGTAAAATCAGTTAAGGGTTAATACTTAATGTAATCTAGGCAGGTAAGAAAGCTTTTTAGCGTGACGAATACACATAGGTGCCCTTATTAACATAGTCAATGTTTAGTGTTAGCTTGGTGGGGTCAGATCGTAAATCTTCTTTAATATCTTTTTATTTCTATCAACAATATTTTTTTTATTTATTTAAAAAATAATCAATGACTAAAAACATTTATACTAGCTCATTTAGAAGATCCGCAATGAGTATTTTTCAACATATACATTGCTTACCTCTAAAACTTCTTCATGTATCTATAAAAGGTACTCATACAATATTTATAAGAAGTTGTATTAGTTATACGTCTCGAAATAGAAAAATTTTGAAGATAATCCTGAATTAAAATGCATGTAAGATACACGGTGTTTCTAAAGGAATATCGGGGTTTTAACGCTACATTGTATTTATTACATAAAACTTAAAATTATAATTTATCATGAAATGAAAGAGTTACTCAAACAGTTTTACCTACTAACTTAGAAGTGTTTAATGTGAGCACATTTCGTCAAACAACGCACATCTATTTGATTGCTCAGTTCTTTCCAAACATTGATTAGTGTTTGTGGTGTCATTGTTGCAACAGCTTCAATAGTCAACTGATATTGGAGGCACATAAATACGATCCTTTATGAACCCACACAAGTAGAAAATTCAATGGAGTCAGATCACGAGAGTATTTGAAGAGAACTTTTTTGCTAATCAATATTTGGAAGGAAGTGAGCTATCGACTTGATGTGTGCCGTGTCATGAAAGGATCTCACATTGAACACTTGTAAGCTTGTAGGTAAAACTGTTTGAGTAGCTCTTTCATCTTATGTATTATTTAACTTTTTAATTTTTGTGTAATAAATAGTACCAAGCGTTAAAATCCTGATATTCATTTTAAAAACTCCGTATTAAAAACAATCCTTTTAATAGCGGAAATAGATACGGTATTACAAAAACTAAATTATTACTTCATTGAAATGCACTCTATAAAAAGAAAGTACAGTATAAAAGGAAATCAAAAATACTTTCAATATAATAACTAAAAGTATAATTTTCCGGTCAAAAAAAATAGTCAGTCGATGTTAGAAAATTTAAAAATTTGTTTAAAATAGACTCGAGAAGGAAATTGTAGAAGTTAAATAAAGGAAATTGTAGAAGTTCTATGCGTTAGAGTGTAAAACTGAAATAAAAATACGTCATAGTTGTATAAAATTTAGCATGGGAAAATAGCAACGTGCTACTCACTAATGATAGCTTTCTTTTATTTTATTTCATTGCACAGAAATTTCAAAGTTGCATGGAGCGCAATGAAGTTTAAGGATTTAATGGACAGAAATGCAACATGTAAGAACGACATTGTTTCCCGAATGACAAAAGAACAAGGATAATGTGTAGTTTTTCAAAAGTGAAGTTACAGATTTTAAACATGGAAAAGTGAATCTTCAAGTTTTAAATAATGCGAATCCATTGTAGATTTCACATGATTGACATATCCTTATTTATTTTTATTTTTTTTACTGCTTAAAGTCAAGAATTGAGAAATATAAACGAAAAATACACAGGGTGGCTACTAAATACTGATACATTCCAAAAAATAAGAATTAATTTCAATCGTTTGGCGAAATAATTTATTTCTGTGTTTCAGCGTTTGCAATTTTCTATTAATGCAGACAATTTTTCTAAAAGGAAATTTTTTTAATTATTTTAAAACTGGAACCCAAAAGAATGATTATTAAACAGCACTTTGATCACGGATTTTCCACGTAAAATCTTTAAGCAATTGAAATGCCTTGGTTTTAATAGATTATTTATATATCGAACTGTAAATTGATTATTGGACACTAATAACTGTAAAAATCGACGTAGGTCTGGTCGCCCACGATCATTTCGCACAAAATAGCGCATCAAAAGAATTCGTGAAAAAAAATAGGAAAAAATCCACATCGTTCAGAAAATAAAATGGATACAGAAGAGAACGTGGGTCGAAGAACTATGCAAATTATTATAAATAAAGACTTGGATTTTCATCATTATCACCAAAGAAAAGTTCAAGGTTTGACTGCTGGACAAAGGATAAAAAAAATAGAAATTGCTGAAGCAGCACGGTAAGAAAAATATTGACAGAATGTCAGTTTCTGATGAGAAGCTATTTTGCACTGAAAAGTGTTTTAATGCTAAAATTGATGACGTATATTCAGGAACATTTGAGGATATACCTGAAATTCTCGAATTATCAAACGCTTTCAGAACAAGAATTCTGTTATGGTTTGGGCTGAAGTGTCAAACAATAGGAAATTGCCTTTCGATTTCAAAGATAAAGGGTTAAAAATCAATGCGGGAAATTACAATTATATTGACTACACATTTATTGCCACTTGATGACAGATTGTATTAAAAAAAGAATTGGATATTTCACGAAGATTTTGCACCTTCACACCGAGCTATATCAACACATGCTTGGCTCCAGGTCAATTATCCGAATTTTATCAGGCACGAATATTTATCACCTTCTTCTCCGGATATAAATCCTTTAGATTATTGCGTCTGGGGGGATTTTAGGAGCTAAAGTAAATAGCAAACAACGTAGAAGTTTGGACTCTCTCAAAGCTTCCATACTGCGTGAATGGGACAGATTACCCTTTAAATGATTCGTGCCGCTCTCGGACAACGGCATAAGAGATTATGTTTGGTAATTGATCAGGATTGCGATCAATTTGAATGAAACTATTTCCAGGTAAACTTTTATGCATAATGTTCATCATATTATTAGTGTATTATCTTTTCTATTTTATATTTGTAAAATAAAATGTCTAAATACTTGTATCAGTAATAAATAAACACCTTATAATTAGTTTTTATTCAAGCTTTAACTGATGTGACGGAAATTGTAACATAACTAGTATGAAGCAGTCTGTAAGAACGCAAATTAGAAAGATGAATAAGGCATTATTAACTCATATGAAGGTGTTTTTGTATTAAATTTTGTGCACAGGACTGTTACAATTAACATTAAACTATTTAAAAATCTATGGTGGTAGTACTAAAGCTCGGAACGAAACTAATTTTGGTATTGTTTCTCGTCAAACTATAAAAATTTAATAAATTTAATTTAATTAAATAAACTATAAAAATTTAAAAAAGCAGTGGTTTATGAGATCGGTAATATCAGTTAAAAGTTAATGCTTATTGTAATTTAGACAGGTAAAAATTTTTTTTGCGTGAAGAATGCACATTGGTGCCTTTACTAAAATATTGAAATTTAGTGTTAACTTGGTGGGGTAAGATCGTAAATCTTCTTCTGCAACTTTTAAGATTTTAGTTTTTTCAAAAAGTACCAAATGACTAAAAGCATTTATATTAACTCATTTAGAAGATCCCCAGTGTGTATTTGTCGAACACACACGTTGGAACTATCTAGAACGTCTTCACCCGTAAAGCATGGTGACGTCACTGCAACGTCGTTGTGAAGTCACATTGTGACTTTGTGACCATCGATTGTCGATGTGACATCACGTGACGTCGATGTGAAGTCACAGTGACTAAAATGTGAAGTCGTTATGGCCGTTTATGGCCTTTTGTGACGTTTCACAAAGTGGTCACAATGTGACAAATTTGTGAAAAATGTGTCATTTGTGACCAATTTGACATTAACATTGTGACGAAACTATGACAAAAGCAACGATATATAAATTGCCATAAACATGTTTTTTAAAGTAAATAACAAGTTTTAAAGGATATTTATAAATTTCTAAAGATTATTAAGAAAGTCACATCTCAGTCACAATGTGACGTCACTGAGTGGTGGCATTTTGGTCACAGATGTGATGTGACCAAAGTGACTCACAGTGACGTCACTGTGACGTAACTGTGACCATGCATGCTATTAGGGCATGTACATATAAAATGTATTCGTACAACATTTATGAAAAATTGCTTGGGTTATACGTCTCGAAATTGAAGAATTTTGAAAATAATCCTGTATTTAAATGCATGTAATATATTTAATTTAATGCTTTAAATACCAGAAATTGATTTAAAATTTTAAAATGTAAAGTATAACTTAATTGAAGTCGACTTTGCTATCTACAGTTTAAAAAGAAATAAAAAATACTTTTAATATCATTAAAAAAAAAGTATAATATTTTGTGCAAAGAAAATAGTCAGCGAATATTAGAAAAGGTAAAAATTTGTTTTAAAATAGACTCGGATAGAAATATTGCAGAATTTTTATGCGTTGGAGATTAAAAATAAAATAAAAGGACCCCATAGTTGCATAAAATTTGGCATGGGAAAATAGCAATGTGCTACTCGCTAATGACAGCTTTATTTATTTTATTTGATAAGACAGAAATTTCAAAGTTATGTGTAGTGTAACGAACTTTAAGGATTTAATAGGCAGAAATGTAAGAAATAAGAATAACATTGCTACATACGTCCCTGATGAACAAGGACAATGCTTAATTTTTCACAGTTGAACTTAATTTAGTTTATATAATTTCAAAATTTAAACACATTGAATAAAAACTAAATTATATATTTTAAAGTATAATTAAATTAATATAAATAAATGAAACATAATATTACACATGATAGACACAAGTGACTTGTGTATAAATAATGGTTTATTATATACATTATCTATCCAAATGTTAAAGTATATTATAAGATAGAAGAGTCAAATGTTTAAAATTTTGGTCGTTTGAAATGGCTGCTCTTCGTTATTCAGCCACTCGAAACGTCTCTTTTGTCATAACGCTTTTAGGTGCGTTTATGATTATATAAATACGCATTACATAAGTCGTTGTCTCGTCTGTCTCTCTGTGCACAGCGCAATAATTACACAACCGAAAGGTCATAGCAATAGCCAACATCAGCTTGCTCAAAGCAACAGAAAAGCTCAGCTTTTCTCCATGAACCTATCCCCATGACGTCTACTAGGCCAAGCATAAAGTAAGAAAGCACTCTTCAAATTTAATGCTGAGAAATTAAAATGCAAGTGTAAAAGTTCTGGTGGTGACTGGCTTTTGAGGAAGACAGATTGCTTTTACCTCACGATGTGATTTTTATCATTCGGCTACAAGGCTACGATGTTCCGTTTAAGCTGTACATAATCCAATCAGTAAAATATACCATAACCAATACTTTTTATTAAATAATATTCATTTTCAAGTATGCGGTATCAATATTATTTGGAATACTGTCTCCATACTTTATACACTTACATGAAATATTTTCAGCTGAAATTGTTCTCCATAGTTACGGTCAATAAATACGAATAATATTTTAAAGTACTTCTCACAGCGTAATTTAAATATTTTAATGCTACAGTTTATAGGAGCATTTTAAGAGTAAAATCCCCTTAAGGGGGCTCAGGGGTTGAAAACTTTTCAAAAAATCGATTTTGTTTTATGATCTAATTTGATTATTCAATTAATTTTAAACTCAATGTAAAAAAACGCATACAAATATTTGCATTTTTAACGGAATTATAAGCATTTATGTATCAACACTTGCATAGCGGCATCCATATAATTTCAACTTTAAGTCACGTTTTCTCAAAACTTGATTTTTGACGACTAACACCAAGATTTAGAAAAAACTATTTGATAGAATGGCTTAATTTTTTTGCAAACATATAACATCATTATCTAGATAATGAATTAAGGATAAAACTATCACTTAAAAAAAACATTATTAAAAAATCTCTCAAAGTTGAACATTCAAAAAACCCCTAAAAAATACAACTTTTTTTTCATTAAAAGTACTCAAAATATTAAACTATCTAAAATATATTAATTCATTCTCTAGATAATGATATTATATGCATGCAAAAAGAAAATAAATAAATAAGCCATTCCATCAAATAGATTTTTTTAAATTTTGGTGTTAGTCATCAAAAGTCAAGTTTTAAGAAAACGCGACTTAATGTTGAAATTATATGGATGCGGCTATGCAAATGTTGATACATAAATGCTTATACCTCCGTTAAAAATGCAAATATTTTTATGGAGTTTTTTGCATTGAGTTTAGAATTAATTAAATAATCAAATTAGATCATAAAAAATCGATTTTTTGAACCCCTGAGCCCCCTTAATTTATTCATGAAACAGCCTAATTAGTAAACAAGTAAAATGGAGTAATTTCATTAATGTCCGAGCCACCTTTATTGCATAAAATCCATGAAAATACAAAATAATTAAATTAGTTTGTAAGTTAATTGCTTGATAAAAAAAAAAAAAAAAAAAATACTGTGCTATGGCAATGACCCGAGTGCGAGTCCCAATGTTGACACCTTTTCACTCTGTTGGTTTTCAGCTCGGTTAGCAATAGAAAAATTTTCATGTAGTTAAAATATTAAATATATTCATTACAACAAAATTGTATCTACATTGAATTATTCTCATATAAAATAATTTCAGCTGAAATTGTTCCCCATAATTAGGGTCAATAAATAATAATAATGTTTTAAAGTACTTGCCACAGCGTAATTTAAATATTTTAATGCCCCAGTACTTAGCAGCATTCCAAGAGTAAAATCCACTTAATTTATTCATGAAACAGCCTAATTAGTAAGCAAGTAAATTGGAGTAATTTTCTTAATGTCGGAGCCACCTTTACTGCATAAAATTCATAAAAAACAACATAATTAAATTAGTTTGTAAGTTAATTTTTTAATAAAAAAATTACTCTCTAAGTTCCGAGATCATTGACGTAAAATTGTGTTTATTATAAGCCCAGGAAAAAACATGCATGTAATTTTTTCATTTTCTATTGTTTTATGTTAATTAATTTAAGCCAAAATGTTTCTCAGTAGTCTGAATTTTTATAACACTAAAAATATTTGAAATCTCTTGCAATGATATGATTTAAAGTCTTTAATGTTATCGTAATCAGCAGCATTCCAGGAATGAAATGTATTTACTTAATTTATACACGAAACAACCGATTTAGTAAACAATGAAATTCCAGTAATTAACTTGATGTCAGAACGATCTTTATTGTACACAATTTCATAAAGAAAAACAAAGAATAATTAAATTATCTTGTAGGTTAATTGATTGATCAAATTATGAAGATTGTATGCGACTTTCCGCTGTTTAGATTTATCCTTTTCTTCATGTTTTTAGAAAAAGATAATATTTCACATTGTGCTTAATTTCTTAACTAAAAAAACTTGCGCATTTGAAAAATTCATAAAGAGATTATTTTGAAAAGTATTTTAGTTGCATTTATTTCTCAACTACTACTTAATATGAGAACATACACCAAAATTAGTATTTATTTAAATCGCTGACTAGAAAAATTATAGATTACACTATTAATAAATAAAATAGCTATTTTTTACACTTTGCATAATTTTTTTTATGAAGAAACTTTATTTAAACGAATTTAATTAAGTTTTGTGTAATATACATTATATACCACCTAAATATCAAGTGCACTCGGTGAAAAAATCATATGTAGAAAAAAGTCTTATTTATTTTAATCGCTGACTAAAAAATTCTAAATTTCACTATAAATGAATAAAATTGTTGTTTTATTTTTTTTTACTTTGCCTGTATTGTGTGCTCTTTTTAAAATTAACATTTCATATTTTATTTAATTATTTTATTGGTGCTTCGATGGATTAAATTAAATTATCTTAGATTTACCGTATTCCATTATTATTTGTATCCTCCTGGTATCCTCCTGGTTTCTTGTCCAATCAAGTCCTTGAGTGGGAGAGATGACGGGGATTCGGGGCCTGGAGACTATGTTTCCAAACTGGCTACACGTGGAAAGAGACTGGAATCAGTGTCTCATAAGGCCCAAACACATTTAATTACTTCTTAAACTTCAGTGTCGGCTCGTTTCTTGTGGCAAGGCGGTGTTTTAATCTAAATGAGTTTTGTAGGAAAGCGAAAGTTGCCCAGCAAAAGGAAAATCTTTCCTACAAGTAGGTTAGATTGCTTATCTCCCGATTCTTTTGTTAATGCCACTCCGTTCTTTTATGAAGAAACCACAAATAATCCTATACAAAACACTTCCCCATTTTTTTCCAGGAATAACGTTTAAGGGAAAAACTATTGCAATCTCTGTTGAGCAATGCGGTAGGCAGGAAATGAGATTTCCTGTCCGACGTTGAGTGTACAGGATGGGTTTTTCGTCTTTGGAGGCGAAGGAGAAAGACGTGTTTTTTAGTGGCTCTTAGAGCGAAGAACATGATCGGCTAAAGCGGCTTAGACAGTACCTGGACCCGGGATCCCCAGGATAAGGCGTCGCGGGACTGCACCGGCCAAGCCTACAGGTAGGAAGCATGATGTTTGGACAATTTTTATTCATTTAGGTGTCAGCTATTATTTTATTTGGGTATAATCTTTTTTAATGACACATGTATCCATGCCCAGTTAATCCTTAATTTACTCTCTTCCAATATTAGCTACCAAAATATGTTTTTATTATCAATTTTTACTCTCTTAACAACTTGTTTTTATTACTCTGTTTTGCTATTCATGGGGTGGTAGTGTAATCGATATTTTAATTACTCAACTAACTATTTCACTATCAACTTTCAGCTGCAATGTAAAATTCCAGTTAATCTACTATTTCCACAACAGTACTCTTATTATTTTTGAAGTTTTATTACCTCCCCTGCCCAGCCTGTTTAATAAGTTCACTATTCAATTTCCCATGCTTAACTTATTAATAGCTATGTCTAACAGCCTATGCTCAATTGCCTAAGTTCAAAAATTGTATTTTAATCCACTTTTATTATCTTACAACTTGTTTTTATTACTCTGTTTTGCTAATCATGGGACTTTAGCGTATTTGTTATTTTAATTACTCAAACTTTTGCTATATAATCCTCCTACGGTTATTTTTATTGAATTATTATCAGTATACTTTGGGTATTACTCTATTTGCTTTAGTTCTCAGTCAGTTTATTATTGTTGTAATATAATTAGGATGCTTTGGGTACCCTTAGTATTTATTTCTTGCTAAATTGTCTAGATTCTAACTAAGTATTTTCAATCCAATTTTACTTTTGAAACAACTTGTTTTTGCTGCTTTAATCTGCCATTCATGGGGTATCAGCGGAATTGTTATTTTAATTATTTAAACTATTTGTTATAATATCCCCTCCGATAGGCTATTTTTATTGTTTTAATATTTGTTTCTTCTGGGTAATACTTTATATGCTTTAGTATTCCAGTCAGCTAACTATTGTTGTAATTTTATAAGGTAGACTTGGGTACTCTTAGTATTTATTTTTCAATAGTTCATTCGCAGCTTTACTGTCAATTTATGCTAATTGAGCTCAGTAATTAATCGTGCTAAGCTTTTAACAATAGTAGTTCTAGTATTATTTTTAATTATGCCTCAATAGCAGTTATAATAGTAGTAGGAGGAGGGTTACAGCCTTATTTAGCTTATCATTCCATTGTTTTTATTGTCTTTAAGTATCTGTTTTAGTGCTAAGTCTTTTTTATCAATTTCTCGGCTTTTTTCTTTTTTTTGCTAGCCCTTAATTGTTAGTTACTTGATATCTATCTCCATTGCTTAACTCTCTCCTAGATTCAACTAGCAGCCTATGCTTGATTGCCCAATAATTATCTCTCCCCCTTTCTTTGTCTTAGTTTAATCTTTTTCTCTTAGCTATTAACAGTTCCTCGTTTAATCCCAGGTTTCCACTAGCTCTATAAGTCCTAGTTTCTATCAATAGTAGTACTGGTAATAGCTTTAATCTAAGTGCCTTTCACTGCTATTAATGGTATTAATTAGTTAATCTAAACATAAGCTCTCTAGGTCTTGTCTTATTATATCCCATAGCTATTAATTAACTCTTAGATTATCCTTATTAGCCAGCCAAGTCAACTACCCCCTGAAGGGGGAGTCTCAACGTCATTTTTCTACTTCCCAATAGCGTTAATTACCATTTTTTTAAGTAACTGTTCTAATGTTAAGCCTTTCTTTTTAAACTCACGTCTTTCGCTAGACCATAATTGTTTTAATTGTAGTTTTGGTACCCCCCCCCCTTGCGCTGCCTAATTTTTAGGTACGGTGTTTAATTTCCCATGATTATTCCATATATTGTTTTTTTTAAGCTTAACCAACAGCCTATGCTAAATTGCCTATTAATAATCTCTCCATTATTTCTAGCATTAGCCTAATCTTTTTCTCCTAGCAATAATTATTACCTGTAACCAAGCTATATATAATAGATTAAAGTTCAGTTCATCTTTTAATTCCAGGTTTTTGTTAGCCCTATATGTTTTAATTTTCATCATTAGTAGTCTAGTTATATACAGGGTGATTCAGCTCGTCGGTGACAAACTTTAAGGATCGATAGAGCACACCTAGACGAACATTTTTGAATAGGGAATGTAGGGTCCCTGACGCGATGGTAAGGCGCTAGGCGCTTTCGAAAATTTGGGTGCCGAAATTCGAAACGTCATAAAAACTAGGGAAATGGTTAGATTTTCTTGCTTGTTGCGTCGAAATGATTCTGTTTGTTTAGACTTTCTTCAGTACCAATTTGATAAGCGTATCTCTTAAAACATGGATAGGGGGCGCTGCAGACTTTGGAGAGCTAGACAACAACTTTAAGCCCGTTATTTTGATAATTTAACACATGCTCGCCAAAGTTTATACTCTAACTTAAAGTTTGAACCCAAAAGTAGAGCCCTGCAAAAAGCGTAAGAGCCGGAATAAAATGTCAAAGTACAGGGTGGTCGAAACTCGAAGGCTCCTAAGAGATAAACAAACAGATTTCTTGACTTATGGCATGCATTTTCATGATTCTGTTTGCTGGGGCTCTCTGAAACTCAGTTGAACGGTACAAAAAGAAACATCGATAGGGGGCGCTTTGGGCAAAAAACATAATTCGTTGACATTTCGGACGCTAACTGGAAACGGGGCGCTACGATCAGTTAGTAATAATGAAAACACATTTTCTACCTCTGCTCAACACTTCTGAATAAATTTAGACCAAAAACATCAATGATACTGGAAATTTATTTACAAAAAATAACACTACAGAAGATGCTCGAAATTTCGACCTTGGGCCATGATGCAGGCTTCGCACCTCCGTCGCATTGAGGAGTGTGTGTTTCCAACAATGCCAGGAGTATCTCTGATCTGCCCTGCAGCTGCCACAATGCGCGCCACAAGTTCTTCAGCACTGCTGACAGGTGTTTGGTATACCTCGGCCTTCAGGTAACCCCAAAGGAAGAAATCCAAGCAGGTGAGGTCTGGTGATCGGGCAGGCCAGTGAACTGGACCCCCACGCCCGATCCACCGCTGGCCATACCTTGCGTTTAGATGGAGACGCACGTCGTTCGTGTAATGGGCCGGAGCTCCATCGTGCTGGAACCACATCTGGCGACGCGAACCTTCGGGTACGTGCGCCTCCTCCAGAAGCTGCGGCAGCACTTGATCCAGGAAAATCAGGTAATTTCCACCTGTCAGCCGTTCAGGTAACAAATAAGGGCCAATGAGGCAATCCCCCAGAATGCCGGCCCACACATTTACTGAGAAACGCTCCTGGGCTGCTCGGCTTCTGGTTTCATGTGGATTTTCATCACACCACACATGACTGTTGTGGGCGTTCCACATTCCCTCCCGGCTGAAGGTGGACTCGTCCGTAAACAAAATGCTGTTTACAAAACGGGGATCCCTGGATCTCATCGCCAAGTACCATCTTGAGAATTCCACTCGAGGGCCAAAATCCTGCTCTCTGAGCAACTGCACCCGCTGGATGTGGTAGGGGTGCAGATTCCGGGAACGTAAGATGCGCCACGCAGTTGCTTGCGAAATGCCAACATGTCTGGCGATATCTCTCGTGCTAAGACCTGGGTTGTCCTCAACCAGGTTAAGCACAGCCTCTTCGTTGTCGGGGGTGCTCACTGATCGCTCCCGTTCAGGCCTGCCTCCGTCGAAAGATCCCGTTGTGGACAACCTCTGGTGTACTCGAGCGAAGAAGGCATGGCAGGGGATTTGCCTGTTGGGGTAACGCTCGGCGTACAACCGCTGAGCGGCTCGTCCATTACAACCAGCAGCGCCATACGCCAAATGCATGTCAGCCAATTCAGAGTTTGTGTACCGTTCCATCCTACTACCGATCTGCAGACAAATAACCCGAAGCTTAAGTAGGTACCGCACGTTCAAAAGACGTGTCTGCGCATACAACTACGTCATCTCGCGTTGTCGTCTACGCATTACGTATCTTTTGCATATCGATATGGTACGATATCTTTTGCATAAATCAGCAAAAAGCACCTTATGTAAATTTTATTGCGCGCATTGTGCATGATTGAAACCAGCTATGTTTGTTAAAAAAAAAAACTGCAGTTTTAATAGCTTCTTATGATAAGTAAATTACTCTCTTGTTTTGTTTCTAACTGATCGTAGCGCCCGGTTTCCAGTTAGCGTCCGAAATGTCAACGAATTATGTTTTTTGCCCAAAGCGCCCCCTATCTATGTTTCTTTTTGTACCGTTCAACTGAGTTTCAGAGAGCCCCAGCAAACAGAATCATGAAAATGCATGCCATAAGTCAAGAAATCTGTTTGTTTATCTCTTAGGAGCCTTCGAGTTTCGACCACCCTGTACTTTGACATTTTATTCCGGCTCTTACGCTTTTTGCAGGGCTCTACTTTTGGGTTCAAACTTTAAGTTAGAGTATAAACTTTGGCGAGCATGTGTTAAATTATCAAAATAACGGGCTTAAAGTTGTTGTCTAGCTCTCCAAAGTCTGCAGCGCCCCCTATCCATGTTTTAAGAGATACGCTTATCAAATTGGTACCGAAGGAAGTCTAAACAAACAGAATCATTTCGACGCAACAAGCAAGAAAATCTAACCATTTCCCTAGTTTTTATGACGTTTCGAATTTCGGCACCCAAATTTTCGAAAGCGCCTAGCGCCTTACCATCGCGTCAGGGACCCTACATTCCCTATTCAAAAATGTTCGTCTAGGTGTGCTCTATCGATCCTTAAAGTTTGTCACCGACGAGCTGAATCACCCTGTATTTAATTAAGCCTCTTACAATGTTATAACTTTTATAATTCCGTTATTCTCTTCAACTTTCTTCTTAATTGTCCCGTTTATCTTAACTTGTTTCTTAATCCTGGTTGCCAAGGCTTTTGACAGGCTCCCACAATCACTCATAGCTTTAGTTATTATTAATCCGTTATCTTGGATACGTGTGTCATCGCAGGGCGGGTTGTTTTTTTTCCTTTACAGGTTCCCACATTCCACCAGTTCAATAGTTAATATGCCATGTCAGTGATTTATTGGTTTTATTGTGCTTTCAATTTATTATCAGTGTACTTTATACTCGTTGCTGAGGTGCTCTGAGGGTCCATTGTTATCACTAATGGGATTCTAATCCCCTTATCATTTAAGTCTCCATTTACCTGGTTCATTTTTTTCGAGATCTGTCTGTTATATTTCCACATAATAGCCTGTTATATTTCCACTCCCCTCGGGGCACGCTATAATCCAGCCTGCTGTTTACATCTGTCATTTGTTACATTAGTAATTGTGTTTCAGGAGTCTTTATTTATCTCTCAGTCTACGATCTGTTTAGTCTAATCAATCATGGGGGCTGACTTGTCATGAATTCTATTCTCCAAAGGGTAACCTTGGGTTTATTGCCTGGGATTTGTTATCCTGGGGAGGGGGGGTCCCATTCTCTTTTAATCATCGCCAAATTGTTCCTTAATTATTTTTAAATATTTCAGTTGCTCTCCGTTTAATTATAACCATATCCCACTTCCTATTATGCTTCTTTGTCAAGCAACTCAATGCCGCTTCTTAATTTTATTTGACTATGTTATTAATTTGTTAAACTTTTCATTTCTAAATAGCTTAATCGCAGCTCACTGTCTAACATCTGCTATTTGTACTCAGTAATTAATGCTTTATTAGGGCACTCCTGTTCCTTTAATTCATTAACAACTTTCATCTGCAATAGTTCAACATGCCCTTTTTTTAGCAATAATTAACTGCCGTGTCTAACTGCCTTTTAATTAACTTCTCCGCCCCCGACTTGTCTTAGTTTTTATACAATCTCTCATAGCAATAATTTTGTCTAGTATCCATAAGCTCCAATAACTGAATTAAATTCCAGTCCTTCTACTATTTCCACATTAGTGCTAGCTCCAATTGTATTCCCCTTTTTTTTATAGTAGTTGTTATTTTATTATTAATTATGCATAAAGTGCAGCTATAAGTGATTTTTCTCGATGGGGGGGGGTGAAGCCTTTTTTTTAATTTCTCGGCTCTTGCTAGGTTCTAACAGTTCATTAATTATTTGCATAGATTTAGTACTGCCCAGCCTAAACAATTTATCTTATGAACTTGACTCTGTTTTGCTAATCTTGGGGTTTCAGTGTAATTGTTATTTTAACAACTATTTGTTATATTATCCTCTTCGTATGGCTTTCTTTATTGGACAATTCTTTGTATATTTTGGGTATTACCCTAGATGCTTTAGTATTCAGTCAACTTATTATTGTTGTAATTTTACTAGGATGCTTTGGGTTCTCTTAGTTTTTATTTCTCTTAGTTTAATCGCAGCTTAATTGTCCAATTCCTGCTGTTCGTCCAAGTTTAGCGCTATTTGCAGTTTAACCGTTAATCCATGGGGAGGGGGGGGGGGGGGCTCCTCGGTCTTTTTCTGCTTCTCTTTAGCGTTAACTTTAATGTTTTTAATGTATCTGTTCTAATGTCATGTCTTTATATGAATTTCTCGGCTTATGCCAGGTTCTAATAGTATTTTTTTTACTTAATTAATAAGTTCGCTAACTAACTTCCCTTGCCTAAAGTCTCTTCTAGCTATGACACCAGCCTTTGCTTAGTTGCCTAGTTTCCAATTATGTACTTTTAATCCATTTTACTACTTTAACAACTTGTTTTGACTATCCTATTTCGCCATTAATGGGGTTTCAGCGTAATTGCTATTTTAATTACTTAACTGGTTGTTATGTCAATCTCCCTGCCCGACTATTTTTAATGTTTCAATTTTTGTTTCCCCAGGGTAATACTTTATATGCTTTTGTATTTTAGGCAGCTTTGGGTACTCTTAGTTTTTATTGCTCTACAGTTTAAACGCAGTTTTATTGTCATTTTCCGCTAATTGCTCCCAGTTTTTATCGCCATAGCTTTTACCATTACTAGTTCTAGTATCTTGTTTTTTTTTGGGGGGGGGGGGGTTACGGCCCTATTTTGTATCCCACCTCCGTTTTTTTTTTTTTGCCTCTAAGTATCTGTTCTAATGTTAAGTCTTTTTGAGCGTCATTAAGTTACTTTCATTGTACTTTTGCCATAACTACTCCTCTTGGTTTTTAATTTAACTCTTGGCCTCTGGGGAGGGAGGGTAGTTTGGTTCTTGGATTATGTAATGCGCTCACCATTTTCCCTCTTTGTTTTTTTTTTTTTTTTGTATCTTCTCAGTTTTTATGTTGCAGTTTAGGCAGCTGTTGCTAGGGTTCGTAGCAGTTTCCCTCTCGGGTTTTACTAGTTTAGTCAGGCTAACAGCTATAGGTTTTTTTCTTTTATCAACCCCTGGATTTACGTACCCGGACGTACATGTTGACCTAATCGACGCAGGGACTCAAGGGACCTTGTGCGGTACGAAGCGCTCTGGATACACTCTGTAAGTCACTCACTTTCTCTCTTAGGGGGTCACGCACCGGGAACGTTCATGTTGACCTAATTGACGTGGGGACCTACGGGACCCCATACGGTCCGAAGCCTTTCTGGCACGTTAATCAGCCCTCAACCACCCCACTAATCCTTTTTTTCCCCGGGAGGGAGGGTGTTGGTATGAGAGTCCTTTCAATAGGTCAGCCTCCAAGTTTGATTGCTTTGCTCAAGTTTCTGTTGTTTAACATGTTTTAATATTTTATGTTTTTATAACTTTGCTCATTGATGTCACACCTCTTAAATTTTCTATCTTATTGTACACTGTACACCGCATACGAAACTTTAGGGTATCGGCGTTTTTCTATGGGGATCCCACGCATGAGAGGGAACTCTCTTGGGAAACCCTGCCGCGGTGCGGGACCGGTGCCCAGTACACTCTCCCAGCTTCGGGTCTTAGGTACACTATACACACGCGGTTTCTGTTTACTTAGTTTTTTTGTTTTATTTTCAGTTGAGTATTCTTATTAGGGGGTTGTTTTCCACCTATCATGCTTTGGGTTGGTGCGGTCTCGCTGGCTGGTCAGGGGGTCCCACATCCCATGGTCGTCAGCTTTCCAAAAGAGGATCGAACTTAATTTGATAAAAAATTAGTGGCTAGTATTACACACCTCAACATTATCAACACATAACAAACATGACACGCGGATCAGGCAATGCCAAGAATGGCGTCAACAGTGCCTCCCCATCCTTGCCCACAAAGAATACAACCAAGCAGAACACACTCAGTGCCAGCCTTCGGAGAGGTAGTTCGTTGGTGAAAGATGCATCCGGGCCATCACAAAGCCAGAAAGAAAAGGACAGCAAAGAAGTAAAGTCGAAGAACTTACAAACAAAGGAAACTATGCGGAAAATTGAAGATAAATTCAAGATGAAGAAGAAAGATGAAGATAGTGAGTCAGACGGCACAATGGAATTAGAAGATGAAGAAAAAGAGACGAGCGAAGGTAATGAAAAGGCACAAAGACCAGAAGAAACGCAACTATTGAAGGAGATGAGGAAAGAGTTACTCAACATCTGTGAGGAACCAGATATCGGCATAAAACGAAGCAAAGAATCAGAAAGAATTCTCAGGGCTCTCAGCTACATTCAAGCGTTGCAACACAAATGCAAAGGTGTATTGAAGACCACAAGTGAAGAAATAGATAAAGCTACAGACATAATCATGACGAACCTAATAGAGCTGGAAATAAAAAGAAATGCAGCGGAAGCCAAGGCAGCAATCTACGAGTGTCAAATCCAGGCGATACCAAGCACAGTGGTCATCAGCACAGGTGAGACAGAAGTGGCTCAGAGGTAGGAAGCTGTCGCTCCAACACAGACAAAGACCCAAAAAGGGTATTCGGAAGTGTTGAAAGCGTCAACCTCCACCCTCATCATCCAGTCAAACTCAGATAGGAATGCAGAGGAAATCGAGAACACGGTGAGAGCTGCAACGATTGAGCACCACCAAGGAGTGAAGAATCTAAAAAGAATAAACAAGGGCATAAAGATAATTTGCGAAAACGCTGAAGAAGCTTCGAAGATCAATGAAACACTGACGAAAAAAATTGAAGAGAACGAAGATATAACAGTGAAGACAGCAAGCATAAGGAAGAAGAAAGTAATTATTTTTAACATCCCAGATCATGTGACAGAAGCCCATATCAAGCAGAAGATTGAGAATAGGATTGGATTTGACCCGCGACGCGCAGACGATGCGGTCACTCTGTCAAGGCACACGCTGGCCCGCGGGGGAAAACACCAACAGGTCCTGCTCCCTGAACCACTGGCAGATCGCCTGCTTAAGGCAAGGTCGATCTGCCTGGGGCTCAGGGAATGCCCAATTAGGCCTTTCATCAGCATCATCCGCTGCCACAAATGTTTAGAGTTCGATCACGTGGCAAAGGATTGCATCAGGCCCCAGAGATGTTCCAAGTGTGCGGGAGAGCATGTGCACACATAGTGCAGTGCGGACAGAGTCTGCTGCATCGCGTGCTACAACTATAACATCAATATGAAAGGATACATCCCAGTCGACAAGGATACGAAACACCCGCTGAACTCGGGTGCGTGCTGGGTCTGGCGGACTCTCCTCCGTGTCAGGCAAATTCAGACAGAACAGGGCAAGGCACTGTCTAAAGGCGTTGAGGTGCTCACAGGGAGAGTGACGATCAATACCTTTGGTAACCAAGAGAGGCTAGTGACGAGGTCGAGAGCAGACATAGAGAGGAAAAAAAGCTACAATGCGACACGTCGACACCACAATGGCCATAGATAGTCAGAGACTGACACGCTCAAGGAGCGCGGCCATCAAAACCAACTCCACTAACGTTACCCTCCACTTACAAACAGCCACATCTTCACCCTCACACACAACAACAGACTCAAACACGGCAGGCCCACACACAAACAGTACACCTAACTCAACAGTTACTCAAGACGACTCTATTAAATGCATTCAAATAAATCTTCATGGTGGAAGTAGGGCAACGGATTGCCTGGCGAGTCTCGCCGAAGCGCGGCGCTTCCAGGTGATACTACTGCAAGACTTCCATCAACACAAAAAAACTGGGAACATCACAGGGTTTAACCAAAAGAAGTGGAACATAACGAAAACACCATCCAACAAATCAGCGATAATCACCAAACTAGGAACTAAACCATGACAATACTCGCGAAAGAATTCACCACTGCCATAACATTAGAAAACAAAGACAACCAATTTACAATAATCACGTATACGCTCCCCCATCAGCACACTTCCCGAACGTACTAACAGAGATCGAAGAAGCTCTGAAAAAAGCGGTGGGCGAAGTGCTGCTGACGGGGGACTTCAACGCACACTCCACAGCCTGGGGATACGAAGACACTGACCAAAGGGGCAGGGAACTCACAGACTTCCTCCCGCTACACTCCTTGTTCGTCCACAACCCACCAGTAGTCAAACCCTCATTTAGTCATTGAGTCTCCGGACGGGAGGCTGAGGGAATTAAGGGGCTGGCCGAACTTAACCATAGCCACGGTCGCCCTGGGCAACGACATCAGTGATTGGCAAGTCAGCGACGAAACCTCACTTAGTGATCACTGCTACGTTACTTACACAATCAAAAATCATAAAAACATAGACTACCAGAGACATGGTCTCCAAACCAAGGTAGGGAAACATGCCACATTTGATAAATTCATTAGAAAAATAAGAAACAAATACATAAAAGAACTCAACAAAGTGAAAACAGAAGACCAACTGGACAACATTACACTGAGACTGCAAAATGAAATCACAACTATAGCTTTCACGTGCTACAAAAAGAAAAAAAACACCAGTGATCACTGTTCCACCGTGGTGGACGGACGAAATCAAAACAGCCAGGAACAAGGTTAGGGCTCTCAGGAGGAGGTATCAAAAACAAACTGACGAAAACCTAAAACTACAACAACACACAGCTTTCAAAAAAGAAAGGGCCAAACTCAAAAAACTGATAAAGAAGACCAAATCAAAAACATGGAAGGATTATTGCAGTAAAACAACGGACACCTACGGAACGCACTACAAATACGCGAGCAACAAAACCACGGGACCTGTGAAACTCGTTGACATACTAAAACAAGATGGCACAACAACCATAAAACAAACATTAACGCATTTCCTAGACAACCTGTACCTAACAGACAGTTCAACACCACAAACTATCAAGGCAGACAAAAATTTATTGGAATACGCAAAACCACCAGCAATAACTAAAGCGGAACTCCATAGAACAATAAGAAACATCAAACAAAACAAGGCGCCAGGGTACGACTACATAGACTATAACCAAGGCAACACTAGATACCGGGCTTGCTCATTCCTTTCATGACGTCACAAAAGGTGGCTGAATGACATCCAGTGATTGGTACAAAACGATGGATGCGTCACTTGAGTCTTGTTTGTACCAATCGCAGATAGCGGCCAGCCAACTTTTGTGACGTCGTGATAAGGAATGAGCAAGCCCGGTATCTAGTGTAGCCCTGCTATAACCTAATTAAAAGAATACACACAGCAGCTCCACAACTACTACTAACTTTGTTTAACACGTGTCAAAAACTAGAATACTTTCCCAAATCATTTAAGTTAGGCGTAGTCGTACTTTTCGAGAAACCAGGCAAAGACCCAACAAACCCAAAAAATTATCGACCAATCTGCCTACTGCCAGCGTTAGGGAAAATGCTAGAGAGAATAATCCATGGGAGAATTAACGACCACCTATACAAAGAAAAATATTGGAGTAACAAACAATACGGGTTCAAACAGGGGACTTCAACAGAACATGCACTGGAAAACCTATTAAAAACAGTTAAAGAAGACGGCAATAGTAATTATCAAACACTCCTAATAGCCATGGACATCAAAGGGGACTTTGACAACATAAGATGGCCAATTCTAATAAATAATTTAAAACAGTCTCCCTGCCCGGATTACTTAGTGAACTGGGTAGTGAGTTTCCTCCAACAAAGATTTGTTTCATTAGAAGAAAACGGTATCAAGGTGACAAGACAAACTTATGGCGGTTGCCCTCAAGGCAGTTGTCTAGGCCCGCTTCTGTGGCTACTAATCGCGGAAATAGCTCTCAAAAAACGCTGGGGGGAAATGTAAGAATACAAGCCTTTGCAAATGATTTCATAATAATTCTCAGGGGTAGGTCAAAAGACAAACTAAAAAGTCTAGCAAACAGAATATTAAAAGAGTTTAACGACTGGATAGAGGAAAACAACCTAACATTAAACAAAGAAAAAACTGAATTACTATATCTAAACAGGGGCCACTCATGGAACCTTCCAACAGCAGACCCAAACAGCATAGAGGGAATAGATTTAAATTGTCAGGAACTACATGTCAAGGAACAAATTAAATACCTAGGGGTCATATCCATGAAAATCTAAACTGGGAACCACACTGTCAAACACAAGCCGACAAGGTTAGGAAAAACTTCAAAAACCTAGCATACATGACAGCTAAAGGATGGGGTCTTAAACCTAACATATTGAAAATTTGGTACAACACAGTAGTTGAGAAGACGCTAACCTACGCGGCCCCGATTTGGGGGCACAGCCTTACGAAGAGGTGTAAAGAAATCCTCTCGAGCTGCCAAAGACACTTCGCACTGGCCATCGTCAGGGCCTATAGAACGGCCCCAACCTCGGCCCTATTGGTACTTGCTGGCCTGATTCCAATTCACCTTAAAGTAAACTGTGAAGCGGCATACGGCACAGTCTCAAGATTAAGGAAGAATGCAACAATACACAACAAAATCATCTTTCACAGAGAATACACTCAGAAAGTAAACATATGGCAAAACCACCCGGCAGAAACAATTGAACCACGCATAGGTCACAACCCAAAAGACATATGCATATATACAGACGGCTCAAAATTGGAATCAGGTGCTACAGGCTCGGCTTTAGTAGCTTTCAAAAATAATAAAAAATAAAGTGGTCAGTGCCTCTAAGAAGTTGTAACAGCGTCTTCCAAACCGAACTACTGGCTATACATAAAGCAGTGGAATGGGGCAATTCATTGTGTGAGCCATACAGCATTAGGTCGGACTGCCAATCAGCAATAGATTCATTAAGCAAACCATTCAACACCAGTGACACAGTCAACAAAATACACAATCTAATCAGAGATTCAAGAAACAATTTTAAAATCAGCTGGGTCAAGGCGCATGTCGGCATCCAAGGAAACGAAGAGGCCGATGTGTTAGCCAAACACGCAGCACTAAACCAGAACAATGAACGTGCATACTACCTGAAAAAACCTATTTCAAAACTAAAAAGAACACTAAAAGACTTAACAACTGAACAGTGGCAGTTCGAATGGGACTATGGGGACACAGGCAGGGAAACTTACCAGTATTTTCTAAAAGTAGACAAAAATAGATTAGCTAGCGACTACCTACTCTCACAACTTTACACAGCTCATGGAGCATTCCCAGAATACCTACACAGATTCAAGAAGGCGCACACACCGGACTGTGAATGCGGTTCGGAAGGTACGCCCAAACACTACCTGCTACACTGCCCACTCACACAAGCAGATCATCTAGCAAACATAACAACAGAAAACGAAAAATTATGGCATAAACAATTAGCAAAAAACAAACACGTACAGAGAAAGGCAAAAATCATAATAAGGTGGCTCCAAGACAACTGCGACAACATCACGTCACTCATACATCAGAACACATAGACAAATAACCACACTTACAAAAAAAAAAAAAAAAAAACTCAATCCTCTACTACAGCCACTAATCCTTCATGTACCCGAGCGCATTTTTGTGTTATATTTTATTAAATGTAAAAAAAAAAAAAAAAAAAAAAAAAAATTGGCCTAGGATTCCTATCGCCAAAAAAAAAGTTATAAAATAGTGTATTTTGTCTTATGTCCCAGCAGTGTGCGGTAGTCGTGCGATATCAGCAGTATCCAAGGCCCAAAACAGGTGCCCCGCAGGAACTTCCTGCATGCATGTCGCAAGACATCACGGATCTGCAAGTCGCACACCATGACATAGTAAAAAGCTTCACCCGCTCCGGCACTGCTTGTCCGTCCTATAGGTTATTAAAGGAAAAATGGTCTAGGTCTAAAACCCAATGGCCAATAATAAAAAAAACATAAAATGTTAAAATAATGATATGTCTTATGATCACAGCAGTAAGCGGTAGTCGTGCAGTAACAGCAGTATCCACGGCCCAAAACAGGAGCCCCGCAATAATACCATTGCAAGCACGTCGAATGACATCTCGGATCTGCAAGCTGCACATTATGACAAATCAAAAAGCTTCATCCGCCCCCGCCTAACGGCTTGTCTGTCCAGATCTAACCAACATAAGATATATATTTAAAAAAAATCGAAAGGGAATTCACGGGGAGTGCTTGGGTTAAGTAAACTCACTGGTTAATTTAAGGTTAGTACAAAGATTATCCAAACTGATGGCAGCTTGTGGCGGGAGTGATAATTACTGTAATACTAGCTTAGCCACTCTAGCCACAAGCTCAGCCATTCCCCCACCTATCAACAGCCACAAAGTCAACTATCTAATCCTCACCTCCATAAAAGCCAAATAGACAGCAGTTACAACTTAAAAAGCTTAACGTTAACAGGTTTCTCAGGTAAGCAGTACAGTAAACAATAGTATTGTTACTAACCCATTTACCTTCCAGGATTCCCTCCCCTTGGACCTGGCTCCCGAAATTTTCAAGTTGACCTATTCGACGCAGGGACTTAAGGGACCCTGTGTGGTCCGAAGAGATTCGGGAGCACCAATCATGTCCACTGCACCAGAACCGTACAGGCTGACCTCATAGACGCAGAGACTCGAGGGACTCTGCCCGGTCCGACACCGTTCTGGTACCCCCTCCCTAGTGGACTAACGCCTCTCAGGCTTTCAAGTTGACCTCATTAACGCAGGGGCCCACGGGACCCTGTGCGGTCCGATGAGCAATGGGAAGCAACCTACCAGCCCACCTACCCCGAACCGCACACGTTGACCTCATCGACACAGAGACTCAAGGGACTCAAGTTCTGTGCAGTCCGAAACGTGTTCGGGTCTTTTTTCCCTTGTTTTTTTTTCTAGTGACAGTACGCCTCTTTATTAGGTGCATTTGGACTCTGTCCGGACGAGCTACCGAACCCGCTCCAATGGGACAGCCCATGAAGCATTTTTTATAACGGTAGAAGGCGGTATCTCGTCACCACCAGCAGCGATTCGACTGCCTTGCATTTTGGCCCGAAAATTCTCCCTTCTCTGGCACTACTTAGCATTTCGGCCATTTTAGTTTTGGTTATTTATTTTTCTAAATCTCCCTCAAAATTGTCCCCCCTGTTGTCTGCTAAGGACATGCCACCGTCTCGGTTCAAAAATTTTTGCTCCAGCCCCATTTCACTTGGCACGGCAAGTGGGAGTGATGTACGGCGCCAAACTCAGTACTTTCAAAAAGGCAATAAACTACTAAGTCCAGCAACCGTTAGCCACAATCAGCCGACCTCGGCACTTGTCTGCGTCGATCGTCCTCACTCTGCCAGCTAAAATTCCATCATGTACGCTAATGGCACCTGGTGCATGTAAAATCCGTCGTGGGTGCAAAGTCCTCCATGTTACCTATGAATTATACGTCTGGAGGTGCCTTGCCAGGTGAAGGTCTCGTCATCTGATCAAGGCTCTAAATTACGAGACCATCTTGCGGTTGCCATGTGCAGTACATCATTTATTGCCACTTCGCGGCAATTAGGCGGTCGTCCGCCCCGATACCAGGTATCTAACCCGTTAAGCTGAGATTATTAACTCGGCAGGTAGGGGCCTGGTCATCGGTTAGAAAGAAAGAAAGAGGGTACAGGATGGTGGGATGAGTTCATAGAGATCCAAATTTCTCTTGAGACTTAGGAGTCGCAAATGATCTGCCAAAAGACATATCTTTGCGGAAACCACTTTTACAGCGGATTTTAGCAGTTGAATAGTAGGTTTATCACTTTGTTTTCCTGCAAAAAAAGATATGAAAACATGGAGGACTGGGATCAGGAAAATACAAAAGTAAGCCTACGACACAACCTCTAAAATCTTGTATTTTGGTGTTCTTCATCGCAATATGACTTGGAAGACCAATTGTATTGGATTATGCTAATCGACGTTAAGCTAATTCTGAAATTTCAGATGCGATGAGGTGATTGTTGCCTTTTCTCGATTTATTAGTGAAGCAGACACAAATTACCTTGCTTATACGATACTAACACGCCTTGGATAGAGGAAATAGAGTTATTAATTAAATTTAATTTGCATTTTTTAATTTATAGTTTGACCTACGTTAAACGTAGTATATACAGTAGACAAGAGAGTGGCTTTTGTTTACATTCTAGTTGTCTTTGGAGCTAAATAAAGTACTTAATTTGGTTGATATCTACCTTTTACACTCATGTCTGTGCAGCGCCATGAAGGGATTGTGAGAATTATGAAATTCAATACACAAACGACTCATATTGGTACAAACAAATGATTACATCTTCAAATAACAAAAACAATATTAAGTATTCGGAATTACTGTTTGGTGAAGCCACCGCGCGCTGCTATAAGGGCTGCTATAGGACATGGCATGAATCGAAACAGATTTTGAATGTCGGCCTGGGAAAGAGCATTCCATATTATTTGTATATCTAATCAAAGTTCATCCGTAAAAGCTACAGGAGGAGGAAAGAATGCTCGATAGAATCTTTCAAAAAGAAATAATACATGTATTTTTTTATTTTATTTTACAAAGTCATGAGACAGCAGAAATGTATTTTGCGATTTATGTTAAAAAAATCCCAAAAGCGAGCTTTTATATTATTATGAATTTTCAAGGCTATTTAAAGAAGGTTGGCTAATAAGGGCCATTTTTCGCCCATCAGCACCTAGATGTGACATATACTTTTTTCATTAGTGTACCCCATAAAAAATAAGAAAATAACAATATCTTGAATGAAAGTCTAATAATTGATGGAAAAATAAAAAAAGTATTTAAGTAAATAGCATGTATATTAAAGATCATAAACACTATTGCCATTAGTTTTAATCCAAGAAATCGATAGCAAATACAACACTAAATTAAAAAATTACGATGAAAGGAGCTTATTAAAACTTTTATTTCAATATATGAAATATCGGAAATAATCAATAACAGAAAATATAATGATACAGTTTCAGACACATTTGGCAATATGTTTCAGATTATTTTCCTCTTTGGTTGCTTCATCAGAATCACTAATGGACCATCCATTGGCCGCGTCTTGCAGTATATGAGCATATTCAATACTTGTTTTTTAAGTTTTGATTGAGTTATGGCACAAGCAAACCAGAAACCATAGTACGGAAGCAACATACGTCTAGTACTCTTAGACACTTGCGCCTACTTTACATTGACAGTGCCATTGTGTGATGCTGCTTCGCTTTTTTTTCATCCAAATATTATAGCTATAGTTTTTTACACTTTTGTGTCAAACAATCAAACTTTGGTCTCGAGAAGTGTCCCGTAGCATCCTCCGTTGAAAACTGTAGCTGTTATTTAGGAATCTTGGCATGTTATGTTCGATATTCATTTCTAGCAGAAGTTCCAAACAATCCCGTAAAAACCTACCAGTTCTCTCAACATCGTTTAGCTTCAGCAACTCTCTGATATTATGTGAATCTTATTTAATGCTTGTGTAAGTATGTTAGCGTAATTGTTCTTTGAATCCGTGAAATAAGGATCGAAGACATCCACAATATAATTTGAAGTAGTGAAGAATACCGTACGCTTAACGAAAGATCTTCCTTTGTATAACCAGAATGAATTTCTATGAAAGGATTAGTTCGCACTTTTCTGGATATAAACGTACGTGCTATCAAAAATAATCATTACAGTATTGTCGTCATCCGGAATAAATAATCTTCCTGCTAAAGGCCTCGTATATTTTTCAATAACCTGTGTTCTGGTGATGTGTTCCATTCCACGGTGTTGTGGGACAAAGTTCTTAATCAATGCCTGTTTTGCGTATTTAAAGAAGATATTATTATTTTTCTTATATTGAATAATGTGGACAGAACATCATTAGAGAGACCAGTTCTAAGTTTTACAAGTAACACTGCAAAGCAAGTACGAAATGATCTCTTTTTTGGAGGAAGGTATTTTGAACTTAAAGATAGAGCTATTTTGAACTTATAGATATTTTGAACTTAAAGATACTAGTTTAAAGCTATAGCTAAAGTGGTACATAGATATACCCATGAGAGTATAATAATCAATTTCGGCAAAGTGTCCGGTGTATCAAAATCGAGGTCTTCTGCTTTGTACATTTCTGATATTGTTTTAAATACTTTCAATATATATTTGCTATATCGATGGATTCTCACATACAGAGAATTAACCTTGCAGAGCCAATTAACTGAAGACCGATCAAGAAATATGAATTTTACAGCATCGTTTTTCCAAAGAAATATAGATTCTAGTTTCTATAAAGGCTTGAATTTCAACATTTTTTGCTGCAATAACGAGACAGTTCTTACCTTTATATATTATACAACAAGTGTTACAGTACTTACAATGAGATTATCATAAATGTATATTCTTATTTGTGATCGCGTCGGCCGTAATTGTTGACGCATAATCTCTTATTTTTACATAACAAGAAAAAAAATAGAAGTATTTCGAGCCTGAAGATCACGAAATACATACTATATACTTTTAGAGCACTACATAGAACCACTTTGTAGATCGCAGTTTTTCGAACATCTAAGTATCGATATAGCTTTTTTGTTAGAACAGATACGAAAATTTTCCGCCAGGCTTTGCAACTCAATGACACTGACATCCAAGCATTATTTATTAGTAATTTTTTTTAATAAATATTTACAAAAATAGTTTCAGAAAACAACATTGACCTCTCAACAACGTAAATATTTTTTGAGTACGAAAAAAGAAATCTGAACGTGCTCCGATAACAGTGAATTTGATTCTCCCGGATGATACATTCTTTTCTTTAAAAGGTAAAAGCGCACACTGAACCCAAATAAAATAATGCTCCTATGAAAGCTTATAAGAAATAGTATCATTTCATGTCAAAATTAATTGGGTTCATCGAGCGCTTCATAAAAAAAATACCTCAAAGACGCAAAAAACAACAAAAATGTCGAAAAAAGCCTAAACACTCTATTTTGGGGCTATAATTTCCATGACTTACCATTTTATTTATTAAGTAAAGCTTATACTAAACAAAAATACATATCTTTAATTATGCAAAGCCACTGAACAATTATCAGAAGTCGAAACATTTTTTTTCTGGTATGGGCGAAAAATAGTCCTTATTAGCCCACCTCCTTTTCGATTATTATGGAATATTATAAAATCTATATAATGAATTTTCTATTCTACACAAGAGATCTCAAATACTTTGGACGAGAATTACGTAAAGTGCGTTTTAAACGTAGTTTTGAATTTTAGAATCGAACTAAGTTTACTAAAGTATGTTTCATGAATAAAACGTGCAATAAATTGATACACAAGGCTTCATAGTAAATGGGTACACCGCCATCTATGAGTTATTGATGCAATACTGTTCATGAATAGTATTTTAATCAGTGTTAGGCATCTTAGAGCCGATTTAAAACTTATTACACTGTGTGGGTGTGCATAAAAATATATGAAACTTGTACAAACCTGAACAAGGATTTCTAATATATTACTGTTTACATGTAATGCTTTAACTTTCGTTAATATGTTGAATTGCTACAAATTTTAAACTGTTACTAGCGAGCTACGCCCGCTAGCTGGGCCACTTTTTCCAAACGAACCTCGGTATTAAGCAGTATATAATAAGCAAAAAAATTCATTTAATAAGAAAGTCTTGGTGTTCGAATCCTCAAGCACAAAAAAAGTAAATTAAAGAGCCATGGTCCCGTTAAAAATATGTGATTTCGCATGGTGGGCCACGTGCACTTGGAAAAAAAAAGATTGTGGATCGGAGCTATGGTCGCTTCGCGCCCATAGTCCCGTTAAAAATATTTGGTTTTGCACGGTGGGCACTAAGCGCCCATAAGACATTTTTTCGTATTTTTTAGTTCATCAGAAGCAGATTTTTACGCAGATTCTGAATATGTAATCAGTTTTTTTCTACTTTAAAAACTGTCTGCATGATGGTTTAAGAAAAAACGCGCAAAAAAGGGAGAAAAAGAGGTTTTCGACTGCTTCTTCTTTTAGCCAAAGGGGAAAAGTTCAGGTTCTTCACCGCAAGGTGGCGCAGTGTTCTGCCTCAGAGCTCCGTTTGAGCGCCGTTTGGGATTTGAGACATTTTTCGTTCCGATTCCCAAGGGGTTTTTAATTCATAACATTTTTAATTTTGGTCCCACGGTCTCGAAAATGCCCGAAATGACTTCCCCGGAATTTTTCCAATCGAAAGACACCTCTCGCGACTTCCAACTCGCCCGCGTTGCGAAATTTAATCGGCTTCAAGCAGACAGAGGCGCACGGATTTTATTAGTATAGATTGCGGACCAAGTGCTCTTACTGGAAAACTAAGTGAGCTGCATTTATAGTTCGTATATAGTTCGTATACAATTAAAACTTTGATACATCATGTTCTAGCACCGAAAAATATTTAAAGCGATTGATTATTATACTTCTCTACTTAAAACATTACGGAATTAATTTGCGTTATTGGTATACACTAAAAAAAGTATGCTATAAATTATTGGGGGGGGGTGTAAGTCTCATTGATCATTTGCCGTACTTACAAAATATCTTGATTCACTAACTGACTACAATATATAGTAATTTCTTCAAGTATTCTGTATAATATTAGTTATGTATTGTACGAGATAGCATTCCCGATATAGGTAAAAAGCTATGTAACTTAAGATTTTTTTCAGGTTCGCATGAATATACGAACGATAGCATTATCTTATAAAGGAAAAGCTGTCACTTATTAACACATCGATACCGTCATATACACTATATGGCCAATAGAATTAACGGCCCTCTAAACTTTCAGTTTTAGACATTTTGTCGATTATTTAAAAATATACTTGTCGTATTCGACTAGAGCTTCAGGATTATAAAGACTATGTTTGACCTCATATTTATGAGCGTCTTTTTGATAAGGAGGACAATTAGAGGCCCGACAAAAAATCGAAGAAAAATAATAATATTCGGGATCGCCTTGTACATTAAAATGAATAAAACGATCTATCGCTACCCTGTACAAATATATAGATACTGTACAATAGGTTTATTGAATTTTAATAGAGTTGAACATTTATTCATGGACATACCAAGATTTTTTTTCAAGTTAAAAACATTCTGGAATGTTTTAAGCTAAGATCATATAGGATTTTCAAACAAATTTATCGCCAGTTTAAAAAATAATTGGCTAAATATAATAGAAAAACTGTAGTTCAATTGGAATAAAAATGTACAAAATATTTTATGAAACATGAGTTGTATTAGAGAATTTTTATCTATGCATGCGCAAATAATAATAACGATCTTTTTACTGAATTTAATAGTCAGCCCTATGGAGCAACTCATAAAAAAATTAGTCAAATATCGTGAAAATTTAGAAAGATATCGGCGATAAGAGTGACCTGATTTTTAATTCTCTCTAAAAGCAGCTGAATGATAGGAGGTTTTCCAAAAATTGTCAATTTAATAATTTAATTTATTTTATTTTTTTGTTTGTACCTTATTTCTTCTTTGATAACTACCAAAACGAGCCTATTCTATGATAAAAAGAAGTATCAAAATCGAAGAATTTGTTCCAAATCTTCTCATTGATATTCAGTAAATAATAACTTTTTCCTAAAACTCAAATAATGACAATTTATTAATAAATAATGACAATTTGTAGAAAACCCATTATATTCATGATCTTTGTCTGCATGTTTTAATGAGTTTCTCTAAAGTGTTGATTTTTTTCTTTTTGCAACTCTATTACATAGAAAATTTAACTCATATTCAGTTAAAATTTGAGTTGTCCTTTTTCAACAAAGTGCTATAATCGTAAAAAAAAAAAAAAAAAAAAAAAAAAAAAAATCATTTTGTCCTTGAAATTTTTAACTGCAGTAACATGGTAAATAAATTTGCAGTCATATTATTTCAGAATTTTGTTACCTTTCACATATGACTGAAACCAAATGTAAAGAAAAGGCTAGCAGTTAACTTTAGTGTAAAATTTTTATGAATATTACTTTAGTACCCTATTTCAAACTATGTGGCAGTGGCAGCATACATGCATTTTGTATTTAATCTGTCCTAATTTTTCTATTTTGAGTATGACTACTTCAAGAAAATGAAATCGATTAAAATAAATTTAATGTTTGTATTTATTAATCTGAGGCACTACCGAACTCAAAACGTTTAGTAGATTATGTGTTTTTTTTTTCCTAATTTACTTATTATTCTCTCATAAGAAATATAAAATTCTCCAAATATTTTAGTTACTTTGCTTCCCATTAGCTGGTGTTGACAGTGTAAATTTAAGTAGAGTAAAATTTTTCTTACCAATTTTTTTTTCAACTATGATTGCAACATGAGAAACACAAAAAAATAAATAAAAAATATTTTGTGTACTGTGTTTCCTGCTACATAGCACTAAAAGCGTAAAAAGAGGTTTAGTTGAATCTATTGTTACAATATTTAATTTTGAGCCAATTGCCCTGAAAGAAACATAAAAAAATCAACGTTTTTTCAATTTTGTAATTCAGTTTTGTACTGAGAACTAGAAAATCACAGAAATTTAAGTATAATTTACTTTATACATTTTAGCTCACAGCTATCAAAGCCTGAGAGCTCATGTGCCTGCCCGTTCGGTATGATGTTCGTGCGCAACGCAATAACTCATGATAAATATACCTGAATTGATTTGAAATTTTGGATATAGGTATATTCTGAAAAGGCGCTTCCCTGGTTAGTTTTGGGAGTTCATTCGATAAGTATAAGAGGGGGAACGGGGGATAATGCCCCTCCCTTTAATTTATATAAATGCGTTTTTCATGCAGAATTATCAGTTTTGGTTCAAAATTGAGATATATTATCATTCCGTTGAGGCGCCTCCGTGATTAGTATTAGGTGTTCATTGGATAAGTATAATGAGGGATGGACGGAGGATAATGCCCCTCCCCTTAATTTATATAAATGCGTTTTTCATGCAGAATAATCAGTTTCCGTTCAAAATTTAGATATAGGATCATTCAGATGAGGCGCCTCCGTGATTAGTATACGATGTTCATTAGATAAGTATAAAGAGGGGATAGGGGCTAATCTCCCACCCTTAATTTCAATAAATGGATTCTTCATGCAGATTTATACATAGCATGATTTTGATGAAGGCATCATCATGATTAGTTTTGGGAGTTCATTGAATAAGTATAAGGAGGGGGAACGAAGGACTAATACCCCACACTTAATTTGGATAAATGGGAATTTTCATGCAGATTTATCAGATTTAATCTTAATTTCATGCATAGGATCATTGTGATAAGCTTACATCTTGGATTAGTTTTAGGAGTTCATTGGATAAGTATAAAGAGGAGGACGGGAGTTAATCCCCTATTCTTAATTTCGATAAATGGGATTTCATGCAGAATTCTTAGATTTCATTCAAAATTTAGACTTAAGATCATTCTAATAGGAACATATCCATGATTAGTTATGCGAGTTCATTGGATAAGTCTAAGAGGGGGAAATGGGAGGTAACCCACAAATATAATTTTGGTTAATGGATTTTTTATGCAGAATTTACCAATTTACTTCAAATTTTGGTTACAGGTTTATTCTGTTAAGGCTTTTCCCTGATTTGTTTAGGGAATTAATTCAATAAGTTTAAATGGAGGATGGGTTTGACTACCCCTCTTAATTTAGGTAAATGGTTTTTCTTGCAGAATAATCCGATTTGTTTCAGTTTTTGGGTACATAGTGTTAAGATACTTCCCTAATTATCTGTGGGATTCTTTTATTAAGTATAAAGGGGGTAAGAACGATTACCCCCCTTAAACTTCATAAATGGGTTTTTAAGCCAAATTATCTTATTTGCTTTAAAATTTCGATGTAGGTTTCGCGTAGTATGTAGGATAAGGCGAATCTCTGAATAGTTTTGGAAGTTTATTGGTTAAGTATAAAGGTAACTCCTCTTAAATTATATAAATGGATTTTTAAGAAGAAATATCTTCTCTGATATTTGCTATATATTTGCTCTGAATTTTGGATATAGGTTTTTTATATGATAAAGTATATGCCTGATTTGTTTGGGAGGTTCATTGATTAAATATAAAAAATCCCTTTCGGCATGGCCTATAGGCGGAGGTAGATTTCGAAAAGTTTTCATCTCAAAAAAAAAAAAAAAAAAAAAAAAAAAAAAAAAAAAAAGCCTATTTTTACTCAAATGCCCATTTTGGCAATATATTTTGAATTATATTCTTACTTTATTTAAAAAATTGAACAATATGCTCATTATATAGTTCCTAAATAACAAAAAACTGTTAATTAAATTCGTTTGACAGCAAAATTGAATTTAAAAACGAGTCATAAAATAACCAATTTATTATTTTAATACATCCACAATTCTTTAATCAAGATCGCTTTGAGAAATTTTGTGCGAAGTGCCTACTTTGACAGATTTTTTTTAAATATATATTTAGCCTTTAGCAAAACTCTGACCAATACGGCACATTACACAGTTCCTAAATAACAAATAACTGTCAATTGAATGCGTTTGAGAGCAAAATTGAATTTAAAAATGAGTCATAAAATAAACAATTTGTTATTTGAATACAACCTCAATTCTTTTATCATGATCGCTTTGGGAAATTTTTTTGCGAAGTGCTTACTTTGACAGCTTTTAAAATATATATATTCACCCTTTATCAAAAAATCGACGAATACGCACATTATATAGTTCCTAAGTAACAAAAAACTGTCAATTGAATGTGTGTCAGAGCAAAATTGGATTTAAAAATGAGTCATAAAATAACCAATTTGTTATTTGAATACCCACAGTTCATTAATCATGTCGCTTTGGGAAATTTTGTGCGAAGTGCCCATTTTGGCAGCCTTTTTTTAAATATATTCTGCCTTTATCAAAAAACTGGCCACTCCGTCACATTATATAGTTCCTAAATAAGAGAACCTGTAAATTGGATGCGTTTGAGAACAAAAAAAGATTTAAAAATGACTCGGTAAAAACGCAATTTCTTAAATTTCCGCAAATTTTAATCACGATAACTTCGTGAAATTCTGTTCAAAATACCCTTTTTGGCAGCCTTTTAAAATATATATTCTGCCTTTATCAAAAAACCGCCCAATACGTCAAGTTATATAGTTCCTAAATAATAGGACCTGTAAATTGGATGGGTTTGAGAACAAAAATGAATTTAAAAATGACGCATAAAAAACGCAATTTGTTATACTTAATGAATTTTTTAATGATGAAAACTTCGGGAAATCTGTTCAAAATACCTTTTTTGGCAGCCTTTTTAAAAATATATTCTGCCTTTATCAAAAAATTGGCCAATACGTCGCATTATATAGTTGCTAAATAATAGGATCTGTCATTTGGATGCGTTTAAAATCAAAAATGAATTTTAAAATGAGTCAGAATATAAGCAGTTTGGATTTGAGGTTTTTTCTCCAACTCCTATTTTTGTTTAATTTATTTTTGCTATAAGAATTGGTTCTATGAAAAACTTGTCAATATAAAAATTGTAGATATTATTGTGAAGATGTAAAATAAATTTAATTAGATTTAATTGCTTAAGAATTGAGTAAGTTATGGTTTTTTTTCTTTTTCCTCCCCCCTTTTTCTTTTCGTTTTTAATTTTTTTCATCGGTAAAAATTGGTCCTATCAAAAACTTGTAAATACAAAAGTTTTAGATAATATTGAGTACATTTATATAAAATTTAGTTGGATTTGATATCTTGAGAATTGACGAAGTTATGATTTTTTTTCTCCCAAAAACCATGTTTTTTTCGCCCCTTGAGCCCACTTTTAACTTTATCAAAAATCTGTCACGCATAAACTTTTTCCTCATTTTTTAGAAGTAATATAAACTTTAAACTGATTCGATATCTATTTTAATTAAAAAGTTATCGCGTTTTTTCTGTTTTCACAAAAACCCTCCTAACTTTCACCTCCTTGGTCCGATTTTGCCCATTAACGAACTTAACCGAGATTTTATGCCCTTTGATTTTATGTAAAAGTTTGATGAAGATCTGAGCATAATTATGGAAGTTATCGTGTCTAGAAGAAAGTGATATACACCGATAGATAGATAGATAGATAGAAATCCCTTTCGGCATGGCCTATAGGCGGAGGTAGATTTCGAAAAGTTTTCATCGAAAAAAAAAAAAAAAAAAAAAATGCCTATCTTTACTCAAATGCCCATTTTGGCAATATATTTTTAATTATATTCTTACTTTATTTAAAAAATTTACCAATATGCTCATTATATAGTTCCTAAATAACAAAAAACTGTTAATTAAATTCGTTTGACAGCAAAATTGAATTTAAAAATGAGTCATAAAATAACCAATTTTTTATTTTAATACATCCACAATTCTTTAATCAAGATCGCTTTGAGATATTTTGTGCGAAGTGCCTACTTTGACAGATTTTTTTAAATGTATATTTAGCCTTTATCAAAAATCTGACCAATACGGCACATTACACAGTTCCTAAATAACAAATAACTGTCAATTGAATGCGTTTGAGAGCAAAATTGAATTTAAAAATGAGTCATAAAATAAACAATTTCTTATTTGAATACAACCTCAATTCTTTTATCATGATCGCTTTGGGAAATTTTTTTGCGAAGTGCTTACTTTGACAGCTTTTAAAATATATATATTCACCCTTTATCAAAAAATCGACGAATACGCACATTATATAGTTCCTAAGTAACAAAAAACTGTCAATTGAATGTGTGTCAGAGCAAAATTGGATTTAAAAATGAGTCATAAAATAACCAATTTGTTATTTGAATACCCACAGTTCATTAATCATCTCGCTTTGAGAAATTTTGTGCGAAGTGCCCATTTTGGCAGCCTTTTTTTAAAAATATATTCTGCCTTTATCAAAAAACTGGCCACTCCGACACATTATATAGTTCCGAAATAAGAGAACCTGTAAATTGGATGCGTTTGAGAACAAAAAAAGATTTAAAAATGACTCGGTAAAAACGCAATTTCTTAAATTGCCTCAAATTTTAATCACGATAATTTCGTGAAATTCTGTTCAAAATACCCTTTTGGGCAGCCTTTTAAAAAATATATTCTGCATTTATCAAAAAACTGGCCAATACGTCGCATTATATAGTTCCTAAATAATAGGACCTGTAAATTGGATGGGTTTGAGAACAAAAATGAATTTAAAAATGACTCATAAAAAACGCAATTTGTTATACTTAATGAATATTTTAATGATGAAAACTTCGGGAAATCTGTTCAAAATACCTTTTTTGGCAGCCTTTTTAAAAATATATTCTGCCTTTATCATAAAATTGGCCAATACGTCGCATTATATAGTTGCTAAATAAGAGGATCTGTCATTTGGATGCGTTTAAAATCAAAAATGAATTTTAAAATGAGTCAGAATATAAGCAGTTTGGACTTGAGGTTTTTTCTCCAACTCCTATTTTTGTTTAATTTATTTTTGCTATAAGAATTGGTTCTATGAAAAACTTGTCAATATAAAAGTTGTAGATATTATTGTGAAGATGTAAAATAAATTTAATTAGATTTAATTGCTTAAGAATTGAGTAAGTTATGGGTTTTTTTCTTTTTCCTCCCCCTTTTTCTTTTCGTTTTTAATTTTTTTCATCGGTAAAAATTGGTCCTATCAAAAACTTGTAAATACAAAAGTTTTAGATAATATTGAGTACATTTATATAAAATTTAGTTGGATTTGATAACTTGAGAATTGACGAAGTTATGAATTTTTTTCTCCCAAAAACCATGTTTTTTTCGCCCCTTGAGCCCATTTTTAACTTTATCAAAAATCTGTCATGCATAAACTTTTTGCCCATTGTTTAGAAGTAATATAAACTTTAAACTGATTCGATATCTATTTTAATTAAGAAGTTATCGCGTTTTTTCTGTTTTCACAAAAACCCTCCTAACTTCCACCCCCTTGGTCCGATTTTGCCCATTAACGAACTTAACCGAGATTTTATGCCCCTTGATTTTACGTAAAAGTTTGATGAAGATCTGAGCATAATTATGGAAGTTATCGTGTCTAGAAGAAAGTGATATACACCGATAGATAGATAGATAGATAGATAGATAGATAGATAAAATCCCTTTCGGCATGGCCTATAGGCGGAGGTAGATTTCGAAAAGTTTTCATCTCAAAAAAAAAAAAAAAAAAAAAAAAAAAAAGCCTATCTTTACTCAAGTGCCCATTTTGGCAATATATTTTGAATTATATTCTTACTTTATTTAAAAAATTGATCAATATGCTCATTATATAGTTCCTAAATAACAAAAAACTGTTAATTAAATTCGTTTGACAGCAAAATTGAATTTAAAAATGAGTCATAAAATAACCAATTTATTATTTTAATACATCCACAATTCTTTAATCAAGATCGCTTTGAGAAATTTTGTGCGAAGTGCCCACTTTGACAGATTTTTTTAAATATATATTTAGCCTTTATCAAAAATCTGACCAATACGGCACATTACACAGTTCCTAAATAACAAATAACTTTCAATTGAATGCGTTTGAGAGCAAAATTAAATTTAAAAATGAGTCATAAAATAAACAATTTGTTAGTTGAATACAACCTCATTTCTTTTATCATGATCGCTTTGGGAAATTTTTTTGCGAAGTGCTTACTTTGACAGCTTTTAAAATATATATATTCACCCTTTATCAAAAAATCGACGAATACGCACATTATATAGTTCCTAAGTAACAAAAAACTGTCAATTGAATGCGTGTCAGAGCAAAATTGGATTTAAAAATGAGTCATAAAATAACCAATTTGTTATTTGAATATCCACAATTCATTAATCATCTCGCTTTGGGAAATTTTGTGCGAAGTGCCCATTTTGGCAGCCTTTTTTTAAATATATTCTGCCTTTATCAAAAAACTGGCCACTCCGTCACATTATATAGTTCCTAAATAAGAGAACCTGTAAATTGGATGCGTTTGAGAACAAAAAAAGATTTAAAAATGACTCGGTAAAAACGCAATTTCTTAAATTTCCTCAAATTTTAATCACCATAACTTCGTGAAATTCTGTTCAAAATACCCTTTTTGGCAGCTTTTTAAAAAATGTATTCTGCCTTTATTAAAAAACTGGCCAATACGTCAAGTTATATAGTTCCTAAATAATAGGACCTGTAAATTGGATGGGTTTGAGAACAAAAATGAATTTAAAAATGACCCATAAAAAACGCAATTTGTTATACTTAATGAATTTTTTAATGATGAAAACTTCGGGAAATCTGTTCAAAATACCTTTTTTGGCAGCCTTTTTAGAAATATATTCTGCCTTTATCAAAAAATTGGCCAATACGTCGCATTATATAGTTGCTAAATAAGAGGATCTGTCATTTGGACGCGTTTAAAATCAAAAATGAATTTTAAAATGAGTCAGAATATAAGCAGTTTGGATTTGAGGTTTTTTCTCCAACTCCTATTTTTGTTTAATTTATTTTTGCTATAAGAATTGGTTCTATGAAAAACTTGTCAATATAAAAGTTGTAGATATTATTGTGAAGATGTAAAATAAATTTTATTAGATTTAATTGCTTAAGAATTGAGTAAGTTATGGGTTTTTTTCTTTTTCCTCCCCCCTTTTTCTTTTCGTTTTTAATTTTTTTCATCGGTAAAAATTGGTCCTATCAAAAACTTGTAAATACAAAAGTTTTAGATAATATTGAGTACATTTATATAAAATTTAGTTGGATTTGATATCTTTAGAATTGACGAAGTTATGAATTTTTTTCTCCCAAAAACCATGTTTTTTTCGCCTCTTGAGCCCATTTTTAACTTTATCAAAAATCTGTCAAGCATAAACTTTTTGCCCATTTTTTAGAAGTAATATAAACTTTAAACTGATTCGATATCTATTTTAATTAAAAAGTTATCGCGTTTTTTCTGTTTTCACAAAAACCCTCCTAACTTCCACCCCCTTGGTCCGATTTTGCCCATTAACGAACTTAACCGAGATTTTATGCCCCTTGATTTTATGTAAAAGTTTGATGAAGATCTGAGCATAATTATGGAAGTTATCGTGTCTAGAAGAAAGTGATATACACCGATAGATAGATAGATAGATAGATAGATAGATAGATAGATAGATATATAAACTTTTTTACTGATGGTAGTTTTGGGGTCTAGGAGTCATGATTCGTGTAGATCCGCAAAAATTTTTCAGAAATTCCAACATGGGAGACAATGCAATAGGTAGTATTTCATACGAAATCTACCTAATAGATAGATAGATAGATAGATAGATAGATATATAAACTTTTTTACTGATGGTAGTTTTGGGGTCTAGGAGTCATGATTCGTGTAGATCCGCAAAAATTTTTCAGAAATTCCAACATGGGAGACAATGCAATAGGTAGTATTTCATACGAAATCTACCTAAAAGGGGAAATGGGCGGATCTATTTCCTCCCTTAATTTGTTTGTCGAACGACATAAACCCTTGAAAATATAAGGCTGTAATATAAAATTAGTATGCGTAGCCTGTGATCTCAATGCCATCTGTTTAACTGGGCAATATTATTTTTATTTTTATTTATATTCTGTATTACTGCCATATGAAAAAAAAACCTGGAGGCTCGGACTTCAGGAACTGGTAGATTTCAAAATTAAGTAATAATTTCATTAACAAAAACTAAATGAAGATCAGAGATAAACTCAGTGTAACATATTTATCTAGCAGCTTTTGACGAGATTTGAATTTTCTTAATCGAGATTTGAATTTGTAATCGCTGCTTTAATAAGAATCATGCTATTGCAATAATGCTGTATATATAAACATTTTAAGTGGATGTTGTTTGATGTTACATCATGTAATGAAAGTTTTGAAGGAATTTTTGAAATGTCACACCATGGTAATGATTGCATTAGATCACCAAGTTTGCCATTTCTGATAATATCTACTTAAAAATACGAAAAAAGTACAAATCTATACATATAATAAAACAGTAGGACCCGGTGTGTCTGTACATTGAAGATAATTGACAAAAATGGAGTCAGGGCGATAAAAGAAAACCAATGAAACACAAAAAAATTTTTTTTGAATTTTTTGTCTGTCTGTCTGTCTGTCTGTTTGTTCGAGGTTATCTTCGTAACTACTGAATGGATTTTTATGCGGTTTCAACTAATGAAGAATGCACACTCCCGGGCAGTGTATAGGCTTTGTTTCATCAAAATCGGACAACAGACAAAAAAGTAACAAAAAGAAACAAAAGAAACTATTAGGTGCGCTGCTCACGTTTTTTAGTACATAACGTTTTTTAGTACATATAAAATCCAATAGATGTCACTGTGCGATTTTAAAACGCGCTATCGTTATGTTTTCGCCAGTCTACTTAAGTATGAGAAAGTTTCAAGCTGGCTGTCGTTCCATGTGGTTTAGTCGGTAGAACGTCAGTGCGCCATACTGATGGCCCGGGTTCGATTCCCAGCATGGAATTTTTTTTCACTATGTTGGCATTAACGCCTATAAGCAATTAAAAGAATTTGAAATATTGTATTCAAGGCGAATTTTCTCTCTGGGAAAATTTCCTTGCATTAATATGTCAGTGTAATTTTTTTTTTCGATTTAATTTTTTTTTCGAAACTTTGTTTTTCTTAAAAAATTACAGTAAATATTTGATATTTCCCAACGTTTTTTGAATGATCGACTTGCTTTTTTTTTTAATGTATGTCTGAACCTTATCTAACTACTTCTTCAAGATTTCTTTAGATAAACCGACCAGCGTAGCGGGCGAAGGCCGCTAGTATTGTAATAAGATAAGCACAATGAAATACCAGGTTATTTAATTTCTAAATCAGGTATAGTTTAATACCACGTATACAAAGTTTAAAGTTTTAATTTGCTTAAGTAAGCATTTGTCTAATCATTAAACATTAATTATAATAAATAATTTGAACAATGTTACTTTCATGGTTAATCAGTGAAATCTATAAAAATTAAATAATTGCAGTCAATAAACTGTGAATAGAATTGAAACAAATTTTAATAGTTTGATAATTACTTATAGTTAAAACCCAATCGTTTTTTTCTAAGCATTTGTCACATTGAATTTTACATCATTTTTCTCTAAATATCGCTTGAATTTTAAATTAAGAGTTATATATTATTTCTTATTTAATGCGCTAAACTGTTTCACAGCAGCTTAATTTAAATATAAGTAAATATTTTTTGTCTATTTACGTGCTTTATAAGGCTAAAAAACTCTCGAAATACAACTTAAATGAAAATCTATACAGGAAATGTCTGTTTTTAATGAAATTAAAATTTAACTGACAGGTAAGATTTTTCAGAGTTGTAAGCTAGAGAAATGTATTCTCCTCGCAGAGTAAAGAGAAAGAATAGAGATAAAGTATTGGTTGCGAGTGAAGCCAAAAATACAATCTTAAAATTCGTTATATTCACAACCAAGCACAAACACGTGCTTTGACGCGCCTTTCTATTAAGAGTTTTAGAGTTTTAGAGCTTAGTTTCTTTGTTCTTGCTTTTACTGTTGAAAATTTTTTTTTTATCATTCGCATGTTTACCATAGGCATGATAAAAATTTAGATTAAAAATTTCTGATATATATCACTTCATAAGAAAGAATAATTCGATTGTTTTATCATGTGTTTTTTTGTATCAGTATCATATGTCATTTAATATTTTGTTCGGAAAGAACAAAGTCCTTTTATTGGACGTTCGTTATTGTCCTAAAATTGTTATAACCGCTATTGTTATTTGCTGAAAGAATCACAAACAAACACTAAAACATAAACAGATCACTTGCATTTAGATAAATGCACAGATGATATAAAATAATTTTGTCCTTATTCTTCGTGTTTCTTTTGTTTGGGCCTAATGCGAGCATTTAAAATTGAATGATAACCGCATCATATTGCAAATCATTTTTACAGCATTGCGCCACTATTTATTTCATATATTTTGTTTATGGCCTTATATTATTATAGTTTGAACTGTTTAAATGTAGTAAGAATTATATTTTCAACGGAAAAAGAAATCAATCTATGTGAGACTAGTATCTTTATTTTTATGTGATGTTTTTTTAGCAGTATATCCATTCCCTATCATATTTGCCAAGTATCACTACATTTCTATGAAAAAATATTATCGTAAGCGAGATCTAGGTAGGCAGTTAAAAAATGTAACACAAATTTCGAATATTTTCTTTGCTCACAAAGATCTCTTTGACTGGGGAACTTGCATTATATGAAAACCATAAGGATTATTAATCTAGGAAAATATAATATATCTACGTACAAAAATTTATAATACCGGTGCCTATCAGTTGCTTAATATTCTGAATAGCGCTCTTTATATATTTTCGTTTGAAGTACTCATATTTGCATTTTTATATGTTTCTCGATAAAGAAACATTTTTAAAGGCATATAATAACATAACTCCGTACAATAACAAAGTAACGTAACATGTAAAAGTTCGTCGCTGAAAAGTTTTTTTTTTTTTTTTTACAGTTAATTTTTAAAGTTTTGCTTTCCAAAAAAAGCGCCGACATATTTTTCTAACTATAACTTATAACAGCCATCTCAAATTTAACTGTTTTGCGAAAAAGTGAAAAGTCATTTTCACTCAAACGTATTTTTACAACTGATGATCAATTGGATGAAAAACAACATTAGATTTTTTGTGCATATAAATCTCCAAGTAAATACTTAGAATTTAGCCACCAGTCAGTCTAAAGAAATATAATATACCATAAGGACAATTTTATAGTATACAATACGAATATCCATTATAAAAATACCATAATAGCATAAAGTATTTTCTGTATACCTTTTTCCAGACAAAAGAAGACTGATATTAAAATTTTATGTAAATTGTTTAAAATGCCATTCAAGTTATTTTCAAAAACTTTGAATTTTTTCTTTCTTAAACAAGAAGTATTTCATTCTCAACTGTTAATCACGTAGAAAAAAGAAAAAATAACAAGCAAAAGCCATGCTTTGTTTGGATTCGCGAAGCATTATTTCATTAGTTATTTATTGGAAAGTAACCTTTTTTTTATTATTTGGTACTACTTGATTATCCTGTCGACCAAATAGGTACCGCCAAACTAAAAGATTAAATGCTAATGATGATGGTAAAAAATATCACATTCACATAACATTAAACTCGTATCACATATTCGTTATGCCATCAAGTTATTTTTATTATGAAGTTTTATTTGTATTCTTACTAATGTTTCGTTAATTTATTTGTTCTTTCATTATTTAAAATAAAAATTATGCCAATTTGTTTAATTTGGTCAATTGTTTGGCGATTTGTATAATTTGGCGAAATTGATTGGCGGGATAATCAAGTAGTATCTTAATTCGACTTTTATTCGGATTTTTATTAATGTTTTACTAATTTATTTGATTTTTCATCATTTAAAAAAAAGCATCAATTTGTGAAATTGTGCTAATAGTTTGGCTATTTGTATTATTTGAGGAAATTGGTCGATAGGATAACCAAATAGTACCCGAATTAAAAATCATTTGATGTATTAACAATCACGTGTATTATGTTTAATGTCATGGAATGTGACATTTATGATAGTCCATTATTGGCATTTAATCCTGAAATTTGGCATTATATTTTTGGTCGATGGGATAATCAAGTAGTACCCAAAAATGTATTGTGTTATAGTATCTATGGAATGAGGTAATAAAGTACGAATATATTCCATGACATTAAATGCGGTTTACGTGTTTAAAACGTCATTAAGTGTTTTTTATTTAGACTTTTTATTTCTATTTTTATTAATATTCTACTAATTATTTGTTTTTTTTTTGTTGTTTAAAATAAAAATTATGTCAACATGTATAATTTGGCTATTAGTTTGGCGATTTGTATAATTTAGCTAAATTGGTCGACGGGATAACCCAGAAGTACCAAATTTTTTTGTGCATTTTCGAAACGAGTACACGCATTCTCTATCAGAAGAGATTCGTCATGTCGTCCTTTTTGGCACAGATGTCGTATACTAACCACATTGACGCTATTTTTTATTTCAGACGCCAATGTCATATATGCACCGGAGTACTTAATTAGCGACAAAGTGTAGTTATTTTGCTTGAAATGTTAACCCGGATGTTGTTTATTTATTAATAAATTGTTTATTTACTTTTATTTTCTTTTTTAAATTATATAAATAGTTTTGTTCCACAGGTATTAATTAAACTTTTTAAAGTTTATTGTTATTCCCTTTTTTAAAAATATATATGGTAACTGGTATTTGAAAACCAGGTTTTTGCCAAATTGAAGTCGGAAAAATTGCGCCGATATGATGTGTATATGACATCAATGTCGTCGTTTTTTACGCTGGTATCTAACCTCTTGCCTTAAAGCTATATCGTATTCGCATTCTTTTCATCCAGAAAGTATATGTTTCCTTGGCATTTTTTATAATTGAACTAATACATTCTATAAATTGTTTTTAAACGGCAAATTATTTAAAAATAGTACTACATATACCAAAATAATAATATATATGTTTCATTTGGTTTACTTTTCAATATTCGAATTCAAATAACTCTTAATATAATGAATTTAATAATTAATTTTATTTGTTTACCATTTTTTTGTTGTCACTTTACGAAAAATGAATAAATAAATAAAACACAATATAATTCTTTTAATATGCTTAAGTGACATCAGCGTAAATGATTTTGTTGGAATAAAGAAAATACATTTTATTTATTTAATTAATCATGATTCTATCTACAATTGTTAACTCCATGAATTACTTATTCTTCTGAAAATATGCATGCTTTATTTCTTATTTCTAAAAATGCGTCCGTAATGGAAAAACATGTAAAATAAATTAATTAAAATAATAATTTTTTTAAAAGTTATTCTGTAAAAAAAATTATATTGTGCAAATCTACAGATCATAATTTATATTTGTATTTAATTTCAAATCAAAATATTGAATAGTTTTTTTGCAAAGCGTACGACAAAATGTAATTTGAGTGGGCTAGTAGAGGATTCGCTTCGCTCATCCTAATAATATTTATTTACACTTCGCGGCGCATCTCAATCTCATCTTAGCATTCATTCATTTAACTAAACTTTCAACATAATCTTGAAACAGTTAAGTACAAAAAATAAACTGAAGTAAGTAAAAAGGCACAATATCTGCAATTCAAACAGATTGCCTAAGAAAATATAATTAACAGTTAGATAAAAACGTAAAACGGATTTCTTTCCTTAATTAAGTAATGTGCATTACCCGTATAATTAAGGTACGTTATTTTAACAAACATGCTAGAACTAACATTGAGAAGGGAAAGGTTTTGTATAAAATCATAACTTTTCTCTGTACTTGTTAAGGTTTGTTTTAAACAGAAAATATTTCGCCACGTTATCTCATATTCCTCATTTATTATCAGATTATAAAAATTAAGCGCTTTTTGCGTTCACGTTAATTAAGATCATAAAGATAACTGTCTCTTGAGATACATTTGTTTTTATTCGTTTAGAGAAAGATTTTAGGATGAATTTTTATCTTCGTGGAATGATTACACGAAATCTTATGGAATGATTACACGAATCTTATGAATATTTTAACGAAGAGGTTAAAGTACAAGTTCAATATGCAACTTGAGAAATTCATTGCATTTATGAAAACTTATTTTTTAATTTAACCAAAATAGAAGTGTTGGTTATTGAAGCTGTTAAATTAAAGCTTTTTCATTAATTGTTTAATTAAAAACTTGACAAAGTTAATCTGTTAAATTCTATTTTACTGAAACAATAAATGCAGACTTTTTAATAGGTAAGTCACATTAAATTTCATTTGGCAGATTTTTATTAATTATGACGCAGATACTAAGGACAAAATGTCGGATTTCATATTATAAGGTAAAGTGGACCCATTTAAAATTAAATAAAAAATAAAAGGTGAGAGCTATTAAAGCAATTCTTGTATGAAAGCAGGATGTGAAGTTGTCAATTTTCTTTTATAATATACAGTAGAACCTCATTAACATGAACCTCAAGGGGAATCAAAATTTTGTTCATGTTAATAGTAATTCATGTTATCAGTATCAAAGCTTTGTATTCATTTTTACAGGGTATTGTTAAAACAATTCATGTTAAAAGTAATTCATGTTAAGCATGTTCATGTTAACGAGGTTTAGATGTACTTAATTCTTATAGATATAAATATAACTTATGTGTGGCGCTTCATGTCAAAAATGCAATTATTGTTGAAACACCATGGCAGCTGCAATGCACAATTGGAATTCAGGAATTTTACACCTTAACACAATAGTGGATAACTGCTGGGAATGTATTAAAACATTCTTTTCATTAGTTTAAGACGCCAATCGAGTCACTCAAAATACCCGGATGATTATGTTAGCAGAGCTGCCAACTTCTACGCCTTTAAAAATCATATAAGCATGTTTCGAACCACAAATATTTATTAGTAAAATGAATGCTGAATGTATTCAGTGTCATGTATTACAATATATATTGTAAATTATTCAATACAATTTCTGATTCTAATATGTTTATTTGACCTCAGATAGGCGTAGAAGTTGGCAGCCAAGTGTTAAGTTTATGGGGGTGTTATTTTAAAATATCCTGTTCAAATTTTATTATTTTTTCATGATTTTTATTGCATAGGATAGCTGAGGACAATCTACAACCGGACTAGTTTTTATTTTTTCCATTTTGGTTCTATGCTTTTTATATTATGATAGTTACAATTTCAGAACCTGTTCAAACCGATTCCGAAAGTAAAAGTAATTTTAAAAAATCGTAAACCAAAATCGAAAAAGTACAAACTAGATCGGCTGTAGGTCATCCTCAGTTGTTCAATGGAAAAAAGAAATCATGTAAAAATATTAAAATTTGAGCAAGATATTTGAAAATAACGCCCCCATAAACTTAACTTTATCATCCCGGTCTTTATTTGAGGGACTAGGGTAGGCTCTTAAGCGTTATGAAATGGTTGCTCAACGAAGAGCCATCTCTCAGTGATATTTGAACTGAAACAAGAAAAAAGTAATAAAATATAACTTCAAACATTATTCTCCTGAAAGCATTACTTCAAAACATGCCATTATTTTCTTCTTATTGAGTATTTGAAATAGATATTAAAATTTAAGTCAGGCTCTATATTTTGTGTTGCAAATTATTATTTATTACATAGTTTTATTTATAAATCATTTCTGTATGTAAACTTTCAAAATGTAAACTCAAATTTCAGATTTGCCTCATATAAATGCATGTGGTACATTGTTAAAAATAAATCTGTGAATTCGCTATAAAAGTATACGGGCAGCATATTCACCAGACTTTTTTCGTTTCATTAGGAGATTTTAAGTTTTCGCAAACAAAAGAAGATAAAATTACATTTGAAGAAGCGGTAACTTTTCCATTATAAATTTGGTAAAACAATGAGCTGCTGGTGCCATCTATGGAACAGTTTAAAAGCACATAACTTTATTAAACGAGAAAAAAATTCATATCATCGGAGTAATTCGAACTAATGACTTTTGGTATGGAGGTCCGTTGCTCTAGCTATCACGCCATAGGGTCTTCGAATGCACGTGATTCTAAAGTCATATAGGGGATCCTACAGTGTTTTTATATTGTTAGTAGGTAGATTATAATTCTATCGATGCTGTTATAATTCTTGCAAGTTTTAATTAATAAGGCTAATTTTTATCAGGATTTTCTTATGGTTAATGAATAATTATAATATGAATAATTATAATATGAATAATTTGATTAAATAATTTATTAGAGAAATTTTCTTTGCTCAATGAATGATTAGTTTGCGGTTTGTTTAATTTGTTGATCAAATTGTTGTTGTTATCATTACAGTTGCTATTCTCTAACACGATACAAACCTTATGAAATAGCCAATATTCTTTTATTGAGTTTTTTCATTTCTGTTCGACAACATACCAGTTTTGTCTACATTATAAATAAATTTTGATAGGTAACGGAGTATTTTTATTATTTTCTTCCATCTTCGTCCATTTCGTTTTTTTTTCAGTAAATATGATGAAAATTTTACACTTTTAACAGAAAATTTCCTTTTTCATAAAAAGGGACTTTTGATGTGAAATTTATAAAAAATATATGTGTAAATACGTGAATATTCATACTTCTACTAAGCGTAAGACCAACTCAGTGAAAAATGTCCAAGCCGGCAATCGAACCCGGAACCCTTGGAATAGCGCTCCAAGTGCTCTACCATTTAAGCTACGAGGACGATGAGTTGGTCTTACGCTTAGTAGAAGTATGAATATTCACGTATCTAGAAATATCAGGCGTAATTTCACTGCGGAAAATTAATCAAGAAATTGACTAATATCTTAAATATATATGTGTAAATTTCAGATTTTTTTAAGCAGTGTATTATTATGACGATTCTGTATCTTTCATTATTTCTCATAATATTTATGTTAAAGGTAAAGTGGTAAAAATAATTTTCTGCGTGAAATATGGAGTAAACTATATTATGGAATAACTGATCCAATTGTTTTTCTGACTATTAGAAGTAATCGTAAAAATTCAAGGGAAAATCCAAGCCATCGAAATACTCAAGGCCAGAGGACACGAGAGTTAAGTCAACACTAATTGCCTGACTTCTCCCTAGTGTTTTTGAACAGTAAATTTATTTTATTTTATTTGTGGAATATCTATCATCTTATAAAACAATGATAACTATTTAAACTTACTGCTGAGAATTCAAAATCCTAAATAAAAATTCAGCCAAATGTGAAAACACTTACCAGTAAGTTATATTGATTTATAAATAAGTTATTATTACTTTATAAGTTGATTGTCTTTACAGAAATAAAATAAAGGAAATTTGCTATTCAAAATTTTCTGGTGAGAATTCAACACTAATGAGAAGCCGATCAATTAGTGATGACGTCACACCTCGTGGTCTTGAGTATTACGATCACAGAGTAGGAAATGCATTGACTTGGACGCTATGCACATTCACATTAGTTTTACGCTAATATTTTATATTTATTTTTGTAAGTTCTACTTGAAACCGCTATATTTTAAAAATAAATTGTGTAGTATTCACATGTTGTTAAAATACAAGTCTGTGTCGTGAAAGAAGTTGTGCGTACCGAATAAAATTCGTGAGAGCGATGGTGGTTTGGAAATCACGTGGGAAGTGACAAAAAACCAATAAGACTTAAACCATTCTTTCATTTATTATATGAAACTTAATTTTATCCAAGTTTCTATAGCTACTTTAATTCATATGTCTAATAAAATAGTGCAAAAACAGCACACATATTAGAAATTCCTAAGTTTTTCCCCAAGCAGCGAATAATCCACCGAATGTCCTAATGTGACTGTGTTTCTCCTGGACTATCCCAGTGCCAGAGGTCGGCGAGAAAGCCATTTTGTCCGCCCGGCAATGATGCATAGAGTATCGCTCCCCGATTATTATTGAATCAGTTTTGAGCTTTTGGCAATTAGTTTTTGCTTATTTCATCTCTTGGTAATATTTGGTCGAGATCACTGCAATATCACATGATATTTTGACGATTAGTTTTTAATATTACATGGGAAAATTTGCAAGACGGAAAAATAGTATTTAAAATTAGAAGCTCATTTTAATTTTTAAAAAAAATTGTAATCGGGATTATTTTTACAAGTAAAATGAAAAAATACATAGATGTCAGCGATATAACTAAATAAAAGGTAAATAATAATGTTTGTTTAAATATTGCTATTAAATATGACTGATATTATGATTATAATTAATTACAATTAAATTCTAAAATGCAATTGATTTCCTGTTGTAAGAAGCGAATCTAATTATTTTTTAAAGTAAAAGATACATTTTGATCTATTAGTTATTCATACTATTGATGCATAAATAAATTTGAATGTTGAGAAGAAAAAATAATTGTAATCTAAATTCTAATTCCAAGTATTTGCAATTTGTTATTGTAATATCATTTAACAGCAAAGTTTAGGTTTTAAACAATACTAAACTTCTTATATTTTAATACATTACACCTGAGATTGGCAGATGTTTTCACATTGTATAACGGAAAATGTTTTCATTTCAATACTATTCAATTAAATCGAACTTTCAAACAAATGCAGATTGCTGGGTACACAATTTGAAATTTCAATAGAAAGGGCTGGATGTAGTCAACGGCTGGATTATGATGTCAACAGTTTTATATGAGGAAGATGAGATTTTGTATTCTGTGATGTTTCATAAATATTTATTGTTGCAGATATGTCAACTAATGGTCATGTAGATTTAAGTTATGGTCAATATAAGGTAAATGGTCATGTAGATTAAGACACTGTGTTATCCTGAATTTCATGGAAAAGCTTTATCATTGTCGAAGGAGCAAACAGATGGCAGAAAAAACATCGTTGTTGAAAGGGAAAATCACTGTTATTTCAAACCTTCAGGTGTTAGAGTTTGCAACTACTGCTCTAGAAAATGTAGCTTTGATTTTTTTTTTAGTTAATAAATTGTCACAAATTGCCGGGGATTGGAAATTATCTCAGCCCCTTTTTTGTTGTATCAGATATCATAAAAATATCATAAAAGTGCTTACAGTACTTATCTGCATTAAATTGCAATTTGAAACTATGCTGGATTATTAATTATCTTAAAAAAATCACTACATGAGTGTAGAACGAAACAGGATATACCCAGTTTTGACCCACTCTTATGTACCCAATTTAATTCCAACCTGACACACATTTTAAACATGGTGTCAGCAATCTCAATCCTACAGTAAAAGACCGAAAATCTTTTAAAATACTAACAGGTAAGCAAAGAATTAGATGTAGTGTACTATCCATTATTTAATAGGCTGGCAACCAGTTAATACATGCGTAAAATCTAGGTACAAAAAAAAACTAATTTTAAGAGAGATTCTAACACAAGCCTTCTTATAAAAGACAAGTTGGAAATTGCACGAGAAGCATAGCAAATGAGGTGAGTTCGTACTATAAGAAAGTTTTAAAAACATTCATTTCTTACTGTTATAGTATACAGTACTTCGGATTCAATATAGTGGTCAAAATCTTCTGTGTTTTCAGTTAAATGCTATCTGATTTATATTACATAGGAAATAGCTTGTATTAAACTTCAGCAACGTCTATCAATTTCATAAAATATGAAATAGTTTAATGTAATTAAAATACGCACCAAACAATGTTTCCCCGTATACCATTATGTAGTGGAATACTTTTGGGTGGCCTTGTAAATTAATAATATTTATCCTTTGAATAACAGAGTGTAAAGAATATATATTTTAGTATATAATTCATAGATTCATGTCAATTCTATTATATTCGAGAGAGAATAACAATAAAATATGCTTCAAACTATTTTTTTCCTATTGACCGTAATATATTGGATTACATCTAATTTTCATAAAATTTGAAATGACTCGACAGATTTGTGCAACAATTATATATTTTAAATCTCAAATGCTTTTATTGCTTAACTTTTGCTCTGTTATATGCGGAGAGATAGACGGACGGACGGACAGACTTGACGATGACTATAGGTGCTACGTATTTATACAATTTCGAACGCTCCTAAAAATATTCAGATCTTGGTGTAATAGTACACACTACTTCGGCTAGAGTATAGTAGCCGAAATCTTTTATGTGTCCCTGTAAATACTATCAGCTATCAATTATACAGGAAATAGCTTGTAGTAATCCTTAGCAACGTACATCAATTTCATAAAATATTATAAAGATTAATGCAATTAAAACACGAACCAAACAATGTACTTCCTATGCCATTACGTAATGTGATACTTTTGTGTTGCCCTGTAAATCAGTAAAAAATATTCTATGCACCACAGATTGTACAGAATGTATATTATAGTATATACTTCATAGATGTATATAAATTTTATCATGTTCTAAAGAGTGTAACACCATTAAAATGCACTTAAAACTTCCTTCCCCATTGACCGTAATGCATGGAAATACTTTTGATTTTCCCTGCATTTATTCTATGCATCTGATTTTCATAAAATTTGAAATGAATCGAAAAAATTATGCAATAATTATATATTTTAAATTTCAAACGATGCGGTTGGGTATTTTTTGCGTTGTTATATGCGTAAAGATGGACAGACGGACGAACTGAACGACAACTACAAATGCTACACATTTGCGGTAATTACAAATGCATCTAATAACCGAACTCAGTAACGTTTAGTTTATCTTCAATTGCCATAATGAATTTCGACAAGCAATTTCTGGTGTTAGATGAAAGATAAAAGTTTAAAACAAGGCGAAAACTCCGCTACATGGTTTTGTGCAATTCCCCCTCTTATTGTGTTGTCAGACGTTCTTCAACTGATAATTTCAAAACCTCGTGCTATTTAAACATAAAGTTCGACTATCAATTTTATTCAAATGCATGTAAGCTCGACATTCATCTATTACTAATTTATAATTATTAATGAAAATGTCTCATGGTATTATACTTTCTATAAAACCAAATCTCCAAATTACTAATTATTGTAATTTTTTAAAAATTATTCAAATGAATATATTTCCTAGTGCTTTCAAAATATTAAAAAACTAATTCTTCCATTATTTTAATACTATAATAAATATCTGGCTAAAATAATACATACTCTAACTTACAGAAAATTTCATTCCTGATTTTATATTATTATAAAATAAAATTACACAAAGTCTTTTCTTTTGATCGAGCCTTACAATCTATTGAAAAGATATTTCGGATTTCTTTTGAAATTTTCAAGAACAAAATTTCATTAGATATAAAAAGCTCATTATAGTTACCTTTTGATTTTTTTTATTAAAAGTAAAAATCAAGAAAGATCTTTTAATTATTCCTCTTTTAGGAAGTGAAATATTTTTTCTTACTTACAAACTTCTGTATTAATTAAAGCATGAATTTCATTTAATTAACTTTTTGATAAATAAATTTTGAATAATTACTTTAAATTCTGTTTCATAAAATGTACAGCATTGGAGGTATTAATGCTTCAAATTTTGTCGCCACTAATGCCTCATTTTAATGCTTCGATACTTACGCATATTATGATAAAAGAATCGATCTACTTAATTTTTAAGTGGATTGATCACAGTACATATCTGCAATAAAATTAACTATAATTAAAAGATAGTTATGTAATAAAAGAAAATACTAGAATTGGAATAATACATGGCACACCACCCATTTGTTCAGGCTTAAATTGTATGATAAATTTAATTAATTAATAAATTAATTTTATTTACTGGCAGACCAGCCTAGCGTTGTCCAGAGGCCGTTATAATAACCTTAAACAAAACTAAAATTTGTATGATTTTATATTTTTTGAAGGTCTTTTAACTGAGCCGCATTGCCTTCCGGAAGCCCCGTTCAGAATTTCGAAAGTCCAATTGCGCTCTGCAGAAAGCAGCGTGTTCACAACTAGCATATTTTCCGAACGAACCTGGGATTTTGGTTCCCGTTGAAAGAGCTAAACCTACTAGTAATCAAGCGCACAGAGGCCGAAAAAAGAATGCAACATTAATGTTAAAAAATATTGGTAAAATAAAATTTCATAATATGAAAAGTAGCCGAATTCTAAATTATGCTGAATGAAACAAAGCCTGTTGAAAGTGGGCCCTTAGACCACGAAAAGAGAAATGTGCCTAGAAGTAGAAAGTTTCCCTCCCCAATTTGTAAATTTCACAAATATCTTTTAAAATTAAAACAATTTTTTACAAAATATCAATAGCGAGTATTACTCGCACTCAGAGGGTTCCGTGCGATAAATATTATAATTTCTACTATTAAAATAAATTGATGCTAAAAGGTTAATACGACTTTCATGTTGTAGCTGGAAGATCCCAGAATTTTTTAGAAAAATGCTAGTGAATCAGACCATTTTTAGGGCACTATAATACGAGGCCAAATGGGGCCGATTGATAGTTAAAAGCAGGGCGCATGAAACATGACATGAAATCATGTTAAAAGCATGTTGAAAGTATGTTTCTAACATGAAAGCATGTTAAAATGTGTTATTACTTAGCGCATTAGTTCTTTAATCAGTCAAAATTAAGCATGAAGCATGAACTATTCGTTAGAATAAATTTTTAAAGAAATGCACAAAAACTGAGTAAACGTTTACACGTGTCTTAAATCCCCAATGAAAATGTAAGGTTCTTACTCTAGGAAGAAGGGTCCAAAATTTCAATTTTCAAATTATGTACCAAAAACCGGAGAAAATTAGGGGGTGAAAAATGCTTACGCACTAAACGTTCGAGGGATCTTGGACATTACGGCACCTTAGAGGGCCTCAGGATCTAATCTGGGAGTTAGAAGCGTGAAAAAGAAAATAAAGGGGAAAAAGACACCAAAAATGAAGATTGGATTAAAAGGAAGCAATTTATTAACAATTCATTTGCGCAAAAACGTCAAGAGGCCAGAGTCTTAAATGAGGAGTGTAAAGGAAAAGTATATGGATATAAGTAAATGAAGTGGATAAAAACGGGGCAAGGGTTAAACAATTGTAAGTGCATTAAAACTTGAATACGGCCATCAAAAAGTTAAAATTCTGAGACTCAGATGCATCAGTAACTGTCTTGAACTATACTCCCTTAAATTTTCAGATATCTATGCGCGGTATACTTCGCTAGCCACTGCACACAAACAAACACACAGAGAGAGAGAGATAATCTCTGTTCTATTATGCTATTATTTTAACAAAATCAAAATGATCGGCAAATTTATCATACGAGTTGAATATTTCCAACTGAGCGGAAAATTACCCAGGCCGGGAATCGAATCTAGATACTCGGCTTACAAGGCCAATGCTTTACCTGTTAAGCTAACTGGGCGATTACCGCCCGGGATTTTTAGCTCAGATAACCTTATTGGTCATAACATCTGGTCTGTCATTTAGACAGCTCGGCAGAATAAACCGCAGGTAATGGAACTCCATATAACAACGGATATGTAGATATACTATTATTTTAACACAATCAAACTGATTGGCAAATGTATCGTACGAATTGAATATATCCAACGGATCGAAAAATTTCCCAGGCCGGGAATCGAATCCAGATACTTGGCTTACAAGGCCAATGCTTTACTTATTAAGCTCCTAGTTAGCTTTACCTGTCAAGCTAACTAGGCTATTGCCCAATTAGCTTCACAGGTAAAGTATTGGCCATGTAACCCAAGTATCTGGGTTCGATTCCCGGTATGGACAATTTTTCCCTCAGTTGGAAATATTTAATTTGTTTGTTCTATTAATATGGATTTTTTGTTATAAGGTGAGTATTTGAAAAGTTATTAAATCTTTATTTCTTTCAATGTGTAAATTGACTCCTGAAGTCCGGAAATAAATGTCTGTCTTTTTTATTATTATTGGTTTTTATGTAATAATAATGTAACTGATTTCTTGCTAGTAAGTTTCTTGATTGACTATTACACCGTTAAAAATTTTGTCCTAGCTTGAACCAAATTTTAGTGCTCAGAAGCTGCCATCAATAGATGGGGAAATCTCGTACCAGCATTTGGAGCTTCCTATTTAAATCTCGTTCCAATTATTGGAACTGTGCTTCAACAGGAGCTCCAAATATTGGTTCAAGATTTATTCATCTTGCAGTGGCAGCTATTGAACACCAAAATTTGGTTCAAACTAGGACAAGATTTTTAACAGTGTAGTTCAAGGAAATTTTATAAACATAACTAGAATCCTGACATTAAACCCTACGTGCGCCGATAACTGAACTTTTTGCAATACATACCTCATTGTAAATTTGGTCTCGTTGCATCAACTGAGAGAAATACACATTAAATACCACAAAAACGAATTTAAAATTATTGGATTTAACTTATTTTCATCATTTGTAAGAGTGAAATTTGGTCCGGAAATGTTGAAGCACAGTTCCAAAAAAATTTATCGCATCAAAATGGAAATAGTTGAATTAAAAAAAAATCAAAATGGCTCAAGTTTTATTTCTAAAACCTTAAAATGCATACAGCCTAAACTTTTAAATAAGTATTTTTGTATTTTCCAAATATTTATTTGTGGCATCGTCGAATGTTTCACGCATTGGGAGAAACGCACTTTAGTATGCCACAAAAACGAACTTAAAATTATTGGATTTAACTTATTTTCATCATTTGTAAAAATGAAAAATTTGTCCGTATCACAAAAATGTTTTTATTGAATGAAAATGAAAGTAATTGAATAAGAATAAAAAAAGTAAATGAAAATGGCTGAAATTTTGTTTTTTACAACATAAAATGTATACACCCTTAAATTTTGAATTGAGTATTTTTATATTTTAGAAACATTTATCTATCGCATCATCGCGCATTTCACCCATTGGCAGAAACACACTTTAATATGCCACTAAAACGATTTTAAATTTGTTGGATTTATCTTATTTTTACCATTTATAAAAGTGAAAAATTGGTAGATATAACTAAAATAATTTTATTGAATAAAAATAAAAATAGTTGAATACGAATAAATAAACAAAATCAAAATGGCGCAAATTTTATTTCTCTTAAATTATATTTCTCTAAAACTTAAAATGTATGCAGTCTTAACTTTTAAGTTAAGTATTTTTATTTTTTCGAAGCATTTATCTGTTACAGTATCACTTTTCTAAAATTTCATAGTTATAAAATATAATACTTTTCGGTTGCGACACATGAAAATTCTTTTTTTGAAATGTTAAACTGGTGTTTCAGAAAATCAATGTTAATATATTATGTTAAATAAATACCGGGTAAACACCAAAATATTTAAAGCTCAGTATACATATCAATTAAGGGCAAAACTAATTTATGTGTGAAAGTGCGAGAAACTCCGACATATATTTGTCATATAATAACTAAGGTGGTCTGGTGTAATAACGCCAGGCGGGGTAATAACGCCAAGTGCTAATATTTTGCATAATTATGAAATAATCTGGTAAATGACACCCATGTGCTCTGCGCAGAAGGGTTTTGAGTCGTATAAATCGCAAAAAACAGCTTCAAGTTAATTTGTTTCATTTTTAGGTCTTATTGTTTTTACAAGCAACTAAAATTAACGCTTGATCTAAAGTTTGCGAGATACATTTTCTGATGTGTAGACTATTTTTTTTTATCCGGAAATACTTTGTTAATTACATAAATTTGTAGTACATTTCGTGGACTTTCAAAATGTTGTTGAAGATTTTGGATATCTTCTCGAGATAATTTGTAATTTAAAATGTACAGCGCAATAACTATAACGGGGTAATAACACCAATCCTTGGCATTAATACCCCGGTTGATTCCCTACAGTGTCCGAGTTACATTCTAAACATTGATTCAAATAAACACAGTTAAAATTGTACAAGGTTTCTAATAATTCTATTTAAGCGGTTCTTTTTAAGCAAAAGGAAGCTCATGGTCTGATATTCTCTTGCCTCATCCCCCCCCCCACACCACACCTTTATTTTTCTTACACTTTCACAAAAAATTGAACATTTCCAATAGCTTAGAATGCAATTTGTCAATTTCTAAGTTTGTAGAGTTTGTATTTTTAGAATTGGGTAATCTACATGCAATTATTCCATCTTATTTCATAGTTTTGTTTGCATGGCGTCATTACCCATATAGGTAGCGTTGCAAAGGTTAGAAAAAACCCGGTTTAATCCCGGGAATAAACCGGGGAAAAACCCGGGATTTTTTGGAATAATTCGGTGTTTTGGGAATAAACCTGGTCTATTGGAAATAAACCCGGGAATAAACCGACTTTTTGCAACTCTACATATAGGTGGGTAATAACGCCAAATAGCATTGGTCAAGAAATCACGCCATTACATTTTATGAATATATATCTGTTAAATTATTTTTTTTACATAGATAGTCAATGAGTTGCTGTATCAAATCATATATTTGTTTGAAAAATACAATCTAAAACTGAGCCGTGAAAATTGGTAGTACCTTAACGTGGCGTTATTACCCCAGGGTACCTTACTTAAACATGATTTCTGTTTAGAATCTTTAAAAAAAATGTGCACAAATATGCATTTTCGGTGATACAGAACAGAAAAAAATCAGGCATAATCTGCTAAATGTGCAAATGGGTCAAGACCATTTTCAGATATTTTCATGGTGTATATCGATGTTTTATGCAAAAATTTATTGTTTTTTTCTATAAGCAATACATTCTGTATAGCTAATTTGCATTTATTTCCATAGTCATAGTTTAAATTCCAAATATTTATCGGTTATTGCCCGAGAAAAAAAATAGTCCTGCTATTTTCAGTCCTTGAAAGTATGAAAATGCAACGAATTTCGAAATAAAAATAATAATTTAAATATAGATAATTGTAAAATATTTAATTTTACGGAAACTAATTCTAAGTATTGCATGAAAACATTTTTTAGGCTTACTGAAGGTTGTAGAGATAATTAATATAGTCATAATTGTATAATGCTATAGACAAAAATTAAGTTAAAGTTAGTTTTAATGTATAGACAGACCATAAGCAAATTTTATACACTTCATTTAAAACTACATCTTTTTTCCAATCGTCCAGTACCAGTAACTTCCCAACAAACACACAACTCGCGGGCCATTAATGGGTTCGTTAGCTCTGTCCGGAAGTAGTTGATGGGGGCCCGTTATCTTTCTCCGTAACGGCTCCGTCGAAAAACTGTCACGCTGGCCGCATTGCGGACACAAAAAAAACGCGAAAAATTCAATATTGCGGGTAAAAAAGTCACGAAAAAATGAAAAAAAACAAAAAACTAAAAAAATCCAAAATTGTAAAAAAACGCGAAAATTTCAAAATTGCGGGTAGAAAAGTCGCGAAATACGTGAAAAAAACAAAAAAACTAAAAAAAAGCCTAAAAGTAGAAAATTCCGTGTGTAAAATCGGTAAAAAAAGCGAAAAAAAAAAAGAACAAAAATCCCGCAAAATTGTAAAAAAAAACGCGAAAAATTCAAAATTCCGGGTAGAAAAGTCGCTAAAAACGCGAAAACCGTGAAAAAAAAACTCAAAAAACCCGGTAAAAAAAAGCCTAAAAGTAGAAAAATCCGTGTGTAAAATCGGTAAAAAAAGTGAAAAAAAAAACTAAAAAAACCCGCTTAAAAAAATTCCAAAATTTAAAAAAAAACGCGAAAAATTCAAAATTGCGGGTAGAAAAGTCGCAAAAAACGCGAAATAAGTGAAAGAAAACAAAAAACTAAAAAAACTCGCTAAACAAAATCCAAAATTGTAAAAAAAACGCGAAAAATTAAAAATTGCGGGTAAAAAAGTCCCGAAAAAGGAGGAAAAAATGAAAAAAAAACAAAAAAACAAAAAAAACCGGCTAAAAAAGAAAAAAAATTCCAAAATTGTAAAAAAACGCGAAAAATTCAAAATTGCGGGTAGAAAAGTCGCGAAAAACGCGAAAACCGTGAAAAAACAAAAAACTCAAAAAACCCGCTAAAAAAAAGCCTAAAAGTAGAAAAATCCGTGTGCAAAATCGGTGAAAAACGCGAAAAAAACAAAAAAAATCAAAAATCCCGCAAAATAGTAAAAAAACGCGAAAAATTCAAAATTCCGGGTAGAAAAGTCGCTAATAACGCGAAAACCGTGAAAAAAACAAAAAACTCAAAAAATCCGCTAAAATAAAGCCTAAAAGTAGAAAATTCCGTGTGTAAAATCGGTAAAAAACGCGAAAAAAATCAAAAATCCCGCAAAATTGTAAAAAAACGCGAAAAATTAAAAATTCCGGGTAGATAAGTCGCGAAAAACGTAAAAAAAACTAAAAAAACCCGCTAAAAAATTTCCAAAATTGTAAAAAAACGCGAAAAATTCAAAATTGCGGGTAAAAAAGTCGCAAAAAATGAAAAAAAACAAAAAACTAAAAAAACCCGCTAAAAAAACTCCAAAATTTAAAAAAAAACGCAAAAAATTCAAAATTGCGGCTAGAAAAGTCCCGAAAAACGAGGAAAAAATGAAAAAAAAACAAAAAACTAAAAAAAACCCGCTAAAAAAGAAAAAAAATTCCAAAATTGTAAAAAAACGCGAAAAATTCAAAATTGCGGGTAGAAAAGTCTCGAAAAACGCGAAAACCGTGAAAAAACAAAAAACTCAAAAAACCCGCTAAAAAAAAGCCTAAAAGTAGAAAATTCCGTGTGTAAAATCGGTAAAAAACGCGAAAAAAAACAAAAAAAATCAAAAATCCCGCAAAATTGTAAAAAAAAACGCGAAAAATTCAAAATTCCAGGTAGAAAAGTCGCTAATAACGCGAAAACCGTGAAAAAAACAAAAAACTCAAAAAACCCGCTTAAAAAAAGCCTAAAAGTAGAAAATTCCGAGTGTAAAATCGGTAAAAAACGCGAAAAAAAAAACAAAAAAAATCAAGAATCCCGCAAAATTGTAAAAAAACGCGAAAAATTCAAAATTCCGGGTAGAAAAGTCGCTAAAAACTCGAAAACCGTGAAAAAAACAAAAAACTCAAAAAATCCGCTAAAAAAAGCCTAAAAGTAGAAAATTCCGTGTGTAAAATCAGTAAAAAAACGCGAAAAAAAACAAAAAAATCAAAAATCCCGCAAAATTGTAAAAAAAACGCGAAAAATTCAAAATTCCGGGTAGAAAAGTCGCTAATAACGCGAAAACCGTGAAAAAAAAACAAAAAACTCAAAAAACCCGCTTAAAAAAAAATCCTAAAAGTAGAAAATTCCGTGTGTAAAATCGGTAAAAAACGCGAAAAATAACAAAAAAAATCAAAAATCCCGCAAAATTGTAAAAAAACGCGAAAAATTCAAAATTCCGGGTAGAAAGTCGCTAAAAACGCGAACACCGTGAAAAAAAACAAAAAAACTCAAAAAACCCGCAAAAAAAAAGCCTAAAAGTAGAAAAATCCGTGTGTAAAATCGGTAAAAAACGCGAAAAAAACAAAAAAATCGGGTAGAAAACTCGCGAAAAACGCGAAAAAAGTGAAAAAAACAAACAAAACCCGCTAAAAAAATTCCAAAATTGTAAAAAAACGCGAAAAATTCGAAATTGCTCGTAGAAATTCGCGAAAAAACGCGAAAAAAGTGAAAAAAAACAATAAAACCCGCTAATAAAAAAATTTCCAAAATTGTAAAAAAACGCGAAAAATTCAAAATTACGGGTAGAAAAGTCGCGAAAAACGTGAAAAAAAACAAAAAAAACTAAAAAAACCCCCGCTATAAATATTTTTCAAAATTGTAAAAAAACGCGAAAAACTCAAAATTGCGGGTAGAAAAGTCGCGAAAAACGCGAAAAACGCGAAAAAAGTGAAAAAAACAAAAAAAATAAAAAGACCCGCTAAAAAAATTTCCAAACTTGTAAAAAAACGCGAAAAATTCAAAATTGCGGGTAGAAAAGTCGCGAAAAACGTGAAAACCGTGAAAAAAACAAAACTAAAAAAACCCGCTAAAAGAAGCTTAAAAGTAGAAAATTCCAAAAAAAAAATTCCAAAATTGTAAAAAAAACGCGAAAAATTCAAAATTGCTGGTAGAAAAGTCCCGAAAAAACGCGAAAATTGAAAAAAAACCGGTAATAAAAAAAATTACAAAATTGTAAAAAAAAACGCGAAAAATTCAAAATTGCGGGTAGAAAAGTCGCGAAAAACATGAAAAAAACAAAAAAACTAAAAAAACCCGGTAAAAAAGGCGAAAAATTCAAAATTGCGGGTAGAAATATCGCGAAAAACGCAAAAAAGTGAAAAAAACAAAAAACTAAAAAAACCCGCTAAAAAAAATTTCCAAAATTATAAAAAAAACCGCGAAAAATTCAAAATTGCGGGTAGAAAAGTCGCGAAAAACGTGAAAAAAAACAAAAAACTAAAAAAACCCCGGCAAAAAAAATTTCCAAAATTGTAAAAAAAACCGCGAAAAATTCAAAATTGCGGGTAGAAAAGTCGCGAAATAAGTGAAAAAAAACAAAAAAACTAAAAAAACCCGCTAAAAAAAATTCCAAAATTGTAAAAAAACGCGAAAAATTCAAAATTGCGGTTAGAAAAGTCGCGAAAAACGTGAAAAAAAACAAAAACTAAGAAAGCCCGCTAAAAAGAAAAAAATCCAAAATTGTAAAAAAAACGCGAAAAAATCAAAATTGCGGGTAGAAAAGTCGCGAAAAACGCGAAAACCGTGAAAAAACACTAAAAAAACCCTCTAAAAAAGACTAAAAGTAGTGGTAGTCCATGTGTAAAATCAGTAAACAACGCGAAAAAAACAAAAAAATTAAAATCCCGCAAAATTGCAAAAAAACGCGAAAAATTCAAAATTCCGGGTAGAAAAGTCGCTAAAAACGCGAAAACCGTGAAAAAAACAAAAACACTCAAAAAATCCGCTAAAAAAAGCCTAAAAGTAGAAAATTCCGTGTGTAAAATCGGTAAAAAACGCGAAAAAAAACAAAAAAACAAAAATCCTGCAAAATTGTAAAAAAAAACGCGAAAAATTCGAAATTCCGGGTAGAAAAGTCGCTAAAAACAAGAAAACCATGAAAAAAACAAAAAATTAATAAAACCCGCAAAAAAAGCCTAAAAATAGAAAATTCCGTGTGTAAAATCGGTAAAAAACGCGAAAAAAAACAAAAAAAAACAAAAATCCTGCAAAATTGTGAAAAAAACGCGAAAAATTCAAAATTCCGGGTAGAAAAGTCGTTAAAGACGCGAAAAAAGTGAAAAAAAACAAAAAAACTAAAAAAACCCGCTAAAAAAATTCAAAAATTGTAAAAAAAACGCGAAAAATTCAAAATTGCGGATAGAAATGGCCCGAAAAACGTAAAAAAAAAACTAAAAAAACCCGCTAAAAAGAAGAAAAAAAATTCCAAAATTGTAAAAAAACGCGAAAAATTCAAAATTGCGATGAAAAAAGTGGCAAAAAATGAGGAAAAAAAACAAAAAATCTAAAAAAACCAGCTAAAAAAATTCCAAAATTCCAAAATTGTAAAAAAAACGCGAAAAATTCTAAATTGCGGGTAGAAAAAACGCAAAAAACTAAAAAAACCCGGCTAAAAAAAATTCCAAAATTTTAAAAAAAAGCGAAAAATTCAAAATTGCGGGTAGAAAAGTCGCGAAAAACGCGAAATAAGTGAAAAAAAACAAAAAAACTAAAAAAACCCGCTAAAAAAATTTCCAAAATTGTAAAAAAACGCGAAAAATTCAAAATTGCGGGTAGAAAAGTCGCGAAAAGCGTGAAAAAAACAAAAAACTAAAAATACCCGCTAAAAAGAAAAAAAATCCAAAATTGTAAAAAAACGCGAAAAAATGAAAATTGCGGGTAGAAAAGTCGCGAAAAACGCGAAAACCGTGACAAAAGAACTCAAAAAACCCGCTAAAAAAAGCCTAAAAGTAGTGGTAGTCCATGTATAAAATCAGTAAAAAAACGCGAAAAAAAAAATAAAAAAAATCAAAAATCCCGCAAAATTGTAAAAAAAACGCGAAAAATTCAAAATTCCGGCTGGAAAAGTCGCTAAAAACGCGAAAAAAGTGAAAAAAAACAAAAAAACTCAAAAAACCCGCCAAAAAAAAGAGCCTAAAAGTAGAAAATTCCGTGTGTAAAATCGGTAAAAAACGCGAAAAAAAACAAAAGAAAACAAAAATCCCGCAAACTTGTGAAAAAAACGCGAAAAATTCAAAAGTCCGGGTAGAAAAGTCGCTAAAAACGCGAAAACCGTGAAAAAAAAAACTCAAAAAACCCGGTAAAAAAAAGCCTAAAAGTAGAAAAATCCGTGTGTAAAATCGGTAGAAAAAGTGAAAAAAAACAAAAAAACTAAAAAAACCCGCTTAAAAAAATTCCAAAATTTAAAAAAAACGCGAAAAATTCAAAATTGCGGGTAGAAAAGTCGCAAAAAACGCGAAATAAGTGAAAGAAAACAAAAAACTAAAAAAACTCGCTAAACAAAATCCAAAATTGTAAAAAAACGCGAAAAATTCAAAATTGCGGGTAGAAAAGTCCCGAAAAAGGAGGAAAAAATGAAACAAAAACAAAAAAAACCGGCTAAAAAAGAAAAAAAATTCCAAAATTGTAAAAAAACGCGAAAAATTCAAAATTCCGGGTAGAAAAGTCGCTAATAACGCGAAAACCGTGAAAAAAACAGAAAACTCAAAAAATCCGCTAAAATAAACCCTAAAAGTAGAAAATTCCGTGTGTAAAATCGGTAAAAAACGCGAAAAAAAATCAAAAATCCCGCAAAATTGTAAAAAAACGCGAAAAATTAAAAATTCCGGGTAGATAAGTTGCGAAAAACGTAAAAAAAACTAAAAAAACCCGCTAAAAAATTTCCAAAATTGTAAAAAAACGCGAAAAATTCAAAATTGCGGGTAAAAAAGTCGCAAAAAATGAAAAAAAACAAAAAACTAAAAAAACCCGCTAAAAAAACTCCAAAATTTAAAAAAAAACGCAAAAAATTCAAAATTGCGGCTAGAAAAGTCCCGAAAAACGAGGAAAAAATGAAAAAAAAACAAAAAACTAAAAAAAACCCGCTAAAAAAGAAAAAAAATTCCAAAATTGAAAAAAAACGCGAAAAATTCAAAATTGCGGGTAGAAAAGTCGCGAAAAACGCGAAAACCGTGAAAAAAAAAAAACTCAAAAAACCCGCTAAAAAAAGCCTAAAAGTAGAAAATTCCGTGTGTAAAATCGGTAAAAAACGCGAAAAAAAACAAAAAAAATCAAAAATCCCGCAAAATTGTAAAAAAAAACGCGAAAAATTCAAAATTCCAGGTAGAAAAGTCGCTAATAACGCGAAAACCGTGAAAAAAACAAAAAACTCAAAAAACCCGCTTAAAAAAAGCCTAAAAGTAGAAAATTCCGAGTGTAAAATCGGTAAAAAACGCGAAAAAAAAACAAAAAAAAATCAAGAATCCCGCAAAATTGTAAAAAAACGCGAAAAATTCAAAATTCCGGGTAGAAAAGTCGCTAAAAACGCGAAAACCGTGAAAAAAACAAAAAACTCAAAAAATCCGCTAAAAAAAGCCTAAAAGTAGAAAATTCCGTGTGTAAAATCAGTAAAAAAACGCGAAAAAAAACAAAAAAATCAAAAATCCCGCAAAATTGTAAAAAAACGCGAAAAATTCAAAATTCCGGGTAGAAAAGTCGCTAATAACGCGAAAACCGTGAAAAAAAAACAAAAAACTCAAAAAACCCGCTTAAAAAAATCCTAAAAGTAGAAAATTCCGTGTGTAAAATCGGTAAAAAACGCGAAAAATAACAAAAAAATCAAAAATCCCGCAAAATTTAAAAAAACGCGAAAAATTCAAAATTCCGGGTAGAAAAGTCGCTAAAAACGCGAACACCGTGAAAAAAAACAAAAAAACTCAAAAAACCCGCTAAAAAAAGCCTAAAAGTAGAAAAATCCGTGTGTAAAATCGGTAAAAAACGCGAAAAAAACAAAAAAATCGGGTAGAAAACTCGCGAAAAACGCGAAAAAAGTGAAAAAACAAACAAACAAAACCCGCTAAAAAAATTCCAAAATTGTAAAAAAAAACGCGAAAAATTCGAAATTGCTCGTAGAAATTCGCGAAAAAACGCGAAAAAAGTGAAAAAAAACAATAAAACCCGCTAATAAAAAAATTTCCAAAATTGTAAAAAAACGCGAAAAATTCAAAATTGCGGGTAGAAAAGTCGCGAAAAACGTGAAAAAAAACAAAAAAACTAAAAAAACCCCGCTAAAAATATTTTTCAAAATTGTAAAAAAACGCGAAAAACTCAAAATTGCGGGTAGAAAAGTCGCGAAAAACGCGAAAAACGCGAAAAAAGTGAAAAAAACAAAAAAATTAAAAGACCCGCTAAAAAAAATTTCCAAACTTGTAAAAAAACGCGAAAAATTCAAAATTGCGGGTAGAAAAGTCGCGAAAAACGTGAACACCGTGAAAAAAACAAAACTAAAAAAACCCGCTAAAAGAAGCTTAAAAGTAGAAAATTCCAAAAAAAATTCCAAAATTGTAAAAAAAACGCGAAAAATTCAAAATTGCTGGTAGAAAAGTCACTAAATACGCGAAAAAAGTGAAAAAAAACAAAAAACTAAAAAACCCGCTAAAAAAAAATCCAAAAATAAAAAAAAAACGCGAAAAATTCAAAATTTCATGTTTGTCGCGAAAAACATGAAAAAAACAAAAAAACTAAAAAAACCCGCTAAAAAAAATTTCCAAAATTATAAAAAAACGCGAAAAATTCAAAATTGCGGATAGAAAAGTCGCGAAAAACGTGAAAAAAACAAAAAACTAAAAAAACCCCGGCAAAAAAAATTTCCAAAATTGTAAAAAAAACAGCGAAAAATTCAAAATTGCGGGTAGAAAAGTCGCGAAATAAGTGAAAAAAAACAAAAAAAATAAAAAAACCCGCTAAAAAAAATAAAATTCCAAAATTGTAAAAAAAAACGCGAAAAAATCAAAATTGCGGGTAGAAAAGTCGCGAAAAACGCGAAAACCGTGAAAAAACACTAAAAAACCCTCTAAAAAAGACTAAAAGTAGTGGTAGTCCATGTGTAAAATCAGTAAAAAACGCGAAAAAAAACAAAAAAATCAAAAATCCCGCAAAATTGCAAAAAAACGCGAAAAATTCAAAATTCCGGGTAGAAAAGTCGCTATAAACGCGAAAACCGTGAAAAAAACAAAAACACTCAAAAAATCCGCTAAAAAAAGCCTAAAAGTAGAAAATTCCGTGTGTAAAATCGGTAAAAAACGCGAAAAAAAACAAAAAAACAAAAATCCTGCAAAATTGTAAAAAAAAACGCGAAAAATTCAAAATTCCGGGTAGAAAAGTCGCTAAAAAGAAGAAAACCATGAAAAAAACAAAAAATTCAAAAAACCCGCAAAAAAGCCTAAAAATACAAAATTCCGTGTGTAAAATCGGTAAAAAACGCGAAAAAAACAAAAAAAAACAAAAATCCTGCAAAATTGTGAAAAAAACGCGAAAAATTCAAAATTCCGGGTAGAAAAGTCGTTAAAGACGCGAAAAAAGTGAAAAAAAAACAAAAAAACTAAAAAAACCCGCTAAAAAAATTCCAAAAATTGTAAAAAAACGCGAAAAATTCAAAATTGCGGATAGAAATGGCCCGAAAAACGTAAAAAAAAAACTAAAAAAATCCGCTAAAAAGAAGAAAAAAAATTCCAAAATTGTAAAAAAACGCGAAAAAATCAAAATTGCGGGTAGAAAAAACCGCGAAAAACGCGAAAACCGTGACAAAAGAACTCAAAAAACCCGCTAAAAAAAGCCTAAAAGTAGTGGTAGTCCATGTATAAAATCAGTAAAAAACGCGAAAAAAAAACAAAAAAAATCAAAAATCCCGCAAAATTGTAAAAACACGCGAAAAATTCAAAATTCCGGGTGGAAAAGTCGCTAAAAACGCGAAAAAAGTGAAAAAAAACAAAAAAACTCAAAAAACGTAACAAACGTAAAAAAGTGAAAAAAAAAATATAAAAACCCGCTAAAAAAATTCCAAAAATAAAAAAAACGCGAAAAATTCAAAATTGCGGATAGAAATGGCCCGAAAAACGAGGAAAAAATGAAAAAGAAACAAAAAAACTAAAAAAAAACGCTAAAAAAGAAAAAAAAAATTCCAAAATTGTAAAAAAACGCGAAAAATTCAAAATTGCGGGTACAAAAGTCGCGAAAAACGCGAAATAAGTGAAAAAAAAACAAAAAAAATAAAAAAACCCGCTAAAAAAACAAAAAAAACAAAATTCCAAAATTGTAAAAAAAAGCGAAAAATTCAAAATTCCGGGTAGAAAAGTCGCTAATAACGCGAAAACCGTGAAAAAAACAAAAAACAAAAAACCCGCTTAAAAAAATCCAAAATTGTAAAAAAAACGCAAAAAATTCAAAATACCGGTAGAAAAGTCGCGAAAAACGTAAAAAAAATAAAAAAACTAAAAAATCCGCTAAAAAGAAGAAAAAAAAGTTTCCAAAATTGTAAAAAAAACGCGAAAAATTCAAAATTGCTGGTAAAAAAATCGCGAAAAAAGTGAAAAAAAACAAAAAACTGAAAAAACCCTCTAAAAAAATAAAATTCCAAAATTGTAAAAAAAAACGCGAAAAATTCAAAATTGCTGGTAAAAAAATCGCGAAAAAAGTGAAAAAAAAAACAAAAAACTGAAAAAACCCTCTAAAAAAATAAAATTCCAAAATTGTAAAAAAAAGCGAAAAATTCAAAATTGCGGGTAGAAAAGTCGCGAAAAACGCGAAATAAGTGAAAAAAAAACAAAAAACTAAAAAAACCCGCTAAAAAAATTTCCAAAATTGTAAAAAAACGCGAAAAATTCAAAATTGCGGGTAGAAAAGTCGCGAAAAACGTGAAAAAAACAAAAAAACTAAAAAAACCCTCCAAAAAAAAGAGCCTAAAAGTAGAAAATTCCGTGTGTAAAATCGGTAAAAAACGCGAAAAAAAACAAAAGAAAACAAAAATCCCGCAAACTTGTGAAAAAAACGCGAAAAATTCAAAAGTCCGGGTAGAAAAGTCGCTAAATACGCGAAAAAAGTGAAAAAAAAACAAAAAACTAAAAAACCCGCTAAAAAAAATTTCCAAAATTTAAAAAAAACGCGAAAAATTCAAAATTCCGGGTAGAAAAGTCGCTAATAACGCGAAAACCGTGAAAAAAACAAAAAACTCAAAAAACCCGCTTAAAAAAATCCAAAATTGTAAAAAAAACGCAAAAAATTCAAAATTGCGGGTAGAAAAGTCGCGAAAAACGTGAAAAAAACAAAAAACTAAAAAAACCCGCTAAAAAATCCAAAATTGTAAAAAAAACGCGAAAAATTCAAAATTGCGGGTAGGAAAGTCGCGAAATAAGTGAAAAAAAACTAAAAAAACCGGCTAAAAAAATTCCAAAATTGTAAAAAAACGCGAAAAATTCAAAATTGCGGTTAGAAAAGTCGCGAAAAACGTGAAAAAAAAACTAAAAAAACCCGCTAAAAAGAAAAAAATCCAAAATTGTAAAAGAACGCGAAAAAATCAAAATTGCGGGTAGAAAAATCGCGAAAAACGCGAAAACCGTGAAAAAAAAACTAAAAAACCCTCTAAAAAAAAGCCTAAAAGTAGAGGTAGTCCATGTGTAAAATCAGTAAAAAACGCGAAAAAAACAAAAAAATCAAATATCCCGCAAAATTGTAAAAACAAAAACGCGAAAAATTCAAAATTCCGGGTAGAAAAGTCGCTAAAAACGCGAAAACCGTGAAAAAAACAAAAAAACTCAAAAAATCCGCTAAAAAAAGCCAAAAGTAGAAAATTCCGTGTGTAAAATCGGTTAAAGACGCGAAAAAAACAAAAAAAAATCAAAAATCCTGCAAAATTGTAAAAAAAAACGCGAAAAATTCAAAATTCCGGGTAGAAAAGTCGCTAAAAACAAGAAAACCATGAAAAAAACAAAAAACTCAAAAAACGCGAAAAAGTGAAAAAAAAAACAAAAAACAAAAAACCCGCTAAAAAATTCCAAAAATAAAAAAAAACGCGAAAAATTCAAAATTGCGGATAGAAATGGCCCGAAAAACGAGGAAAAAATGAAAAAGAAAAAAAAACTAAAAAAAAACGCTAAAAAAGAAAAAAAAATTCCAAAATTGTAAAAAAACGCGCAAAATTCAAAATTGCGGGTACAAAAGTCGCGAAAAACGCGAAATAAGTGAAAAAAAACAAAAAAAATAAAAAAACCCGCTAAAAAAACAAAATTCCAAAATTGTAAAAAATGCGAAAAATTCAAAATTCCGGGTAGAAAAGTCGCTAATAACGCGAAAACCGTGAAAAAAACAAAAAACTCAAAAAACCCGCTTAAAAAAATCCAAAATTGTAAAAAAACGCAAAAAATTCAAAATACCGGTAGAAAAGTCGCGAAAAACGTAAAAAAAATAAAAAAACTAAAAAATCCGCTAAAAAGAAGAAAAAAAAATTTCCAAAATTGTAAAAAAAACGCGAAAAATTCAAAATTGCTGGTAAAAAAATCGCGAAAAAAGTGATAAAAACAAAAAACTGAAAAAACCCTCTAAAAAAATAAAATTCCAAAATTGTAAAAAAAAACGCGAAAAATTCAAAATTGCTGGTAAAAAAATCGCGAAAAAAGTGAAAAAAAAAAACAAAAAACTGAAAAAACCCTCTAAAAAAATAAAATTCCAAAATTGTAAAAAAAAGCGAAAAATTCAAAATTGCGGGTAGAAAAGTCGCGAAAAACGCGAAATAAGTGAAAAAAAACAAAAAACTAAAAAAACCCGCTAAAAAAATTTCCAAAATTGTAAAAAAACGCGAAAAATTCAAAATTGCGGGTAGAAAAGTCGCGAAAAACGTGAAAAAAACAAAAAAACTAAAAAAACCCGCCAAAAAAAAGAGCCTAAAAGTAGAAAATTCCGTGTGTAAAATCGGTAAAAAACGCGAAAAAAAACAAAAGAAAACAAAAATCCCGCAAACTTGTGAAAAAAACGCGAAAAATTCAAAAGTCCGGGTAGAAAAGTCGCTAAATACGCGAAAAAAGTGAAAAAAAACAAAAAACTAAAAAACCCGCTAAAAAAAATTCCAAAATTTAAAAAAAACGCGAAAAATTCAAAATTCCGGGTAGAAAAGTCGCTAATAACGCGAAAACCGTGAAAAAAACAAAAAACTCAAAAAACCCGCTTAAAAAAATCCAAAATTGTAAAAAAAACGCAAAAAATTCAAAATTGCGGGTAGAAAAGTCACGAAAAACGTGAAAAAAACAAAAAACTAAAAAAACCCGCTAAAAAGAAAAAAAATCAAAAATTGTAAAAATTGCGGGTAGGAAAGTCGCGAAATAAGTGAAAAAAAACTAAAAAAACCGGCTAAAAAAATTCCAAAATTGTAAAAAAACGCGAAAAATTCAAAATTGCGGTTAGAAAAGTCGCGAAAAACGTGAAAAAAAAACTAAAAAAACCCGCTAAAACGAAAAAAATCCAAAATTGTAAAAGAACGCGAAAAATTCAAAATTGCGGGTAGAAAAGTCGCGAAATAAGTGAAAAAAAAACTAAAAAAACCCGCTAAAAAAATTCCAAAATTGTAAAAAAACGCGAAAAATTCAAAATTGCGGTTAGAAAAGTCGCGAAAAACGTGAAAAAAAAACTAAAAAAACCCGCTAAAAAGAAAAAAATCCAAAATTGTAAAAGAACGCGAAAAAATCAAAATTGCGGGTAGAAAAATCGCGAAAAACGCGAAAACCGTGAAAAAAAAACTAAAAAACCCTCTAAAAAAAGCCTAAAAGTAGAGGTAGTCCATGTGTAAAATCAGTAAAAAACGCGAAAAAAAACAAAAAAATCAAATATCCCGCAAAATTGTAAAAACAAAAACGCGAAAAATTCAAAATTCCGGGTAGAAAAGTCGCTAAAAACGCGAAAACCGTGAAAAAAACAAAAAAACTCAAAAAATCCGCTAAAAAAAGCCTAAAAGTGAAAAAAACAAAAAAACTTAAAAAACCCGCTAAAAAAATTTCCAAATTTGTAAAAAAAACGCGAAAAACGGGAAAAATTGCGGGAAGAAAAGTCGCTAAAAACGCGAAAACCGTGAAAAAAACAAAACTAAAAAAACCCGCTAAAAAAGCTTAAAAGTAGAAAATTCCCAAAAAAAATATTCCAAAATTGTAAAAAAAAACAAAAATCCTGCAAAATTGTGAAAAAAAACGCGAAAAATTCAAAATTCCGGGTAGAAAAGTCGTTAAAGACGCGAAAAAAGTGGGAAAAAAAACAAAAAAAAATAAAAAAACCCCTCTAAAAAAATTCCAAATTTGTAAAAAAAACGCGAAAATTCAAAATTGAGGGTAGAAAAGTTGCGAAAAACGCGAAAAAAGTGAAGAAAAACAAAAAAACTAAAAAAACCCGCTAAAAAAATCCAAAATTGTAAAAAAACCCGTTAATTCAAAATTGCGGGTAGAAAAGTCCCGAAAAACGAGGAAAAAAAACAAAAACACTAAAAAAACCCGCTAAAAAAATTCCACAATTCCAAAATTTAAAAAAAAAACGCGAAAAATTCAAAATTGCGGATAGAAAAGTCCCGAAAAACGAGGAAAAAATGAAAAAAAAACTAAAAAACTAAAAAACCCGCTAAAAAAGAAAAAAAATTCCAAAATTGTAAAAAAACGCGAAAAATTCAAAATTGCGGGTAGAAAAGTTGCGAAATAAGTGAAGAAAAACAAAAAAACTAAAAAAACCCGCTAAAAAATCCAAAATTGTAAAAAAAACCCGAAAAATTCAAAATTGCGGGTAGAAAAGTCCCGAAAAACGAGGAAAAAAAACAAAAACACTAAAAAAACCCGCTAAAAAATTCCACAATTCCAAAATTGTAAAAAAACGCGAAAAATTCAAAATTGCGGGTAGAAAAGTCGAGAATAACGCGAAAAAAACAAAAAACTAAAAATACCCGGCTAAAAAAAATTACAAAATTCTAAAAAAAAAACGCGAAAAATTCAAAATTGCGGGTAGAAAAGTCGCTAAATACGCGAACAAAGTGAAAAAAAAAACAAAAAACTAAAAAACCCGCTAAAAAAAATTCCAAAATTTAAAAAAAAACGCGAAAAATTCAAAATTGCGGATAGAAATGGCCCGAAAAACGAGGAAAAAATGAAAAAAACAAAAAACTAAATAAAAACGCTAAAAAAGAAAAAAATTCCAAAATTGTAAAAAAACGCGAAAAATTCAAAATTGCGGGTACAAAAGTCGCGAAAAACGCGAAATAAGTGAAAAAAAACAAAAAAAAAACCCGCTAAAAAAAACAAAAAAAACAAAATTCCAAAATTGTAAAAAAAGCGAAAAGTTCAAAATTCCGGGTAGAAAAGTCGCTAATAACGTGAAAACCGTGAAAAAAACAAAAAAACTCAAAAAACCCGCTTAAAAAATCCAAAATTGTAAAAAAACGCAAAAAATTCAAAATACTGGTAGAAAAGTCGCGAAAAACGTAAAAAAAAACAAAAAAACTAAAAAAACCCGCTAAAAAGAAGAAAAAAAATTTCCAAAATTGTAAAAAAAACGCGAAAATTCAAAATTGCGGGTAGAAAAGTTGCGAAAAACGCGAAAAAAGTGAAGAAAAACAAAAAAACTAAAAAAACCCGCTAAAAAAATCCAAAAAATTCAAAATTGCGGGTAGAAAAGTCCCGAAAAACGAGGAAAAAAAACAAAAACACTAAAAAAACCCGCTAAAAAAAATTCCACAATTCCAAAATTTAAAAAAAAACGGGAAAAATTCAAAATTGCGGGTAGAAAAGTCGAGAAAAACGCGAAAAAACAAAAAACTCAAAAAACCCGCTAAAAAAAAGAGCCTAAAAGTAGAAAATTCCGTGTGTAAAATCGGTAAAAAACGCGAAAAAAACAAAAGAAAACAAAAATCCCGCAAACTTGTGAAAAAAACGCGAAAAATTCAAAAGTCCGAGTAGAAAAGTCGCTAAATACGCGAAAAAAGTGAAGAAAAACAAAAAAACTAAAAAAACCCGCTAAAAAAATCCAAAATTGTAAAAAAACGCGAAAAATTCAAAATTGCGGGTAGAAAAGTCCCAAAAAACGAGGAAAAAAACAAAAAACTAAAAAAACCCCGGCAAAAAAAATTTCCAAAATTGTAAAAAAAACCGCGAAAAATTCAAAATTGCGGGTAGAAAAGTCGCGAAATAAGTGAAAAAAACAAAAAACTAAAAAAACCCGCTAAAAAAAATTTCCAAAATTATAAAAAAAACCGCGAAAAATTCAAAATTGCGGGTAGAAAAGTCGCGAAAAACGTGAAAAAAAACAAAAAACTAAAAAAACCCCGGCAAAAAAAATTTCCAAAATTGTAAAAAAAACCGCGAAAAATTCAAAATTGCGGGTAGAAAAGTCGCGAAATAAGTGAAAAAAAACAAAAAAACTAAAAAAACCCGCTAAAAAAATTCCAAAATTGTAAAAAAACGCGAAAAATTCAAAATTGCGGTTAGAAAAGTCGCGAAAAACGTGAAAAAAAACAAAAACTAAGAAAGCCCGCTAAAAAGAAAAAAATCCAAAATTGTAAAAAAAACGCGAAAAAATCAAAATTGCGGGTAGAAAAGTCGCGAAAAACGCGAAAACCGTGAAAAAACACTAAAAAAAACCCTCTAAAAAAGACTAAAAGTAGTGGTAGTCCATGTGTAAAATCAGTAAACAACGCGAAAAAATCAAAAATCCCGCAAAATTGTAAAAAAACGCGAAAAATTAAAAATTCCGGGTAGATAAGTCGCGAAAAACGTAAAAAAAACTAAAAAAACCCGCTAAAAAATTTCCAAAATTGTAAAAAAACGCGAAAAATTCAAAATTGCGGGTAGAAAAGTCGCGAAAAACGTGAAAAAAACAAAAAAACTAAAAAAACCCGCCAAAAAAAAGAGCCTAAAAGTAGAAAATTCCGTGTGTAAAATCGGTAAAAAACGCGAAAAAAAACAAAAGAAAACAAAAATCCCGCAAACTTGTGAAAAAAACGCGAAAAATTCAAAAGTCCGGGTAGAAAAGTCGCTAAATACGCGAAAAAAGTGAAAAAAACAAAAAACTAAAAAACCCGCTAAAAAAAATTCCAAAATTTAAAAAAAACGCGAAAAATTCAAAATTCCGGGTAGAAAAGTCGCTAATAACGCGAAAACCGTGAAAAAAACAAAAAACTCAAAAAACCCGCTTAAAAAAATCCGAAATTGTAAAAAAAACGCAAAAAATTCAAAATTGCGGGTAGAAAAGTCACGAAAAACGTGAAAAAAACAAAAAACTAAAAAAACCCGCTAAAAAGAAAAAAAATCAAAAATTGTAAAAAAAACGCGAAAAATTCAAAATTGCGGGTAGGAAAGTCGCGAAATAAGTGAAAAAAAACTAAAAAAACCGGCTAAAAAAATTCCAAAATTGTAAAAAAACGCGAAAAATTCAAAATTGCGGTTAGAAAAGTCGCGAAAAACGTGAAAAAAAACTAAAAAAACCCGCTAAAACGAAAAAAATCCAAAATTGTAAAAGAACGCGAAAAATTCAAAATTGCGGGTAGAAAAGTCGCGAAATAAGTGAAAAAAAAACTAAAAAAACCCGCTAAAAAAATTCCAAAATTGTAAAAAAACGCGAAAAATTCAAAATTGCGGTTAGAAAAGTCGCGAAAAACGTGAAAAAAAAACTAAAAAAACCCGCTAAAAAGAAAAAAATCCAAAATTGTAAAAGAACGCGAAAAAATCAAAATTGCGGGTAGAAAAATCGCGAAAAACGCGAAAACCGTGAAAAAAAAACTAAAAAACCCTCTAAAAAAAGCCTAAAAGTAGAGGTAGTCCATGTGTAAAATCAGTAAAAAACGCGAAAAAAAACAAAAAAATCAAATATCCCGCAAAATTGTAAAAACAAAAACGCGAAAAATTCAAAATTCCGGGTAGAAAAGTCGCTAAAAACGCGAAAACCGTGAAAAAAACAAAAAAACTCAAAAAATCCGCTAAAAAAAAGCCTAAAAGTGAAAAAAACAAAAAAACTTAAAAAACCCGCTAAAAAAATTTCCAAATTTGTAAAAAAAACGCGAAAAACGGGAAAAATTGCGGGAAGAAAAGTCGCTAAAAACGCGAAAACCGTGAAAAAAACAAAACTAAAAAAACCCGCTAAAAAAGCTTAAAAGTAGAAAATTCCCAAAAAAAATATTCCAAAATTGTAAAAAAAAACAAAAATCCTGCAAAATTGTGAAAAAAAACGCGAAAAATTCAAAATTCCGGGTAGAAAAGTCGTTAAAGACGCGAAAAAAGTGGGAAAAAAAACAAAAAAAAATAAAAAAACCCCTCTAAAAAAATTCCAAATTTGTAAAAAAAACGCGAAAATTCAAAATTGAGGGTAGAAAAGTTGCGAAAAACGCGAAAAAAGTGAAGAAAAACAAAAAAACTAAAAAAACCCGCTAAAAAAATCCAAAATTGTAAAAAAACCCGTTAATTCAAAATTGCGGGTAGAAAAGTCCCGAAAAACGAGGAAAAAAAACAAAAACACTAAAAAAACCCGCTAAAAAAATTCCACAATTCCAAAATTTAAAAAAAAAACGCGAAAAATTCAAAATTGCGGATAGAAAAGTCCCGAAAAACGAGGAAAAAATGAAAAAAAAACTAAAAAACTAAAAAACCCGCTAAAAAAGAAAAAAAATTCCAAAATTGTAAAAAAACGCGAAAAATTCAAAATTGCGGGTAGAAAAGTTGCGAAATAAGTGAAGAAAAACAAAAAAACTAAAAAAACCCGCTAAAAAATCCAAAATTGTAAAAAAAACCCGAAAAATTCAAAATTGCGGGTAGAAAAGTCCCGAAAAACGAGGAAAAAAAACAAAAACACTAAAAAACCCGCTAAAAAATTCCACAATTCCAAAATTGTAAAAAAACGCGAAAAATTCAAAATTGCGGGTAGAAAAGTCGAGAATAACGCGAAAAAAACAAAAAACTAAAAATACCCGGCTAAAAAAAATTACAAAATTCTAAAAAAAAAACGCGAAAAATTCAAAATTGCGGGTAGAAAAGTCGCTAAATACGCGAACAAAGTGAAAAAAAAACAAAAAACTAAAAAACCCGCTAAAAAAAATTCCAAAATTTAAAAAAAAACGCGAAAAATTCAAAATTGCGGATAGAAATGGCCCGAAAAACGAGGAAAAAATGAAAAAAACAAAAAAACTAAATAAAAACGCTAAAAAAGAAAAAAATTCCAAAATTGTAAAAAAACGCGAAAAATTCAAAATTGCGGGTACAAAAGTCGCGAAAAACGCGAAATAAGTGAAAAAAAACAAAAAAAAAACCCGCTAAAAAAAACAAAAAAAAACAAAATTCCAAAATTGTAAAAAAAAGCGAAAAGTTCAAAATTCCGGGTAGAAAAGTCGCTAATAACGTGAAAACCGTGAAAAAAACAAAAAAACTCAAAAAACCCGCTTAAAAAATCCAAAATTGTAAAAAAACGCAAAAAATTCAAAATACTGGTAGAAAAGTCGCGAAAAACGTAAAAAAAAACAAAAAACTAAAAAAACCCGCTAAAAAGAAGAAAAAAAATTTCCAAAATTGTAAAAAAAACGCGAAAATTCAAAATTGCGGGTAGAAAAGTTGCGAAAAACGCGAAAAAAGTGAAGAAAAACAAAAAAACTAAAAAAACCCGCTAAAAAAATCCAAAAAATTCAAAATTGCGGGTAGAAAAGTCCCGAAAAACGAGGAAAAAAAACAAAAACACTAAAAAAACCCGCTAAAAAAATTCCACAATTCCAAAATTTAAAAAAAAACGGGAAAAATTCAAAATTGCGGGTAGAAAAGTCGAGAAAAACGCGAAAAAACAAAAAACTCAAAAAACCCGCTAAAAAAAAGAGCCTAAAAGTAGAAAATTCCGTGTGTAAAATCGGTAAAAAACGCGAAAAAAACAAAAGAAAACAAAAATCCCGCAAACTTGTGAAAAAAACGCGAAAAATTCAAAAGTCCGAGTAGAAAAGTCGCTAAATACGCGAAAAAAGTGAAGAAAAACAAAAAAACTAAAAAAACCCGCTAAAAAAATCCAAAATTGTAAAAAAACGCGAAAAATTCAAAATTGCGGGTAGAAAAGTCCCAAAAAACGAGGAAAAAAACAAAAAACTAAAAAAACCCCGGCAAAAAAAATTTCCAAAATTGTAAAAAAAACCGCGAAAAATTCAAAATTGCGGGTAGAAAAGTCGCGAAATAAGTGAAAAAAACAAAAAACTAAAAAAACCCGCTAAAAAAAATTTCCAAAATTATAAAAAAAACCGCGAAAAATTCAAAATTGCGGGTAGAAAAGTCGCGAAAAACGTGAAAAAAAACAAAAAACAAAAAACCCCGGCAAAAAAAAATTTCCAAAATTGTAAAAAAAACCGCGAAAAATTCAAAATTGCGGGTAGAAAAGTCGCGAAATAAGTGAAAAAAAACAAAAAAACTAAAAAAACCCGCTAAAAAAAATTCCAAAATTGTAAAAAAACGCGAAAAATTCAAAATTGCGGTTAGAAAAGTCGCGAAAAACGTGAAAAAAAACAAAAACTAAGAAAGCCCGCTAAAAAGGAAAAAATCCAAAATTGTAAAAAAAACGCGAAAAAATCAAAATTGCGGGTAGAAAAGTCGCGAAAAACGCGAAAACCGTGAAAAAACACTAAAAAAAACCCTCTAAAAAAGACTAAAAGTAGTGGTAGTCCATGTGTAAAATCAGTAAACAACGCGAAAAAATCAAAAATCCCGCAAAATTGTAAAAAAACGCGAAAAATTAAAAATTCCGGGTAGATAAGTCGCGAAAAACGTAAAAAAAACTAAAAAAAACCCGCTAAAAAATTTCCAAAATTGTAAAAAAACGCGAAAAATTCAAAATTGCGGGTAAAAAAGTCCCGAAAAACGAGGAAAAAATGAAAAAAAAAACAAAAAACTAAAAAAAACCCGCTAAAAAAGAAAAAAAATTCCAAAATTGAAAAAAAACGCGAAAAATTCAAAATTGCGGGTAGAAAAGTCGCGAAAAACGCGAAAACCGTGAAAAAAAAAAACTCAAAAAACCCGCTAAAAAAAAGCCTAAAAGTAGAAAATTCCGTGTGTAAAATCGGTAAAAAACGCGAAAAAAAACAAAAAAAATCAAAAATCCCGCAAAATTGTAAAAAAAAACGCGAAAAATTCAAAATTCCAGGTAGAAAAGTCGCTAATAACGCGAAAACCGTGAAAAAAACAAAAAACTCAAAAAACCCGCTTAAAAAAATCCTAAAAGTAGAAAATTCCGAGTGTAAAATCGGTAAAAAACGCGAAAAAAAAACAAAAAAAAATCAAGAATCCCGCAAAATTGTAAAAAAACGCGAAAAATTCAAAATTCCGGGTAGAAAAGTCGCTAAAAACTCGAAAACCGTGAAAAAAACAAAAAACTCAAAAAATCCGCTAAAAAAAGCCTAAAAGTAGAAAATTCCGTGTGTAAAATCAGTAAAAAAACGCGAAAAAAAAACAAAAAAATCAAAAATCCCGCAAAATTGTAAAAAAACGCGAAAAATTCAAAATTCCGGGTAGAAAAGTCGCTAATAACGCGAAAACCGTGAAAAAAAAACAAAAAACTCAAAAAACCCGCTTAAAAAAATCCTAAAAGTAGAAAATTCCGTGTGTAAAATCGGTAAAAAACGCGAAAAATAACAAAAAAATCAAAAATCCCGCAAAATTTAAAAAAAACGCGAAAAATTCAAAATTCCGGGTAGAAAAGTCGCTAAAAACGCGAACACCGTGAAAAAAAACAAAAAAACTCAAAAAACCCGCTAAAAAAAAGCCTAAAAGTAGAAAAATCCGTGTGTAAAATCGGTAAAAAACGCGAAAAAAACAAAAAAATCGGGTAGAAAACTCGCGAAAAACGCGAAAAAAGTGAAAAAAAAACAAACAAAACCCGCTAAAAAAATTCCAAAATTGTAAAAAAAAACGCGAAAAATTCGAAATTGCTCGTAGAAATTCGCGAAAAAACGCGAAAAAAGTGAAAAAAAACAATAAAACCCGCTAATAAAAAAATTTCCAAAATTGTAAAAAAACGCGAAAAATTCAAAATTGCGGGTAGAAAAGTCGCGAAAAACGTGAAAAAAAACAAAAAAAACTAAAAAAACCCCGCTAAAAATATTTTTCAAAATTGTAAAAAAACGCGAAAAACTCAAAATTGCGGGTAGAAAAGTCGCGAAAAACGCGAAAAACGCGAAAAAAGTGAAAAAAACAAAAAAATAAAAAGACCCGCTAAAAAAAATCCAAAAATAAAAAAAAAAACGCGAAAAATTCAAAATTTCATGTTTGTCGCGAAAAACATGAAAAAAACAAAAAAACTAAAAAAACCCGGTAAAAAAGGCGAAAAATTCAAAATTGCGGGTAGAAATATCGCGAAAAACGCAAAAAAGTGAAAAAAACAAAAAACTAAAAAAACCCGCTAAAAAAAATTTCCAAAATTATAAAAAAACGCGAAAAATTCAAAATTGCGGATAGAAAAGTCGCGAAAAACGTGAAAAAAACAAAAAACTAAAAAAACCCCGGCAAAAAAAATTTCCAAAATTGTAAAAAAAACCGCGAAAAAATCAAAATTGCGGGTAGAAAAGTCGCGAAATAAGTGAAAAAAAACAAAAAAAATAAAAAAACCCGCTAAAAAAAATTAAATTCCAAAATTGTAAAAAAAAAACGCGAAAAAATTAAAATTGCGGGTAGAAAAGTCGCGAAAAACGCGAAAACCGTGAAAAAACACTAAAAAAACCCTCTAAAAAAGACTAAAAGTAGTGGTAGTCCATGTGTAAAATCAGTAAAAAACGCGAAAAAAAACAAAAAAATCAAAAATCCCGCAAAATTGCAAAAAAAAGCGAAAAATTCAAAATTCCGGGTAGAAAAGTCGCTATAAACGCGAAAACCGTGAAAAAAACAAAAACACTCAAAAAATCCGCTAAAAAAAGCCTAAAAGTAGAAAATTCCGTGTGTAAAATCGGTAAAAAACGCGAAAAAAAAACAAAAAAACAAAAATCCTGCAAAATTGTAAAAAAAAACTCGAAAAATTCAAAATTCCGGGTAGAAAAGTCGCTAAAAAGAAGAAAACCATGAAAAAAACAAAAAATTCAAAAAACCCGCAAAAAAAGCCTAAAAATAGAAAATTCCGTGTGTAAAATCGGTAAAAAACGCGAAAAAAACAAAAAAAAAACAAAAATCCTGCAAAATTGTGAAAAAAACGCGAAAAATTCAAAATTCCGGGTAGAAAAGTCGTTAAAGACGCGAAAAAAGTGAAAAAAAACAAAAAAACTAAAAAAACCCGCTAAAAAAATTCCAAAAATTGTAAAAAAACGCGAAAAATTCAAAATTGCGGATAGAAAAGTCCCGAAAAAGGAGGAAAAAATGAAACAAAAACAAAAAAACAAAAAAAACCGGCTAAAAAAGAAAAAAAATTCCAAAATTGTAAAAAAACGCGAAAAATTCAAAATTCCGGGTAGAAAAGTCGCTAATAACGCGAAAACCGTGAAAAAAACAAAAAACTCAAAAAATCCGCTAAAATAAAGCCTAAAAGTAGAAAATTCCGTGTGTAAAATCGGTAAAAAACGCGAAAAAAAATCAAAAATCCCTCAAAATTGTAAAAAAACGCGAAAAATTAAAAATTCCGGGTAGATAAGTCGCGAAAAACGTAAAAAAAACTAAAAAAACCCGCTAAAAAATTTCCAAAATTGTAAAAAAACGCGAAAAATTCAAAATTGCGGGTAAAAAAGTCGCAAAAAATGAAAAAAAACAAAAAACTAAAAAAACCCGCTAAAAAAACTCCAAAATTTAAAAAAAAACGCAAAAAATTCAAAATTGCGGCTAGAAAAGTCCCGAAAAACGAGGAAAAAATGAAAAAAAAACAAAAAACTAAAAAAAACCCGCTAAAAAAGAAAAAAAATTCCAAAATTGAAAAAAAACGCGAAAAATTCAAAATTGCGGGTAGAAAAGTCGCTAATAACGCGAAAACCGTGAAAAAAAAAACTCAAAAAACCCGCTAAAAAAAAGCCTAAAAGTAGAAAATTCCGTGTGTAAAATCGGTAAAAAACGCGAAAAAAAACAAAAAAAATCAAAAATCCCGCAAAATTGTAAAAAAAAACGCGAAAAATTCAAAATTCCAGGTAGAAAAGTCGCTAATAACGCGAAAACCGTGAAAAAAACAAAAAACTCAAAAAACCCGCTTAAAAAAAGCCTAAAAGTAGAAAATTCCGAGTGTAAAATCGGTAAAAAACGCGAAAAAAAAACAAAAAAAAATCAAGAATCCCGCAAAATTGTAAAAAAACGCGAAAAATTCAAAATTCCGGGTAGAAAAGTCGCTAAAAACTCGAAAACCGTGAAAAAAACAAAAAACTCAAAAAATCCGCTAAAAAAAGCCTAAAAGTAGAAAATTCCGTGTGTAAAATCAGTAAAAAAACGCGAAAAAAAACAAAAAAATCAAAAATCCCGCAAAATTGTAAAAAAACGCGAAAAATTCAAAATTCCGGTTAGAAAAGTCGCTAATAACGCGAAAACCGTGAAAAAAAAACAAAAAAATCAAAAAACCCGCTTAAAAAAAATCCTAAAAGTAGAAAATTCCGTGTGTAAAATCGGTAAAAAACGCGAAAAATAACAAAAAAATCAAAAATCCCGCAAAATTTAAAAAAACGCGAAAAATTCAAAATTCCGGGTAGAAAAGTCGCTAAAAACGCGAACACCGTGAAAAAAAACAAAAAAACTCAAAAAACCCGCTAAAAAAAGCCTAAAAGTAGAAAATTCCGTGTGTAAAATCAGTAAAAAAACGCGAAAAAAACAAAAAAATCAAAAATCCCGCAAAATTGTAAAAAAACGCGAAAAATTCAAAATTCCGGGTAGAAAAGTCGCTAATAACGCGAAAACCGTGAAAAAAAAACAAAAAACTCAAAAAACCCGCTTAAAAAAAATCCTAAAAGTAGAAAATTCCGTGTGTAAAATCGGTAAAAAACGCGAAAAATAACAAAAAAATCAAAAATCCCGCAAAATTTAAAAAAACGCGAAAAATTCAAAATTCCGGGTAGAAAAGTCGCTAAAAACGCGAACACCGTGAAAAAAAACAAAAAAACTCAAAAAACCCGCTAAAAAAAAGCCTAAAAGTAGAAAAATCCGTGTGTAAAATCGGTAAAAAACGCGAAAAAAACAAAAAAATCGGGTAGAAAACTCGCGAAAAACGCGAAAAAAGTGAAAAAAAACAATAAAACCCGCTAATAAAAAAATTTCCAAAATTGTAAAAAAACGCGAAAAATTCAAAATTGCGGGTAGAAAAGTCGCGAAAAACGTGAAAAAAAACAAAAAAACTAAAAAAACCCCGCTAAAAATATTTTTCAAAATTGTAAAAAAACGCGAAAAACTCAAAATTGCGGGTAGAAAAGTCGCAAAAAATGAAAAAAAACAAAAAACTAAAAAAACCCGCTAAAAAAACTCCAAAATTTAAAAAAAAACGCAAAAAATTCAAAATTGCGGCTAGAAAAGTCCCGAAAAACGAGGAAAACGCGAAAAAAGTGAAAAAAACAAAAAAATAAAAAGACCCGCTAAAAAAAATTTCCAAACTTGTAAAAAAACGCGAAAAATTCAAAATTGCGGGTAGAAAAGTCGCGAAAAACGTGAACACCGTGAAAAAAACAAAACTAAAAAAACCCGCTAAAAGAAGCTTAAAAGTAGAAAATTCCAAAAAAAATTCCAAAATTGTAAAAAAAACGCGAAAAATTCAAAATTGCTGGTAGAAAAGTCACTAAATACGCGAAAAAAGTGAAAAAAAACAAAAAACTAAAAAACCCGCTAAAAAAAAAAATCCAAAAATAAAAAAAAAACGCGAAAAATTCAAAATTTCATGTTTGTCGCGAAAAACATGAAAAAAACAAAAAAACTAAAAAAACCCGGTAAAAAAGGCGAAAAATTCAAAATTGCGGGTAGAAATATCGCGAAAAACGCAAAAAAGTGAAAAAAACAAAAAACTAAAAAAACCCGCTAAAAAAAATTTCCAAAATTATAAAAAAACGCGAAAAATTCAAAATTGCGGATAGAAAAGTCGCGAAAAACGTGAAAAAAACAAAAAACTAAAAAAACCCCGGCAAAAAAAATTTCCAAAATTGTAAAAAAAACCGCGAAAAATTCAAAATTGCGGGTAGAAAAGTCGCGAAATAAGTGAAAAAAACAAAAAAACTAAAAAAACCCGCTAAAAAAATTCCAAAATTGTAAAAAAACGCGAAAAATTCAAAATTGCGGTTAGAAAAGTCGCGAAAAACGTGAAAAAAAACAAAAACTAAGAAAGCCCGCTAAAAAGAAAAAAATCCAAAATTGTAAAAAAACGCGAAAAAATCAAAATTGCGGGTAGAAAAGTCGCGAAAAACGCGAAAACCGTGAAAAAACACTAAAAAAACCCTCTAAAAAAGACTAAAAGTAGTGGTAGTCCATGTGTAAAATCAGTAAACAACGCGAAAAAAACAAAAAAATTAAAATCCCGCAAAATTGCAAAAAAACGCGAAAAATTCAAAATTCCGGGTAGAAAAGTCGCTAAAAACGCGAAAACCGTGAAAAAAACAAAAACACTCAAAAAATCCGCTAAAAAAAGCCTAAAAGTAGAAAATTCCGTGTGTAAAATCGGTAAAAAACGCGAAAAAAAACAAAAAAACAAAAATCCTGCAAAATTGTAAAAAAAAACGCGAAAAATTCGAAATTCCGGGTAGAAAAGTCGCTAAAAACAAGAAAACCATGAAAAAAACAAAAAATTAATAAAACCCGCAAAAAAAGCCTAAAAATAGAAAATTCCGTGTGTAAAATCGGTAAAAAACGCGAAAAAAAACAAAAAAAAACAAAAATCCTGCAAAATTGTGAAAAAAACGCGAAAAATTCAAAATTCCGGGTAGAAAAGTCGTTAAAGACGCGAAAAAAGTGAAAAAAACAAAAAAACTAAAAAAACCCGCTAAAAAAATTCAAAAATTGTAAAAAAAACGCGAAAAATTCAAAATTGCGGATAGAAATGGCCCGAAAAACGTAAAAAAAAAACTAAAAAAACCCGCTAAAAAGAAGAAAAAAAATTCCAAAATTGTAAAAAAACGCGAAAAATTCAAAATTGCGATGAAAAAAGTGGCAAAAAATGAGGAAAAAAAACAAAAAATCTAAAAAAACCAGCTAAAAAAATTCCAAAATTCCAAAATTGTAAAAAAAACGCGAAAAATTCTAAATTGCGGGTAGAAAAAACGCAAAAAACTAAAAAAACCCGGCTAAAAAAAATTCCAAAATTTTAAAAAAAAGCGAAAAATTCAAAATTGCGGGTAGAAAAGTCGCGAAAAACGCGAAATAAGTGAAAAAAAACAAAAAAACTAAAAAAACCCGCTAAAAAAATTTCCAAAATTGTAAAAAAACGCGAAAAATTCAAAATTGCGGGTAGAAAAGTCGCGAAAAGCGTGAAAAAAACAAAAAACTAAAAATACCCGCTAAAAAGAAAAAAAATCCAAAATTGTAAAAAAACGCGAAAAAATGAAAATTGCGGGTAGAAAAGTCGCGAAAAACGCGAAAACCGTGACAAAAGAACTCAAAAAACCCGCTAAAAAAAGCCTAAAAGTAGTGGTAGTCCATGTATAAAATCAGTAAAAAAACGCGAAAAAAAAAATAAAATAAATCAAAAATCCCGCAAAATTGTAAAAAAACGCGAAAAATTCAAAATTCCGGCTGGAAAAGTCGCTAAAAACGCGAAAAAAGTGAAAAAAAACAAAAAAACTCAAAAAACCCGCCAAAAAAAAGAGCCTAAAAGTAGAAAATTCCGTGTGTAAAATCGGTAAAAAACGCGAAAAAAAACAAAAGAAAACAAAAATCCCGCAAACTTGTGAAAAAAACGCGAAAAATTCAAAAGTCCGGGTAGAAAAGTCGCTAAAAACGCGAAAACCGTGAAAAAAAAAACTCAAAAAACCCGGTAAAAAAAAGCCTAAAAGTAGAAAAATCCGTGTGTAAAATCGGTAGAAAAAGTGAAAAAAAAACAAAAAAACTAAAAAAACCCGCTTAAAAAAATTCCAAAATTTAAAAAAAAACGCGAAAAATTCAAAATTGCGGGTAGAAAAGTCGCAAAAAACGCGAAATAAGTGAAAGAAAACAAAAAACTAAAAAAACTCGCTAAACAAAATCCAAAATTGTAAAAAAAACGCGAAAAATTCAAAATTGCGGGTAGAAAAGTCCCGAAAAAGGAGGAAAAAATGAAACAAAAACAAAAAAACAAAAAAAACCGGCTAAAAAAGAAAAAAAATTCCAAAATTGTAAAAAAACGCGAAAAATTCAAAATTCCGGGTAGAAAAGTCGCTAATAACGCGAAAACCGTGAAAAAAACAAAAAACTCAAAAAATCCGCTAAAATAAAGCCTAAAAGTAGAAAATTCCGTGTGTAAAATCGGTAAAAAACGCGAAAAAAAATCAAAAATCCCGCAAAATTGTAAAAAAACGCGAAAAATTAAAAATTCCGGGTAGATAAGTCGCGAAAAACGTAAAAAAAACTAAAAAAACCCGCTAAAAAATTTCCAAAATTGTAAAAAAACGCGAAAAATTCAAAATTGCGGGTAAAAAAGTCGCAAAAAATGAAAAAAAACAAAAAACTAAAAAAACCCGCTAAAAAAACTCCAAAATTTAAAAAAAAACGCAAAAAATTCAAAATTGCGGCTAGAAAAGTCCCGAAAAACGAGGAAAAAATGAAAAAAAAACAAAAAACTAAAAAAACCCGCTAAAAAAGAAAAAAAATTCCAAAATTGAAAAAAAACGCGAAAAATTCAAAATTGCGGGTAGAAAAGTCGCGAAAAACGCGAAAACCGTGAAAAAAAAAAACTCAAAAAACCCGCTAAAAAAAAGCCTAAAAGTAGAAAATTCCGTGTGTAAAATCGGTAAAAAACGCGAAAAAAAACAAAAAAAATCAAAAATCCCGCAAAATTGTAAAAAAAAACGCGAAAAATTCAAAATTCCAGGTAGAAAAGTCGCTAATAACGCGAAAACCGTGAAAAAAACAAAAAACTCAAAAAACCCGCTTAAAAAAAGCCTAAAAGTAGAAAATTCCGAGTGTAAAATCGGTAAAAAACGCGAAAAAAAAACAAAAAAAAATCAAGAATCCCGCAAAATTGTAAAAAAACGCGAAAAATTCAAAATTCCGGGTAGAAAAGTAGCTAAAAACTCGAAAACCGTGAAAAAAACAAAAAACTCAAAAAATCCGCTAAAAAAAGCCTAAAAGTAGAAAATTCCGTGTGTAAAATCAGTAAAAAAACGCGAAAAAAAACAAAAAAATCAAAAATCCCGCAAAATTGTAAAAAAACGCGAAAAATTCAAAATTCCGGGTAGAAAAGTCGCTAATAACGCGAAAACCGTGAAAAAAAAACAAAAAACTCAAAAAACCCGCTTAAAAAAATCCTAAAAGTAGAAAATTCCGTGTGTAAAATCGGTAAAAAACGCGAAAAATAACAAAAAAATCAAAAATCCCGCAAAATTTAAAAAAACGCGAAAAATTCAAAATTCCGGGTAGAAAAGTCGCTAAAAACGCGAACACCGTGAAAAAAAACAAAAAAACTCAAAAAACCCGCTAAAAAAAAGCCTAAAAGTAGAAAAATCCGTGTGTAAAATCGGTAAAAAACGCGAAAAAAACAAAAAAATCGGGTAGAAAACTCGCGAAAAACGCGAAAAAAGTGAAAAAAAAAACAAACAAAACCCGCTAAAAAAATTCCAAAATTGTAAAAAAAAACGCGAAAAATTCGAAATTGCTCGTAGAAATTCGCGAAAAAACGCGAAAAAAGTGAAAAAAAACAATAAAACCCGCTAATAAAAAAAATTCCAAAATTGTAAAAAAACGCGAAAAATTCAAAATTGCGGGTAGAAAAGTCGCGAAAAACGCGAAAAACGCGAAAAAAGTGAAAAAAACAAAAAAATTAAAAGACCCGCTAAAAAAAATTTCCAAACTTGTAAAAAAACGCGAAAAATTCAAAATTGCGGGTAGAAAAGTCGCGAAAAACGTGAACACCGTGAAAAAAACAAAACTAAAAAAACCCGCTAAAAGAAGCTTAAAAGTAGAAAATTCCAAAAAAAATTCCAAAATTGTAAAAAAAACGCGAAAAATTCAAAATTGCTGGTAGAAAAGTCACTAAATACGCGAAAAAAGTGAAAAAAAACAAAAAACTAAAAAACCCGCTAAAAAAAAAATCCAAAAATAAAAAAAAAACGCGAAAAATTCAAAATTTCATGTTTGTCGCGAAAAACATGAAAAAAACAAAAAAACTAAAAAAACCCGGTAAAAAAGGCGAAAAATTCAAAATTGCGGGTAGAAATATCGCGAAAAACGGAAAAAAGTGAAAAAAACAAAAAACTAAAAAAACCCGCTAAAAAAAATTTCCAAAATTATAAAAAAACGCGAAAAATTCAAAATTGCGGATAGAAAAGTCGCGAAAAACGTGAAAAAAACAAAAAACTAAAAAAACCCCGGCAAAAAAAATTTCCAAAATTGTAAAAAAAACCGCGAAAAATTCAAAATTGCGGGTAGAAAAGTCGCGAAATAAGTGAAAAAAAACAAAAAAAATAAAAAAACCCGCTAAAAAAAATAAAATTCCAAAATTGTAAAAAAAAACGCGAAAAAATCAAAATTGCGGGTAGAAAAGTCGCGAAAAACGCGAAAACCGTGAAAAAACACTAAAAAACCCTCTAAAAAAGACTAAAAGTAGTGGTAGTCCATGTGTAAAATCAGTAAAAAACGCGAAAAAAAACAAAAAAATCAAAAATCCCGCAAAATTGCAAAAAAACGCGAAAAATTCAAAATTCCGGGTAGAAAAGTCGCTATAAACGCGAAAACCGTGAAAAAAACAAAAACACTCAAAAAATCCGCTAAAAAAAGCCTAAAAGTAGAAAATTCCGTGTGTAAAATCGGTAAAAAACGCGAAAAAAACAAAAAAAACAAAAATCCTGCAAATTTGTGAAAAAAAACGCGAAAAATTCAAAATTCCGGGTAGAAAAGTCGTTAAAGACGCGAAAAAAGTGGAAAAAAACAAAAAAAAAATAAAAAAAACCCTCTAAAAAAATTCCAAATTTGTAAAAAAAAACGCGAAAATTCAAAATTGCGGGTAGAAAAGTTGCGAAAAACGCGAAAAAAGTGAAGAAAAACAAAAAAACTAAAAAAACCCGCTAAAAAAATCCAAAAAATTCAAAATTGCGATTAGAAAAGTCCCGAAAAACGAGGAAAAAAAACAAAAACACTAAAAAAACCCGCTAAAAAAAATTCCACAATTCCAAAATTTAAAAAAAACGGGAAAAATTCAAAATTGCGGGTAGAAAAGTCGAGAAAAACGCGAAAAAACAAAAAACTCAAAAAACCCGCTAAAAAAAGAGCCTAAAAGTAGAAAATTCCGTGTGTAAAATCGGTAAAAAACGCGAAAAAAACAAAAGAAAACAAAAATCCAGCAAACTTGTGAAAAAAACGCGAAAAATTCAAAAGTCCGAGTAGAAAAGTCGCTAAATACGCGAAAAAAGTGAAGAAAAACAAAAAAACTAAAAAAACCCGCTAAAAAATCCAAAATTGTAAAAAAACGCGAAAAATTCAAAATTGCGGGTAGAAAAGTCCCAAAAAACGAGGAAAAAAAACAAAAACACTAAAAAAACCCGCTAAAAAAATTCCACAATTTCAAAATTGTAAAAAAAACGCGAAAAATTCAAAATTGCGGGTAGAAAAGTCGAGAAAAACGCGAAAAAAACAAAAAAACTAAAAAAACCCGGCTAAAAAAATTACAAAATTCTAAAAAAACGCGAAAAATTCAAAATTGCGGGTAGAAAAGTCGCGAAAAACGCGAAATGAGTGAAAAAAACAAAAAAAACTAAAAAAACCCGCTAAAAAAAATTCCAAAATTGTAAAAAAACGCGAAAAATTCAAAACTGCGGGTAGAAAAGTCGCGAAAAACGTGAAAAAAACAAAAAACTAAAAAAACCCGCTAAAAAAAGGCCTAAAAGTAGTGGTAGTCCATGTGTAAAATCAGTAAAAAACGCGAAAAAAAAACAAAAAAATCAAAATTCCCGCAAAATTGTAAAAAAACGCGAAAAATTCAAAATTCCGGGTAGAAAAGTCGCTAAAGACGCGAAAAAAGTGAAAGAAACAAAAAAACTAAAAAACCCGCTAAAAAAAATTCCAAAATTTAAAATAAAACGCGAAAAATTCAAAATTGCGGATAGAAAAGTCCCGAAAAACGAGGAAAAAATGAAAAAAAAACTAAAAAACTAAAAAACCCGCTAAAAAAGAAAAAAAATTCCAAAATTGTAAAAAAACGCGAAAAATTCAAAATTGCGGGTAGAAAAGTAGCGAAAAGCGCGAAATAAGTGAAGAAAAACAAAAAAACTAAAAAACCCGCTAAAAAAAATCCAAAACTGTAAAAAAACCCCGAAAAATTCAATATTGCGGGTAGAAAAGTCCCGAAAAACGAGGAAAAAAAACAAAAACACTAAAAAAACCCGCTAAAAAAAATTCCACAATTCCAAAATTGTAAAAAAACGCGAAAAATTCAAAATTGCTGGTAGAAAAGTCGAGAAAAACGCGAAAAAAACAAAAAACTAAAAAAACCCGGCTAAAAAAAATTTACAAAATTCGAAAAAAAAACGCGAAAAATTCAAAATTGCGGGTAGAAAAGTCGCGAAAAACGCGAAATGAGTGAAAAAACAAAAAAACTAAAAAAACACGCTAAAAAAATTCCAAAATTGTAAAAAAAACGTGAAAAATTCAAAATTGCGGGTAGAAAAGTCGCGAAAAACGCGAAAAAAACAAAAAAACTAAAAAAACCCGGCTAAAAAAATTACAAAATTCTAAAAAAAACGCGAAAAATTCAAAATTGCGGGTAGAAAAGTCGCGAAAAACGCGAAATGATTGAAAAAAACAAAAAAAGTAAAAAAACCCGCTAAAAAGAATTCCAAAATTGTAAAAAAAAACGCGAAAAATTCAAAACTGCGGGTAGAAAAGTCGCGAAAAACGTGAAAAAAACAAAAAACTAAAAAAACCCGCTATAAAAAGCCTAAAAGTAATGGTAGTCCATGTGTAAAATCAGTAAAAAACGCGAAAAAAAAACCAAAAAAATCAAAAATCCCGCAAAATTGTAAAAAAAACGCGAAAAATTCAAAATTCCGGGTAGAAAAGTCGCTAAAGACGCGAAAAAAGTGAAAGAAACAAAAAAACTAAAAAACCCGCTAAAAAAATTCCAAAATTTAAAATAAAACGCGAAAAATTCAAAATTGCGGATAGAAAAGTCCCGAAAAACGAGGAAAAAATGAAAAAAACTAAAAAACTAAAAAAACCCGCTAAAAAAGAAAAAAAAATCCAAAATTGTAAAAAAACGCGAAAAATTCAAAATTCCGGGTACAAAAGTCGCGAAAAACGCGAAATAAGTGAAAAAAAAAAAACAAAAAAAAATAAAAAAACCCGCTAAAAAAACAAAAAAAAAAAATTCCAAAATTTAAAAAAAAACGCGAAAAATTCAAAATTGCGGGTAGAAAAGTCGAGAAAAACGCGAAAAAAACAAAAACTAAAAAAACCCGGCTAAAAAAATTACAAAATTCTAAAAAAAAACGCGAAAAATTCAAAATTGCGAGTAGAAAAGTCGCGAAAAACGCGAAATGAGTGAAAAAACAAAAAACAAAAAAAATTCCAAAATTGTAAAAAAAAAACTCGAAAAATTAAAAATTGCGGGTAGTAAAGTCGCTAAAAACGCGAAAACCGTGAAAAAAACAAAAAAACTCAAATATCCGCTAAAAAAAAGCCTAAAAGTAGAAAATTCCGTGTGTAAAATCGGTAAAAAACGCGAAAAAAACAAAAAAAATCAAAAATCCCGCAAAATTGTAAAAAAAACGCGAAAAATTCAAAATTCAGTGTAGAAAAGTCGCTAAAAACTAGAAAACCATGAAAAAAACAAAAAACTCAAAAAACCCGCCAAAAAAAACCTAAAAGTAGAAAATTCCGTGTGTAAAATCGGTAAAAAACGCGAAAAAAACAAAAAAAAAAAAAAATCCTGCAAATTTGTGAAAAAAAACGCGAAAAATTCAAAATTCCGGGTAGAAAAGTCGTTAAAGACGCGAAAAAAGTGGAAAAAAAAAATAAAAAATAAAAAAACCCTCTAAAAAAATTCCAAATTTGTAAAAAAAAACGCGAAAATTCAAAATTGCGGGTAGAAAAGTTGCGAAAAACGCGAAAAAAGTGAAGAAAAACAAAAAAACTAAAAAAACCCGCTAAAAAAATCCAAAAAATTCAAAATTGCGGGTAGAAAAGTCCCGAAAAACGAGGAAAAAAAACAAAAACACTAAAAAAACCCGCTAAAAAAATTCCACAATTCCAAAATTTAAAAAAAAACGGGAAAAATTCAAAATTGCGGGTAGAAAAGTCGAGAAAAACGCGAAAAAACAAAAAACTCAAAAAACCCGCTAAAAAAAAGAGCCTAAAAATAGAAAATTCCGTGTGTAAAATCGGTAAAAAACGCGAAAAAAACAAAAGAAAACAAAAATCCCGCAAACTTGTGAAAAAAACGCGAAAAATTCAAAAGTCCGAGTAGAAAAGTCGCTAAATACGCGAAAAAAGTGAAGAAAAACAAAAAACTAAAAAAACCCGCTAAAAAAATCCAAAATTGTAAAAAAACGCGAAAAATTCAAAATTGCGGGTAGAAAAGTCCTAAAAACGAGGAAAAAAAACAAAAACACTAAAAAAACCCGCTAAAAAAATTCCACAATTTCAAAATTGTAAAAAAAACGCGAAAAATTCAAAATTGCGGGTAGAAAAGTCGAGAAAAACGCGAAAAAAACAAAAAAACTAAAAAAAACCCGGCTAAAAAAATTACAAAATTCTAAAAAAACGCGAAAAATTCAAAATTGCGGGTAGAAAAGTCGCGAAAAACGCGAAATGAGTGAAAAAAACAAAAAAAACTAAAAAAACCCGCTAAAAAAATTCCAAAATTGTAAAAAAACGCGAAAAATTCAAAACTGCGGGTAGAAAAGTCGCGAAAAACGTGAAAAAAACAAAAAACTAAAAAAACCCGCTAAAAAAAGGCCTAAAAGTAGTGGTAGTCCATGTGTAAAATCAGTAAAAAACGCGAAAAAAACAAAAAAATCAAAATTCCCGCAAAATTGTAAAAAAAACGCGAAAAATTCAAAATTCCGGGTAGAAAAGTCGCTAAAGACGCAAAAAAAGTGAAAGAAACAAAAAAACTAAAAAACCCGCTAAAAAAAATTCCAAAATTTAAAATAAAACGCGAAAAATTCAAAATTGCGGATAGAAAAGTCCCGAAAAACGAGGAAAAAATGAAAAAAAAACTAAAAAACTAAAAAACCCGCTAAAAAAGAAAAAAAATTCCAAAATTGTAAAAAAACGCGAAAAATTCAAAATTGCGGGTAGAAAAGTCGTTAAAGACGCGAAAAAAGTGGAAAAAAAAAAAAAATAAAAAATAAAAAAACCCTCTAAAAAAATTCCAAATTTGTAAAAAAAAACGCGAAAATTCAAAATTGCGGGTAGAAAAGTTGCGAAAAACGCGAAAAAAGTGAAGAAAAACAAAAAAACTAAAAAAACCCGCTAAAAAAATCCAAAAAATTCAAAATTGCGGGTAGAAAAGTCCCGAAAAACGAGGAAAAAAAACAAAAACACTAAAAAAACCCGCTAAAAAAATTCCACAATTCCAAAATTTAAAAAAAAACGGGAAAAATTCAAAATTGCGGGTAGAAAAGTCGAGAAAAACGCGAAAAAACAAAAAACTCAAAAAACCCGCTAAAAAAAAGAGCCTAAAAGTAGAAAATTCCGTGTGTAAAATCGGTAAAAAACGCGAAAAAAACAAAAGAAAACAAAAATCCCGCAAACTTGTGAAAAAAACGCGAAAAATTCAAAAGTCCGAGTAGAAAAGTCGCTAAATACGCGAAAAAAGTGAAGAAAAACAAAAAACTAAAAAAACCCGCTAAAAAAATCCAAAATTGTAAAAAAACGCGAAAAATTCAAAATTGCGGGTAGAAAAGTCCTAAAAACGAGGAAAAAAAACAAAAACACTAAAAAAACCCGCTAAAAAAATTCCACAATTTCAAAATTGTAAAAAAAACGCGAAAAATTCAAAATTGCGGGTAGAAAAGTCGAGAAAAACGCGAAAAAAACAAAAAAACTAAAAAAAACCCGGCTAAAAAAATTACAAAATTCTAAAAAAACGCGAAAAATTCAAAATTGCGGGTAGAAAAGTCGCGAAAAACGCGAAATGAGTGAAAAAACAAAAAAAACTAAAAAAACCCGCTAAAAAAATTCCAAAATTGTAAAAAAACGCGAAAAATTCAAAACTGCGGGTAGAAAAGTCGCGAAAAACGTGAAAAAAACAAAAAACTAAAAAAACCCGCTAAAAAAAGGCCTAAAAGTAGTGGTAGTCCATGTGTAAAATCAGTAAAAAACGCGAAAAAAAAACAAAAAAATCAAAATTCCCGCAAAATTGTAAAAAAAACGCGAAAAATTCAAAATTCCGGGTAGAAAAGTCGCTAAAGACGCAAAAAAAGTGAAAGAAACAAAAAAACTAAAAAACCCGCTAAAAAAAATTCCAAAATTTAAAATAAAACGCGAAAAATTCAAAATTGCGGATAGAAAAGTCCCGAAAAACGAGGAAAAAATGAAAAAAAAACTAAAAAACTAAAAAACCCGCTAAAAAAGAAAAAAAATTCCAAAATTGTAAAAAAACGCGAAAAATTCAAAATTGCGGGTAGAAAAGTAGCGAAAAGCGCGAAATAAGTGAAGAAAAACAAAAAAACTAAAAAACCCGCTAAAAAAATCCAAAACTGTAAAAAAACCCCGAAAAATTCAATATTGCGGGTAGAAAAGTCCCGAAAAACGAGGAAAAAAAACAAAAACACTAAAAAAACCCGCTAAAAAAAATTCCACAATTCCAAAATTGTAAAAAAACGCGAAAAATTCAAAATTGCGGGTAGAAAAGTCGAGAAAAACGCGAAAAAAACAAAAAACTAAAAAAACCCGGCTAAAAAAAATTTACAAAATTCGAAAAAAAAACGCGAAAAATTCAAAATTGCGGGTAGAAAAGTCGCGAAAAACGCGAAATGAGTGAAAAAACAAAAAAACTAAAAAAACACGCTAAAAAAATTCCAAAATTGTAAAAAAAACGTGAAAAATTCAAAATTGCGGGTAGAAAAGTCGCGAAAAACGCGAAAAAAACAAAAAAACTAAAAAAAACCCGGCTAAAAAAATTACAAAATTCTAAAAAAAACGCGAAAAATTCAAAATTGCGAGTAGAAAAGTCGCGAAAAACGCGAAATGAGTGAAAAAACAAAAAACTAAAAAAATTCCAAAATTGTAAAAAAAAAACTCGAAAAATTCAAAATTGCGGGTAGAAAAGTCGCGAAAAACGCGAAAACCGTGAAAAAGAAACTCAAAAAACCCGCTAAAAAAAGCCTAAAAGTAGTGGTAGTCCATGTGTAAAATCAGTAAAAAACGCGAAAAAAACAAAAAAATCAAAAATCCCGCAAAATTGTAAAAACAAAAACGCGAAAATTTCAAATTCCGGGTAGAAAAGTCGCTAAAAACGCGAAAACCGTGAAAAAAACAAAAAAACTCAAATATCCGCTAAAAAAAGCCTAAAAGTAGAACATTCCGTGTGTAAAATCGGTAAAAAACGCGAAAAAAACAAAAAAATCAAAATTCCCGCAAAATTGTAAAAAAAACGCGAAAAATTCAAAATTCAGGGTAGAAAAGTCGCTGAAAACAAGAAAACCATGAAAAAAACAAAAAACTCAAAAAACCCGCAAAAAAAAACTAAAAGTAGAAAATTCCGTGTGTAAAATCGGTAAAAAACGCGAAAAAAACAAAAAAAACAAAAATCCTGCAAATTTGTGAAAAAAAACGCGAAAAATTCAAAATTCCGGGTAGAAAAGTCGAGAAAAACGCGAAAAAAACAAAAAAACTAAAAAAACCCGGCTAAAAAAATTACAAAATTCTAAAAAAACGCGAAAAATTCAAAATTGCGGGTAGAAAAGTCGCGAAAAACGCGAAATGAGTGAAAAAAACAAAAAAAACTAAAAAAACCCGCTAAAAAAAATTCCAAAATTGTAAAAAAACGCGAAAAATTCAAAACTGCGGGTAGAAAAGTCGCGAAAAACGTGAAAAAAACAAAAAACTAAAAAAACCCGCTAAAAAAAGGCCTAAAAGTAGTGGTAGTCCATGTGTAAAATCAGTAAAAAACGCGAAAAAAAAACAAAAAAATCAAAATTCCCGCAAAATTGTAAAAAAACGCGAAAAATTCAAAATTCCGGGTAGAAAAGTCGCTAAAGACGCGAAAAAAGTGAAAGAAACAAAAAAACTAAAAAACCCGCTAAAAAAAATTCCAAAATTTAAAATAAAACGCGAAAAATTCAAAATTGCGGATAGAAAAGTCCCGAAAAACGAGGAAAAAATGAAAAAAAAACTAAAAAACTAAAAAACCCGCTAAAAAAGAAAAAAAATTCCAAAATTGTAAAAAAACGCGAAAAATTCAAAATTGCGGGTAGAAAAGTAGCGAAAAGCGCGAAATAAGTGAAGAAAAACAAAAAAACTAAAAAACCCGCTAAAAAAAATCCAAAACTGTAAAAAAACCCCGAAAAATTCAATATTGCGGGTAGAAAAGTCCCGAAAAACGAGGAAAAAAAAACAAAAACACTAAAAAAACCCGCTAAAAAAAATTCCACAATTCCAAAATTGTAAAAAAACGCGAAAAATTCAAAATTGCGGGTAGAAAAGTCGAGAAAAACGCGAAAAAAACAAAAAACTAAAAAAACCCGGCTAAAAAAAATTTACAAAATTCGAAAAAAAAACGCGAAAAATTCAAAATTGCGGGTAGAAAAGTCGCGAAAAACGCGAAATGAGTGAAAAAACAAAAAAACTAAAAAAACACGCTAAAAAAATTCCAAAATTGTAAAAAAAACGTGAAAAATTCAAAATTGCGGGTAGAAAAGTCGCGAAAAACGCGAAAAAAACAAAAAAACTAAAAAAACCCGGCTAAAAAAATTACAAAATTCTAAAAAAAACGCGAAAAATTCAAAATTGCGGGTAGAAAAGTCGCGAAAAACGCGAAATGATTGAAAAAAACAAAAAAAGTAAAAAAACCCGCTAAAAAGAATTCCAAAATTGTAAAAAAAAACGCGAAAAATTCAAAACTGCGGGTAGAAAAGTCGCGAAAAACGTGAAAAAAACAAAAAACTAAAAAAACCCGCTATAAAAAGCCTAAAAGTAATGGTAGTCCATGTGTAAAATCAGTAAAAAACGCGAAAAAAAAACCAAAAAAATCAAAAATCCCGCAAAATTGTAAAAAAAACGCGAAAAATTCAAAATTCCGGGTAGAAAAGTCGCTAAAGACGCGAAAAAAGTGAAAGAAACAAAAAAACTAAAAAAATTCCAAAATTTAAAATAAAACGCGAAAAATTCAAAATTGCGGATAGAAAAGTCCCGAAAAACGAGGAAAAAATGAAAAAAACTAAAAAACTAAAAAAACCCGCTAAAAAAGAAAAAAAAATCCAAAATTGTAAAAAAACGCGAAAAATTCAAAATTGCGGGTACAAAAGTCGCGAAAAACGCGAAATAAGTGAAAAAAAAAACAAAAAAAATAAAAAAACCCGCTAAAAAAACAAAAAAAAAATTCCAAAATTTAAAAAAAACGCGAAAAATTCAAAATTGCGGGTAGAAAAGTCGAGAAAAACGCGAAAAAAACAAAAACTAAAAAAACCCGGCTAAAAAAATTACAAAATTCTAAAAAAAAACGCGAAAAATTCAAAATTGCGAGTAGAAAAGTCGCGAAAAACGCGAAATGAGTGAAAAAACAAAAAACTAAAAAAATTCCAAAATTGTAAAAAAAAAACTCGAAAAATTAAAAATTGCGGGTAGTAAAGTCGCTAAAAACGCGAAAACCGTGAAAAAAACAAAAAAACTCAAATATCCGCTAAAAAAAAGAGCCTAAAAGTAGAAAATTCCGTGTGTAAAATCGGTAAAAAACGCGAAAAAAAACAAAAGAAAACAAAAATCCCGCAAACTTGTGAAAAAAACGCGAAAAATTCAAAAGTCCGGGTAGAAAAGTCGCTAAATACGCGAAAAAAGTGAAAAAAAACAAAAAACTAAAAAACCCGCTAAATAAAATTCCAAAATTTAAAAAAAACGCGAAAAATTCAAAATTCCGGGTAGAAAAGTCGCTAATAACGCGAAAACCGTGAAAAAAACAAAAAACTCAAAAAACCCGCTTAAAAAAATCCGAAATTGTAAAAAAAACGCAAAAAATTCAAAATTGCGGGTAGAAAAGTCACGAAAAACGTGAAAAAAACAAAAAACTAAAAAAACCCGCTAAAAAGAAAAAAAATCAAAAATTGTAAAAAAAACGCGAAAAATTCAAAATTGCGGGTAGGAAAGTCGCGAAATAAGTGAAAAAAAACTAAAAAAACCGGCTAAAAAAATTCCAAAATTGTAAAAAAACGCGAAAAATTCAAAATTGCGGTTAGAAAAGTCGCGAAAAACGTGAAAAAAAAACTAAAAAAACCCGCTAAAACGAAAAAAATCCAAAATTGTAAAAGAACGCGAAAAATTCAAAATTGCGGGTAGAAAAGTCGCGAAATAAGTGAAAAAAAAACTAAAAAAACCCGCTAAAAAAATTCCAAAATTGTAAAAAAACGCGAAAAATTCAAAATTGCGGTTAGAAAAGTCGCGAAAAACGTGAAAAAAAAACTAAAAAAACCCGCTAAAAAGAAAAAAATCCAAAATTGTAAAAGAACGCGAAAAAATCAAAATTGCGGGTAGAAAAATCGCGAAAAACGCGAAAACCGTGAAAAAAAAACTAAAAAACCCTCTAAAAAAAGCCTAAAAGTAGAGGTAGTCCATGTGTAAAATCAGTAAAAAACGCGAAAAAAAACAAAAAAATCAAATATCCCGCAAAATTGTAAAAACAAAAACGCGAAAAATTCAAAATTCCGGGTAGAAAAGTCGCTAAAAACGCGAAAACCGTGAAAAAAACAAAAAAACTCAAAAAATCCGCTAAAAAAAAGCCTAAAAGTGAAAAAAACAAAAAAACTTAAAAAACCCGCTAAAAAAATTTCCAAATTTGTAAAAAAAACGCGAAAAACGGGAAAAATTGCGGGAAGAAAAGTCGCTAAAAACGCGAAAACCGTGAAAAAAACAAAACTAAAAAAACCCGCTAAAAAAGCTTAAAAGTAGAAAATTCCCAAAAAAAATATTCCAAAATTGTAAAAAAAAACAAAAATCCTGCAAAATTGTGAAAAAAAACGCGAAAAATTCAAAATTCCGGGTAGAAAAGTCGTTAAAGACGCGAAAAAAGTGGGAAAAAAAACAAAAAAAAATAAAAAAACCCCTCTAAAAAAATTCCAAATTTGTAAAAAAAACGCGAAAATTCAAAATTGAGGGTAGAAAAGTTGCGAAAAACGCGAAAAAAGTGAAGAAAAACAAAAAAACTAAAAAAACCCGCTAAAAAAATCCAAAATTGTAAAAAAACCCGTTAATTCAAAATTGCGGGTAGAAAAGTCCCGAAAAACGAGGAAAAAAAACAAAAACACTAAAAAAACCCGCTAAAAAAATTCCACAATTCCAAAATTTAAAAAAAAAACGCGAAAAATTCAAAATTGCGGATAGAAAAGTCCCGAAAAACGAGGAAAAAATGAAAAAAAAACTAAAAAACTAAAAAGCCCGCTAAAAAAGAAAAAAAATTCCAAAATTGTAAAAAAACGCGAAAAATTCAAAATTGCGGGTAGAAAAGTTGCGAAATAAGTGAAGAAAAACAAAAAAACTAAAAAAACCCGCTAAAAAATCCAAAATTGTAAAAAAACCCCGAAAAATTCAAAATTGCGGGTAGAAAAGTCCCGAAAAACGAGGAAAAAAAACAAAAACACTAAAAAAACCCGCTAAAAAATTCCACAATTCCAAAATTGTAAAAAAACGCGAAAAATTCAAAATTGCGGGTAGAAAAGTCGAGAATAACGCGAAAAAAACAAAAAACTAAAAATACCCGGCTAAAAAAAATTACAAAATTCTAAAAAAAAAACGCGAAAAATTCAAAATTGCGGGTAGAAAAGTCGCTAAATACGCGAACAAAGTGAAAAAAAAACAAAAAACTAAAAAACCCGCTAAAAAAAATTCCAAAATTTAAAAAAAACGCGAAAAATTCAAAATTGCGGATAGAAATGGCCCGAAAAACGAGGAAAAAATGAAAAAAACAAAAAAACTAAATAAAAACGCTAAAAAAGAAAAAAATTCCAAAATTGTAAAAAAACGCGAAAAATTCAAAATTGCGGGTACAAAAGTCGCGAAAAACGCGAAATAAGTGAAAAAAAAACAAAAAAAAAACCCGCTAAAAAAAACAAAAAAAAACAAAATTCCAAAATTGTAAAAAAAGCGAAAAGTTCAAAATTCCGGGTAGAAAAGTCGCTAATAACGTGAAAACCGTGAAAAAAACAAAAAAACTCAAAAAACCCGCTTAAAAAAATCCAAAATTGTAAAAAAACGCAAAAAATTCAAAATACTGGTAGAAAAGTCGCGAAAAACGTAAAAAAAAACAAAAAAACTAAAAAAACCCGCTAAAAAGAAGAAAAAAAATTTCCAAAATTGTAAAAAAAACGCGAAAATTTAAAATTGCGGGTAGAAAAGTTGCGAAAAACGCGAAAAAAGTGAAGAAAAACAAAAAAACTAAAAAAACCCGCTAAAAAAATCCAAAAAATTCAAAATTGCGGGTAGAAAAGTCCCGAAAAACGAGGAAAAAAAACAAAAACACTAAAAAAACCCGCTAAAAAAATTCCACAATTCCAAAATTTAAAAAAAAACGGGAAAAATTCAAAATTGCGGGTAGAAAAGTCGCGAAAAACGTGAACACCGTGAAAAAAACAAAACTAAAAAAACCCGCTAAAAGAAGCTTAAAAGTAGAAAATTCCAAAAAAAATTCCAAAATTGTAAAAAAAACGCGAAAAATTCAAAATTGCTGGTAGAAAAGTCACTAAATACGCGAAAAAAGTGAAAAAAAACAAAAAACTAAAAAACCCGCTAAAAAAAAAATCCAAAAATAAAAAAAAAACGCGAAAAATTCAAAATTTCATGTTTGTCGCGAAAAACATGAAAAAAACAAAAAAACTAAAAAAACCCGGTAAAAAAGGCGAAAAATTCAAAATTGCGGGTAGAAATATCGCGAAAAACGCAAAAAAGTGAAAAAAACAAAAAACTAAAAAAACCCGCTAAAAAAAATTTCCAAAATTATAAAAAAACGCGAAAAATTCAAAATTGCGGATAGAAAAGTCGCGAAAAACGTGAAAAAAACAAAAAACTAAAAAAACCCCGGCAAAAAAAATTTCCAAAATTGTAAAAAAAACCGCGAAAAATTCAAAATTGCGGGTAGAAAAGTCGCGAAATAAGTGAAAAAAAACAAAAAAAATAAAAAAACCCGCTAAAAAAAATAAAATTCCAAAATTGTAAAAAAAAACGCGAAAAAATCAAAATTGCGGGTAGAAAAGTCGCGAAAAACGCGAAAACCGTGAAAAAACACTAAAAAAACCCTCTAAAAAAGACTAAAAGTAGTGGTAGTCCATGTGTAAAATCAGTAAAAAACGCGAAAAAAACAAAAAAATCAAAAATCCCGCAAAATTGCAAAAAAACGCGAAAAATTCAAAATTCCGGGTAGAAAAGTCGCTATAAACGCGAAAACCGTGAAAAAAACAAAAACACTCAAAAAATCCGCTAAAAAAAGCTTAAAAGTAGAAAATTCCGTGTGTAAAATCGGTAAAAAACGCGAAAAAAAACAAAAAAACAAAAATCCTGCAAAATTGTAAAAAAAAACGCGAAAAATTCAAAATTCCGGGTAGAAAAGTCGCTAAAAAGAAGAAAACCATGAAAAAAACAAAAAATTCAAAAAACCCGCAAAAAAATCCTAAAAGTAGAAAATTCCGTGTGTAAAATCGGTAAAAAACGCGAAAAATAACAAAAAAATCAAAAATCCCGCAAAATTTAAAAAAACGCGAAAAATTCAAAATTCCGGGTAGAAAAGTCGCTAAAAACGCGAACACCGTGAAAAAAAACAAAAAAACTCAAAAAACCCGCTAAAAAAAAGCCTAAAAGTAGAAAAATCCGTGTGTAAAATCGGTAAAAAACGCGAAAAAAACAAAAAAATCGGGTAGAAAACTCGCGAAAAACGCGAAAAAAGTGAAAAAAAAAACAAACAAAACCCGCTAAAAAAATTCCAAAATTGTAAAAAAAAACGCGAAAAATTCGAAATTGCTCGTAGAAATTCGCGAAAAAACGCGAAAAAAGTGAAAAAAAACAATAAAACCCGCTAATAAAAAAAATTCCAAAATTGTAAAAAAACGCGAAAAATTCAAAATTGCGGGTAGAAAAGTCGCGAAAAACGCGAAAAACGCGAAAAAAGTGAAAAAAACAAAAAAATTAAAAGACCCGCTAAAAAAAATTTCCAAACTTGTAAAAAAACGCGAAAAATTCAAAATTGCGGGTAGAAAAGTCGCGAAAAACGTGAACACCGTGAAAAAAACAAAACTAAAAAAACCCGCTAAAAGAAGCTTAAAAGTAGAAAATTCCAAAAAAAATTCCAAAATTGTAAAAAAAACGCGAAAAATTCAAAATTGCTGGTAGAAAAGTCACTAAATACGCGAAAAAAGTGAAAAAAAACAAAAAACTAAAAAACCCGCTAAAAAAAAAATCCAAAAATAAAAAAAAAACGCGAAAAATTCAAAATTTCATGTTTGTCGCGAAAAACATGAAAAAAACAAAAAAACTAAAAAAACCCGGTAAAAAAGGCGAAAAATTCAAAATTGCGGGTAGAAATATCGCGAAAAACGGAAAAAAGTGAAAAAAACAAAAAACTAAAAAAACCCGCTAAAAAAAATTTCCAAAATTATAAAAAAACGCGAAAAATTCAAAATTGCGGATAGAAAAGTCGCGAAAAACGTGAAAAAAACAAAAAACTAAAAAAACCCCGGCAAAAAAAATTTCCAAAATTGTAAAAAAAACCGCGAAAAATTCAAAATTGCGGGTAGAAAAGTCGCGAAATAAGTGAAAAAAACAAAAAAACTAAAAAAACCCGCTAAAAAAATTCCAAAATTGTAAAAAAACGCGAAAAATTCAAAATTGCGGTTAGAAAAGTCGCGAAAAACGTGAAAAAAAACAAAAACTAAGAAAGCCCGCTAAAAAGAAAAAAATCCAAAATTGTAAAAAAACGCGAAAAAATCAAAATTGCGGGTAGAAAAGTCGCGAAAAACGCGAAAACCGTGAAAAAACACTAAAAAAACCCTCTAAAAAAGACTAAAAGTAGTGGTAGTCCATGTGTAAAATCAGTAAACAACGCGAAAAAAACAAAAAAATTAAAATCCCGCAAAATTGCAAAAAAACGCGAAAAATTCAAAATTCCGGGTAGAAAAGTCGCTAAAAACGCGAAAACCGTGAAAAAAACAAAAACACTCAAAAAATCCGCTAAAAAAAGCCTAAAAGTAGAAAATTCCGTGTGTAAAATCGGTAAAAAACGCGAAAAAAAACAAAAAAACAAAAATCCTGCAAAATTGTAAAAAAAAACGCGAAAAATTCGAAATTCCGGGTAGAAAAGTCGCTAAAAACAAGAAAACCATGAAAAAAACAAAAAATTAATAAAACCCGCAAAAAAAGCCTAAAAATAGAAAATTCCGTGTGTAAAATCGGTAAAAAACGCGAAAAAAAACAAAAAAAAACAAAAATCCTGCAAAATTGTGAAAAAAACGCGAAAAATTCAAAATTCCGGGTAGAAAAGTCGCGAAATAAGTGAAAAAAAACAAAAAACTAAAAAAACCCGCTAAAAAAAATTTCCAAAATTATAAAAAAACGCGAAAAATTCAAAATTGCGGATAGAAAAGTCGCGAAAAACGTGAAAAAAACAAAAAACTAAAAAAACCCCGGCAAAAAAAATTTCCAAAATTGTAAAAAAAACCGCGAAAAATTCAAAATTGCGGGTAGAAAAGTCGCGAAATAAGTGAAAAAAAACAAAAAAAATAAAAAAACCCGCTAAAAAAAATAAAATTCCAAAATTGTAAAAAAAAACGCGAAAAAATCAAAATTGCGGGTAGAAAAGTCGCGAAAAACGCGAAAACCGTGAAAAAACACTAAAAAACCCTCTAAAAAAGACTAAAAGTAGTGGTAGTCCATGTGTAAAATCAGTAAAAAACGCGAAAAAAAACAAAAAAATCAAAAATCCCGCAAAATTGCAAAAAAACGCGAAAAATTCAAAATTCCGGGTAGAAAAGTCGCTATAAACGCGAAAACCGTGAAAAAAACAAAAACACTCAAAAAATCCGCTAAAAAAAGCCTAAAAGTAGAAAATTCCGTGTGTAAAATCGGTAAAAAACGCGAAAAAAACAAAAAAAACAAAAATCCTGCAAATTTGTGAAAAAAAACGCGAAAAATTCAAAATTCCGGGTAGAAAAGTCGTTAAAGACGCGAAAAAAGTGGAAAAAAACAAAAAAAAAATAAAAAAAACCCTCTAAAAAAATTCCAAATTTGTAAAAAAAAACGCGAAAATTCAAAATTGCGGGTAGAAAAGTTGCGAAAAACGCGAAAAAAGTGAAGAAAAACAAAAAAACTAAAAAAACCCGCTAAAAAAATCCAAAAAATTCAAAATTGCGATTAGAAAAGTCCCGAAAAACGAGGAAAAAAAACAAAAACACTAAAAAAACCCGCTAAAAAAAATTCCACAATTCCAAAATTTAAAAAAAACGGGAAAAATTCAAAATTGCGGGTAGAAAAGTCGAGAAAAACGCGAAAAAACAAAAAACTCAAAAAACCCGCTAAAAAAAGAGCCTAAAAGTAGAAAATTCCGTGTGTAAAATCGGTAAAAAACGCGAAAAAAACAAAAGAAAACAAAAATCCAGCAAACTTGTGAAAAAAACGCGAAAAATTCAAAAGTCCGAGTAGAAAAGTCGCTAAATACGCGAAAAAAGTGAAGAAAAACAAAAAAACTAAAAAAACCCGCTAAAAAATCCAAAATTGTAAAAAAACGCGAAAAATTCAAAATTGCGGGTAGAAAAGTCCCAAAAAACGAGGAAAAAAAACAAAAACACTAAAAAAACCCGCTAAAAAAATTCCACAATTTCAAAATTGTAAAAAAAACGCGAAAAATTCAAAATTGCGGGTAGAAAAGTCGAGAAAAACGCGAAAAAAACAAAAAAACTAAAAAAACCCGGCTAAAAAAATTACAAAATTCTAAAAAAACGCGAAAAATTCAAAATTGCGGGTAGAAAAGTCGCGAAAAACGCGAAATGAGTGAAAAAAACAAAAAAAACTAAAAAAACCCGCTAAAAAAAATTCCAAAATTGTAAAAAAACGCGAAAAATTCAAAACTGCGGGTAGAAAAGTCGCGAAAAACGTGAAAAAAACAAAAAACTAAAAAAACCCGCTAAAAAAAGGCCTAAAAGTAGTGGTAGTCCATGTGTAAAATCAGTAAAAAACGCGAAAAAAAAACAAAAAAATCAAAATTCCCGCAAAATTGTAAAAAAACGCGAAAAATTCAAAATTCCGGGTAGAAAAGTCGCTAAAGACGCGAAAAAAGTGAAAGAAACAAAAAAACTAAAAAACCCGCTAAAAAAAATTCCAAAATTTAAAATAAAACGCGAAAAATTCAAAATTGCGGATAGAAAAGTCCCGAAAAACGAGGAAAAAATGAAAAAAAAACTAAAAAACTAAAAAACCCGCTAAAAAAGAAAAAAAATTCCAAAATTGTAAAAAAACGCGAAAAATTCAAAATTGCGGGTAGAAAAGTAGCGAAAAGCGCGAAATAAGTGAAGAAAAACAAAAAAACTAAAAAACCCGCTAAAAAAAATCCAAAACTGTAAAAAAACCCCGAAAAATTCAATATTGCGGGTAGAAAAGTCCCGAAAAACGAGGAAAAAAAACAAAAACACTAAAAAAACCCGCTAAAAAAAATTCCACAATTCCAAAATTGTAAAAAAACGCGAAAAATTCAAAATTGCTGGTAGAAAAGTCGAGAAAAACGCGAAAAAAACAAAAAACTAAAAAAACCCGGCTAAAAAAAATTTACAAAATTCGAAAAAAAAACGCGAAAAATTCAAAATTGCGGGTAGAAAAGTCGCGAAAAACGCGAAATGAGTGAAAAAACAAAAAAACTAAAAAAACACGCTAAAAAAATTCCAAAATTGTAAAAAAAACGTGAAAAATTCAAAATTGCGGGTAGAAAAGTCGCGAAAAACGCGAAAAAAACAAAAAAACTAAAAAAACCCGGCTAAAAAAATTACAAAATTCTAAAAAAAACGCGAAAAATTCAAAATTGCGGGTAGAAAAGTCGCGAAAAACGCGAAATGATTGAAAAAAACAAAAAAAGTAAAAAAACCCGCTAAAAAGAATTCCAAAATTGTAAAAAAAAACGCGAAAAATTCAAAACTGCGGGTAGAAAAGTCGCGAAAAACGTGAAAAAAACAAAAAACTAAAAAAACCCGCTATAAAAAGCCTAAAAGTAATGGTAGTCCATGTGTAAAATCAGTAAAAAACGCGAAAAAAAAACCAAAAAAATCAAAAATCCCGCAAAATTGTAAAAAAAACGCGAAAAATTCAAAATTCCGGGTAGAAAAGTCGCTAAAGACGCGAAAAAAGTGAAAGAAACAAAAAAACTAAAAAACCCGCTAAAAAAATTCCAAAATTTAAAATAAAACGCGAAAAATTCAAAATTGCGGATAGAAAAGTCCCGAAAAACGAGGAAAAAATGAAAAAAACTAAAAAACTAAAAAAACCCGCTAAAAAAGAAAAAAAAATCCAAAATTGTAAAAAAACGCGAAAAATTCAAAATTCCGGGTACAAAAGTCGCGAAAAACGCGAAATAAGTGAAAAAAAAAAAACAAAAAAAAATAAAAAAACCCGCTAAAAAAACAAAAAAAAAAAATTCCAAAATTTAAAAAAAAACGCGAAAAATTCAAAATTGCGGGTAGAAAAGTCGAGAAAAACGCGAAAAAAACAAAAACTAAAAAAACCCGGCTAAAAAAATTACAAAATTCTAAAAAAAAACGCGAAAAATTCAAAATTGCGAGTAGAAAAGTCGCGAAAAACGCGAAATGAGTGAAAAAACAAAAAACAAAAAAAATTCCAAAATTGTAAAAAAAAAACTCGAAAAATTAAAAATTGCGGGTAGTAAAGTCGCTAAAAACGCGAAAACCGTGAAAAAAACAAAAAAACTCAAATATCCGCTAAAAAAAAGCCTAAAAGTAGAAAATTCCGTGTGTAAAATCGGTAAAAAACGCGAAAAAAACAAAAAAAATCAAAAATCCCGCAAAATTGTAAAAAAAACGCGAAAAATTCAAAATTCAGTGTAGAAAAGTCGCTAAAAACTAGAAAACCATGAAAAAAACAAAAAACTCAAAAAACCCGCCAAAAAAAACCTAAAAGTAGAAAATTCCGTGTGTAAAATCGGTAAAAAACGCGAAAAAAACAAAAAAAAAAAAAATCCTGCAAATTTGTGAAAAAAAACGCGAAAAATTCAAAATTCCGGGTAGAAAAGTCGTTAAAGACGCGAAAAAAGTGGAAAAAAAAAATAAAAAATAAAAAAACCCTCTAAAAAAATTCCAAATTTGTAAAAAAAAACGCGAAAATTCAAAATTGCGGGTAGAAAAGTTGCGAAAAACGCGAAAAAAGTGAAGAAAAACAAAAAAACTAAAAAAACCCGCTAAAAAAATCCAAAAAATTCAAAATTGCGGGTAGAAAAGTCCCGAAAAACGAGGAAAAAAAACAAAAACACTAAAAAAACCCGCTAAAAAAATTCCACAATTCCAAAATTTAAAAAAAAACGGGAAAAATTCAAAATTGCGGGTAGAAAAGTCGAGAAAAACGCGAAAAAACAAAAAACTCAAAAAACCCGCTAAAAAAAAGAGCCTAAAAATAGAAAATTCCGTGTGTAAAATCGGTAAAAAACGCGAAAAAAACAAAAGAAAACAAAAATCCCGCAAACTTGTGAAAAAAACGCGAAAAATTCAAAAGTCCGAGTAGAAAAGTCGCTAAATACGCGAAAAAAGTGAAGAAAAACAAAAAACTAAAAAAACCCGCTAAAAAAATCCAAAATTGTAAAAAAACGCGAAAAATTCAAAATTGCGGGTAGAAAAGTCCTAAAAACGAGGAAAAAAAACAAAAACACTAAAAAAACCCGCTAAAAAAATTCCACAATTTCAAAATTGTAAAAAAAACGCGAAAAATTCAAAATTGCGGGTAGAAAAGTCGAGAAAAACGCGAAAAAAACAAAAAAACTAAAAAAAACCCGGCTAAAAAAATTACAAAATTCTAAAAAAACGCGAAAAATTCAAAATTGCGGGTAGAAAAGTCGCGAAAAACGCGAAATGAGTGAAAAAAACAAAAAAAACTAAAAAAACCCGCTAAAAAAATTCCAAAATTGTAAAAAAACGCGAAAAATTCAAAACTGCGGGTAGAAAAGTCGCGAAAAACGTGAAAAAAACAAAAAACTAAAAAAACCCGCTAAAAAAAGGCCTAAAAGTAGTGGTAGTCCATGTGTAAAATCAGTAAAAAACGCGAAAAAAACAAAAAAATCAAAATTCCCGCAAAATTGTAAAAAAAACGCGAAAAATTCAAAATTCCGGGTAGAAAAGTCGCTAAAGACGCAAAAAAAGTGAAAGAAACAAAAAAACTAAAAAACCCGCTAAAAAAAATTCCAAAATTTAAAATAAAACGCGAAAAATTCAAAATTGCGGATAGAAAAGTCCCGAAAAACGAGGAAAAAATGAAAAAAAAACTAAAAAACTAAAAAACCCGCTAAAAAAGAAAAAAAATTCCAAAATTGTAAAAAAACGCGAAAAATTCAAAATTGCGGGTAGAAAAGTCGTTAAAGACGCGAAAAAAGTGGAAAAAAAAAAAAAATAAAAAATAAAAAAACCCTCTAAAAAAATTCCAAATTTGTAAAAAAAAACGCGAAAATTCAAAATTGCGGGTAGAAAAGTTGCGAAAAACGCGAAAAAAGTGAAGAAAAACAAAAAAACTAAAAAAACCCGCTAAAAAAATCCAAAAAATTCAAAATTGCGGGTAGAAAAGTCCCGAAAAACGAGGAAAAAAAACAAAAACACTAAAAAAACCCGCTAAAAAAATTCCACAATTCCAAAATTTAAAAAAAAACGGGAAAAATTCAAAATTGCGGGTAGAAAAGTCGAGAAAAACGCGAAAAAACAAAAAACTCAAAAAACCCGCTAAAAAAAAGAGCCTAAAAGTAGAAAATTCCGTGTGTAAAATCGGTAAAAAACGCGAAAAAAACAAAAGAAAACAAAAATCCCGCAAACTTGTGAAAAAAACGCGAAAAATTCAAAAGTCCGAGTAGAAAAGTCGCTAAATACGCGAAAAAAGTGAAGAAAAACAAAAAACTAAAAAAACCCGCTAAAAAAATCCAAAATTGTAAAAAAACGCGAAAAATTCAAAATTGCGGGTAGAAAAGTCCTAAAAACGAGGAAAAAAAACAAAAACACTAAAAAAACCCGCTAAAAAAATTCCACAATTTCAAAATTGTAAAAAAAACGCGAAAAATTCAAAATTGCGGGTAGAAAAGTCGAGAAAAACGCGAAAAAAACAAAAAAACTAAAAAAAACCCGGCTAAAAAAATTACAAAATTCTAAAAAAACGCGAAAAATTCAAAATTGCGGGTAGAAAAGTCGCGAAAAACGCGAAATGAGTGAAAAAACAAAAAAAACTAAAAAAACCCGCTAAAAAAATTCCAAAATTGTAAAAAAACGCGAAAAATTCAAAACTGCGGGTAGAAAAGTCGCGAAAAACGTGAAAAAAACAAAAAACTAAAAAAACCCGCTAAAAAAAGGCCTAAAAGTAGTGGTAGTCCATGTGTAAAATCAGTAAAAAACGCGAAAAAAAAACAAAAAAATCAAAATTCCCGCAAAATTGTAAAAAAAACGCGAAAAATTCAAAATTCCGGGTAGAAAAGTCGCTAAAGACGCAAAAAAAGTGAAAGAAACAAAAAAACTAAAAAACCCGCTAAAAAAAATTCCAAAATTTAAAATAAAACGCGAAAAATTCAAAATTGCGGATAGAAAAGTCCCGAAAAACGAGGAAAAAATGAAAAAAAAACTAAAAAACTAAAAAACCCGCTAAAAAAGAAAAAAAATTCCAAAATTGTAAAAAAACGCGAAAAATTCAAAATTGCGGGTAGAAAAGTAGCGAAAAGCGCGAAATAAGTGAAGAAAAACAAAAAAACTAAAAAACCCGCTAAAAAAATCCAAAACTGTAAAAAAACCCCGAAAAATTCAATATTGCGGGTAGAAAAGTCCCGAAAAACGAGGAAAAAAAACAAAAACACTAAAAAAACCCGCTAAAAAAAATTCCACAATTCCAAAATTGTAAAAAAACGCGAAAAATTCAAAATTGCGGGTAGAAAAGTCGAGAAAAACGCGAAAAAAACAAAAAACTAAAAAAACCCGGCTAAAAAAAATTTACAAAATTCGAAAAAAAAACGCGAAAAATTCAAAATTGCGGGTAGAAAAGTCGCGAAAAACGCGAAATGAGTGAAAAAACAAAAAAACTAAAAAAACACGCTAAAAAAATTCCAAAATTGTAAAAAAAACGTGAAAAATTCAAAATTGCGGGTAGAAAAGTCGCGAAAAACGCGAAAAAAACAAAAAAACTAAAAAAAACCCGGCTAAAAAAATTACAAAATTCTAAAAAAAACGCGAAAAATTCAAAATTGCGAGTAGAAAAGTCGCGAAAAACGCGAAATGAGTGAAAAAACAAAAAACTAAAAAAATTCCAAAATTGTAAAAAAAAAACTCGAAAAATTCAAAATTGCGGGTAGAAAAGTCGCGAAAAACGCGAAAACCGTGAAAAAGAAACTCAAAAAACCCGCTAAAAAAAGCCTAAAAGTAGTGGTAGTCCATGTGTAAAATCAGTAAAAAACGCGAAAAAAACAAAAAAATCAAAAATCCCGCAAAATTGTAAAAACAAAAACGCGAAAATTTCAAATTCCGGGTAGAAAAGTCGCTAAAAACGCGAAAACCGTGAAAAAAACAAAAAAACTCAAATATCCGCTAAAAAAAGCCTAAAAGTAGAACATTCCGTGTGTAAAATCGGTAAAAAACGCGAAAAAAACAAAAAAATCAAAATTCCCGCAAAATTGTAAAAAAAACGCGAAAAATTCAAAATTCAGGGTAGAAAAGTCGCTGAAAACAAGAAAACCATGAAAAAAACAAAAAACTCAAAAAACCCGCAAAAAAAACCTAAAAGTAGAAAATTCCGTGTGTAAAATCGGTAAAAAACGCGAAAAAAACAAAAAAAACAAAAATCCTGCAAATTTGTGAAAAAAAACGCGAAAAATTCAAAATTCCGGGTAGAAAAGTCGAGAAAAACGCGAAAAAAACAAAAAAACTAAAAAAACCCGGCTAAAAAAATTACAAAATTCTAAAAAAACGCGAAAAATTCAAAATTGCGGGTAGAAAAGTCGCGAAAAACGCGAAATGAGTGAAAAAAACAAAAAAAACTAAAAAAACCCGCTAAAAAAAATTCCAAAATTGTAAAAAAACGCGAAAAATTCAAAACTGCGGGTAGAAAAGTCGCGAAAAACGTGAAAAAAACAAAAAACTAAAAAAACCCGCTAAAAAAAGGCCTAAAAGTAGTGGTAGTCCATGTGTAAAATCAGTAAAAAACGCGAAAAAAAAACAAAAAAATCAAAATTCCCGCAAAATTGTAAAAAAACGCGAAAAATTCAAAATTCCGGGTAGAAAAGTCGCTAAAGACGCGAAAAAAGTGAAAGAAACAAAAAAACTAAAAAACCCGCTAAAAAAAATTCCAAAATTTAAAATAAAACGCGAAAAATTCAAAATTGCGGATAGAAAAGTCCCGAAAAACGAGGAAAAAATGAAAAAAAAACTAAAAAACTAAAAAACCCGCTAAAAAAGAAAAAAAATTCCAAAATTGTAAAAAAACGCGAAAAATTCAAAATTGCGGGTAGAAAAGTAGCGAAAAGCGCGAAATAAGTGAAGAAAAACAAAAAAACTAAAAAACCCGCTAAAAAAAATCCAAAACTGTAAAAAAAACCCGAAAAATTCAATATTGCGGGTAGAAAAGTCCCGAAAAACGAGGAAAAAAAAACAAAAACACTAAAAAAACCCGCTAAAAAAAATTCCACAATTCCAAAATTGTAAAAAAACGCGAAAAATTCAAAATTGCGGGTAGAAAAGTCGAGAAAAACGCGAAAAAAACAAAAAACTAAAAAAACCCGGCTAAAAAAAATTTACAAAATTCGAAAAAAAAACGCGAAAAATTCAAAATTGCGGGTAGAAAAGTCGCGAAAAACGCGAAATGAGTGAAAAAACAAAAAAACTAAAAAAACACGCTAAAAAAATTCCAAAATTGTAAAAAAAACGTGAAAAATTCAAAATTGCGGGTAGAAAAGTCGCGAAAAACGCGAAAAAAACAAAAAAACTAAAAAAACCCGGCTAAAAAAATTACAAAATTCTAAAAAAAACGCGAAAAATTCAAAATTGCGGGTAGAAAAGTCGCGAAAAACGCGAAATGATTGAAAAAAACAAAAAAAGTAAAAAAACCCGCTAAAAAGAATTCCAAAATTGTAAAAAAAAACGCGAAAAATTCAAAACTGCGGGTAGAAAAGTCGCGAAAAACGTGAAAAAAACAAAAAACTAAAAAAACCCGCTATAAAAAGCCTAAAAGTAATGGTAGTCCATGTGTAAAATCAGTAAAAAACGCGAAAAAAAAACCAAAAAAATCAAAAATCCCGCAAAATTGTAAAAAAAACGCGAAAAATTCAAAATTCCGGGTAGAAAAGTCGCTAAAGACGCGAAAAAAGTGAAAGAAACAAAAAAACTAAAAAAATTCCAAAATTTAAAATAAAACGCGAAAAATTCAAAATTGCGGATAGAAAAGTCCCGAAAAACGAGGAAAAAATGAAAAAAACTAAAAAACTAAAAAAACCCGCTAAAAAAGAAAAAAAAATCCAAAATTGTAAAAAAACGCGAAAAATTCAAAATTGCGGGTACAAAAGTCGCGAAAAACGCGAAATAAGTGAAAAAAAAAACAAAAAAAATAAAAAAACCCGCTAAAAAAACAAAAAAAAAAATTCCAAAATTTAAAAAAAACGCGAAAAATTCAAAATTGCGGGTAGAAAAGTCGAGAAAAACGCGAAAAAAACAAAAACTAAAAAAACCCGGCTAAAAAAATTACAAAATTCTAAAAAAAAACGCGAAAAATTCAAAATTGCGAGTAGAAAAGTCGCGAAAAACGCGAAATGAGTGAAAAAACAAAAAACTAAAAAAATTCCAAAATTGTAAAAAAAAAACTCGAAAAATTAAAAATTGCGGGTAGTAAAGTCGCTAAAAACGCGAAAACCGTGAAAAAAACAAAAAAACTCAAATATCCGCTAAAAAAAAGAGCCTAAAAGTAGAAAATTCCGTGTGTAAAATCGGTAAAAAACGCGAAAAAAAACAAAAGAAAACAAAAATCCCGCAAACTTGTGAAAAAAACGCGAAAAATTCAAAAGTCCGGGTAGAAAAGTCGCTAAATACGCGAAAAAAGTGAAAAAAAACAAAAAACTAAAAAACCCGCTAAATAAAATTCCAAAATTTAAAAAAAACGCGAAAAATTCAAAATTCCGGGTAGAAAAGTCGCTAATAACGCGAAAACCGTGAAAAAAACAAAAAACTCAAAAAACCCGCTTAAAAAAATCCGAAATTGTAAAAAAAACGCAAAAAATTCAAAATTGCGGGTAGAAAAGTCACGAAAAACGTGAAAAAAACAAAAAACTAAAAAAACCCGCTAAAAAGAAAAAAAATCAAAAATTGTAAAAAAAACGCGAAAAATTCAAAATTGCGGGTAGGAAAGTCGCGAAATAAGTGAAAAAAAACTAAAAAAACCGGCTAAAAAAATTCCAAAATTGTAAAAAAACGCGAAAAATTCAAAATTGCGGTTAGAAAAGTCGCGAAAAACGTGAAAAAAAAACTAAAAAAACCCGCTAAAACGAAAAAAATCCAAAATTGTAAAAGAACGCGAAAAATTCAAAATTGCGGGTAGAAAAGTCGCGAAATAAGTGAAAAAAAAACTAAAAAAACCCGCTAAAAAAATTCCAAAATTGTAAAAAAACGCGAAAAATTCAAAATTGCGGTTAGAAAAGTCGCGAAAAACGTGAAAAAAAAACTAAAAAAACCCGCTAAAAAGAAAAAAATCCAAAATTGTAAAAGAACGCGAAAAAATCAAAATTGCGGGTAGAAAAATCGCGAAAAACGCGAAAACCGTGAAAAAAAAACTAAAAAACCCTCTAAAAAAAGCCTAAAAGTAGAGGTAGTCCATGTGTAAAATCAGTAAAAAACGCGAAAAAAAACAAAAAAATCAAATATCCCGCAAAATTGTAAAAACAAAAACGCGAAAAATTCAAAATTCCGGGTAGAAAAGTCGCTAAAAACGCGAAAACCGTGAAAAAAACAAAAAAACTCAAAAAATCCGCTAAAAAAAAGCCTAAAAGTGAAAAAAACAAAAAAACTTAAAAAACCCGCTAAAAAAATTTCCAAATTTGTAAAAAAAACGCGAAAAACGGGAAAAATTGCGGGAAGAAAAGTCGCTAAAAACGCGAAAACCGTGAAAAAAACAAAACTAAAAAAACCCGCTAAAAAAGCTTAAAAGTAGAAAATTCCCAAAAAAAATATTCCAAAATTGTAAAAAAAAAACAAAAATCCTGCAAAATTGTGAAAAAAAACGCGAAAAATTCAAAATTCCGGGTAGAAAAGTCGTTAAAGACGCGAAAAAAGTGGGAAAAAAAACAAAAAAAAATAAAAAAACCCCTCTAAAAAAATTCCAAATTTGTAAAAAAAACGCGAAAATTCAAAATTGAGGGTAGAAAAGTTGCGAAAAACGCGAAAAAAGTGAAGAAAAACAAAAAAACTAAAAAAACCCGCTAAAAAAATCCAAAATTGTAAAAAAACCCGTTAATTCAAAATTGCGGGTAGAAAAGTCCCGAAAAACGAGGAAAAAAAACAAAAACACTAAAAAAACCCGCTAAAAAAATTCCACAATTCCAAAATTTAAAAAAAAAACGCGAAAAATTCAAAATTGCGGATAGAAAAGTCCCGAAAAACGAGGAAAAAATGAAAAAAAAACTAAAAAACTAAAAAGCCCGCTAAAAAAGAAAAAAAATTCCAAAATTGTAAAAAAACGCGAAAAATTCAAAATTGCGGGTAGAAAAGTTGCGAAATAAGTGAAGAAAAACAAAAAAACTAAAAAAACCCGCTAAAAAATCCAAAATTGTAAAAAAACCCCGAAAAATTCAAAATTGCGGGTAGAAAAGTCCCGAAAAACGAGGAAAAAAAACAAAAACACTAAAAAAACCCGCTAAAAAATTCCACAATTCCAAAATTGTAAAAAAACGCGAAAAATTCAAAATTGCGGGTAGAAAAGTCGAGAATAACGCGAAAAAAACAAAAAACTAAAAATACCCGGCTAAAAAAAATTACAAAATTCTAAAAAAAAAACGCGAAAAATTCAAAATTGCGGGTAGAAAAGTCGCTAAATACGCGAACAAAGTGAAAAAAAAACAAAAAACTAAAAAACCCGCTAAAAAAAATTCCAAAATTTAAAAAAAAACGCGAAAAATTCAAAATTGCGGATAGAAATGGCCCGAAAAACGAGGAAAAAATGAAAAAAACAAAAAAACTAAATAAAAACGCTAAAAAAGAAAAAAATTCCAAAATTGTAAAAAAACGCGAAAAATTCAAAATTGCGGGTACAAAAGTCGCGAAAAACGCGAAATAAGTGAAAAAAAAACAAAAAAAAAACCCGCTAAAAAAAACAAAAAAAAACAAAATTCCAAAATTGTAAAAAAAGCGAAAAGTTCAAAATTCCGGGTAGAAAAGTCGCTAATAACGTGAAAACCGTGAAAAAAACAAAAAAACTCAAAAAACCCGCTTAAAAAAATCCAAAATTGTAAAAAAACGCAAAAAATTCAAAATACTGGTAGAAAAGTCGCGAAAAACGTAAAAAAAAACAAAAAAACTAAAAAAACCCGCTAAAAAGAAGAAAAAAAATTTCCAAAATTGTAAAAAAAACGCGAAAATTTAAAATTGCGGGTAGAAAAGTTGCGAAAAACGCGAAAAAAGTGAAGAAAAACAAAAAAACTAAAAAAACCCGCTAAAAAAATCCAAAAAATTCAAAATTGCGGGTAGAAAAGTCCCGAAAAACGAGGAAAAAAAACAAAAACACTAAAAAAACCCGCTAAAAAAATTCCACAATTCCAAAATTTAAAAAAAAACGGGAAAAATTCAAAATTGCGGGTAGAAAAGTCGCGAAAAACGTGAACACCGTGAAAAAAACAAAACTAAAAAAACCCGCTAAAAGAAGCTTAAAAGTAGAAAATTCCAAAAAAAATTCCAAAATTGTAAAAAAAACGCGAAAAATTCAAAATTGCTGGTAGAAAAGTCACTAAATACGCGAAAAAAGTGAAAAAAAAACAAAAAACTAAAAAACCCGCTAAAAAAAAAATCCAAAAATAAAAAAAAAACGCGAAAAATTCAAAATTTCATGTTTGTCGCGAAAAACATGAAAAAAACAAAAAAACTAAAAAAACCCGGTAAAAAAGGCGAAAAATTCAAAATTGCGGGTAGAAATATCGCGAAAAACGCAAAAAAGTGAAAAAAACAAAAAACTAAAAAAACCCGCTAAAAAAAATTTCCAAAATTATAAAAAAACGCGAAAAATTCAAAATTGCGGATAGAAAAGTCGCGAAAAACGTGAAAAAAACAAAAAACTAAAAAAACCCCGGCAAAAAAAATTTCCAAAATTGTAAAAAAAACCGCGAAAAATTCAAAATTGCGGGTAGAAAAGTCGCGAAATAAGTGAAAAAAAACAAAAAAAATAAAAAAACCCGCTAAAAAAAATAAAATTCCAAAATTGTAAAAAAAAACGCGAAAAAATCAAAATTGCGGGTAGAAAAGTCGCGAAAAACGCGAAAACCGTGAAAAAACACTAAAAAAACCCTCTAAAAAAGACTAAAAGTAGTGGTAGTCCATGTGTAAAATCAGTAAAAAACGCGAAAAAAACAAAAAAATCAAAAATCCCGCAAAATTGCAAAAAAACGCGAAAAATTCAAAATTCCGGGTAGAAAAGTCGCTATAAACGCGAAAACCGTGAAAAAAACAAAAACACTCAAAAAATCCGCTAAAAAAAGCTTAAAAGTAGAAAATTCCGTGTGTAAAATCGGTAAAAAACGCGAAAAAAAACAAAAAAACAAAAATCCTGCAAAATTGTAAAAAAAAACGCGAAAAATTCAAAATTCCGGGTAGAAAAGTCGCTAAAAAGAAGAAAACCATGAAAAAAACAAAAAATTCAAAAAACCCGCAAAAAAAGCCTAAAAATAGAAAATTCCGTGTGTAAAATCGGTAAAAAACGCGAAAAAAACAAAAAAAAACAAAAATCCTGCAAAATTGTTAAAAAAACGCGAAAAATTCAAAATTCCGGGTAGAAAAGTCGTTAAAGACGCGAAAAAAGTGAAAAAAAAACAAAAAAACTAAAAAAACCCGCTAAAAAAATTCCAAAAATTGTAAAAAAACGCGAAAAATTCAAAATTGCGGATAGAAATGGCCCGAAAAACGTAAAAAAAAAAACTAAAAAAATCCGCTAAAAAGAAGAAAAAAAATTCCAAAATTGTAAAAAAACGCGAAAAAATCAAAATTGCGGGTAGAAAAAACCGCGAAAAACGCGAAAACCGTGACAAAAGAACTCAAAAAACCCGCTAAAAAAAGCCTAAAAGTAGTGGTAGTCCATGTATAAAATCAGTAAAAAACGCGAAAAAAAAAATAAAAAAAATCAAAAATCCCGCAAAATTGTAAAAAAACGCGAAAAATTCAAAATTCCGGGTGGAAAAGTCGCTAAAAACGCGAAAAAAGTGAAAAAAAACAAAAAAACTCAAAAAACGTAACAAACGTAAAAAAGTGAAAAAAAAATATATAAAAACCCGCTAAAAAAATTCCAAAAATAAAAAAACGCGAAAAATTCAAAATTGCGGATAGAAATGGCCCGAAAAACGAGGAAAAAATGAAAAAGAAACAAAAAAACTAAAAAAAAACGCTAAAAAAGAAAAAAAAATTCCAAAATTGTAAAAAAACGCGAAAAATTCAAAATTGCGGGTACAAAAGTCGCGAAAAACGCGAAATAAGTGAAAAAAAAAACAAAAAAAATAAAAAAACCCGCTAAAAAAACAAAAAAAACAAAATTCCAAAATTGTAAAAAAAAACGAAAAATTCAAAATTCCGGGTAGAAAAGTCGCTAATAACGCGAAAACCGTGAAAAAAACAAAAAACAAAAAACCCGCTTAAAAAAATCCAAAATTGTAAAAAAAACGCAAAAAATTCAAAATACCGGTAGAAAAGTCGCGAAAAACGTAAAAAAAATAAAAAAACTAAAAAATCCGCTAAAAAGAAGAAAAAAAAGTTTCCAAAATTGTAAAAAAAACGCGAAAAATTCAAAATTGCTGGTAAAAAAATCGCGAAAAAAGTGAAAAAAAACAAAAAACTGAAAAAACCCTCTAAAAAAATAAAATTCCAAAATTGTAAAAAAAAACGCGAAAAATTCAAAATTGCTGGTAAAAAAATCGCGAAAAAAGTGAAAAAAAAACAAAAAACTGAAAAAACCCTCTAAAAAAATAAAATTCCAAAATTGTAAAAAAAAGCGAAAAATTCAAAATTGCGGGTAGAAAAGTCGCGAAAAACGCGAAATGATTGAAAAAAACAAAAAAAGTAAAAAAACCCGCTAAAAAAATTCCAAAATTGTAAAAAAAAACGCGAAAAATTCAAAACTGCGGGTAGAAAAGTCGCGAAAAACGTGAAAAAAACAAAAAACTAAAAAAACCCGCTATAAAAAGCCTAAAAGTAATGGTAGTCCATGTGTAAAATCAGTAAAAAACGCGAAAAAAAACCAAAAAAATCAAAAATCCCGCAAAATTGTAAAAAAAACGCGAAAAATTCAAAATTCCGGGTAGAAAAGTCGCTAAAGACGCGAAAAAAGTGAAAGAAACAAAAAAACTAAAAAACCCGCTAAAAAAATTCCAAAATTTAAAATAAAACGCGAAAAATTCAAAATTGCGGATAGAAAAGTCCCGAAAAACGAGGAAAAAATGAAAAAAACTAAAAAACTAAAAAACCCGCTAAAAAAGAAAAAAAATTCCAAAATTGTAAAAAAACGCGAAAAATTCAAAATTGCGGGTACAAAAGTCGCGAAAAACGCGAAATAAGTGAAAAAAAACAAAAAAAATAAAAAAACCCGCTAAAAAAACAAAAAAAACAAAATTCCAAAATTTAAAAAAAACGCGAAAAATTCAAAATTGCGGGTAGAAAAGTCGAGAAAAACGCGAAAAAAACAAAAAACTAAAAAAACCCGGCTAAAAAAATTACAAAATTCTAAAAAAAACGCGAAAAATTCAAAATTGCGAGTAGAAAAGTCGTGAAAAACGCGAAATGAGTGAAAAAACAAAAAACTAAAAAAATTCCAAATTTGTAAAAAAAAACGCGAAAATTCAAAATTGCGGGTAGAAAAGTTGCGAAAAACGCGAAAAAAGTGAAGAAAAACAAAAAAACTAAAAAAACCCGCTAAAAAAATCCAAAAAATTCAAAATTGCGGGTAGAAAAGTCCCGAAAAACGAGGAAAAAAAACAAAAACACTAAAAAAACCCGCGAAAAACGCAAAAAAGTGAAAAAAACAAAAAACTAAAAAAACCCGCTAAAAAAAATTTCCAAAATTATAAAAAAACGCGAAAAATTCAAAATTGCGGATAGAAAAGTCGCGAAAAACGTGAAAAAAACAAAAAACTAAAAAAACCCCGGCAAAAAAAATTTCCAAAATTGTAAAAAAAACCGCGAAAAATTCAAAATTGCGGGTAGAAAAGTCGCGAAATAAGTGAAAAAAAACAAAAAAAATAAAAAAACCCGCTAAAAAAAATAAAATTCCAAAATTGTAAAAAAAAACGCGAAAAAATCAAAATTGCGGGTAGAAAAGTCGCGAAAAACGCGAAAACCGTGAAAAAACACTAAAAAAACCCTCTAAAAAAGACTAAAAGTAGTGGTAGTCCATGTGTAAAATCAGTAAAAAACGCGAAAAAAAACAAAAAAATCAAAAATCCCGCAAAATTGCAAAAAAACGCGAAAAATTCAAAATTCCGGGTAGAAAAGTCGCTATAAACGCGAAAACCGTGAAAAAAACAAAAACACTCAAAAAATCCGCTAAAAAAAGCTTAAAAGTAGAAAATTCCGTGTGTAAAATCGGTAAAAAACGCGAAAAAAAACAAAAAAACAAAAATCCTGCAAAATTGTAAAAAAAAACGCGAAAAATTCAAAATTCCGGGTAGAAAAGTCGCTAAAAAGAAGAAAACCATGAAAAAAACAAAAAATTCAAAAAACCCGCAAAAAAAGCCTAAAAATAGAAATTTCCGTGTGTAAAATCGGTAAAAAACGCGAAAAAAAACAAAAAAAAACAAAAATCCTGCAAAATTGTTAAAAAAACGCGAAAAATTCAAAATTCCGGGTAGAAAAGTCGTTAAAGACGCGAAAAAAGTGAAAAAAAAACAAAAAAACTAAAAAAACCCGCTAAAAAAATTCCAAAAATTGTAAAAAAACGCGAAAAATTCAAAATTGCGGATAGAAATGGCCCGAAAAACGTAAAAAAAAAAACTAAAAAAATCCGCTAAAAAGAAGAAAAAAAATTCCAAAATTGTAAAAAAACGCGAAAAAATCAAAATTGCGGGTAGAAAAAACCGCGAAAAACGCGAAAACCGTGACAAAAGAACTCAAAAAACCCGCTAAAAAAAGCCTAAAAGTAGTGGTAGTCCATGTATAAAATCAGTAAAAAACGCGAAAAAAAAACAAAAAAAATCAAAAATCCCGCAAAATTGTAAAAAAACGCGAAAAATTCAAAATTCCGGGTGGAAAAGTCGCTAAAAACGCGAAAAAAGTGAAAAAAAACAAAAAAACTCAAAAAACGTAACAAACGTAAAAAAGTGAAAAAAAAATATATAAAAACCCGCTAAAAAAATTCCAAAAATAAAAAAACGCGAAAAATTCAAAATTGCGGATAGAAATGGCCCGAAAAACGAGGAAAAAATGAAAAAGAAACAAAAAAACTAAAAAAAAACGCTAAAAAAGAAAAAAAAATTCCAAAATTGTAAAAAAACGCGAAAAATTCAAAATTGCGGGTACAAAAGTCGCGAAAAACGCGAAATAAGTGAAAAAAAAACAAAAAAAATAAAAAAACCCGCTAAAAAAACAAAAAAAACAAAATTCCAAAATTGTAAAAAAAAGCGAAAAATTCAAAATTCCGGGTAGAAAAGTCGCTAATAACGCGAAAACCGTGAAAAAAACAAAAAACAAAAAACCCGCTTAAAAAAATCCAAAATTGTAAAAAAAACGCAAAAAATTCAAAATACCGGTAGAAAAGTCGCGAAAAACGTAAAAAAAATAAAAAAACTAAAAAATCCGCTAAAAAGAAGAAAAAAAAGTTTCCAAAATTGTAAAAAAAACGCGAAAAATTCAAAATTGCTGGTAAAAAAATCGCGAAAAAAGTGAAAAAAAACAAAAAACTGAAAAAACCCTCTAAAAAAATAAAATTCCAAAATTGTAAAAAAAAACGCGAAAAATTCAAAATTGCTGGTAAAAAAATCGCGAAAAAAGTGAAAAAAAAACAAAAAACTGAAAAAACCCTCTAAAAAAATAAAATTCCAAAATTGTAAAAAAAAGCGAAAAATTCAAAATTGCGGGTAGAAAAGTCGCGAAAAACGCGAAATGATTGAAAAAAACAAAAAAAGTAAAAAAACCCGCTAAAAAAATTCCAAAATTGTAAAAAAAAACGCGAAAAATTCAAAACTGCGGGTAGAAAAGTCGCGAAAAACGTGAAAAAAACAAAAAACTAAAAAAACCCGCTATAAAAAGCCTAAAAGTAATGGTAGTCCATGTGTAAAATCAGTAAAAAACGCGAAAAAAAACCAAAAAAATCAAAAATCCCGCAAAATTGTAAAAAAAACGCGAAAAATTCAAAATTCCGGGTAGAAAAGTCGCTAAAGACGCGAAAAAAGTGAAAGAAACAAAAAAACTAAAAAACCCGCTAAAAAAATTCCAAAATTTAAAATAAAACGCGAAAAATTCAAAATTGCGGATAGAAAAGTCCCGAAAAACGAGGAAAAAATGAAAAAAACTAAAAAACTAAAAAACCCGCTAAAAAAGAAAAAAAATTCCAAAATTGTAAAAAAACGCGAAAAATTCAAAATTGCGGGTACAAAAGTCGCGAAAAACGCGAAATAAGTGAAAAAAAACAAAAAAAATAAAAAAACCCGCTAAAAAAACAAAAAAAACAAAATTCCAAAATTTAAAAAAAACGCGAAAAATTCAAAATTGCGGGTAGAAAAGTCGAGAAAAACGCGAAAAAAACAAAAAACTAAAAAAACCCGGCTAAAAAAATTACAAAATTCTAAAAAAAACGCGAAAAATTCAAAATTGCGAGTAGAAAAGTCGTGAAAAACGCGAAATGAGTGAAAAAACAAAAAACTAAAAAAATTCCAAATTTGTAAAAAAAAACGCGAAAATTCAAAATTGCGGGTAGAAAAGTTGCGAAAAACGCGAAAAAAGTGAAGAAAAACAAAAAAACTAAAAAAACCCGCTAAAAAAATCCAAAAAATTCAAAATTGCGGGTAGAAAAGTCCCGAAAAACGAGGAAAAAAAACAAAAACACTAAAAAAACCCGCTAAAAAAATTCCACAATTCCAAAATTTAAAAAAAAACGGGAAAAATTCAAAATTGCGGGTAGAAAAGTCGAGAAAAACGCGAAAAAACAAAAAACTCAAAAAACCCGCTAAAAAAAAGAGCCTAAAAGTAGAAAATTCCGTGTGTAAAATCGGTAAAAAACGCGAAAAAAACAAAAGAAAACAAAAATCCCGCAAACTTGTGAAAAAAACGCGAAAAATTCAAAAGTCCGAGTAGAAAAGTCGCTAAATACGCGAAAAAAGTGAAGAAAAACAAAAAACTAAAAAAACCCGCTAAAAAAATCCAAAATTGTAAAAAAACGCGAAAAATTCAAAATTGCGGGTAGAAAAGTCCTAAAAACGAGGAAAAAAAACAAAAACACTAAAAAAACCCGCTAAAAAAATTCCACAATTTCAAAATTGTAAAAAAAACGCGAAAAATTCAAAATTGCGGGTAGAAAAGTCGAGAAAAACGCGAAAAAAACAAAAAAACTAAAAAAAACCCGGCTAAAAAAATTACAAAATTCTAAAAAAACGCGAAAAATTCAAAATTGCGGGTAGAAAAGTCGCGAAAAACGCGAAATGAGTGAAAAAAACAAAAAAAACTAAAAAAACCCGCTAAAAAAATTCCAAAATTGTAAAAAAACGCGAAAAATTCAAAACTGCGGGTAGAAAAGTCGCGAAAAACGTGAAAAAAACAAAAAACTAAAAAAACCCGCTAAAAAAAGGCCTAAAAGTAGTGGTAGTCCATGTGTAAAATCAGTAAAAAACGCGAAAAAAAAACAAAAAAATCAAAATTCCCGCAAAATTGTAAAAAAAACGCGAAAAATTCAAAATTCCGGGTAGAAAAGTCGCTAAAGACGCAAAAAAAGTGAAAGAAACAAAAAAACTAAAAAACCCGCTAAAAAAAATTCCAAAATTTAAAATAAAACGCGAAAAATTCAAAATTGCGGATAGAAAAGTCCCGAAAAACGAGGAAAAAATGAAAAAAAAAACTAAAAAACTAAAAAACCCGCTAAAAAAGAAAAAAAATTCCAAAATTGTAAAAAAACGCGAAAAATTCAAAATTGCGGGTAGAAAAGTCGTTAAAGACGCGAAAAAAGTGGAAAAAAAAAAAATAAATAAATAAAAAAACCCTCTAAAAAAATTCCAAATTTGTAAAAAAAAACGCGAAAATTCAAAATTGCGGGTAGAAAAGTTGCGAAAAACGCGAAAAAAGTGAAGAAAAACAAAAAAACTAAAAAAACCCGCTAAAAAAATCCAAAAAATTCAAAATTGCGGGTAGAAAAGTCCCGAAAAACGAGGAAAAAAAACAAAAACACTAAAAAAACCCGCTAAAAAAATTCCACAATTCCAAAATTTAAAAAAAAACGGGAAAAATTCAAAATTGCGGGTAGAAAAGTCGAGAAAAACGCGAAAAAACAAAAAACTCAAAAAACCCGCTAAAAAAAAGAGCCTAAAAGTAGAAAATTCCGTGTGTAAAATCGGTAAAAAACGCGAAAAAAACAAAAGAAAACAAAAATCCCGCAAACTTGTGAAAAAAACGCGAAAAATTCAAAAGTCCGAGTAGAAAAGTCGCTAAATACGCGAAAAAAGTGAAGAAAAACAAAAAACTAAAAAAACCCGCTAAAAAAATCCAAAATTGTAAAAAAACGCGAAAAATTCAAAATTGCGGGTAGAAAAGTCCTAAAAACGAGGAAAAAAAACAAAAACACTAAAAAAACCCGCTAAAAAAATTCCACAATTTCAAAATTGTAAAAAAAACGCGAAAAATTCAAAATTGCGGGTAGAAAAGTCGAGAAAAACGCGAAAAAAACAAAAAAACTAAAAAAAACCCGGCTAAAAAAATTACAAAATTCTAAAAAAACGCGAAAAATTCAAAATTGCGGGTAGAAAAGTCGCGAAAAACGCGAAATGAGTGAAAAAAACAAAAAAAACTAAAAAAACCCGCTAAAAAAATTCCAAAATTGTAAAAAAACGCGAAAAATTCAAAACTGCGGGTAGAAAAGTCGCGAAAAACGTGAAAAAAACAAAAAACTAAAAAAACCCGCTAAAAAAAGGCCTAAAAGTAGTGGTAGTCCATGTGTAAAATCAGTAAAAAACGCGAAAAAAAAACAAAAAAATCAAAATTCCCGCAAAATTGTAAAAAAAACGCGAAAAATTCAAAATTCCGGGTAGAAAAGTCGCTAAAGACGCAAAAAAAGTGAAAGAAACAAAAAAACTAAAAAACCCGCTAAAAAAAATTCCAAAATTTAAAATAAAACGCGAAAAATTCAAAATTGCGGATAGAAAAGTCCCGAAAAACGAGGAAAAAATGAAAAAAAAACTAAAAAACTAAAAAACCCGCTAAAAAAGAAAAAAAATTCCAAAATTGTAAAAAAACGCGAAAAATTCAAAATTGCGGGTAGAAAAGTAGCGAAAAGCGCGAAATAAGTGAAGAAAAACAAAAAAACTAAAAAACCCGCTAAAAAAATCCAAAACTGTAAAAAAACCCCGAAAAATTCAATATTGCGGGTAGAAAAGTCCCGAAAAACGAGGAAAAAAAACAAAAACACTAAAAAAACCCGCTAAAAAAAATTCCACAATTCCAAAATTGTAAAAAAACGCGAAAAATTCAAAATTGCGGGTAGAAAAGTCGAGAAAAACGCGAAAAAAACAAAAAACTAAAAAAACCCGGCTAAAAAAAATTTACAAAATTCGAAAAAAAAAACGCGAAAAATTCAAAATTGCGGGTAGAAAAGTCGCGAAAAACGCGAAATGAGTGAAAAAACAAAAAAACTAAAAAAACACGCTAAAAAAATTCCAAAATTGTAAAAAAAACGTGAAAAATTCAAAATTGCAGGTAGAAAAGTCGCGAAAAACGCGAAAAAAACAAAAAAACTAAAAAAAACCCGGCTAAAAAAATTACAAAATTCTAAAAAAAACGCGAAAAATTCAAAATTGCGAGTAGAAAAGTCGCGAAAAACGCGAAATGAGTGAAAAAACAAAAAACTAAAAAAATTCCAAAATTGTAAAAAAAAAACTCGAAAAATTCAAAATTGCGGGTAGAAAAGTCGCGAAAAACGCGAAAACCGTGAAAAAGAAACTCAAAAAACCCGCTAAAAAAAGGCCTAAAAGTAGTGGTAGTCCATGTGTAAAATCAGTAAAAAACGCGAAAAAAACAAAAAAATCAAAAATCCCGCAAAATTGTAAAAACAAAAACGCGAAAATTTCAAATTCCGGGTAGAAAAGTCGCTAAAAACGCGAAAACCGTGAAAAAAACAAAAAAACTCAAATATCCGCTAAAAAAAGCCTAAAAGTAGAACATTCCGTGTGTAAAATCGGTAAAAAACGCGAAAAAAACAAAAAAATCAAAATTCCCGCAAAATTGTAAAAAAAACGCGAAAAATTCAAAATTCAGGGTAGAAAAGTCGCTGAAAACAAGAAAACCATGAAAAAAACAAAAAACTCAAAAAACCCGCAAAAAAAACCTAAAAGTAGAAAATTCCGTGTGTAAAATCGGTAAAAAACGCGAAAAAAACAAAAAAAAACAAAAATCCTGCAAATTTGTGAAAAAAAACGCGAAAAATTCAAAATTCCGGGTAGAAAAGTCGAGAAAAACGCGAAAAAAACAAAAAAACTAAAAAAACCCGGCTAAAAAAATTACAAAATTCTAAAAAAACGCGAAAAATTCAAAATTGCGGGTAGAAAAGTCGCGAAAAACGCGAAATGAGTGAAAAAAACAAAAAAAACTAAAAAAACCCGCTAAAAAAAATTCCAAAATTGTAAAAAAACGCGAAAAATTCAAAACTGCGGGTAGAAAAGTCGCGAAAAACGTGAAAAAAACAAAAAACTAAAAAAACCCGCTAAAAAAAGGCCTAAAAGTAGTGGTAGTCCATGTGTAAAATCAGTAAAAAACGCGAAAAAAAAACAAAAAAATCAAAATTCCCGCAAAATTGTAAAAAAACGCGAAAAATTCAAAATTCCGGGTAGAAAAGTCGCTAAAGACGCGAAAAAAGTGAAAGAAACAAAAAAACTAAAAAACCCGCTAAAAAAAATTCCAAAATTTAAAATAAAACGCGAAAAATTCAAAATTGCGGATAGAAAAGTCCCGAAAAACGAGGAAAAAATGAAAAAAAAACTAAAAAACTAAAAAACCCGCTAAAAAAGAAAAAAAATTCCAAAATTGTAAAAAAACGCGAAAAATTCAAAATTGCGGGTAGAAAAGTAGCGAAAAGCGCGAAATAAGTGAAGAAAAACAAAAAAACTAAAAAACCCGCTAAAAAAAATCCAAAACTGTAAAAAAACCCCGAAAAATTCAATATTGCGGGTAGAAAAGTCCCGAAAAACGAGGAAAAAAAAACAAAAACACTAAAAAAACCCGCTAAAAAAAATTCCACAATTCCAAAATTGTAAAAAAACGCGAAAAATTCAAAATTGCGGGTAGAAAAGTCGAGAAAAACGCGAAAAAAACAAAAAACTAAAAAAACCCGGCTAAAAAAAATTTACAAAATTCGAAAAAAAAACGCGAAAAATTCAAAATTGCGGGTAGAAAAGTCGCGAAAAACGCGAAATGAGTGAAAAAACAAAAAAACTAAAAAAACACGCTAAAAAAATTCCAAAATTGTAAAAAAAACGTGAAAAATTCAAAATTGCGGGTAGAAAAGTCGCGAAAAACGCGAAAAAAACAAAAAAACTAAAAAAACCCGGCTAAAAAAATTACAAAATTCTAAAAAAAACGCGAAAAATTCAAAATTGCGGGTAGAAAAGTCGCGAAAAACGCGAAATGATTGAAAAAAACAAAAAAAGTAAAAAAACCCGCTAAAAAGAATTCCAAAATTGTAAAAAAAAACGCGAAAAATTCAAAACTGCGGGTAGAAAAGTCGCGAAAAACGTGAAAAAAACAAAAAACTAAAAAAACCCGCTATAAAAAGCCTAAAAGTAATGGTAGTCCATGTGTAAAATCAGTAAAAAACGCGAAAAAAAACCAAAAAAATCAAAAATCCCGCAAAATTGTAAAAAAAACGCGAAAAATTCAAAATTCCGGGTAGAAAAGTCGCTAAAGACGCGAAAAAAGTGAAAGAAACAAAAAAACTAAAAAAATTCCAAAATTTAAAATAAAACGCGAAAAATTCAAAATTGCGGATAGAAAAGTCCCGAAAAACGAGGAAAAAATGAAAAAAACTAAAAAACTAAAAAAACCCGCTAAAAAAGAAAAAAAAATCCAAAATTGTAAAAAAACGCGAAAAATTCAAAATTGCGGGTACAAAAGTCGCGAAAAACGCGAAATAAGTGAAAAAAAAAACAAAAAAAATAAAAAAACCCGCTAAAAAAACAAAAAAAAAAATTCCAAAATTTAAAAAAAAACGCGAAAAATTCAAAATTGCGGGTAGAAAAGTCGAGAAAAACGCGAAAAAAACAAAAACTAAAAAAACCCGGCTAAAAAAATTACAAAATTCTAAAAAAAAACGCGAAAAATTCAAAATTGCGAGTAGAAAAGTCGCGAAAAACGCGAAATGAGTGAAAAAACAAAAAACTAAAAAAATTCCAAAATTGTAAAAAAAAAACTCGAAAAATTAAAAATTGCGGGTAGTAAAGTCGCTAAAAACGCGAAAACCGTGAAAAAAACAAAAAAACTCAAATATCCGCTAAAAAAAAGCCTAAAAGTAGAAAATTCCGTGTGTAAAATCGGTAAAAAACGCGAAAAAAACAAAAAAAAAACAAAAATCCTGCAAATTTGTGAAAAAAAACGCGAAAAATTCAAAATTCCGGGTAGAAAAGTCGTTAAAGACGCGAAAAAAGTGGAAAAAAAAAAAATAAATAAAAAAACCCTCTAAAAAAATTCCAAATTTGTAAAAAAAAACGCGAAAATTCAAAATTGCGGGTAGAAAAGTTGCGAAAAACGCGAAAAAAGTGAAGAAAAACAAAAAAACTAAAAAAACCCGCTAAAAAAATCCAAAAAATTCAAAATTGCGGGTAGAAAAGTCCCGAAAAACGAGGAAAAAAAACAAAAACACTAAAAAAACCCGCTAAAAAAATTCCACAATTCCAAAATTTAAAAAAAAACGGGAAAAATTCAAAATTGCGGGTAGAAAAGTCGAGAAAAACGCGAAAAAACAAAAAACTCAAAAAACCCGCTAAAAAAAAGAGCCTAAAAGTAGAAAATTCCGTGTGTAAAATCGGTAAAAAACGCGAAAAAAAAACAAAAAAAATCAAAAATCCCGCAAAATTGTAAAAAAAAACGCGAAAAATTCAAAATTCCAGGTAGAAAAGTCGCTAATAACGCGAAAACCGTGAAAAAAACAAAAAACTCAAAAAACCCGCTAAAAAAAAGAGCCTAAAAGTAGAAAATTCCGTGTGTAAAATCGGTAAAAAACGCGAAAAAAACAAAAGAAAACAAAAATCCCGCAAACTTGTGAAAAAAACGCGAAAAATTCAAAAGTCCGAGTAGAAAAGTCGCTAAATACGCGAAAAAAGTGAAGAAAAACAAAAAACTAAAAAAACCCGCTAAAAAAATCCAAAATTGTAAAAAAACGCGAAAAATTCAAAATTGCGGGTAGAAAAGTCCTAAAAACGAGGAAAAAAAACAAAAACACTAAAAAAACCCGCTAAAAAAATTCCACAATTTCAAAATTGTAAAAAAAACGCGAAAAATTCAAAATTGCGGGTAGAAAAGTCGAGAAAAACGCGAAAAAAACAAAAAAACTAAAAAAAACCCGGCTAAAAAAATTACAAATATCTAAAAAAACGCGAAAAATTCAAAATTGCGGGTAGAAAAGTCGCGAAAAACGCGAAATGATTGAAAAAAACAAAAAAAGTAAAAAAACCCGCTAAAAAGAATTCCAAAATTGTAAAAAAAAACGCGAAAAATTCAAAACTGCGGGTAGAAAAGTCGCGAAAAACGTGAAAAAAACAAAAAACTAAAAAAACCCGCTATAAAAAGCCTAAAAGTAATGGTAGTCCATGTGTAAAATCAGTAAAAAACGCGAAAAAAAAACCAAAAAAATCAAAAATTCCGCAAAATTGTAAAAAAAACGCGAAAAATTCAAAATTCCGGGTAGAAAAGTCGCTAAAGACGCGAAAAAAGTGAAAGAAACAAAAAAACTAAAAAACCCGCTAAAAAAATTCCAAAATTTAAAATAAAACGCGAAAAATTCAAAATTGCGGATAGAAAAGTCCCGAAAAACGAGGAAAAAATGAAAAAAACTAAAAAACTAAAAAAACCCGCTAAAAAAGAAAAAAAAATCCAAAATTGTAAAAAAACGCGAAAAATTCAAAATTCCGGGTACAAAAGTCGCGAAAAACGCGAAATAAGTGAAAAAAAAAACAAAAAAAAATAAAAAAACCCGCTAAAAAAACAAAAAAAAAAAAATTCCAAAATTTAAAAAAAAACGCGAAAAATTCAAAATTGCGGGTAGAAAAGTCGAGAAAAACGCGAAAAAAACAAAAACTAAAAAAACCCGGCTAAAAAAATTACAAAATTCTAAAAAAAAACGCGAAAAATTCAAAATTGCGAGTAGAAAAGTCGCGAAAAACGCGAAATGAGTGAAAAAACAAAAAACTAAAAAAATTCCAAAATTGTAAAATAAAAACTCGAAAAATTAAAAATTGCGGGTAGTAAAGTCGCTAAAAACGCGAAAACCGTGAAAAAAACAAAAAAACTCAAATATCCGCTAAAAAAAAGCCTAAAAGTAGAAAATTCCGTGTGTAAAATCGGTAAAAAACGCGAAAAAAACAAAAAAAATCAAAAATCCCGCAAAATTGTAAAAAAAACGCGAAAAATTCAAAATTCAGTGTAGAAAAGTCGCTAAAAACTAGAAAACCATGAAAAAAACAAAAAACTCAAAAAACCCGCAAAAAAAACCTAAAAGTAGAAAATTCCGTGTGTAAAATCGGTAAAAAACGCGAAAAAAACAAAAAAAAACAAAAATCCTGCAAATTTGTGAAAAAAAACGCGAAAAATTCAAAATTCCGGGTAGAAAAGTCGTTAAAGACGCGAAAAAAGTGGAAAAAAAAAAAATAAAAATAAAAAAACCCTCTAAAAAAATTCCAAATTTGTAAAAAAAAACGCGAAAATTCAAAATTGCGGGTAGAAAAGTTGCGAAAAACGCGAAAAAAGTGAAGAAAAACAAAAAAACTAAAAAAACCCGCTAAAAAAATCCAAAAAATTCAAAATTGCGGGTAGAAAAGTCCCGAAAAACGAGGAAAAAAAACAAAAACACTAAAAAAACCCGCTAAAAAAATTCCACAATTCCAAAATTTAAAAAAAAACGGGAAAAATTCAAAATTGCGGGTAGAAAAGTCGAGAAAAACGTGAAAAAACAAAAAACTCAAAAAACCCGCTAAAAAAAAGAGCCTAAAAGTAGAAAATTCCGTGTGTAAAATCGGTAAAAAACGCGAAAAAAACAAAAGAAAACAAAAATCCCGCAAACTTGTGAAAAAAACGCGAAAAATTCAAAAGTCCGAGTAGAAAAGTCGCTAAATACGCGAAAAAAGTGAAGAAAAACAAAAAACTAAAAAAACCCGCTAAAAAAATCCAAAATTGTAAAAAAACGCGAAAAATTCAAAATTGCGGGTAGAAAAGTCCTAAAAACGAGGAAAAAAAACAAAAACACTAAAAAAACCCGCTAAAAAAATTCCACAATTTCAAAATTGTAAAAAAAACGCGAAAAATTCAAAATTGCGGGTAGAAAAGTCGAGAAAAACGCGAAAAAAACAAAAAAACTAAAAAAAACCCGGCTAAAAAAATTACAAAATTCTAAAAAAACGCGAAAAATTCAAAATTGCGGGTAGAAAAGTCGCGAAAAACGCGAAATGAGTGAAAAAAACAAAAAAAACTAAAAAAACCCGCTAAAAAAATTCCAAAATTGTAAAAAAACGCGAAAAATTCAAAACTGCGGGTAGAAAAGTCGCGAAAAACGTGAAAAAAACAAAAAACTAAAAAAACCCGCTAAAAAAAGGCCTAAAAGTAGTGGTAGTCCATGTGTAAAATCAGTAAAAAACGCGAAAAAAAAACAAAAAAATCAAAATTCCCGCAAAATTGTAAAAAAAACGCGAAAAATTCAAAATTCCGGGTAGAAAAGTCGCTAAAGACGCAAAAAAAGTGAAAGAAACAAAAAAACTAAAAAACCCGCTAAAAAAAATTCCAAAATTTAAAATAAAACGCGAAAAATTCAAAATTGCGGATAGAAAAGTCCCGAAAAACGAGGAAAAAATGAAAAAAAAACTAAAAAACTAAAAAACCCGCTAAAAAAGAAAAAAAATTCCAAAATTGTAAAAAAACGCGAAAAATTCAAAATTGCGGGTAGAAAAGTAGCGAAAAGCGCGAAATAAGTGAAGAAAAACAAAAAAACTAAAAAACCCGCTAAAAAAATCCAAAACTGTAAAAAAACCCCGAAAAATTCAATATTGCGGGTAGAAAAGTCCCGAAAAACGAGGAAAAAAAACAAAAACACTAAAAAAACCCGCTAAAAAAAATTCCACAATTCCAAAATTGTAAAAAAACGCGAAAAATTCAAAATTGCGGGTAGAAAAGTCGAGAAAAACGCGAAAAAAACAAAAAACTAAAAAAACCCGGCTAAAAAAAATTTACAAAATTCGAAAAAAAAACGCGAAAAATTCAAAATTGCGGGTAGAAAAGTCGCGAAAAACGCGAAATGAGTGAAAAAACAAAAAAACTAAAAAAACACGCTAAAAAAATTCCAAAATTGTAAAAAAAACGTGAAAAATTCAAAATTGCGGGTAGAAAAGTCGCGAAAAACGCGAAAAAAACAAAAAAACTAAAAAAAACCCGGCTAAAAAAATTACAAAATTCTAAAAAAAACGCGAAAAATTCAAAATTGCGAGTAGAAAAGTCGCGAAAAACGCGAAATGAGTGAAAAAACAAAAAACTAAAAAAATTCCAAAATTGTAAAAAAAAAACTCGAAAAATTCAAAATTGCGGGTAGAAAAGTCGCGAAAAACGCGAAAACCGTGAAAAAGAAACTCAAAAAACCCGCTAAAAAAAGCCTAAAAGTAGTGGTAGTCCATGTGTAAAATCAATAAAAAACGCGAAAAAAACAAAAAAATCAAAAATCCCGCAAAATTGTAAAAACAAAAACGCGAAAATTTCAAATTCCGGGTAGAAAAGTCGCTAAAAACGCGAAAACCGTGAAAAAAACAAAAAAACTCAAATATCCGCTAAAAAAAGCCTAAAAGTAGAACATTCCGTGTGTAAAATCGGTAAAAAACGCGAAAAAAACAAAAAAATCAAAATTCCCGCAAAATTGTAAAAAAAACGCGAAAAATTCAAAATTCAGGGTAGAAAAGTCGCTGAAAACAAGAAAACCATGAAAAAAACAAAAAACTCAAAAAACCCGCAAAAAAAACCTAAAAGTAGAAAATTCCGTGTGTAAAATCGGTAAAAAACGCGAAAAAAACAAAAAAAAACAAAAATCCTGCAAATTTGTGAAAAAAAACGCGAAAAATTCAAAATTCCGGGTAGAAAAGTCGAGAAAAACGCGAAAAAAACAAAAAAACTAAAAAAACCCGGCTAAAAAAATTACAAAATTCTAAAAAAATGCGAAAAATTCAAAATTGCGGGTAGAAAAGTCGCGAAAAACGCGAAATGAGTGAAAAAAACAAAAAAAACTAAAAAAACCCGCTAAAAAAAATTCCAAAATTGTAAAAAAACGCGAAAAATTCAAAACTGCGGGTAGAAAAGTCGCGAAAAACGTGAAAAAAACAAAAAACTAAAAAAACCCGCTAAAAAAAGGCCTAAAAGTAGTGGTAGTCCATGTGTAAAATCAGTAAAAAACGCGAAAAAAAAACAAAAAAATCAAAATTCCCGCAAAATTGTAAAAAAACGCGAAAAATTCAAAATTCCGGGTAGAAAAGTCGCTAAAGACGCGAAAAAAGTGAAAGAAACAAAAAAACTTAAAAACCCGCTAAAAAAAATTCCAAAATTTAAAATAAAACGCGAAAAATTCAAAATTGCGGATAGAAAAGTCCCGAAAAACGAGGAAAAAATGAAAAAAAAACTAAAAAACTAAAAAACCCGCTAAAAAAGAAAAAAAATTCCAAAATTGTAAAAAAACGCGAAAAATTCAAAATTGCGGGTAGAAAAGTAGCGAAAAGCGCGAAATAAGTGAAGAAAAACAAAAAAACTAAAAAACCCGCTAAAAAAAATCCAAAACTGTAAAAAAACCCCGAAAAATTCAATATTGCGGGTAGAAAAGTCCCGAAAAACGAGGAAAAAAAAACAAAAACACTAAAAAAACCCGCTAAAAAAAATTCCACAATTCCAAAATTGTAAAAAAACGCGAAAAATTCAAAATTGCGGTTAGAAAAGTCGAGAAAAACGCGAAAAAAACAAAAAACTAAAAAAACCCGGCTAAAAAAAATTTACAAAATTCGAAAAAAAAACGCGAAAAATTCAAAATTGCGGGTAGAAAAGTCGCGAAAAACGCGAAATGAGTGAAAAAACAAAAAAACTAAAAAAACACGCTAAAAAAATTCCAAAATTGTAAAAAAAACGTGAAAAATTCAAAATTGCGGGTAGAAAAGTCGCGAAAAACGCGAAAAAAACAAAAAAACTAAAAAAACCCGGCTAAAAAAATTACAAAATTCTAAAAAAAACGCGAAAAATTCAAAATTGCGGGTAAAAAAGTCGCGAAAAACGCGAAATGATTGAAAAAAACAAAAAAAGTAAAAAAACCCGCTAAAAAGAATTCCAAAATTGTAAAAAAAAACGCGAAAAATTCAAAACTGCGGGTAGAAAAGTCGCGAAAAACGTGAAAAAAACAAAAAACTAAAAAAACCCGCTATAAAAAGCCTAAAAGTAATGGTAGTCCATGTGTAAAATCAGTAAAAAACGCGAAAAAAAACCCAAAAAAATCAAAAATCCCGCAAAATTGTAAAAAAAACGCGAAAAATTCAAAATTCCGGGTAGAAAAGTCGCTAAAGACGCGAAAAAAGTGAAAGAAACAAAAAAACTAAAAAAATTCCAAAATTTAAAATAAAACGCGAAAAATTCAAAATTGCGGATAGAAAAGTCCCGAAAAACGAGGAAAAAATGAAAAAAACTAAAAAACTAAAAAAACCCGCTAAAAAAGAAAAAAAAATCCAAAATTGTAAAAAAACGCGAAAAATTCAAAATTGCGGGTACAAAAGTCGCGAAAAACGCGAAATAAGTGAAAAAAAAAAACAAAAAAAAATAAAAAAACCCGCTAAAAAAACAAAAAAAAAATTCCAAAATTTAAAAAAAAACGCGAAAAATTCAAAATTGCGGGTAGAAAAGTCGAGAAAAACGCGAAAAAAACAAAAACTAAAAAAACCCGGCTAAAAAAATTACAAAATTCTAAAAAAAACGCGAAAAATTCAAAATTGCGAGTAGAAAAGTCGCGAAAAACGCGAAATGAGTGAAAAAACAAAAAACTAAAAAAATTCCAAAATTGTAAAAAAAAAACTCGAAAAATTAAAAATTGCGGGTAGAAAAGTCGCGAAAAACGCGAAAACCGTGAAAAAGAAACTCAAAAAACCCGCTAAAAAAAGCCTAAAAGTAGTGGTAGTCCATGTGTAAAATCAGTAAAAAACGCGAAAAAAACAAAAAAATCAAAAATCCCGCAAAATTGTAAAAACAAAAACGCGAAAATTTCAAATTCCGGGTAGAAAAGTCGCTAAAAACGCGAAAACCGTGAAAAAAACAAAAAAACTCAAATATCCGCTAAAAAAAAGCCTAAAAGTAGAAAATTCCGTGTGTAAAATCGGTAAAAAACGCGAAAAAAACAAAAAAAAATCAAAAATCCCGCAAAATTGTAAAAAAAACGCGAAAAATTCAAAATTCAGTGTAGAAAAGTCGCTAAAAACTAGAAAACCATGAAAAAAACAAAAAACTCAAAAAACCCGCAAAAAAAACCTAAAAGTAGAAAATTCCGTGTGTAAAATCGGTAAAAAACGCGAAAAAAACAAAAAAAAAACAAAAATCCTGCAAATTTGTGAAAAAAAACGCGAAAAATTCAAAATTCCGGGTAGAAAAGTCGTTAAAGACGCGAAAAAAGTGGAAAAAAAACAAAAAAAAAAATAAAAAAACCCTCTAAAAAAATTCCAAATTTGTAAAAGAAAACGCGAAAATTCAAAATTGCGTGTAGAAAAGTTGCGAAAAACGCGAAAAAAGTGAAGAAAAACAAAAAAACTAAAAAAACCCGCTAAAAAAATCCAAAAAATTCAAAATTGCGGGTAGAAAAGTCCCGAAAAACGAGGAAAAAAAACAAAAACACTAAAAAAACCCGCTAAAAAAATTCCACAATTCCAAAATTTAAAAAAAAACGGGAAAAATTCAAAATTGCGGGTAGAAAAGTCGAGAAAAACGCGAAAAAACAAAAAACTCAAAAAACCCGCTAAAAAAAAGAGCCTAAAAGTAGAAAATTCCGTGTGTAAAATCGGTAAAAAACGCGAAAAAAACAAAAGAAAACAAAAATCCCGCAAACTTGTGAAAAAAACGCGAAAAATTCAAAAGTCCGAGTAGAAAAGTCGCTAAATACGCGAAAAAAGTGAAGAAAAACAAAAAAACTAAAAAAACCCGCTAAAAAAATCCAAAATTGTAAAAAAACGCGAAAAATTCAAAATTGCGGGTAGAAAAGTCCTAAAAACGAGGAAAAAAAACAAAAACACTAAAAAAACCCGCTAAAAAAATTCCACAATTTCAAAATTGTAAAAAAAACGCGAAAAATTCAAAATTGCGGGTAGAAAAGTCGAGAAAAACGCGAAAAAAACAAAAAAACTAAAAAAAAACCCGGCTAAAAAAATTACAAAATTCTAAAAAAACGCGAAAAATTCAAAATTGCGGGTAGAAAAGTCGCGAAAAACGCGAAATGAGTGAAAAAACAAAAAAACTAAAAAAACACGCTAAAAAAATTCCAAAATTGTAAAAAAAACGTGAAAAATTCAAAATTGCGGGTAGAAAAGTCGCGAAAAACGCGAAAAAAACAAAAAAACTAAAAAAAACCCGGCTAAAAAAATTACAAAATTTTAAAAAAAACGCGAAAAATTCAAAATTGCGGGTAGAAAAGTCGCGAAAAACGCGAAATGAGTGAAAAAAACAAAAAAAAACTAAAAAAACCCGCTAAAAAAAATTCCAAAATTGTAAAAAAACGCGAAAAATTCAAAACTGCGGGTAGAAAAGTCGCGAAAAACGTGAAAAAAACAAAAAACTAAAAAAACCCGCTAAAAAAAGGCCTAAAAGTAGTGGTAGTCCATGTGTAAAATCAGTAAAAAACGCGAAAAAAAACAAAAAAATCAAAATTCCCGCAAAATTGTAAAAAAAACGCGAAAAATTCAAAATTCCGGGTAGAAAAGTCGCTAAAGACGCGAAAAAAGTGAAAGAAACAAAAAAACTAAAAAACCCGCTAAAAAAATTCCAAAATTTAAAATAAAACGCGAAAAATTCAAAATTGCGGATAGAAAAGTCCCGAAAAACGAGGAAAAAATGAAAAAAAAACTAAAAAACTAAAAAACCCGCTAAAAAAGAAAAAAAATTCCAAAATTGTAAAAAAACGCGAAAAATTCAAAATTGCGGGTAGAAAAGTTGCGAAAAGCGCGAAATAAGTGAAGAAAAACAAAAAAACTAAAAAACCCGCTAAAAAAAATCCAAAACTGTAAAAAAACCCCGAAAAATTCAATATTGCGGGTAGAAAAGTCCCGAAAAACGAGGAAAAAAAACAAAAACACTAAAAAAACCCGCTAAAAAAATTCCACAATTCCAAAATTGTAAAAAAACGCGAAAAATTCAAAATTGCGGGTAGAAAAGTCGAGAAAAACGCGAAAAAAACAAAAAACTAAAAAAACCCGGCTAAAAAAAATTTACAAAATTCGAAAAAAAAACGCGAAAAATTCAAAATTGCGGGTAGAAAAGTCGCGAAAAACGCGAAATGAGTGAAAAAACAAAAAAACTAAAAAAACACGCTAAAAAAATTCCAAAATTGTAAAAAAAAACGTGAAAAATTCAAAATTGCGGGTAGAAAAGTCGCGAAAAACGCGAAAAAAACAAAAAAACTAAAAAAAAACCCGGCTAAAAAAATTACAAAATTCTAAAAAAAACGCGAAAAATTCAAAATTGCGGGTAGAAAAGTCGCGAAAAACGCGAAATGATTGAAAAAAACAAAAAAAGTAAAAAAAACCCGCTAAAAAGAATTCCAAAATTGTAAAAAAAACGCGAAAAATTCAAAACTGCGGGTAGAAAAGTCGCGAAAAACGTGAAAAAAACAAAAAACTAAAAAAACCCGCTATAAAAAGCCTAAAAGTAATGGTAGTCCATGTGTAAAATCAGTAAAAAACGCGAAAAAAAAACCAAAAAAATCAAAAATCCCGCAAAATTGTAAAAAAAACGCGAAAAATTCAAAATTCCGGGTAGAAAAGTCGCTAAAGACGCGAAAAAAGTGAAAGAAACAAAAAAACTAAAAAACCCGCTAAAAAAATTCCAAAATTTAAAATAAAACGCGAAAAATTCAAAATTGCGGATAGAAAAGTCCCGAAAAACGAGGAAAAAATGAAAAAAACTAAAAAACTAAAAAAACCCGCTAAAAAAGAAAAAAAAGTCCAAAATTGTAAAAAAACGCGAAAAATTCAAAATTGCGGGTACAAAAGTCGCGAAAAACGCGAAATAAGTGAAAAAAAAACAAAAAAAATAAAAAAACCCGCTAAAAAAACAAAAAAAAAAAAATTCCAAAATTTAAAAAAAAACGCGAAAAATTCAAAATTGCGGGTAGAAAAGTCGAGAAAAACGCGAAAAAAACAAAAAACTAAAAAAACCCGGCTAAAAAAATTACAAAATTCTAAAAAAAACGCGAAAAATTCAAAATTGCGGGTAGAAAAGTCGCGAAAAACGCGAAAACCGTGAAAAAGAAACTCAAAAAACCCGCTAAAAAAAGCCTAAAAGTAGTGGTAGTCCATGTGTAAAATCAGTAAAAAACGCGAAAAAAACAAAAAAATCAAAAATCCCGCAAAATTGTAAAAACAAAAACGCGAAAATTTCAAATTCCGGGTAGAAAAGTCGCTAAAAACGCGAAAACCGTGAAAAAAACAAAAAAACTCAAATATCCGCTAAAAAAAAAAGCCTAAAAGTAGAAAATTCCGTGTGTAAAATCGGTAAAAAACGCGAAAAAAACAAAAAAAATCAAAAATCCCGCAAAATTGTAAAAAAAACGCGAAAAATTCAAAATTCAGTGTAGAAAAGTCGCTAAAAACTAGAAAACCATGAAAAAAACAAAAAACTCAAAAAACCCGCAAAAAAAACCTAAAAGTAGAAAATTCCGTGTGTAAAATCGGTAAAAAACGCGAAAAAAACAAAAAAAAACAAAAATCCTGCAAATTTGTGAAAAAAAACGCGAAAAATTCAAAATTCCGGGTAGAAAAGTCGTTAAAGACGCGAAAAAAGTGGAAAAAAAAAACAAAAAAAAATAAAAAAACCCTCTAAAAAAATTCCAAATTTGTAAAAAAAAACGCGAAAATTCAAAATTGCGGGTAGAAAAGTTGCGAAAAACGCGAAAAAAGTGAAGAAAAACAAAAAACTAAAAAAACCCGCTAAAAAAATCCAAAAAATTCAAAATTGCGGGTAGAAAAGTCCCGAAAAACGAGGAAAAAAAACAAAAACACTAAAAAAACCCGCTAAAAAAAATTCCACAATTCCAAAATTTAAAAAAAAACGGGAAAAATTCAAAATTGCGGGTAGAAAAGTCGAGAAAAACGCGAAAAAACAAAAAACTCAAAAAACCCGCTAAAAAAAAGAGCCTAAAAGTAGAAAATTCCGTGTGTAAAATCGGTAAAAAACGCGAAAAACAAAAGAAAACAAAAATCCCGCAAACTTGTGAAAAAAACGCGAAAAATTCAAAAGTCCGAGTAGAAAAGTCGCTAAATACGCGAAAAAAGTGAAGAAAAACAAAAAAACTAAAAAAACCCGCTAAAAAAATCCAAAATTGTAAAAAAACGCGAAAAATTCAAAATTGCGGGTAGAAAAGTCCTAAAAACGAGGAAAAAAAACAAAAACACTAAAAAAACCCGCTAAAAAAAATTCCACAATTTCAAAATTGTAAAAAAAACGCGAAAAATTCAAAATTGCGGGTAGAAAAGTCGAGAAAAACGCGAAAAAAACAAAAAACTAAAAAAACCCGCTAAAAAAAGGCCTAAAAGTAGTGGTAGTCCATGTGTAAAATCAGTAAAAAACGCGAAAAAAAAACAAAAAAATCAAAATTCCCGCAAAATTGTAAAAAAACGCGAAAAATTCAAAATTCCGGGTAGAAAAGTCGCTAAAGACGCGAAAAAAGTGAAAGAAACAAAAAAACTAAAAAACCCGCTAAAAAAAATTCCAAAATTTAAAATAAAACGCGAAAAATTCAAAATTGCGGATAGAAAAGTCCCGAAAAACGAGGAAAAAATGAAAAAAAAACTAAAAAACTAAAAAACCCGCTAAAAAAGAAAAAAAATTCCAAAATTGTAAAAAAACGCGAAAAATTCAAAATTGCGGGTAGAAAAGTAGCGAAAAGCGCGAAATAAGTGAAGAAAAACAAAAAAACTAAAAAACCCGCTAAAAAAATCCAAAACTGTAAAAAAACCCCGAAAAATTCAATATTGCGGGTAGAAAAGTCCCGAAAAACGAGGAAAAAAACAAAAACACTAAAAAAACCCGCTAAAAAAATTTCCACAATTCCAAAATTGTAAAAAAACGCGAAAAATTCAAAATTGCGGGTAGAAAAGTCGAGAAAAACGCGAAAAAAACAAAAAACTAAAAAAACCCGGCTAAGAAAAATTTACAAAATTCGAAAAAAAAACGCGAAAAATTCAAAATTGCGGGTAGAAAAGTCGCGAAAAACGCGAAATGAGTGAAAAAACAAAAAAACTAAAAAAACACGCTAAAAAAATTCCAAAATTGTAAAAAAAACGTGAAAAATTCAAAATTGCGGGTAGAAAAGTCGCGAAAAACGCGAAAAAAACAAAAAAACTAAAAAAAACCCGGCTAAAAAAATTACAAAATTTTAAAAAAAACGCGAAAAATTCAAAATTGCGGGTAGAAAAGTCGCGAAAAACGCGAAATGATTAAAAAAAACAAAAAAAGTAAAAAAACCCGCTAAAAAGAATTCCAAAATTGTAAAAAAAAACGCGAAAAATTCAAAACTGCGGGTAGAAAAGTCGCGAAAAACGTGAAAAAAACAAAAAACTAAAAAAACCCGCTATAAAAAGCCTAAAAGTAATGGTAGTCCATGTGTAAAATCAGTAAAAAACGCGAAAAAAAAACCAAAAAAATCAAAAATCCCGCAAAATTGTAAAAAAAATGCGAAAAATTCAAAATTCCGGGTAGAAAAGTCGCTAAAGACGCGAAAAAAGTGAAAGAAACAAAAAAACTAAAAAACCCGCTAAAAAAATTCCAAAATTTAAAATAAAACGCGAAAAATTCAAAATTGCGGATAGAAAAGTCCCGAAAAACGAGGAAAAAATGAAAAAAACTAAAAAACTAAAAAAACCCGCTAAAAAAGAAAAAAAGTCCAAAATTGTAAAAAAACGCGAAAAATTCAAAATTGCGGGTACAAAAGTCGCGAAAAACGCGAAATAAGTGAAAAAAAAACAAAAAAAATAAAAAAACCCGCTAAAAAAACAAAAAAAAAAATTCCAAAATTTAAAAAAAAACGCGAAAAATTCAAAATTGCGGGTAGAAAAGTCGAGAAAAACGCGAAAAAAACAAAAAACTAAAAAAACCCGGCTAAAAAAATTACAAAATTCTAAAAAAACGCGAAAAATTCAAAATTGCGAGTAGAAAAGTCGCGAAAAACGCGAAATGAGTGAAAAAACAAAAAACTAAAAAAATTCCAAAATTGTAAAAAAAAAACTCGAAAAATTCAAAATTGCGGGTAGAAAAGTCGCGAAAAACGCGAAAACCGTGAAAAAGAAACTCAAAAAACCCGCTAAAAAAAGCCTAAAAGTAGTGGTAGTCCATGTGTAAAATCAGTAAAAAACGCGAAAAAAACAAAAAAATCAAAAATCCCGCAAAATTGTAAAAACAAAAACGCGAAAAATTCAAATTCCGGGTAGAAAAGTCGCTAAAAACGCGAAAACCGTGAAAAAAACAAAAAAACTCAAATATCCGCTAAAAAAAGCCTAAAAGTAGAAAATTCTGTGTGTAAAATCGGTAAAAAACGCGAAAAAAACAAAAAAAATCAAAAATCCCGCAAAATTGTGAAACAAAACGCGAAAAATTCAAAATTCCGGGTAGAAAAGTCGTTAAAGACGCGAAAAAAGTGGGAAAAAAACAAAAAAAAATAAAAAAACCCCTCTAAAAAAAATTCCAAATTTGTAAAAAAAACGCGAAAATTCAAAATTGCGGGTAGAAAAGTTGCGAAAAACGCGAAAAAAGTGAAGAAAAACAAAAAAACTAAAAAAACCCGCTAAAAAAATCCAAAATTGTAAAAAAACCCGAAAAATTCAAAATTGCGGGTAGAAAAGTCCCGAAAAACGAGGAAAAAAAACAAAAACACTAAAAAAACCCGCTAAAAAAATTCCACAATTCCAAAATTTAAAAAAAAAGGGAAAAATTCAAAATTGCGGGTAGAAAAGTCGAGAAAAACGCGAAAAAACAAAAAACTCAAAAAACCCGCTAAAAAAAGAGCCTAAAAGTAGAAAATTCCGTGTGTAAAATCGGTAAAAAACGCGAAAAAAACAAAAGAAAACAAAAATCCCGCAAACTTGTGAAAAAAACGCGAAAAATTCAAAAGTCCGAGTAGAAAAGTCGCTAAATACGCGAAAAAAGTGAAGAAAAACAAAAAAACTAAAAAAACCCGCTAAAAAAATCCAAAATTGTAAAAAAACGCGAAAAATTCAAAATTGCGGGTAGAAAAGTCCCAAAAAACGAGGAAAAAAACAAAAACACTAAAAAAACCCGCTAAAAAAATTCCACAATTTCAAAATTGTAAAAAAAACGCGAAAAATTCAAAATTGCGGGTAGAAAAGTCGAGAAAAACGCGAAAAAAACAAAAAAACTAAAAAAAACCCGGCTAAAAAAATTACAAAATTCTAAAAAAACGCGAAAAATTCAAAATTGCGGGTAGAAAAGTCGCGAAAAACGCAAAATGAGTGAAAAAAACAAAAAAACTAAAAAAACCCGCTAAAAAAATTCCAAAATTGTAAAAAAACGCGAAAAATTCAAAACTGCGGGTAGAAAAGTCGCGAAAAACGTGAAAAAAACAAAAAAATAAAAAAACCCGCTAAAAAAAGGCCTAAAAGTAGTGGTAGTCCATGTGTAAAATCAGTAAAAAACGCGAAAAAAAAAACAAAAAAATCAAAATTCCCGCAAAATTGTAAAAAAACGCGAAAAATTCAAAATTCCGGGTAGAAAAGACGCTAAAGACGCGTAAAAAGTGAAAGAAACAAAAAAAACTAAAAAACCCGCTAAAAAAAATTCCAAAATTTAAAATAAACGCGAAAAATTCAAAATTGCGGATAGAAAAGTCCCGAAAAACGAGGAAAAAATGAAAAATAACAAAAAAACTAAAAAACCCGCTAAAAAAGAAAAAAAATTCCAAAATTGTAAAAAAACGCGAAAAATTCAAAATTGCGGGTAGAAAAGTTGCGAAAAACGCGAAATAAGTGAAGAAAAACAAAAAAACCCGCTAAAAAAAATCCAAAACTGTAAAAAAAACCCCGAAAAATTCAATATTGCGGGTAGAAAAGTCCCGAAAAACGAGGAAAAAAAACAAAAACACTAAAAAAACCCGCTAAAAAAATTCCACAATTCCAAAATTGTAAAAAAACGCGAAAAATTCAAAATTGCGGGTAGGAAAGTCGAGAAAAACGCGAAAAAAACAAAAAACTAAAAAAACCCGGCTAAAAAAAATTACAAAATTCGAAAAAAAAACGCGAAAAATTCAAAATTGCGGGTAGAAAAGTCGCAAAAAACGCGAAATGAGTGAAAAAAAAACAAAAAAACTAAAAAAACACGCTAAAAAAATCCAAAATTTAAAAAAAAAACGCGAAAAATTCAAAATTGCTGGCAGAAAAGTCGTGAAAAAACGCGAAAAAAGTGAAAAAAAAAACCCCGCTAATAAAAAAAAATTCCAAAATTGTAAAAAAACGCGAAAAATTCAAAATTGCGGGTAGAAAAGTCGCGAAAAACGTGAAAAAAAAAAACTAAAAAACCCGCTAAAAAAATCCAAAATTGTAAAAAAACGCGAAAATTCAAAATTGCGGGTAGAAAAGTTGCGAAAAACGCGAAATAAGTGAAGAAAAACAAAAAACTAAAAAACCCGCTAAAAAAATCCAAAATTGTAAAAAAACCCGAAAAATTCAAAATTGCGGGTAGAAAAGTCCCGAAAAATGAGGAAAAAAAACAAAAACACTAAAAAAACCCGCTAAAAAGAAATTCCAGAATTCCAAAATTGTAAAAAAAAACGCGAAAAATTCAAAATTGCGGGTAGAAAAGTCGAGAAAAACGCGAAAAAAACAAAAAAACTAAAAAAACCCGGCTAAAAAAAATTTACAAAATTCTAAAAAAAAACGCGAAAAATTCAAAATTGCGGGTAGAAAAAACGCGAAAAACGCGAAATGAGTGAAAAAAAACAAAAAAACTAAAAAAACACGGTAAAAAAATTCCAAAATTGTAAAAAAAAGCGAAAAATTCAAAACTGCGGGTAGAAAAGTCGCGAAAAACGTGAAAAAAAACCAAAAAACTAAAAAAATCCGCTAAAAAAATCCAAAGTTGTAAAAAAACGCGAAAAAATCAAAATTGCGGGTAGAAAAGTCGCGAAAAACGCGAAAACCGTGAAAAAGAAACTCAAAAGACCCGCTAAAAAAAGCCTAAAAGTAGTGGTAGTCCATGTGTAAAATCAGTAAAAAACGCGAAAAAAAAAACAAAAAAATCAAAAATCCCGCAAAATTGTAAAAAAACGCGAAAAATTCAAAATTCCGGGTAGAAAAGTCGCTAAATACGCGAAAAAAGTGAAAAAACAAAAAAAACTAAAAAACCCGCTAAAAAAAATTCCAAAATTAAAAAAAAACGCGAAAAATTCAAAATTGCGGATAGAAAAGTCCCGAAAAACGAGGAAAAAATGAAAAAAAAACTAAAAAACTAAAAAAACCCGCTAAAAAAGAAAAAAAAAATTCCAAAATTGTAAAAAAAAGCGAAAAATTCAAAATTTCGGGTAGAAAAGTCGCGAAAAACGCGAAATAAGTGAAACAAAAAAACAAAAAAAACTAAAAAAACCCGCTAAAAAAAACAAAAAAAAATTCCAAAATTGTAAAAAAAAGCGAAAATTCAAAATTCCGGGTAGAAAAGTCGCTAATAACGCGAAAACCGTGAAAAAAACAAAAAACTCAAAAAACCCGCATAAAAAAAATCCAAAATTGTAAAAAAAACGCAAAAAATTCAAAATACCGGTAGAAAAGTCGCGAAAAACGTAAAAAAAACAAAACAAACTAAAAAAACCCGCTAAAAAGAAGAAAAAAAATTTCCAAAATTGTAAAAAAAAACGCGAAAAATTCAAAATTGCTGGTAAAAAAATCGCGAAAAAAGAAAAAAAAGAAAAAACTGAAAAAACCCTCTAAAAAAATAAAATTCCAAAATTGTAAAAAAAACGCGAAATATTCAAAATTGCGGGTAGGAAAGTCGCTAAAAACGCGAAAAAAGTGAAAAAAACAAAAAACTAAAAAACCCGCTAAAAAATTTCCAAATATGTAAAAAAACGCGAAAAATTCAAAATTGCGGGTAGAAAAGTCGCGAAAAGCGCGAAAAAAGTGAAAAAATCAAAAAAACTAAAAAACCCGCTAAAAAATTTCCAAAATTGTAAAAAAACGCGAAAAATTCAAAATTGCGCGGAGAAAAGTCGCGAAAAACGCGAAATAAGTGAAAAAAAAACTAAAAAAACCCGCTAAAAAATCCTATATTGTAAAAAAACGCGAAAAATTCAAAATTGCGGGTAGAAAAGTCGCGAAAAACGTGAAAAAAACAAAATAACTAAAAAAACCCGCTAGAAAAAAAAATCCAAAATTATAAAAAAACGCGAAAAATTCAAAATTGCGGGTAGAAAAGTCGCGAAAACCGTGAAAAAAACAAAAAAACTAAAAAAAACCTAAAAGTAGAAAATTCCGTGTGTAAAATCGGTAAAAAAACGCGAAAAAAAACAAAAAAATCAAAAATCCCGCAAAATTGTTAAAAAAACGTAAAAAATTCAAAATTCCGGGTAGAAAAGTCGCTAAAAACGCGAAAACCGTGAAAAAAAACAAAAAACTCAAAAAACCCGCTAAAAAAAAAATCCTAAATTGTTAAAAAAAACGCGAAAAATTCAAAATTGCGGGTAGAAAAGTCCCGAAAAACAAGGAAAAAAAAAACTAAAAAAACCCGCTAAAAAAAACTCCAAAATTTAAAAGAAAAACGCGAAAAATTCAAAACTGCGGATAGAAAAGTCCCGAAAAACGAGGAAAAAATGAAAAAAAACTGAAAAACTAAAAAAAAACCGCTAAAAAAGAAAAAAAAAATTTCCAAACTTGTAAAAAAACGCGAAAAATTCAAAGTTGCGGGTAGAAAAGTCGCGAAAAACGCGAAAACGGTGAAAAAAACAAAAAACTCAAAAAACACGCTAAAAAAAAGCCTAAAAGCAGAAAATTCCGTGTGTAAAATCGGTAATAAACGCGAAAAAAAAACAAAAAAAATCAAATATCCCGCAAAATTGTAAAAAAAACGCGAAAAATTCAAAATTCCGGGTAGAAAAGTCGCTAATAACTCGAAAACCGTGAAAAAAACAAAAAAACTCAAAAAACACGCTAAAAAAGCCTAAAAGCAGAAAATTCCGTGTGTAAAATCGGTAAAAAACGCGAAAAAAACAAAAAAAATCAAATATCCCGCAAAATTGTAAAAAATACGCGAAAAATTCAAAATTCCGGGTAGAAAAGTCGCTAATAACGCAAAAACCGTGAAAAAAACAAAAAAATTCAAAAAACCCGCTTAAAAAAAAAAAGGCCTAAAAGTAGAAAATTCCGTGTGTAAAATCGGTAAAAAACGCGAAAAAAGACAAAAAAAACCCAAAAAACCCGATAAATTTAAAAAAAAGCGTAAATATTTAAAATTCCGAGTTCAAAAACAACAAAAAACGCTAAAAAGGTCGCTAAAAATGTGCTAAATTGTTTTTTAAAAAAAAGCCAAAAATTAAAAATTTCCAGTTGCAAAACAGGAAAAATCGCAAAAACCCGAAAAAAAAAAGAGCAATTTTAATCACTAAATTGAACGTGAAAAAACTTTAAAGAGAGGGGGGGGGCAGAAAATAAGCTAAATATCCTCGAAATTTCTGTCACGGAATCGCTAAATTGCACGTTCATTGTTAAAAACGCGGAAAAAAATCACGAAAATCCTTAAAATTCCCATTTCAGGAAACGCTAAATTGCACATAACACGAAAAAATGCTTAAAAATTGAAATGTATAGTTAAACAAATAGTCTTTGGGTTGGTACTTTTTAAAACTTAATTTTAAAATTATTTTCATACAGTTAAGTTTAAAGCATATGTACATTAGGCATTTTCAATTCTTTCAGAAAATAAAAATCATTCTCGTGTTTACCTAATACTTGTTTTGGAATTTGATTAAATTAATGATTAAAGAATTTTAAAGAAGTATAAGGAGCAATTAAATATTTTGGAGATTGTATTTTAGCACTGTTAAGAAACGAACTATTCATTTGCAAAATTGCTTGATTAATTTAATGTTCAGAGAACCCAATGAGAAAGAAAACAAGATGATGTGAATTAACTTTTCTTAATCATTAAAGTTCAAACAAGATAATTAAATATTTATTAATTGTTTAAGAAAATTAAGAAACGGAGAAATGTAATTGTTAATTAAGGCTACATAGATCCAGTAAAAAATATTCAAAATGAAGAGATATTTAGGACAAAATTTTATTGTACGACTTTTTCGAGTAATGTGGGTGTGTTTTCTTTAAACAAATAATTTAGAAACAATTAGGCAGCTAAAGTTGTATATTAATTTTCCTTGCTGGCCTATGTTATTTTAATATTGAAGTTTAAACAATTGAAAATATAAATGTATAAAAAATATCAACATAAACGTTTTTTTTTCAGTATTATTATAAAAATATATTTCCAGAGTATGAGAAAACCTCATCATAAAAGTGTTTGTTGAAATTTGCCATGTTTTATGGAACTGAGTTCTTTACAATGTCAAAATGGTCACATTTAAAATTTCTTAAATATTTTCAGTACTTTTTATTAAAAAGTAAACAAAAGACACTAATATAAATATGTTTCCCCAATCTGTTGCACATTAACTTCTTGCAAACTGGTTTAGCAGGATGCGAAGTGGCAATCGCTGGCAATATAGAACAGAATTACGAAAACTATTTTTTTACTGTATTCTACTATACTTATAAAAGAATCTTTCGCTCTCTATGTGTATTACTTTTTTTGTAAACTTTATGTCATTCACTGAAAAACATTCATAGAAAACGCATACTTAAAGTTGAGAAAAAATGATTAATTTAAATTTGATCAATAACGTAGTGCTTAGTTCCTGAAATTCAACAAACTCTCACTTTAAATTAAAAAAAAATAACCATAAATTTGAATGTTAAGTCAATACATAAAATTATTAAATACCCCGTGAATAACATTTAAAAAAATCACATCTATTCCTAAATTAGCAAAAAAAAAAAAAAAAAAGCCTTAGAGTTTACTGATTAAACAAGTTATAAAAATATGAACAGGGTGAACAATCATTGTAAATTTTTCATTTCTATGGGTAATTGCGCTTAATTTATTTAAAAAATTTAAAATATCTGTCTATATAATTATGGTATAAGTAAAAATGACGTGCCAGAATATTCACAATAAAAGAAGCCTTCAGTTAATATTAATAAAGAAAATCGATATTTTGACCAATTTCAAGATGCTGTGTCTCCTTAAATATTTTAATGATGCATTTTTGATGCGTCTGTCTTTCACATACGACTTAAAGCGTGGTAAGAAAGTGCCATTGTTCTACGGCACGAAACGAGATGGAATTACAAAGTTAAATAAATATGGGTTCGACATAGCATTAAAAAAATATCAATATTCTTCACCATTTACTATTAAAGATATTCACCTTACTTATCAGAAAAATGTTACTCCTAAATAAATAATCTATCTAATAAAATATATAAATCTACAAAAAAAAATACTTGTAAAAGATAACATTAGCTCCCCATTGGAGCATATTCTTGCAAATTTGAACTTCCAAAATTTCTAAATTATAACACAAAAATCTATATGAAAATGTTTATCCATAATAAGGATGATTTTCCAATAAATAGATTTCTTACGCGATTCAAAGCAATAAGAAACTCTATTGGTGAATATTACGAAAAAAAGTCCTTACTTCTTAAAATTCCAAGTTAATTTTATAAACTTTTCTATAAACATCGGAACTGAAACTGTTTCTAAAGTTGGATAATGCTTCTTTCCATATATTTTTAACATAAAACATAAAATTTCAAAATTGGCTTTAATTTTGAAATTATACAGAATTAAATTCTTGCGTAAGTACTTTTGCACTTTAATACCATTGAAAGTTTCATAAAATGGTTTAATCTGTAGTCCAAGTGGTAAAAAAGGGATAATATGACACATTTTAAGTGACGAACAATTCTAATTGCAGCTATCATGTTGCTTAATCTCAGTATAGCAAAGAAAACTTTACTTAAAAAGTCACATATATTTATAACTATAAAGATCATAAAGTCATTTAAAGGTGTGTTTTTTTTTAAAATCAAAATTATCAAAACATGTCTAAATTATCTGACATACATAAGTACATACCGCTCACCCTCAAGAAAAGTAAAACGTCTCGACAAAAGTAATGTATCAGGAGAAGCAAAATAAAATTTGCCTGATTTCACTGTAGCTAAAAATTACAACTCTGCATACAGGAATAAAATAATGCATAAAAGCATAAAACCCTTAAGAATGAAGATGTAGGATGAGGTTTTGAGAATTTGGTAATTTAACCTCCCCGCAGAATCTACTCCTCTTTTGTGGTCACAAATGGACATATAGCGTTATAAAGTGATTTTCCGTACAACTACACTTATGAAACATTTTGTGTAACAAAATGCATCATAGACAGACTATTAAGAGAATAAAACACAAACTGAAAATTGTGAGATGTCTCACTTCTTTTGCTTGCGCACTATGTGTACTATCATTTTTAAAAAATTGCTACTATAAAATGAAGGAAGTATTTGCAATTGAATAATTATGCTTCCTTAGAATCAGTTCTAGAATACTGTAATTAATTGCACATTTTGAGACGATAAAAAAGTCTTCCCTAAAAAGACTACCAAACTAATCAATATATTTCAACTCCCCCCCCCCCCACACACACACTTACGTCGTTCTATGTACACAGACAGAAAGACACTCGTATTTAAATCAATGAAAATAACATTAACACACGTAATGCAACTTCCAACATTGTCCAGATGTTGTAATGTTTCCTATAGCTGTAAAAACAATTAAACATAATTATTGGAATTTATTAGACTTTTCTTTTAATCGCAATTCCGCATTTTTTAAATTTTTGACAGCATTAAATTCAACGTTCTGAATTCTTTTCTTATACAAAGAGTTTTGGTAACAGTACTCCATTTTTTGCAACTACTTTTGTACTTTGACGAGAAAAACGATTTTCAAAGAGTACATTTTCTATAGAGTTAGAAATCTTGCTGCTGAATTGAACACAAGAGCAAGCGGAATTCTATGGGAAATGTTCAAGATTTAACCCTTTCCAATCGATTTTGTTTAATGATTTTTTTTAAAATCTATGTCGGTCTAATAATTGAAAAAACATTAAAAAAAAATTTAATTTCAACTTTTCATCGGAAGTTTGATATTTTAAGGTCTGTGCCATATGTACACAATTACTGTTTAAAAATTTTATATTGTTATATTTTGCTACAAAATTAACTTAAATTAGTTAATTTTAAGCGCTTAATACTATTCAACAATTTTTATATTAAAATTTTTTTTATTATTCAGAAAGAAAAGTAAAAGGAAATTTTACCTTAATAGCAAAATTAATATTTCTAGAAAGAATTCTAATGTTATTATTTAGTCCAGCATCTCACATGAGTAAACTAAGTATGATCCCTGATCACGGACAGAAATCATATTGCCCAAATTTAAGGCATATAATAAAAATTGTAATGTTTTTAGGTATAAGCTAGATATGGTAGGTGGTGCATTAAATTGAAGTTTCGTTTCCTCCAAAATAAACCAGACCGATTTTGATTAAATTTGAAATCCCTATTCAGAAGATTATGCTCAAGACATATGGCAGACAGTTCTTTCGGCGACTAAAATTTTTTATTTTAGAACAACGGCATATTTTCTTAAATGACTATTTTCTGATTTTTTTATTAATTATTTTTTTTAACTGTCTGTCACATATGACATTACATTTCTACATTACAACCAAAAGTTCTTTTTATTGAAATAGCTCAAATGAATTAAGAGTTAAGAGTTTTTAGCTGAAAAGTATAACTTTTCGGATGGCTAAAAAAAAATTAGAAACTTCTAACTTGGGTGAAATTCTTGCACAATTTTATCAAACACACGAATTTAAATATATATAAACACTTGTACACTTTGTACATAGTACATACAAATATTTCGACCGAGTTTGTTGGCCAGCATCATCTGCCATCTTGTTTCAAAATGGCGGCCATTTTAAATTTAAAAAAAATTTAAAATTTAAAATTAAATGCAAAAAAATTAAAAGTCGAAAAATATTTTTCTTTTACGTGTTAGAACTTAAAACAAAGATTCCAGAACACTTTTTATTTTGTCCATATCTTAAAAAATGATTGAGTTATAGCACTTTGAATTTTTCTTTGAATTTTTCTTGCACTTTGAATTGTTGATGTTTTCACAAAGGCAGATTATATTTCAAAAAAATGATGGCATTATTAAATTTGGCATTATTTTGAACCAAATTTCTCTTTAAATGATTCTGATAAAACCTGCTCTTACAGAAAAATGATATTAAAAACTCTTCAAAAGCAGCCAATTAAAGTTGTTAAACTGTCTTTGTCTGTACTCATATTTTAATTTTTGTTGATGAAATGAACACTTAACTTCGAAATCTACATTCGCCTGTTGGCCCAGCCAGCAGGCATATGTTATTTTTCGAATATTCAAACTCGCGAATTTTAAGGGGTTACTGTACTTTATTTTTTTTACCACTACTTAAGAAAAAAAATGAATTTGTTTTTTAATATTTCTGGTACATAGATAGAAATTAATTGTGTTTTTGTTATGTATCTTTTGATACATGCATTTACATTTAATGAAGTATTACATATGTATATATACCTACGATACATATGGAATATTAGGTGAAACCTTTTGAAAAGTTTTTCTCGGTAAAAATAATTTACTTAAACATGCGCTTACAGATTTTGTTTTCAAAAGACATAATAATTTATCAAATGGAATCACAGAAATATTTAATTCATTTAATATCTTAATTTTTATCCAATAAGTAATTCGATAGTCACAAAAAAACAGCATTGATTTTTTCTAGAACTTGAACTTTAGAGTAAAATTCCTAAATATAAAATGTCTTAATCCATGTAAGTAGGATAATTCTTAGAATACCTCTATTTTATGTAGTAATTAATCTTTCCATTATTATATTAGAATTTTTTTTAATTTAAACCATAAATTTTTATTTGATTTTATACTTGTAGACAACACTGAAATGAATGATATATACAGACGTAAAACAATAGCAAACAAAAATGAATTCGGTCTTGAGCTTTATTTTTCTGTATAGATAGAAATCAATTTATAAACATTAAAATAAAATTTGCCTTATGTTGTTGCAAAATTGATCATTCTTTCCATTTGTTAAAAAATACTTTTTCAAATAATCCAACAAAAGATTCTAACATATTTAATGTTCGTCATTAACCTTAATGTTTAGAAAGTTTGTAAATGCAAGTAATGAAGTTTTGGTGAAGTAGCAGTTAATTTAATGTTTTTATGTCTTTCAATAGAATAACGAACCAACGCAGATTGACTAAATGAGTTTTTTTGCTTATAATGATGCTATTCAGCACAAATATCCCTAAATGACGTGAGTATTTTTATGTTTACAATCTGATTGCAACATATTTTCCCGACAACGCTCAGCACATGTTTTCAAAACAAAATTGAATAAAAAAAAAGCGCTGAGAATGACCGGAAAAGAAACTTACTGTCATTTTTTGGAAAGAAGTATTTGTGTATATTTTGTTTTTTAAACTTTTAATCATTATGCCTCAAATTATGAATTTAAAAATATAAATTTTCAAAATATTTTTTGTTTATCGTATGTTTAAAAACTTATAGAAAAATAATGCGCAAATAAGAAACAATTTATTAATTAGAGATTTTAAGCTGGTTTGGTACTGTTAAGTGTCATCTTGCGCTATCAATAAGCGAGATTGATACTTTTAATTTAAGTATCATCGGATTTAAATTGCAAAACATATTTGACAACAATGAAATAGTTAAACCGTACAACATTTAATCGTGCTTTTTAAAGGCATTCCTAAAAATAAACTTTTATTTATGAAAATTCCGATTTGTTTTAAAACATAAATGCATACTTTAACTATATTGAACTTCCATAAATAACCAACAATTAAAGATTATTTGCAATGTTATACGATTTCTTCCTCCATTTAAGGTGTTTCTAATATTGATTCATGCTTCGTTTTTAGGTGCGTTCGTAATTATGTAAATACGTAGCACCTATAGTTGTCGTTCAGTCCGTCCGTCTGTCCGTCTGTCTGTCCGTTTGTCCGTCTGTCTGTCCGTCTGTCCGTCTGTCTGTCCGTCCGTCTGTCTGTCCGCGTATAACAACGCAAAAACTACCCAACCGAAACTTTTGAAATTTAAAATATATGATTATTACATAATTTTGTCGAGTCATTTCAAATTTTATGAGAATCGGATGGATAGATCAATTACAGGGACGATCAAAAGTATTCCGTTACATTACGGTCAATGGGGAAAATGTTTCAAATACATTTTAATCGTTTGAAATTTAAAGTACATACTTATTACATAATTTTGTCAAGTCATTTCAAATATTTTTAAAGTAGGATGCATAGTTCAAATACAGGGACAATCAAAAGTACTCCATTACATTACAGTCAATGAAAAAAGAAGTTTCAAATGCATTTTAATGATATTACACTCATTCGAACATAATAATATTGATATGCATGATAAAGTACATATTATAATATAGATTTTGCATAATTTGTTGTGCAAAGCACATTTGTTATTGATTTTTAAGGCCACACAAAAATATTCCATTACATAATGAGTATAGAAAGAACATTGATTGGTGCGCATTTTAATTGTAATTAACTATTTACAATTTTATGAGATTGATATATGATAGTGATATTTTTAAAACTTCATTATTTTACGAAAGCACCTCATTTGCTACGCTTCACAAGCAATTTCCAACTTGTTTTATTATTTTCTAGGTTACTTACTTTTACAAAGCGAGGATAAATTTAATGAAAATGACACGGAAGAACTGCCGGAGTTAAAGATTTTATATAAAAAAAACCCATATAAATAAGCTATAACATATATTTTAGTTTGTCACAGTTTCTATTATTACAAATCTTTGTATAATACCGTCCATGTTATTGTTTTTTGCACTGGTTCTGTATGTTTTCTACGCAGCAACTAACAGCGGTGTTTATTATCTGTAAATAGCATGTTTATGAAACTCTTTGTGTTTTTTAATTATATTTATATCTTAAAAATTTCTTGTGGATAAAGTAAAATGAAATGCAGATAAACCTGTAAAAATGGTACCTGTCTATAAGGAAACCCTGTAAAATGGTAATTAGTTTTGCTCCGGCGAAATAACTATCATGCATTTATTCCTGGTAGATTGTCAAAATATTTAAGTCATAGTATTCTTTTTGCCTCTTACATTGAAAAATATATTCTGTAATTCTAGACATGTAAATTTATATAAATCTATATGATGTAAATCTAAAAAATTGGTTTTTGTAAGGCAACAGAAATCTAAAGCTTAAAAAAATGTTCTTCAATTACAGTATCCTTATTAAATTTTTATCTGTAATCCAGGTTACCGTTACATAAAAAGCTCCAGGCATTCCAGTTTCATAAAAAAAAATCTTATTAACCTTAAAGATTTTTTGGTTTACAGAGGAAACGTGTATCTGCTAAATGAATTTTTGTTGGTGCAATTATTAAAAATGTTCTTAAAATGTAAGTTTCCTAGAACAATTTAAGTATAATAACTGTACAGATTATTTTTTACTGTGTATTTGATTTTAGATTGTCTTTGAATTACCATTATCTCTACAGCTGTCAAATTTTTCCAAGTAATATTTTCCTAGTGGTAATGCTTGTACTTTCCAAAAAATAGTATATGATGAAATGTCCGAATTGCTTTCAATCCCGCATGTCAACATATTTCCTTTTAGAGATTATGACATTTTTATCCGAATTTACTCTAATCCTCCTATGTTACTGTTGCTCCCTACTGAACATCCCTATTTTGCAAAACAAACTTTCAAAATTCTTACTACATTTATTATTATTTTAAAGTGAAATACATTACGCATACTATGGAAGAACTACAAATATTCGAACCACTAACTGTTATAAGTGCCGTGTGAGACTTTTCGAAACTTTTTAACGATCCTTTAAGCTACAAAATATTTATATTGATCAATTTTCAAATTTTCTGAACAAAGCTTATTGTTTTTTCAACATTTTTCAAGTCGGATACCTGATTTTATTCATTTTTTGTACCCTTATTCAAACAGTTATCAGACTGACAGCAGTTAAAGGTTAATTAGATAAAAAACACATTTTGAAACTCGTATCATATCACAGGTCAAGATACTAGTCGCGATTTTTTTTTACATCCTACAAATAATGTGAAAAAAAATTATAAAATTTAAAACGAAAGTATTTTGATCTTGCTAGAAAGGTCCGAACTATTTTAACGTAGGAGTTATTTGACAGGTGGTTTTCTGACAAAGAAAAGGGTGCAAGCACGTGATGCTGGGGTTTTCTCCGGTTGTTGTACTTACAATATCACGAACTCTCGGAAAGATATATCTCTATAGCACTGTAATTTACATGCATATCTGCATATTTATTTAATATATAATGATTCCTATAATTTTTGCAAAGTCATCTTTTCGTAAGACGACTGGCTGGATTTGTCAGAGTGCGTGATCAAAAGTTGTACATCGAGGTTGCCCTCTATATCATCCAACATTTTTTAGCGTCCATACTTTGTTATGTGAGATTTTTCTGCTATTTTTTCTCTTTCAACAAATTGTAGCGATAAATCACATGCACACTGTATATTTCTCGGTTATTGGGAACTCTCAGAAAAAACAGTCATGTGGATTTTCAAAAACAGGTTTATCGGGGAATTCTATCTCAGAACCTCCTGATTGAGACATATTCACCAACCCTTTTTAGAATATAAAATTGACGTTAATAAACTTACTCCAATTAATAAGTATCGAAATCGATAAGCAATATCCAATATTATAAAAGCGATATTACAATTAAAATTAAGTAACATACTTTCATTTATTTCTATTTCTAACTCTAAATAACATTTTATTTACTTTTACAACAGTTATTAGTAACTATAGGAATATGATGAAATATCCAAACATTTAAAGGGAGAATTTTTAAACTTAAGATGACAAATAAAAGTGCAAACAAATAAACACCATTTAAACGTTCAGTAAAACAACCTTATTTTTCCTGGTAAACAATGAATTCTTTAAATAGCTCATGGCTTTTGCCGCTTACTTAATCATATTATACAGATTGAAAGTAAAAATTAATTTTTGTTGAAAAATATCTTTTTTCTTTGAAAGATATTTGAGCGTCTTTTAAAAACCGAACCTAATTTACTGGTGACTTTTAAACACTTGTAATGATTTACATAACTTTATAGGATAAACTTTTAAATTTTGAAATATATCTAAAATACTATTTGCGCTTTGTTTTACTTCTAAGAATTTTCACGTTATCGTTGAAACAAAATGGAAAGTTTAAATATATTATTGTTTATGAAATTACGTACTATTTTTACGAACCAGTTTCTACCACAAAACAATTGTAATTTTTTTAGTACATAGAAATGTAAATTATTAACTTAAAATTTTTACTCTTATAAAAAGATTTTCTCAGCATGTTTTTATTATCTATTTTATTTTATTATACAATACATACATTAAAATGGATAAAACATTATAAGGAATGAAGATTTTCTGTGATTTTCAATGAAGAATTCTGTGTATTAGCTTTATTGTTATAAGGTACCTGTGCCTAATATGGACAACCTAAGGAAAATTTACTTTTTTCACCCCCATGTACACGTGATAGGACTCCAAAAATATGTGACCATGATCCCAAGGCTGTTGACTATCATTATTAAAATTAGCGACCTTGTAACTATTATGGTTTTTATTTAAATGATAAAAACAAAAGATGTTTACAAATGTCCGTATAAAGAACCACTAGTCCCTATTATTGACAGGTGGCTCCTTATTGACCTACTTCACGGGGGGGTATGAATGAGCCACTCTTCTGTGGAGTTTTAGGTGAGAGGGGGTAAAAAAATATATCTTAACTCTCTGCAGACCGGGGTCCAATTTTTCCTTATGCCTCAAAATACCAGCGAGACGGCCGAACGGCTGAGAAAATTCCACCCCCATCTCATTTTGCATGGCGTGATCTAGGGGGTTGGTTTTCTTATCAGAAGATCGCCGCCTCTGTAGAGAGGGAAAATGCAACAGGATTTTTTTCACCCGGAAGAAGGCAAAGGGGGAAAATACTCTTTGTTATCAAAGAAAATAATAGTTATTTGACGATGTTCTTTATAAAGGAGAGCATAATTAAAAAATAGCAACTATTTTTATACGACACTCAGTAGCACACAAGTAAATTAAAAGATAAATTTTATAAAAACATTTAATGTTTTATTACGTATGAATAAAAGATTTCTTGTGATTCTTTTATTTATTTCATTTATTCTTTTATTTATTTTATTTATTTATTTTTTAAAAAATAAGGACCACGTTCAAACTTTAAATATTTTTTCTATAATTTTGAGAAATTCAATCTTTTAAATGTGCAATCACATTCTTTAAATTTTGTTTATGCTCTTAAATATTTAAAACTTCTTTATAATTCAAAAAATAAATAATAGTGATGTTTATATAAAAAAAATTAACAACTGTATTACGGCTTTTGTTATTCTTATGGAAGACTATTTGCACAATGTAGTCACATTAGCTGATCAAACATAAATTTTAATTCCAGTATAATTCCTACTTTTAGATTAAAAAGTTAATTTGTCGAGCTTTCTAAAAAAAGTGTTTATGTTGCTAACTTGAACGACTAATTTATTATTAGAAGACAAACAACAGAAAAAAATTATAGTAGCTTTGATAAACAATAATAGAAATAGTTTAATGATAAAGTGCAATTATTATTTTTTTATAAGAATATTTTTATAATATAATAATACTGATAGAACAAAAAAAGTTTGAATTTGTTTGTAATACTTTTAAAAATGCTTTAAAAAATAAATAAAACTGCATTATTTAATTTAATAAAACTGTCTGCTCTTTTTTAGAACATTATTGCCTAAAAATTTGTGAAATATATAATCTTAGTATATAGTGATTATTTTACGAATGCATTTATTTGACAAACTCAATACTATTTTCATAAAAAAGTAAAATTATATTAAGGGTCTGTGCAAATACAACGTTATCAACTTTTTGGTAATTTTAGACCCCCTCCTCCCTCTCCATACGTCATAATTACCCGAACTCCTCTCCCCCTCCCTCCGGTAATGATACCGTTATCAAAGTGGTTTTATTTATTTATTAATTTATTAATTTATTTAGAACTTATTTCATTTGTTTAAAATGATATACAAAACTGGTTACATTTATTTTGCACACACATTATTGATTCAAATGAGGAGAAGTCAATGAAATGTCACTTTACATCAAATAACACTTAAAAGAAGTAGTTTCTATTTAAAAGTATTTTATTATAGCGTTTTGTTACATTAAACACTAATAAAGTTTTGTTGCGCTTGCACCAAAAGGAGAAGAAGTAATGGTGTACATAGAAATTCTAATCAACAAATTAAATGAACAACATTCTTTCTTATCTTCTTTTATTTACTAGCCCTCTAAGCGTTTGGCCCGTAATATTCCGTACACTAAGCTCCAGGTTTCACTGCAATATAAGCAATCTTTAAGATAATATAATTCTATAAATTTAATGAATTTTCAAAGCATTGAAGAATGATTAAGACTCTCAAGAATTACATTTATATTCCTAAATAATATTTTTTATGTAATATTGAAATAATCATATTTTATTAGCATTTAAAACAAAATGCAGAGAAAACAACATTACAATTTTACCCATTTGCAAGACGCTTGGAGGGCTAGTAAACACAAGTTTCATATCAAACATATTTCACAGTTTTTCGAACCGTAATTATATATGCATATACATATGAAGACATTGAACTTTATGGTATTCCGTATTTTAGAATTAAATAATTTTATATTAATTTTGCGATTTTAATAATGACTTTGTATTTCGATAAAAATAGGTAACCGACTAAAAAATTATAACATATTATTTTGTACCTAAGACTATGTTACAAATAAAAAGAGATAATTTTGATCAGATTAAATTTTTTTATCGATATCAAAAGACAAATCCTACCCCTCACTCTAGAGATATCTTACGATATCATGGGTCAAACCACCCCTCCCTCCTAAAATGAAAACGTTATATAGGCACATCCACTAACAAGAATTATGCTACCTGATTCCCCTTTTTTATTTAAAATTAAACTTATTGTTATTTTTATTTGAATTGAACAATTAGTCCCCCCTCTTAAAAAAAGCTAATTTTTCTGAATTTTTAATTACGTTTTCATGAGCAGCAGATTTGCAATATCATGCCACACTTTTCTTTCTGTATATTATAAAGAATACACGGGTAATCCTTTATTTTAAGTCTTTAAGTCTTTAACTAAACCTATTAGAAAAACAGTGAAGTTATTCGGTAAAATTGCTATAGACTCTGTAAATTAACATCATTAAAATGCGCAAAACTCTGTAAATTTATTTTTAATGATAATAATTTAAGTTAGTTTTCAAAATTAGTGAATCACTCAACCTCCAATGAGTCACAAACGATTTGAATTTTTCGAGTAAATTTGAATTGTCGTGTCATTCAAATTTCACACAATTTTGTTTCCATTCGTTCAGGGATTTGAATCCGAGACCGCTTGTCAATGGAAAAAACATCTTACTGACTGAGCAATAGGATTTTTTACTATTTTGTACAGAGTTTGTCTTTTACGAATATGTGTGTGTGTAGGGGGGGGGGAATCTACTGCGATTTTCACAACATTCGTTTCAAATATATGCATTAAAGATTTGTAAAAAGTTTATTTTAATCTATATTAGACCGATGCATGATATATATTATATTTTTTTACTGTTTTATGTAATAAGTAAAAAAATTCAATGTCTTTTTTATGAAAACTATTGAATATAATTCATTTTATACAACAATAATGCTAAAGATAATTTTAATAAACTGTCGCACACTATTTATTTTTCAATGCTCTAATTTTTTTAAAGAAAATTTTAGTAAGAAATAAAAGAAAAATGAATAGAAAATTTGTAATTTATTATCTAAAAGTGTTTTTTTTTTCATGTTTTCATTATTTCATTTATTTTGTGTAATAAGTTTAAGATAAATATCTTTTTTAAATGCATTAATCGATAAAATAATAATAATGCCATTATAATGATAATAACACTTTTTATATAATACTGTGCAATTTACTTTAAATATTACCTGCTCCTGGCAATTGGGAAAGGAAAAATTGCAAATTGACTGTCGATAAAATCCTCATAAACTCTGAATAGATGATTATAACGATTATTTCGTTATATATTGGTTATTTTATTAAATTATTCCTTCCCCCCTGTCTCTGTTCAATTCAAAATCAGTTTTAAATGTCCTTCATTCACTTTCCATTTTTTTCCCTCGGCTAGCTTTTCTCTAACCGAAAAATCGGCAGCTGCTTAACTTTGTGAGAAATACACTCACATATTAATCAACCGTTTAAAGCTATTTCCTGATGTCTGCTATTTCCGATCGAAGCAATTCTGCATTACCTTATTTGGACATCATCTCTGTTTTGCGGTTAAAATTTATGCTTACGCTTCTTTTTCCTTTCTCAACAAAAACCTAAAAAGAATTTAACATCTGCGCAGTAAAAATCTCATGTCCCTTTGGTGTGCCTCTTTATTAGACAAAACAACACGTGTAACATTCTATCGTTTGGCAACCTTTTCTTTCCCATCCTAGCTAGGAATCCAAATTGAATTCTTATCTTGCCGGCTGCATTTTAACTGTTATTTGGCGTATACTATCCATTGTGCATGGGCGAACTTGTGTGTGTTGGCGATTTTCTATCATGCCAAAAGTGGCAATTTGTTGCTATGTACGAGGACACTCGCCTCTCTGCTCTCGTCTGGTAAACTTGCTAATCGCTGTTCGGAGATTTTCTCCGAGTACTGTATGTGTGCCCCCCCTAGTATCATATGTATGAATAAAAAATAACTTAGCAATCATTGTGGGGTTTTTTCGTACATCTGAACCTGGATACATGATCATTTCGTTCTTCTAAATGCCTTAACAAATATTTTCAACTGCCAATCTCCCTTACAAAACCTCTGGTGCCTGACAGTTTCGTTTTTCCCCACATAAAAAAAAAAAAAATATGGAGGGGGGTACAATCAACTCCGACTTTACGGCGAATGTGATAATTTTGGTTCTTCTCTCCTGAAATGTCTGACAAGCAAAATAACTCAGAACTGCACTTTGTAAATTATATTCAGGCGTCTAATGAAATCTTACAAAAAAGAAAGCAGGAGTTATCGGCTAATGATTTTAAACTTTCTCACTTAAAATCTGATGAAGCAAGGAACCTAACTAAATTGCTACTTAATTATTATCCTGCCTTTTCCAAATCATTAGACACACTTGGTCATACTGATAAAATTGTACCTGATTTAAAATTCATTAATGATTACCCCATAAAGACTCTCCCTTTCCCTCTCCCCCAAGCTGTGCAAAAGGATGTTTTAAATCAAATCAAACAGTTACTTGATGCCAAAATCATTGAGCGTCATTGTTCCGAATGGGGCTGTCCCATGCTCCTTGTTAAAAAGAAACCAGACGGTACAGGTATACAGAAATATAGACTCGCATTAGATCTCAGAATGGTTAATACTATAATTCAAGGTTCGTCTTATCCACTGCCAAAAATTCAAACTATTATTTCAAATCTTTCACAATATCGTTTTTTCTCTTCTCTCGACTTTCATCAGGCATATCATCAGATTGATTTGCCTGCAAAATTTCAAAATCAGCTCACATTCACTACAATGTTCGGTTCTTTTCGGTATAAGAGATTAGTATTCGGATTAAAGTCTAGCGCCTCTATTTATCAAGCTTTAATGGACTCCTTACTTGATGAATTACAGTTAGAAGGTGTCTATACCTACCAAGATGATCTTATTGTTGGTGCCAATTCATATCAAGAAATGTGTGAGAAGTTGGATAAAATTCTTGCAATACTAGTAAAATATAATTTAACGCTGTCCCCTAACAAATGCACTTTTCACAAAACCAGTTTAGATTATCTTGGATTTCACATAGAAAATCAAACTATTTCTCCTGTTCAGTCGAACATTGTAAAAATAACATCTTTTCCAACACCTACAACTAAACGTCAATTAAAAGCACTCATAGGCGTCATTACATTTTACAAATCTCTGGTTCCATCCTTTTCTGAACTTGTACAACCTCTCATAAACTTAACTACTCCAAAAGCTAAATTTAAGTGGACATGTAAACATCAAAAAATTATGGACACCATACAGAAGATATTCTTTAATCCACCCATGGTTAGATTACCTGACTGGAACAAAAAGTTCTATTTAAATACTGATGCGTCAAATATTGCTATTTCTGGTGTCTTACTACAAGAACATGATAAACAACTATTACCTGTTGCATACTTTTCAAAATCTTTAAAAGCATCAGAAAAAAAATATCCTGCACTTAAATTAGAACTCATGGCAATTCATAAATCAGTTACTGCTTTCAAATATTATTTATACAACAGAGAATTTGTAATACTTTCAGATAGTAAACCATTAGAAAAGTACAACAAAACTACAAATCCGGCTGATATTATCTCTCGCTGGCTCATGGATCTCTCAGAATACACATACAAATTTCAACATATTCCAGGTAAAAAGAATGTACTCGCTGACTATTTATCTCGCTGTAACTTTGAAAATAATCAACAGACTTTAGCTACAAACCCTGAACTTATTCATGACACTCAACCCTTACCTATTGTAGAATGTGATACTCCACACTCCAGCTCGACTGATTCTAATATGCATGTTAACTGCCTTATTTCTGGTACACAAACAAATCCTGACCCTTTATTAGAAATTTCGAATGAAACATTTGCTACTGAACAACAAAATGACCCTACTTTGTCTGTTGTTTATAAAGAAATCTTAAAGAATGGATCTTCTCAAAAATTTCCTAACTACTTCATTCATCCTGATTCGAAAGTATTAATGTTAAAGAAGGAAAATATTTTTAATAACACTTTTTCGTATCACATTATTGTTCCAAATTCACTTAAAAGCAAAGTCTTAACAATTTCACATTTATCTCACTTTGGCTTTAATAAAACTTATGAATTCTTGTCAGGTAGATATTTTTGGAAGGGTATGTATGTAGACACTTTAAACTTTGTTGCATCCTGTATCAAATGTCTTCAAACTAAACATCACCAAACTCCACCTGCACCCTTACAGCCCACATACACTCCCAGGTACCCTGGTCACACTATCAGTACAGATCTCCTTGGACCGTTTGCTAATGGAAAATATGTTTTAACTATCACTGATCATTTTTCAAGACATATTGAACTCTTTCCACTTAATGACATATCTGCGAGTAAGGTTGTTAAATGCTTATTCTCTTACATAACCACCTTCGGGAGACCTTCAGTTGTCTTATCAGACTTAGGACCCCAGTACACTTCTCAGGTATATAACATTTTTAATGATACAATGGGCATTAAGGTATTACACAGTTCTGCCTCGAGACCACAATCAAATGCGATTGCAGAACGAATCAATAAGTCAATCAAATATTCAGTTAATATTCTTTTACAAGAAGGTCATTCATTCGAAAATGCAGTATTTATACACAAATCACTTTATAATGGTTCGAAACATGCAACTACATTATATTCTCCTAATTTTCTTCATTTTGGACGTGAACTTTCTCTAATTTTTGACACTTTTGATCAGTCGTGCAACCAACCCTTTCTTGATAAACATATTGAAGTACACAAATTACTTGATGATTTGAGTAAGATATATCACAAAGCCTATAACAACATTAAATCTGCTCAAGATAAAAGATATAAATATTACGGTCAGAAAGCTAAATTAAGATCCATTTTCTTAAAAGATATTGTATATCTAAAATCAAATGACAAGTTTAAAGCTAGGTATACTGGTCCATATATTGTCACTTGTAAACATTCCCCTGTGTCATTCTCAATTAAAAGGTTGTATACTCCTGATAACACAGCATTTCGGGTACATATTGATAGACTTTTACTTGCACCTCCTCGTTATGGACATTTATTTGATGCGTCAAGTCATATAAACAACACTAACTTTAATACGTTTTATCAACCTCACACATACAATCTAAGAAACAGAAGCTAATGTAAATCACTATTTATTATTTTTATGTCTTGTTTTATGATACCACATATCCAACCAAAGAGCTCATGGTTGTGTGTATGTTGTTTTTGACTGATCTTTAACAATATCATGGCTGGTCCATCATTGTTGCTCTGAAGATCTCTTAGGAACAATATTAAGTATCATTGTTATTCTTTAACACTTAGATATGTCTTCAAACTCACTAAAATTTTATTTACTTTTATTTTGTTTTCTTTTTGCAGTACACTTAAAATTTCTTTGACAATACTCATTAATTCAGTATTTTTCCACTAACTAACCTTCCACTTAACATTTCTTGTACAGTAAGTCAAACATATTATAGTTAGATAAACAGGTACTGTAGTTTGGAAATGTAAACAAAAGATTCATGTAATTAAACTAAACACAGTTTTTATATATGACTTGTTCATCACCCCACTCGATTGTGACACATTTTTCGTCTCTCTTCACTCTAGGATTGTCTGCCCATATTAGTTATTATATGATATACATTTTTGTGTTTTTTTTCTTTTTGAATTCTTCCCTTTGAAGTCTTGTTCCCGTTCAAAATTAAGGCCCTAAGGGTTCAAGCTTCATTGTGTTGAGAGACAAAATTTTGGAATTGGAGTTTCGATTCAAATTTTTGAATTGTGATTCCAATTCACATCAATTCAAATTTTTTTTCATGTAATTCGACGTGGGCTCCTTCAGAAGACCGCTAGTGCCTTCGGGGGAGCATCACAATTCCCTCCTCATCTAAGGCTAGGCCCTAAGCCGATGCCATAATACTTGTGTTGTACACAAGATTCAGGGTGACGCATATTTTTTATGGGCGTGCTTGGAGCACCTCTTTTTTTGTCATCCTATGCTTCGGCATGAAACACTTTTTACAAAAACATTTTTATTTTTTAATATACATCATATTACTCTTTTTAATTTTTTTGAAAAATATAGTGCTATTATGTTATTTTTGTGTATTGCCATTTTATATTCATTTAGTATTAGTTTCATGTTTTGTGTATATGTTTCAAAATTTTATTTATGTCATGATAACAATCAAAGCTGCAGTAAGATTTTTGTACTGTCTGAGTCGACTCAACTTATACATATAAAATACAGTACTACCTTGGATCCATGAAATACAAATATAAAAAATATAGAGACTTTAGAACTGCTGACTGTTTTTGAATACAAAAGTCTCCATTATCATGACGTTAAATTTCTACATATATAGATAAAAAAAAAAAAAAAAAAAAAAAAACTTTTGCATTTATGTATGTTTTTATGTTATAATATTTTATGCTAGCCTATGCACATTGGACAGCAAAAGTTTTTTTTGTGGTGCACCGGGTGATATATATAACGATTATTTCGTTATATATTGGTTATTTTATTAAATTATTCCTTCCCCCCTGTCTCTGTTCAATTCAAAATCAGTTTTAAATGTCCTTCATTCACTTTCCATTTTTTTCCCTCGGCTAGCTTTTCTCTAACCGAAAAATCGGCAGCTGCTTAACTTTGTGAGAAATACACTCACATATTAATCAACCGTTTAAAGCTATTTCCTGATGTCTGCTATTTCCGATCGAAGCAATTCTGCATTACCTTATTTGGACATCATCTCTGTTTTGCGGTTAAAATTTATGCTTACGCTTCTTTTTCCTTTCTCAACAAAAACCTAAAAAGAATTTAACATCTGCGCAGTAAAAATCTCATGTCCCTTTGGTGTGCCTCTTTATTAGACAAAACAACACGTGTAACATTCTATCGTTTGGCAACCTTTTCTTTCCCATCCTAGCTAGGAATCCAAATTGAATTCTTATCTTGCCGGCTGCATTTTAACTGTTATTTGGCGTATACTATCCATTGTGCATGGGCGAACTTGTGTGTGTTGGCGATTTTCTATCATGCCAAAAGTGGCAATTTGTTGCTATGTACGAGGACACTCGCCTCTCTGCTCTCGTCTGGTAAACTTGCTAATCGCTGTTCGGAGATTTTCTCCGAGTACTGTATGTGTGCCCCCCCTAGTATCATATGTATGAATAAAAAATAACTTAGCAATCATTGTGGGGTTTTTTCGTACATCTGAACCTGGATACATGATCATTTCGTTCTTCTAAATGCCTTAACAAATATTTTCAACTGCCAATCTCCCTTACAGATGATTATCCCTTTTATAAATTTATCTACATTAATAGTAATAATAATAATAATAATGATGATGATAATAATAATAATAGCAAATAAAAATTTAAAAAAAATCTGAATTTCCTTTTGTAATATTTCTTTCAAAATTGCAAAATAATTTTAAAAGTATTATTTTGAATTACAAGTTTTAACAAAGGTAAAAATATATTTAACTCCCTGACTGCTAAACAAAAGAGCAAAGATGTAATGTTGTTTTCTCTTTAATTTATTTTAATTGTTAATAAAAGTGGGATTTTCTAACATGGCATAATTTTTTTGTAACGTATGTGCTTTTAAGCCTTGAAAGTATCAATCATAACTTAATTTCTTAAAACTGGATTACATTTGTAGAATTATATTTTTTAAATAGAGCCTGAATTGCTGTGAAACCTGCAACCTAGTGAACGGATATATCCGGTCGCGGCAATGGGAAGAATGTAATGAATGATACAATGAATGATATCATGTATTGGAAATATTATTTTATATTATATTATTTATATATTTTTTTATACACTTATGATTTTGGTATTATTTATAATTTGATTATTTATAATAATTTATATATTATAAAATTATAATTATCATTAAATTATATATTAATATTATATTATATTTTATGGTATGTTTATATATTATAAAATATATAATATACACTCTAATGTATAATAATTTAATATTAATATAAAATAATAAAAAATTACAAATAATAATAATAATAATGAATGATAAAAAAATAAATAGTTTATAATAAATAAATAATACATAAATGTAAATTGAATATAAAATTAAATATAAATAAAGTTAGAAATAAAGGTGTAAATAAATTTAACGAAATATTAAAATTTATACTCATTAACAAAAATTTGCTTAAAAAATTATAATATTTTATTAACTCATAGTAAATCAATTAAAATAAATGCATAAATAAACAAAATTAAACATTAAAATTTAGTTTTATTAACAAAAAATGATTTTAAAAATGGTAATATTTCACTATCTGATAGAAAATTAATAAAAATAATTGTAGAAATAAATGAAATTAAGTATTACAAATTATTCTCATTAACAATAATTTAATTTGAAAAATGATAATATTTCATTATCCACCCTTACTGACCTTACTATTGCCATGTACCCCTAGAAGACTCGCTACGTATCCCCAAGAGTACGCGTACCCCTGGTTCGGAACTGTTGATATATCAATGATATAAATGAAAAATTTGTTACTTCTTTAGTTTCTAGTACTTATTTTTTGACAACCTTAATATTTACCAAATCCTTGTCACTTTTTTGCGCTCTTGTTTTGCCGGCAACTTTTTTCCCTAGATTCTAGAAAATATCCTGAAAAAATAATATCGTCTAAAGCCATGATAGATTCGGAGTACGTAAATATCCCCCTCTCACACAAGAACAAGGGAGCTAATAAACATAAATAATGCAATATAATATAATATAATGTAATATAATACATTCAATTTTTTATGAAATTCAGGGGGGGGGGGTATATAAAATGATAATGTTCTCTTGTACAGTTTTATGAAGAAAGTAATTCATAGATTTTTAGAAACACATCCTGCTTATATAGTTGGAAAACGTCCTGACAAAATACTATCGTCTAAAACCGTGATACATTCAGAGTTTGAAGTCCCCCCCCCCCCCGCGCCACACACACACACACACACATCTACAGAAAAACAATAGAGACTGAATTTTAAAAATATACTAAGTGCTTAAGCTCTAATTCTCCGTACCTTACAAAATTTTATGATTGAGGCATGAAAGATTTTGGGATAACTTTTAGAGCCCCCCCCCCCCCTCTCAATAACAAATCAAAGATGCTCAAATTTCAAAAAATCACCCCATCCTAGTGTGTATATTCTAAAGTAAACCATGTTTATTATTATTAGACTTATTTAAGCATGTGATTTGTAAATAAGAACACCTTTTTCCGGTGGGTTTTTTTTTTTTTTTCGCCTGCCAACGAAAGCGCATATTTCTGATGTAAATTTCAAAAAAGAAATATGTGATAGAATTGCGGTTTATTATATTTGCGTTTAGTTTATGATGACGAAGAACTAATATTACATTGTAGTATGATATTATATAAATATTATAATAATTTGAAATTTGTTTGATTTAGAAAGAAAATTAGCAAATTATATGATACGAAATGCATTATTTACGAATTTAGGTTGAATATTGGGCAATAATGCGGCAAAATGTCTTGAAATCGGGCAAAAATAGCTTGAAATCACGCAAGTAAATATCTTTCTTTTCTAACCACAAAAGTATTTTCATGAGCATAAAAGGTACGCCTCGGTGTCTGCAAAATGTCCTTTGTGTTCCAATCGGCGTGTACTTCAAACACATCTTTGATAAAGAGAAGGGTAAGTAAAAGAATTGCTCCAAGCGCTTTCCCACATACCCTTTGAAAGAATGGAGCCAGGGAGAGTTTAGGTAATTAGATTGCGTTTATCAGCATTGTGAAAAGGACAATATGTAAGGGCTCAGAGTTATTGATACAGCTATTGACTTCTCATATAACATCATTCCTGGTCTAAGGATACAATATTTCCAAGGAGGAGAGGGGGAGGGAGAGAAAATAAAAAAAATGAAGAAAAAATAAAAAAATGATTCTAAATTCGTAGAATTCTGCAATTGAATTAAGACAAACATAACTTTCTTAATTATGGATACAGCACAGACTACAAATTTCTTTTCTTATTATTTTTACGATTTCTTCCTCAAAATTTTTTATTAAGACTGTTCTCACAGCTAAATTTGTTGCTTTGTGAAGAATTCATTAAATATTTTTTTTTTCAAACATAGAAATTTACAACAATACAAACAACATACTTTAAAAATATTATCGCGTCTTAATTAATCTGCAAATCATATTAATGCTTATTTTTATGCAAGAAAAAAAGAAGACAATGTTTGAATTATTGCATTTATTTGATATTAGCTTTGTTTTTAAATCAATTCAAACTAATATTTTGATTTTATGTTAATTTATTTAGTAATATTTAATAAAGTGTCGTGGCATGTATATTTAGGTATTTTTAATAAATGAAATTCGTAGTATTAGAAATTTATTCTATGTCATTGATAAATTAATAACATAAAAAAGTAGTTATGAAAATAAAAAGTTTTCGTCAGTGGTGGCAAAAACAGCTAACTTGAGTCATAATTAATTATTATTTATGTATATTTAATAACCATGTGTGATTAATTAATATTTATGTATATTTATATATGTAATTATTAATAAAAAAGTATTTTCGTTAATTTTAATTTTTTTTTTTTCGATTTTAGCCGAAAATAACAAGATTACTGAAATTCTATTTCGGTTTCGGTCTTAAAAACCTCTTTCGTTAGATCCTTAATATTGTGCCCCATGACTGTTTTCCACACAAAGTGTAACATAATTTGCTATTTTTAAACAAAGTGTAATCAATGAATTTTTAAGAATGTTAATATGTAAAAAGAAATAGTTATACCCTTAATTCTACACAAAACATCATGCAATTTTTAGGAATTGTAAATGTGCTTTATTATTGTCAAATCGTCCTCGCGAAAACCCGACATCTCAAGTAATGTTTCTGTCTCTGAATGTTTTATGCTGTTGAAAATTCTGAACTGTACTTCTTCAATGTAAGTATATGTATGTATACTGTCAGAGATAATATACGTAATTAAAAGAACAAAAAATTATAACACTTAACGGCATTTATTTAAAATCGTGCATGCTTGGAATTCAAATTTAGATTTTTGTTTATGAACGAGTAGTGTGGTATCCCGAGCTAAAAAATATATGTTTTTAGTATTAATGCAATCATGTTAAAGTTATGCTTAAACATGCGTAATAAAAAATATTATTCTCAAAGTAAAAGACGTTTATTTTCCTAAAATATCATAAATCGTAATAGCTAACCTTTTCCTTTTTTGAAAAAAAAAAATATTTTTATCTGTATGTATTAAGAATTCAAACCAAGTAAATTTTGGGGTCTTAGGTAATCTCTGAAGATATGTATAAAATGCCGAGTGATTTCATTTTTCGCTCAATCCATTAGAATTTGACTTATAAACAAATATTTTCTCAGCGTGACCTTTTTTTTTCGTTCGCAGGTCTTCCTCTTCAGAAAATTTGCTCCAAAACGCCGTTTTTGAAAGCATTTTTATTTTATTTTATTTTATTTATTGATTTATTTATTTTTTGCAACATTTTCTACATTTATCAAAATTTCGGCAATCACGGTACCTTGTGTAGTTTCTAATAAGAGAATTTGAAAGTTTGGTGCATTTGAGAGCAAAAACGAATTTAAAAATAAATCAGAAAAAAGCAGTTTGGATCAGAATACACCCGTAAAACCACACTCTTTATTAATTAGTTTTCATTTGTTAAGTCCCCCCCCCCCCTAAAAAAAAAACAGCTTGCAAGATGGAAATATATTATTAGAAGTTCATGATTTCTTTCTTTGAATTTGACTTTTGGATGCGTTAAAATCATCTCTCATTCCATTTTTTTTAAAGTATTACATTTCATAAAAGTACCTTCTTCCCTCCCCCACAAAATGGATGAAATAATAATAAAAAAAAACTGCATCGACATGTATACATTATATAAAAATAATTTAAAAAAGTAAATAATAAAGTATAATTTATTATTTGTTAAAAAAATATCTTTAAACATATACTGCGTAATTTTCGTTACATACCGTGACCATTTTAAATTAAAAAAAAAAAAAAAACTAGTTCAATTAAAATTTAGCTAAAACGTATGGAAAATTTCATAAAATAGAAATTTTTCATTAATATTTTGATATCGTACTATGCATAAAAATGCATAAATATGTATGAGCTACGTTAATAGTACATGCAGATTTTTTAATCTTTTAAATACATGAATTATATTCATTTTAAAAAGCTCAACTAATTAAGAAATCAGTAAATAATGAATAGTTTTAATGCTTTAGAAGAATCAGCTCATAAAATGTTTCCTCTGAAAGAAAAATCCCTGTTAAGTAGGGAAAGTTTGCGCACAGAAGAAGCGCCTTTTCTTTCGAAGTGGAGAGGAAAAACCAAATGTCAACTAAACAAATGGAGAGTTGAATTATTGCTTTAGCACCCTCCTCCTAAAAGGGGGATAAAGTTGCTCGGACATTCGGCCGGCCGTTTCGGTCCTCTGAATGAAAAGCCGTCCCGGCCGTTTGTGTCTCCAGAGGGTTAAAGTATTGAGGGGAGGGTAGGGCACAGTAAATATCTTCAGGACATGCACTTTAGAACGGGGGGTCATTTCCGGTTGTGGTTCTTCGAAGATCGATGCTAAGCACCTAAGTTACTACAAAATATTATGAAATAATGTAGTTGGTTTTGCTTATATTTCTATTTTTGTGAATCTGAAGATCTGAAGATTGTGAATCTGCTGTACTTCGAATGTGGACATAAGATGTCCATATTGGGAATCGGAAGTAGCTTTATTAAATATTGTAATAAATAAAGAAAGAAAATGTTTTTAAGCAATCTATGCAATAGAAATCAAAAATAAGTTTTAAAAACTTTCTAAAACACCCCAATTTTCAATATTTAAAGTAATTTTACAATATCTAATAAGAATTTAAACTTGCCTGTAATTACAATCAGCACCACTACGAAACAATAAGTTTCCTTTTAAATGGCAAACAGCGCGCTTTTTTGTACTTTCCAGGCTTAATTATCTCTTCAACTGCTTTTCTTTATGGATATGTAGCGCGATCTCTCTATCAAAATTGTTACTTTTAATAATATTAGGGGTGTCCATATTGAGAGCACTGTCCATATAGGGTACAAATACCTTATATTTTTCATCTGCAAATATTTTACTATTACTAAAAGCAATATTTGCAATGTGCAGGAAAAATCTTTGTAATGACAAAGATATAGAATTTTATAAAATATCTTTGCAATTAACTTATCATTCAATCTGGTTTAAAAGAAAAAAAAAAGGTTAGAAAAAAAATATACTTTAAAATTCGTTAAGAAAAATATACATGAAAGCCCGACAATAGAAATTTTTGTTTTTGATGATTATGTAGAAATTTTAATTAATGTTAAGCCCTATCAAGAGAATTTTGTCAAAAATTAAATATTAGACACTATTTCATTATCCCTTCAAACAACAAAATATTGCCAAGCTGTAAGAATATAAACGACAATAGATTATCGTAAATTTCACATTCATTTGACAATGAACACGAAATAAGTCTGGTACATTTGTAATAAATCGTTACAAGCACTACTAATGTTCGATGCAAAAATCATAATGGAATCGATTACAGAAGGTAGAAAGATTTTATTGAATGCAAGCTGAAGGTTTATTTTTCTACAAAATCATCAAGATTATTCCCGATTTAGTGGCTATATGTTTGCAACTGATTTATAAAATGAAGAGGCAGTGAAACTGGTGTAATTTTAATTTTATTCAAATAATTCAGCTTTAAAACACTCTTTTTATGCTTCATTGTTCTAATAAATATAGAAGTTAAACATTCTTCTTTAATTGTAAATAATTCATAAATATATACAGGATAGTTGCACCATAAAATTTAACTAATGAGAATGTATTTATTAAAACACAACACATTGCTCGGTGGTGCACAAAACAAGAATTTTAATATACACTTGTATAATTAAAATAAAATAAAAATATTAACGTTTCGCGCCGTCTTCTGCGGGCGTCTTCGGGAAAATATGATAATGGAAGGACTAAGTTTGCATCTTGATGGAGAGATAATATTTCTAATAAATTAAAATCGAAATGAATTAAAAGTTTAAAAATGTTGCCACTTACACGTGAGTAAAAATTAAAATATTGATTAAGATTTTATGATGTTATGCCATATTTTTGGTATATTGTAGGATAAATTATCATTACATGGTTTATTTTCTCGTGTAACGATTTCGATAGATTCTCTTATTTTACCTTGAACTGGGTTATTGCATGGAACTATGATTTTGGCCTCACCAAAGTTAATACGGCAACCCTTGTTCGCCAAGTAGAAGCGAGAAAGGGCAGTATTCTGTTTATATTGTTTAATTTCTCTGCGATGCTCTTTAATTCTAATTAAAAGTTTCCGCGTAGTCATGCCGATGTAGACTTTTTTAACATTATTAGATAGAGTGATGGGGATTTCATAAATACCAGATTTTTGATCTATTGGAATTTTGTCGATCTTATCTGTAACGAGGCGACAAGTTTTAAGTTATATTTTTGTGCGATCTTTTTTACTTTTTCAAATATGTAAGCGATATAATGAAATTTTCTGTAAACTCCAAGCTTATCCTGTCGTTGGTCAGATGTGAGAGGAGTATTGTACTGTTGAACTATTTTATTTACAAATTTTGCAGGAAAACCATGATTTCTTTATTTAATATGTCATCCGATCATCGTATGACATATTAAATAAAGAAATTGATTGTATACAGAAAATAGCTTTTGACCATGGTTTTAATGCAAAATTTGTAAATAAAATAGTTCAACAGTACAATACTCCTCTCACATCAGGCCAACGACAGGATAAGCTTGTGGTTTACAGAAAATTTCATTATATCCCTTACATATTTGAAAAAGTAAAAAAGATCGCACAAAAAGGTAACATAAAACTTGTCGCCATTCCACCTCCATATCTCATTGACATCATTAAAGATAAGATCGACGAAATTCCGATAGATCAAAAATTTGGTATTTATGAAATCCCCATCACTCTATCTAATAATGTTAAAAAGGTCTGCATCGGCATGACTACACGGAAACTTTTAATTAGAATTAAAGAGCATCGCAGAGATATTAAACAATATAAACAGAATACTGCCCTTTTTCGCTTCTACTTGGCGAACAAGGGTTGCCGTATTAACTTTGGTCAGGCCAAAATCATAGTTACGTGCAATAACCCAGTTCAAGGTAAAATAAGAGAATCTATCGAAATCGTTGCACGAGAAAATAAACCATGTAATGATAATTTATCCTACAATATGCCAAAAATATGGCATAACATCATAAAATCATAAAAATTTTATTTCGTTGCAATATTTTAATTTTTACTCACGTGTAAGTGGCAACATTTTTAAACTTTTAATTCATTTCGATTTTAATTTATTAGAAATATTATCTCTCGATCAAGATGCAAACTTAGTCCTTCCATTATCATATTTTCCTGAAGACACTCGCAGAAGACGGTGCGAAACGCTGATATTTTTATTTTATTTTAATTGTACAAGTGTATATTAAAATTCTTGTTTTGTGCACCACTGAGGAATGTGTTGTATTTTAATAAATACATTCTTATTATGTAAATAATTCTTTACAGTAGGAGGCCTGAGGTAGGAGACCTGAGAGAGACCTGAGGAGAACTGTAGGAGAACTGAGAGAAGAGGTCGTTTATTAAAAAATGTAATGTAACATGCAATAAGTTTGTATTTAGGATACCAGACCAACACATGGCGCGAGTTCAGATGCCTGGAGTTTTAGAACTAACAAATGATAATGTACGTTCCGAAAGTTAATAGAGTTTGATAATCAATCTCAGTAATCTTTGCAATACTCTCTGTTATGATAATAATGTAATGATTAGAGAACATTTTGATTTCTGCTGTCATAACGGTCTCATTTTCATATCAAACTCTACCATAAATGATCCAATAAAAGAGATGGTTCTTAATTGCCCAGATTTTGTCCAAGGCATACAATAGTACACTATCGCAATGGTGTAGGCTTCGTTTTAAGCAACGTGGAAAGACATTCCAGGTGATGGTCTATACTGATTTAAAATAAAAATTTTAAATCCCCATTTTGTTGGAGTCAAGGTTAGTTTGGATAAATGGACGAGCGCAGGGGGCATATATATATATTTCAATTGGAAAGATGTTTCTGTCATCATCGATTTAACATATAATCGCCTCAAAATTAACTCATACATATGGACGATACAAATATGGATGAAAGCACGCAACATTAAAATGTTTACGTCTCATGTAGTAAAACGCGTATTTCATGTATATTTAAAAGTAAGAAATTATCTATAGAATCAGTTATCTTTATTTACCGTTTATTTAATATTAGGACTGTCAAAAAAATAATAAATTATATATTAGAACATATTTAATTTTTATGGAAACTTTTAATGATAATATAAAAACTTTACTGACAAATTGATTATATCTTTTTTGATTTGCTTTGGCTTTTTTAAAAGTAGAAATCTTGATAAATTTAATAAATAATTAAAATTAACTGCACTGAGTACTGTAGATATTAAAATAGAATAACAAATACTTTCATTGTAGCACAAAAAATATATATCATATCTGTTGAGGAATAATATTTAGCCAATTGTATAAAGGGTAGAAACATGTTTTAAAAAATCAGACCCGAGTAAAAGGATATAGACTATATTAGAATATTTCTTTAGAAATAATAAAAATTAACATAAAATAATTCCATCGTATGATCTTCACATAAAATTGTATTAAAAAAAACCTATGTAATAAAAATATGTATAATATTTCTGTAAAAATAAAAACATTATTCAATAAGAGAAAAAAAAATCAGAACCAAGTAATGTATTTTTATGTGTTAACAAATATACATATATTCCCAAAACTGTAAATCACGACTTTCCGAATTAATTTGTAATTCATTTTACTGATAGCGTAAAGGAACTAGAACCTTTCTCAAATCATAACAAAAATCAATATAAAATAACTCAATTATACGCTCTGAAACATAAAATGACATTAAAAAAATTCCCGTGTAATAAATAAAAGTAAAATATTTCTGTAGAAATAAAAACATCTTTCAATAATATAAAAATCCGGCAAAAGTTTCATATTCTTATGTGTTACAAATGTACATAAATTCACGAAATTAAAAATCACCACTGTCCGGATTAAATCTTGATAGATTTTACCGACAACATATATGAATTAGAATATTTCTTTAATCAGAATAAAAATTAATATAAAATAACTACATTGTACGCTCTGTAACATTAAATGGTATATTTTCCCCCAAAGCACAACATTTCTCTTCAAATAAAAACATCGCCCAATAATAGAAAAAAATCAGACCCAAGTAATACATCTTTATGTGATACAAATAAACAGAAATTCGCAAAACTACAAATCACCACTGTCCGAATTAATTCTTAGTAGACTTTACTGACATCGTAAATGAGTTTGAATATTTCTCTAATCATAGCAAAAATCAATATAAAACAATTCCATTGTACGCTCTGCAACTCAGAATGGTATTAATCTTCTAATTTTTATCTTCTAATAAATGAAAGCGCAACATTTTTGTAAAAGTAACACATCATCCAATAATAGAAAAGATTAAAATGTAGAATAATGCAAATTTTTATTTGCATTATTCTACATTTTAAAAATAATGCAAATAATGCTGAAATTTTATGCATTAGAGAGTAAAACTGAGATAAAGGAGTCCCAGAATTGCATAAACTTCGGAATCGGAAAATAGCCAATTGATACTCACTAACGGCAGATTTCTTTTGCTTTGTTTGATGAGACAGAAATTGTAAAGGTGCGTGAAACGTAACAGATTTTAAGGAATTAATGGTCTCAAATGTAACACATATGATAACATTGAGGAACGAATGACCAAAGAACCAGAATAATATAGTTTTTATTAAATGAATTCACAGATTTTACATATTGTTAAATTTAAAACTCTACAGTATAAAAGATCTGTATTATATTACAGTGTGTTAATTGTATTTACAATTCTGCTTCTCCTTCAATTTAGATTCACTATTTCAAAATCCTTCTGCAAATTCTTGGCAAATTGACGGATAATAATCGTAGTTTAAATATATATCTTATCGTGACTAATTTTTCACTGTTAAAAACAGCACTTTGAATAAAGTACAAAAGATATAAAAACACACAGGATGCGTTTCGAGTTAGAAAAATAAACCGCTCGTCTTCAACTACTGTAAGCGCGTAACCGTAAGGAAACAAGTTTACTATTGAACAGAAAGTATATAGCTGATTCAAGTACCCGTACTAACACTGAATTAGCTTAACCTTGACATATTATGACACAAAATACCCACTAATTAAATTTTCTTGAACATGCGATGTAGCTCACTGGCTTTCTCGTGTCTGAAAATGGTAAAATACAAAATTTTGCCAAAATCGTTAGAGATGTTTTTAAGATAAAATTTACAATACGCACACATATTTTTTGCTCGTACTATAATATAAGATTAAATTCTCTTGTTCCAGAGATAAAATTCCTGCTGTGAATCAGTCGGGATTTTCTTATATTCCCTGTTCCTGTAATTTAGGTTATAATGGTTAAACTAAGAAAGCATTAAATTTCAGTTTAAGCAAAGACCACAAATATACAGGGTATCCAAAAAATCTCTTTCCAAATACAGGCGTTTATTCAATAAAATATTGAACAAATACATTCTTGGAAATTGTTTTATTTAAAGAATCACTTATTAAAGAACTTTTTAAGCAATCAATGAATCTCCGTATGCGCACCATTTGTACGCGAAGCACATCAAGGGGATACTCGATTTTTAGTCATTTCCTCTGCCACAAAGTGTTATCAGTAGTGCTGAAATCTCTCAGATGCTGATATGTCTCTTTGTGGTCGGTGATACCCAGCATCTTTGTTCGGTATACACGATCTTTAACATACCCCCCACAGAAAGCAATCCATGGATGTGATATTAGGAGAATGTGATGGCCAATTAATTGAGCTATCTCGACCAAGCCTCGGACCTGGTAATGTTTTAGTAAAGAAATTACGAACATCGCTATCTGTGTTCGGAGGTACATCATCTTACTTGAATAAGACGTTTTACATGTACTTTGTTCTGTAGTTTCCTTTAGTATGAATAGTTGATTTTTTATCTTTAAACCAAGAAATGGATTGAGTTTCTCCTTTAGGTGTAGTTAATTTAATATCTTGAGACTTGGTTTTTCAAATTGTTATCTAAAATAAAAATCAAAAGGTTAAGAAATACTTTATTTGTAACCTGAATAGCTATAGAAAGTTTCATTTTCATAGCTCATGAAAAGAAAGCAATTAGAAAACTTTGATATAGGAAGGAGAATTTCTGGACACCCTCAATATCAAATAAAGTTATCTAAATCTCCTATTGCCTGTCATTGCTGAATTTATTTCTTCTACTGCCACTGCCACCCACATGCTTTTTTAAGAATCTTATTTTATTTTTAAAAATCTGATAAACATATGAATGAACTTTCATCATCGCCATTTATTTCTTCAAATTGGTAGTTACTTTTGCAATTTTCTTAACTCTTTTTTTTTTTTTTTTGCTGCTATTCATTTTTATTGTTAAAAAGCATTTTCTTTTATTTTTCTTTCTATCTCTGTGTGTGTATTTATTGTTTTTTTTAATCTATTGATTGATTTTTGAACTTACTTCTCTATTTTTTTATTTTTTTTGTTTCTTTTATTTTTTTATCACTGTGGCAACAATTTCCTATTCTATTTGCTCCAGTTTGGTGTTTATCATTGACTTCTAATATAACTGGACTAAGAAATAGCAATCTTTCTTGAATCCATCTGTTACGAAATTATTCTATTCTATTAATTATTCTCGATCAACAGCTCTAATATTGTGGTTCAGTGCAATTTAAATCTAGATCAATCACAAATCTTTGGACGAAACAAAACGTTTAATAAAAGAAAACATAAAATAAAAGTTTGAGAAATATTCGACATTCTATTACATCTAAGAATCTAATATCAACAAAAAAGATTATTTCATTTCAGTTTATCAAAGAGTCTATACTTTAAAAAACGTCCAAGCTGGCTAAATACGATGCTCGCTAATTAGCCGGAACATCCCGCCCGGCGTTGGACGACTGTCCAACATCATCATAAATAGGCAATGGAACAACTCCTGTGATGTTCCTACGTAGTATACCTGTGGAGGTCTTGAGATCTATTAATTATTGTCTTAATAATTGACGCGGACATGTCCATCGTCTCCTTTGTAGGTCTTCAAAACTCTTGCTAATCTCCAGTTGTTGAACTCATCGTTTCTATCTTTCAGTAACACGAGTTGACCATCTTGAAGATTTTGCGAGGTCTTTTTCCATTTACTTCGAACTTGCAACTCATTTAAGTATTCTCGGTTCCAGCGTCTCCAGAACTGCTCTTTTATTCGTAAAACTAAGGTCCATCTAGAAGAAAAAGGCAAAGAATCTAAAACTTCATTATTATCAGGAATATTTAGAAGAGGACCTCCAGTAAGGAAGTGACCAGGCGTCAATGGCTCTAAATCGTTAATATCTGTAGATAATGGAGTTAATAGTCTTGAGTTCATGACGGCTTCAATTTGGGTTACAAGTGTTGTCAACTCTTCAAAATTTAAGATAGAGGATTTAGTTATTTTCAAGAGTATTCTTTTCATAGCTTTAATATTCGATTCCCATAGTCCACCGAAATGTGGAGATGCAGGTGGTATGAAGTTCCATTTTATTCCCTCATCTGCACTAAATCTCTGAATTTCTTCCGAAGCACAAATTTGGTAGAAGGATTTTAAAAGAGCATAAGTACCCTTAAAATTGGTGGCATTATCACTCCATATAACAGAGGGTTTCGATCGTCGAGAAACAAATCTTCTTAAACAGGCTAAAAATGCTTCTGTGGTCAATTCTGAAACAATTTCCAGGTGTACTGCTTTAGTAGAAAAACATATGAATATAGCAATGTATGATTTTATTTTAATCTTTGATCGCTTCAAGTTAGGTTTTGTTAAAATAGGACCAGCTAGATCTACACCTGTCTTCTCAAATGGTCTAGATGGTACAATTCTATCACGAGGTAAATTACCCATAATTTGTTGAATAGTTTGATGCTTGGACCGAATACATGTTATGCACCTACTTATAATTTTCTTTACTTGGCTTTGACCAGATGGTATCCAATAAAACTGTCGTAATAATGATAGGGTTGTCTGAGTACCCGAGTGCAGGAATTTTCTATGAAAATGTTGAATCAAGAGTTCGGTGAAATAATGAGACTTTGGTAAAATTAACTGATGTTTCTGTGATTCCGCTAAATTCGAAAATTTCAATCTTCCGCCGATCCTCAACAGTTCATCTTTATCTAGAAATACGTTTAAACTTAAGAGTTTACTGTTGTTTGGGAGAGGACGTTTTCCCTTTAAACACTGGATTTCAGTTTGAAATGCAGAATTTTGCACAATCTTTATCAGTCTCTTGGTTGCATTTTGTAACTCAGAAGTATCTAAATAATCATATTTTCTACTTCCTGTTTCTAATTTACAGTTATTCAAAAATCTTAAACAATATGCAGTAACTCTTATTAATTTCATAAAAGACGAGTATCGATTAATTAAATCAATGTTTGCTTGATTTTTATCAACAACTGTTGATTTTACAGTAGCATTTTTTTTTAGTTCTAACTCATCTTTAGTTTCAGCAATGTCTAATGTATCAAATGAACTAGCCAATTTTGGCCAAAGAGATCTGTCTTGCTTTAACCATTGGGGACCTTCCCACCAAAGATGGCTATTTTTCAACTCTGGAACTTTCAAGCCTCTAGTAACAAAATCGGCAGGATTATCTTGTCCAGGACAGTGAAACCAATTTGATGGATCACTAAGATTTCTGATTTCTTTTATTCTGTTTCTAACAAACATTTTGAATCTTTCTGACTCTCCCTTAATCCAATACAATGTAATAGTTGAGTCAGTCCAAAAGTAGCAACTTACGGGAAAAACTAATTCTTTAGCAATTTTATGACAAAGTCTAGTAGACAAAAGGGCTTCTAAAAGTTCAAGACGAGGTATAGAAACAGTTTTTAAAGGGGCAACTCTACTTTTTGCTGCTACAAAACTGGTAACTATGCTCTTGTTCTTTAAAACTGCTCTAAGATATACTACTGTACCATATGCCTTTTTCGAGGCATCTGAAAAACTATGTAATTCAAAACAATCAACTTCATCAGGAGCTATATCAGACAAATAATATCTGGGGATGCTAATACTATTCAGTTCCTTTATTTCTTCAAACCATGCATTCCATAAATTGTCCAAATGCTTTGATAAATTCTCATCCCAATCGAGGCCTAAACACCAAACTTCTTGAATTAAGCATTTGATTCTAATGGTATAGGGGCTAAGAAAGCCAATTGGGTCGAAAATACGACCAACAGTTTGCAATAAATAGCGTTTAGTATTAAGTCTCTTCGAGAGGAAATTTTCCATATTATGAATTTTAAATGACAATGTATCACTATCTGGGTCCCAAGAAACCCCTAAAACTTTTGAATTTACCAAGTGCTGGTTACTAAGATTAAAATTATCAGTTGCGTCATCAGTATGCAAACCATATTGTTCCCATTTTTGACGTAATTCATACGAATTAGTTTTCCATTTTCTAAATATCATTGAAGCTTCTTGGAAGATTTCATAAGCTTCCTTACTAATTTTAAAAGCTGATTCAACATTTGGTTGACTGCTGATAAAGTCATCAACATATAAGGATGAATTTAAAATATCAAAAGATTCAGGAAATGCTTCTACATACTTTCGTAGGTGATGCTTGATAGTAGCTGCAAGAAGGAAGGGGCTTGACTTCACACCGAAAAGTACTCTCTTGAGTCTAAATATTTTAAATTCCTTACCTGGATCTTCAACCCATGGCTCATCATCCCAAAAAAATCTTGTGAAGTCCCTGTCTGCTTCATCAATTTCGATCTGCAGAAAAGCTTTCTGAATGTCTGCGGTAACTGCTATTGGAAAGTTTCTAAATTTGATTAAAAGACTGAACAGATCGGGGATAAGATTTAAACCAGTATATAAACAGTCATTTAGTGATAATTCACCTTTAGAATGGGAGCTTGCATCAAACACAATTCTAAGTTTAGTTGTGGACTTATCTTCTCGAATCACTGCTCTATGGGGCAAGTAAAATGTATTTACATCAGATGAGTTTTCAACAAGTTCGATGATATTCTCTGCTAAATAACTGTTCAGAACAGATTTATATTCTGAGAATAACGAAGGATCGTTTCTAAAGTTTGTTCTCAACTTCAAAAATCGTCGATGCGCCACTTCGCGATTGTTATTAAGGGACATTTTTAAATTTTTCTTCCATGGAAATTTTACCTTGTACCGATTATCTTTAAAAACAATACTAGACTCGAAGTCAGATATGACGTCATTATCTACATTAGAAATAGTTTGAGTTTCGGATTCAATTCCTAAGTTTTCCAGTTGCCAAAATTCTCTAATTTGTTCAGATAAATCCTTTTCTTCAACTATAATTTTCATGCTAAATAATTCATTGGCTGACCCCATATAACCCTGCAAACACCAGCCAAAAAGAGTTTCAGTAGCTACGAGATTATCCTTTAGTCGTTTAATTCTACCAGTTACAACATTATAATAATTATCGGTACCTATTAAAACTGCAATTTGTTGATTACTATATTCATGACTGTCAGCTAGTTGTAGACCTTTCAATTTATTATATGATTTTCGAACGTATTTATCAGGAGTGGGTAAGCAAGCAGCTGAAATCTGATCTGTTTCAAGGGCTTCGATTTCAATGTTCAAAGAGGGTTGATCCCTATTTTCTAGTTTTACTTTTACAACATTATATGTTTTCTCAGTCGCCTTTTCGGCTCCAAAAGCATAAACTGATAAGGTTTCCTTTCTAATAACTGGCAATTTTAGCTTTTGTGAAATATCGCGAATTATAAATGTTCTCATACTGCCGTTATCTAATAAAATACGAACTGGTTCATTTTTATCAGTTTTCAAATCTTTTATTATTGCTGAACAAGTTTGTAAAAATATATTGCAATGGGTGTTTTCGTCTGGTACCTTACTAATGGAAGTGTTATCACAATGAGAAATGGATACGACACTTTTATCAACATTTACATTTGAATGATTTTCTAATTGGAAACAAATAGCCCTACTATGTTTTTTACCGCAAATATCACACATTTTGGTTTCTCCACAGTCCTTGATTCTATGTTTACATTTTAAACACAAAAAGCATCTTCCTTGCTTTTTTAGTAATTCTTTTTTCTCAGCCAAGGTTGATGATTCACAGAATTCGCTATTATGCTCAACACTATTACAAAATATACATGAATTCTTGTTTACAGAAGCCATTAATTCAGCTGAAACATTATTTTGTTTATAACCTTTTTTAGTATATTGATATTTCGACTTAAATTTTGATTGTTTATCTGAAAATTTGGGTTTGTATTCATTCTTGTTATTATTAGAAAATGATTTTTTAGAATCTAAATCATGGATAGTTAATACCCTTTCTCTACTCTCAATTTCATTTTTAAGAAAACTCATAAGATTATCTATATTCCACATTTCACCATTCTTTAGATGTCTATTAAATTCTAATGTTAAATCTGGAGGTATTAACATCAATAATATTGGGCAAAGCAACCCACTGTATGTATCAGATTTTACACCCAACGACTCTAAATTTCGAATTTGTACTAGACATTTATCATACAAACATCTTAAACCATAAGTGTCAGAAGAACTTTTCAAACATTTCATATTTAATAAATTATTTAGATGAGCGTGTACGAGCATATCATGTCTACCAAACCTTTCTTTCAAGAGCGATACAGCCGCCGCATAATTATTTTCTGTCAAACTAAATCCACTGATTGTGTTTGCAGCCGATCCTGCTACCAAACTTTTCAAATAGCTGAATTTCTCAACATCGGTAAGACTTGGATTTTTGTCTATAGCTGTTTCAAATTCATTCCAAAATTCCAGGAATTTATCTGGTTCACCAAAAAATCGACTTATTTGTAGTTTAGGCAGCTTTATTTTCTTGAATTCGGTAGAAACAGGACATGCCCGTACTGAATCAATATTATTAGCATTAACAACATTTGCATTTGTACTCAAACTTTTAATCTTGAAGTTTAATTTACATCTATACGATATCACTTTCTGATCGTATTCATCAATATTTAAAATTTCATTTTCAACATTTTTAGCATTTAATAAACTTAAAATATTATTATCTAGTTGTTTAATGACATTAAATTTGGTATTTAATTTATCAAGTAATTCCTCAAAATATGTCACAGAATGTTCTGATTTCGAAAAATAATCATCAATATCTTCTATTAACTTATTTAAAAGATTTCGATGCGTGTCACGCATCTTTCTTTCCTTATTTTCATTCATTGTATAAAATAAAATACAACAAAAAGTCAACTCACCAATCTGTCATCAAAACGAAAGCATTTTTCTAATTGCGCAATAGCTTGAAATCCCGAATTCTTCCCGGTCCGATGCAACAATGTTACGAAATTATTCTATTCTATTAATTATTCTCGATCAACAGCTCTAATATTGTGGTTCAGTGCAATTTAAATCTAGATCAATCACAAATCTTTGGACGAAACAAAACGTTTAATAAAAGAAAACATAAAATAAAAGTTTGAGAAATATTCGACATTCTATTACATCTAAGAATCTAATATCAACAAAAAAGATTATTTCATTTCAGTTTATCAAAGAGTCTATACTTTAAAAAACGTCCAAGCTGGCTAAATACGATGCTCGCTAATTAGCCGGAACACCATCATCAACCACCCCACCAGCACGTGATGGTTGGAAGAATGGGCGCCAAACCGGTTTCTCCCGCCGATCCCACCAGCCACCAAGACCTTTTTCGACTGCGTTACGTTCTTTTATTATGAGAATGAAAGCAGAAAATTGCCAACAAGGGATCATCGCCAAAAAATAAACCCTTTTGGAGAGGAAAACTCTCGCCAAATCTCGTCCATTCCGGCTTCAAGCATTCCCCATGAGAACAAAGGGATCCGTTATCTACTCATATCTGATCTAAGGCGTTTATCTTCACGCTAGCGCCACCTATCGCGCTCTTTCTAATCCCTCTTCTTTCTTCCTTTTGTTCAATTCTGAACTTGTCCCCTAATGGACACATTATTACAGTAGCAGATGACGAGCTGTTAATTTTTTTTTTTTGCTCGAAACGCGTTATGTGTGCTTTTATATTTTTCATGATTTAATCAAAACTTTATTATTTTGATGTATTTGTCTGCAGTTTTTCAGGGTTATTTCATCAACTACTTTTTATACACAATCCCAAAAAATCACTTATTTCTAACCTTTCTCCCTTTAACTTCAGTTTAAAATGAAATAAATTTAATTTTTTAAGAAAGTTTTTGAAAATCTCGTTCCAATCAGTTTTACACAACTACGTCTAATATAAAAAATAATTCTTCATTTTCTACGTGAGATCATATGTCATTTAGTAAACACTAATTTTAGTTAGCGTTTAGGTACTTCCATTCAGGAACTCTGTCCCTTAATGTATCGATTATATAATAAATCTGGCAATCTAAGTAAAAATAATCTCTTTGAATGAATATAAACATAACAAAACGACAATTATTAGCTAATTCTATTAGAAACACAAAATTACTTAGTTTATAAATTTTTTTCTTTTAAACACCAGCTATTTTTAAGTGAACCAAGTTATTTGAAACGTTAATCCATTCTCTGAACCATTAAGACACGAATAATACTTTAATGTACTTGTAATAGTATGATTTTAAAAAGTTTAGAGTCACAGTTATTACACCATTTCAAAAGTAATATGTGTTTATATCATTTATGAAACTAGTTGTTTCATAAACGAGGAAATTATAGTAATTGATTTAATGTTTAAACCACATTTATTGTAGACAATATCATACAGAAAAGCAAAGCATAATTATAAAATAGCTTGTAAGTTGATGGGTTAATGAAATTATGAAGACAGGATGAAACACTATCCTATTTAGATTTTCTTCTTTTCTTGGTGTTTCTAGAAAAAGATTTTATTTCATTTTGTGTTTAATTTCATAAGAAAAATAAATAACTTTAGCATTTGAAGAATTCATAAGATTTTTTTAAAATGCAATTTAGCTGCCTTCTTATCTAAAATACTATTTTCAGTGGAGACTTGTGCCGAAAAGAAACTATTTAAATCACTAAAAAGAAATATTGAGAAATTTTACTATGGATCAATATTATATCTCTTTTAAATTTCTGCTTTATTAAAATTGTTTGCTTAGTATATAGCTAATATCTCATATTTTATTTAATTAATCATGGCTTAAATTTAAATAGTTTACTTTGATCAAATATATAGCATTTCATTTTATATATTGTGCAGTAATTTTACTAATATAAATTACAATATGTCTGATGCAACATATATCCTGATGTAAAATTAAAACTAAATGCATAGAAACTTAAATTATAGGAGGCTAAAATTTGATATTTAAAGAAAACCTTTTTTCATCTAAATTTAAGTTCAATGGCACTAGATACTTTTAATATGATCTGTTTATAATTCATATAAGATTACCTGAAATAACTGGGCCATAATTTTTCAAAGTCACTCAGGTGATTCTGGCAATTTAGCTTCGAAAAGCTAATGTTCACTTAAATAAATATCTGGACCTTTGTAAAACTGTTCAGTTAGATTCATTCTAGCAGACAAAAAATTACAGTACTTCTAATTAAGTCTTTTTACATAATGCTCAAATAATAATCTTTATTTTAGCATTTAAAATAAAAGGCTGAAAATCAACACTACAACTTTACCCTTTTGCAAGATTGTCAGAGCGTTAATGTCTAAAAAAATGTATATTTAGAGATTTTATAATTTTTTTTTCATGGGTCCAGGGACTTTGTTCCACACGCCTTTTATTATTATTATTATTTATTTATTTATTTTGGGCATTAGGTCCTGTGGAAAAAAAATTAAATAACTGAAATAATTTTTTATGCAGTCAGATGATGTAAATTATATATCAAATAAAGACGTTGTAGGGGAAACCTTTGCTAACAAGATGTCTGAAAAAAGCATTAAATGTTAAATTATTAGATTTACTTATAGAATAAATACAAAAATAAACAAGTATAGATGTAAATTAGTATAAGTAATAAGCAAAAAAGTGACTTGGATATTTAGGAAAAAAACAGGGTAAATGGGGCACCGGCATTACATTTGAAACATGAAGTAAATATATATCGATTCCTAATTATATTAATGCATTTAACATTTGAAAAAATGTTATTGGGATTGTTTAATTAAAGTACTTACCGTATTTTGCCAAAAAGACGTGGACGTTCACCGAAATCTACGTTGTTTTAATAAACCTTGTCTGAATTTTCGGTAAATTATCACAACAAACACAAAACTATGACTGATTACACACGTTGTTTCAAAAAGTAGAGATGGGGGTCCAATGTTGACAATAGTAAGACGTAAAAGACATCAACGGTTTTTATAAAATAGCCTATGACCCAGTTATCATGTGGGTCCAGTTACTCCAGTTTATCTTACTTCACCTCACTAAAAACACAAATTATAAATGTAAAATACAGTTTTATATAATCTATAAAAAAATGTGTCTGTTTTTACTGAATTATGAATGAATTGGCTGGCCATGTTTTTTAGGATTATAAGTTTTTCTAGATACAATTAGAAAAGCTTGATAAATCGTAAATATCGGGTGTCACAAATTGCAGAGAAATTCCACCGAAAGAGTGTTTATTCACTCCGGTTTAGAGTCCGGTTTAGTTCACTTCGAAGGAGTGATTATATATTTCGAAGGACTAACTATTCACTCTTTCAGTTAGTCAACAATTCCACTTGTGATCAGAGGGTCAACTCTAATTTGTCTCTCACAAGTCACTCTAATTCATGAAATAGCTTCCATTGCATGTATTTTGAATCAACTATTATATATACTTTAATTCAAATGTAAAGAGTTTTAAAAAATTATGATTTAATATTTAAATTAGTACAAAACTAAACAAAATGTTCATAATTATGAAATGAAATCTACAACTGTTAATCACGAAAAGATAACAGTGGCATTTATATACACTTTATGCAAATCTCAATTTCATCATGACATTCATACATTCAACTAAAATTTAACAAAAATCCTGATATAGTTGCGTAAAGAAAAAAGATGAAATAAATGAAAATGCACAAAGTACGATATAGGAAGATTTCGCATAAGAAAATATAATTAACCGTTAAAAAAACTCTAAAAGATTTCTTTCTTAATTAGATAATGTGCGTTATCAGTATAATTAAGGTACTTTAATTTTAACAAATATGCATGAACAAAACATTGAGGAGAGTAATGTACCATAGAAGATCATCGCTTTTCTCTGTACTTGTTAAGGATTGTTTTAAACATAAAATATTTCATCACGTTATCTCATATTATTCATTCATTATCACATTATAAAAACTAAGCATTTTTTGTGTCCATGTTAATTAAGATCATAATGGTAGCAGTCTCTTTAGATACAGTTGTTTTCATTCGTTTAGTGAATTGTTTAAGTGTGAATTTTTCTCTTGGTAGAGAGATTATAGGGAATCATCAAATGATTATTTTGATACACAGGTTAAAGTACAACCTTATTCAAACTTGAAAAATTTCAAGCATTAAGGAGTACTTGCTTTTTAATTTAGTCAAAATGAAAGTTTTGTTTATTGATGCTGATAATTTAAATTTTCTTTAAAATATTTTAACACGGCCTGGATGTCACGCCCACTTACTTATATGTTACTGTAATATTTTATACCTATTTATTGTATGTATATAAATTTTATCCACGTGTTTATATATAGTTTAATTCATGTGTTTGAAAAACTTTGCAAGAACTTCACAGTAGTTATAAATGTTTAATATTTTTAGCTCTTTGAAAAATTTTACTTTTCAACTAAAAAACACCCACTTCACCATTTGTCCCGAGATAAATCGGGGGAAAAAGCTTCGTATTCTCATACCTATCGCCAGTGAAACGTTTATTTGTACTGGAGCAAAATTGATAAAATATTTTCTCGCTATATTGTGAAATTTTATGCGACAGACAGATCATACTTTTAGTTTCAGACAGGTCTTTCTATTAGTTTTAGAAAAAAATTGCTTTCAAATAAAAAGCTTTAGTCAAAAAAGAAAAAACAGTCTGCCGTAGGTATGAGCATAGTCCAGTGAAAATATATTGGAAATTTCACCGAAATCGTTAGAGTAGTTCTAAGAAAGCTGATCTTAAAGCTCCCATATTTTTCTTAAGACTGTACCCAGTATTGTCTTCCCTTAATTAAAAATGATAAGAGTTCATACACCAGATTTTTGGCTGAAAAAATCTATACTAGTGAACATAAATATATAAGATATAACGCCTTAATTAATAAGGAAATAGCTACTGAAGTTAAAATCACACTTATAGAGTGAATTAATGAATAATATAAGTAAAATGACTTTTTTACAGATCTATTTTTTTATGTATGTTAAGAAAAAAAGGTGAAAAAGATATCATAACAGCTGTTTTTCAAACTGCATTTCATATTTTTCGTTGCTTACGGGCATGCTGGAGGTGTCATCATGAAGGATGAAATTACCGTATGCAGTAGTAATCACACTTCATATCATGTGCACGTATTGACAGTACAGTTAAGTTCTTTACCACAATACTAGTCATTAAGGGTACCTGGGACTTTCGAATACTAAAACAACCCGTCAAATACCATTTTTTTTATAATACAGTAATCGTTGTATCTTAGGGGGGGGGGGGAATCACAACGTTTTTTCAATGAGTTATGCGCATTCTTGTACAATCGCAGTCACCAGCTGTTTTAAACACTCCCAAATGAAACACCGTTTCATAGAGCTACGCTTTATCTCCACTGGTAAGAATTCCTTGCAAATGCAAATCACCTCAATAGTTTTTTTAAACCTGAAAATGTATTATTCTACTCAGTATGAATATGAAGTACTATTGCAAAAGATGTACAAAATGCTCATAAAAGTTTACTTTATTTAAGAAACTTGATACTATTACTAATTCTGGATACTACTGCATCATAAACATTCGGGAAATAAGTCAGAAGAAATATTAAAACCTTTACTCATAGTTCAATTTTTTTGTAAATAATGATAATGCAATAACTTATTAATTCTCAAATACTAAAAATTATTTATTGATTAAAGCGTACGTACAGAGATTCTGGATATTCACCATTTTTATCACTGAAAAATGTTCAAAGAGCATTTCATTTTTTTTTTCCAATTTATCCAGATTTCACACATTTTCTCCCTATATTTGCGTAAATTTATTTTGCTAAACTAACGGCATTTAAAGGTAAATAAACAAAACAAATGACATAAATCTTTCGAACTTTAAAAAAATTTATAGAATTCAAATTAAGTTCATAAAAGCTATTTAATGAAAAAAGGGTAACATTTATTAATATGTATATAATCATTATAGTATAAGAACTTTGAAGTGGTATTCAAAAATGAAATGCGGATGGGGCGTTTGAAGAATGCTATTGTTTGGGATTTTAAAATTTGAAATGTTGATTATCTCAGAGAACCATCAAAGACATTTTATCCAAAATAAACACACATATATTTAATAATATTAAAATATTTTACTACAATTAAAAAAAAGGTGATCCGCTTTATCTTTAATGTAGCCAATTGACTGCGGGGATCAATTATTCGCCCAGATCGATTTCCGAACTATTATGAATTAGTATCTTAGCATTGCATTACAGAAATATATCATTAAAAGTTGTTATCTAAGCTTTAAAAATCGGTAGCACTCAGGCAACGCTATATTGCTATATTGACGAACTACTAACATTAAAAAAATCATTATCAACAATCCCTTTACATTTTTGCAACAATAGGTATCTACCGCCCAGCAAGGAGATAACTTTCGGCATGCAATCAGTCCAGAGCCGTCAATGTCGGTTAAGTGTCGGTAGCAGGTTGGCAACTGAAACTTAAGAATCTGCTTTTTTGACAGCCGGTTACGGTAATCGGTCCACTTTTGGTTATATATCGGCTAGCGACTTATACCGGCGAGTGACGCAGGACCGATATTTGAGTTCTGATAGTGGACCGATCAGATTTGCCAACATCGGTCCGAATTCAGAATATTTAATTTTAACCGATATATATATATATTTTTCATTTTCTCAATTTTATTTGAGTTTGAATTTTGATAGGAAATGTATATTTCATGTATTTCATTTATTTTCATTTCATGCATTTATTTATTTAAAAATATTGTTTTTAAAGTAATTTTTAAAATGACTTACAATGATTTTAATCACAAAAGAATTTTTAAATTCTCTCCTTTAAATTGTTATTCACTATTAGGAACTTAATCATAAAAAAACAGAAAAATAATTTGAAAGGCAATTGAATTTATTTTCTATTTAACTATTCACTTTCAAAGCAATTACTCATTTTCTTATTTTATTTTAATATCTATACTAATAAAATCCGTGCGCCTCTGTCTGTCTGTCTGCTTGAAGCCGATTACAGTTCGCAACACGGGCGAGTTGGAAGTCGCGAGAGGTGTCTTTCGATTGGAAAAATTCCGGGGAAGTTCCATTTTGGGCATTTTCGAGACCGTGGGATCAAAATTAAAAAAGTTATGAATTAAAAACCCCTTGGGAATCGGAACGAAAAATATGACAATTCCCAAACGGATCTCCGAAGCAGAACACTGCACCACCTAGCGGTGAAGGACATGAATTTTTCCCCTTTGGCTAAAAGAAGAAACAACTGAAAACTTCTTTTTCTACCGGCGCTAATTGCGTTTTTTTTCCGCATCAATTTTTTTGACTTGCCGTAGAATATTTACCGTAGTTTTCGCTAAAATATTGAACTTGGAAATAAAACAGGACTATCGAAACTTTTTTTTGCGCGTTTTTTCTTAAACCATCATGCAGACAGTTTTTAAAATAGAAAAAAACTGATTACATATTCAGAATCTGCGTAAAAATCTGATGAACTAAAAACTACGAAAAAATGTCTTATGGGCGCTTAGCACCCACCGTGCAAAACCAAATATTTTTAACGGGACTATGGGCGCGAAGCGACCATAGCTCCGATCCACAATCTTTTTTTTTCAAGTGCACGTGGCCCACCGTGCGAAATCACATATTTTTAACGGGACCATGGCTCTTTAATTTACTTTTTTTTTGTGCTTGAGGATTCGAATACCAAGACTTGCTTATTAAATGAATTTTTTTGCTTATTATATACTGCTTAATACCGACTTTCGTTTGGAAAAAGTGGCCCAGCTAGCGGGCGTAGCTCGCTAGTTAATTACTAAAAAGTGATTGAATTTATTTTACAAGGTAAAACATATAATCTACAGAAATCTACCCATTTTTTTAACATAAAAAAATCTGATTTTTTTTCTAAAATATTATCTCACAAACGAAAAATAAATTAATATTACTATTTTATTTTAAAATTTAAAAATTATTATTGCAACAATTATTCGTAATTAATATTGCTACATAATAAAAAAGAATATTCTGCATTAAATCATGAAACGACTTTGAATTCTCATTCTAATTAAAAGTAATTAATTACCAAATTATATTTTATTAAATTAGTTATTTTATGCTTTAAATATATATTTCTTAATTTTTTTTTTACTTTACTATTTACTTTATAATTACATTTAATAACTTTATGATCCCTAAAAAAATATAATATATATACTAATAAGATAATATAATATAAAAGATAATATATATATATATATATAAATTACTTTTATTTTATTTTTTATTTAATTAATATACATAATCAACAAAATAACATTGCAAAATAGTCGTGAATCATAGATACTACTTTAAATCATCAAATGGCATAACATAATTTTTTATTCTATTTAAAAGTTAATTATTACCAATTTATTATTATTTAAAATAAGTTTTTCTAGGTTAAAATTACACATTTTAGAAATTAACACAAAGCATGTAATTATGTTATAGATTCTAATAAAAAAAATTATTTATTTATCAATACTTCTGAAACAAAAAATATTATTTTTGATTTTTTAAATATACTATTTAAGGATTCTAAAATTTATAAGAAAAACAATTCGTTTGCTTTGATTAATTTGCTAATTCATTAATTTAAATATTAACTTAATTTTTAAAATCAGGCGCATAAGATAATTACAAGTAAATGAATACTTAAATAAAATAAAAACACTTTAATATTACACTTTTTCCAATATGTCATTTACGTGAACGACACTCGACTTTTTACCTGGCACTTACTGAAAAGCCACACCCTTAAAAGCCACACATAATCCTCACCCCCAAACAGGTCTGACATGTCTAGTGGTTAAGGCGTTCACCTTCTGAGCTAGGGGTTGCGAGATCAAATCCAGCCTGTTCCCGCACTGAAGAATGTTCATTGGCTCTCAAAATACTTGCTAGAGTGTTTAACAGATGGCGCCACCAGAGGTTTTTTTGCTTATGCCGGGCTTCAGTCGGTATTCGTGTGGTTAGCTACCGGCATAGTTTTTTGCCGATACTGGACCGGCTGCGTGCTTCATGAATCGGACGGCATTCGCGCGGCGTATCAAAAAGATACGGAACCGTTAGCTGCAACCGGCATCGGTCCAATACCGCTGTTAGTGGCAAGCAGCTATCGTCCAATTTCTTACCGATAGCTCTGTGTTTGGGGGGCGCGTTCATCAGCGTCGCAATTAGAATTTCGTGTGTTACGGAAAAATGGGCTTTTCTCAAAAACTATGAGACTTAAGTTAATAACGATAGTTTTCTGCAATTTTTAAAGCAACTTCTTCGTCCAATATTTTTTTCATATTTTTAGTTTCAGTAGAATCGGAAATATAGGAAAGGAACATATTTTTTCATTGCATTTTCGACGATTTCTCTCAAAATGTAACATTTAAAATTAAGGAAGTGTATTTTTGGGTTTTACAAAAGCTTTCACATGATAAACAAAGAAATAAACAAAAAGAAAGAAATCAAGTAATTTAATTAGCCCTTATACATTTTTCATAAATATATTTAGTGTAATAAATAATCTACATCTAGGAGAGAGTAGCCATATTTGGACTTGATGTTGCCAGTCTGCCGTAACTTACAGAAAGAGACGCTATCTACCGGTGAAATTCTGCTCATGAGAGTGATATCATTTATGATTCGAAGAAACACACATATTCTACGTGCTGTTTCTAGACAATTTTAAAAAAAGCTAAAATCAGCAGTTTTGATCTAATTTTTTCCTATTAAATGTAAGTGAGTACTTTAAAACTAAGTTGAATTGTTATGTTTTCTTATACATATTTAAATACATGTGTTTATTGCGCATGTTTTTCACATGGATTTGTTTTCTTTCGTCTCTGTTTTTAGTCTTCAGATTACCTGTTTTAAAAAATTGCAAAATTGGATTAATTGGATAATTGGATAATGGCATAATTGGATTGGAATTGCCTTAATTGGACCAATTTTAGCTGTTTAATTGAAACCAGATTTGCTGTCACAAATTTGAAAAGTATGTAACGAATTTCGAGGAGACAACGCTTTCGTTATTATTTTTTTATTTTTTAATATTTTATGTAATGAAACATATTCGTACAAGTTTAAGAATATTTTAATTTAATTTATTTTTATATCTGGAGCAATTTTTTTTTTCACAGTTTAGACCTATATAAATATTAAAAATATATTTTACATGTTTATACAATAAATTTTGTTTGCAATTTCTTCTATTTTATACGTGCTTATATTGATTTTCGTTGAATTCTTATTCTTTAGGAGTACATAATTCTAGTGAGGGGGGGGGGTCATTTTTAGCGATTGTTAAATACATTGTAAATCGGAAGGAATGACTAAGTTTAGAAGAAACCTACCAGAAAGCTGCAGTAACACCCCATACACTCACGAAATACACCACCACATACACTCACTAAAAAATTACAAATTTTTTTAATGTTACCTTCCTTGCGAAAAACAGTTAAGTCATAGTGCACAGAGGGGCAAAGATCGGGTATATTAACATCTTCGACGTATAAATTAAACTTAATTTTTTAAAGAGCACTCAAAGCACAAAAGCAATAGGAATATCAATTTTTAGAAAATAGGCGCAATTCAATTGGAATGGAAATGATTGAAATGTAGAACTACAAACATATGTTAAAGAAAACTTCTGTTTAAAATAAAATGTCTAATAATTCATAATCTAAAAAGAAAATCAAGATAGTGCTGATTTTACCCAATTTGTATTAAAAATAAAGTAGCAGAAAGGATTTGGTGTTCATATTGACATATGTGGTTCTATGTTGTATGCACTGGAATAAAAAATGAGCAAAAGTAATTCACGTGTAATATTTGCATCACGTTTATACATGATATTTAAATAACTGGCAGTTGGTTCATAACATCAGTTTTAATTATTTATTAACTTCGATTTTCAGCATTAAAAAAATTGCTCTTACTTTCAGGCATTTGATTTCATTATATTTCATAGCTGTTTTTCTGCTTTACTCTTTCATTTATCGCAAACTTTGATTTTTATTAAATTACTTATGTTCCTTGCTTATTAAAACAGTCTAATAATGTTTCGTCCAAATTAGGAAATTTTGAGTTAATCTTAGGCGATCAGTTGGTTAATTTGAACCACTTTCTTGCAATATCTTCAAATTTAAATAAAACATAATGTTTTAAAAGATAAGTTGCTCTAGAGATTAATTTACTTAATAAATAAATAGATTGTCTTCGTGTAATGATATTTTGCCGATACTTCAAAGATTAAATGAGTACATCAGAAAACATGTGAAGTTGTCCAAGTTCGGCTACTTTCCCCTAACTGAAACGTTGTAACGTTTATTTTATCACCCAATTTGAACTTTTCACGATCCATAGTTTACCAGAAAAATCGCAGTAACAAACAGATAGACACAGGTGTTATTTTATAATGCTTCCGTTTCCACTTTTTAAATAAGAAATCCTAAAAATGAAATAGAATTCAAGTGACAGTTCATTTTCCTTAATACCAGATCTCGTAAATTATGAAGAGTGGTTTGGAACAACACTTGTTATCCACATTCATCTTGTTATCCACATTCCATTGTTAAAAATAAAGATCATTTAGACTTGAAACTGATAATCTTAATGTTAATAAATATTTCATGTTAAAATGGAAAGAAACTTTTCGAGTACGACATCGAATTAAAGCCATAAAATATTTTATGTATCTCAACAATATATTAAAATTAGCTATTTTTTGAAACTCAAACATGTGGGTAAATGTAATCGCAGATTACAACACAGACATTCGTTTAATATTTATTTCAAAAAAATTTATCATTTAATTAGCACATTCAAACTTTTAATTTATAATTATTAAATACTTACATGGGTGGTAGCAGCAATAAATTTAATTTAAAAAATAACTATAAAAGGAAGTTATTTATTTAAATAAGCTAAAAATATTTAAATAAGATTATTTGAATAAAATTTAAAAAAACGTTGTTTTTGAAAATCCAAAAATATAGCGGAGATATAAATAAAACTTTAAATTTCTGAAAACGAAAAAAAAATTGTTTAAACTAAATTTAAAATTCTGAATCTTTAATAAATCACAATGAATTTTAAAACAGAAAGAAAATGGAATTCCAAAATATATTATGAATGTCAGTTATTATTTGCTACAGCATAACAATAATAATAATATGAAACTTTAGATTGGCAAAAACTCGAAAGTTATTTTAGTTAGATTCCTCCTAATATGAAAATTTCAACTTCCAGCTCAGGGGTTTCAATTAATATCTTTCTGCGAGATATTAATTGAATATTTATATTTCTAAAGATATTCTTTACCTCCAAGCTATGGTGTCTACACAAAAACAGTTAAAATTACCATTTGTGGGCAAACGACCGGTATACGTGCCGCATAAGGTGCCTAGAATCCTCAAATAATTCACACCAGTAAATTTTATTGAAATTTTGCCATATTTATTCCTATTATTTTCGCGATTTAACTAAGCAAAAAATAAAAATTCCGTGAAAAACGCACGTCCCGAAGTGGTTAAGGATCTCTTGTAAAATTTGGCAGTAAAAATGAACGGATAACATTGTAAAAAGTAATTTTTTTGTAATGATACATTTTTTGAAAATTTTATGATTTGTCATGTGACACTAAGTGTTCAACTTCATATACTCAAAATTTGAAGTCTCTGTCTTATAAAGGACTCTGTGAGTGAGACGAATAGGTTTTCATCAGATGAATAATACCCTAAAAATGAATAGAACGGTGAAAGGCAGGTAAGTATTCATTTTAGAACTTTAAACTTTTGAGTCAAATGTATGTTATTTATGTCACATTAATTTAATTCCAAATTGCTACATTTACACATGATTTTTAAAAGAAATATTTACTTTTATAACGTAAGTTAATATTTTTTTATTTACATTTTTCTCTTTGTTAATGCTGGAGATGGATGCCATTTTAACATTTTTTCACCAAAATTAGTTTGTATCTGAAAATGATAATGATGACATAAAAAAAATAACAAAACCGTAGCACCTGATTAAAAAATTATTTTGAACATACATAAGAAAATATAGAAATGAATTGCATCTATGGATTTTGTTATAAATCTGTCAAAAGGAGCAAGCTTCCTAATGAAGTATTTAGCCGTGTAATATTTATGTCAAAATATTTAATGCTCAAATATATCTAATTTTTAATTTTGAATAAAAATTCTCAATAATATTAATCTTTCTACAAAATTGATGCATTAAAATACCTATTGTTAATTTTTTATCCTTTAATATTTTTCATACATTTATAATTTAAAAATCTTGTATTCTTCTTTACTTTAAAAAAGGTGGTAAAATAATAAATTCTTTTAATTTAACTGGAAATTTCGTTGCTAATTTATTATTGTAATAAAAGACTATTACACAAAGGATTTTTTCTTGTTAGAAATTGAAAATCTATAGAAAGTATATTTCGAATTTCTTTTCAGATTTCCAAGAAGAAATTTCACGAGATAAAAGCTAATTATGGTTAACTTTTGACTTTTTAATTAAAAGAAACATCACGAAAATCTTTTAATTATCGATTTTTTAAGAGGTAAAATATTTTTTAGCTCACAGGCTATCATAGCCTGAGAGCTTATTTGCCCGTCCGTTCTGTATGTACGTTCGTGCGTAACGCGATAACTCATGATAAAAATATCGGATCCACTTGAAGTTTTGTATATAGGTATATCCTGATAAGGCGCTTCCCTGATTAGTTTCTGGAGTTCATTCGATATGTATAACAGCGGGAACGGGGGGCTAATGCCCCTCCCCTTAATTGATATAAACGAGATTTTCATGAAGAATTAACAGTTTTCTTTCAAAATTTAGATGTAAGATCATTCTGATGAGGCGATTCCGTGACTGTTATTAGGTATTCATTGAATAAGTATAAACAGGGGGAACGGGGGGGCTCATGCCCCCCCCCCCTTAATTGATATAAACGGGATTTTGATGCAGAATTAACAGTTTTCGTTCAAAATTTAGATATAGGATCATTCTGATGAGGCGATACCGTGGCTGTTATTAGGTGTTCATTGAATAAGTATAAACAGGGGGAACGGGTGGCTGATGCACCTCCCCTTAATTGGTATAAACGGGATTTTCATGGAGAATTAACAGTTTTCGTTCAAAATTTAGATATAGGTTCATTCTGATGAGGCGATACTGTGGCTGTTATTAGGTGTTCATTGAATAAGTATAAACGGGGGGAACGGGGGGCTCATGCCCCTCCCCTTAATTGATGTAAACGGGATTTTCATGCAGAATTAACAATTTTCGTTCAAAATTTAGATATAGGATCATTCTGATCAGGCGAGTCCGTGGCTGTTATTAGGTGTTCATTGAATAAGTATAAACAGGGGGAACGGGGGTTCTAATGCCCCTCCCCTTAACTTGTATAAATGGATTATTCAATCAGAATTGTCAGATTTCGTTCAAATCTCTCAATAGTTTTGGAAGTTTAATGGTTAAGTATAAAAGAGGGGAATGACTCCTCTTAAATTATATAAATGCTAAATGGGTTTTTATTAAGAATTATCCGATTTGCTCTGAAATTTGGATATAGATTTTTTAATATGAAAAAGCATGTACTTGATAGTTTAGGAGGTTCAATGATTAAGTATAAAAAAGGAGGAAGGGGAGAGCTGTTTCCCCTTCGTAATTTTTTTTCGAACGGAATTAACAAAAATACAAGGCTGTAATGTACAATTAGTATGCGTAGCCTGTGAGCTCAGTGCCATCAGTTTAACTGGGCAATATTCTTTTTATTTAGCTCACAGGCTATCATAGCCTGAGAGCTTATGTGTCCGTCCGTTCTGTATGTATGTTCGTTCGTACGTAACGCGATAACTCATGATAAAAATATCGGATCCACTTGAAATTTTTTATATAGGTATATCCTGATACGGCGTTTCCCTGATTAGTTTTTGGAGTTCATTCGATATGTATAAGAGGGGGAACGGGGGGCTCATGCCACTCCCCTTAATTGATATAAATGGGTTTTTCATGCAGAAATAATAGTTTTTGTTCAAAATTTACACATAGGATCTTTCTGATGAAGCACTTCCGTGATTGGTATTAGGTGTTCATTGGATAAATATAAACAGGGATAATGGGGGGGGGGGTCTAATGCCCCTCCCCTTAATTTATATAAATGGGTTTTTCAAGCAGAATTGTCATATTTCGTTCAAATCTCCAAATAGTTTTGGAAGTTTAATGGTTAAGTAAATAAAAGAGGGGGATAACTCCTCTTAAATTATATAAATGGAATTTTATTAAGAATTATCCGATTTGCTCTGAATTTTGGATATGGATTTTTTTATGATAAAGCATGTCCTGATCAGTTTAGAGGGTTCAATGATTAAGCATAAAAAGGGGAAAGGGAGGAGCTGTTCCCCCCTCCTTAATTTTTCTGCGAACGGAATTAACCCTTGAAAACATAAGGGTGTAATGTAGAATTAGTATGCGTAGCCTGTGAGCTCAATGCCATCAGTTTAACTGGGCAATATTCTTTTTATTCTTACTTCGACACTTTTGCATTAATTAAATCATAGAATTAATTAAATTAAATTTTGATGGATACATTTTTTCATTTTAGTTTAATTCTATTTCGCAAAGCATACAAATGGTAGTATTAATGGATCAAATTAACTATACATTACAGTTTAAAAATTGAATCTATAGTCTAGGGAGCAGATTCGTATTTTTCGTACCAATAACAATATCGATGAAATTCGTTTATATAAGAATTGCTGAAAGAATTTCAAATATACTTTATTGGAAAGAGAACAAAACTTTCTTTTTCGATTCAAAGATAATGTAAAGCTACCTTGTACTCATTTTAAAATTTTATAGCAACTCGCGAAAAAACGCTAAGAATTGCAACAATGCAAAAATTGCAAAATTGCACAACTGCAAAAATTGCACAAAATTTACTTTATTGAACTAAAAGATTAAACAGGATCATCTCAATAGATGTAGAAAAAATACCTCGGAATGTATAAAATCGATAAAAAACTGCATAAAAAATTGGCAAAACTTGCAAAAGCCGCTGTACGTTTTTCAGATAAACTGTGCGGAATATAAGAAAAAAATTACTACATGGGACGAAAACATTTAAACCACAATTCTTCAATAAATGTTTGAAAAATCGATAAAATCTAAAACAATTTGGGGGATAAAATTGCAATACCTGGCTAAAAGTTTCAAAGCCTGTTACTTTTATATATATATAAAGTACCTGGATGTGTCAATAAAAATCTTTCTTCTATCTCTTATATACATTTTAATGTTTCAGACATTAGTTACACATGCTAATACTTTAATATTATTAATTCAATACTATGCTAACTTTGATTTTCATCTTAAATTTGTGCTTCAGTAAATTAATCGGTGTATAAATGAGTTAATGATGATCATGCTATTTATTAAAATCAATAGTTTTCCCTTGTTTTGTTATCATCAGGTGTTTGCAAATAGCCGGTTTATAAGGACTTGAGTTCCCGTTTCTGCACGTACCAATAGACAATAGAACGATGAAGAATCGAGAAAAGGATACAAAAGTGCTATCGCAATTTGCTTTTTCCAGTGAATCGTTCCAAATTCAAGGAAGATCTGACGGCCGCACAGAAAAAATTTGGTTCAATTCTGTAAATAACTTTATACACTTTTCGATGGTACAATAATGGAAAAACACCGTAAAACGCTTTTACAGCGCGACAAATTTTCGGCCTTCTGGCAATTTTTTTTTTTCAAGTTCAGGGTGGAACTGCTTGCCATACCAAAAATTAACATAACAAAAAACTTAGTTCATTTCTATACATAACTTCATACACTTTTTGATGGCACATCGCGACACAAATATTGCGATTATAGCACCCTTTTCCGGTAATTTTTTTTTCAAATTCAGGGAGGGCCTGCTGAACATAACCAAACACTTACGCAAAAAATGCAGTTCAATTCTATGCATAATTTTAAACTCTTTTCGGTTGTACAACATTGAAAATGTCACAAAAGTCGCTACTGCAGCGCTACCGTTCCTCGGATTTTTTTTTTTTAAATCAGAGAGAACCTACTAGCCACTGTCAAATACTTACACAAAAAAAAATTATTCAATTCTATGCACAATTTTATACACTTTTTGGTCGTACAATATTGAAAACGGCACAAAAATCGTTATTACAGCGTCCCCTTTCGGCAGAATATTTCAAAATTAAAGGTGAATCTGCTTGCGACAGCCAAAAACATACACAACAAATTTTGTTCAATTCTATATCTGCATGCACTTTTTGATGTAACAATGGCGGCATACAGACCTGCAAACATGCACTACACACACGGACAGATATGTTTTTTGGAATACCTGATCCCTAAAACGTGTACATCCGTTTTTGCACGTGCCGATAGACAATAGAACGATGAAGAATCGAGAAAAGGATACAAAAGTGCTATCGCAATTTGCTTTTTCCAGTGAATTGTTCCAAATTCAAGGAAGATCTGATGGCCGCACAGAAAAAATTTTGTTCATTTCTGTAAATAACTTTATACACTTTTCGATGGTACAATAATGGAAAAAATCCGTAAAACGCTTTTACAGCGCGACGAATTTTCGGCCTTCTGGCAAATTTTTTTTTCAAGTTCAGAATGGAACTGCTCGCCATACCAAAAAATAAGCATACACAAAAAAGTTAGTTCAGTTCTATACATAATTTCATACACTTTTTGATGGCACATCGCGACACAAATATTGCGATTATAGCACACTTTTCCGGTGATTTTTTTTTTCAAATTCAGGGAGGGCCTGCTGAACATAACCAAATACTTACGCAAAAAATGCAGTTCAAATCTATGCATAATTTTAAATTTTTTTCGGTGGTACAACATTGAAATTGTCACAAAAGTCGCTACTGCAGCGCTTCCGTTCCGCGGATTTTTTTTTTTTTTTTTTTTTTTTTTTTTTTTTTTTTTTTTTTTAAATCAGAGGGAACCTACTAGCCACAGTCAAATACTTACACAAAAAATTTCTTCAATTCTATGCACAATTTTATACACTTTTTGGTCGTACAATATTAAAAACGGTACACAAATCGCTATTACAGCGCCCCTTTCGGCAGAATATTTCAAAATTAAAGGTGAATCTGCTTGCGACAGCCAAAAACATACACAACAAATTTTGTTCAATTCTATATCTGCGTGCACTTTTCGATGTTACAATGGCGGCATACGGATCTGCAAACATACACTACACACACGCACAGATATGTTTTTTGGAATACCTGATGCCTAAAATGTGTACATCCGTCGAAAACCAAAAGTTAAAAAAAAACTCGATTACTATGCTTTTTTTTCTATTAAAGGTAGAAGAAAGTATATATCTATATATATAAAAGAAAGTCTGGATTTCGTATTAATCACAGCACAAAAAAATCTGCCGAACCTAAAATCTTGAAAATTGGAGTAAAAATACTTCTGATAACATCGAGTGCCGCTAAGAAGAGATTTTCGAAAATTCCACCCTTAAGGGGTTAAAAAAAGGAACGAATTTTTAAAAAATTCCTTAAAAATCGGCTTTTGTAGTTATTTTTCAACTGATAACATATTTTAGTGTATTTTTTCATGCTGAATCGAATAGTACCAAGCAAATTATTTTAAGTTCAGTAGTTCGCGAGATACTTCACATTTGCCTGATTTGGCGGTGTCTTTGGCGCAAAAACCTGAAAATTTAAATCCTTATCTATATATATAAAAGAAAGTCTGGATTTCGTATTAATCACAGCACAAAAAAATCTGCCGAACCTAAAATCTTGAAAGTTTGGGTAAAAATACTTCTGATAACATCGAGTGCCGCTAAGAAGGGATTTTTGAAAATGCCACCCCTAAAGGGGTTTTAAAAAAAGGAACGAACTTTTAAAAAATTTTTCATGCTGAATCGAATGGTACCAAGCAAATTCTTTTAAGTTCAGTAGTTCGCGAGATACTTCACATTTTCCTGATTTGGCGGTGTCTTCGGCGCAAAAACCTGAAAATTTCAATCCTTATCTATATATATAAAAGAAAGTCTGGATTTCGTATTAATCACAGCACAAAAAATCTATTGAACCTACAATCTTGAAAGAGAGTTCTATAATCAGGTTAACATGATTATGTAAGCTATATTTAATTATCTCAATATATATAAAACGCAAAGTGAAATTTCATTGCGGCCGCTTATAACTTAACTTCTACAAGATAGATTTTAATGGATTTTACATTGTTAGTTGGATAATTTTTCAGAAATTTTGTAACAAATGAAATATAGCATTCTATATTGTTTAATTGAATACTTAGGAAATGTTTTTTATCAGATGAACCCAATTACAAAATTTTGGCTTTATTTTAAAAATTCCGCTGAATGAATTTTTATGTGATTAAAATTGTTAATATGTTGAGCGCTACGTCATTCATTGGTGACTAACATTGAACTTTCCGTTTAGATGACTGATTTTTCACCGATGAAGACAGTCTAAAGTACGATATAAAACTAAAAATTGCTATGATATAAAAATTTCGTTTGATTCAAAGTTTCTTAAAAAAAAAATAAATAAATAAAAAAAAATAAAAAAAAAATAAAAAAACTGACCAGCGTAGCGGCCGAAGGCTGCTAGTAGATATATATAGGAGTACGAGTCGCATAAAAATTCGTGAAAATATCAAAGATCACCGCTTGTTGAATAAACGATTTTGAAAAAAAAATACTATTAGGCTACTACATAATAAAATATTAACTAAAAGATTAAAAACATATTTATTTTGAAAATGTTAAAAAAAAAGGCTACGCCCTCGTTTCCTTGGATGCCGCGCTCGCTTTAACCCAGCTGATTTTAAACTTATTTTTCGATTCTTTAATTAAATTATGTATTTTGTCTACTATTTCATTGACATTGAATGGCTTTTTTAGTAAATCTATGGCTGATCTGCATTCTGAGGGTATGCTGTATGGCTCACACGTTGTGTTGCCCCATTCCGCTGCTTTTTGTATTGCCAGTAGTTCTGCTTGGAAAACACTGTTGCATTCTCTTAGGGGCATTGACCATATCATTATTTTTGGTTATTTTTGTATAATACAAAGCCTGAACCTGTAGCGCCTGATTCCAATTTGGATCCCTCCATGTTGGTGATTACCCCCTGCGTGTTGTATCCAATACTTGGTTCAATTATTTCGGCTGGGTGGTTTCCCCATATATTGATTTTCTTTTGATATTCATGTTGATGTAGGATCAGGTTGTGTATTTTTGTGTTTTTTCTGATTATTGAGATTGTTCGATAGGCTACTTCGTAATTCACTTTTAGGTGGATTGGAATCAGGCCTCAGAGTACCAGAAGTGCTGAGGTGGGGGCCGTTCTATAAGCCATGACTATTGCCAGTGAATAATGCCTTTGACAACTTAGACTGTTTTAGACTGTATCTCTTTGTTCATTTTATTGAGCTCCTGCCCCCAAACTGGGGTTGCATAAGTTAGCGTTTTTTCCACTACTGTTGTGTACCATACCTTGATAATGTTAGGTTTTAGTTCCCAAACCTTTTCCGTCATATAGCCCAGGTTTTTTAAATTTGATCTAACCTTGCCTGTTTGTGTTTAGATTTTTATGCAATATTACTCCTAGATATATGATATGTTCTTTGACATTTAGCGATTGACCGTTTAATTACTTACCCTCTATTTCATTGGTGTTCTGATTTTTCTTTATTCAGAGTTAGGCAATTAGCCTCTATCCATTCGTTGAAATCTTTTGAGTTATTCTGTTGGCTAGTCATTTAAGTTTTTCTTTTTTTACATGTGAGTATCAGAATAAAGTCTTTAGCGAATGCCTGTATCCTGACATGTTTTCCCCAGTGAACGAAGTTTAATGCTGTCTCTGCGATTAATAGCCACAGAAACGGGACCAGGCAACGTCCCTGAGGACAGCCGCTGAATGCCTGTTTCGTGATTTGTATCCTATTTTCTTCTAGTAAAACATGTCTTTGCTGTAAGAAAATCACTACCCAGTTTATTAAGTAACACGGGCAGGGAGATTGTTTTATGTTATCTATTAATACTGGTCACCGTATGTTGTCGAAAGCCCCTTTGATGTCCATGGCTATTAAGAACGTTTGGTAATTGTTAGCTTTGTCTTCTTTTATTGTTTTAATTAGATTGTCCAGAGCGTGTTCCGTGGAAATTCCCTGATTGAAGCCATATTGTTTATCGCTCCAGTATTTATTTTTATTAAGATGGTATTTTATTTTGCCATGTATTATACTTTCTAAAATTTTACTTATTGCCGGTAGTAAGCGTAAGTAAGAGTCTGTAGTTTTTAGGGTTTTGGGGGATCTTTACCCGGTTTGTGAAAGAGGACCACTATTCCTATTTTATATGACTTGGGTAAGTATTCAAATTTTAAGCATGTATTGAGAAGTGTGAGCAGTAGTTGCGGGACGGCATTGTTTATACGTTTTATCAAGTTGTAGTCAATGAATTCATAACCTGGTTCTTTGTTTTTTTATGTTTCTGATTATTCTGTTTAATTCCGCTTTCGTAGCTACTGGTGGTTTTGCATCATCTTTATTTTTATTTACTGATGCTATGTTGTGGGGTGGGGTGTCCTGGTCCGTCATGTATAGATTGTATAAAAAGTGTGTTAGTGTGTCTTTAATTTATACCGATTGCTGTGGTGGGAGTATATTGACAAGTTTAGCTGGGCCCGTATTTTTATTGCTTGCGTTTTTGTATTGCGAGCAGTATGTGTCCGTTACTTTGCTACAGTAGTCGTTTCATGTCTTTAACTTTTTATGTTAATGAGTTTCTTAAGTTTGGCTCTTTCTCTTTTAAATACTATTTGTTGTTTTACTTTTAGTTCTTTGTTTGGTTGTATTTGGTATCTCCGCCTGAGCGCCCTAACCTTCTTCCTGGCTGTTTTGATTACGTCCATCCACCAAGGGGGGGGGGAGGGGGGCAGTGACCACAGGTGTGCGTTTTTATAACATGTAAAAGCAATTGATGTAATTTCATTTTGTAATCTCAAAGTTATATTATCCAGTTGTTCCTCTGTTGTGGTTCTTTGGAATTCTTTTATGTATTTCTTTCTGATTTTTCTAATGTTTTTGTCATATTTTGCATATTTACCTATTTTTGTTTGTAAACCATGTATTTAATAGTAGATGTTTTCATAGTTGTTAAAAGTGAATAGAATAGATATAAAAAAAAATGAATAAATAGGTTTCGACGCCACTTTTCTCCACATTGTTATTTCTAATTATTTAATTGTGCAAAATTTCAGATTAGATAAAATGAAAAATTCCGAATTAAAATACTTGTATTGAAATTTTAAAATTTTGCCCTTCTTACGTGGCACGTTTTTTGCCAACCGGCTTTAATGGGTTGATATAGGTATAAATTTAATAAAGATTTAAAAAGGGTGGATAAACACAGAAATAGTGTTGTGAATGTTATTAGGGATTTAAACAATAAAAGATTTTATTTAAGAATATATTTAATTAGAGCCATTTTATAGATTAAAGTGTATTGGAATAAATATTTTAAAGGTAGATTAAGACTTTACATCTTCATATAAATTATAGATTAGTTTTAAAACTAGAGTTTTAACTTAATAATTCGGAAAAAACATGGGGTATACACAAAATTATAAACTGTGAAATATAAAGCGATTCCAAGTATTTTACCAATTAATTTAACCCCTGACTGCCCAGCCAAAGGGTAATATTGTAATGTTTTTTTCTCTGTAACATATTAAAAATATTTAAAAAAAAAAGATGTTTTTCCAATCTGATACAAAATATGTTATTAGTATCGATGTATAATCTTTGTTAGCATCAATCCTAACTTAATTTTTCAGAACTGGGTTTTATTTGTGGAATTATACTAATTTAAATATTGCTTATGTTGCAGTGAAACCAGCAGCTTAGTGTGTGAAAAAATCAGCCGGCGGCAGTCAGGAGGTTAATATATTTTATTTTATTTAAGGTGGTCTGGACTAATAACGCCAGGCGGGGTAATAATGCCAAGTGCTAATATTTTGCATAATTATGAATAATCTGGTAAATGACACCCATGTGCTCAGCGTAGAAGGGTTTTGAGTCATATAAATCGCAAAAAAAGAGCTTCAAGTTAATTTGTTTCATTTTTAGGTCTTATTGTTTTTACAAGAAACTAAAATTAACGCTTGATCTAAAATTTACGAGATAAGTTTTGTGATGTGAAGACTATCTTTTTTACCCTGAAATACTTTGTTAATTACATAAATTTGTAGTACATTTCAAGGACTTTCAAAATATTGTTGAAGATTTTGGATATCTTCTTGAGATAATTTGTAATTTAAAATGTACAGCGCAATAACTATAACGGGGTAATAACGCCAATCCTTGGCATTAATACCCCGGTTGATTCCCTACAGTGGCCGAGCTACATCCTAAATACTGATTCAAATAAACACAGTTAAATCTGTGCAATGTTTCTAATAATTCTATTTAAGCGGTTCTTTTTAAGCAAAGGGAAGCTCACGGTCTGATATTCTCTTGCCTCATCCCCCCCCCCGCACACCACACCTTTATTTTTCTTACACATTCACAAAAAATTGAATATTTTCAATAGCTTAGAATGCAATTTGTCAATTTCTAAGTTTGTAGAGTTTGTATTTTTAGTATTGGGCAATCTACATGCAATTATTCCATCTTACTTCATAGTTTTGTTGGCATGGCGTTATTACCCATATAGGTGGGTAATAACGCCAAATAGCATTGGTCAAGAAATCACGCCATTACATTTTATGAATACATATCTGTTAAATTATTTTTTTTTATATAGATATTCAATGAGTTGCTGTATCAAATCATATATTTGTTTGAAAAATACAAACTAAAACTGAGCCGTGAAAATTGGTAGAACCTTAACGTGGCGTTATTACCCCAGGGTACCTTATTTGTTTAATGTCTTTCTCTAGAAAAATAAAATATGAACTCAGAAAAACTGCTTTTAACAAAGGCACATTATAAATATGAAACATGTTGAATTCTATTCAAAGATTGTCTTATATCTGCCCACTTTTTTGCATCGAACTGTGTAATTATGTGATAGGTTCTCCGTTTGAATCTAAATGCATTACTGATAAAGATCTTGAATTAACATTTTAGATGTTAATCATGTTTTAATTTAATTTACAACGTGTAAGAATTACACATTGGAATAAAATTATGGAACACAATAAAAAAATACAAACAAACCGTTGAAACTTAGCTTTTGAGCTTTTTATTTAACACAAATAATATATTAGGCATATATTAAAACCATTTTGGAAATGTTTTTCCCTTAGCGAATATCTTTTACCATATGGCTTTTATTTTGACTCACAACATCTCTTTGGCATAAGATGAACATTTATCACGTCCTAAAACATAAAATTGATGAGTAATATATTCTTGAAAAGGAAATTGAAATATTTTGAAGACATTTATTCCGACTGGCATTTTTATTAATTATTAATCTAGAAATAAGTTTTAGAAATTCCTTTCAGATGGACAATTAAATGAAACAAAGTGTACAATTAACTTCTTCCTTTAATTTAAGTTTTATATTAGGAATTATATTTTGTTTGTATAAGAATTGAACTAATTATTTTTAGACATTTAAAATTTTGTAAAATTAAATAATTTCGAATGTATTTTTTTTCTAAAATTTCCTACTATTCCGTTATAATTTGTTGTAATTTATATTATTTAGTGTCACTTTGGGATAGTTACTTTTTTCATTGATTAATTCTAAACGATTTTAAAATGCTACATATATCTTGTTATAATACTTGCAATTTCATTCATTCTTGTTCCAAAAAAGTTCCCCATCTAACAAGTTTCTTGTTTTCTCTGTCTTTGGATTCGACATTATTGTATAAGCAGCTTGTAGAGGTACACATTCTGAAAAATGTTTCAAACAATATAAATTTCCCATTTTTGTATTTTGTAGCACAATATGACAATAAATTAAAATTTACTTTGACGTCATTTTTATTTGTCTGTATCCAGTCTACAGCTGGTTTTCACAAGGTATGCACAATGAATGTGCAAATGTAACATATTGAAAAGAACTGCACTGTAAAAATAAATCTGGAAGACTACAAAACTAGTTTTTGTAAAGCTGCAGAAATCTGCATGTTTACTAAAATTTTATTTATAACCAGGTATAATATTTACCACCCGCATAGTACAAATACATGAAATGTCGTAGTTTCACCTATCAGCCAATCAGAAAGAGCTTCAGTAGTGACGTAATCGCTATTTACGAAGCCACAGAGGCGTGAAATGCATCCATCTTGAATCCGGTATGGATAAGCATTTCTAGTTACTGAGTAAGTAAAGTTTTATTCTGTATGAGTTACATTTTATTACATTTCCTTTTTGCTTCATTCATAATAAGTAAAAATCAAAACTCAGAAAAGACTATTTGATTTTTAGTTATTGGCAAGCTAATCTGCAATTATGTTCTGTTTATTACATATTTATTTTTCGGTGAAATAACTATTCTTTACATCTGTGTTTAATACATGCGAAATTTCTAATGTTTTATGTAATAAATCAAATTTATCTGCTCTTTTTCTAAAATTTCACTTTCCTTTATTGCCCTCTTCTCCACAATGCCAAAATTGAAAGTGTTTAAAACTTGCTTTTAAAAAATATTACTCAATTTGTTTCCTCATAGTGAATAAATTTCATTAATCATTCTTACATCACATTCATTTCATTAAAACTTCATATGTATTTCGCTTTTAAAATTTTGCTTCCGAATTTTCTTCAAAAACTTTTCAAAACTGCTTAATTTAAAAGAACATAAAAAGTACAATCTGTGCTCTATGTGTTAATTTATTATCGTAATGAAATATCAATTAAGTCTTTCCTGTTCTTCCCCCCACCCCTTTTTTAACTAAAAGAACGCATAGAATTACACACAGAAAGTATAAAACTCTTTTAAACTCCAGTGGTAGGAGAGGAAAAAGCCTAAATCAGAATTATTTTAAAAAAAGCTGGAAATTATTTAAATTCATTTAGTTTAGGTCTAGGATGAATGTATTAAGTTTCCCCCCCCCTCTTGCTAGGTTGCGTTACAATTTTTTTAATTACCATTAAAATATCTATTAAAAAAACCTAATGAAAAACACTGTCAATGCAAATGTTGTAGAACTTAAAATTATAAATAAAATGATAACCGATATTTAACATTTTTGTTTAATTTTCAACAATTTTACTTAAAAGTATTGGCTAAATCGCTAAACAAGAACTTGAAACGCGAAAAGACAAGGTTATCAGTTTACCGTGCTTGTTATTATGTACATGCAACTTTTTTTAGTTATTGATGCATTATTTAGAATGGATATTTTTGAGAAATATGGCTTAATCTCTTCATTGCGGATTATAGCCCAGTGGTGGGGTATACAACAAAGGCCAAAAGTCTGGTTTAATTCCAAGAAATCTGGAAATTGTTTTAATCCTATCGACATAGATTAAAAATTAATGTATCAAGTTTCCTCCTTTTGTAAGTGAGCTTTAGCCACTACAAACAAATTAACTTTAAAAAGTGGATATTTTCATAATTTTTAAAATATTTCAAAAATGACTCGTAAATGATGGGAAATGTTGCTTATTATTTCCGATATTGTATTTAAAATATGTATAGCATTTAATATGATGCATATAGAGTGAACAACAATGCGTATGTATTAAAATTAAGGATATTGAAAATAAAGAGCAAGGATAGGGGGAAGCGGGGTAGAGGAACATGGGTGTGCATAAGACTTTTCTCTAGAGGAATTCAAGGTAAAACAATAGCACGATTATAAATTTCGATATTTGCGTAAAGGACAAAGATGGTAATAATAAAATGATTTTTGACAAGTATACATGCATCTGTAGTTAAATTCATAAAAGTTTCAAATCTTACAAACATTGAAAAAAAAGTATTATAGTCTTTACGTAAAAAATCTTTCACTTTAAACTATGGTTTAAGGTTGGCGGTGTTCGCTGCGAAATGAAATGGAAAACAGCTATCATTTAAGCAACATTTTGCCCGAAAACTACTAAATTATAATTTTCAAAATAGACAAAATAAATTCCTAACGTAATTACCATAACATCGTGAAGGCCTCAAGAATTAAAAATTTATCTGTACACGTATGTAACAAATGTAGAGAGGATGAATGGGTAACTTGGTGTCTCCTTTGGATTAGCGATTAAGACAAAATTTTGAAATAAAATTGCGACAAAATTATGAACATGGGTATTCATTTTATTGCAAATTTTAAATTCTAAGACATTTGAATTGTCAATTATTTTTACAGTATTACTTGTTTTGCGATATTAAGATAATTAAAAAAAAATGTATTTTCTAACGTAAATTTAGAACATGGAGGGGGGGGGATTCTAGATCTAAACTGGAGGGATTAAAATAATTTCCAGTTTCCCCTAATTAATTTTTAGTTAAACCTCCTGACCACTGCGGTTAAGCTTTGAAAGAGAATTGTGGCATTAATGTTCAGCAAAAATATTAAATGTAGATGGTCATTTTACTCAGAATTTTAAACTTTACAACATCCGTATTGACAATGTTATTTAAAGTTAATTCTTTTGAGATATTTTTATGATATTAAAAAAAATTACTGTGCATCTATATCTTTTTTCTAATTCTCACCTCGTAGGGGAGAAAAATTAAATACATTCATTTTAGATCCAAGCTGAAGGGATTAAACCAATTTCTTACTTTACCCTAATAACGAGCTCTGCAAACTAATCACTGGGATATTAGTATTTTACTTATTTCTAATTTTTAACTTATGTAAATAAGTCGTCTAATACTCTCCCTTTCTTAAAAAAAAAAAAAAATCCTGATCTGTTACTTTATTGTACCAATAAGTAATAGATCATATGCTTTACCCCTCTTCTCATCGAAAATGACGTTATCTCTTCCCCTCTCTCCTTAAAAGCATACAAAGTTTAGTTTTTTACAGCGATTAATTTTAATTTTTTGCACAATTTGTAAGACTTCAGTAAGTTAAATTGTCAACCGTCTGGAAATTCTACCCTCCCCTCCTTCAATAATAAAAAAAAAGAAAATATGGTTATCTTTGTCGCCATGCTTACTTTTTAAAATTATAAATCTTTAAATGTCTATTTTCTTCCTGCTGTATTTGTTACTTTATTATGACAGTAATTAACCACCTGAAATTTTCCCTAAGTCTCTCAACCTAAAATTTTATTACTTAGTAAGGGAGAGTGGGAGTAAAGGAGAGTGGAGTGGAATGGGACAGGAGATTTTTCTGTTTGTTTCATTTATAAATATTTCACCTGTCACGTATTAGATTAAGGAAAAGCATCCCCAATGTTTAGTTGAATAAAGTAGCGAATTTGCACAAACTTGCAATTGTAAAGAGAAAAAGATTACGTCAAGAACCAAAAGTTAATTTGCTTTATAATTTTTTATGCTTTCTGTATATTAATGACTTGTTTATGTATATATGTAATTGTTTCCCTATTTATAGAGCATTATACTATATATCATCCATAATTTAAACTATGTCTAAAAGCAGCATTTCTGTCTATACAAGAAATTTAACGTAGAATATAGGAAGGAATGGGACATGCCAGCAAATGAAGAATTAGGACAAATCCAATTTCTTTACTTTTTTTCTCTTAGTTACAATTTCATTATAATTATAAAATCGTTTTGAAAATTATGTTTCTATAATGTTCAAAAACATTAAAAATGTTTCATTTTGTATTTTATAAATCGAAATTTTGGTTTTTGTGTCAAATTTGATTTTCTCATCTTTGAAAGTTGTCTCATTGTTCCCCACTCTCCCTTTTTTTTTAATATTCAGGTAATTTCAGAGCTTTAAGCGAGTAACTCAGTTGCATGTCTGTTAATTTAATTATTTATAGAGGAAGTTTTATTTTTATGTAAAATTAGAAAAAAGAACTCTTTATGTTTTAAGAGCAAACAAATTAATCTTTGGGGCTAAACAAATATAACGTTATAATTTTTTTTTTTTTTTGGAGGGCGGTTGTTATTTGACATCGATGTCATTTCTGATCATCAATTTTTTCTCTTTTTATTTGTAACATGGTCTTTGGTACAAAATAGCATGTTATCTTTTTAGCCTGTTATTTATTTTTATGAAAATACAAAGTTATTAAAATAACTGAATTATTATAAAATTATTTAATTCTAAAATATAGTATACCCGAACGTTTAAGATTCCTATTTTTCTTCATATGTGTATGCATATCGCAGTTCGAGAATCCGTATAAAAATGTACTTGAAATGAAGCTGTGTTTACTAATAAAGAAAAAGAATGTTGTCCTTCTTTTGCTGGTATGAATTTCGATTTGCACCTCACCCCTCTCTGTTCGGTGCAAGTACGACAGTTCTTTATTATTGTTGCGAAGTGATCTGCGTTTACCAGTGTATTTGAAAGAGTTAAAATTCATATTTTAATAATCAACTGCACTATCAATTTTAGCATTTCAGCTTTTAAAGCATATATTTTGTTTATCGGAACTTTAAAATAGCATCTTGTAGTTGCTTAGGGAGTAAAAAGATTTTGGAGAAATAGTTTGAGGTTTTTTTTTCAAACGGCTTACTGTGGGGGCTTGTAGATATCAGAAATTTAATATCAGAATATATAAACATGTTAAAATTGGTACTGATGATATATTGCGATAACTATCTTAAACTGTATGGGAATAGAAAAATTGCCAATTTTAAAAGATAAATGCATAGCAGATATTTATGTACAAATAGATGCAAAAAGCAGCTAATCATTTTTTATACTATTTGCTCCTTAAGCATCTTTTTAAATTTGTGTGTATTTTTACTTAATAGAAGTATTTTTAAGCAAGCACTATACATCAATTTAAAACCATAGATTATAAAACACTTTCCAACGCATTCAGAATTGTATCTAAAATTTCCACCGCTTAAAAAGGTTAAGTATGATGGCTAAGTAAGCATTTTATAAAACACATAATGCATTTGAAAACTTAATTTAAAAAAATGCTATCAGTTATCGGAAAAATATCCGAATTATTTTGTAGAACACTGTATATGATCTATAGATTTGTATGTACACTACATGGCCAAAGATGACGGGTCACTTGCGATTTTAGACATTTTGATAAATATCTAGAAAAATACATGAGGAATTATCTTGAAACTCTAAATGTGTAAATATAATAGTAAGTCATACATTTCCATGAAGTTTTTTTTCCCCCGAAACTCCAAAGGGGGCAGTCAACAAATTAAAAAAATAATGTTTTAGATAACCCTGTCAAAACTAATGTATCAAAAGCGTTCGAACTGTATATTATGAGTTAGTGGGTTATTCTAATAAAATGTGCTTATTTTTATGTGGATAGCATGTACACTCTTAGAAAAATTAAGGTTTTTATAAAAACAGTCCTAAATTTTTCCAAGTTTTGACGGATTCTATCAGCTAATTTTGAAATAGCTGTAACATTCGATACTAAGATGAATATTAGATTTTCTATAATAATATTCATTATAAATTTTATTTAATTTTATTTAATTTATGTTAACATTTATCTTTTCTTTTTAGATGCATGAAGAAACTGAAGTACATCTTAAAAACAATGTGAGCCTGCTTGACAGCGAAATTTGGGGAAAAAGCTCTATCAGTCAGAAAAATCTCGTGAACATCATTCTTGCGCTTTAATATATTCTGAAGCATTGAAGTTTTCCAGTAGTTTTATTGTAATGACATTTTGACAATCATTGTCTAATAGTGTTTTAGCATACTTATACATATGAGTTTGATTATTGTTATTTAGACAAAGCATGACTTCAAAAATATAAAGTATGAAATCCGTAGGCATTTGTATAAATACTAATTATGTAATACTTGCAAAATGTGAGTTGTATAAAAAATATGCTTTTTTATTGCAATGAATTTAATAAATAGTTATTTAATAAATTTACTCATATTTCATTGTATTTTGTTATTTATTCATATTGCATTTATTGGTTGTACAGATATGGATATTATATTTATATCAAACGACAGTTTATAATATTTTCCAAAGCAATATACATTTTTTTTTCTTTCCAATTTAGTTTCCATAAGATTTCTACTTTTATAAAATTGCTTAGTTATACTGATAATACCATACTGATAAACATTAAAAAGTTCGAAACCTACCCACAATTACTGTTGATGTATCAAAGGTGTATTTTTTTCCATATATATGTTAAGGTGTATATCAACTCTCATATATGTAACTATTTGAGTTAAAGATTCTAATTCCAAAAGAATGTTAACCACATAAGAATTCTGCTAAATTCATACATATTTGATCCATTCTTTGGGATCTTTAAGTTAGGTTAGTTTTAAATTCTTGGTCTTGTCAATAATTTTTTCCTCTTTAATATTTCAATTTGAAATAAAACTCTCAAGCAAATAAAGTATTAAAGACATATGTAAAATATGTAATGTATTAAGTGTAGGCGGTGCAATAAATATATGAAGAATAAGTCGTGGAAAAAGATCACCCCCCCCTCACAAAAATGGGGGAGGAGAAAGATTCTAATAATTAGTTATAACTTCACTGCATATTCACCTGAAATAAGAATGTATAAGATGTAAAAAAATCTTAAATGCGACATTCAGGTAAATACATTAATTTTTTTGCAGATTTCCTATCTGTTTTTGTGCCATTGAATCGGTTATTATGTACTGTTCAAATATATGTACCAGGAGTTAATGAAGTTCTTACGACCATAGAACCGAACAAAACTTCTTTAAAAAATATATATGACTAAATATATATATTTTATTTCTAGTTTAGTTTAGTAGCATATTTACATAAAATGAACAGATAATATTTTCTCACAATATAAAAGTTTTTAAATCATGTATTGGATTAGATGAGGCACAGTGCTTAATTATGTATTTATATATATATATATATATATATATATATATATATAGAGAGAGAGAGAGAGAGAGAGAGAGATAATATAGTCCTTACAATTTGTGAATTTTTTTTGTCACAATTATACCACTAACATTTTTTAGGCATATTTTAAAACTCAATGATGTACCTTACTTTGTTTTTGTTGGCTTTTTTTAATTTAACTAAAAACCGTAAGATTTGCTTCAGCTTATCTGCTCATTTAGTGCTGTTGTTATAATGCCCATTTAATATAAAATATGATTTTACACCTATTGAAATGTCTAAAGTAAAACTTTAGTGCATAACATACAAATATTTGTGTCAATTGCTGCGGTAATATTGAAACATATGTCAGGCCATATTGTTTATTTTGTTTCGAAGTATTTTGATACATGAGGAAAACTTCACTCTGGATATCTAAAACTCTAAAAAATCAACTTCATATTGAAAGAATTCGTAACAACTCCAATTAATAGAAGTATTAGTATACAATATATTTATATACACGTAAAATTTTTTCGGAATATTGCTGGTAAACCACTGGTAATACAACTGGAAAAATATTTTACAGTTACAAATATATTTTGGAAGTGCAAATAAAATGTTTTAAATACAATACTAAAAAATCATTAGCATTTTAATGTATTAATTCTTGTACTGTTGCAAAGAACTTTCTGGCGAGAATACAAAAACTGGCTCAACAACATATAAAACAAAAAAAGGTAATTTTTCTGACGGTACCTTAATAAATTTCCATTTTTTTATAAGTACATTAAAAGTTTAGTTTGCAATTTTGAAAAGTTCTAAGTAAATGTGCCATGAAATCCCTTGCAAATGTACAAGAAAATTCTCAATAAATTTACTACAAAATCATTTGTAAGAATACTAAAAATCAATAGAAAACTCGCAAAATATTGTTTAGGAAACTCCCTAAAAAATCATTTGTACGTTTAGTAAATAATTCTTAGGAAATTTACCAAAATATATTTAGTAATCGCCCTAAAATATCGCTAGTAAGCTTACTAAACAATATTTAGTACTTTTATAAAAACTAATATGAGAAACTCCCTTAAAAATCATTAGTAAATTAGCTAAAAATTCTTTAGTAAACTCCCTGAACAATCATTAGTAATATTACTAAGTAATATTTAATAAATTTACAGGCGATTCTTTGGGAAACTCGCTAAAAAGAGGTTAGTATGTTTCCTAAACAATATTTAGTAACAGTTACTAAAGCAACTTTTGTAATATTACACGATTTTCTTGTGTTGCGGTTACATAAAAAATTCTAGGCATCCCAGTTTCCTAGAAAATTCTTAGTAACCTCACAGAATTTTTTTTACAGTGTGAGACCTTCTGCAAATGGTTTAATATAAATATTTTTATTTTTAACCTGTTAATAATACAATTTTCCCTATTGATGACAAATAAATGATTTTCATGTTCATGCATACACTAATTTTCATTCGATCAATGTTCATGCAATTAGTTTCGCATTTAAAATTGTTGTCAGGTATTTATTTCAACCTGCTTTAAAGCTATTAATTTTCTCGCTAATTAAATCTCCATTTCCATAATCTGTAAACTTACAAATAAATTTTCCATTAAATTAAAATTTTGAAGTGAGATTTATTGGTCTCATTAATTAAACATTTCCTAAAAATTAAATATGTAATCAAACAAATTTGTAATGTGTTCTCATATTCTTTAAAAACTCAATTTTAAATATTTTTTCAGTTAAATGCAAAATGCACATACAATGAAGATATTCATTTATTATATAAAAAAAAATCTTTCTGAGGTTTGCGTAATGTTTATTTCTAAATTGTATTATTTTTATTGATTGAAGAACTATAAGAACTACATTAAAATTCTGAAGATCGCATTATAACACTATTAAGAGATGACCTATTCATTAGTAAAGCTGCTTGATTAATTTAAAGTTCAGAAAAGTCAATGAGAAACAAAACAAAAGTTATTAATTCCCTTTTCTTAATAATTAAAGATGAAAAATGCAATTAAGTATGTATTATTTAAAAAAATAATTAATTGATCAAAGTAATTATTAATTAAGGCTTTACATAATTAATATAAATTATCCAATATAAAATGATGTTTAAGAGAGAAATTACTTTCCAAGTTCAGTAGTAACCGATGTGGCTATCTTTAAATGAAAGAAATCATAGCAATGCTAACTTTATAATTATGCATACATGCTTTTTTCCTTGTTCTTTGTAATTATATTTTCTAAAATTTTCCATTTTCCATTTAATCATATATGAAAAAATATCTATCAATGAAAACCGTTTAAAGTGGAAGTGTTTTTAGTATTATTTTAAATGAAATTTTCAAATATTGCTTATGTAACGCTATAAAAGTAAGGTTTTTTTTTTTTCAATTTTGTCCTATTGTATAGTACTAACATAGAAAATAAAGTAAAAATTTTATAAAATTTATGATAGCATTTTCTTAGAAATATTTTTTCTGGTAAGCGAACGCAAACGTTGGTTTAAATAAAATTCAAAAAGCTAAGCAAAAATATTATTTTGCCGAATTAGACAAGTGAAATTCAAATTATTTACCACTTGTAATTATATTCTCCAATGTTGAACACATATTTGAAATATTTCACTTTCTTCGAAAATATTATCTCTAAGATAAATATTATAATAGTCTTTTCTTTGAAATAATTTATTAATAGTCTTTATTAATATAACATTATTTAAATTAAAAATACCAATTCCTACACAAATCTTATATTTTACTTAGGTAAATATTTATTAAAACTAAGTTGTCCACTTAAATAGTAAACCTTTTTTGTATAATGCGTTGCATAAATATTCCTGTTTTTTCGAAGTAGAGGCATTAGAGATAACATATCATTTACAAGCAAGATAAGTGAGATATCCCGCTAACGTCCATTTTGGTTTATTGCACAATTGGGTCTGTCATAGATGTGTCTTGCTACACAAAAATTTGCATAAGCATAGATATACGGGAAATCAATTTATTACGATAAATGTCCATATGTGACCACAGAAGAGAGTTGGATTACGTGGGAAGTTAATCCTTTACGGCACAATGTGTCCGATCTGGGACACCTAATTTTAATTCAAAACTTGCAAACGGCACCAATAAAATTTCAGTAAAATTTGGCTTTTACTATAAAAGATTAAATTAAGGGTTTCAAATTATCTAAAAAATTCGCTTGTGAATTCCGGTGTCAGTCGATAATTTCGCATTTTACTAACAGATTTTGACCGTGCCGGAAAGGGTTAAAATGACTCAACCCTCTAAATTTCCTTCTACCTCTTCATTCTTAAGGTTTTTACGCTTTTATGCATGTTTTCACTCCTGTCAGAAGAGCTGAGTGCTACAGTTTCATGTTACAACGAAATAAGGCAAATTTTCTTTTGCTTCTCCTGTGAAATTTAATTAATTTTAATAAGTTTAAATGTAACGTTTCTTACTGGTGAGCAATATCTATTCTATTATGAGGTTACTCTAGTAAAGCTTGAGTTTTCAGATATTGAATTTAATCGTGGAATCCCGAATTCTAACATTTGTGCGTAAATGGGACTTTTTAGTCATTTCTTTCACGAAGTGTTTAAATGGATTTCCGAGAATCTGGCTGTCACGATTAATTTTATTTTTTAACTCTCGTTGTGTAATAGCTATATATACAGCGTGAACAGTTGAAATCGATGGATTCAGAAATCAACCTTTTCTTGTTAAATGAATTCACTAGTGAAATTGAATCATGTGTTAAATTCAAGACAAATTACCAGCAGTTATGGTAGCGATACTGTTGTGAGCTTTCGCCAGTTTGGTTGCAAACGTAGCAATCAATTTCGAAGAAAGAGGAATCTCGGAATCAACGGAATTAAATTTTTAATTACATTATATGTATTATATGTTAATGTAAAAAGATCATTGCGAACAGTTGAAGCCGAATTCAGGTGGATAAATTTTAGGGAAATTTTTACTGTTTTTCCGTCTAACTAAATGGTTACATTAAGTGTAAATAAACTTTTACCTATAGTGAAATTATTTTATGGAAAGAGATTACGTAAGTTACAGAATTTTACAACTCATTTTTACTTTGAAATATTACCTAAAGATGACGCTTCGCTGATACAAACTGATAGAACGTATTAAGCATATAAACCTCTGTGTTGCTTACTTTTTTAAACTAAAACAAAATTGGTTTGAATTTTAATACTGTTAGGTTACTTGGAGAATTATTACAGTGCAAGACAGCACAACGCCAATTTTAGTTCACATTTAGAGCTAAAAAATGTCCATAGTGTAAATTTCTTCAGTTCACACATTACTATCGTAGAGAACAACTCCAATAGCTGTCATTGTATATTTGTTATAGAACATTAGAAACATTTAGTGTAGTTTAGGACACACACATTACTAGAAAGAAATACCAAAATCCTTTTAAACCTTTAATTTAATTATTATTATATACTGAAATAATATTAAATATTTTATTATTCTTCCATCTTGTTACACTAATCTTTTCAGTGTACAAACGAAACTCTGAAATTTAACGAAGTATTTGTTTCTTTGCATTTTCATGTGAATATTTCTATGTCCAAAAATTAGCAAAAGTATTCCAAAGCATAAGCTTGGAAAACTTAATTTAGCGCAGCACATTCTTGCATTTAGATTCTACTATTATTTAAAGCTATTTTAATTCAATTTTACTCTTCATGCTTCATTACAAATCGGAGTAATTTACTTGAACTTAGGTATAAAACTAAGGAGGAATTTGAAGAATTTTAAATAATGTTCACTGTCAGATTTATCCGTTAAACACGATAAAGACAAGAGAGATAAAAGTCCATCACACAATGTAATTATTGAAAGATGAAGATGTTTTGATATTTTAAACAACAGTATTAAGTATGATATAAAGTGTAGATATGTGAAAATTGTTCTTGTTCGAGATTTCTCTTCTGAAGATCATTAACGCATTCATCTTTCCTGTGCGTGAATATTATAAGGATCAAAAGTTTAATAAAATAGCATCGCGAATATTATTTAGGAAAAAGTAATAGCGATAAATTAATTAAGCATGCAAAAATCTGTTATGTTTGATTCGATATTTTAAAAATAACTTATTTATTAAGGGCGGAAAATATATAGGCAATTATATATAGATATATATCTATAAATATACCGGGTGATCCAAAAGTCGGTACAAGCTTTAAAAATGGATAATTCGACAACAATACAAGATACAAAGTTACGGTTTCGACCAAAACGGATGGAAAAGAAATCGGCTTTTGTGTTTAAATGAAAAAAATAGTTATGTTGGCTACCAACTGATGGCGCTGTCGGATTTCAGATGTAGGATTATGGAAAGCAGCAAACGATATAAAAAGGAGCAACTGTAGCAGGTAATGATAGTCGAAGCTTAAATATATCTAAATACTGTCCATAATCGAGAAAGCCCTCTTAGTTTAACTGCATTATAAGAAATTGGAAAGTGTCATTGCGAGCATATTGCAACATAAAGGATATGCGAGATAGCAAAGGACCAATAACATCTTCTTCATTGAATAAAATGATGAAGAAATTTGAAGCTACAGGTTCTTTGGCGTCACGCCAAACAAGTGGACGTCCCTCAACAGCCGCTGCGGTTGCCACGACAGTGGAGTAGACAGTGTAATCCGTGCAGATGGGGAGTGCAGAGCTCGACAGGTTTCGAGGCAAACAGGAGTTTCGTACAGAAGTGTTTGGAGAGCACTGCGAATTGCGAATAACTTCGCAACGGTATCCTTACAAGTTGCAGCATAACCAAGAACTTAAACTTCCTGATATCGACTCTCGCCATCATTTTGCGAATTTGGTATTCTATAAGATGTAAGAGCAGCACGACTGGCTTCACACTATGCTTTGGACAGATGAATCGAATTTCACACTCTCTGATGCGATTAACTCCCACATTTGTAAAGTGTGGACCACAGAAAATCCACATGCATTTGTTGAGGTACCCTTGCAACAGCCTAAAATGAAAATTGTATGTAATTAAAGTGTAATAATTAGTCCATATTTTTGAGGAAATCAAGCAGACAAAACACTTTCTGTCACTGTTCAGCGATATGTAGCACTGTTACAGAATAAAATTATTCCTGAACTGCAAGCGCGACAAGCACTCCAAACAGTCACCTTTATGTAAGATGGAGCACCACTTCATTTTGCTCTGCCGATGCAACGCTTGCTACGGTCAACATCTGGATAGGACCGCACTATCAGTCATAACTTTAATAACGCATGGCCTCCCAGATCTCCCGATCTCACGCACAGTGACTTTTGGCTTTTGGGATTCTTGAAGTCAAAAGTGTACCGCGACCAACTAGCATCACTAGCAACACTGAAATATGCCATCCGCCAAAATGTGTCTGCCATAACGCAAGAAATGCTACTTTATGTTGTGAGTGCGAGGTGTGGTGACTCGTCTCTCAGCTGTACATTTGAATGATAGACAGTACATTTAACATTTACTGCAGTACTAATTGACTGTAACTAAGCTTACTTGTAAGTTGTCAACATTTTTTTTTTCATTTGTAAATCATCATTTGGTGCAAACCGTATCTTTGTATCTTGATTCGTATTCGAATTATTCATTTTTTAAATTTGTAACGACTTTTAAATCACCCGTATATAAGCCGCTTTATTTTGGTGTTTCTATTCCAGGGCTCGTATGAATCTTGAAATTTAAAGACCGGAATTCTTCAGTACCAGTATTTCCTTGTAAGAAAACCTTTGCTTAAATATGATGAAATTTTGAGCGTTTAAAATATAAGGTATCCTGGGGTAATAACGCCACGTAAAGGTTCTATCAATTTTCACAGCTTAGTTTTAGATTGTATTTTCAAACAAATATAGGATTTAATACAGCTACTCATTGATTATCTATATAAAAAAATAATTTAATAAGTATGTATTCGTAAAATGTAATAGCGTGATTTCTGGACTAATGTTATTTGGCGTTATTACCCACCTATGTGGGTAATAACGCTATGCAAAAAAAACTATAGAATAAAATGAAATAATCCCACGTAGATTGCTCAATTTTGAAAATATAAACTCTTAAGCCCTGGAAATTGACAAGTTGCATTCTAAGCAATACAAAATGTTCAATTTTTTGTGAAAGTATAACAAAAAGAAAGAGGGGAGGGGGAGACAAAAGAATATTAGACCCTGAGCTTCTTTTTGCTTAAAAAGTATCATTTAAATATAATTATGAGAAACATTGTAAGATTTTAACAGCATTTATGTTTCCCATATATGCATTCTATACCATAGAAAATATTCAGTTTCTAGAGAAAGTGAAAAAAAAAGGATATAGGGGGAGCTTTAATAGAATGTATGCTTTTCTTTGCATAAAAGTCCCGTTTAAATATAATTATAAGAAACTTTGCATGGTTTTAACCATTTATAATGTAATATTTTAATCATGTAAAATTTTATAATAACTAGAGTTATATGTAATAAATATTTTTGTTAATAATAATATAGCAGTCTTGTAAATAGTTTTTAACCCATAAATCCACACTAATGCGGATTGTCCAAACCTAAAGTTAAATTGTCAGGCTTATATAAAACATGCTTTAATAAATTTTTAATTAATTAAATAAGATTTTTGATAAAAAATATTATTCCAATGATATCTCTTATTAATTTTTATACATGATTCATGTGGTTATATATCACATTATGTGTATATTAGCAAAAAAACTAATCTTTAACTGCTGTAAGCAATCTCACTGTGGCTGTCCTCCCTCCCCCCCCCAAATTTTAGAGTTTAACTGGTATTTTCCAGATTAACTATAGCTATAACTGAAATGGATTCTCTTTCGTTTGAAGTTTTTCTACTATTGTTAGAAATATTTGAAAAGATTACATTTAAATAGAATTAATTTTGTACAAAAAAACTTAGTGCTGGAGGAGTATTCTATGATTTTTAATTATTGATCGCCTTTTAACCTTTAACTAATCTTGTGGTCTTACAAACCGTTTCACATTACATACGTTACAATTGTCACATTGGTTAAAGATTAAATTTGTAAAATTTTTAAAAACCGAACGCTGAGAAAGCGAACAGTTAAAATTTAGAAATCAATTGAACAATCCAGTGGAAATTTAATAGAAATCTGATTTTGAAGATGTTCGAATTAGAATATCGAAAACATTTGCATAAAATTTTATTTATAACAGTTTAAAATTATTTTTTACATTAGTATTAACAAAATAAAACTACGTGTGGCACTCGGGGACTGCCGCGGTAAAGCTATTGCATAGCATTTTTTATAAACTTATGCAATTATATTTATTTATTTTATTTTTTTTATTTATGCAGATTTTTTTTTTGTCTTTGATATTAATTCAAGTTACACTTTTTGAGTGTGATGACCGATAAGAAAACAAAATTTTTCCTTTTATTGAAAAACTATTACAAACTAATCTTATAAATTAAAACTTTTAGGAATTTTATTTGCATCGATAATTTGACCCTTTATCTTATATAAAAATATTGACGCACAGTAGAATTAGCTTCATCAGCCATCATTTGCAATTACGGGCGATATATATCACGTAACCACTGGCAAGATCAGGAAAACGCGAGCTCCCACAATGAAGTTAGTGAGTTCTATCCTCAGCCGGGGAAGAAAAATTCGCAGTCGATTCTACCCACAATATCCGTAGTCGCTTACGGAACTGTCAATAGATGGCACTACCAGCGTCTTTTTTTTAAATAGCATCTCATGCTAGAAATTTAATGCTAGAATAGCAAATAAATGAGAAGTCTGCTGAAGTGCCGAAGTCTGTCGAACTGAAACGAAAATAGCTGGAGTGTTAGGTTTTTTTTCTCTTTACGGAAATTTTAGATTCGGTCGCCGCGCTCAAAGCCCGCGATAAAAGCTATGCAATAGCTTAAAAATAAAAAAATAGAGAGATTAGTTTTGGGTATTGTCCCCCTCCCCTGATTAATCTTACCATTTCAACAATGATAATAATGATGTCCCATATTAATAAATAAACCCCCATCGGATGTAGTTCGGCTACTGTTGGGAATCAGTCAGGGTAATAATGCCAAGGATTGGCGTTATTACCCCGGTATGTTTATTGTGCAGTGCATTTTAAACTACAAATTATCTCTAGAAGATATCCAAAATCTTCTACAACATTTTGAAAATACATGAAATGCAATACAAATTTATGTAAGAAAAAAAGTATTTCCGGATAAAAAGTCCCGGATTTCCGGATAATAGTCTTCACATCACAAAACTTATCTCGCAAATTTTAGATCAAGCGTTAATTTTAGTTGCTTGTAAAAGCAATAAGACCTACAAATGGAACAAATTTTGCTATTTATATGACTCAAAACCCTTCTGCGCATAGCACATAGGTGTCATTTACCGGATTATTTTATAATTATGCATAATATTGGCACTTGGCGTTATTACCTCGCCTGGCGTTATTACACCAGAACACCTTATTTATTTTATTTTATTTTAATTACTAATATTTTACCTGGAATATTGTCAAAATATTAAGAGAATTTCAACATCTAATGACCCGGAAGTATTTAAAATTACTTATCATTGTATGTAAGCTAGTTTTCATTGGAAATAATTTATTTTTTGAAGATTTTGTGTCAAATTCAAAAATATATATATGAATCGTTATTGATAATTTTATTAGCACTGATTAACAAACCAGCAATATTTCCGTAAACATTAGAAAAATGTACCTTAGATATAAAACTAAGGGATTTAAACAATTTTGAATAATATTCACTGTTAGATTTATCCCTTAAGCACGATAAGGCAAGTAATTCAATAGACCATCTTATTACACATTTACAGAAAAAAGAAAAAGTTTGATTTCTTTAAGGGTACAGTGGACTTTCAAAATCCCAAAAAAATCATCAAATTGTAGAATTTTCATTTTTAGCACAATAACATTATATGAACTCCCTGCTATTGAACACAAAAAGAATTTTTCAATTTCGACTATTTTTACAGGAGTTACAGGGATTTTTGTTTAATCAGCTGATTCTACCACGCCCTTTGTTTACTTTTTTGCCGATTCGAATCCGTAAAATTTAGCCTAGTTTTTAGTTTTACCTTACAAAATGTTATGATTTTGTACTGAATACTTATTAATTTTGTGATTTCGAAAACAATACTTTAACTGTAACTTTTAACTGTTTCTTTTAGCATTTGTTTACAATGTACTTAAGGAATTGCTTTTTGTCCCCAATCTTTTTAGCGTAAAATAAAAAAAATATATTAATATGTTTAATATATTAAAAATATTTAATATATTTAACAAAAATTTTTACAATAAGAGGTACTTATACCATGAATATTTCTAGAAAAATTAAAAAAAAAATTCATTGGAAAATACAAAAAGTTATTTTTGAGAAGATTTTTAAAAATTCAGATACTTCATGTCCATTAAATGAATTACTGTCGAAGGCACATATCTTATGTGAATTTACCATAAAAACATAAAACACTTACATATAAGCTAGAAATGGTATTATATCTTATATATATAGCTGAAACTGTGTCAGTAAAAAAATATTAAGCAACTATAACCATTGTAGTTACTAAAACTTGTTTTTCTCAGAATGAATATTTTCGTCGTTTTCATGATTTCAAAATGTTCCATGCGAAATTCTTTATGGCCGATTTTTCAGATTTTTTGTTTAAAATGCTCCCTATGTATGTGTTAACAAATATTACTAAAATAAACTTTTTAGACGCATTTAAATGTTTTAATTTTCAGTTATATGGAATTTTTAATGATTTTTTAGCGAAAAATACAAAAGAATTAAGTTAAAATAATTTTTTTAATGTTTTACAAGTAATATGCTAAAAATGCTTAGTAACATTTGTTAACACATACATAGAGAGAATTTTAAACAAAAAATAAAAAAAATTGGGCATAACGAATTTCGCACGGAGCACTTTGAAATATTGTCATTTTTCGTTAATTTAAAAAAAGAAAAATCTATATCTCAAAAACTATTGAATATATTTGTTAAAAAATTGCAAAATAAGAGATATATATACGATGACTATTTCCAGAAATTTCTAAAAAAAATCATTGAAAATTAAAAAAAAAGTTTTGAGAGTCCACTGTACCCTTAATCAATACTATTAAATGTGGTGGAGATGTGAAATTTGTCCTTGTGGAAAATTTCTCCTTTCGCGATTATTAAAGCATTTAGTCTTTTGCGTACGAAATTTTAATACGAATTAAGAAATTTAATAAAATAGCATCTTAAATGTTATTTCCAAAACAGAGAAAGTAAATATATATTTATATATTATCGAAACATAATAAAAATATTTTTCGCTCGTTTTCGTTTTTTGCAAATGTATTAGACAAATAAATGCAGGCAATTATAAAATACCCATATTTATATTTTTATTGAATGATACTTCAACTCGTACAAGTATGACCCTCCTGTTTTCTAATTGTCGCTTGTATATTTAGTTTTTTGTCTTCATTAAAAATTTCAATTGAACGCAATTAAAAAAAATATCTTAAAGGGAAATAAACATGTTATTGAAACTTTATTAATCTATGAAAATTTTATTATCATGATTTTAGCGTACATTGAAAGCTTAACTTACCAAAATATTTCCTGAAGTTTAATGTGCACAAGCATAATTTAAAATGACGATTATTGTATTTCTTTTTTAACTAGATAAATACAAATAATTTAATAAATTAATGTTACTAGCGCTATTTATAATTCAGATGAGTACGTTTAATCTTTATCAGTTACAATTTTTATACTTAGACTTCCATTTAGCACTACATTAGACGAAGAAAAAATCCCCGTTTTCTCCCAACGTGGAAAGAAATGTGGTGTTAGAAAAATAATTATTAATACCTCTCTACACATTAAACCTAACCCGAAAACGTACACTTGGCTAATTGCTCGCTTGTAATTAAAGCAATCAGTTTTCTTAGAAAGTGTTACTCTCAAATATAAGTCTGTAGAATATTTTTATGAGTTTCCGAAACATTTTAGCAAAGTTTTGTAAATGTGACTCTCTACATAATGAACATTTGATTATCTGATGAGGCAACTGAGAAAAAAGAAACGAAAAGCTTTCATAACTGGTAGATTTTTTTGCCATCAAACATTTCATATTTATTTTTTTTTTGGGGGGGGGAAGATAAGTTTTCAGATTATATCATAGATTTTTCTTTGTCTACATTATAGAAACTACGTACAAAACAATGCACATTTATTTTAAAAATTTAAATGACCGTGTTTATTTACTTAAATTTTAACTGTATTTTTTTTTTCTATAGAGTACCTTACAAATTTTTTTGTACAACTTCAAACAGAGTATTCCACTAACACAGACTAAAATTTTGCTATACAGTATTCTCTGAAAGCTATATAATTTTGTATACATTAGCGAAATAAACTTTACTTCCGATATCTTTTTGAAAGAGAATATCGAGGCCATACCACTGACACAGACTATTGTATTGATTTTACAAAAGCCAGTGTGTAAGCGTAACATTTATTTAAGAAGATTTTTTTCTTTTTTGAGGGATAACATAAAAGATTGGCAAATTTTCTATCCGAAGTTTATGCTACTTGAATGCGCAGTCATGTTCTGATATTTGTTATGGAATTTCGCAGTGTAGTTTTTCAACCTCGCCAATAATTGATACCCTTCCAGTTTTTAATCAATTTTTTGAAATATTGCAACTCTTCAGGTGAAAATGAGTTTCATACATGAAAAGAGACGTAATATTTTTCTTTGAATATTAGTGCAGTTATTGTTGTCAGCTGTCTGCTGTAAAGTAAGCTTTTTTATAATTTTTTTTTAATAAGAAGCGTAAACATTATTTTTTGTTGTTAGTTGGTGACAATTATGGCAAGTTTAAAATATCCAATTCCATGTTGCTTATTTTAACTAATGTTTTTATCTTATACTATAATGCGAGCAAAAATTGTGTGTGTGTGTCTGTGTGTGTAAATTTTATCTCAAAAACGGCTCTAACGATTTTCCCAAAAATTTGGATTTTACCATTTTCGGGCACGAGAAGACCATTGGGCTAGGTCACATGTTCGAGAAAATTCGATTATTGGGTCATTTTGGGTCATAATGGGTCAAGATCAAGCTATTTATATCTAGAGAACGGCTGGATCGATTTTAAGGAAAATTTCTATCCAATCGTTTTTCGGCACGAGAAAACTATTGGGCTGGGTTCACATGTTCGAAAAATTTTGATTAGTGGGTCATTTTTGGGTCATTATGGGTCAAGCCATTTTTATCTAAAAAACGGCTCTAACGATTTTGACCAAATTTTATATTGTATCGTTTTGGATTACAAGAAGACCATTGGATTAGGTGACATATTCGAGAAAATTCGGTTAGTGGGTCATTTTTGGGGTCATTGTGGGTCATGCTATTTTTATCTAGAGATTTTCTCACGCAATTTTGACTAAAAATTGCATTCTATGGTTTTCGGGCACGAGAAAAACATTGGGCTAGGTTACATGTTCGAGAAAAAATTTTAATGGGTCATATTGGGTCATTAAGACTCTGGGTCAAGCTATTTATATTTAAAGAACGGCGTGATGGATTATAACGAAATTTTGTATGTAACAGTTTTTTGACATGAGAAAACTAATGGGCTAAATCACATGTTTGAGAGATTTCGACTGTAAGGATAATTTGTGAGTTATGATGGGTCATAAATGGATCATGTCAAGCTATATCTAAAGAACACGTGGATCGATTTCAACGAAATTTTGTATATAACATTTTTTGGCACGAGAAAATCATTGGGCTAAGTCACACGTTCGCGAAATTTCGATTAATGAGTCATAAAGGGTTATAAAGGGTCTGGGTCAAGCTATTTATATTTAAAGAACGGCTGGATCGATTTTAAAGAAATTTTGTATGTAACAATTTTTAGACACGAGAAAACTAATGGGCTAAGTCACATGTTCGAGAGATTTCGATTATAAGGGTAATTTGTGGTCATGATGGGTCATGTTAATTTTATGTGGAAAATGGCTGGTATCATTTTGACTATACTTTGTATTATATCATTTTCGGGAAAGAAAACATCATTGGGCTATGACACATGCTCGCGAAAATTTCATTAGTGGGTCATTTTGGGTCATTTTGGGTTAGGGTCATTCTAATTATATATAATAACGACTCAATCAATTTTACCTAAATTTTGTAACGAAACGTTTTTTGTCACGAGAAGACTATTGGGCTGAGTCGCACGTTAAACAAAGTTATATTAGTAGGTCATTTAGCTTTATTGCTGAATGCTGTCAAGCTAATTTTACCGAAGAAATGGCTTACACAATTTTGATTCAATTTTATATTCTATTGTTTTTAATTACCTGAAGACCATTGAGCTAAGTCACATGTTTGATCAAATTTGATTCGTGGGTCATTTTGGGTAATACGGGTTAGAGTTACGAGAATATGGCAACATTCAATAAGTTGGCGATATTTGACAAAATATTGGCGACATTTGGCCGAAAAATCGACTATTAAGATTACGAAAACTAAATCACGTATTTGTTGCCAAATTAAAAAATATCTCCAAATTTGGCTATATCTGGCAAAAAAATATTGTCTTTCAGAATGTGAAGAAATTTTTTGTACATTCTTAATAGCATTCGAGATGCATGGTTAAATCAGAGTCGAGCTAAAATACTGATTTGGATCGATATCCTTTCGTTGTAAATTTTAAAATAAAGTAATATTTATGAACATGTGCATACAAACATTTTTCTCTTATGGATTGTTTTGAAAATACTACTATTATAAATAACATGTTTTACAGTTATAATACAGAGTGAATGATACAGTGATAATACTATATCCAGTTGAACACAAAGTTAATTTTGACCGAGCTTAGCTCGGTCACGCCTGTTACTCTTATATTATAATGCGAGGAAAAATTGTGTGTGTAAATTTTATCTCAAAAACGACTCTAACGATTTTCGCAAAAATTTGGATTTTACCATTTTCGAGCACGATAAGACCATTGGGCTAGGTCACATGTTCGAAAAAATTCTATTATTGGGTCATTTTGGGTCATAATGGGTCAGGATCAAGCTATTTATATCTAGAGAACGGCTGGTTTGTTTTTAAAGAAATTTTGTATCCAATCGTTTTTCGGCGCGCATTTACCTAGCAACAACAAGAACATCGCTTGAGAAAATGCCGTACACCGAGGCGAGGATACCATATTTTCCCTTACTGAAATATAATTTTTTTCAGTATAAATATCGCATTTTTACTGAAAAACAATCATTTTATGGTATAAATACCGTTTATAATTGAAATAGCACAGAAATTGGTCTTTTTATGGTATAAATACTGTTTATAATCGAAATAGCACAGAAAATGGTTTTTTTAATGCCTAATATATCTTAGAAATACGGTACTCATACAGTAAAGAATGATAACAGTAGACTTACCGTAAAATTTAGGTACATCTATTGAAATGCTACGAAAATTTTTACAATGTCGTTTTCCTTATTGAAAAATAATTATTTTACGGTATAAATACCGAGTTTTTACGGAAAAATAATAATTTTACTGTGTAAATACCGTTTTTAATCGAAACAGTACAAAAAACTGTTTTTTACACTTAATATACCTTAGAAATACGGTATTCATACCGTAAAGAGTGAAAATGGTAGAAGTACCGTGAAATTTACGGTACATCTACTGTAATTTTACAAAAATTTTTTACAGTGTAGTGATATTAGAAGGTTTCACGAAAAAACGATGTTATGCTGGTGCACCCTATATTTTTAACAAAATCTTTAAGTATCATGCGAACGTGGTTTCTTATACAAATTTTGCCCGAACTGATAAATGCTAGCACTTTTCTTATTTTATAAAGACAGATAATATTTATTTAGAAGTAAATTCTATTAAATTATACAAATTACTTGCTTTACTATTCGAGATTCTTAAATTGTAAAATAAATCGTCTGAATTAAGTAACATCTTAATGAAGGTAGAGTTTATTTAAATCAGTCTGAAATAATCTCTAAATAACGAAGACTCTAAATTGCATTCCAACTCCAATTAGTTTTCTAAACACGAATCTTTTCTTGAAACGTGCGGAAATCTTTAAGAAACTCACTAGTCTGACATTGAAGGTAAACTTCCGTAACCAAAATGTGAAGAATTAGATTAATTTTTAAGGAAATTAGTAAATTTTCTTTAGTATATATTTAAAATTAAATACGTAATATATCAATTAATAGATTTATCAAGTTATTAATTTATTCCCAATCTTTTACTGCTGAAATTTAATACTTCTATAATACTTTTTAAAACTTACAGTAAAATGATAAGTTTGTTACAATAGAAATATAATTTGTAATTTAAACGCATAAAATGAAAATAGAAGTTATTTTCTAATGACAATTATAACATTGTTGCATTTTTTATGTTATGGGAGAAAAATGTCCAAATTACAATAGCAGCATATAAAACTAACACCTCTGCTTCATAAAAGGGTTTGCGTTTATTTAGTAACTCCCATTTTTAGTTTAATAACGGAGCAAATTTTCTTTTTACTAATAAGTGGTAATATTTTTGGTATGCAACTTAAAGCATGAAGTTTGGGTTTCTAAATTTAACGAATATGACACAAGAACTATATCATCTATTGTTTATTATAATACGAGCAAACTTTGTGTCTATTTACGTGTTTGTATAGACATAAGAGGCTTTAAATCCGGAAGAATTTCAGTAGAAATGAAAAGTTTTCGGGACTTACCTTTATTTATAGGATCATATTTGATTGATACCAAATATGTAACATAATATCTGTGGCCAAGTTATGCCAAGAGAGGATCCGTGCAATTCTATAGGTGCACGTTCGATTTAAAATCTCACATAAAGAGGAACATTTATTTTCCCTTTCTTTAGATTTATCTATATCTACACAATTGTGTAGGTTAGGTCTTAAAGCGATATACATAAATTTTATCGAAAAAATGGCTCTAATGATTTTGACTAAATTTTGTATCAGACGGTTTATTCGGGTGCGAGAAGAATATTAGGATAGGTCAAACATTCGAGCTAATTCTAATAATGGATTCTTTTGGGGTCACAACGGGCCAAGGCATTTGAAAATTAATGAATGGTGAAACAGCTAAGTTGTTGAACAGTTGGCAGTAAATGAAGTCGAAAACTTTCCAATACTTCAAGAATTTTGAGATAATTGACGAAATATTGGTGACATTGGTGAGATTTAGCCCTAAAATGAAATTTATAAATTACCAACTCGTTCTTTACGTCAAATGGAAGAATGTCGCAAAATTTGGTCCAAAAAATTGGCTTACAGAATTTGAAGGAATTTTTTAGAAGTGATAGATGATTAAGTCAATCAGAAACCTTAAAACGCACTCGAAAACAGAATTCAAACAATCAAAGCACATAAAACATTGTCAATATGCGCTTGGAGCCAAATGAAAGTTTCGCACATTAAGTGATATAATGGAGTCATGACTAAAGAGAAGTTATGCCATATGTGTATATATATATATATATATATATACGTCATCAAATATATATATATATATATATATATTCGATGTGATATATGTATATATGTATTTGATATAGTGTATTGGATATCACTTGCGAGTGATATAACTGATGTGGCTGTATTGAGATAGCACGTGTTTATTTTAATTCGATCAACAGTTTCTGATTACCACGGAAGAAAACTTCTACAACTAAACTCGAGTAAAAAATTTCGTTTTGGTTGAGTCCTTTATTCATTGGAAATTTCTCTCACAAATTTTTTTTATTTCTTTTTACTGATGTTAGTTTGCCCTGGTATTGTAATATTTTCACTGACACTGATAGGAAGTTTTCTTAGTTTGTACAATGTGGCGGAACTATTGCTGCTGAAGTAAACTATTGCCAATAAAACTGAATATCAGTTTTTTCATTATTTTTGATTAAATTTTTCCATTAATGAGGCTTGTAAATAAAGAGAAATTTTCTGCTTATAGTTACTGGTAGACGTTTGCCACGGTTGTAATGAATGCGTGCGAAAGTGTCACTATTGAAGCTTCATTATTTTAAGGATATGTCAGTTCTTCGTTCTCAATATAGATGATACACTGTAAAAAAATTTGGTCACAAATTACGGTGGTTATACCGTCAACTTTGTGACACTTCCTTTTATCGTAATTTAACTGCACGGTATATATACCGTAAAAAACTTAAAGTACATGTACTGTAATTTAACTGAACATAAATTTAAATATTTTGTGGTATATGTACCGTAAACTATTTAAAGTATATGTACCGTAATTTAACTGCACGGTATATGTATCGTAAAGTATTTAAAGTACATGTACCTTAAAAAAATATCGTTACAGCATATATACCGTAAATTAAATATATGGTATATGAACCGTAAAAAATATTTTTACAGCACAGATACCGTAAATTAAATGTACGACATATGTACCGTAAAAAATATTTATACAACATATATACCGTAAATTAAATGTGCGGTATATGTACCGTAAAAACATTTGTAATCAGTATGTGTACCGTAAATGAAGTATACAGTATATATACCGTAAAAATACAGGATGATCCAAAAAAAAACCCTCCCACATTTGACAGGTTAAAAATAACAAAAACGACTCTAATGAGAAACTTATTTGTTAAAAATATAGAATAGATATGACGAGAGTTTAAAATGACTATTTTTCAGAAATGACTTCTGGAAAGTGTCTTCTATTGCGAGCAATGCACAATTCAAGACGATGTCTGGAATCTATCATCACGAACGCACCGTCTTGTGGGAGAATTGCTGCTCTACCTGAATTACTCTCTTGAGGTGACAATGAGTGTAGGTCTTGTCTCAAGATTGTCTCATCCAGAGGTAGCAGCTTCCACAAGACATAATATGTTAGGTGATGATATATTTCAGATATTGTCTAGATATTTGCATCGCTTATAATGAACAACACTTACCAAGCATTATTTCTAAAACATAGTCATTTTAAACTCTTGTCATACCCATTCTATATTTTAAAACAAATAAGTTTCTCTTTACAGTCATTTTTTGTTTTATATTATCCTGTCAAACATGGGATATTCTTGTGTGTTATTCTGTAATTAGAATCACCGAATATACATGGTAAGCATGAAGTCTTACTTATTATAAAAATTTATTTTGGCGGAAAATATTCGATATGTGAGGATACATTTAAATATTTTGATAAAAATTTTAATAAGACCATTTGTTGGCCATCAAATTGTGTAAAGATATGTATACTGCTACAAAAACAAAAAAATTCATCTTTTTTTATTTTTTATAAATATTAAATTTTCTGTATTTGTTAAAGAAGTTTTTTTTGTCATTATGTATAGTTGTTGAAAAAAATATGGTAATATATAACTAAAAACAATGAATTGCGCAATTACACTTACATAGCTGTCAACTACTACATCTTTTTAGACATTTATTTTTTATACCTCTGTTTTAAAACAGTTATTACTGTCACATTTCAGGTTTAAATATATAGCGAAAATTATTATTTTAAAATAGAGGTATAAAGATGCTATAAAAGTAGTATGCACTTAGAGAATTAAAAAAAACAAAAAAGTATTTACATATGATCGCTATGATAATGTGAGATGATCCCTGATAAAATAAAATGCTAATATTAAATTTCTTCCTTTCATTTCTATAAACTATTAAAACTTTAAATAATTAATAGATCTTATATTATTTTTATTAAATAGTAAAAATTTACTAAATTTTATTAAATATTAACAAATAATTCAAGAATACTAATTGCTGAAAAATTATTTCACACTTCTTTTGTTGTTTAAAAGTCATAATTATAAAAGCTGAAGGATCAGAAGGACGTGAAGAGAATACAAACACATACAATTTCAAAAAATAAAGTAAAATTAATAAAAGTGGTCAAATTTATGTACATAAATATACATATTTTAATATCCTTGTTAATTACTTGGAAATTGTTTTTTTTATTTAATTTCTTAACATACAAATCTAAATTTTCTTACATTCAGTTAAATGTTTAAGAATATCACTTTCTAGCAAATCACCACTTTTGTATTTTTTATTTATTTATTTATTTATTTTATTTTATGGAAATGTGGTATTATATTATTCTTACAAGAATTGATACATAGTTTACAGCTTATAATCTTAATAACAAACTTTAATTCTCCACACAGATCAAGAAAAGTAAGAAAACAGTTGTTGTGGACAAAATTGCTTATAACGCGAAAAATAATTAATAAAAAATGAAAAAATGTATTTTTATTCCAAATTTCTAAATAATCAAGACTAAATTTATCCATACATACTTAAAAATAAGTTTAAAATTGTATCAAAGCTTTGCATTTATAAGGAGATGGTTTGGGAATCACATAAAAATTCAAAATATAAATGTTTTAGAACATTTACAAAATAAATTAATATCATTATGATTTAGACAGATTTAAAACAAACAATTAAAATATAAAAAAGATATTTATTACAATGATTAAATTACATTAATACACTATATCATAATACATAGTTATAATATTTATGTAAACTTTTTTTTTACACAGTGTGTCATTTACTCTTGTATACAAATTCCTATAGCTTTGCCGACTTTATAGCATTATGATTTTCCGCCAATTGATTTGTTGTAGTTTGTACCACAAACAGGGTTCATCAACATCAAGTACCTTAAAGAAAAAGGTTCTTTCAGCATGGATATAAGCATTAAAATAAATCATCAAAGGAAATACAAAAGTAATTTGTAGAAATGGTTTCACAAAATCATTTTAAGAGGTTATTTCAATATTCACAAGAAGGAACAAGAATGCTAATATTAATCCTATGGGAGCGTTATTTACAAATTTCTCGCTTTGATTTTAATATATATATATATATATCTTTACATAGAATAGATAAAGATGATCTGCAAATGTGGGCTAGTTTTCTTTTTCCTATTTTAGTAATAGATTTTTTATTCAGATTTGGGTAGTTTCAATTTCAGAAACAGTTCTGTAAGTGAAAGAAAACTTTTAAAAAATCTTAAACTAAAATCTAAAAATTACCCCGGGTAGATAGTCCTCAGTTATCCTACACAAAAATAACAGGTAGTTTCTATTTCAGAACCAGTTCTGTAAATGAAGGAAAACTTAAAAAAAATCTAAAACTAAAATCGAAAAATTAAAAATTACCCCGGATAGATCGCCTTCAGTTATCCTACACAAACGTCATTTAAAAATATTAATATCCAAGTTAAATATTATAAAATAACGCTCCCATAGAATTTACATAAGTGTTTTCGTTTCTATCCATGACTAGTGTGGGACTTCCCACGACTCTTAATAACCTACATAAGTCCCATGGCCAAATTTTCAATATTAATGTTAAAATAACGGGAAAATTTCGTACAAAATTCGCACTTGTATTTTAATATTTTTATACAAGGTGATTCTAAATTTTTTTTTACCAAAAAAAAAAAAAAAAAAAAAAGAAGGGTGTTAGTTCATACCAAGACAAACAATATTAAATAAACCAAGGGTCGTGCGGAGTTGTTAGGTAGCGCAAAGTGAACTGTGTTCAAAGGGGATTGGGGGGGGGGGGGTCAACTTTCAAATAATTATAGAAAACGGAAAAATTGGTCGATTCGTTTGCGGTTTAAAATAAAACTATTCTTTAAGCCAGTATTTTCTTGAAAATAAATTTTAAAGATAAATTAAAAAAAAATTACGTTAGGGGGCTCCTTAAACTTCAGAGTAACCAACAACTAATTTTAACATTTATTTTTTCTATCTAATTAAATGCTTGCAAAAGCTCATTAAATGTTTTTGGAAGCTTAGATTTAATTTTAAATTTTGAGCTCAAATTCTGAATCGTTGGGAGGGGTTAAGAAGCGCAAACTGAATGCATTCAAGAGTTGAAATTTAACCCTTTCCCACCTCCTCGAACACAGTTCAATTTTGTGCTATTTAATTACTCCAAACCATTCAGAATTTGAGATGAAAATTTAAGTCAAAGCATTTGAAAGCATTTAATAAGATAATATAACGGTAAAAAATAGTTATTCGTTGCTCCAAAGTCTAAAGCGCCTCTCTATCGGCATTTTTTGAAATTTATCTTTATAATTTATTTTCACGAAATACCGACAAAGAATATTTTTTTTTGAAAACCGCAAATCAATTGACCAATTTTTCTGCTTTTTATGTTTATTTGAAATTTTGGACCCTTAACTTTACTGGTGGTTATCTCTTTTAGAAAACGTTCAGGACGCTTTCTTAGATGCGTTCGTAGTTATGTAAATACGTAGCACCTATTATTGTCGCTCAGTCTGTCCGTCTCTCCGTCTGTCTGTCCGCATATAACAACGCAAAAACAACCCAACCGAATCGTTTGAAATTTAAAATACATAATTATTACATAATTTTGTCGAATCATTTCAAATTTTATGAAAATCGGATGGATAGATCAATTAAAGGGACAATCAAAAGTATTTCGTTCCATTGCGGTCAATGGGGACAAAAAATGTCAAACGCATTTTAATCGTTTGAAATTTTAAATACATAATTATTACAAAATTTTGTCGAGTTATTTCAAATTTTATCAAAATCGGATGCATAGTTCAACTACAGGGACAATCAAAAGTGTTCCGTTACCTTACGGTTAATGGAGAAAATGTTTCAATTGCATTTTAATGGTGTTACACTCATTCGAACGTAATAAAATTGACATGCATCTATAAAGTACATATTATAATATACATTTTGCATAATCTGTGGTGCAAAGAATATTTGTTATTATTTAAAGGGCCATACAAAAGTATTCCACTACATAATGCTATACGGGGAAACATTGTTTGGGGCTTGTTTCAATTATAATAAACTATTTCACATTTTATGAATAAGATATATGTTACTGACGTGTAATAACGTTATCGTACGAACGCACCTCTTTTGCTACGCTTCACGTGCAATTTCCAACTTGTTTTTAATGCGATACTTTAAATTGATATGTATTGTTGTGTGTATGTACTTTTTCAACTTTTGTAACAATTTCTTTATGGGAGAATAGTTTTATTTTCAGAACTGCTTTCAAAGTAGAAGCATCTGCATATCAAAAAACTGTAACAAACAATTGAAAAGGTAGAAATGCTCAGTAAAAAATAAGTACTGCACCCTGTGTGAAAAAAAAAAAAAAAAAAAAAAAAACATTTAAAAATATTAAAAGGGTCCAAGAGGTCTGTAAATAACACTAATATAGGATTAATATTTCGAGTGAACATTTCTTACCGAGCCGAGTGTAGGCTAAGTGTTTAAACAAAAATGGAAATGTCGGTGCTGAAATCCTTAATTTAATACATTCTCTCAGCAACGCAAACATTTTCAAGTAATTGTTATTAATTGAGTTAAAATTTTGAATTTTTTTTCTGATGGTTTATCATGTCATTTGGAAACAAAACACGTGACAGAATTTCTCATAATGTTTTTTTAATTTTTAAATTTAAAAGTAATTAAAAAGTGGGGTAATTTAAAATCTTCATAACTCGAAATACTATTTACAGAAATTCTTTTCATTTATGTAAACAGAAATATATAAGCTTTAATTCTGATTTAGGAATTTTAAAATCAAATAATTTGAATAAAGTCTAAAATATTTAAAGCAAAAAATTTAAAAAAAAATTACTTTTTAAAATCATATTTTCAAAATTAAATATATATACATATTTTAATTTGCTGAATCAAAATTAAAATAAAACAATTGAAAAAGACATGTTTTAAATTTAAACATGTTTTCATTTATATAAACAGAAATATATAAGCTTTAATTCTGACTTAGGAATTAAAAAAAAAACATTAATTTGAATAAAATTAAAAAATATTTAAAGTAAAAAATTGAAAAAAAATGTGATTTTTTAAAATTATATTATCAAAATTAAAAAATTAAATTAAAAAAATATATATAATATTATCAATATTATTATCAAACACCGAAAGTTACAGGTCGCAGCAAAAAATTAGCCATGTGTGGCATCTGGCAACAGTGAATCGGTAATTATAATGAAGAGCAGGGTATGAAAAAAAATCAATTAAAAAACTTGGTTTACTTGGAGAAGGGAGGAGGGGTTAAAAAGCTTTTTATAAAAAATTCTAACTAGAAATAAATAAAAGTATGCGTTTAATAATGATAATACTGAGACGCTATTTTAGCTAAATTATATGTGAATTAAATGTACCGACAAATAAAATTATGCTATTAGTAATAGCTGGAGGTCATTATTTTATTATTAGCTATATGTGTTTGAAATATTATAAGAAATGTATCAAGCCGTTAATTAAAAAATAAAGCAAATATCGACTTTAGTTTGTGTTTGATTTTATTTCTTTTTGAAAAATTAAAAAAAAAAAGAAACTATGATTAGTATTTGTGCAATAAAAAAATGCTGATATTCAGTCATATCCACTATTTGTTACAATCACTATTCATGTTGCAAGCCCTTTAGCAGAATGTTAAAGAATGGAGACAGGTGTTACAGATTTTCTTTTTTTCCTTACAGATTATTTTTTCATCAAACATCTATTTTGCTTTGTATTATATTTAACACTTTATTACTTAATGCAAAAACTTGAGTTAGTTATTAATAGAAGTGAATAAAACGCGTAAAATCGTTGCAAGTAAGGGTTTAGTTAAAGCTGCAATTGCAAAACATTTTACCAATGGATTATTTTCTGCCTCTTTAGTATCTGTCGCAGACCATCGAGATCTTTTTTGCCACTGGGTAGTAGGTAGTTCCAGGTCTACTCTTCCACCATGCTTCAAAAATGAAATTAGGTAGCCATATTCCTCCTCAATTCCAAATTTCCTGTTATTGAAAATAAACATATTATTTCTTAACTACTTAAATATACCAAATGAAAAAAGTCTTTATAGGGTAACACCCCCAGTAATTGGCACATTAAGAATTTTTCTTTAAACTTTCTTCAATTTTCATTACAAAGAAACAAGATATTTACTTGGAAATATTTTTAAATCAAAGAATGCATATCTGTGAATCTGTTTTGCCCACTAAAAGCAAACAAATTTGAAAAAAATATTTTTCTAAAAATATATTTATAAAAACTTGCTGAAATCACCAGTAATTGGCACCTAGAACACCAATGTATGACACCTTGTGATCCAGTAATTGGCACAAGTTTATGTTACAAAAAAACTTTACACTTTGAGTTGGGTTTAATCGCTTTAAATGAATTTACTATAGATGAAGATGCCATATTCCAGGTCCTTGAGACTAAGAAATCAGCATATTAGTCTGAAATGTGAACACTTTAAAACAATAAATTATACTTATATTAATACCCAGTGATTGTCATGCTGTCCCCAGTAATTGTCATATGAAGCTTTAATGGATTCCAATTACTGATAATATTTCATATTTTCAAATAAAAACAAATGTTAAACAAAATTAGTCTATAACTTTAAAAGTACTTCCAAAATAAGTGGTTTAATCTCAAATTCCTTGTGAATTCTTTGTAAGTGGAATAGGTGCCAATTACTTGGAACTAGCAAAATTGAAGCACCATTAATTGGCATCTATCATTAATTCAGAAATCCAAATATTTGTGTCGAAAATACTTTTACACAATTAAAGTAACCCTTTTTAACCAAACAAAACTATTGTCAATTAAAATTTAAAATATATTATAAATCAGATATTAATGAATTGAAAAGCATGTCTTCCTTAAGCCAAAGAAGAAGCATTTGCAACAAAAATGGCTAATTTCATACAAGCCATAATTGTTTCTCTTTCCTAGGCACTATTGTCATCTAGTAGCATAAATCAAAATTATAATATTTAGCATAAATGAGCATATAACTGGTATATGGTCTTGCATTTTTAAAAGACTAGATATAAATCTTATTTTAGTACATGTTGTATGATGTGCCAATCACTGGTGCATGCCAATTACTGGGGATTTTACCCTACCAGCCATTTTATTAGTAAATATCAATATTTCTTCTGGATTGCTTGTCAAAAACTGTGAAAACATGTTTTAATTTCAAAACATTTTGAAGAGTTTGGGCGATAATGACTATGAAAAGAAAAATAAATAAATAAATAAATAAAATAACAGATGAAGACCCCTCCCTTTTCCGTCAGATTATAATTACTGATTATCGAAAAGCAAATGTATTTTCATAAAAAACGAAAATATAAAAACCATATTTTTTAAATTCTCTAAATAATCAATTTGAAAAAAATATATATCACACAAGGTTTTGACTTGTAAGAAACTAAATAGTTATGCTGTAAATCAATGTTTTTTACAGTTATTAATATTTATCACTTAAATTACGCAGGCTGATTTCGAAGATGTCAAATAGATGATAATTATAATTTACACTTCCCGTAAAATTTCTAATATTGAGAACATGTGATAAAATATGGATTGAAAGGTAAACCTCTTTGGTTTATGACAGGGGTGCAAAAGTCTTTGCGCCAGTTTCTTCTCTCCAGTTGCGCCTATGTTCTCACTAATAAATTTATTTCGTTTCGTATCATCTAATAATTTGTATAAATTTCTTGCTAGAATGCTATTAAATTTTAGTTGTGAGTGACCGCTAACGCTGGTGCGTAGATTTTTGCACCCCCGGTTTAGGATCTATATGTGTAAAACTCTAAATTTTGAGTGTAAAGTTACGTAATCAGGCTCATTCAAAGCAACATTTGGGGCCTATTTTAAAAAAATCATTTAATAATAGGCCCCTTCGCAAAATCAGTCACTTCATTATTTTTACCATCTCAATTAAAAAAAAAAAAACTTTAACACAAAGACCGATTCAATAAACCGATAATCGGATTCAATAAACTCTCTATTTATGCAAAAAAGACAAATTAAAAAAATACTACTCCGGTAATTTGACTTTAACTGGCTGCTTTTTTTTTTTCTAGAGAGGAGGGGGGGGGGTCAAAATTGGCCGTAATTCGCATTTATTCAGCAAAGTATTTGAATTATAAGTTACAAATTTTTAAGTTTTTTTATTAATTTAATGATGCTTAAATTCGTATAACATGCCGAATCACAAAATACCGGATCGACTATTCAGTCAAACACTAGTTTTAATGAGATTTAATTGAGACTTAATATTTTAGAAATATTTAAAACCAAAGAAAGTCTTAATATAAACACCATTTCTCACTCTTTTTAAAACCAGTATTATTAAGAGCATATACCGGGTGTCCAGTAAATAACTGACCCATTTTGAACTTAACCTTTTAAACGCCGCACTATGATCGAAACATAACACAAACTATTTATTGGTAAAAATCCTATTAAAACTCAAATATAAGCACTATGAGTATTTTTTTTTTCTCAAAAAAAATTTTTGTGCATGATTTCTAACATGTTCCAGAAATGGAACATTGGCGGGAAACACTTAGTTTTTTCCACATGTTTTTTATAAAATATAATAAATTACATTTCAATTAAAATCTTTATTTCTGTGCACAACCTTTTCATAATAATCAGTAATTTTATAAGCATACTTCAGTAATAACACATGTTAAGCATGTAAATAGCCGGGCTTCGCCCATCCAGCCTTCGTTTGACTTAGAATTACAGCAAGAATTCAAGCAAAAATATTCAAAATCTTTTCGAAGCCTTTACAAAAATGCTTTTCCATTAACTTTATAAATAAAATTACATAGATAATGGGCAGTAATTATTGTACAGTTTACAATTATTTATCAATGATACAGAAAAAAAGAAATATATACAAAAACTGAGAAAGAAAATAATAATTATGTCTGTACTAAAATTGATATCAAAATAATGAAATAAATCAAAATCTAAAAAATACAAAGCAGAAAAAACTTACCAAAAATTCTTAATATATATATATATATCGTACTTTACTTTTGAGTCCTACATTTAATCTATTGTCCATGGTAATGAGGAAAGCATTTCTCATGCAGTCATTTTTTACACTCAAAACACTTTTTTTTGGTGCTCTTCTGGCATACCGCACATCGTCCTTGTGTTGATGGCACAAGATAATGCGCATCGGATTGTCTCAAAGATACAGAGCAATGTGCCCGAGGTCCAGGAGCAGAATGGATTTTTGATTTCATCCGAAGTAAGTGCAAAGTGACTTCTCTCCGGAAATTGAGGTGTGACAGTTCTGCTGTTGTTCCTTTGTGTAAATGTAAATGTAAAATCCATCCAGCTGCAACCGCCATGTTTAGAGCATTGCTAAATAGATTCCAGTACCATTTTTTACTTCTAAACATAGGTCTATATGATCCAAGAAGTCTGTCTAGCAAATCGACACCTCCCATTCCCTCATTATACATTTTAATCAGATGTGGCTAAGGAACATCAACTTTCTTCTTTTTTGCACGACAAAATCGCTTAGTTTTAGAAGTAGGCTCGTGTGTGGAATAATTGGATGCAATAGTTACTACAGTACTGTCTTTCCAGCGGCAGACATAAACTTGACCATCACTTCGGTACTCGAAATTTCCCCTTTGCCACTTTGAGGCTTCTTTTGGTGATTTGAGGGGACATCTACCCGTTCGAAATTCTCGAATTGTGCCTGTTACTTTGAAACCTTTTTCAGTCAGCTCAGTAAACAGTTTATATGACGAGAAAAAGTTATCAAAAAATATTTCATGTTTCTCAGGATTTTTAACTGAAGATAAAAGCTCCCACACCACTCTAGATCCAAGAGGTGAATTTTCTGAATCTGTGCTTTTTCCACTCTATATTCTCATAGCATACGGATAGCCACTGCTGGAACACAACATCCATATTTTAAATCCAAACCGTATTGGTTTGCCCCGTATAAACATTTTGGCTGAATGATGACCGTAAAAAAGGTACCATTGATTCATCTATACTCAGCTTTGAATGAAATATACCAAACTGCTGAAGATTTTATTCCAATTCTGCATAAAAGAGAGATATTTTTCCCAATTTATCTCCTAATTTCAAGGTAGTATTATCAATGATATGAAATTTTTTTTAAAGCTTTCTAAATTTATTTCTGGGCATTACTGTGGAAACAATTGGAACCGATAAATCTTCTCCGGGTAATTGGTGATATCCGCTAAATAACAATAGGCCAAAAAATTGACCTATATCATTTTCATCTACATTTAAAATATCTCCTTTTTGAGACGCATAAAGTGTTGTCATATTTGCTAAATGCTGTAAATATTCTACTGAAATGAACTTGTGAAATATTTCAACAGGAGATAATGTAACCAACTCAGGAAAACTTTCAGAAATATTCTCTACATTATCAGTTTTTAGAATATTTTTAAAATGCGCATTTTTTTCCCAGCGGTGTTGGATTTTTTCTTCTTTTGACGTTAGTTTTCGCTTCAACTTCGGTCTTTCTTTTGACGTTGAAGGTACTTCTGTATCAAATGGAACTTTATTAAAAATATCAGTGTTTTCTCTTTTTGTGGCAATTTCAATTTCACCACAAACATCTGCTGGTAAAACAGGTTCAAAAATGTCCTCATTTATATTTTCTTCGTCCATTAAATCTCCACCTTCGTCTGGTGGTAATTGACAAATGTCAATACATTCCTCATCAGAGTCATCTGATAATTCATAAAAATATTCTAACGCCTCTTCTACAGTTCGAAATGGCTTTGAATGAGACATCTCGTCTCTCTGATGTATCCTAACTAACTGATGAAAATCCCCGAGTGAGGTAAAATATAAAATAATTCCTTATCATGCTATTTTCCAATATCACCCCTTACATTCTAACTTTCTTGAGTCAACAACAACTAACTATCAACAAACACACGTGTTTGCGCCATCAGTAATCCTCTTCAGATGGGAGACCGAGTGTGTGTGGGGGGGGAGAAGGGGCGATGTAAGGGACAGGGTGTGGCGAGTGGGGGAAAAAGAAAGTTTATCACAGTAATAAACATCTTCTGTTGACACTTAGTAAACTGCCTCGCATTCGGAAACTTTTTATCCGTACTTGCATGCGCTGCAATCAGAGAAAATTATTATGTTGAAAAACTAACCTTTACACGCCAATGTTCCATTTATGGAACATGCAATTTTTTTATCTAAAAAAAGCAATAAAAATCTATCTTTTTTTTAATAACTTGTGTTCTGCGAATAAAATGATCATTTTTATTTGCTCTCACTTAGTTATAAACATAATTGTTAAAATTTGAATTTTTTACAAATTTATGAATTTTACCCAACGAAAAGTCTGAAAAAAGGCTTAAATTACGATTTTTTTCCTGAGACATGATTTATTCTATCAATAAAATATCGATGCCAAAAAATTAATCTATACTTTCTTTTTAAATACTAATTTTTACAGAGCAATACGATTAAAAATGTATTTTTTGTAGAATTTTGAATTTGATGTTCCATTTATGGAAGATTGGCGTGTAAAAGGTTAAATAACAAATAAACGGTCGTAGATAATAATGCGCGGTTTGCGGTATTGTTATTAGAAAATCAATAAGTTTTTAAACATGTACATTGTTAATACAGTTCAAATTTCGGAAAAAAATATTGCGCTGGCGATAACAGGCTGTTTGAATACAGACATGACTCTAATTTTCATAAATATGAGATTTTCGGGTGGATCTGAATCTATATGTTGTCGAATCTGAATCTATATGTTAAATCGACTCTCGAATCAGCTTCAGAAATAGGGTACGTTGGTTGGAAAGTGATTTAAAATAATATTTGTGATTGAACCACCCCCCTCATTTCCCCTCCTCAGTCTTGAGACTGAGATATTATTTTAAATATTATTATATTACATTAACAAAGTTCATATTTTAAAATTTATTTATATTCTAATAACAATACAGCAAGCCGCGCAGTTTTATCTCAAATAGTTTTTTTTTATTTACATTCAAAATGGGTCAGTCATTTACTGGACACCCGGTACATGAATAAGCACGCTTTTAAATGGCAACTAATGTGTAAAACAGTCATGGTTTTAAAAATATATATGTATATTTTTATTTAAATCGGATTATTTTTATTTCAATCGGGCTTTATGATTTTTTTTTTGTGTCTTAATATACTATGTTTTCAAGTTTTAATTATTGTTTTTAGTAGCACGGGATATATTAGTACTAGTTCTAATACAGTGAAACCTCCAAATAAGGGACATTTTTGGGACCGCAACTTTTGTCCCTTAAATAGAGGTGTCCCTTATTCGGAGTGTCCCTTATTTGGAGGTTTCACTGTATTAGTAATAAATAGTACTAAAATTTATTACAGTATTAGAAAGTAAGGGAGAATGGGATGGAATGGGACAGAAAATTTTCCTCGTTACGTATTATTCTAAACATCAATCACATACTAGATGGACGCAGTGATGTAGCTAGTTGGGGGCGGAGGGAGCGGTCCGCCCCGGGTATCACCCAATATTTATTTCCAAATAGATATATAATAATCTAATACAATTTTGGAAAAGAATTCTGAAATAAAATTAATTTCTTGCGTAACGACGAAATAGAGTTAATTTTCATAGAGAAGTCGAAATTTTATGCAGACTGGTGTGTTTAAATAAGATATATGCACCACGGAACAAAAACTAACCTATCCAACGAGTGGGTATCAAAAGTAAACTTTAAAAGAAAGAGAGAATCTTCTAGATACAGACACCACATTGATTTATGCGGATTATGGGTTAAGTAAAAAATCGCTCCTCTGTTTTTTTTTCCCTTAAAGCAGAGCAAAAGGTAAATGAGGAATGTTGTGGTCATTTGTTATAATAGCGTACAATTGTGAAAGAAAAATATAACGGATCGGCAGGGGGGGGGGGGGAAAGACACCATGGGGGCTGCGGGTAACACAATTTACATCCGACCCGGGTGTCACCCATCCTAGCTACGCCACCGAGATATAGCAACCAAATCTTCTGTTGAAAAAAGTTGCTGATGAGCATAAACTTAGATTTGTATAAAAAACTGGTTTATTAAAAAAAATAAATTTGCTTCATATAATTTAATGGTTTTGCTGTATATTAATGACTTGTTTACGTGTAGCTGTAATAGTTTCCCTATTTAGAAAACCTAATATTATGCATTATCCATAATTTAAACTAAACTTAAAAGCAGCACTGTTGTTTATATAAGCAGTTTAACATAAAATAAGATAAGGGGAGAAATGGGACAAGCTAGCAAAAGGAGTAATGAAATAAGTCGAATTCCTTCTTTTGAATAAGATAAATGTAAATTACTAATACTATTCAAATATTCTAATAAAAAGGATTAAATTTAAACAGAAATAGTTGAAATATTGAATAGAAAATATTCTAAAACTTACAGAAGTCAGTTGCCTATTTTTAACAAAATCTAATCCAACGCGCACTTTTCATAAACTGATTTATTTTTTAATTCTTAGGTAATGTAGACAAACAAATGAATTACATACTTTTAAGAGAAAGAAATTTAAAATAGATATAGTTCAAATTATTTATCTAACTATGTAAGTTAAAGGAAAATATGAAATATAACCCAATAACTCACTTTAGTTTGATTAAGTGGAATCGCAAGTTCTTCCATTGCCGACATCAACAGTTTGAAGTCATAGATTGGTTGGTTGGCAAGTACTGAAACTTATGCTAGTACCCGTAAAGGAGGCCATGGTCTCGAAAATCTAACACCATTACAGCTCATATTCAAAATATTAGAATAATTGAGAAAAAGTAATAAGAAAAAATTATTTGTCATTTATTTATTTTTTATACTAAGTAAATGCAATTAAATTTCTTATAAATTAAATCTGGAATGTTTAGATAAGATTTTAACATTTATAAAATATAAAATACAGCACAATAAATTAGGTATACAGCTTCCTTAAACACATCAGAATATTAGAATAAAATTTAGATTGTTTCAAAATATTAGAATATTTTATTTTACGCAACAATATTACCTTATGAATATGAAGTAAATGGTAGTTAATATTTTGTAGCATCCCCTTTAGCTTTCATAACAGCGTACAATCGATCTTGCATACTATATACAAGGTGTTTACAAACATTTCTAACAATATTAGTCCAAATAGACTTTATACGTGCCACTAACTCAGTTTTACTTGAAGGAGGATTTTCTTGAAGTTTTTTCTTCATTATACACCATAAGTTTTCGATGGGATTAAGATCTGGTGAATTTGGTGGCCAAGGAAGTACCTTAATGTTGCGTTGGCGGAACCAATTCTTAGTTGACACCGAGGTATGCGGGGACGCTAAATCTTGTTGAAAGATGAAATCATCTTCAAATAAATCTTCTGATGATGGAATCATGTAATATTCTAAAATTTCTTGATATATCAGAGAGTTAACCTTTTCGTAGACGATGCATAACTTTCCAGGTCCTTCTGCACTCATACAACCCCAAACCATGACACTAGCAGCAAATTTTACGGAACGTTTAAGGCATTCTTTATCAAATGCTTCTTGCTTCATTCTCCAAACTCGAATACCTTGATTACCATATGAAACACAAAACATACTTTCATCACTAAATAATATATTTTGCCAATCTTCATTGCTCCATAAACGTCTTGATTTACACCAATTCAATCTTATACGCTTTTGTTTTGCAGCCATGAGAGGTTTTGTTTTCGGTACACGAGATTCAAATTTAAATTTATGGAGACGTCTTAATGTTGTCGATGTAGAAACTTCAACTCCTTCTTCTTTCCATTTTCGGTGCAAGAATCGCACACTTTTAAAACGGTTTTTCTTAACTATACGCTTCAGTTTCCTGTCATCTCTAGCAGATGTTTTTGGTTTTCGGCCAACATTTCGGCGATTATTTTGAAATTTTCCAATTTTTGAATATTGTGTTAGTATTTTACTATCGCTCGATTGCGAACAATGTAAATAATTCGCTATAAAACATTGATTTTTACCGTGCCGATACAAATCAACCATACGAAGTTTAGTAGATTCAGGAATATCACTCACACGGCCCATTTTAAAACGAAAAAGAAACAAACTGCAAAAAAGAATACTGATTTTAAATAAAATAGTCTGAATTTAATCAATGATGCCACCAGTTAAGAATTGGTAATAATTAAAGGAGAATTAATGTGAAATATTCTAATATTTTGAACCACTTGAATAAATATTCTAATATTTTGACTTTTCAAAATAATTTTTTTTTGCAATTAATCTTTTCAAAAATGATATTAAATTTAAGATAACAAGTAAGTTTAATCAACAATAAGTTCTTAATAAAAATATCGTTTGCATATTTTCATTAAAAGACATTAAATTACCAAACGATATTTTCAATTTCTAAAAAAAAGGTAATTATTCTAATATTTTGAATATGAGCTGTACTTCCGTCGAAAATAACTTTTATGTGCTGCATTATCTTACCTATAATTTAGACATTTTCAAGGAAAATGTTTTAATTAGTCAATAATTACGATGGTTTTACTAGAAACAAGAATGATAATTTTTTTATTAGGTGCATATATAACATTATCATTTTAGGAATGAGGGGTTGTCTGACACATGATATCATAAGATATCTCTAGGGGGAGGGGGGATTTGCCTTTTGATATCGATATCATTTTTGACCCAATAAAAATTATCTCTTTCTTTGTAACATGGTTTTTTTTCAAAATAGTACATTACGTTTTTTTCTTATTCTGTTATCTATTTTCCCGAAAATACAAAGCTATCATTAAAATCCCTAAATTATAATGAAATTATCTAATTCTAAAATATGGTATACCCCAACTTTTGACATTCCTATTCATCTTCATATGTGTATGCATATATGTATAATCATTTATCGAGAAACCTTATATGAAATTTATTTGAAATACAGCTTGTATTTTCTAATAAATAAAAGAGAAAAAATGTTGTCCACTTGTTCTGTTGATAAGAATTTCTACGTCTCCCCCCGCCCCCTTCGTTCGGAGGGCAAGTTCGAGTAACGAGAGACGCTTCTATTAACAAAAATAACAGTCTTGCCATATCAGGGTTGGATTCATGGGGTGGCCTGGGGTAAACTCCCACCCCCCTAAACAATGAAATGCATCCTCCCCAGAAAAATAGTTTTTGTGTTTTCACTGGTGAAAAAGTGTCATTCCCCCCGGTATTCCATAATGTCCCCCCCCCCCCCACGGAGCCGCAGAAGTCACTCTCGAAGAAAAATGTCTGACTTCAACACTGCGCCGTATGGCGAAATAGCGTTATTGTCAGTACGTCGAGTGAGATAGGTTCTAAAATTTTGATTTAAGATTTTTAGAGATTTTGAACTTTACCACATTTTTAAAAATTAGAACAAAAGGATTGTTAATTACTAAATCTATGAGCTCATCAAGTTTGTGGTCTGAGGTCGTTAAAATTCCAACAACGTATGCGAAAAAGATTTTTGAATTTTAGTTATTTATGAGATTGGTAGAGGAAAACGGACCGGTGTTTGTAGTTTTACCGATGGATTATCCGTAAATCTAAGCCACACTGTAAAAAAGTGTCCTGAATTTTACAGGTGTTAATCTTTGAATTTTAACTTTTTTAATTGAGAAATTCCGTTTTAGGAAAAAATCTTAGTTTTCCAGGAATTTCAGGAAGTTTTTCATTTTTTGTTGACTTGATAATTGAGCGTTTCCGTTTGTGGCAACAGACGCACCAAAAACAGAACACCTCCGGCGACAGCCATGTTGATTTTATGTTATCGTTGGTTATGGATGTTTAAGCTATGTTTAGAAAAGATTTCTGCGATCATTTTAGCTGATGCTGACATTTAGATGCAGCATATATCTTAAAACTACACGAATAATAAAACGTTGTTTCGATTTCGTCATCTTTTTTATCTAGATTCTTTCGTTACGTTTGTAATAAAAGGTAAGTTATTCAGATTCATTTTGTAATTGTTTTTTTTAATGAAAATTGTACTTATTTTAAATGAGTGTTAGATATTCTGATCTTGTTATGTTTATTTCTAATATTGCACGTTTGGCTTACATGCAAAGTTTGGTTCAAGCCGTCAAAAAATTTTTTTGACGTGATATAAGTTTAAATTACGTTTAAAGTGATTTTAACCATCAAAAGCATCAATATGTATTTTTTTAAGTATGCTCAGAAAAACAACAACTAAAGAAAAAATGTTGTTAGTATAGCAAGAAGCAACATTGCTTCTATTAAATAATAATGCATTTTACTTTTGGAATTTACTTTACTGTAATCAAATATTAAAATATATATTTTTTCTTTTTTTAGTCTTTTTTTTCTTATATATTTGAGAGAGGGGGGAGGAACGGGACTGACTTTTTGTAATGAACCATTTTAAGAAATGAAATCAATCATGATATCACAAAAATAAGTTATATGCGTATACAGTCTTTAACAGAAATATTCTCTGGAGCACAAATAATCTCTTTTTGAGAGGCGGAAGACAGATCCAAATAAATAAATAAAAATACAATTTATTTGTTATTGAGAAAAGAGTTTAGTGATGGGTTACCACAAAATCAAATTAAGATGCTAGGAGCTTTTGAAAAAATAAATTTAAAGTACCATATGTAGATTACACAATATGTAGATAATATTTTCTAAGTTATATGGTTTTCTAATGTAACTGGTTTTGCATGTACTTGATTTATATATAACACTTAAACAATATTTTCTTTGCAGCATGTCCCCCCCCCTTTAATTCAATAGAAACACAGAACAATAAAAATTACATTTATTTTACAACTGGGAAAGGAATGAATAAATGTCAGGATTTGAAAAGAATATTAAGATAAAATTATAAAATATGAAATTGTAATTCTTTTATCCCAAGATTAATTTTGTTAGTGACTAACATTCATTTCTTACTGATGATGTTATTTTATGTATAGAATACAGCTTTACCTAGACCCCTGTTAGGAATAAATGACTAATTTATCATATCAGTAAGGGAAAAAAATTGTTTAACTTGGTTTGAAAGATGATCCAAAAATGGAAGTATCCTAATGTTTTCGTTCTTTGACAAAAAAAGTTCTTTTTTTATGAGTCTGGAGCACATGTGAACAGTTCACATAAATATAGCTTACACTAAATTACAAAATGAAAATAAGTAGATTGGGGGGGAGGGAGAGGGGAATCAGATGATTGATTTATTGTTAAAATAAAAAAAAAAGAATACAGCTTTTAAATTTTGCTTAGTGGTTTGTGTTTCGCGGAAATTTTAGACAGGGGCATTTAGATAGTACTTATAAAAAATCTGACGAAATATGAAAGGTTCTCACTCATGTACTTGTCTTATTTACTTTTAAATTAATGATAAAGAAGGGTTTTAAATGATTGTTGAAAAAATCTCAATTATAATCTCTCCCCTAAATTTAACTTCTTTTGCTTTTGAAAGAGAGAGGAGAAGGAGGGGGAGGAAATGCTAATAATTGGCATTTTATGGTAGTTATTAGTTTTAAAATGTTACTTTCTTAAGATATTACTGATATAATCTAAATTAAAGCATGATACACATAGCTATTTTAGAGACAAAGGTAAGTCATCATTTCAGGGTTGGAAAAATTAAATAGAACAATTAGCAAAGTTGTTTAACGCAATACTTTTTGTATTAACAATGCATAAAAAATAATATAGTAAATCGTTTATTAAAATATTGTATAATATTATAACATTTTAGAAAACATTAAATTTATTTAAATTACACTTGAAAGTAAACGAGATTGTTGCTCTTTATGTACCTGTTGGCAGATGTTTTTGTGGAAGTTTCAATACAAAATCAAATATTCTACGACAGTCTTCTATTGCAGGTAAATTATAGATATAGAAGCTGACATTATTTCTCATGAAGTTAACTAAAGGAACAGAATCACAGAATTGTTATTAGGGCACTTATGAACTGTTCATATCAGCCAGAAGTAGTCTGTTCACAAGTGTTCCTCACATGGTCACTTCAGTTAAAGTGACAAATCATTAACAGTTCTTCATTTTTGAAGATTTTTTTACAAAAAACATTCATAGTATATGTTAAAACGCTAACATTCAAATGAAAGGATAAATAGTTATTTGCTTAGCACGTTGGAACTGAGATTTTACTTTTGAGATCTATAAACAAGACTGCCGAGGACAAATAAAATGTCAAAGAGCCTCAAAAAATTTTTACCATTTGTCTACAAGTACTGTCATCATTGATATTTTATTTCAACTAAAAATCATATAATAATTAGTGAAAAAATGCGATGTTCACATCTGCCCCATGTTCACATGTGCCCCATTCTTCCCTGCATGTTTAAAGTTTAACACAAGTATGAAATAGTCTCTCATGTATATTTTCTTAATTGGATTATCATTAACAATTTTTACCAGCCATGAAGCATGAAATGTTAGTGATAATTTTATTGAGAATTTGTTTTACTTAACTCTTTTATATCTTTATTTATTTGTAATATTTTTGTTTTTATAATAGTAGACTATAAATTAAATATGCAGATAGCAAGTTTAATCTTTAACTGACGTATCAGAAATTGCAACGCAACTAGTGTGAAGCGGTTTGTGTGACTGCAAGTTCGAAAGATGAATAAAAACAATAACAAACTCATACGATGGTGTTTTTGTACTAAACATTTTGTACAAGACATTATATTGTAATTAACATTCACCTATTTAAAAGTCTCCGGTGATAGTATTAAAGTTCCAAATGAAATGAAATTTAATCAGCATTTGTAGTTAAATTGAAAAATTGAAAGTTAAACTATAACAATTAAAAAAGCAGTGGTCTGTGAAATCAGTAATATTAGTTAAATGTTAATGAAAAGTGGGACACGTGTTTTATGCTTTATATGAAAAACTTTTTTTTTCTCCCTAACCGAAAAATCATTTTTCCTAATTTTTGCAGAAGCACTAAAACTTTTTTCTTAAACAGCTTAAGTTTATTGAATTTTTAAAAACTATCTTTTAAATAATGTTATAATCAACATATTCCAGTTTTTTTCTATATTAATCTACAAACTTAGCCATTCTCAGTCTCTTTTTCCATTAATACATCAAATAATCACACATATCCAGAAATACATCAAAATTATAATAACGGAACAAAACACCCCATGAAAAGTACTACCGAATTTTGTTTTTATTGCATTTATTACCAGAATTTTAAAAGTATACTACTAAAGTTATTTTCAAATAAATTTAACAGGACTCGTTAATTTTAATCAGTTTGATTTAAATCACGATTTAAATAAATTAAAAATCATTTATTTAAATCAGTTTTACCCAGGCATTAGTTTTAAATAAACTTGCGATGAAAATAAACATATTACATTAATACATACTTTGATAGTGCATTAATATAGTTTAATTTTACGCCACAGATAATAAAAAAAAAAAAACTTTTAAGAAGATAAAACTTAACATTTGTCAAAAAGTAAAATACTATGTAAGTAAAGAAAAGTGTTTTAGAGCTCGATTTGAATCACAATTATAAAACTTTGCCACAGTAAAGAAATCTAAGCAGAAATATATTAAATATTGTAATTACTCATTAATATTTAGAGAAACTTCTGCAAGTTGAAGTAAAATAGAACTATGTGAACATCGCATTTTTTCACTAGTTATCATATGATTTTTTAGTTGAAAAAAATATTCATGATAACAACACCTGTAGACATAATGGTAAAAAGAAGAAAAAATTGAAGCTCTTTGACATTTTGTTTAGCCTAGGTAGGCAAAACTCCGTTTATAGATATCAAAAGTAAAATTTTAGTTCCCACTTGGTAAGCTAATAATTTTATTTATTCTATCATTTGAATTTTAGCGTTTTAACATATACTATAAATACTAATAAATATTTTTTAATACAAAAAAGTCTTCAAAATATGAAAAATGTTAATGATTTGTCATTATAACTGTATTGGACAAGTGGAGCATTTATGAAATAATTTCTTGGGGGCAAATATGAACAATTCATATGAGCCCCAATAATCATTCTTAGATTCTGATCGTTTCAGTTAACTTCATGAGAAATGATGTCAACTTCTATAAGTTTCCTGCAATAGAAGACTGTTTGTTATAGAACATTTGATTTTGTAATCAAACTTCCACAAAAACGTCTGTCAGTAGATACATAAAGAGCAACAATCTCGTTTAATTTTAATTTTAAATAATTAATAAACTTAAATAATGTTATACTACATTTTAATAAACGGTGTTTTATGCATTGTTAATACAAAAAGTTTCGCGTTAAACAGTTTAGCAAATATTTCTATTTATTTTTTCCAAACTTGAAGTGATTGCTAACTTTTCTCTAAAGTAGTTATATATATGATGCTTTAAACGGTGATAGATATCAGTAATATCTTACGAAAGTAAAAATTTTTAAACTAATAACTACCATAAAATTACGATTTTATGCAGCTCCCCCCTTCTCTCTTTCAAAAGTAAAAGAAGTTAAATTTAGGGGAGATATTATAATCGAGTTTTTTTTTAACAATCATTAAAAATCCTTCTTTATCATTAATTTAGAAGTAAATAAGGCAAATACAAGAATGGGGATCTTTCATATTTTGTTAGATTTCTGATGAGAATTATCTAAATACCTCCCCCCCCCAAAAAAAAATAAAAAAATCCAGAAACACAAACTTTAAAGCAAAATTTAAAAGTTTTATATTTTCTTTTTCAAATTTACTTCTTTAATTTTTCTTTTTATTTTTACAATTAAACCAATCATCTAATCCTCCCTCTCTTTCATAAATCTACTTATTTCAATTTTATAATGCAGTGCTTAAACATATCACCCAGAAACTAGCGAAATTTATAGATATTTTTTCGTTATAAATTCTCTTTTTTCGTCACCCCAATAGTAGGACAGTTGTGAAACAATTATTTTTAAATTATAAAACTATCTAAAGAAAGAAACTATAAAAGCGATTTTTAAAAAATTACCATATACAAAATTGCTCTGTTTAATATATTGAGTAGTTTTTGTTTATAGAAATTAATCCATTTATGAGAAAAAGTTATATTTATGTGTACTGTTCACATGTACCCCAGTCTCCCCTATAGCTTTGTGTGTTCTACTTTAGTGATGCCTAATATATTTAAGGTTGAAGAAAATCTGAACCATTCAGTATTTTTTAATCAGATTTTGTGGATTACAACCCTTTATAATGGTGGAAGTTAAGATATTTGTTATAGTTCTCTGGATCGATGCTAAAGGGAGGGGGGCAGAGGGGACACGTTCCTCGGACACCATAACGAAATGGCAGCAGTAGAAGTAGACGCCCATCCTGAGGACCAGCTTTCGGCTAAGGCCAGGATGAATTTCTGAGCCGGAGGGGGGAGAACGAAAAGGCATCAAATGTTTTTTTCTTTGGTATCGATCGTTCTCATGTCTGTTTAAAAACCATGATATTGTTAAAATTATCCTATGTAAGGCCATAAATTGCTGTAAGTTATCTTAGAATTTTTTTTCTCGTATTTCCTGCAACTTTTTTATATAAAAAAATTTATTGTAAAATAAAAGGAAAATGTGGTATTTTTTTATAATATACCATGTTACATCTTTCAACTTTATAAGTGTCTTTTATTACTAAATTTTCTATTTTCATTTTCCAGAATCTTTGCCACTATTAAGGGTGTATTTCGATTCAAACTGCTTGTTTTCCGATTTATTTTTGAAATCACTTTTGCTCTCAAACACATGAAACTCGCAGATTCTCTTATTTAGAAAGTGCACAAGGTGCCGTAAAGATCAATTCTTTGATAAGTGTACAAAATATTGCAAAAAAAGCAATCAAAAACGGCAATTTGAACCGATTTTTCCGAAGTGGGAGATAAGGGAACGAAAAAAGGGCCTTCCAGAGAAGTTAATTGCTTATAAATCAAATTCTAATGAATTGAGCGTAAAAAGACTTTACTCGGCACCTCATACGTCCCTTCAAGAATCCCCTCAGCAAGTTTCATGATTCTACTTTTAAAAATATGTCTGAAATTGTATCGGAAAATTTCGAGCTGCTGAAGGTGGAAAAGCGTTTTTTCGAATACACCCTTAACCCAACTAAAGGTATCAAAGCACCTAGGATGAAAGGAAGAAGAATTAATAAGATAACCAAGCCAATTATATAGTTATTAAATGGACTTAGAGATTTTGAAAGTCATTTTAATTTGGGATGCAACAATCGATAATTTTATTGTTTTATTTAGTGTTCTGATTTTTTTCATATTTATTCCTCTTAATTTTTTAACATTATTTTTCTCAGTCTTATTTATTGTCGCTGTGTTTATTAGAACTATTTGATGTGATAGAAGTTATCAGCATTCATATGATTGCTTTTTAAAATTTCATGATTGTTTCTCTGAATACATTTTCAATTTTCACTCTCAAATGCAAAACATTATACAAAGAATTCTATTTGTTAGAATGAATGAATTATAGCACTACACTGAAAACTGTAGATTTCTTTTTTAATGTGATCATCGTGTATTATTTTATTTTCTTAATATTTTATATATTAATAAAGAATTATTAATGAATACTTTTGAAGTTTCTGACTTTTTTTTTACTTCCTGATTTTTATGGTTTAAAACTTGACAACACAGCAAAGAAAATTCTTGTATCCAGTTCAATACATTATATATAAACACAAAAAAAGACAGTTAACATAGTTAAAACTTTTGATAGCAAGTAATTGTAATTCTGCAGAGTTGATTTTACACCAGAAATCACCAGGGATGTCAGAATGTGTGAAAATGGAAAACAGTTGATATATATGCACATTTTTTTCTCCAATTTAAATATTGCCAAAAAAGTAAAAAAGTAGTTTTTGAGTAAATATGTACATAAATGCAATCTGTAATGTCTATTTTATCTTTAAGATTAAACCAAAGAACGTCTATAGTAAAATTGATAGTGCATTCCTTTTTCTCTGCATTTTAATTTTAACACATCCAGTTTATCAAAATATTTTGAAAGCTAAAACAAAAGGTTTTTCTTAAGAAAAGCATACAGGAAGAGTTAGTTACAAATAATTACTGACATAAATTATCTGTAATCTATTATAGGCCAATAAGTTTTGATCAAAAGAGAAATGTCAAAATGCCAGTTTGTAGTATGAAAAATTCTTTGGAAAAATTCTTAAGTTTATTCAGAGTATATTTCGAAGCTTTTAGATAATGCGATGCAGTTTTCAAGTTAATTTAAAATATTTGGTACCACTGGGTAATCCTGTCGGCAAAAAATTTAATGCCAAGATTAAATGCCAATAATAGATTACCGTAAATTTCGCATTCACTTGCATTAAACACAATGCACGTATTTGTTCCGTCGTCAAGGGATTTTTGATTCGACATTTTTTTCTATTTATGTTCTACTAATTTATTTGTACTCTTGTTATATAAAAAAAAAATTGCATCAATTTGAGTAATTTGGATAATAGTTGGACGATTCGTATAATTTGGCGAAATTGGTCGACGGTATAACCAAGGAGTACAAAATTTTTAAGCAAATTGCAGAAAAAAGCATTTTTAAGAATTCTTTTCTAAATTATTTTGGTTCTCCAACAGCAATGGGCCTAAGGCTCACCTTTTCAGAAATCAGGCCCTGTACAATGTAAATAGGCCTGATTATTATAATTGATATTGTTTGATGTACTTCCTTAATCTTTAACACATGCAGTCATTATTTTTGAAAGAATTAAAAAAAAATACACCGAAAATATTAGTCACAAAAAATATTTACCGACATAAATACGAAACTAATTACATGCCAATAAGTTTTGATCAGTAAGGTAAAATTTGAAAACATAAATCAGTACAACGGAAACTAATCATGCGTTAATTTGAAATTTCTTTCTGAAATGGAAAATTTTAGTCTGAAAAACAATATTGTGTTTCTAAACCATAGCGTTTCAGTTTCCCAGTTGGAGTATTTCAGTTTCCCAATTGGAGTACTTCAGTTTCCCAGTTGGAGTACTTCAGTTTCGAAAACGGAACCACTCCAGTTTCGAAAGCGGAAACGCTCCAGTTTCGGAAATGGAAACGTTCCAGTTTCGGAAACGGAGACGCTCTAGTTTCGAAAACGGAAACTCTCTAGTTTCGAAAACGGAGACGCTCCAGTTTCAAAAACGGAAATGTTCCCGTTTCGAAGACGAAAACTCTCCAGTTTCGAAAACGGAAACGTTCCGGTTTCGAAAATGGACAATCTCCAGTCTCAAACGGAACACTTCAGTCTTGGAAACGGAAAAGTAATAAAAAATAATTTCTATGATTTAACGGATCAGATACGGCAACTCTGCTGCCAGCACCTTTTCCGTTTTTTTACTGGAGTTTAAGTTTACAGTGCAATGCTGTTTGGTATTTTATTATATTTTTCTAATAAGCATGTATTTTTTTCTACTTTTATGATAATTTTGTCTAAATTTTGAAAGGGGGTAATTCGCGGGTGTGGTGGTGGTGGGGGGGTATTTATAGTCTCCAAAATTTCCCCATCTGCGCACACACGATACGTTATACCATTTCGTTTTTTCTTAAGCAGGCAACGTACTAGACGCCAATCTTCAATATTTGAGTGATGCGACTTTCGATGCATTAGTATTGTAAGGAACGTTAAGAAATTGTGTTGCTGAATACGGAAAAAAGAAATGGTAAAACAGATCGTGCTGCCCAGCTTGAAATTTTCGAAAAATAAGAAATACCATATTTCGGTGCTTCTCTTTATTTTGCTTCATGGATTAACTCAACTTTGAACGGAAATTTTTAACATTGTATTATTAGCTTTTTTCAATGAATTTTGAATTTTAAGTAATTTTTAGCTGTCAAATTTCTTATTTGTCATACTTTTAAAAAAATGTTTTTTAGAGTTAAAATAAGTTAATAAGACAGATATATAACATTAAAGAAAAACTTTATTAAGAATTTATGCAAGTTAAAAATGTAATAAAAATACTTGCATACTAATTACATTCACTTAAAAATAATTAAAATATTACATACTTCTTTGTCTCGCACGTCCGGTAAAAGGATCTAACTGAATGAAACACAAAGAGCATACAAAGATGAATAAATCCATTTAACGTATGTCACTGGTATACAGGGTGTTTCTAAATTCATGGTACAAACTTTAAGGAGTGATAGTACACATCAAGACAAACAATATTAAATAGGAAAGTAAGGGTCCCAAACGTCTTCCGAAGGAGATAGGCGCCATTAAAATTTAGGGTCCAAAAATTCAAATGATTATAAAAAACAGAAAAATTAGTCGATTCGTTTGCGGTTTTCACTAAAATTATTTTTTATGCCAGTATTGTCTTGAAAATAAATCATAAAGATAAATTTCAAAAATTGTCGATAGAGGGCGGTTTAGACTTTGGAGTAACGAACAACTATTTTTTACCTTTATTTTTTGCATCATTAATTTTTTTAGACATAATTTTGAGCTCAAAATCTAAATATCTGGGAGTGGTTAAGTAGCGCAAACTGAACTGTAGGGAGAGGTTCAAATTTCAAATGATTATAAAAAACGAAAAAATTGGTCAATTGATTTGTAATTTTCACCAAAAGTATTCTTTATGTCAGTATTATTGTGAAAATAAATTATAAAAATAAAATTCAAAAAATGCCGAAATAGGACGCTTTAGACTTTGGAGTAACGTACAACTATTTTTTTACCGTTATTTTTTGCATCTCATAATTTTTTTAGAAGCTTAGACATAAACTTAAATTTTGAGATGAAAATCTGAATCGTTGGGAGTGGTTAAGTAGCGCAAACTGAACTGTGTTCAATGGGGGTGGGAAGGTTCAAATTTCAAATGATTTTAAAAAACGGAAAAATTGGTCGATTCGTTTGCCGTTTTCGCTAAAACTATTCTTTTTGTCAATATGACCTTGAAAATGAATTTTAAAGATTAATTTCAAAAAATACCGTTAGAGGGCGCCTTAAAATTTAGAGTAACGAACAACTATTTTTAACCGTTATTTTTTGTATCTAATTAAATGCTTGCAAATGCTTAGATTTAAATTTTGAGCTCAAATTCTAAATCGATGGAAGAGGTTAAGAAGCGCAAACTGAAATGTGTTCAGGAGTTGAAATGTTACCCTCCCCACCCCTCGAACACATTTCAATTTTACGCTACTTAATTACTCACAACGATGCAGATTTTGAGCTCAAAATTTAACTTTGAACATTTACAAGCATTTAATTAGATACAAAAAATAACGGTTAAAAATAGTTGTTGGTTACTCTAAAGTTTAAGGCGCCCTCTAAAGGTATTTTTTGAAATTAATCTTTAAAATTTATTTTCAAGGAAATATTGACATAAAGAATAGTTTTAGCAAAAACGGCAAACGAATCGACCAATTTTTCCGTTTTTTATAATCATTTGAAATTTGAACCTCCCCACCCCCATTGAACACAGTTCAGTTTGCGCTTATTAACCACGCCCAACGATTCAGATTTTAATCTCAAAATTTAAGTTTATCTCTAAGCTTCTGAAAAAATTCATGAGATTAAAAAAATAACGGTAAATAATAGTTGTACGTTACTCCAAAGTCTAAAGCGCCCTCTATCGACAGTTTTTGAATTTTATCTTTATAATTTATTTTCAAGATAATACTGACATAAAGAATAATTTTAGTGAAAATCGCAAATCAATTGACCAATTTTTCCGTTTTTAATAACCATTTGGAATTTGAACCTCCCCCCCACAGTTCAGTTTACGCTGTTTAACCACTCCCAACGATTTAGATTTTGAGCTCAAAATTTACGTTTATGTCTAAGCTTCTAAAAAAATTTAATGAAATGCAAAAAATAACGGTAAAAAATAGTTGTTTGTTACTCCAAAGTCTGAAGCGCCCTCTATCGGCATTTTTTGAAATTTATCTTTATGATTTATTTTCAAGGCAATACTGACATAAAGAATAGTTTTAGTGAAAACCGCAAACGAATCGACCAATTTTTCTGTTTTTTATAATCATTTGAATTTTTGGACCCTAAACTTTAAACCTATTTTCTTCGGAAGACGTTTGGGACCCTTAGTTTCCCATTTAATATTTTTTGTCTTGATGTATACTATCACCCATTAAAGTTTGTACCATGAATTTAGAACACCCTGTATATTCAATGGTGCACAATATTATAATTTTAATTACATGACTTTATTTTTTGTGCATCATTAATGCAAAAAATATTATGTTTAACAACTTTGCAAATTTTTCTGTTTTATTTGTTGCAAACTTGTAGTATTATTTTACTTCCATTTCTAAAACAGCTATTTTATTTAGTGTTTTGAAAATAGATATATATATTAAGAAAATAAAGTTTTTAAACTTATAACTACCGTGTAATGTCCATTATTGACTCCCTCCTTTCTTTTAAAAGAAAAGAAATTAAATTTGGAGGAAACTTATAAATTTAAAACAATTTTTTATCCTTAATTTACAGGCAAATAAGGCAAATATAGGAATGATAATCTTTCGCCTTTTGGTAGTTTTCCTATAAATATTATCCAAATGCCCCCTCCCTAAAATCTCCCTCAAACAAAAAGCCCTAAGCAAAATTTAAATTCTTTAATTATTTTCTCAAGTTTACTTCTTTATTTTATTATTATTTTTTTTTTGTTATATTGCAACAGGATCAATCCAATTCAAGTGGTCCAGCACTGGTCGCTCGACCATTTTTTAAAAATTTCAAATTTTTGGTGCAACAACCCTAACATCATGGAAGTTCAAAATGACCGTTATTTTAATTTTACTATTTTTTTTTTTTTTTTTTTGTGCATGGCGGCCATCTTTGTTTCATCGTGTGCACGATTTTCTCAACAACTAGGATACACAAAATTGTAAATGTCTCGTCTTTTATTTTCCCAATTGAAATGGGGCTTGCAGCATTTCATTCAGAATAAAATAGGCTAAATGTATGGTGGTAGAATAATTTTGGAAAATAAAATTTTACAGGTGAAATTTTAGCACAAAATATAAGATTTTTTCCAAAATCTATCTGTCTGCAAGAGGAAATTTTTCATGCAAGGAAAACTGTCACACTTACACAATTTTTTGTACAAATAGGGCAAAAGTACGTGTACTCATACACCAAGTCCCAGATCTGGAAGTTGATTTCTCTTTGCAAAAAAAATTCCGAAATTCGTCAAAAATTTCAAAAATCTCACTTTTTAGACTTTGATATTTCTGGTGGGGCACGAGATAAAAATCTCAAATTCTGGCCTTTGATAGTATTGTGTAGTAATGTTATGTACAAAAAATTTCAAGAAGGAGATTTGACTACAAGCAGAGATATGACATGGACAATATGTGAAAACAATACTGCCAAACTTTTGTAACCTACTATGTAATTGTTCAACAAGACTGTCAACCTTACACAATTTTTTCTACGAATAGATCAAAAGTGCGTGTACTCATACACCAAGTCCCAGATCTGGGAGTTGATTTCTCTTTGCGAAAAAAATTCCGAAATTCGTCAAAAATTTCAAAAATCGCACTTTTTTAGGCTTTGATATCTCTGGTGGAGCACGAGATAAAAATCTGAAATTGTGACCTTTGATAGTATTGTGTAGTAGTATTATGTACAAAAAATTTCAAGAAGGAGATTTGACTATAAGCTGAGATACGGTGATTAAAAAATGTTAAGAAATGCTATTATGAGTACATTAGGAGAAATGAGATTAGTCTCATTTATTACAATATTTACACAGAAAATATCGTTTGCTGAGAACAGTTTAATAATAAATGTTTAATTTACAAAGATACTATATATGCTCAACAAAGAGCTCAAAACTATTTACGAGAGATGTTATGAGTTCGACCAGTTACTGTTGTCAGTCCATCAGGTTGTTCTTTCTCAAAATTTTATTTGAAGCCACCCAAGCTTTTCATCCCTTGTTAATTTGAATGAATTTCTCTAGGTCTAATAATTGAAACCATGTCAACTGGATCAGTTGCAACCCATTGTCTGAAATTTACTTTTCCTGAAATGTGTACCGAGTAAAATTGCTGCAATAGCATTTTTAGTAGGTTTGTTCCTCTGGACAAATAGTGTATTGGCTTAGCATACATTCTAAATTGTTTAAATCACACAGACGCATTTGAAGAATATATTTGTAATTAACATTTAACTTTATACCATAAATAATTAATTTAAAATTTTGGAGGTATGAACAATTACATAGTAGGTTACAATAGTTTGGCAGTATTGTTTTCACATATTGTCCATGTCATATCTCAGCTTGTTCTCAAATCTCTTTCTTGAAATTTTCTGTACATAACACTACTGCACAATACTATCAAAGGCCAGATTTTCAGATTTTTATGTCGTGCTCCACCAGAGATATCAAAGGTTAAAAAGTGCGATTTTTGAAATTTTTGACAAATTTCGGAATTTTTTTCACAAAGAGAAAACAACTCCCAGATCTGGGACTTGGTGTATGAGTACATGCACTTTTCACCTATCTGTAGAAAAAATTGTGTAAGGTTTTGTTAAGGTAACAGTTTTCTTTGCATAAAAAAGTTCCTCTTGCAAATGGATAGATTTTGGGAAAAATCTTAAATTTTGTGCTAAAATTTCACCTGTAAAAATTTATTTTTCAAAATTACTCTATCTCCGTACATTTAGCCTATTTTATTCTGAACAAAATGTTGCAAACCCCATTTCAATTGGGAAAATAAAAGACGAGATGTTTACAATTTTGTGTATCCTAGTATCTGAGAAAATCGCAGAACACGATGAAACAAAGATGGCCGCCATGCACAAACAAAAAATAGTATAATTAAAATAACTGTCATTTTCAACTTTCATCATGTTAGGGTTGTTGTACAAAAAATTTCAGATTTTTTAAAAATGGTCGAGCGACCAAAAAAATATTTTCTGGACCACTTGAAATGGATCGACCCAACAATATTTTATCAATTATCTAAGCCCCCCCCCAAATCTACTTATTTTTATTTTATAATATTTTGCTTAAACACATAACTCAGAAACTAAATAAATATACATATATTTTTCTTTATGGTGAATTTAATAAATAATACAACTAATGATTAAGGTAACATATGAAAAAGATATTAAAAACATGTCAAACATTTTTTTTCTTGTGTTCACATGTTTCCTTATGTGTTTACAACTGCTCTTTCGTTGGGGCACATATGAGAATTTTTTTTTAAAATTCAATAAACTATAAACGAAAGTAAGAAGAACTGTAAAGTTAATTTCTAAAAAATACCATGCGTGAAAAAAGTTATGTTTACTATATAAAGTAGTTTTGCTTATAGAAATTAACCCAATTATGACAAAAAGCTATGTTTATGTGAACTGTTCACATGCATCCCAGTCTCCCCTATATATTCAAGTAGTCCCTGGTAGAAATTGTTGCTGACTTGTTTTGTATGTAAATCGTTCAACAGGTGGCTCTACTTTGCTGTATTTTATTTACGCTTTCTGCAATAGCTCTATATCTAGAATTAATGCACGGATTTTCATCAAACTACAGATTCAGTTAATGCTTGATATAAAGTGATTCTATGTACGTTTTGGTGAAAATGTCAAGATTAAAAAAATGAAATATCATTATACATTAACAGAGTTAGAAAATATTAGCTCCATGAAAAGAATAGCATTTACGCTCGGGTGCAATCTTGAGTGTAAAACAATAAATGAATAAAGAATTTTTAAATAATTAAAAAGAAAAAACTAAATTTAACAAAAATTCACAATAAATCTGAAACATTTATACTCTCATTCTTTCCTCAAAAAGTGTTTAATTTTGTTTATTATTTACAATGGATACAATTTGTATACATTACCTACACAAAATGTAAAATAACGGGGATCTGAGCTCATTACCTTGAGATAAACAAAAAAATCTAAATAAATTCAAAGTACAATATTGCAAAATACTTTTGCAATTCACGGTAATATCTCGCTATTTTGAAAATAGATATTTCACTGTTAGTGAAACGAGATTGGCCAATCAGGAGTCTGATATTTTGTGAAATTTTTGCAAACTGTTTTAAAAAGTATACACTTTTCATTGATTTATCTTGTATATATAAGACATACTATACGGATTCCTGTCGTAACGCCACCGATATCCAAATTATTCTTCATTCAGTGACATAAGACTGATGAAGTCCAATATTTAAATTAGATACGATACGTGGAATATACGTATACATTGAATATACGTATTCTAAAATGTACGTTTAACTGATACGCCTTATACGTATCCGGATACTTTTAAACGTATATTTTAAAGCATCCGTATAGCAGAAAAACGTATTATACGGATATACGTATATCGTTTAAACGTATAGCTGCTATACGTATCCTATCGCGAGCACTAAAGTGATGTAAAGTTTAGAAAGATATGCTATGTTTTACTTGTGGTTGTTTCAGTAAAAAATGCTGTTGTAAAGCAAAATGATTTTTATCAATAACACTGCCAGCATTTATTATTGTATCGAATTGCACATAAAGATAATTTTAACCAAGTGTTTCTTCTGGTAAAAATGTATCTAATAAATTTTACGAAACTAATTGTTGATGTAAATTCCGTTTGATATGATAGACAACATCTGCATACAACATTCGATATATTTTCGAAACTTCATGTATAGGTTTGCCTCTAAATGTAATGTTTTTTTAATAAACTGTCAAACATCTATAAGAGAGTATACTCTTTATAAAACTAGATATTTTTAAAACGTTATATATATATTTTTTTTTACTTCTTATTAAAAATGTATTTAATTCTAGGCATACTTTTTTGCAAGTTTACGAGAATCATATTTATTCTTGTAGCTGACATTAATATTTACAACGATTCAATTTTAATCTGCATTTCATTCTTAAAAAGGAAAATTATGGTGACATATTTCTAATTAAAAAAAAATAAAAATGAAAATAGCACTTATAAAATTGAAATATTTAAACATATGTTTATTCTAAAAGTCTAACAAAATCGCAGCATTGTTATCATTTGAATGCAGGCGAATGGCAATGGGTGTAACATATCAGAATTTGTGACATAAAGTGGCAGGTATATCACGGGAAAATGAATTTTAACTCTACGTTGGCTGACAAAGAGCCTAAGGCATGGAATATCTTGGCTGTAGGATGAATTTAAACGAATGCAATTTCGATATCATCAAAGTACGCTTAATTAGTTTTCTCGTTTTGTTGTAAAAGATTGGTATTTACGGAGAACATAAGATTTTTATATTTTTCTGAATGAATAATTTAGTTTCAACTTCAATTATTTAAGATTAAAAGTAGAAATATTTTATTACACATTGGAAAATGATAAAGTATAACATTCTAAAGTTAACGATTACTTTTTTAAGTATGATTGATTGTGAGAAAAATAAAGAACCATCTTATTATCCTGTCCTAAAGCTATATTTATTTCCTATTTCTATGGCGTGTAATATCTAGATAAGAGAATGACGCGAACAAATGAATGTAATATAGCCTATTCGGCCCTGAAGGCTTGTGAAACTCCATTAAAATTAAATGAATATTATTTTCAGCTATCAAAAATTGTAAAAAATGTAGGATGTTCTTGTTTAATAACGCCAGGTCGGGTAATAACGCCAAGTGCTAATATTACGCAAAATTATGAAATAATCCAGTAAATGGCACCAATGCAACAATGCAACAATGCACCTCCTGCGCAGAAGGACTCTGAGTCATATAAAACACAAACAATAGCTTAAAGTTAATTTGTTCCATTTGTAGGCCTTATCATTTTTAGAATCAACTAAAATTAACGCTTGATCTAAAATTTACAAGATAAGTTCTGTGATGTGAAGACTATATATTTATCAGGAATTACTTTGTTTATTATATAAATTTGTAGTGCATTTCATATACTTTCAGAATGTTATAGAATATAAGACAACTATAATTTTCAAAAATTTGGAAACTAAACGGATAACCACATAGCTGAAGATAAATGTATAATATCTCTTAGATTTTAGATAATTGTCTCCACTATTTTTATACACATTATGTGTATACAGAAATTGCATATATGTATGAATTTTTTGTGATGCGATTTATGCATTTCGCTAAATTTCCCAAAAATTGTACTCTGAACTCCTCAATTGATCAAAATGTGATTAATGTATGGACTATCTTTTCATTTTTAAGTGGTTTAGAGTCAGAAACTTCCTAAAGATAACCATATACTATAATTAAATGCACTGCCCAAAAAAATTGGGAGAGGAAGAGAAGTTAAGAAATCCGTGTGCGAACAGACATGTATTGGCATAAAATGGTTAGCACACGCGTATCAATACGCAACACAGAAAAAAAGATGCAAAAAAAATTATAACTAAGCTTTAATTCTTTGAAATGATGGAAAAAACATGAAAAGATAACTTATGGCAGCGGTTCCCACACTTTCATGATACCCGACCCACCTTTCAGTGAAAAAAAATTTAACAACCCACTTTTCAATAATAATAGTAATAAAGCTTCGCGACCTTGCACAAGATAAAGTTGTATATCAGTATAGCAATTTTTGTACGATCTCTATATATACTCGGCTATCCTATCCTACGGAAAACGCAAGATTTTCGTACGGAAGATACATTATTAAAAAACAAACAAGATCGGTAATCTCAATATGTGTAAGTGAATAATAATTGAAAGAATGCACAAACTATTAAGATATCTAAAAATAAGTTCAATTATTATGAAAACATAACTTTATAATCAATGAGATTTCTGGTACTGATGTTTACCCATGTGGGAATATATATTAACTCGCAGTTTGTCTCAGTACTTGACTTTCAGAAACAGCAATGTAGAAAAAGCATGTTCTCATAAGCGCGAAAAGTTGAATTTTATCAAAGACCTCAAAGCTGATTTAAATATTTCTGGATACTCTGTTCGTATATTAATCTAGAAGGAAATTAAGGATTTTCCCTTGAAATATTATTTTCTGTCAAAACTGTCATATCTTTTTAAACAGATGAAATAAAAGATGTATTTTGACGACAAACTTCGATTGTTTCGCGACCCACCAAAACAACTGCCACGGCTCACCAGTGGGTCGCGACCCATAGATTAAGAACAGCTGACTTAGGGCAAGAATTGGATTACATGTAAATCATAAAAAATGTATTGTTTTGAAATGATGCAATATTTTTAGTATGGCGTGTGGTATCTTCTAACAGCTAAGATTGCTTACTCATCTGTTTTCCATGGATGCGTTTATGTTATCGATTAGACTTTGTGGGATACTGTTCCGCTCCTCAAAAATGTGCAGTCTCTAATCTTCGGACGCCCCACCAGTGGCCGAGAGGTTCGGACCTCTCAACTGGTAGACGGCAGATGCTGGGTTCGAACCCAATCGCGGCTGTCGGCCTAACCGTTCGGAGTTTTCCGTGGTTTTCTTCGAACCTTGCGTAAATACGGGTTAGGTTCCCTTAGAAAGACCCCCACGGAGGGCACTCCCCCTGGTCCTATATCCCATTAGCGTAGATAATCGGACGACAACAATCAACCAACCAACCAACCAACTAATCTTCGGACAGTAAAAAGTGGCCTTGGACTCGCAGCAATTCATCGCCACAGCATGTCCCAAATATGCTTGATCGGATTCAGGTTAGAAAAGCATGCCGGCCATTCCACAGGACGTATCGTTTCAACTTCAAGCATGTTCTCCGCAAGACGAGCTGTATTCGGACTGAAATTATCATGCTGGAAAACAAAGGAATCTCCAATGGCTGCAGCGTAAGGTGTGACATGAGGTCTCAAAATCTCGTCTGCATACCTTTGGACCGTTAAAGTAACATTCCAAATGATATGCAGGTCCTTATGTCCACCTATGCTCATTCCACCCCGTACCATCAAACCTTCTCGTTTGTTTTGTGACCTTTCACGAATAAATGTGGGATTATTTCGAGTGCGCCTTTACCTCCATACCAAAACACGGTAGGTGTTACTCTCCAGACAGAATCGGGATTCGTCTGTAAACAGCTCAGCTAAAAATGAACTGCAGTTTTTTTGTAGAAGTGAAGTGTTTCTGAGGTTTTTCTAAAATTTCTCTAGTCTTCCTGTAGTGCAATATCAACTATAAAATCACTTCAGTTATTTTGTAATTAATTAAAGGTGATTTTGCAGTAATTTATTTTAAGCATTCTGTGCGCTATAAACTTTGAAAACACTGTAGTTTTTATAAAGTCATTTTATAATCAAAAATTTAAAAATATATGACTTTATAACCGTAGAATCACTGCAGTGAATTTGAAGTTATTATCCAACCATTAATTTAGAAGTACATTTCCGATGCATCTCTCGTATAACTGTAGTTATTGTCCGATAAATTCACAGAATTTAATCGGAGAAAAATAATTTCAAATATGCTTCAAAATCGAACTAGGGATTTCTCATCCCATCGAACCACTTCCGTAGTAAAAAATTTATTAGTTCCTACTTTGTTTTGTTACTTGGAAATTACAAGTTTTAATACATTAAAATCCATTTCTTTTTTTTAAAATTTAGACATGGGCGTCCCTATCTATGCTTCCTTCCCCCTAACTTAAAATTCTTAGTCCCTTTATTATTTTAAGCTAAGAGAAAAAAAATTAATTTCACTAAATTACATTTCGAAATCCAGTGAGGGGTAGCGACTACCTGTGCCCCCTGCATACAACGGAAATTTCTTAGTTCCTTTATTTTAAGTTACTCTAAAGGAATAAATTTTGCGAAGTTTATCAAAATCAGAGAAAAAATATATTAAGTTTCAAAAGTTATGAGGGACAATGGGCCTTTCACTCACCAGCCCCTTAATGCGAAATTTCTTCTTACTTTTTATTGTAAATTTCTTGAAAATTATACATTTTACTATGCTTTTGAAAATATCAGAAAAGAAAAATTTTGTTAATGTATATATATATATTAATTTAGGAAGGGGCAAATACTTTCCTCCACCTTCCTCCCCCTAACAGAAAATTCTTAGTTCTTATATTTTAAGCTAAAGAAAAAGATTGAATTTTAGTATTTTTTCAAAAATCGGAGAAAAAAATTAGTTAAATTTCAAAATCGAGTGAGGGAAAATGGCTCATCTATTCCCCCACCCCTCACGAAAAATTCTTCTTTTCTTTATTTAAATCACATTAAAAGAATAAATTTTATTATGCTTTTGTAAATTGGAGGAAAAATTGCTAATTAAATTTCAAAATCCAGGGAGGGGCAATGAGTCTACAACCCCCTCCTTAATTGAAAATTTCTTTTTCTTTCTTTCAAAGTTACTCGAAAAATTTACATTAGGTTTTTCAAAAAAAAAAAAAAAAAAAAAAAAAAAAAGAGGAAATTTTATCTAATTAAATTTTAAAATCCAACGAGCTCTTCTGCTTCCTGCCCCCATACATCTCCATCTTCATAACTGAAAATTACTTGCAATTAATTTACTATTACTTCATTTTGAAATCGACATACAAATATTTGAATCATCAAATAATTTTTTAAATCGCTCTTTAAAATTATTATTCGATCTAAACTTAATGAATCGTAGAAAGAAAAAAAATACTTCATCAGTTAATTGAAGTGTATTTTCTAATTATGTATTCATTTTAAAAGCACATCAAAGTTTCTTATTTCATGCAAATATTAAATTATTAAAAGTGTTTAAAATTATTTTACAAGTCATAAATATATTGAAAAATCTAGTCATTTTTTATATTAAAATTAAAAAAAATCAGAAATTTCCCTTTGTAAAAAATTATTTACCAAAGAAAAAAAAAAAAGAAGAAAATTAAATTAATGTTCCTATTTTATTTTTAGGTTAAAATGTAGATAAGTTAACAATCAAATATATCTACATAATCATTAAAAACATATGCTACATTAAAAAATAAAAATGACATAAAATGAGTCCTTATTCTAATTCAAAGTTATTAATAATGAACTTCTTATTTTATAAAATTAATTTATCCTTTTTACAAATATATATTTCTTAAATTAACACATTTAATTACATTATAATTCCTAAAAAAAATATATTATCAGAAAAACCTCTAAAATTCGTTTATTTTTTTAATTTGCAAGAATGATTCAGAAATATTCCCCATTTAAAAAACTCACTACAAAAAAAATATATATACATATATATTATTTTTATTTAATTTTTAAATTAAAAAATGTTTATAAATAACAAATTATTATTCTAACACAATATTATATTCTTATTTTATAAAATTAATTTATCCTTTTTACAAATATATATTTCTTAAATTAACACATTTAATTACATTATAATTCCTAAAAAAATTATATTATCAGAAAAACTTCTAAAATTCGTTTATTTTTTTTTATTTGCAAGAAAGATTCAGAAATATTCCCCATTTAAAAAACTCACTACAAATATATATATATATATATATATATATATTATTTTTATTTAATATTTAAATTAAAAAATGTTTATAAATAACAAATTATTATTCTAACACAATATTATATTCTTATTTTATAAAATTAATTTTTCCTTTTTACAAATATATATTTCTTAAATTAAGACATTTAATTACATTATAATTCCTAAAAAAATTATATTGTCAGAAAAACCTCTAAAATTCGTTTATTTTTTTTAATTTGCAAGAAAGATTCAGAAATATTCCCTATTTAAAAAACTCACTACAAAAAAAAATATATATATATATATATATATTATTTAATTTTTAAATTAAAAAATGTTTATAAGTAACAAATTATTATTCTAACACAATAATAAAAAATATGTTTTACGGTATCATTAAACGACATAAAATGAATTTTTATGTTTTGTAAAATTGTTCATAAAATTGTTCATAAAATTGTTTTTAAAATACACGCCCATATAAACGAATTACAATAAATAAATAAATAAATAAATAATAAAATAAAAGCACTTTAAAACATCCAATTTTTCTGCCTGCCTTCAGCTTTTGCAGCAAATAACCTTTAATTGAAATGCCTCCCCTTTATACCTCGCACAACCGTGACCACATAAGTCTCAACGGGCAAGTGGTCAAAGCGTGTCTTTCCTGTACCTGGGATCGTCAGTTCGAGTACAACTGTTTCCACAGTCAAAATCTGCCTTTGAAATGTTAAAATGGAAGCTTACCAGTATGGTCAATAGATGGCGCCAGCAGAGACAATTTTTGGGGTGGGAGGGGCATTTAACTTCAAATTCACTGCAGAAAATGTGTAGTTATGAACTACACATTCACTGTAGTGATTTTTTAGTTGCTGACTTCGAAAAATCTGCAGTGATTTGTGCCAAATCACCACAGTTTCGCAACTGCATTTTCTTTGCAGTTTCACTAGAGTTCATTTTTAGCTGGGAGCACTTGGCTCCAATTATGTTACTCCCAATCTCGATGTTCAGCAGCCCATCATCTTCAAGCGACACTTTGGCTTGAGGTCAACGAAATGAAGACCAATGGCCTACATGCATAGAGACCTCTCTGTTGAAGCCTATTACATACAGTTTGGCTGAACACCCTTCGTCCTGAAGCCAAGAGCAACTGTCTTTGCAGCGGAGTAGCATTATTTGTTCGACGAGCTGTTAACATTATATACCGGTCATCAGCTGCTGGCCGACCTTGCCCTGGTCGACGTCTAATATTCTCTGTTTGTTTTAATAGATTCCACGGCGTTGCAGATTCACTTCTGGAGACTTCAACAGCGTCCCGGTCACTTTGTTGTGCTTGCCCGGATTCATGTCTGCCTATAATGCGCTATGCCATGGATTCTGGTTAATCATGTAGTTGAGATATTTTCAAGTGACCCTTTCTAAAAAAAAGCTGAGCAACCGAATTTCACAGTTAAGGCAGTGAAACAGACCTTTTTCCAACGTCCCAATTTCTGATCTTCTTTTTCTGATGTCATGCACTTTCATTTGAAGTTTTCTTCGTCTGTTTCTTGCTAGACTTTAAATTATGGATGATTTTATTTTATATTACTTACGGTGTAAGTATTTGCATAATTATGTTAAAAACATATTCTTCCCTAATTGTTTTCAGCAGTGTAGCTTTTTCAGAAAGTTGCTCCACACGCTGTCAAATTACTTAAGAATTACAATTTCTGGACAATCCCTTATCTTTCAGCCACTTTTCGCAAGTGACTAAACATCAACTCACTAATATGCAGATATCATTTCTAAATTTTATGATATTTAAGAGGGTTTTTTTTAGTAAGTTTCTCCATAGAATTTTCTTTTAAATTATGTAAAAAAAGAAAAATCTTTGTTATCGTTTGCACATGCGCAGAAAAAAATTATTTCATTAAACTTCTCATATTTCCTAAAATGTTAAATATATTTATATTCCAATTACAGTATATAATGTCTAATACATTTTAGCCTTTTTTCTTAAACCAGTGTTAAATTTGGTTGAAAACTCTGCATCTTATAAACAAAAAACACGCAATTTTTTTTAAACCGCTATAATATGTGTAGGATTATAGGGCAACATGACATTTCTCAGCAAATGCACAAACATTGTAACTTTTCTTTGTGAGGTATGTGAAATTTGCAGTGATCCATTTTCCTTCAGAGTCATCTCACTAGAGGGCAGCACTAGAGCTGTCCCATGCAACTGTACATCCAACTATGATAGTGAACTTTAAGCAAGTAAGTATGGAGACTAGCGCCAGATGGCAGCACCAAACATTTAAAATCTCCATACATATGAATATAAATGCAAGCTCAGCTGATTGCCTTTGTTTCAAGAGGTTGAGAACTTTCAGATACTTTTGAAGGACCCTTAGTGTTGATATAGGTCCTCAGAGGGAAAGACATGCCTTCCCTTTCTGTGTTTTACCTTTATGTAACAAAGGAAAGCTAATCCAGCTTCCTGAAGAAAAAAAAAATACACTGAGAGGACCTGTCTTAAAAATTCAATATTACTGTTCTTAACATTAATCTAACTACATTTTATTTTGTTTGTTTTAGTATAATAATCAAGAAATAAATTTTTCAAGTGTGTTATATGCGTGTCAACTGGATTTTCTTGTTCCACCTTCTACACAAGTACAATGTGTCTTCCATTATTGCCTTCTGCTTACTGTCTACTGTGATCAGGTAGGATCTATCCAATTTTATACTTAGTGACATTGTGGAATAATACTGAAATTAACAATAATTTCTTCTATCACTGTTCCCACATTCAACAGATTATGAGACTGAAAAGGGAACGTGATAGACTTTTTTACCTTTAATAAATAAACAAAACAAACCCAGTAATAAAAAAAAAAACTGATTAACATTTTATTTTCATGTATGATATATTATATATAAGTTATATGATTAATACTGAAAAATACTGAACTGATATTATATAAAATAAATAAATAAGGAAAGTCACGGAACTTCCTTACAAGAGCAATCAATTTATATTATATATTTATATATTAATTATATGCTAAAGTGTATAAATTGCTGAGTAACTGATTTATTATTGATTTATCAAGATACATTGTTTAATATATATATACACAATGGCCATGAGTAGGGATCTCACCTCCATTGAGAAACTAAATAATTCTAATTATTCAAATTGGTCCTTTAAGATTCAAAATTTGCTCATCAAAGATGATTTATTTAAATTTGTTCTTAATGATCCACCTGAGACACCAGACGAAACATACATACGTGACAGCGCGAAAGCAAAGGCCATTATTAACTTAAGTATCGAGGACAACCAGATAATTCACGTAAAGCACTTAGAAAACCCCAAACAAATTTGGGACAAATTAAAAGAAATTCATTTACGTGCTAATTTGAGCTCCAAGCTCTTCTTACTGAGAAAATTTTATTCTCAGAAATTACCTGAGAATGGCAACATGATAGATCATATCAACGAAATACTCACGATCAAAGATCGTCTCTCTGCAATAGGAGAGGATATTAAGGAGTCTCACATTGTTGCTATCCTCTTGTGCTCACTCCCACAGTCTTACGCACCATTGATAACTGCACTCGAAAGCAGAGATCAAGAGGATTTAACAATTGATCTCATTAAAAATAAATTAATTGGAGAATTTACGCATCGGGTTGAAGCTAAAAATGCAAATTTGCACCCCAGAGACACAGCGTACAACGCTGAAACCAGATATATGGGTTCCCGTCCCAAAGGTACTGCATACAAAAATAATAATTCAAACAGATCTAAAAAATTCTGTAACTTTTGCTCCCGAAACGGCCACATCAGAAGCGAATGCTTCCAATTGAAAAATAAAGAAAAACAGAATTCACAGAAGAATGCTTATAAAAACGAATTCAACAAAAATAAAACTTACAATAATAACAATAAAGGCCAAGACAATAAAGACCACTCATCCAACTACTGTTTCAACAGTAAGATAGAAATTATGGATGAGAAAAACGAATCGGATCTTCCTCCTTCCCCGATAGAACACACACTTAAAAATGAACTGGTACTAGTAAACAAATTACATGAAACTAACCCTCATTCATACATAATCGACTCAGGTTGTACTAGACATGTTACGTCTACAACAGAGCACTTCACAACATTTAAACCCGGAAATTTCGGTAACATTACCATTGCTAATGGGAAAAGATTAAACTCTCAAGGTATGGGCGATGTAACACTTAACTCAGGTCTAAAAAATAGCATAACTCTCAAGGATGTTCTTTATTGTCCGGAATTAAAGGGTAATCTTTTGTCAGTTAAAAAGGCAATTGATAATGATATAAAAGTAATTTTTGAAGGAGAAACATGTTTATTTGTCAAAGACAACAACACTATCTTGACCGCAAAATTGAATAATAATCTCTATGAGATAAACCCAACGGACGAATATGGTTACATTTTAAGTACACAAACATCATGCGATAATGAAAATTGCATTTACATTTGGCATCGCAGATTAGGTCATAAAAATTTTGAAGCAATTAGACATTTAGTTAACCATAAGCTAGCAGAAGGGATAACCATAAACAATTGCAAACACAAAACATACTGCACTAAGTGTATCGAAGGTAAACTATCAGTTTCGCCTTACCCTAAATCGGCTAAAAACAGAAGCGTAGAAATCTGTTCCCGAACACATTCGGATATTTGTGGACCCATGGAAACAATGACCCCTGGCGGGAAGCGCTATTTCATAACATTCACAGATGATTATAGTAGATTTACTGTAACGTATTTGTTAGCACATAAATCTGAAGCGGTAGAAAAGCTAAAGCAATATGTAGCCCTTACGAAGAATAAATTTGGAAAAACAATTAAATCTATAAGATCGGATAATGCCAAAGAATACCTTGGTGAAAATTTCGAAAAATACTTAGCTGAAAATGGCATTGAACGGGAATTAAGCGTACCTTATTCAAGCCCTCAGAACGGCGTCTCAGAGCGGAAAAATAGGACAATTGTGGAAATGGCACGTACTATGCTTTCTGACGCGAAATTACCTAGGCAATTCTGGGGCGAAGCAGTAATGACGGCCACATACCTAATTAACCGACTACCTACTAATGCAAACGAGAATCGCGCAACACCATACGAGTTATGGAATAACCGAAAGCCCGACCTATCTAATATCAAAACATTCGGATGTAAGGCATTCGCCTACATAGATAAATCAAAAAGAACCAAATTTGACGAGAAGGCTATTGAAGGAGTATTTATGGGTTATGATTTTCGTAGTAAAGGGTATAGAATTCATACCGGAAATAATAACATAATGATCTCGAGAACCGTTAAATTCCTTGAAGAGGGCATTGATCGGGAAGAAATTAATGACACGACAGAAATCGAAAACAGTGCGCGATTACCTACCGAAAGTATCGAATTTGATTTAACGAATGAGAACGAAGAGAAAATCGTAAATCCAACGCAAAATGATCCCGAACCTAGAAGGTCGCTAAGAGAAAATAAAGGTATACCACCGAACCGTTTTGGAATAACAGCTAACCTATGCAAAATTGAAGAACCCAGGTCGTGGGCTGATTTACAAAATATTGAGGACACTGAAATTAAAAATAAATGGTTGGAGGCGACCGATGAAGAAATAAAATCATTGCACAGAAACAAAACTTGGAAATTAATTAAAGCCGTACCCGGTAAACGCATCATAGGTTCGAGGTGGACCTTTAAGGCAAAAAGAGGGGCAGATGGAACCATAGAGAGATATAAAGCGAGATTGGTCGCTAAGGGATACTCTCAAAAATATGGATGCGATTACGACGAAACTTACGCTCCAGTCGTGTCACATACCACACTCAGAGCGTTTTTAAATGCAGCTGTTTATAAGAATCTAGAAGTGACACATTTAGACGTGAAAACTGCATTTCTACACGGCGATCTTGAGGAGGAAGTATTTATGCATCAACCGGAGGGATATGTACAAGTTGGGGAGGAAGAGAAAGTATGTAAGCTAAACAAAGCAATTTATGGCCTTAAGCAGGCAGCTAGGGCATGGAATTTGAAAATTAGTCAGTCGTTAAGAAATTTAAAATTTACGGAATGTGAATCAGACCAATGCCTGTTCAAAAGGACTAAAAACGGAAAAATCGCTTACGTAATTGTGTACGTGGATGACATTCTTGTAGCGGGAAATAAAGATGACACACACGAGATTTACACCCAATTATCTAAGGAATATGAGATTAAAAATTTAGGACCGGTTAATCAATACTTGGGTATCAATATAAAAAGAACAGAAAATGGGAATTTCGAACTTGATCAGGAACATAAGATAATTGAAATCGGAGAAAAATTCAATTTAACCCGTAGTAAACCCACTTACACACCGATGTGCACAAATTATTTCAGTTTAGATCCCGACGGAACACTATTAGATGATAATAAAAAATATAGACAGGCAATTGGGGGGTTACTATACATCGCAACACTGACTAGGCCCGACATATCAGCAGCAGTAAACATATTGGGGAGGAGGAATGAATCTCCAAGACAAACTGACTGGGAAGCTGTTGAAAAAGTCATTAGGTATCTATTGACTACCAGACGAATAAAATTCGTCATTGATAAGTCGAAACCGCCAGTGTTGACAGTCTATAGCGACTCAGACTGGGCGAATGATCGGGACGACAGGAAGTCAACGACGGGGAACCTATTCATGTTGGGCAATAATGTGCTAGCCTGGGCCTCTAAGAAACAATCCAGCGTCGCACTGTCTTCCACTGAAAGCGAATATGTTGCACTTTCCACTGCAACACAAGAAATAAAATGGCTACTCACAATACTCAGTGACTTGGAACTTAACCAAGAATTACCCATAACCGTATATGAGGACAATTTGCCTGCCATTAGATTGACTAAAATCGAAAAGGCACATACCAAGTCAAAGCACATTGACGTGAAATTTCATCACATCAAACACCAGCACGAATGTGGCATAATTAAAATTATTTACTGTCCTACGGAAAAAATGCTAGCTGATGTTCTCACCAAGCCCGTCTCTAAAATTAAACTGGAGAAGCTTAGGCTTCAGTTCCAATTAAAGATGTTGTAGATTTGCCTCGAAAAGGAGGAATGTAGGATTATAGGGCAACATGACATTTCTCAGCAAATGCACAAACATTGTAACTTTTCTTTGTGAGGTATGTGAAATTTGCAGTGATCCATTTTCCTTCAGAGTCATCTCACTAGAGGGCAGCACTAGAGCTGTCCCATGCAACTGTACATCCAACTATGATAGTGAACTTTAAGCAAGTAAGTATGGAGACTAGCGCCAGATGGCAGCACCAAACATTTAAAATCTCCATACATATGAATATAAATGCAAGCTCAGCTGATTGCCTTTGTTTCAAGAGGTTGAGAACTTTCAGATACTTTTGAAGGACCCTTAGTGTTGATATAGGTCCTCAGAGGGAAAGACATGCCTTCCCTTTCTGTGTTTTACCTTTATGTAACAAAGGAAAGCTAATCCAGCTTCCTGAAAAAAAAAATACACTGAGAGGACCTGTCTTAAAAATTCAATATTACTGTTCTTAACATTAATCTAACTACATTTTATTTTGTTTGTTTTAGTATAATAATCAAGAAATAAATTTTTCAAGTGTGTTATATGCGTGTCAACTGGATTTTCTTGTTCCACCTTCTACACAAGTACAATGTGTCTTCCATTATTGCCTTCTGCTTACTGTCTACTGTGATCAGGTAGGATCTATCCAATTTTATACTTAGTGACATTGTGGAATAATACTGAAATTAACAATAATTTCTTCTATCACTGTTCCCACATTCAACAATATGCATTCTATTCTTACACAAATTGCACAATGTCTGTCTATTTGTTTTTCATCGCGATCGATTATTTCGTGCATTTTATGTTACAGAAAGATCCCGAGTATTATTTTTTCTTTGATTTTTTGTTTTCTCCTTAATTGTCCTACTTATCAAATGGACATTGATACGTATGAGGTCAAACCTGTCCTTTTCAACCCTGAAATTTCAGTATAATCTATCAAGTACATTTTAAAATATTCGACGAAACGTCTAAAATTAAGTGTCCTAATATTTATGGCCGTATAGTGTATATGATTATATATGTATATATATATACATATATCGTTTCAGATAATACTAAACATGATTATAGCTACACTGTACTCTAACCTTTGAAAAATCATAAAGTAAGAAATGGTTTTAAGAGCATTTTCTTCCACACATTTCTGTTTTCCAAACAATATTATTCATCAACTCCAATTTCCATTACATTCAATTTACATCCGTATGAGATACTGTACATAGCATTCTGTATGCTGTTATCTTTCGAATCGTTTGCTCTACATTTGGCTTAGTTAGGTCGAATATATTCTTCCCACTTTCTTATCTGAAAATTATATCCTTGGCTATACTTATGTTTCTTGTAAATGATTCTGATCTTAGAACAACTGTTGTACATGTAATATTAATAGAGGATATTGTATTTATCCATGTAGAAGATTTTAGGAAGTTATTATCCTTATTTATCATATGGCTCATTTTTAAATTTTAGGTAGAAACAGAGTTAAAAATAAGCATATTTATCTGAGGTTGGTTTTCATTTAAAATCTCCTGTTTTAGGAACAAATTTCTTTTTTATTTATCGTATATTACAGACATGGAAAAAAATTTCAATTTACCTATTTTCATTTAAAAACACAACAACTAAGTGATAATGTAACAAACATACTTTTAATTTGTAAAAACACAATAAATTTTATTAGTCTCATGATTTTACCTTTTATTTCGTACTGGACAAACGGTGAATGAAATATTGAAAATATATTTCATTCAGTACTAAAGCTGCGTTATAATAAAGAAAAATAAATTATAAATATTCCACACTTATATATAAAAAATGTTTAATTGTTGTGATTGTTTTAATAACCAAGAAAAAATGTTTTGTTAAATTTACAAAAAAATTTCATATAAGTGTCTAAATAAAAGTTATTAATTTGATATAAACCTATTCCATTGACAAAATTTAATAGTCTTCTGTATCAATAGATTTTCTTTGCGGATGATTACTAGGAAAGAGCTACACACCAATTGCAGAAATATTCCGGAGATACGAAAAATGTACCAAGTTATTCACTTTCAGATTTTTTTTTTTTTTGCAATCGTTTATTTGAGCCAAAGGCTTTGGGTTCAGAAATACCTTACAAAAGCGCATATGAAAGGAAATACCCTCACAGTTAATATACTTTTAACACCTGCAGCAAAATATACTTTATTAAAATATATATTTTTGTATTATGTACTTTATATTATTCACGTTATTAATCATTGTGATGCCAATTGTTGTGTAAAATATTTCAACGATGGCGGTCTCGAAAAATAGGATATCTTAACCCTTTCGGGTCTGGTGTACTATTAATAGTACATGTCTTTTAATGAAGTATTATTTTGTATTAAGAAATTCTTTTGCTTCTATTTAAAGTAGCAATGTTACTACACTGCTCAAAACAATTAAAGGATATTGCAGTTTTAGGTGGATTTTGTATCTGGGAAACTTTTTAGCTAATTGATACATGGTCGACAGACATAGTAGGTCATATGAGAATAAATTACACATGTTTGGCAGAAAAAATGCATTTTATTGCGCATTTGTGTACAAAAGGAAAAAACACAATTTGTGCATATGAGAAAAAAAGAATAAGAAAAGGTGTTTTCTTCAAAGAAAATCATTTTCAGAAGGGGGTATGGTTTCCACGGGCGGCCAGCAACGTTGAACACCTTTAAAGCATGGACTCAATGAGGCTATTAATGACGAGTTGGGGTATTCTGCCCCACTCTTCCAGAAGAGCTCTTTCCAGTTCTTGAAGAGTTTGTGGGGGTTGTTGGCGGCCAGAAACTCGTCTTCCTAGAGCGTCCCAAACATGATTGGATTCATGACTGGAGAACACGCTGGCCATGCCATTCTAACGATTCCTTCCTCGAAAAGGAAACCCTCCACCAGGTTTGCACGATGTGGCCTGCAGTTATCGTCCATTAAAATGATGTTATCTCCGATTGCTGCAGCGTAAGGGACTACAATAGGTCTGAGGATCTCATCCCTATATCGGCGACCAGTCAGAGCTCCATCTCGAATGATGTAGAGGTCAGTGCGCCCATCAATGGAGATGCCACCATACACCAACACTCCTCCACCGCCGAATCTGACACTTTCGTGCGCGAACGCAGGATTATTCCTACTGCCACGGTCCCTCCAGATGAAGATACGCCTTTTATCCGGATGCACAGAAAAACGGGACTCGTCAGAAAACAGAATATTGCTCCATTCATTTTTCCTCCGGTTGACATGCTCGGTTGCCAACTCCCTGCGGTCGCGACGATGCCTTGATGTTAATCTAACACATACCATCGGTCGGCGAGCATACAGACCTACAGCATGGAGCCGGTTTCGGACAGTCTGAGTTGAAATCGTGGTGCCTGTAGACGAGCGAAGGTGTTGTTGGAGAAGAGTAGCGTTCATGCTTCGGTGTCTCCGAGCTGTTAACGCTAAATACCGATCTTCATTGGGTGTTGTTGCCTGTCTACGACCTTGCCCTGGTATTCGGCCTGCACATCCACTCTCCAAAAAACATGCACATCCACTCTCCTGGAAATGACACTTTGTGACACTCCAATGGCTTGCGCTACTTCGGCTTGAGTTTGGCCCCCTTCTAACCTACCAACAATTCTCCAAGCTTCTGAATCTGTCAAATGACTTTGCTGAGACATTGCACTCATCGTCGAAACAAAGCAATCACTGAATGCCGATCATCCTTGTCTTCATTCTCTTTTATCCAGTTGAAAGTCAAATTTCATTCACTGCCGCCGAAGCGACGTTTTTGACGTCGAACTCAAAATTTGCATACTCCACAGTTTGAAAACCAGAAAAATCTGCATTTGTGATTCTCTTCTTCTATTTTCGGCAAAAAAAATTTCGTTTATATCTTTATTTTATATAAAACTTCAAATATCCTTTAATTGTTTTGAGCAGTGTATATGCCTATGCATTTTACATATGACTTCATTTACGTTTAGGCACTTAGTGATAATAATAATTATTATTTGTTAAAAATACAACACATTGCTCAATGGTGCACACAACAAGAATTTTAATATACACTTTTGTACAATTAAAATAAAATAAAAATATCAACGTTTCGCGCCGTCTTCAGGAAAATATGATAATGGAAGGTCTAAGTTTTCTTCTTGATCAAGAGATAATATTTCTAATAAATTAAAATCGAAACGAATTAAAAGTTTCAAAATGTTGCCACTTACACGTGAGTAAGAATTAAAATATTGCAATGAAATAAAAAATTTAAGATTTTATGATGTTATGCCATATTTTTGGTATATTGTAGGACAATATACCAAATTATTTTATTTTATTTTAATTGTACAAGTGTATATTAAAATTCTTGTTTTGTGCACCATTGAGCAATGTGTTGTATTTTTAATAAATACATTCTTAGTAGTTAAATTTTATGGTGCAATTGTCCAGTATATATTTATAATTATTTTTATTGTTTACTTATTTCTCTTTGCGCCATTTGTGATTCTTTTATATTAAATATATATTTCAAATTTTAAATTTAAAATTAAAGTTACTTTCCTGAAAGAATCATGTGTAATAACGTAAATGTAGAAATCTGTAATATCAAATAAATCTTGTTGTTATACAATATTTTCTAAACATTTCCAAAAATTCTTCCTTAGCTTATTTTTATATGAATGTTACTTGAATAGTATGCAAAACAACTATATTCTTTATCATTCAGACAATTGTTGGGTAAAATTGTTCAACAATGGCGGTCTCGAAAAAATAGGATATATTAACCCATTCGGGTCTGGTGTAGATATCTGTAATATAAAATAAATCTTGTTGTAATACAATATTTTCTAAACATCTCCAAAAATTCTTCCTCAGCTTATTTTTATATGAATATTACTTGAATAGTGTGCAAAAACACAACATTCTTTATCATTCAGACAATAAAATATTAATTAAACTCTTATTAATTCATTTGGCTAGTTAGTGTTTATATTATTAACGTAAAAGTAATTTTTTCTAAAAATTGAAAAAAATTCGGACCCGAAAGAGTTAATTCGCAAATGAGAGGAAATGTGCTATTCGTATAGATATGCACAAAGCAGTTAAAATATTTACACAAAGGGCAGAGAAAAAAGAAACATTTTGATTAAGAGAGAAACATATTGTACAGCCAGATAATTCAACCGCTGTAAAACAAAAAACCGTGAGTTCGGCACATCCTTCATAATTTTCAAAATAGCTTCAATAATACCAGAAATACTGCCAGATTTTTCTACGGCATGAAGAAGAAAGCTGGTTATGAATCGATGAATGCAACTACACTATAAAAAAAAAGATGTAAATTTTTAAAGTAGTTTTTGTAGAAGCTACAGGAATTTCTTTGTTTGCTAAAATCTTCTTTGTACAAGGCACAGAATAAAGATTGTTACTTAAATTCTTTTTGTTGTTACAAAAAAATTTCAAGGCATACCAGCTTTCATTACGATTCTTAGTAACTTTATTAACTTTTTTTTGTAATTTGCTGGTTTTGTTCGAATTATTCGATAGCACAGACTGTTAAATAAATACATTCAAATAAAAAAAAAAACTCCCCAATCTTTCCAAAAAATGTTGAATCGAACTATTATTTATGCCAAAAAGCAAATGTTCTATAGTAAATTAATTAATTGAAATTCTTGCAATATTCTTGTAATCCCCAGGTGGTAGTAGCAGTGTCATAAAATATAGCCTCTATTGAAGCAACAACTGCCATTATCAATTTTCAACAATTATTTATGAAATTGGTTTAATATTTCCTGAGATTGGATAGAGATCGTAATTTAGATTGTTTTAGAATGCTTTTTGCGAATTTCTACAAAAATTCAAAATTCAAAAATTTAGAAATTGTTCTTAGAAAGCATTTACATTTTATAAGTAACTATCACAACAAATTTGGTGTTACCAGCTACTTCTGTATCACTAAAATTGACATTTAGAAATTTTTCATATGCACATACATTCACGCATCTATTTATAGATTTTAATTATATTCTCTCTATTTCATATTTAAATATAGAAACTCGATAAAAATAGAAAAATTTAGTTGCATAAATTCGTCATCCTGAACGAAGAAAGAAGGAATGTTAGTAGTATATTTGCTAAATATATATTATCATTCATTTATCTTCAGATTTATTTAGCTTAAGAAAATATTACAACAGTTTTATACTTACTATCTTAAAAATCTACGAAAAAACTTGTATATACTTTGGTTTTCAAATACTTGATAAAGTAATTCTAAATGCAAAGCTTGAGAAAACTTACAAAATGAAAGACTAGTATTTACCTAAATATTCATTTAAAAGAGAATTTACGCAGCTAAAGAATTTAAATCTGCCTAAAGCAGTGTTGTAAAATAATGAAATTCTTTTGTATGAATGTTTGCTTAAAAACTTTCAGATTTCATAAGATTTAAAGAACTGTATTATATATAAAACTTATAATGTTGATAATAATAATACTGATTTCATGGATTGTAGCCAGACTTTGAAAATTCTAGTAGTCATACATTCATGCTTCATGGAAATTATGGGGTAATTTTGTTTATCTAATTTTGAATAGATATTCCTGTCTGATTTATTGTTAAAGATTTAGACAGAAATTATTTTAAAAAAGTATTTTAATTTCCTAGAAGCAAAAACATTTTTACTATTTTTCTTCATTCTAAATTTCATATTTTTAAATATTTTCTTTTATGATTTACTTCGCAAAACATTATACTATTAAATCATTACTTGAAAATACTCATAAATTTAATTTTCATCAAAGCAAAATTAACATTTTCAATAATATTATAATTTACAAACTGTTTAGATTTTCCTTATGACATATAACCTTTACAATATTATTCAGTTCGATGTACTTGTATTTTTCTACAGTATAGAAATTTTACAATTTTTACTAAGTATATTATTAAAATATTCTAAAATACTAAAATTAATTGTTCATTTTATTTGTAAGGGAGTAATAACGTATACGACGTTATGTATATTTCATCCTAGTAATTTAAATAATTTTTTCCATGATATTGTTTTTCATGTGTTACGATGCAAGACAGATGAGTGGAATATGCGATTATGTGCATTTTTCGGCTCTAAAAACAATAGCAAGAGGTTTCCAACAATTATGAATTTTGCAGAGTTATCAATAATTTTGTAGAGTATGGGAAACTATCCCAAAGTGACACAACTTATGTTTTTTAGTATTGGTGCTAGATGCCAACACTTAATAATAGGCAGTTATGTTGTGGAAATAATCAGAAACGATAAGCATTGAGCAGCGGAAGTTTCAAGTATGTATTTTTCATTGTTTTTAAACAAACTGTTTACACCTTCATCAGAAAATTCTAGGTACACTTTTTTGGTTATAATTGACGTCTTTTCATGTCAGTGGCTACATATCTGAAGAATAAGGTGAGTACTTATTTCTTTTTAGATTATTTTCCGTGTATGCAAATATTTATATATGCAAGTATTTTTGAATACGCCTTTGTATATATATGGAAATTGTAGGTAAAATGACATGCCTGATTAAAAAAAAAAAAAAAAAAAAAAAAAAAAAAAAAAAAAAAAAAAAAAAAAAAACGGAATGAATCCCATGGATCTAGACGTCTTTCCCGATTATATTATTTATGCTTCAGTTATAAAAAAACACTGGCAGAACACGCTGGTAAAATTGAAATGCAACAGCAGTGACACATGTTCCTCTGATAAAGACATTTCTAAACCTAATACGTTAATTTTTACAGTTTCAGTGTCATCTCACCCAATTCAAATGCAGACAACATCTGTTTCCAATACTCCAAAGGCGTCTTTCATTATGAGTGTTTATCTTTTCAACAGGCAGCATCTTGAAATCAGCGTCTTCAATTACCAAATAACATGATATATTCCCACATCCGCGTATATCCCATGTTAGATGATCATTTTAAAAGAGGAAGCATGAAGCTTCAAAAGTTCTGAATAGCAATCTTAATATTTCCGAAACGAAGACTAAAGCTGCTATAAAAAGTAAATCTCAGCAGGAATCTACTGATTACAGCAGAGATTGAGCCCACTGGCCAGGCTTGGGTTTATTTTCTTTCACGGCACTCTTGCCGGATCTCTAGTTAATTCAGACCTGGAAGCTCAGGCAGGACCAACTCGCTATTCTTTCCAGAGAGGGGTGAGGTCTTACATTTTTCTTGAAAGATCGGGCCGTGCCTAACTTACTTTCTCCGTATATAGCCGGGAGAGATTTCAGTCTTCCTTGTCTACGCGGGCCAAAATTATCAATCCTGATTTTAACCCAGATTATATGAAATTCATTGTCCAGGGCCTTAAGTTGAACTGGTCCGTTCAAAGATTAATAAAATTTGCAAATATTGATTCCAATTTTATATCATCATTCTAGGCTTATTAACATAGTACTAAATGACAAAAAATAAACTGCATATAACGTAAACTGTTTTAAACTGAAAAACATGTTGATCCATGCAAAATTTAAAGAGAATTTAAAATTCCTGATTTTTGCAATTTCTTAAAAAACGAAATTTAGAATTTAAAAAATATATTTTTCGACAACTTTTGACCTTAAAATAGCAAAAAAGTTGCAAAAATTCAGTAAAATTGAATCTGTCAGATAATAAAACCTATTCCTTAAAAAAGAAAATATTTGTATTACAGATATTTAAAATGCTTTTACAGCAAACAGAGGTATAGCCTACTGAAATTAACTGTCTAAATGGACTTTCTTTGTATTATCTATTGAAAAATACAAAAAAAATAGATAAACCATTAATAAGATTATTTTGTATATTCCTTGCGTATGTCCTAATATAAAGAATAAATATCTAACAATTATAGATATGTCTATCTAATAAAATAACATTTCCGTCATGACAAATATGCAATGGTCAATAAGACACTGGTAGTAATTGTTTGTTTCTTCAAATGATAAAGAAAAAGTCACTTGTAGAACAATCAATTTATTTATAGCCTCTCACATTGATAAATTATAACACTCCTCACTAATCAATCATATTCCACATAAGAGAAAATAAACCACTGTATAAAAATTAGAGATTTACAACAAATTGTTCTAGCAAGTGGAAGACATTCAAGCAATACTCCTCAGAATGTTGCATGCTTATTTTATAACCATTAGTGAAAGACTACAAAAAATGCATTTTACCTAATTAATATTTCCTAGCGCTACATTGATACGTATTCATAAAATAGCTGAACTGAGAAATTTTAAATTTTATCTTTAAAATTTCTATATTACATATTATCTTTTTTAATTGCCCATTTAAATTTAATTTAAATCCAACCCCAGAATTGTTTTCAATATTTGTTTTTATATTTTTATATGTATAATATTTATTTTATTTGTTTTGTCGTTTTAGATTCTGTTAAACCATTTCACTTTCAGATGGTATAAGGAAAAAAGGCTTTGTTCTTGACTTATCTTGTAGTAAACATTGATGAGGAACATTGGTAAATGACCAAACTGTACTTATAACTTTGTTTATTTAGGTTTTGAAAGTCTGAGATTCATTTTGAAGGTAAAAATAGTGAAACTGCATTTTCAGTATTTACAAAGACCTTTTAGCAGGAGAAATGCAAGAGGTAATAATCCATCTTGTAATTTCGTGTCTTCTTTACCGTTCGTTCCTTTTTCTTTGTTTGTTTGTTATCCCGTTTGTCCTATTCTGTACCGTATTAATAACGTTAAACACAAAAGATAGCGACATTTTTGATCGCATATTTTATGCCCCCACAAATTTTTGCACCTCGTGCGTTCGAAAGAAAATTTTAAGAGAAAATAATTCGTATTTTTTCAGACCTACATTATTTTTTAAAGGAAATTTCAGTAACAAAATATAAAACATTAGCCTGATTTTCGGTTCAAGAATAAGGAAAAATTTGATTTAATAAAAAAACATACTAATTTAAATACGTATACACTGTAGAGATAAAGTTGTATGTCTAGAAAAGTGGTTTTAAAGATGTTACGGAAACTGTAGTTTTACAAAGGAATCTGCTAAAATTACAATAATCTTACTAAAGTTTTGTCTGTATCCAGGGTTGCAGTTGCATTAAATGTCCTCGGCACTCCAGTTTTCTAGCAAATTCTTAGTTACTTTGCATATTATTTGATTTACAGAGCAAACGTGTATCTGTTACATGAATATTTGTTGTTGCCATTGCATAAAATGCTCTGGAAATCAGAGTTTTCTAGAAAATTTTTTTGAAACTTTACAGTTTTTTTTTTTTTTTTTTTTCAGAGAAAGAAATTGAGAAATTCTCAATATTTTCATGATATGTTGCACCGAAAAACAAAAATTCTTTCTTTCTTGAAACCTACCTCGTGGTGACCTTGGCATTTAGTGTCAACTTTGGTGATTTTTAAAATTCTTCGCAGATGTAAAATTTTTTGTGCAAGTGCAAAGTTGCAATTCTTTTGAAAAATGTAACCATTTAAAAATATTAGGTTAGAAAATAACTAGACTTTCAACTTGTTATTATTGCAAAGAATCGTAATCAAATTAAATTCCGTGAATCTCAATCATATGAATATTGTGTTACGTATGGAGGGTCTACGAAGGGGGTCATTCAACGTATCTTCATTAAAAGATTAATCTTTAATAATGTTTTTTTTTCTTATAAATGTATAAAAGCTTTTTTTAAAACTTAACTATACATATGTATGAAACAATTTGGACATTTGCTACATTTCCTAATATTTATTTTTTGGAGACCGTAAGACTGACATTTTTGTTGTTATAATTATGTATTGTATTGCTCTAGTTGATTTATTTCTTATTTTATTTACTACTATATAAATAATCAATTATACTCTTACAATCCCTGAAATTAATGATCCCGCTTTGTTTACTGCCCCCAGAAAACAGATTAAAATGTAAAAAAATATTCTTTTCGAATTTATTTATTGTTTAACACTAATTATTTGATTTGTTAAAGTACTAATAAAGAAATCAAATATTTCCCCCCCTTTCCACCTTCCTCAAGTATTAAATCTGTAGACTGATGTCAAAATTTTGATTATGATTGAAAATCCTTAAAACTCTATCATTTAAAAATTATGAAAATTGGCCACATTTTTTTTTTTTTTTTTTTGAAGCAACAATAGATGTTTGGAGAAAAGAAGCTTAATAGAAAATAGCCGTAAACTATTCTCTTTTCACCCAGCCGCCTAGTAGAATAGAGGAAATAAAAAAATTAACAATTAAAATTCTCAATTAAAAATCTGGGTTCTTCCCCTTATATGCGTATAACCTAAATAGCAATTAGCCTAACCTAAATAGCTTTAAAAAATCTGTTTATTTCCTTGACCGCGATACCCAATCTAGAATGTGGTTAGTAAATTCATTAAACTTTAATATACGGTTGATATAGTCCTCATGATATTCCGTTGTGATGCTTTTGTTGCCCAAACTAACTTATAAGTACAAGAAAAAATTAATTAAAGTTAAAACAAACAATACTACAATTAAATGTTAACACAAATTATCATATATAAAACAAAGATGGACTCGCAATGAAAACAAGAATTCGTACACTGCAAAAAAATAGATTATTATTAGGATTCAAAAATGCCATGTAAGAGCTTGTTTGAAAGAATATATGCCTTTTATTGTTAGCATCCCTATATGGAAAGTATAATTTATTTTATTGATATGCTACTTATCACATTATATACATTACACTGAATACGTTATACTATATACTTTACTGTTACGTTATACTTTACGTTATACATTAGACTTTACTTTTACGTTATACGGTATTTATTATAATATATACCGGGTGTCCAGTAAATGACTGACCCATTTTAAAATTAAATAACAAAAAAAACGGTTTGAGATAAAAATGCGCGGTTTGCAGTATTGTTATTAGAATATCAACAAATTTTAAAGTACGCACTTCCTTAAAATAGTTCGAATTTCGGCCAAAAGATGGCGCTGGCGGCATCAGGCTGCAGAAATAGAGTCTCTTTTCTTCTTTTCAATCTCATGATCTTTCCGGCTCATTTTCCAGAGTCGAATCTGACTCGAAGTGTTGAATCGACTCTCCACTCAACTCCAGAAATAGGGTTTCTTTGTTGAAACGAGATTTAAAATAACATTTAAGATTGAACTATGTCTATTGTATTAACCTCCTCAGACAAATATCACGGGGAACTACAAAAACTAGTTTAAAATCACTGTAAAACATCACCAAAGGTGTATCAATCTATAAATAAATACTTATGACATGCAACATTTATTGAAAAACCTAAAAATAGTTTTAATAAATCTAGAAACATTTGAATTAATTTAAAGTATGTTCTTTAATGTTTCGAAATTCTCTTCGGAATACGTTATTTTAATCGCTTAACTGATTCTCTTTTTTATGTACCGTAAATTGAAAATATGGGATAAACGCCAGTTTTCTTAAGCTAAAATAATCGTCAGATTTAATTTAAATGTTTCTTCTACTAAATACCATGAAATTGCATTTAAAAATTTTAGTAGTGTCAGAAAGCTTTAAGTGATGGAAGAAGAAAACTATTATTGCTAGTACGTTGTAGGGGCAAATCAGTTAAATGTTTAAAACAATGGTATGCAAATAGCGTTCCCAAGTCCCCTGTCTATGAAAAAACGGGTCAATTACTTATAAATCGGCGCATTGATTTTTTTAAAATCTTACAATAAAGGAATCCATCTACAACAAATCATGTCTTAAACATAAAAAATTATTGATCCTGAAGTAGAAAGAAACATGCAAAATTACCTGCTAAGACAAAAACCTGCCTAAAATAAAATGTTATTATTTTTTACGAAAACCGAATTCATCCCTACTTTATATTCTTATTTTGTCATTTAACGTATCTAAAAATTTTATTACGAAAGCCATGAGAGATTTTAAGATGTCTCCCTCCCCCACCCAGGATAGCAAACGTATTTATGCTGAAATGGAAGGATGTTTAAAAAGAAAAAAAGAAGTACTTGTTTTTATATCCTTATAGTCACTCCTTTTCAAAACTTCATTACAAAAAGCATCATAGATCCTGAAATATATTTTGTCCTCACCCCCCCCCCCCTATTTAAATTATTCTGTATTGGGAAAAGAACGAGAAAAAAACATTCTGGAAATATCTCCTGTATCTGATTTGAAATAAGGAATATTATTAAAAATATGATTTGTTTTTAATGATTCAATATGATTGAAATAAGGAATATTATTAAAAATATGATTTGTTATCTTTTTAAAAATATGTATGAAAAATGCGAATGTTAAATTTATTTTGTAATATTTTCATTTATAAAATTGAACAAAAATAAGTAGACATTAAGTTACATCTAAAAGATCTATGCCCGAACCAGAAGGCGATAGGTTCTGACGTTTCAACTGTTAGACGGCAGGTGCTGGGTTCGAACCCAATCGCGTCCGTCGGCCTAACCGTTCGGAGTTTTCCGTGGGGTTTTTTTCGAACATTGGATTTCCTTGCGTAAATACGGGTTGGGTTTCCTTAGAAAGACACCCACGGAGGGTATCCCACCCTTTTCGGCCTATATTCCACGTGTAGATAATCGGCCAACATAAAATAAACCAAAACAAACTAAAATATCTATAGAGAATTTCATGGCAAAACATTTTTATGGAAACTTTTTACTAAAATAAAGTTTCGTTTCTTTTACTTCTAGTTTTATTAATATTACATGAGACAAAAGGTGTTGAAAACGTTTCAGAAGCCAACGCAGTATCCACTGTCCCGATCCTTTCTTTCATTTACTATCTCCCAATTCTACATTTTTTTCCTTTTGGATTCGGTGAGTTGAAATACGAATCGACTTTAAAAGCCTACACTGTAAAAAAAATTGACGCTTTGGCAGCATCGTCACTCCATTGCTTTTATAGAAAACGATTACTTCACTCAATTATGGAGCATTTTCAGGGGTCAATTGAGTTAGAGTCTATCAAAAGTGAGAGTTTTCAGTCAAAAGAGAGAGTTTTCTTCTTCCATCACTTAAAGCTTTCTGACACTACTAAAATTTTTAAATGCAATTTCATACCATTTAGTAGAAGAAACATTTAAATTAAATCTGACGATTATTTTAGCTTAAGAAAACTGGCGTTTATCCCATATTTTCAATTTACTGTACATAAAAAAGAGAATCAGTTAAGCGATTAAAATAACATATTCCGAAGAGAATTTTGAAACATTAAAGAACATCCTTTAAATTAATTCAAATGTTTCTAGATTTATTAAAACTATTTTTAGGTTTTTCAATAAATGTTTGCATGTCATAAGTATTTATTTATAGATTGATACACCTTTGGTGATGTTTTAGAGTGATTTTAAACTAGTTTTTGTAGTTCCCCGTGATATTTGTCTGAGGAGGTTAATACAATAGACATTGTTCAATCTTAAATGTTATTTTAAATCTCGTTCCAACCAAGAAACCCTATTTCTGCAGTTGAGTGGAGAGTCGATTCAACACTTCGAGTCAGATTCGACTCTGGAAAATGAGCCGGAAAGATCATGAACTTGAAAAGAAGAAAAGAGACTATTTCTGCAGCCTGATGCCGCCAGCGCCATCTTTTGGCCGAAATTCGAACTATTTTAAGGAAGTGCGTACTTTAAAATTTGTTGATATTCTAATAACAATACTGCAAACCGCGCATTTTTATCTCAAACCGTTTTTTTGTTATTTAATTTTAAAATGGGTCAGTCATTTACTGGACACCCGGTACATTCTCTTGTACAAATTTAACAATATATGTTATTTTGTTTTTACACAACAGCAACTTTTTTTTGTGTCCCTTCCACAAATTAACTACAGATGATAAAATGAGGTGGTTGTCTATAGCTTGGTAGTACTTGATACATGCAGTATCTAATCGGTACCTAATCATTGTGCAGTAGTTTGATCCTTGTAATTAGGGTATAATTTGCACATCGCATGCATCTCTTAACTATTACGTAGTACAATGTAACTAAAATCACTTATCTAAATTTATACTGTTAGATTACACTTCATATGTTTTTAGTAATTTGAATTTTTTTATTAAAATATTTGTAGCGTTTAATTTAAATAAAGTTTAATATTCTCCGTTCTTACTGATGTATATTTAGTAACAAAATGCAATGATAAATCATTTAACAATTAGTTGACATTATATGTTATCATATTTTTTCGAAAAAGTTATTTGAATATGAAAAAATACGATTTTGAATGACAGTACAGTGTTATATTTTCGACGTTTATAAAATTTCAAAATTTTCATATTATTCCATTAACTGTGTTGTAATTTATTTATACGCTATTTTAATATTTGCATCCGGGAAGTTTCCGAAACAAACATCTACTGAAAATTTTACTATTGTTATTATATTTCATACATATATCTTTTATTTGTTCTACATCATGCCTTTCAGAAATTTTTATAGATTCGTATATGCATCACACACTCATTTCAAATAAATTCACAAACTATTTATATTTTAGAAAGGAAACTGACAGAAAACTTTTATATAACAGACAAGTACATATAGTATACAGGAGCATCTTTTGCTAATGGATGTAAGGTAATAAAGACATAGATATTTTAGGAATTCAGCAATTATATTACAATAAAAGATTTGCAGAATTATTTTCTATTTAAATTTATTTTTGGTAATTCTCATATGAATTTATGCATTGACGAGTATAATGCATATAATAAACCTGCTGTTCTATTCGCATTTAGTATGTGAATTTAAATTGCTTTAAAAAATTATATGGATATGTATAAAGATAAAAAGTATTTATATAGGTATAATATACAACAGTCAATATAAAATGGCCTAAAATGTGTAGAAAATATGTTTTGCTATAATTTTTTATAAGAAATTGAAAAGTTCTCCGTGTCAAATAGACCCTATCATAAGAGCAAGGTTAACTGACTAGGGAACTGCAAGAAGTGTAAGTCACCAATTTCAACAAAAGTGGTATCGTTGGAAAGATCTCATCGAGAGCAGTAAAATACTAGTGCATACTTTATGGGGAATCGCAAAAAATTTTAGTCTCGATTTTAACGAAAGTGGTATCGTTAAAAAGATATCATCATGAGGGAGAAAAAACTCAATAGAACTACCTGTCGGCAATGAGCCGTTTTCGAGATATCTTATAATTTGTCACGTAGCTAATGCATACTGTTCTAGTGCACACTTAATGGGGGACAGCAAAAAATTGTTTTATCGATTTTGATCAAAATGGTGTCGTTGCAAAGATATTGTGAGAAGTAAAAAACTCAATGGAACCACCCATCTGAAATGAGACGTTTTCGAGATATCCGACAATTTATGTCACTTAATACAGTTTACCAGCAGTGTGTATTAGCAATGTGACACAAATTGTCGGATTCTTCTAAATAATATTATTTAGTTAAATTAACTTAATTAATTAAAACACACCAACTCGGTATTCTTTCTTAAGAATACTTTTTAAGTAATTCTCAATTCTATTGCTATTCATTTAAATCAAAAAAGTAAAAATGACGCGTAAGATATCATTTGTTTGCGTCAACTATTTTTTTTTACTTTTTTTTCATTTTTTTTTTAATTTTTTTTTACAGTTTAAAAAATTATAAACGCAGATCATTAAGTTATAAAATGTATAATATCTTCCATGTAACTACAAGAATTTAATTTTCAATTAATAAATATATTTTATATGCAGGGTGAGTCATAAATATCGAAACAATAGGCTATCTCCTTAAATATTGCCTCTAGACCCATACTTCCAATTGCAAAAACTCATAAAAAAAGGTGAAATTTGTGATAATATAAGTTGCAACTCCATGGGGGGGTGTATTTGAAAAAATTCGAAAATTGAATTTTTATACGGCCCTCGTAGAGCAAAATTCCCAATTAAGAAGTTATTCCTTATCCATTCCTAAATTAAACAAAAATATTTCATCTCCGTATCTGAAAATCTGACAGAGATATTAAAATCCAAAATTCTCAAAAATTCATGACTTATACCACTTTACCGTGCCTGTAAACGAAGTGTTTTTCATCCATTTTCAAAGCAAATAAGTGATCGTCCTCAAATTGTTCCTTATTATATGTCGGTTTAAGACAGTGCCCCTTATTTGGACATAACAAAGCAGCGTATAGATTTAAATCGAAACTTGTTTTCAAAACATGTTGATCGTTAGCACTGGAGGTCTGAATAGATCAAAATATGTAGGTCCGGTCCTAAACCGACCCATAGGAAAAAAAGTTCAGCCCGGCATGAAATAACGTTAAAATCATAATCCGGACCAGCCTGAAAAAAAGCTTAATCATAGACGTCCCAGCCGTGAATTTCTACATAGTCTTTTACTTCAGTGTAGTTAAAAATTGTTTCGCGTGGAGGAGTTCTGACCAAAAATACTTAATGTAGAATTTTGTTTTTATATTTATACTTTTTTTATTAAAGAGGCGCAAAACGCTGTGATATATTTATTTTATCAATGAATCTCTGTTTACATGTAAAAGTTTCACTTATATTTTATTATCTCGAATCCATATCCCGTGCGTTTGAGACATTGAAAAATGTTATACAGTAAAACTTTTTTAGACGGAATCACATAGGAAAGAAAAAATACGTAATAGACAAATGCCCTTCCTAGGAGGGTTAAATGGAGTTTATTTTTTTCTCAGGTATTATTGTATTTATTTTGCATGGATCAACACATTTTCTGTTTAACACAGAATTTCGTCATCGGCAGATTTTTTTTTTTGTTTAATTTTTTAGCATTTAAATATACTATTCTTAAAAAAATTAAAGTTTTTTTTTTTTTTTTTTTTTTTTTGGTAAAATAAAAGCGATTTTAAAAGATATGTGGTTTTCGTAAAAATATTGATTAAACCAAATTTTACTTATTTTATGCACATATTAGGTCTGTTCCTTTAATACGGATTGTTCAATACCGGAAATGAAAATTTCGTCCAGTGCAGGCCTGGGAAAAAGGAAGCAGGTCTCTCCGGTATGAAAAATACATTTGACCCGGATAGGCGAGTCTTCAGAAAAAAGTAACGTCCCAGAATATAGATTTTTTAACAGCCTCTTCAGGACGTTAAAAGCTTGAAGTTGTGAGAGCTAAATTTTGAAAAAGGACTTAATCTGCATCTTAGAAAAGCATTCTTTTAAATAACTGATGGGCAGTAAACCAGTACATTTTGTTGTTCTGTATAATGACTTTTTTTCCCGACTATTTCTTGTCTTTAAATTATTAAAAGTGAAGAATTGTTTAAGAAAAAAAAGTACAAACTTGAAGCATGTCATTTTTAATTATTTTACATTAGTTTTGTTTAAAAAAAATTAAAAATTATATACTTTTGAAAATACAATTTTCTAAAAGGTATTATTTTTTAAATAAATATTTTTAATAGTTCTAAAATGAATATTGAAAAACAAAAACCCCGAAACAAAACTAAAATCAGATTTTCATTTTTAATTAAATAGAAAGAAATTGAAATCCGTTAAGTAATGTTTGGAGTTATAACGATTTTTAACTATCCATTTAAACCAGTAGTAACCATATGAAATTTTTATAAATTTTAGGAAGTGATTTTCTTAGCAAATTATATAGCAACCATCACAAAAAAAGAAAAAAATCAACTCAAAAGAATGACTTTTTACGCGTTTCCTACAATTGTTAAAGTAACATTGTCTTTTGAATTGCGCGAATTTCAATTTGTGTCTAATCCCTTAAAACTGATGAATTACTCAAACGGTTATAACTCCGCGAATTTTGAAGATATGAAGATGCAAATTTTTGTGTATTCTTCAGGTCTGGATAAGGAAAGTTTTCCTAATTGGAATTTTTATACTACGGGGGCCGTATAAAAAGTTAATTTTCGTATTTTTTCAAATAGACCCCCCATGGAGTTGCAACTTATCTTATCAAAAATTTCATCTTTTTTATGAATTTTTGCAATTGGAAGTTTGGGTCTAGGGGCAATATTTAAGGAGATAGCCTATTGTTTCGATATTTATGACTCACCCTGTATTTTGCGACAAACAAATTACATTATTGCCGATCGTGAAAAATTAATTTTCTTCACTAAATATTAAATTTGGAAATTTCATGAACAGTTGTAAATTTATTTCAAACTATATCTTTTTAGACAAAAATACCTCTTTTTCATCACAGTTTTCTTGGATTCAATATATTCAAAATTTGTTTTCTTTCATAACTTTAGATTTCTTCTTAACGCATCTCACAGAATGCGAGAATTGTGAATTGATAAAAATCATTCAATTCCACGAGAACGTAACTTAGTTATGTGCTACTTAAAAAAGTTCACATTGATAAACAATTTTTTATATTGAAAAAGCAGTTTTTAATGATACCCAACCCAGCTCTGGAAGAAATATAATATACAGGGTGTTTCGCTACCAGACCGACAAACTTTGAGGGATGATAGTACACATGAAGACAAACATTATTAAATGGGAAACCATGGGGCGCAAACGTCTTCTGTAGGAGCTAGGGGCCATTAAAGTTTAGGGTCCAAATTTTCAAACGATGATAGAAAAAGGGTCGATTTTTTTGCGGTTTTCACTATAATATTTCTTTTTATTACGATTTTTTTAGAAATTTTTTTTAAAAGTTACGTTCAAAAATTGTCGATAGAGGGCGCTTTTGACTTTAGAGTAACGAACAACTACTTTTTACCGTTATTTTGTACATGTGGTTGAAATTATTCTAAAGTTTAGACTTTAACTTAAATTTTAAGCCTATAATCGGAAACATTGGTATCGGTTAACTGGCGAAAATTTAACTGTGAACAGAGGGGGAAATTTTAAATGCTCATAAATATTGGACAAACAAATCGATTTTGTTCCGGTTTGCGTGTAAGACATTCCCTTGGTAATTATTTTATTCAAAATGACGTACAGCATTGGTGTCCCCATTTTTTGATAGAGGGCGCTTTCGACACATCTCCGAAATTTCAATGGCATTACTCCTGTGTGTTTTACTACCAGACCAAGATACTTCCAGGAAGTGTTAGGGATGCAAAGATGACTCGGAATCATATTTAATGTAACGTCGAAAATGCCTTTTTTACGAGTTTTTTTTTTTTAAAGAAGCAGAGAAAAAAGCAACTTCATAATTCTACAACACGTTCTGTCGGAACTTCTGGCAAAAGCACATGTTCCTCTTTCGTTGCACCACTCTATAGCATGATAGAGCTCCCCCACATTTTACCAATGATATTCGCAGACACCTCAACATAACATATGGACAGTGGTGGATAGGTAGTGGTGGTCCGGTTCGTTGGCCTGCCAGATCGTAGCACCTACTTCATCACATCAATTTTTTTTTACCTACCTTTGTTTTATTAGTGTATAATTTTTCTGTATTTTTTAAATGAACGTTGCTGGGTAGGGCTAGTTGAGCTCAAACCAATTGATAGCCCCTCCCCCCCATGTGGCTCAATCTGAATCTGAATCTCTATGGACTTCTTCTGCTGGGGTCAAATGAAAAGTTGAATGTATAAGACTCTCGTACCGTCAGTGGAAGACCTCTCTCTCAGCTCGAATTTCTGTAACTGCCAGAAAGCTGTCCGAGATGCCAGGAATTTTTCAAAGTGAGAGGAATTGCATGCATCGCTGCTGTCAAGCATGTCCGACTACTTCTGGTCGTAATTTCGGACACCTTTTGTAGTAAAACCCTTAACTAAATTGTTTTCTTCCACATTAACGTGTTGCTGTTTCACTACCTGTTTCTGTTGCTTTTTTCTCTGGTTCTTTTAACCACAACTCGCTAAAAAGGCATTTTCAACGTTACATTCCTATGTGATTCCGAGTCGCTTTGCATCCCTAACACTTCCTGTTAGTATGTTGGTCTGGTAGTTAAACACCTAGGAGTAATGCCATTGAAATTTAGGAGATGTGTCGAAAGCGCCCTCTATCAAAAAATGGGGACACCAATGCTGTACGTCATTTTGAATAAAATAATTACCAAGGGAATGACTTACACGCAAACTGCAACAAAATCGATTTGTTTGTCCAATATTTATGAGCGTTTAAAATTTCTCCCTCTGTTCACAGTTAAATTTTTGCTAGTTAACCGATCCCAATGTTTCCGATTATGGGCTTAAAATTTAAGTTAAAGTCTAAACTTTAGAATAATTTCAACCACATGCACAAAATAACGGTAAAAAGTAGTTGTTCGTTACTCTAAAGTCTAAAGCGCCCTCTATCGACAATTTTTGAATGTAACTTTTAAATTTTTTTTCTAAAAAAATCGTAATAAAAAGAAAGATTTTAGTGAAAACCGCAAACAAATCGACCCTTTTTTCCTTTTTCTATCATCGTTTGAAAATTTAGACCTTAAATTTTAATAGCCCCTAGCTCCTACAGAAGACGTTTGCGCCCCATGGTTTCCTATTTAATAATGTTTGTCTTCATGTGTACTATCATCCCTCAAAGTTTGTCGGTCTGGTAGCGAAACACCCTGTATATATATATAAGCATTTGCTACAAATAAAATTGGCAGTGTGAAAGAAAACTTAGCGTAAAGTGTTACACGATTTATTTTCCTTTTGTTAAGAACTAACATTAATATTGAAATTGTTTTTAAATCTTAGAAAAAAATTCCTTCGAAAATATATTGAAAAATATTTGCGTTAAAGTTATTTCTGGTATGTAAAAAAAAAAAAAAAAAAAAAAAGTATAAAACATAAAATGACCTAATGAAGGCGAATAATTTGAAAGGTGTAGGAATTTAATATTCCCAGTCAAGAAAATGTAAGAAAAAATGTTGAAAATTTTAAAGTATTTGGCACCTCTGATTATACATAAACTGAATAGTGTACAAAAGGTAAAAACTGAAATGTGCATAAAAAGTACAAACAGTTGTTGGTGGCACTATCCATGTAGAATTTCAGAAGCATCTATGTTTATCAGTAGGGGAGATTTATGTCAGTTTTTTTCCTTTGAGAAGAACTAAACTCGCTATTTGGTTTTTAGGAACTGAGAGTTCTTTTTTCCAGTAGATTTTTTTTAAACACTATTATTCGACTGGTTAATAAATCATTACAGTTGTGAATTTTCTAATGGGTAACAAATATCCCATTGACTAATGTCAATATAGCATACACAATATTGCACATACTACAATATTTTAGATACAGCCCTTCATCTTTTTCCTTCATTTTGGGCATAACGGATTTTGAGCTTATCGATCGACGATAATTTTCAGAATTTTCAAACTATGTTTTACAGACTTTCAAAAAAGTTGCTCTATACATTTAACTAACACATTACGCAAATAATGTTTGGATTGCTTTCACGCATGCGCAGTGAAACAATATTGACAAAACATGCTCATTTTTCATACAATTTCTAATATTTTTTAAATTCTGATAACAGTGTATTATGTACAAAGTCATTTGTCATATTTTCTGAAAAGGGCATTGTTTATTATTAAGAAGTCTGCAAATTATAATCAAAAAACTTGTGAATGTTTTTATAACAACCTTAATTTCTCTATGAGTATACATGCTATCCTCATAAAAATGAACACAGTTTATTACAATAAGTCTTTTAATCATAATCTGCAGTTTGAACGCTGTTGTTGCATTTGTTGCGAGTCGGTTATCCAAAGGATCTTCGTTCATTTTAAATTTTTTGACGACACTTTATGGGATTTCGGGAAAAAGTCTTTTCGTAAATACAGGACCTATACTATTTTTTTGCTACCATCTGGAGTTTGAGAATAATTCCTCGTGTATTTTTCGTGTCCGATCATTAATGACCATTTAGTGTATATCCAAAACTCTCACGCCTATAACGTTCAATTTCGCTCAAACTTCCATAAAGAAAACAAATCGCACATAGTTAACTCCTTTTACTTTGGAATCGCTGTATAGCTCGAGTTCTTGGTGCGGTTTAAGCATATTCTAGTAGTATATTACATTTTAGTAAATATTTGTTATACAAAATAACGTAGTAAGGTACCCTGGGGTAATAACGCCACATTAATTTTCTACCAATTTTCACGGCTTAGTTTTGGATTGTATTTTTCAAACAAATGTAGGATTTGATGCAGCAATTCATTGACTACCTACATAAAAAATAATTTAACAGATATGTGTTAATAAAATGTAATGGTGTGATTTCTGGATCAATGCTATTTGGCGTTATTACCCACCTATGTGGGTAATAACAAAACTGTAAAATACATTGGAATAATCCCAATGTAGAAAAAATAAAAATACTAACTCTATAGCCCTATAAATAGAAAAATTGCATTTTAAGCGATAAAAAAATGTGTTAATTTTTAAAGAAAATGTAAAAAAAAAGAAAGATGAGGGGGGGGGGGACAAAACAATGTCAGATCCACTTTTAGCTTAAGAAGAACCACTTACATAGAATTATTAGAAGCATTGCCCGCTTTTAACTGTGTTTATCTAAATCACACTCTTAAAACTGTGCCTCTGATAAGAGAGGCAAATTCGGAATTTTTTTACCTCTGAATATTGAGAGGCACATGGTGCCTTTGAAATTAAGAGGCACACTGTTAAAACTGTGCCTCTGATATAAGAGGCACATTTTTAATTTTTGTGCCTCTGAATATTTAGGGGCACACGGTGCCCTTGAAATTAAAAGGCACAACCTTTAAACAGTGCCTCTGATATAAGAGGTACATTTTTAACTTTTGTGCCTCTGAATATTAAGAGGCACACACTGCTTTTGAAATTAAGAGGCACATTATTTGCCTTTGAAAGTCTATTTTGTGTCTCTTAGTAAAAGTGGCACTTTTTTTTATTCTTACATTTTTACTTTCCAGTAAAAATAACTCATGTCAAACATTATTAAAATTTATACTGGGTGCCTTCCTTTATTAAATAATTTATTAATCATTATAGTTTTAAAGGTATGGTTCCAACAACAAAAATGTTTCAAGGATTGTCCTCCATCAATGATTTTTTATGACAAAATAATTATTACATCTTAAAGTTTATACATCCCTTCCCGATATAAATTATATTTTGAAAAAATTTCTCCACCCTCTAATAATAATAAAAAAGGTTCCTTTTTCTGATAACAGAAATATTCAGTGTTAAATGATTACTTTGAATTTTCAGTGTTCCCTGGCTTTAAAAGCAAAATTTCCTGCACCAGAAAATGCTGAAAATTCAAAATAACCTAACTTTGTATGTTTTGTTCATAAACAGCGGAATATGCTCAGACGAAAATTTTTCTTGCTTCCATATTATTTTGAGTTTGAAATATTTAATATTCTTTCTAGCAATGTCAAACGATACTTTTCAAAGTTTATTTATGATTATTTTTCTAATTTTTAAAGTTTAATAGAAAAAAATGACTTTTGGTTGTTTTAATCTGAAAATATTAATATTCAAAAAATCAAAATCTTTTAAAAAGTGACATTTGATAATGCTAGAAATAACGATATTGTTTATGTTTAGCTAAAAAAGAAATACAGAAATTTAAGCTCTGACACCAATTAAAAAAAAATAATAAATAATGAATGATCTTACTAGAATTTATAAATCAAAATTTAGTTTGACACTTTGCAAATAAAAAATTATATCTTTTCCCCAAAAATAATCAAATTTTCTTGCATTTTGTATTTTATAGTAATTTATAGAAATTAGAAATCTCACAGGCAGTAGTTTACATTTTGTTTAAAAGGTTTCTTATTTCCAATAAAGGGATAAAAAATGGATATCTTTTTTCAATAATTTAAAAAAAATATGCCAGAAATAAAATTCTTAGCTGAAAATATGTTTTTTCAGCTAAAAATTAACTTTTTTTTTTTTTTTTGTTAATTTTTTAGTTTGAACATGTGAGAAATGAAGAATAATATTTCAACAATAAACTATTCTTAAATATACATACTAAATTAAACATAATTATTTAATATTCTCGTAAAATAAAACAAATTGAGGCAAATACTACTTTTAATTTATAGTTCTAGACAGTTTATTTTGTTTTTCATCATTTTATTAAAGTAAAGCACTTCTCATAAGATACTACCAAAGTTAACATTTTAAATGAGTTTTAGCCACAATAAGATAATTGTAATGCAGTAAACAATTAACTTAGTAATAAATAATGTGCTACACTACAAAAAAAATAAATAAATAAATAAATAAAAATAAAATAAAATAAAAGTTGTTTGATTTAATATCTCTAAATATCATTCATGTTGATATAGAGCTACTTTGTTCAATGGGGAACATAAAATTTTTTGAGTACAAATTTAAGCCAATGTTAAATAAAATAAACAAAATGGCATTGCTAATTAACTACTTAATACATAGAAATTAGACAAGAATAATACTTGGATTTAACACATAAGTAGGGAAAGTGGGAAAGTAAACAATAACGATGATTTGGATAAAGCCAACAATATTTATTTGCTTAATTTGTGCTGGATGTTAAGTAGTGTCTTTTACATTCTTTGACTTTATCTTTTCTCCTCTCCTCTCATGTTATTTAATCGTTAAAAAACAATATTCTGAAACAGAAAAAAGAACAGATAAACTTTAATTATTCTTGTTAATGCTGATGCCTAAGAACTTAAAAAATAAACAAATAAAAATACAATATATATGAAAATAAAAATACAGGACACATAAATATACAAGTATATTTTATTGTAAAATATACACTTCATTCATTAAATTAATTCTATGCTGTAAGAATATTTAAATTTAAACTGTAATATACAACATAATAATGAAACAGTTACACATTCTATAGCAGAATTATCTTCTAAATATTTGGTCCGAAGAGTAGTTAGTTGCCATTTGAAAAATAAATTTGCAGGTTTCTTCCATTGAGGAACATATCCTAGAGAGAAATAAGAAAAATAATTAAATACTTAATATTTGTTCATAAATAAATTCAAATACATGTTTTTAAAAAAATTGTATTTGCTACAATAAACTCCCGATTATCTTGTAGCAGCAGATGGGCACATTGGATAATAAAAAAGCTTGATAGGGATGAGTTCTGTAAATATCCTTATCATGCCATCCTGCTTCCGTTAAAATCACATTTTTGATACAAAAACTTATTCCTATTCATGTTTTCTGACTTGTTTCATAAAAACAGCCGCTCATATAAAATCATGTACCCTGTATATGAATACAATATATATAGTTTTAAATTAAACAAATCCTTGATGTAAAAAGTCTAACTGAAAAACAATTTAAATTTATTTTATTGACCCATGATTAGAATTAAAATATATAATTACATACAAAAGTCAAGATTAAAAAATAATACAAATAATAATTAATTATTGATAAATGACTGCTTTTATATTTTAGCAGTCTTATTAAGAACACATGCAATATAGAAGGATCACAGATGATAGAAAACATCCATATCCATCACCAGGGAAGGTTTTTTGACATCAAAAAAGGGTTTGTGACATGACAAGGGTTTAAAACGTCAAAAACCCAGAGTCACAATCTGCTGCAGTGCACTAGAGTTTGTTCAGGAAACAAATTTTAAAACTAGCTTCTATTGCCATACTTCATGTTGAAATTTAATTATATTATGGGTAATTAGCAATGTCTTAAAATATTTTTAATTAATAAAAATTAAGGTAAAAATAACAAATTCCAAATCCCAGAAATTTATCTCAAAATGGACATGCAGAAATATTTGCACAAAAATTATGTTTAAACATTTTGTTTATTTATTGTTATTATTATTTTAATATTTTTAAAAAAATCTAAAGTTATTTAGTATGAATTTTGACATAGCTATATTTATAAGGAACAAGTTAAGTGTTATAAATGCAGGATTTTGAAAAGTGTTATACTTAAGATACGTGCTTATTTTTTTTTTATGCTTTACACATTATATACATAATATCTAGTAGGTTAATTTTAATTTAAATACAATGCATGCTATGATTATTATGTATCTTTATAAACCATTTTTATATCAAACCCCCCCCCCCCCCAAAGCAGACAAACTAATAGTATCAAGAATACAAATAATGTTTACTTTAAAGTAAGGTAAGAAAAATCAAATAGCGAGATAAATAATAGAAGTTCTCAGATTGGGAATGATTGATGAATGCTCAATCTGATTAAAATAATTTTCTTCAAAAGTGTCTAAAGTTCAGAAAATATTAATATTTATCCTTAAAAATGTCTAATCTTTAATATTATTAATATATAGTTTGGTTATAAATAAATTTCTTAATAATATAATATCCCTGGAGATTTTGAATAACACATTAAAATTTATTAAATAAAGTTACAAAAGATAAGTTTTCCAAAGTCTAAGATTTTGTTTACTCTTCAAAATATGTTTCTTCAAAAATTTAAATTTATTTTTTCTACAACATATTTAGAAACATTTTCTTTATTAAAAGCAAATAAATTTTACTTATTAAATATAAATATAGATAGATACATACATATGTAAATAAATATAGATTTTTGGCCATGGTTAAAGCCATCAAAAACTGTTGCATGTCAAAAACTTACCAAGCCTGTCCAACACCACCTTAAATCTATTCACAATTTTAATAGAGAATTTATCTTAACAACTTTAGATAGTTGAAAAGCTACTGGATATAATTAGGTGTAAAAAAAATAAAGTTAAAGAAATATGACTGAAATTACATCAACTTGGGGACATTAAAATCTCATTACATAACAATCAACCTTTTAAAGAAACATATTTAATAAACTAAATAAAATATATAACACTTAATATGACGTGTTTTGATTTTAGGTAGTAATTATATAATTTCTTTAATAAAGGAAAATATATTTGTTTTAGAAAATAAAAACTGAAAGGTTGACAGCTATTGTTATCTTGAGTTAAGTTTTTAAAGAAATATTTTCAAAAGATTTAGTTATTTATAAGAGCAGTTAGCATGTTTATTGTAAATATTTCCTTCCTTTTAAATCAATGTACTATTAAATTAAATCATCTGTTTGAAAATAAATTGAATTTATACTGAATGAGCTGAAAGTGTTAAAATTAAGGAATTTTAACACTTTCAGATTTTATGTATTTTGAGAAGGAGATGAAGCATATTTTCCTTTTTCTTGGAGGGATGAAGCAATTTGCTTTCCTTTTCTAATTAGGGAGAAGGAGCGACAGGGGGTGCCCAGAGAGAGTTGTTTGGTGACGCAAGATGCATCATACATTTTAGTTTTTTTTTTGGGGGGGGGGATTTGAGAAAAAGTACATTTTGGGGGAGAGGGGGGGAATTTTAAATTCTTAATATATATATATATATATATATATATATATATATATATATATATATTTATTTATTTATTTATATACAGGGTGATTCATAAAAGATGGGCAGAACTTTAAGGGGTTATAGTACACTTAAAGACAAATAATATTAAATAGGAGACGTATTCCCAAGGAGATAGGGGGCATTAAAGTTTAGGGTCCGAAATTTAAAATGATTATAAAAAATGGAAAAATTGGTCGATTCGTTTGCGGTTTTTGCAAAAAATTTTCTTTATGCCAGTATTTTCTTGAAATAAAATTTTAAAGTTCAATTTCAAAAAATGCCGATAGGGGGCGCTTTAGACTTTGGAGTAACAAACAACTATTTTTTAACGTTATTTTTTGTATTTCTTTAAATGATTTCGAAAGCTTAGACTTAAACTTAAATTTTGATCTAAAAATCTGAGTCCTAACGAGTAGTTAAGTAGCGTAAACGGAAATTTGAAATTTGAAACCCTTCTCCCCCAGAACAAAAATCAGTTATTCCCGATCTTTGTGTCGTAGATTAGGCTCTAACTACTGCCGCGTTTTGCTAAAATTATTCTTTATGTCAGTATTTTCTTGAAAATAAATTTTAAAGAAAAGTTTCAAAAAATTCCGATAGAGGGCGCTTTAGACTTTGGAGTAACGAACAACTATTTTATACCGTTATTTTTTGTGTCTCATTAAATGCTTTCTAAAGCTTAGACTTAAACTTAAATTTTCAGCTCAAAATCTGAATCGCTGAGCGTGGTTCAGTAGCGAGGGGAGGGGGTTCAAATTTCAACTTCTGAACATAGTTCAGTTTGCACTACTTAACCATGCCCAACGATTCTGTGCTGTGATACGAGGCAAAAATACAACTTTCGTCAAGGACTGCATAGTCGGAATTCACTCATAAAGGCACTGGCACAGTTGGATACGTTGCTCATGCAAACGTTAAAGCTCCAATCCTGACGCTAGTCACCGGGTGAAGAAGGAGACAGAAAGTATGCAAATGTCAAATGGGGAAGAAGAACACGTATGCAAAATTTCGACACGATTCAAGCATAAAAACCACTGAACGGTGAGTCAAGTGTAAGTCGCTGTAGTAATGAATCGGAAGATGGTGCCCTTCACGAATAAGGAAAAGGCTGAGATGCATTTAATTTACGGAGCGGCAGATGGAAATGGTGCAGAGGCACAACGAATGTACGGAGAGCGATTTCCCAACAGGCGGTTGCCTAACCGCAAAACTTTCGATCGCTTGCACAGACAGTTGTGGGAGACGGGATCATTTCTCGCTTCCCGGTCGAAGGCAGGTCGTGCAAAAAAGGACGAATCAGTAGTTGTTGCAGAAGCCATTCTGGATGTTGTAGCGGCGCAGCCAAGTACAAGTACACGAACAGTGGCTAGGCAGGTGGATACCTCACAGTCCATGACTTGGAAGGTACTGAAGGATGAACATTTGCTCCCGTTTCATGTGCAACGAGTCCAGAAACTGTCTCCAGGGGATTATCCAAATCGTATTGAATTCGCCCACTGGTTTCTGCAGCAGAACGCGCTAAATCCACATTTTGGACGAACTGTGCTTTTCACCGATGAATGTACCTTCACACGTGAAGGTACATTTAACACACACAATGCACATGTATGGGCGGATGTCAATCCACATGCTACGTATCCACATGCTCATCAGAGACGCTTTTCCATCAATGTTTGGGCAGGAATCCTCGAAGACCACCTAATCGGATCGTACCTTCTTCCTGAACGCCTCAACGGTAAAACATACCTCACATTTCTGCAACATGTGCTGCCAGACCTGTTAAACGTTGTTCCTCCAAACATCCGGCGGGTCATGTGGTTCCAGCACGATGGAGCGCCAGCCCATTACGTACGAGACGTCCGCAACTATCTGGACATCACATTTCCGAACAGATGGATTGGTCGAGGTGGTCCTGTTGCTTGGCCTGCTCGCTCGCCAGATCTTTCACCCCTCGATTTCTTTTTTTGGGGGACAATTGAAGGCTCTTATGTATGAGACACCCATTGAATCCCCCGAGGAACTGGTCGCCAGACTTTCCGCCGCTGTAGGGGAAGTGCTCGAAAAGCCTGATGTTTTCGCGAATGTTCGCCGTTCCATTCTTCGCCGTTGTTCTGCGTGCATAACCTCTGGTGGTCACAATTTTGAACATTTATTGTAATTACATGTTTATAAATATGCTTTGGTAACATAATCCTAATTTGTGTCTTTTTACCTCGTATCACAGCACACAATGTGTGGACATGGTAAACTGAACTGTGCTCAGGAGTAGAAATTTCAAACCCCTCTTCCCAGAAACTTAACCACGTCTAACGATTCAGATTTTGGGCTGAAAATTTAAGTCTAAGCTTTAGAAAGCATTTAATGAGACACAAAAAATAACGGTATAAAATAGTTGTTCGTTACTCCAAAGTCTGAAGCGACCTCTATCGGAATTTTTTGAAAATTTTCTTTAAAATTTATTTTCAAGAAAATACTGACATAAAGAATAATTTTAGCAAAACGCGGCAGTAGTTAGAGCCTAATCTACGACACAAAGATCGGGAATAACTGATTTTTGTTCTGGGGGGCAGAAGAGTTTCAAATTTCAGTTTACGCTACTTAACTACTCGTTAGGACTCAGATTTTTAGATCAAAATTTAAGTTTAAGTCTAAGCTTTCGAAATCATTTAAAGAAATACAAAAAATAACGTTAAAAAATAGTTGTTTGTTACTCCAAAGTCTAAAGCGCCCCCTATCGGCATTTTTTGAAATTGAACTTTAAAATTTTATTTCAAGAAAATACTGGCATAAAAAAAATTTTTTGCAAAAACCGCAAACGAATCGTCCAATTTTTCCATTTTTTATAATCATTTGAAATTCCGGACCCTAAACTTTAATGCCGCCTATCTCCTTGGGAATACGTCTGGGACCCTTAGTCTCCTATTTAATATTATTTGTCTTTAAGTGTACTATAACCCCTTAAAGTTCTGCCCATCTTTTATGAATCAACCTGTATATATATATATATATATATATAACAAAACCAAAAGAAATTCCATATCCCCAAAATACATGGAAGTCTTCATCAGGGAGGCCCCTCCATGTAGGGGTAAATAAAGAGAAGTTTCTGAAAGGATGTAGGCTCATAAGCTAAAATTACATCCTTAGCCCCCAACTTCTCAGATTTCAGAAATCAAACTCAAACCTTCAAAAATATTATAAATATATACAAAAATTTTTTAAAAATACCAAAGGACAAGACCAAAAATTACACAAACAAAAAAGGAAAATTACCTACAAAACTAAATATAAAAAATAAAATTGTAAAATACAAACCCCCAGGAATACAAAACCCTCTTCAGCTAGTGGGGCCATTCACTAGCGCTTCAATCTCGCCCTAAATTGAAATCAAGCATCCGTAAGTAAAGAAACACTGAGACTCAGAAACTTTCAGTTAACATATAAGATGGATAACAGTTAACCATTAAAATCTTTTTTAAACCACTCATAGCCAATTCTAGATCTGTTTTGTTATTGCAAATCCTGCGGATCCTATTAACTTGTGGATACATAATATTTTTTAAAACTTTATTGCTAATACATGAAAACCAGTAAGTGAGGCTATTAACTTCAAAATTAAAATCTTTCCTTTTATCATAAAGTCCAATCAACCATTTTTCCTTGTTTTTCTTAATTTTAAGATCTAAGAAAGTAATTTGTTCACCATCATCGGTTCGGTTCAGGACGAGCTCTTTAGGGTAAATGTTAAGGCTTATTTCCTCAAAATTATTGCAGTTAAATACTATAAGATCGTCTACATATCTAAAGAAGGAAATATTATTGAAATTTTTTTCGTAAAAATATAAAAATAAATTAGAGAACGCACTTGAAAAACTTGTTCCCATTGGTACCCCCTTATTTTGTTTAAAATAATTAATTCCATTAAATAAAACATTTTCAAATAGGCAAAACTTAATTAAATCAATCCAAAACTTCTTATCTACTTTTAAAACATATTCAAATTCAACATAAATATTTTCAAATACCCCCACAATCAAATTGTGAGGAATGCTGCCAAACAGATTCTCAAAGTCAAAAGTGTTTACAGAAGTAATTTTCCATGAGTTACCTTTTTGCGACTGTTAAATTTCATAAGAAACCAGTAAAATTTCGCTTCGTTACCTGTGGTACTAATAGTTATAATTGCAAAGCGGGTAAAATTTTGTTTGGTTTGCTGAATTTAATTTTAAAGGAAATAGAAACTTTTGATTGCAATACAATCATTGGCAATAACCTTAAAGTTTTAGATTTTTTGAATGATAACTCATGGAAAATTACTTCTGTAAACACTTTTGACTTTGAGAATCTGTTTGGCAGCATTCCTCACAATTTGATTGTGGGGGTATTTGAAAATATTTATGTTGAATTTGAATATGTTTTAAAAGTAGATAAGAAGTTTTGGATTGATTTAATTAAGTTTTGCCTATTTGAAAATGTTTTATTTAATGGAATTAATTATTTTAAACAAAATAAGGGGGTACCAATGGGAACAAGTTTTTCAAGTGCGTTCTCTAATTTATTTTTATATTTTTACGAAAAAAATTTCAATAATATTTCCTTCTTTAGATATGTAGACGATCTTATAGTATTTAACTGCAATAATTTTGAGGAAATAAGCCTTAACATTTACCCTAAAGAGCTCGTCCTGAACCGAACCGATGATGGTGAACAAATTACTTTCTTAGATCTTAAAATTAAGAAAAACAAGGAAAAATGGTTGATTGGACTTTATGATAAAAGGAAAGATTTTAATTTTGAAGTTAATAGCCTCACTTACTGGTTTTCATGTATTAGCAATAAAGTTTTAAAAAATATTATGTATTCACAAGTTAATAGGATCCGCAGGATTTGCAATAACAAAACAGATCTAGAATTGGCTATGAGTGGTTTAAAAAAGATTTTAATGGTTAACTGTTATCCATCTTATATGTTAACTGAAAGTTTCTGAGTCTCAGTGTTTCTTTACTTACGGATGCTTGATTTCAATTTAGGGCGAGATTGAAGCGCTAGTGAATGGCCCCACTAGCTGAAGAGGGTTTTGTATTCCTGGGGGTTTGTATTTTACAATTTTATTTTTTATATTTAGTTTTGTAGGTAATTTTCCTTTTTTGTTTGTGTAATTTTTGGTCTTGTCCTTTGGTATTTTTAAAAAATTTTTGTATATATTTATAATATTTTTGAAGGTTTGAGTTTGATTTCTGAAATCTGAGAAGTTGGGGGCTAAGGATGTAATTTTAGCTTATGAGCCTACATCCTTTCAGGAACTTCTCTTTATTTACCCCTACATGGAGGGGCCTCCCTGATGAAGACTTCCATGTATTTTGGGGATATGGAATTTCTTTTGGTTTTGTTATATACATTTTTTACATTTCTTTTTGTAGCATTTTGCGCATTGGTCTGTAAAAAACTGTTTATTTGTTTCTTCAATTTTTAAAAATTAATTGAATGGTTTTAACAAAATTGTGTATATATATATATATATATATATTTACTGTAAAAAAAAAAAAAAAAAAAAAAAAAAAAAAAAAAAAAAAAAAAAAAAAAAAACCTTGATTCTTTTAATATCACTTTTAAATTTTTTCAACACTGAATTTTCAGAAATGTTCCTGTGTTTTCTTTCTTTAAATTCTAGATAAGGGCAATAAGAACTCATTCCGCTATGCTCAACTCGCTATCTATTGAATGTGCAGTATATTATAAGTAGAATATATTTTATAATTGATATTCTGTTTAGCGGGGGGGGGGGGGGATCAATGTTAAAGTATGAAGATTTCTTTTGGGGGGGAGGGATTTTGCATCATTAGATTTAGGGGGGGGATGGTCACCACTGAGGAGCGATATTGTCTAAACATTTTAAACAAGAAGCCGAAATATACTGAAATGCGAAAGATTATGTGCCTGAAATGTAGGCATAGTAGTCAGTGTTGAATTAAAGGGGTGACCCAAGGGGGACTCCCCCCAAAGCATTGAAATGTCTCCCCCAGAAATTTTGTGATGCCCCCCCTGGAGTGACAGAATTCCTTACTCAAGAAAAGTGTTTGGATTCAACACTGTAGTACTTTTACAAATAAATAAATAAAATAGCAGTTTTTCACCAAACACTGACCATATTTTGAAAGAATATAAAGTTTTAAACAAAATAATTACATAATTTTTGTCACAAAATATTTGTTTATTATTATTATCCTCACCAGTTTGAAATACAGCTTAGTATTAGTTAGTACTAATTTTATCATAATCCCAGTAACAATTTTCTGTGCCAATCAGCAAAAAGGAAAAAATTGATATGCGACCCAAGAATGAGCAAAGCTTATTATCAAAAGAAATTGCAATAATCAGTATAACTCCATAAAATAAGTAAAACTTGCATTCTGAAAGAAAATTACAATAAAGGTAGAAACAATGTAAATTTTAGCAATTATTTTTAAGCCCATAATTTTTTTTAACTATTAGATTAATCTTCAAGGTGTAAAATTAATCTGCAGTCGTGTTACACTGTTTATGCTATTTTGGGACTATAATTAACAAAAAATAAATCCACATATTTTATAATTTGTATCATTTATCGATTTTGTCCAATAAAAACTAAGAAACTACATTTTTTTCTTTAACTTTTAATTAGAAAAATGCAACATACAATTTTTTAGAAAACAAAATAGTATTCAAAATTGTAAGTTTTAAGCATCATAAAAAGTAGAAATACTCAAGAATGTAGTGAATTATAAATAAATATATAAATAAGGCCTGGCTTTGGAACATTAATCTGGATTGAAGTATGAAAATATCTATGTATATATCTTCTCTGAAGATTTTCAGCGCAATAAAAATACATCCATACAATCCATACACAGAGATGATAAGCAAACAAATGGTACGGTACAGCTGCCCTTTTTAAAAATATTAAGATATAATAATCTGAAAAACTTATGACCAACTGCATACAATTGCTCCCTTCCTTATCTTGAGTGTCCCCATGTATATGGAATACATTTTCAAAACACAATACATTGTTTTTTGAGTAGGTAATTTTTATATTATGTAAACAATCATACTAGAGAACAGAAATACAAGTGAAATGTACTTACTTATTCAAGACTCATCTTTCCTTCCAGTACGGACGACTGGTAGGATATTTTGAGCTACAAAAACATTGATTTCTTCCATTTTATTAAACTTAATTCCTATATTATAAAGACGATATAGCTGCGTACGACGCTGCATCACCAACAGCGTACGACGCCATGAAAATCTCGATCTACCGCTAAAACACATCCAGATGCATGACGGTAAACTTTTCGTTGCGCATGCGTATTTGCCACCGTACTGCTTCTCGCTTTGACAGGGAATTTTGAAAGGCACAGAAATGGAACTCCGTGCCTCTAACAATTTTTAAAGGCACAAATCGAACTTCGTGCCTCTGAAAAATTTCACTTTCGTATGGGTGACTCTCATTTTGTAGTGGCTGTACGTTTTTCTGGAAAATCAGAGGCACTTTTTCTATGTGCCTCTCATATCAAAATAATAGAAGGCACGATATGCTTGTGCCTTTTATGTGAGGGGTACAGTTTTAAGAGTGCAGTGTTTACGTTTCCATATATGCATTCTATGCGATAGAAAAAATTCGCTTTTTTGTGAAAGGGGAAAGAAAAGGGGAAGCTTCAACAAAATAAAATCGCCTGTACTTCTCTTTACTTGAAAAGTTCCGCTTAAATATAATTATAAGAAAATTTGCACGGTTTTAAACATTTTTAATGTAATATTTTTATTATGTGAAATTTTATAATAACTAGAGTTTTGCGTAAAAAATATTTTTGTTAACACTGTTATAGAAATCTTATAAATACTTTTTAACCCATAAACCCCACACTAAAACGGATTCGCGCAAACCGAAAGTTAATATATCGGCATTATATGAAACATGCTTTAATAAATATGAATTTTAAATTAATTAAATAAGATTTTTGATAAAAAATCAATGTGCCATTATTAAATTTTACACGTGATTCATATGATTACATTGCATTATCTCTATATTAGCAATAAAATTAACCTTTAGCTGCTAATAACGTTCTCACTGAATTTTTTTTCTTTTTTTTCTTTCTTTTTTCTTTTTCTTTTCTTTTTTTGAAATTTTAGAGTTTAACCTGTAATTTCCAGTTTAGCTACAGCTGAAATTATCTTTCGTTTGCAGTCCTCGTACTGTTGTTAGAAATATTTGATTAGATTAAACATAATTAAAATTAATTCTGTACAAAAAGTTTAGTGCAGAATTAGTACTCCATGAGTTTAAATCAACGATCGCCTTTAAACTTTTAACTAATATTACCACTCTCACAAACCACTGCTTGTTTTAATTTTTATGGTTTAACTTGTAATTTTTAGTTTAACTGCAAACACTATTGAAATTTTGTTTCATTTGAAACTTTAGTACTATCACCAGAGACTTAAATAGTGAATGTTAATTATAATAGTCTTGTGAAAAAAGTTTACTTCAAAAACACCATCCTACAAGTTATTCACTCTTTAATTCATCTTTCGATCTCGCCGTTTCACAGACCAGTTCAAGCTAGTTACGTTACAATTCCTGTCACATCAGTTAAGTGTAAAATTTTGAAAATTAAAAAAAAATAAAACGACGAGAAAACGAGCAGTTAAATTTTAAAACTCAATTGAAAAATAGAATGGGAATTTAATGGAAATCTGATTTTAAAAATGTTGAAATTAGAATGTCGAAAACATTTTGATATCGTTTTATTTATTAAAGTTTAAAATTGTTTTTAGATTAAATTGTTTTAGATCATTTTTGGGTACATGACCCCTTTTAATCTAACCATTTCTGCAATGAAAATAATGCTGTCTCATATATTAAATAAAAAATAAACTCCCTTTGGATGTAATTCCGCCACTGTAAGGAATCAACCGGAGTAATGATGCCAAGGAATGGCGTTATTACCACGTTTTATTTATAACGCAGTACATTTTAAACTACAAACTATCTCTCGAAGATATTCAAAATTTTCTACAACATTTTGAAAATGCATGAAATGTACTACAAGTTTATGTAATAAACAAAATATTTCCTTATAAATATATAGCCTTCACATCATGGAGCTCACTTCACAATTTTTAGATCAAGCGTTAATTTTTGATGCTTCTAAAAGCGATAACGCCTACAAATGGAGCAAATTTACTTTCAGCTGTTGTTTGTGTTTAATATGACTCAAAGCCCTTCTGAGCATAGCACATACAGTTGGCAAAAAAAGTATTTGTACATTTCATTTTTTTAAATTATAATGAAATTAAACACAAGATTTAAGCAAAAAATACTGTAATACATTAATTTAATGCATTATAATATTATGGAAGCAAAAACAAAATTAAACGAATCGATTTTTTACATTATAATAAACAAATCAGGGTTCGCACAGTTCTACCACTAAATTAAGAATATTTTCAAAGTGTTTCACTGCAGAAAAATATCGTAAAATCTGTGAATGAAGGTGGAGATTGCGAATGTTGTGGTTAAAATATTAAGTATAAATTTTCTTTTTTTAATAGTGGTGCCAGACTCATTTGAAATTCCAAGGAGTGTGCGAACCTTGCAAATATACAAAAATATAGTGCAAAAAAAGTTTTTGTACACTATATTAATGTAATATAATTAATTAAATTTTAGTAAAATGATACAAATTAATATTTTGTGTGAATTCATTTAGCGATTATGACTACTTCTAGATGGTGTGACATAGGTTCCACCAACTTTTTTGTAGCGGTCTGGTTAATGTTATTCCATGACACAATAAGAGCTTCTTTAAAAGTGTTTTTTACTGATACATATTTTTTCCGGATTTTTGCATCCAATAGCATCCACAAATTTTCTATTGGTTTAAGTCTTGAGATTTTAGAGGAATTGCCAGTCGTCTTCGAGTATTGTAGTAACCATGTGCTGGTGATCACAGCAGTATGCTTTGGTCGTTATCCTGCAGAAAGTGAAAAGCTTCCTCTCTATGCCTAATTTTTTAGCACGGTTTAATAAATTATGCTGCGACACATAAATGTATGTTAAACCTGTCCTTCCATTGTCAATAAATTTTAAATGTCCTGCTCCATTAGAAGCTATACACCCCAAAACCATAATATTCCCCCCACCATGCTTGATAGTTTGAAGTATACGTTTTGGATCTAGAACAGTTTTATTTTTACGCCAATTTTTTCGAATGCTTGGTGGTAAGAAAATTACGAATTTTCCCTCATCAGAAAAAAATACTGTTTTCTAAAAATCCAATGATTTACTTCTGTAAACGAAAGCGAATACTATGCGTTTTCACCTATTTGTTTTGCTGATGAATGGATTTTTCCTTGAGGTTCTTCCTTTTAAGTCTGCATTGAGAAGAATATTTCTTATTGTTTGAGGTATTACTCTGATGCGAGAAGATGTTGCAAGGTCTCCAGCAAGTTTTTGAAGCAAACGCATAGGATTTTTTAAAGCTTTTTTAACAACACTCCCTTTTTCCCTCATTGTTAGTTTGCTGAGAAGTCCTGGTTTTCATTGAATTTCGATGCATCTAATTTATTCATAGTTTCTCACTATGCATCCAATAGTTGTAGATGGTAATTTAATAACTTTTACAAATTCTTGTTGCGAGTTTCAATTTTTATTATGCTCAATAATAGGATTTCATATATTTAGAGGTACCTCTCTACACTGTAAAAAGAAGGGTCGATCTACTAAAAAAACTTTAGTGATCCTTGTAATTACTAAAAAATTTTTAGTAATCTTAGTCGGTTACTAGAAAATCTGTAAGAATCACTAGAAAAAAGTTAGAAACGAATGGAGTTAATAGTTTTATATTTTTAATAGCTCTTACTAAAACTTAGTTGGCGTGGCCTTCATAGCATAGTGGTTATTGTAACTGACTCCAGGCTCAAAGGTCCCGGGTTCGAAACTTGCCACCGCCAAATACGCCCCAAATGTATGTAGTGTCTCGTTAATAAAGGGATTATGAAAATACTGTCGGAAGGGGGTAGGAATGTTTGGTGTTGCCATCTATTGCGGTTTTGCAGAAAATCTTCCGCTTCAGAAGTCTGAACTGTCAACTCCTGCATTTCGAGCGCAAGTAATGGTTATTAAAAATAATTTTGGCGATATTACTAAAATTTGCTTGGTGGCTCATACTAAAAATTTTTAAGTTAGTTATACAAAAAATTCTTTTGTTCAGTTTACAAAAGAAATGCTTGTTTCACATGCAAAAAAAAAAGTTTGTAATGATTACTAAAAAATTCTGTGGAATACAAATTTACTAAGAAATTTTTAGTAACCTCTTGAATTTTTTTTACAGTGTAGTTTTAGGTTCTATTCTCAATTACTTCAAGTGAAAATTAAATTAAATGCCAGACAAATATAGTATGAAGTTAAAAATTATTAACAGCTTCTGTATAAGTAGTCCTTTGAACCATAAACACTATAAAACACAGTACATATCAGGATGGAGAAATGTACAAATACTTTTTTTGCAAGAAATTTTTAAACTTTTCATATTAGAAAATAGTTTACATCTTTATCAAAATTTTCTGTTGTGTAATTTAAAACGCGCGGTAAACAGACTGTATTAAAATTATTTTTGCCAAGATATCTGTTTTTATTTAGTTAAAAAATAAACATTTTAGAGTGTACAAATACTTTTTTTGCCAACTGTAGGTGCCATTTTCCGGATTGTTTCATAATAATGCGTAATATAAGCACTTGGCGTTATTACACCAGAACACCTTATTATTGCTGCTCTCTGAAAGCTTGAAAGACATCGGCCAATTAACAAAGAAGATATCTATTAGAAAAAAGAGTAAAGAAATAACAGTTTTTGCCTTTTCATCTTTTTCTTTTTATTTATGTTTTCTCTTAGCTTACAGATCAATAATTTCTTTTCCATCACTTAAACAACACAACTTAGTGACTTCCTTTAAATACATAAAAATAGAATTTGAGTGGTTTCTTTCTGTCTTTCTCTCTATATATATATCGAAGAAAAAGTATATATTAAGAGGATTATTTAATTACTATCTTTTTTTATTCAAAAAATTTTAAACTGTTTTAGAGTACTTTTTTAAAAATATTTATGAAATATGCCTTATCTATAATATACCAATTAAGTTCGGTTATTGGACAACAATGGTGAGAGTTAAATTGTAGACAAAATTTCGACGAAAATTCTGTTTTTAAATTTCTTCCACACTTGCCAGTATTTTTTACTGTCAAAGAGGGAGCTTATTTTCAGAATTTTAGTGCATTTTAAAAGTTGTGACACTAATTAGTTTCACGGGCAGAATGTGCGTATCCCTGCTTTTTATGTGGGACTTGTTTTGAAAATTTTACTGCATATTAAATGTCGTACCACTAATTAATGTCCGCGTGCCCGACAGTGAATACCCCTGTTTTTTTGGGTTATAATTGTCCAATTCAATGAAAGAGTGTGCATTTCTAGATATGAATTCATGACGTTGACTTATTTAAAAAAAACACTAAGAACTGAGCTATCCTTGATAAATCCAACAAACACGATTCAATACGATGAAATTTTTAACTTACAGGCTATCAATCCTGAAAGCTATGTGCCCTCTAATTCTATATGTGGGTATGTACGCATGTATGTACGATACAATGTGTATCCACGATAACTCTTGACAAAAATATAACATTTACTTCAAATTTTGTAAATTGGTTAATTATATTAAGGTAGTTGTCTGATTAGTTTGCGGGATTCAGTGGTTAAGTATAAAGGGTGCTAAAATGGTTTTAATACCCCCATTAACTTAGTTAAATGCGAACTGTACCGGTTTACTTTGACAAGACACTTTTGTGATTATTTTGGGGAGCCCATTGGTTAAGTATAAAAGAGAAAACAAGGAATAATTTGCACTTTAATTTAAAGAAATATGTTTATTCAGAATTATCCGATTTCCTTCAAATATGATATATTACCGTATTCTGACAAGCACTTCCCTAATCAGATTTGAAGGTCCATTGATTTAACATTAAGGGAAGAACGGTGGGTAATCACCCATTAATTTAAATAAATGTTTTTTTCTGCCTAATTATTTAATTTGTTTCAAATTTTGTAGCTTGATTTATTCTGATATTGCGCTTCCCCGATTTGATTTAACGATTCATTGCTAAATTGTAAAGAGAGGAACGGTTGGCTAATCCCCTTTTAATTTATTGTCATTTCACTCAAAAAGAGTTAACACTATTTCATGAATAATAGACATAAATAAGAGTATGTTATATAATTAGTGTGAATAGCCTGTGAGCTCAGTTGCATTAGTTTAACCGGGAACTTTTCTTTTTTATTTTAATAATAGCATAAAGTCTGTTATCTGAAAGAGCTCAAGAAAATATATCGTAGTTAACGGAATTGGAATAAATATTTCGTCCGTAATGACGCTTCATTATTTCAACAAAATCCTTATGATTTTTAAATCATACAATAATGTTCATTTTCTAATTAAGTGTAAGACTGTAAAGATCAAGTTCTGAAAGCAAAAATTTGGCTGAAAATGCTCAACTAATTAAATTAATTTTGACAATTCCAGCTGAAATAGTTCAGTCAGACAACATTCATTTTATGACGATATCTGGTCCGTTTTCTGAAAGAGCTCCTGAAAATAAATCGCAGGTAATAAAATTCCAACAAACGTTTGGTTTGTAACTAAGCTTCATTATTTTAACACCATCATTCTTATTTGTAAAAAAATAACAATATATTTACAATTCATTGTCAAAGCTTTCGGGAAGGGATATGAGTCCAGGATTTTTTCTTATATTGATAGTGCTCTATCATCTTAGCTATCCAGTACAATACATTGTGTTAACCCCTTGAGGGGGTGAAATATATTACATAAGAAAGGGGGGAGGATTGTACTTTGTGTTAATATAACTTTACTAACTTTTCCATTTTACATCCGCTACGTCGATGACAGTTTTGCATTGCTGGACTCTGATATCCTTGATCTTACTAATATTCTTACAGTTATGAACTCAATAGATGACCATATTCAATTTACTTACGAATTTGAAAATAACAATCAATTACCTTTGCTGGATGTTTTCGTTTCCCGCGAAAATAACTTTTTTCACACAACTGTCTATCATAAACCATTCGCAGCATCTTTACCCCCCCCCCCCATCGCCTTTCATTTCACCCCCTAAGCAGAAATTAGCTGACTTTAACACTTATGTACACCGGGCCTTAAATATTTGCTCCTCCGATAGTTTACTTAAAGCTGAATTAAACCATATCAAATCCATTGCCATTGATCGGGGTTTCCCAATCGAAATCGTTGATTTCATTCATAACAAATTAAAAAAGTACTCCTTCGAACTCCAATTCTGACCACAATGTTAATTTAATTATTCTTCCTTATTTTCCAAAAATCAGTCATCAAATTTTTAAAATTTTGTCAAAATTTGATTTTAAAATAACTTATAATCCTTTCAATAAAATGCAATTCTCAAATCTCAAAGTTCCAATAGATTATTTATTACATTGGGATATTTATAAGATTTCTTGCGAATACGATAGAATGTACATCGGTCAAACGAAGCGAGTTTTGAAAAAAGTTTAGGAGAACACAGTGCTTACGTTAAAAATTGTGAAATAAAACGATCCGTTATCGCTAACTATTGTTGGTCCAATAGTCACAATTTTAAATTTTCTGAAGCCTCATTAATACAATATTGTTCATCAATTTATGATTTAGACTTTTGGGAAGCTTTTGACATTTGGAAAAACTGTAATAATTTAGTTAATGAAATGTCCAGTACAGCCAGATTTTCAGAAGTTTGGCTTCCTTTCCTGTAATTTCACTTAACCTCCCCCCTCCCTCCTGTTTCTCCTTTGTTTGGATTTTTCCAGTGGGAGTAGAAACATCTGATTGGTCTCCTTTGGAATGCGCGTGTCAGTTTGTTTTTGCTATTGCTTTGCGCACTTCATGGCTAGTTCGCCTCTGGCGGCGAGCTGTGATGCACGTTTTTCTTTTAATGATGTGACTTGTCTTTTGCATTTTACAGTTATTTTTTAGCACAGATGATGGGACTTTAGAAGTCCCGAAACAGCTGTATGCCTTTTAAACATCCATTATTTTATATAATTTGTGCTCCTTAACGTTGTTCATTATTTATTCAAATATATTACATCCCACCTACGATTAATCAGGATTTCCACCAGAAAAAATTTAGCCATTTTACTTTTTAAACGTTACTGGAAAAAAATCGTAAAATTGCTTTTCCTTATTTTGAAAAGAAAAATTTCCGAATTTCTGGTGTACGTTCAGAATTACACAAATGCAATTGTTTTACTCTCAAGAGTTTTAATAATGAAGTATACTTACATACCCGACGTTTATTGGAATTACATTTTCTGCTTATTCCTCACTTGAGCTGTTTCAGATAATAGACCAGATGCCATTATATATTTAAAAGATTGCCTGAGAGAATTATGTCTATTGGGTTTGTCCTAGATACCAAAGATTGAGTTCAGATCTTGCCTATGATAGTTTTTACTAAATTTAAAAATTACAACTCGAGTGATCTATTTTTCAGTCAGAATGATTGTGTTAAAATAATGAAGTATAACCATTTCTTTAGATCGTCGAAGAGTATAAATTATCAATATTTATAAAACTAATGTTTGAGATGATCTGCAATCTTACGCATTCGTAATTTTGTTTATTATGTTTCATAATGTTAAAATTAATGTTGGTCACAATTTATATTTTTCTCACGCGAATTAATAAATAACTTTTATAATCAAAAATAAATATTCACTTCGAAAATCTGTCTGGAATATGTTTGAATTTAATTCTTGTATCTGGTTATAAAAAAAATATTTTTCGGATGATTTTTTGAAAATATAAGTTAAAGTTTATTGCAAAGATTTAACATTACTTCATCAAAATTTTACACCATGTGCGTAGATAAAGATTTAAGAGAAAATACATAAATTATACATTATTTCACTCAAACATGAATGTTAAATTTGAAAACGCGAAAGAAAGTTTGCATTGTATAAACGTTTCATATGCTGAAAAATAATAATAAAAAAAAGTATAAGATTATAAAAAATGTCATGCGATTTAAAACGATATATATAGGGGGAACTGGGGTACATTGATACAGTTTTTTTCTAAGATTTTTTTTGGTGTCAAGAAAGTAGAAAATTCAAGTTTTTTTTCCATGAGGTGACAGCAAAACTTGTGTAGTATGTTATAAAAATGTACAGTCATTGTTTTATGTAGTATTTTTGCATGTAATTTTAAAAAAATAAAAAAAAGTCATTTGTATCAATGTGCCCCATCCCCGGGGCAGATTGATACGTTTAAGAAAAATGACGACAAAATAATACCAATGCATATTTTTCATAAAAAATGAGTTAAAAAACCATTTTATATTTATTTATAAAAATTCAAATCACCCACAATTTATTTTTAAGCAATATTAAAGCAATCAAAATTAAATATATTATGACTTGATGTTCTGTCTGTTTCTTGTCTGACTGTTGGCTGTGGTAACTTTGTCATATCTAGCACTTCAACCCCAGCATTATCGTCTTTCTTATGAAAGATGAAAAAATTACCAGTTTTTCTGTTTATAAATAGGTTCATAAACAGAAAATAAAGGATAATTATATTAAAAATTCTGTTTATAATATAAGTATCATTTTCTGTTCTGCAGTTTGTTTCTCTTACTTAACATTTCTCATGTCGAAAATACTTTTTTCTCTGGAGAATCGATATAAATTCGAGATTTGCCAGAATGCCGTCCTTTTCTTTTATTAGTTCTACTAGCACTAGATGCTGGGTAAGTTCCTACGTCTTCTGTTTTCAAAAATACTATAAAATGCTCTAATATAAAGAAATTAGAGCTATTTCACTTCAATAAAAACTAATATTAGAAATTTTTCGTGAAAAAAAGGTTGGATTAAGGAGTGTATGGTAAAAAAAATAATAAAAGATAATGAAAATATGAACTATTAAAGGATTTAGGCTGTATCAATGTGCCCCGTCATAAACTGTATCAATGTGCCCCATACAGCGATTTTAAATAAAATGAGTCTCAAATCCAACACTTCACAATATATCTAACAATAAATAATGAGGAACTGATAAAGAGTAGCAGTACTTACCAGGGAGAGTATTCATTTTGGTTGAAAATACTGGAACAGTTGTATAATAGCATTTCAATTGTACAACTCAAATTTACTTTTGAACAACAAAAACAATAAATCACCCGTCTCATTTCATCAAACTGCTGAATCATTCCAAGATTTTCTGTATGTAGTTGAATACACTAGCATCACCTTTTGGAGCTGTTGTGAAACTTCCTGTAATGACCCTGTGAGCGGTAGAGGGGGTGTATCAATGTGCCCCATGTATCAATGTACCCCAGTTCCCCCTATATATATATATATATCACCTTAGCTTTTTAGTGCTGTCTTGGAAAATATCTTCAAGAAGCTGGATTGGGAAATCAAAGGGATTAGAATAAATGGGGAATATTTAAGTCATCTCCGGATCGCTGACGACATTGTAATTTTCAGTAACAGCCCTGAAGGATTGGAAAATATGCTAAAAGAACTTGCAGAAGCTAGCATCAATGTGGGGTTAAAAATAAATTTAGAAAAGACTAAGGTGATGTTCAATTCATTTACATCAAAAAAGAAAATTGTCTACAAGAACATTGAGATTAAAGAAGTGCAAAGTTATGTATACCTAGGACAGGAAATATCATCGGATAATAGTATCATGAATGAAATCAATAGAATAATAAGAAATGGGTCGAGTGCTTTTGGGAAGAACAATATTATTCTGAAGAGTAATATGCCTTTTTGTTTGTAAAGAAAAGTGTTTAATCAATGTATTTTACCTGCTCTAACTTACGGAGCAGAAACATGGACGCTAAAAAAAACGGATGCTACAAAGACTACAAACAACACAGAGAAGTATGGAAAGATGTATGCTAGGCAAAAATAGAAGAGACAGAAAGAGGATAACCTAGATAAGGAATTAGACAAAAGTTTTTGATGTCCTTGAAAGAATCAAACAGCTAAAATGGAAATGGGCTGGGCACATAGCAAGAGGACAAGACAATAGATGGAGCAGATATATACTACAATGGTGTCGCAGAGATGTAAAACGACCAAGAAGACGACAATAGATATGATGGAGTGACGAAATTAAAAAAGTGGCTGGTTTAAATTGGCTGACGAAAGTACTGACAGGAAACATTGGAAAAATCTGAGGAAGACCTATATCCAGCAGTGGAACGAAAACGGTTGATGATAATGATATATGAGGAGCCCAGAAGCCAAGGGGTACAAGTGACAAAATTTAGATTTCGAGTAAATTGAGTTCAAAGTTAAGCATCAACTGTAATAGAATGAAATGAGCTATGAAACTTTTGCTTATCGTTTAGTGATCTTTGAACTCTTATTTAAATAACTGTTTAAAAAAAAAGAGGAATGCAATTTATTTTAAATGTATAACTAAGCAATGTTGATCAGCTGTCGGCACTTGTACCCTTTGGCGTACAAACTGCTTGGAAACCAAAGGGTACAAGTAACGAATCTATAATAATAAAGAGACAAGTATGTTTGTCAGTGCTGTTCTGAAGAGACCGCTGCATGTAGAGTTACAAAATTTAGAGGGAAGGTACCTCTATACATGTAGTTTTGCACCTCGAAGCCCATTTTTGATTTTTTTATTAGGAACTTTTAAATTTAATTTTTTAGGCGATTTTTAGCGCTCTTTTTATGTTTCGTGGCGATTTTTCCATATTAGTGAAATGAATGCGGTTTCATTCTTTTCACTCAATATTGTAATTTTTCTTCTCTTTTTAATAAAGTTTTTTCGTAATTCGTGCGGTGATTTTGAATTTTTAGCTAATTTTTTTAATCCGACTTTTAGTGTTTTTTCGCATTTTGCGGCTATTTTTTGACAATAATAAAAACAAAATTGATCCAAACTTTCAGCCTAATGAACTAAATTTTGTCTGCTATGATTTTTCAATTTCAGTGATTTTCAATGCGATTTTCTATGTGATTTTTAGCGATTTTTAATTTTTTTGTGCGTTTAGCATCAATTTTTTGTCATTTTTGTCAAAATTATAGATTTTTGTATGCATCATGATCTTATCTATTCTTGAACTGCATGTAAGAAAAGCAAAAAACATAAAATTAACGAATAAGCAATAAAGTTATAAATTAGGATATTTACAGTAATCTTCTATAATAATAAGGAGACAAGTATGTTTGTCTGTCAGCGCTGTTCTGAAGAGAACGCTGCATGTAGAGTTACAAAATTTGGAGGGAAGGTACTTCTATACATATTTTGCACCTCGAAGTCCGATTTTTGATTTTTTGATTAGAATTTTTTAATTAATTTTTTAGGCGATTTTTAGCGCTCTATTTATATTTCGAGGGGATTTTTCCATTATAATGAAAGGAATACGGTTTCATTCTTTTCTTTCAATATAGAAATATTTTTTTTCTTTTCAATAAAGTTTATTAGAAATTCGAGTGGCCATTTTTTGAACTTTTAACGAATTTTTTTATTGCAATTTTTAATATTTCTTCCCATTTTGGGTCTATTTCTTTAGAATCATAAAAATAAAATTGTTTCAATTCAATTTCAGTGATTTTTTTCATTTCGATTTTCAGTACGATTTTCGATGTGGTTTTTAACGATTTTTTTGTGCGTTTAGCATTTCTTTTTTTTGTCACTTTTGTCAATAATACAGATTTTTGTACGCATCATGGTCTTATCTATTTTTAAATTGCATGTAAAAAAAGGCAAAAACCATAAAACTAATGAATTAGCACTAAAGGAATTATTTTGAATATTCACAGTAACCTACACTAATAAAATAACTAAACGCACTGTCTGTGTGCATGTATGTTTTTGTGCAATACCTAGCAAACTCTACGGCACTTACGAAGTTCAAAACTTTCTTGGAAGAACCACAGAGTACCTCCTGATGTATCTGACATTGAGATTTTCAAAATTCCAATTATTACTTGAGTAGTTCCTCTACCGTTTCACATTGCAGTCCTTTTGAACATTTTTACCGCTAAATATTATTTGTTCATTTTTTATACCCATTTTTTACACAGTCAGTGGCCGTGTATTTAAGACAACGTAATTTTACATATTTCGAGTTAGAGAAAAAATCACAAATTTCATGTTCCTTAAATATTATTATTTCGGATCCGTGCAACGCCGGGCGGGTCATCTATTTTACACAATAAAAAAAAATTATGAAATAAAAAGTTAATTTATAAAAAAATTAAGAACAATGTTGATACAAATAAATGAAAGGACAAAATTTTGTTTTAATAAAAGTTCTGAAAAGGGAAACTCATGGAATTAAAAAAATGGATTTACGAACATTTAAGAAGAATATTGATAAAAATGAATAAGAGAACAAAATTTTCTAAGTTTTAAAATTTTAATATCAGTTTTGAAACAAATATAATTTTATCATTTTTAGCCTTTAAAATACATTTATTTAAGGTATAAAAAAACAAATTCTAAAAGGGAAAAAAAGATGAAAAACATTTTGAAAATATGGAACAATATTCTTCAAGTGATTACATGGGAACATGAATTCTACATTATCTAATCCTCGTCGGTTTCGTAAGCACGACTAGGCTCATCAATCTGATCTTCAGCAGAGTGTGGGGCTTCAATCTGTACTGGTGCCTCATGGTGAGGAAGATCTTGGTAGAAATAGTGGTACACTGGAGGTACAAACTGCAATAGTTCAATGAGATTTTAAAACTTCAGGTACTTAAGTTTTTTTTGTGTTGTGGGAAGCTCAGGTAAAACTCTAGGACATTTTCCGGCACGGCTGGACTTCATCTTTAACTTGTGGAAAGGTTCTAATTCGCCACTAGCAGCTTCTTTGTAGAATAATGTGAAGGGGTTCTTTTTCTCAAAATGCAGCCACTGCATAGCTCGGATACCTTTCATTGACTTTATAAAGAATAGTACGAATGGCTCAAGATTAATAAAATCTTCATCCTTTAGCATTTCTACAGTGAATTTTTTGTTGGAGTCATTTACAAGTTGAGCCCAGTGCTCTGGAACATACAGATCGCTTTTATTCCTCTTCTTATTTCTATGAGCCCAGAGTCTTGATCACATTCATTATAGGAGTGTCCTGAAATCAAAAAGCGATGATCGACTGTTTCTATGAGTGTATTTCTTATGATGTACAGCCAGAAATTCACAATCAAGTGGCTTTTATTTTGTCCTCCACAATTGTCACTAAAAGCTGTAATATGCCTGACTTGAGAGGGAAGAGTCTTTGTGAACTTCAAAAGACAAGATGCGATCTCTTGGCAACCGCGTAAAGCTTGGTCTTCATGCCACATGTACATGTGGGCAGTCCCAGTTTCAAGGTTATGGATATTCAAGTTATACGTCCAAAGTTAACGTAGATAATAAGCCTTTGAATTGGTCATATGTGGAGTTGGCATCATTTTTTGCAAGTCAAAACATATTGCAATTTGTGAATCATCCTTTAAATTTTGAACGAGTCCTTGGCTAATCTGACAGCTTCTGCTTTGCGGAGATGTAGTTCTTTTTGAGATTCTGCTTGTTGTTTCTCATCTGCATTTCCATAGTCTATTTTCAATTGTAGCTTGTCACACATAACACATGTGTCAGTCTCTGGACGGTGAAATCTGAGATTAAAATGGGTGTCAAAAATGTGTCTAGAAATTTTCTTTGACCGGTTCTACACATTTTACTTTAAAGCAAAAGTGAACATAGAGTTTGTACATCTCCATTAAATTGAGTTCTGGATTCAGGTATTTACGGTTGGAGGTCTTTTCTCTAGTATAATGGCTTGTGTATCGTGGAAACTTGTTTATATGTTCTTTGATGACATCAATACGGTCTTGTGAAATTTTATTCGATGGTTCTTTTCTTCTTCTTTGATCGCGAGAAGGAATGCCAGAAACTTTTTTTTCCTTTTGGTTTATTATGTTTTGTAAACGTTTGTTAGAAATGTCTAAAGTTTTCATAAAAAACTCTTTACATACCCTAAAACCCAGTAACTTATAAACACAGGATGTACGCTTGCTCGCAATTGCACAGTGTTTCTTCCTTTTCACTTGTTCTGTCACAATACAACTATTCAAAAAGACAGTTTGCAGTTCCCAGTCTGCAAGTTTCCAGTAATCATAAAAAATTCTCTGTCGACGATCTTCAGGAATATTAATATTGCAGTTATACCTGCAGTGATGGTTTGCTCGTAATTTCTTAGCATCATGATTTTTCAAGTTTCGGTCCACATACTTATGCCCTGTGTTTCTCAATTTTGATGCTGCCTGTCATTTCCAAATATCTGGTCTTCTAACTCTCTTTTTACCATGTTTAGGTTCAATTGGAATGGCATTGGCAGGTAAAAAATCAGTTCGTCTCTCCTCGTTGTCTACCAGCGATTCCCCTGAAGACTGCAAAAATCAACAATATTTCATTTATAATATAGATTATTATTTAAAAAATCAACATAACAAGAACTTTTGTGGATTGTTACTACTTTTTTTACAGAATTTTACTACATTCTATAAAATTTTATAGAATATTACTACATGTTACATTATAGTCTTTAAATTATAATTCTATTTCCACCCAATCAAATTATGATTCTATAAAGAGACCGTCACTAGAGTTACTTAACAGAAGTGATATCACTATTCATCGTAGGAGTGTATTCAACATATTTATCAGAATCATGTTCATCTTCAAACCAAAGTTCATTGTCTGTAAAATAACCAAAATAACACAGGTGTAAATAATGAGGAAAGAGGTTTAAGACCTTTCCTCATATAGTCCAAGAACCGACCGCACAAAAACCTAAGTCATCAAGCACAAGAAAAAATCCTTTATTTTATGGAAGAGTAGTGATAGGGGAATCTAATCATCCATGTCTGCCGAAAGCGAAGTGGTGCATAAGCCAAACAAAAATGATACCACTAGTGATTCACTCGTAGGTTTACAATTGCGTTTGCTGTACAATTAAAAGCATGAAAACATGGAAAATTGGGTGCAAGAAAACATAATGCTAAGTCTACGAGTGAACCACTAGTGGTATACATCGATCGAGTGGGATACATCAAGTGGTCGATTATCTTGCTGAAATTGATACACTATTTTTGACTGAAAAAATGTCTTAATGTTAAAATCCAAATTCATCGATTTTTAGTTCATATTCTTATGCATTATTTTGATTAAATTAATTTTCATATATTTGGGTAATATTGGAATATTTTAGTTTTAATTTATTATTAATTGATAATTTATTAAAAATACTCGTTTGGGTTCTGCAGTGAGTCAAGTAAATAGATTTTTACAGTAGAATGAGAGAAGGGAGGGGGAAACATCAGATTTTTTTGCAGATTTGCGATTTTTTGCTTTTTTATGATTTATTATCTTTAAAAAATATCTTTTCAGAATTTATTTTATTCTTAATCTTAAAGGGAACAATCGCGAAAAGACCAGAAACTTCAGTAATGAGCTGTGACTTTCAACCTTTCTCCATCCGCTATATGAATGACAGCATTTATGTTAAATAAATTTTATTATATTCCTAAAGTTAAAAATACTATAATTGCACATTATTTCTCATATTTTCCTCTTTTTTTGTTACTTTTTTAATCACGGTAAATTAACCGTTAAATTCATAATTAAATTTATTGAATGTGATTCTGTTTTACTTCATTACTTTTTTTTTAATTTGTGTATTAAGAAAAAATGTCTGTATGTTAGTATTGAGATGGTATTTGGGTGTGCTAGAGGAAGTATTTTGCCTCTACCCACTCAATGAATTAATTTTAGCGGTTATAGCAAGTCAGACAGAAAAAAAGCTTAATAAGTAATTTTTAAATAAAAACTTATTGTTATTATGTAGGTAAGCATAAATTAAAAAGTTTCACTCTTTAAATTATGCACTGAGCTTGAAAAAAAGAGGAAAACGATTGAATTTTATTACAAGTAAAGAAATATTAAATTGAAATTGAAATAATGTGTAATTATTATTATAAATATAGCTCGTAAAAGTTAATATTCAGTAAAAAAAATACCTACCATCAATGTTGAAAGTACCGTTCTTATTTTCATCTGACATAGTCCATTAGAAACCAATAAAATCTGGCAAGAATGAAGATGAAACAGCTTGAAGCCCTAAGACTAAATCAAATTTTCACACAGTTTATAGTAACAAGAAGAAATTTTCTAGTGACTCACGCTATACGGAACGCATTTGTTATTCCCACTTTCAGTCGCTACCAACGACATACAACGCCAGTTCATTACATTTAAAACGTCACACGAGGTGAATAATCTTTAAACTGTGACTGGTACAAAGCGGCATGTGATCATCTTTTTGTGCCAATCGCCGTTTAAAAATGATCAAGTAGAAGCTTTCAGTTATAACGTCAGTCATAATGCTTCCTTTCTTATTAAATATAAATCGTAGAAAATGTTACCATATCATATAAAATACTAAAACAGTTATCTTTGAGATATAACTATAAAATGCAGCTGAAATAGCAAACAAAATAAAAATTACAGCATAGCAACCGTTTTTTTTCGACTCAGTGCCCAAGCACAACGTCACGAATGGCGTCAGACTGAAAGCATCTACACTTAAAAATTTGACCAATTTGCTGCAGCGTCACTCCACAGCTTTTATAGAATACCACTTTTATGACCAATGAGAATGTTCCATAACACTGTAAACTAACCGTTTTCTATAAAAACGGTGGAGTCACGCTGCAGAAAATGGGTCAAAATTTTAACAGTGTATTCGTCTGCCGTTTAAACTCATGAACTGGCCTTGTATGTCGATGGTTTCAGTTCAGCTATGTGAAGTCAGTGGATACAAGTGCACTTATACACCTTGGCCTCCAAACGTTTCACAGTTTCGGGAAAGAGGTTAAGTAACTGACCCCTAAAACGCAGTATATAATGAAAAAATCCCTCGTAACTCTTTACCTACAAACAGACTTATTTCCAGATAGCCTATGCACCTAACTTAATTTTTTCAATTTTGTCACTTATGGGTCAGTACCCATCAAAACAACCAATGGACAAAATTTCAGGTCTTTGGATTTTCTTAATTTTTGGCTCAGATGATGTGCAAAAATAGTAGATAAAAAATACAAATTTGAAGATTTTTTTAACCATTTGTTTTTGAGTTATTAATTTTTGAAATTTTCAAAATTTAATGAAATTTGTATTTTTTGGTATTCTTTAATTTGCTGTAACTTGAGAACTATTTGACCTAAAGAGTTGAAATTTAAGTCATTCTTTTCAGTTTTTTATGCTGTTTCATAGGATATATAGCATGACCAAATAATTTTAAAAAAATACTTTTTTATGTAAAAAATGTATATAAAATTTTTAAAAATTCAAAATCGGAATTTTTGATTTTGTTTTAAAAAATATATTATATTTAACACCCTTTTAGCAACTTTTGTGCCAAACTTCATGATGGAACTCTTATGGTATCATAAAGAAAAAAATTATTTTCTATATCAATGATCGGCCAATTTCTGTAAAAAAATCTCATTATATTTTGTTAAAAAGCTAATTGACTATAAAAGGTAGTCTATTTTTGTTTCCAATGTTCATATTTCTCATTAATGCAAGTCAAGTTCAATTATCAAATAAAATTTTAGTATATAATTCGCTAGGTTTTATTATTTTGTTAAACACATAACAGTAAAATTTTAAAGTAATCAAGATAATTAGTATTTTGTGTAATTGACAAGCTAAATACTTTTTTAATTTATTTTCTGAGAATTTAAATAGAATTTTTTTTAAATTATTCTTAATTTAATTCTTTTAATTAAATTTTATGTTTAAAAAATGAATAAATTGGTAATAAATGAGTTAATGAAAGAAAATCTCAAAGTAGTGTACAACAAAACAAATTATGCTCCTGAAGTTGAATGTTTTCACCAAGGCTAACTTATCATAATATAAAGGCTTGTCATTCACCAAGTTTCCTTTGACCGCAGTACAGGGGGCGCTGAACTACATGATTTTCACGTTGGTAGCGCCAGCTAATGTTAGAAACTGAAATGTTTTCCATTATTTCCTACGGGATTATTAGCAGTAGTATGCACCAGGTGGCGTTACATATGAGACAAAGTCATATAATAAGTTGGCAATTATAGGGACAATTTCAACAATAGATTTTCTCCTGAATGCGAGACCTCGATATTATGATAAGGGGGCCTTGGTTTTCACAATCACAATGAGTCACACTCAAACATTAACATGTTTTTTTTCTGCTGAAATCTGCATGCCTTTCTTACAAGGCTTTTGAAATCGCCAGTTTCTTTAAGATCTTCTGTAGTGGCACCCTATCTCAAGTCTATTGCTGTCTGTTTATAACTTGTATTGTACAATTTAGGTTTATTTATTTATTTATTATTTTTTTTTTACTATTATTTCTTTGAGTTGAATGTGGATTTGTGTTATAAAATATTAAGAGGGAACTGGCTTTAAACTGAAAATGGATAAAATATAGAATAAATTTTGTTATAATCCTTTCAAAAAGCAAGAACACTAGGTAAGTAAAAATTTAAGAAATATTACATTGTGGATGACAACATTAAAATATGGCATTGGAAAAGGCATGAAAATCTGCACTCATTGCCTCTTACAATTAGGCAAGGAAAAGCATCCCTCAAATTGTGAAAGTGACATTGATACTAATTTTTCAGACATTCCAAACAATGACAATACAAAACCAGGTTTTAGTAAAGATGACCTTGAATTCATGGATGTGAAATCTGGATTTGATAATTTGAATGCATCATTAACATGTATCGGAGAATCACCTATTATTAAAAGTAAATGTAAAAGTAGTAAAAGGTACTTCTTTGAAGAAATTGTGGTGTATGTTGCTGGTGCCTATGAGAATGAGTGGTGGATGGCATGTGTTTTCACAAAAGATCAGGGGGAAGAAGATGTTAAAGATTCTTTCCTTCATCTGAGCGGACCATCTTCGTCATTCTCTTATCCTAGAAATTCGGACATTTTCACAATACCAAAATACTTTATTTTATGCATACTACATCCAATCACTGCAACAGGCAGAACATACACAGTACCCAAAGAGGAAATGTAAAGAGCAGATCAAATTTTACATAAGAAGAAAAAATACTTGTACTAAGATCTAAAAATTGAGAATTTATTTTTCCAGTGTTTTAATTTTCCGACTGACACCTCTAAATACAAAATGACTAAAAAGTAAATGCTTAATTTTCTGCTGTTTCAATTTGTAGTCATGTTCATGATAATACGATTTTTAATGATTTGCATGATAATACGATTGCAATTATCTTAAAACATGATAGCTTGACTTAAAAGTATCATCTTTGACCAGCTGTCCACCCTTCAAAGAAAACAAACTGGTTGTACCATTTTATCTAAATATATATATATGTGTGTGTGTGTGTGTGTGACATTTTCAAGTTAGGGGCCAGAAACATCATCGCCGGGTTTCCCTTTTTCCGCACAGAAGTCATGGCCAGCGAGAAAAAAATAAATAAATGTAGAAGATCCAATAAATCACTCCTTGGCTGCTGCAAGTTCATTTTATTAAACTGTAGTTATAATAGAGAGAAAAGCTCCTTTTGCAGACGATCTTTTACCGAAATATCAAAAAATATATTCCATCATTTACTACAACCAGCCGTACTCAAAGAAGAGAGAACCCAAGAATCCTTCCTACCACATCTGGAGGCTTCCTCTTTTAAATCCAAAAAGAAAATTCTAGAACATTATTTACTCTCAAACCATTATTCTTTTGTGTAAACATAACTCATGCCCAGAGCCGAGATTAATATTCAACAGACGACAATTTTATTATAAAAAAATATTATTTAACCAATTTATAATCGACTCAGAAATATCAAATATCTTAGGCAGACGATTTTTCATAGACGATTAATTTTAAGAGAAAAAGAAAAGAAATGAATTTATTGATATGTATACATATCGAATGTTCAAGGAGGGGGGAATAAATAAATAGATAAATAAAAATAATGATATTTTTTAAAGGTATGGTTTTGGAATAATTTTAATAAGACTTTCTTAAAAAGGGTTGATAAAAACATAGAAAAAATGAGTTTTATTTGGAATATTAAGAAATAAAGTTTAATTAAGAATATTTTTAATTTAGAGCCATCTTTTAAATTTACGCATACTGGAATAAATGTTTTTTAATGCGAATTAGGAATTTATATCGTTACCATAAAGATTAATAGATTAGATCTAGAAACAAGATTTTAAATTAATAAGTTAAACTAAATTCGGAATATTGATATAAGGAAATTAATATAGTATAAAGGTTAGTTTTGGCGAAAAAAATTTTAACATTTGTGATATTATCCCCCCTCCCCAAAACTTTGTATGAAATTGATAGTTAAATAAAACTACAAGTTCAGACAACAGAAATCTAATAATTTAGAAAAGTTAAATTTTGGAATAAAACTGTCAAACTCAGGAAGGCAAAAGATGGAAGAAAAGAAAATTACGTAATATAAAAAATATTAGCGATTAAAAAAATAGTTAAGAGAAAATTAAATAGAAATAAATTTAGGTAGAAGCATTTCCCTGAAAGAAATGCAATAATGTTACAATATCACTTACTATTTGTAAGTGCATAGGAGATAATACATACAATAAAAGTAGATAAGTAATAAATACTAATAAACAATAAATATTAAAAATATAATAAAAACAATAAGAAATCTCCTTCATGAGTGTTTATAGAATTTCAATAACTTAATAAGTAGTCCACTAAAGAAAGTTCCCTAAATAAAAGTCCTCCGGATCCAGTCTATTAAACAGTATCTCTTCAATAGTTCACTAAATTTTTTCAGTGATATAGTTCATTAAATAAGTCTTTTGTTGGATTCCAACATCATTTAATAATATATCAAATTTGTAATAATAAATAGTATCACTTCAAAACATTAATGATAAATAATATAGAAAAATTCAAATAATAATAATAATAACAATAATAATAAGTAGCATAATAAGACTCAAAATTTATATCAATAATAATAATAATTCTCCATATCCTAATATTTCTCAATAAGAGTATAATCAAAAGAAAATATAACAGTTTATTTATTATTGATAGGGGAAATATTGGTTGAGGATAAAAATAATTACATAGCAATTAAATAATTTTCTTATCTTCTAATAGCATAAGAAATTATTTTTTGCTAGCCAAAAGTATACATAAAAAAATAATAATAATTCCAAAATCCAAATAAAATTAAATCTAACTATTTAGAAAATGGACTCTCAACCAGTATTTCCTTACAATAATTCCTCTCTAATACTCTTTTCCAAAATTGTCAAATTTGGTTATAAGTTTTCAAATGCCAAATGTAGAGTAATGTTTTATCTACACATGGTTTATAAACTTTAATAATAAAACAAATAGGAATAAAAGGTGTCATTCTTAATTGAGAAATGGAAATAAAAATAGTTTCCTTTTTTTTGAGAAACTTTTAATATCTGTAGTTTTCACGAATAGTGAATATCACATATAAAGTTATTGGTTTAGTAGAATCATCAGATTTTATAAATGTTATCGCATAAATATCTGTTGAATAAATAGAATAATACTAATGCCAAAAAAATGAGTAAATATAGTTAGACTTAAATTTAATCAGTTATTTTAATTTAATTTATTGGATTTTAATTTAATAAGTTAAACTAAATACGGAATATTAATATAAGGAAATTAATATAGTATAAAGGCTAGTGTTGGCGAAAAAAAAATTAAAATTTATAATATATATATATATATATACAGGGGTTGGACAAAAATATGGAAACACCTTAAGAAAAGCATGTTTCCTTGCCTAATATGGTAAAGGGTACCCGTTGTTATTCAAGACAGCTTCCAGTCTTCTCGGAATGGATAAATACAGTTTCTGTATGTTTGCCAAGGGAATATTGTACCATACTTCCTACAAAATGATGGCAAGTTCAGATAATGATGTTGGCGGTGAATAGCGAGAACGCACTTTCCGCTCCAATGTAGACCATAAAGGTTCGATAATATTCAGGTCTAGTGACTGTGGTGGCCAGGGGAGATGTGACAATTCATCCTCGTGCTCAGAAAACCAGTCCTGGACAATGTGAGCTGTGTAACGGGGTCGTTGTCGTCTTTTAAGATACCATCACCACTGGGGAACAAAGTTTGTACCAATGGATGGACTTGATCAGCCAAAATGTTGACATAAGTCTGAACAGTAATACGCCCTGACAAAGTTATCATGGGGTCAGAAGAGAACCAGGATATGACGGCCCAAACCATCAGCGAACCCCCGCCATGTTTCACTCTTGCCAACAAGCAGTTTGTATTATAGGCTTGAGATAGCGTTGTCCAGACATAAACTCGGTCAGAAGTGGGAAACAATGTGAAAGAAGACTCATCAGACCACATTACTCTCTTCCCCTGCTCTACAGTCCAGGCTTTATGAGTTAAACACCACTTTTTCCTGTTACGGGCATTGGCATCACTGATGAATGGCTTTTCAATTGCAGCACGGCCAGCAATTCCCTGTTTATGAAGCTCCCTTCTAATTATTTTGGTACTCACAGGATTTGGTAACACGACATTCATTTCAGCTGTAACTTTTGCAGCTGTGGTCTTCTTATTTTTTGTGATAATCTTCCTGAATGATCGTCTGTCAAAATCACTCAGCACACACATTCGTCTGCGCTGTGATTTAGCGGATGATGTTTTTCCGCATTTCAAATATGCGGAATAAATCTTCGATACAGTACCTCTTGAAACACTAAAAACCTCGGCTACATTGCTTACAGAAGCACCCACCATACGCGCGTCAACAATTTGGCCACGTTCGAAGTCTGTTAACTCTGACATAATGCAATGACAACCTCACATAACAGTGCTCCAGCAACGACTGAATGGTGCAGCGACTTTAGGAAGTTGTGTACGTCACGTCAGTAGGCGAAAACGCCAAAACCATCTACATAGTTCATTAAAATCAATCTTTCTTTTCAAACATGCATTTCAAAAGGTGTTTCCATATTTTTGTCCAACCCCTGTATATATATATATATATATATATATATATATATATATATATATATATATATATATATATATATATATATATATATATATATATGTATATATATATATACATATACATATATATATATATATATATATATATGTGTGTGTGTGTGTAGTGTGTATGTGCATGTGTTACTGTGTGTGTGTCATTTTTTTGCATAACTGGAGTTATAGCCTTCGTTATTTATTTTTTTTCTGTGTGTGTGTGTGGGGAGAAGTAAAAAAGCAGAATTGTATTTACATTAAAAAAATTGGTTACAATAAATATACACTATATTGCCATTGATTATGGGACACTTGCAATTTTAGGCATTTTACTAAATATCTAGAAAAATACATGAGGAATCATCTCGAAACTCTTAGTGTATAAATATAATAATATACGTCATACATCTCCGTGAAGATTTTTTACCGAAACGCCATAGGGGACCGTCAACGAATTAAAAAAAGAATGAATATCTTTTGAATAACCCTGTCAAAACTAATGTAGCAAAAGCGCTCAAACTCTAGATTATGATTGAATGCCTTATTGTAATAAACTGTGTTCATGTTTATGCAAATAGCATGCATACTCGCAGAGTAATTAAGGTTTTTATAAAAATGGTCCCAAATTTTTCCAAGTTTTTCCATTAGAATTTTGAGAGTTCTTAATATAAAATAATATTTTTTTTAGAAAATATGACAAACAACATTGCACACAGTACCCTGTAATCAGAATTAAAAAATAATAAAAATTGTATGAAAAATGAGTAGGTTTACTATATAATTCTTTACTGCGCATGCGTCAAAGATATCAAAATTTCATTTACATATTATGTTAGCTAAATGTATAGAGCAACTTTTGTAAAAGTCTCAAAATCATAGCTTGAAAATTCTGAAAGTAATCGTCTATAGAAAAAGGACAATATCCGTTTTTTTCCAAAATGAAGCAAAAAAAATGAGGGATTTTATCCAAATGCAGTAGTACATCCATATTGTGTATTCTATATTGACACTAATCAATGAATATATGGATACAACCCCTCTTGTTTTTGCTTCATTTTGAGAATAACGGATTTTCGACTTATTCAATTGACGATTATTGTCAGAATTTTCAAGTTATGATTTTGTGACTTTCACAAAAATTGCTCTATACATTTAGCTAACATAATATGCAAATGAAATTTTCATATCGTTGACGCATGCGCAGTAAAAAATTATTTAGTAAACCAACTCATTTTTTATACAATTTTCATTATTTTTTAATTCTGATTACAGGGTAAAGTGTACAATGTTGTTTCTCATATTTTCTGAAAAAAATAATATTTTATATTAAGAACTCTGAAAATTATAAGGAAAAAACTTGGAAAAATTTGGGATCATTTTTATAAAAACCTTAGTTACCCTGCGAGTAGGCATGCTATTTGCATAAAAATGAACAAGGCTTATTACAATAAGGCATTCAATCACAATCTAGAGTTTGAGCGCTTTTGCTACATTAGTTTTGACAGGGTTATTCAAAAGATATTCATTCTTTTTTAATTCGTTGACGGTCCCCTTTGGAGTTTCGGGAAAAAATCTTCACGGAGATGTATGACTTATACTATTATATTTATACACTAAGAGTTTCGAGATGATTCCTCATGTATTTTTCTAGATATTTAGTAAAATGTCTAAAATCGCAAGTGTCCCATAATCAATGGCAATATAGTGTATTAATTTTAGTTATTCTATTGTTTACGACAAAAGATATGATTTGTGAAAGTACGTTTTTACACGCCATTTATGTATCGCTTTTATCCATAATTAAGATAAAATCAAAAAGGATAATTGTTATATTCGCATAATAAAGGCAGAAATTTAAAAAGGAAGACTTTATTAATCGTTGTTTAATAGGCAATCTCCACGTCTGATGAACTTTCATTGAAGAAAAACATGTTAATTACTTTTTAAATACCATTACCGCATAAAAATATCTCACGAAGTCATTTCAGCGAAAGTTCTATTTTAATTATTATGTACTTAGCTCATGTCAAAATGAAAAGAAGTTGCCAGGAAGTTTATTTATTATTTTGTTTATTTGCGTGTTAACAATCCATTAATTTTCTAATCAAAACTTGATATATTTGTTTAGAATGTTTAGATAGTACGTATTGAAAAATATTCCAAACTATATTTTAAAATAGTTTGTTGTTTGAAGGAAAGTAAAAAAAAAATGTCCTTCCGGCAGTGCCGGGGGGAAGAGGTAGCTTTCATATACATATTTTTTTAAAATTAAGTTTTATTATTCAAAGATACGAAACTCAAATTTATGGAACCCGATTTTATAAGATTGAATACTAGCTTTTGTCAATATTGAATATTTATAGGAATTTTTAAAAATTAGTTATATTTTATTCAAACTGGTTTTATTTTAAGCGATTTAGAGATTCGCCAAATTCCACGATATCATGAAGTGTATGTCATTTTAAAGCCACATGATGGATGGAACAAACCAATGAGCTTGGTCGAAATCTTAATTCATGCACACTCATGTTGAAACCGATTAATTATACGAGTGCTGACGCGTGCAAATTGTTATTTTTTTTAAATGGCACCCACATTAGAAATTCAAACTGCTATATATCTCAGGCGTTTTTTAAGATAAAGACAAAGCAAAAAATACTCCGGAATTCATTATTAAGATAAATACTTCAGAAAGAACCTTTTTACAATTTCTAATTTTTTGTATGTACATCATTATACCTTTAAAAGATACTTGACAAACTTAAATGGCCGCCATTTTGAAACAAGAGGGCGGATGAAGTTGGCAGGTAAATTTGGTCAAGAGACTGTTATGTACTATGTACACACGGAGTTTGTACTGAGTAACAGTACAAACAGTTTAGATAAATCTCTAAACCAGTTTATAAATATGCGTATTATCGCGTGACAAATTTCAAATCGTTTCAAAATTTCAACCACACTGGAAATTGAAAGCTCTATATCTCAGTCATTTTTCAAAATATAGATGAAACAAAAAATGCTCTGGAATCTTTGCATCAAGATCAAATATAAAAACGAAAAAACTTTTTCAATTTCTTAATTTTTTGCACCTAATTTTAAAATTTTAATTTTTGTATAAAAAATTTAATATTCCGCTATTTTGAAACAAGTTGGCGGATGGAACTGGCCAACGAGCTCGGTCCAGACATCGGTATGTACTATGTACGCACCAAGTTTCATCCAAATCGGTTTATAAATACGAGTGTTATCACGTGACGAAAATCAGGTCATGACACTAGAAATTAAAAGTACTATAACTGAGCCATTTTCTAAGATACAAACAAAACAAAAAATGCTCTGAAATCTTTGTATCAAGGTCAAGTACATAAAAGAAAAATCTTTTTCAATTTCTTACTTTCTTGTGCCTAATTTTAAATTTAAAATTTTTTTAATTTTTTAAATGGCCGCTATTTTGAAACAAGATGGCAGATGTAACTGGCTAACAAACTCGGTCTAGGCTTTATTATGTACTATGTACACACCAAGTTACATCCAAATCGGTTTATAAATACGCGTGTTATCACGTGACAAAAATCAGATCGTTTTAAATGTCAGCCATAAGAAAAATTCAAAATGCTAACTCAATCATTTTTTAAGATATAGACAAAATAGAAAATGTTCTGGAATTGTTGTTTTAATTTCTATCACATAAAAGAAAAATATTTTTTAATTTTTAATTTTTTCGCATATAATTTTAAATTTTAATTTTTTTAAACTTTTTTAAATTGCCGCCATTTTGAAACAAAATGGCAGATGATGGTGGCCAACGAACTCATTCGAGACATTTTTATGTTCTATGTGACTATGTAATATTTGAATGGAGGGTGGTTTTGGGGTATCGGGGTCATAATCGATGAAAATATACCAAAATTTTCTGGAAGTGCTTTCCTCCGGACGGCTGCATAGGCAGTGTACTATAGATCTGTATTTTAAAGTATATTTACCAGGTTCTATTTAAAATGCATTCGCTAGAGTTGTAGGCTGTGATCAATAAAATAAATGCCTTTTGAGAGCTTTGTTTATTTGAAGTAGAGTTATAAAAATTAAATTATTTCTTACAGAAATACGATGGTGCCTGTAAGCATTTTTAAGAGACCTTTTTTACATGTCTGAGTCCGTGAAGCGAGGGCGAGGTAATTGAATTTCTCATTCAGAATTCACACATTGGCATCATAGAATTGGCGAAAAGGAGCATATGAAAAGTGAATGATATCATAACCATGAAATTTTCTGTTACGCTTCAACAATTAAGATGATTTTGAATTTAATGCAGGGCACCCAGAAATGGGCAGTCCTAAAAAAGTACGCCAAGAAGAATTCGCGCCAAAATCGTACGTTATAGGTCTGTTTTGGGAGAATGTTATCAATAGACAAAACACAGAGCATGTACATGAAAAGTTTTTATGTAATAAAGATGTTAGGCTCAACATTACGCAGAGAGAAAATGAAATTTTACTGACCGCAAACACATTCGATCTTTATTCTTTTTTTTATTTGTTTCCAGCAAGGGTGAAATACGCATCTTAATGAATTCTCTTTATCTGACAGCCGTTTTTCAGTAATAAGGCAGATGCTAAATGTTTTTCTTTCATTTCTTATAACGGAAAGTTATTGTGGGATCGAAATAAAACTTTAAGATAAAATAGATATTTAATTAAAGATTAGCTTTAACTGTAATTTAGAAAAAATATATAATTTAAGTAAACTATATGTGATTCTACATCACATATATCACCCCTTTCACAGACGAAAAAAATCTATACATGTATATGGAGGGAGAGAAATCAATTTTCATATGCTCTTACAAGTAACAATGTGTAAAATGTTCATGAAAACAAACCAAATATTTACTAAATAAAGTAAATAGCAATTGAACTTCTCTCTAAGTAGGCAACCATCCTAAATAAAAGAATATATATATATCATGATATAAATATATTGGTACCATAAATTTTGTCATACAAATGACATCATATATTGTTTCTATTTAGAAACAGCTGCAGCTTCATTAATAAAATTTGTGATCACTTTTCAATTTGTCTTATTTAGACAAGGACCTGTATAAAAAATGTGCACATACTAATAAAACAAATATCATTTCTAAGTCCGCAGGTCACTTACCAATTGGCAAAAAAATCCAAATTGTTTGTAATAAGAAACATTAATTATGTGTATTGATCAATACAATAATAATAGCAAAATACTGGAGTAATATAATGCAATTAAACACAAAACATAATACACAAATAAACAAAAACATAATGTAAATAGAAGGATTAAAAATGTCCTTAACAATGAATAATAGGAAATTTTGAAATTTCCACTATTTTTTTTTTTAGTTTACAACATAAATTGTACTAGAAACCTATATGTCTGAGATGAGAGTTCAAGAAATGCTATACAACCAACATGTGGAAAAATTTTTGAAACACTGTCGTTGACCATTTACTTCCATGTGATAACAATGTTCCTAAATGTATATCTTCTAATTTTTTGTCTTTTTTTTAATACCCAAACTAATGAATTTTTTTATTAAGTTAAATCTGAAATTTAAAATCAATGTTGCATTATATTGACATCTAAAACGGTATTTTAGTGTAACATGAGAAAAGAAATCCTCGTAAAGAATTCGGTATCTTCCCAAAAGTACTTTTATTCAAGAATAATTACTACTGGTAAGTGGGAGACACTGAACTTTCATGCAAAAGTATAAAAAGTTTAGAACTATGGGAAAGATGTGTGGAAATGTAATATGGAGATCTGTAAAGTAACTTCAATTTAAGATACGACTGTTATAAAGACCAATAAAAGACATGGATAAACTATTAAAGCAAACGTATGACAGCATCTTTGCATATAAAAATTACAATATGTTTACTTCATATCCTTTGAACAGAAGTGCGAAAACATTGACAGGTATGCAATTTTAGATGTCACCTTGGCTGTCGTATATCACACATCGTTATCTGCAAAATGACTAAAGTGTAATATTTTTTATGTGGAAGTACCCTGTACAAATTATAACAGGGTGAGTATTGAATAAAAGTATATAAGTGTGTGAATTTTAATGTATATATAAAATTTTGCACCTTGCTAGAATATTAAATAAAGAAGGAGTAAGCTCCGCTACATGTGTAAGTATTCATTGACTGAAAACAAATTTTTAATGGTTGTAAATTTAGTGTGAAGTACTAATGTATATCATGCATACCCAAATGAAAATGAAGAAATGTGGAGAAGTGAATGTAAATGATATCTAACTACCAACAAATATTATGCAAAAACTGTATATATCTATCTAAATTATGCGTAAAGAGCAATGAAATTCACATGTGTAAACGGGAAAACATTGAATAGTGCAAATGGGAAGGTAAAAATTACTGGATTAAATCATCCATAACCAAAACAAAAAAAATGTAAAGAAATGACTTATGTATTAAAGATAATAATCAATATGTTCTAAAAAAAAAAAAACTTCACAGAGGACCGATAATTAAACAATTGCATATGTAAATGTATATGTATGTGAATAACTTCCTCTGCAAAGCATGCTGCAAAGTATATATGTACCTTTGTAAACTATCATTGTAAAAAAACTTTGTATAAAAACATTGTAATTGCTGCATGCAAAAAGAAGTTATATGAAAAGTGAGTCAGTTGCAAATATCCACAAGTATATCAAAAGAAAAAGAACTTTGTAAAAATTTCACCACTGTAATATTGATACACCAGTGAACATTCGCACTAACACTGTGTGTAAAGAAAATTGCAATTGATAATTAAACAGACCTACTAAGAAATAGAGTAGCTACATCGAGTTAAGACAAAATAGATGTGCAATTTTTTATCTATCACGAAAGATACAAATAACGAAAAATAAATTGTGTAAACAAACATTTAAGATTAACCGCAGAAGTCTTACTGATAATTAGGGCTTAACCACCAGAAGAAAACTATCAATAAATCAAAAATGTGAAATTTTGAATCATTCATCTATTCCTGAGCTCACGAAACAGTTGAATGAAAGAGAATCCAAGATATGAACATTGCACGAAGAATGTAAATCATGAAATGAATGAAAGTAATCTTTAAATAACAATGTATTAAAATGTGTACACCATATGAAAAATAAAAATATCTACGAAAGAATAGTGTATCTGAAAAAATATAATAATTAATGCTTTATGTTTGTTTTATGAATAAACGAAAGCTAACAATGTAAACAATACTGTGTAAAGGAGCGGAGAAATCCAAATATCACATGAAGGTAACTAACAAAATATGTAAATAACTAAATATACTTGAAATAGCATATCTGAAGAAGTGTTGAATATTTACGTTATATTTTAGAGTGAATGAAAGCTTGTTTTTGCTTAAAATAAAATTTAAATGTATTACAGCATGGGGAAAAAGCAGGGTGATTTATGTCGAAAAACTTCTTGTAAGCACGGTTATGTGCGATGCAGTTAATGCATCTTGAAGCATTTTTACAATTATCTGAAGTGTGTGATTCACCACAATTAGCACATGCCAAATCATATGCACAAAATTTTGCCAGGTGGCCCATTTGTTGGCAATGAAAGCAACGTTTTATGTTAATAAATGGCCTGACAGTGTAGTCAACAGAATTAATATTTAATTTTCCATGTTGAGTTAAGAGATCAGCTATCCATGATGTAACACTAATGGTCCAGTTATATTTTAATCCCTGTCTTAATTTATGCTTTTTTTCAAAGTTAATGGATGGAATGGTTACTGCCAATCTTTTCATTTATAGATATATAAATGGTATTTTATGGATAGACATTTATTTTAAATTTTTAGCATCTATTTAAAAATATTCTCACATATAGCTGCTTTTATTATATTGCAGTGTAGATAGGTTCATTTTTTAATAATCAGATACTGTGCTCGTTTGTTTATTTTCGTATTTTTATAATTTAGGATATAAATTGTTTATAATGACTAAAAAAGGATCACGTAAATTGACACAAGATCCATCTGTTGTGTTTAATTTTAAGTTAAGACCTGATGCAAAACAGGCAATGTCTTCTAAAACTAATGTGGATTCTGAACCTTTATTCTATACCATAATATCTGGTATACCTATATTGTCATCAAGACCCAACAGAATTATTTTTGTGCAGTCAGATAAATCTCTAACTTGATTTTTTTGCTCACATAAATTTAGGATGTAATCCGGTATTGAAATAAGATTAGTATTTTGGTTTTTTGATAATTTAGAGTTATTCGTACCAGAATTTATGTGTGTTTCAGATTCAACTTTATCTAGAAATTTGGCCAAATCTTTCCCACTAGAATTACATTCCTTATCTTTAATAACATTAAGGGGTTCATCCAATTTAGAATCGTCAATGTCGCATTGAATAGCTATCTCATTATGCATAGAGTGTTTGGACGAGTTCAGTGTTCTTACTTTTTCGAACAACAGCTCATTTAACCTATGTAACTGGTCGTTATTTTTTTGTAAAACAGTCCACTCAGATTGAACACTACTCACCAAATCACTTAAAATATTAAATTTTAATTCAATTTCTTTTTGATAGGAATTAAATTTTGCCATAAGTTCTGGGTTATTCTCATTTAAAATAGGATCAATTAATTTCTGAACATCCGAAACAACAGATTTAGAATATCTATTAATAGATTCCTTTAAACTACTCAAACATGAAATCTCAAAAGAATTAGAATCTAAACCAATTGTTTCAGAATCCACATTAGTTTTAGAAGACATTACCTGTTTTCATCAGGTCTTAACTTAAAATTAAACACAACAGATGGATTTTGTGTCAATTTACGTGATCCTTTTTTAGTCATTATAAACAATTTATATCCTAAATTATAAAAATACTAAAATAAACAAACGAGCACAGTATCTGATTATTAAAAAATGAACCTATCTACACTGCAATATAATAAAAGCAGCTATATGTGAGAATATTTTTAAATAGATGCTAAAAATTTAAAATAAATGTCTATCCATAAACTAATCAAAATTGTGTTTTACATTTATAAAAGTGAAAAAGCATGAAAAAATCTCAATATTTATTTAAATATTAGAAAACTGGACTCTCTCTAACGAAATATTTTTGCAAGTGGCTGCAAATAGGAAAAACAAACAATGGAAATATCTATATATAAAGGTCTTAAAATAGATTAGAAAGGGGCAAATTAGTCTCTTTAGTTAAGACGATATTTGTTTTAATGCACTGTTTATATCCTTGATGAAATGCATAAGAAATATCATAATAAATATTAAGGAATTTATCAAATGCTTTTTTTTTTAATTGAACACTCCTAAAATTGAAGTTGTTATTAGTTAATATGGTTGACGAAAATAATGATTCATACTCTATCTTATATATTTTTTTATCTTTCTTGCAGTATAGACTAGCAAAATAATTCTACTTGAATAGATATAAACAATGCACACACTTTAAAAATATTAAGTTATTAGATAGATTTAATTATGCAAATAAGAACATGGCTAGTCTTTACACAAATTAAAACAATCTCCTAATAAAATTACTGTACAAACAATATAAAGCACAACTTACCTTTAAAGTGAAAAAAATCAGGAAAGAAACGTAGAATAAAATATAATAATATATTTTAGACACACGAATTTATAATTCGATTATGCATGGAGCATTATTATTATTTATGCCATGTGCATATGGCATGTGATTCAAACGATAAAATTTTATTTATCTGAAAATGAACCCAATGTCAATAATATATGAAGGTGCATACATCCTTATTGTATAACCAGTATTCAAATGCATCTTTCTCTGTATTGTTTCTTTTATATAAACCTCATATTAAAAAATAATGGTTGCAAACCGACAACATCATGCCTTATTTTTTTATATGAGAAACAGGAACATTTCAGATGCACCCTTTACTTACCTATAGCATTTTCATCTACACGGCAATATCATAAAATTTATTTAAAAGAAAAACATATATGTCCATTTATAACACTTCAAAAATAACTGTATTAAAAAAAATAAACAAAATATATAGTCATTAATTAATAATGGAAATTATAAAAATACTTTTCTTTAAAAAGTAATAAACTGTCTTGATATTTCTCAAACGACTTTCAGTAAAAAGTGCACAGCAATAAGTACTTAGATATTTGAAAAATATAATTTTATCATGCTATCGTTTGTATCATAGTTTTTAAATAGCACTTGTAAAGCTGTGAAATGTTTCAAGACAATTTAAAATCATTTATAACTGTTCGTATTTAAAGAAAGTCAATTAGAGCACAGAAAAAAATAATAATACATAATAAACTAAAAATGGTTAAAAATTACTCAACATAATTTTTTTAAAAAAAAATGAAAATGCAATGTAAATAAAATAGAAATTGATATTTAACACTTATGAAACATAAAATGCAGACACTTTCTCAAATTCGCAATATAAGCTGTAAATATATGTCTTCTTCACTCATTTTTTTAAATATTCAACTACCATAAATTAACTTGTAACAGTATTATCGTAAAAAATAAACGTCTAATAGCGCGCAAAATTAAAGACACAAAATTGATCAATGCAGTAGTTTTAAGGGGTTTTTTTTAATTGTATAGCGCATGTAACTATTTTTGTGAAAAACATCAGTGTCAGCATCCAAAAATTTAAAGAATAAATCCAATGTGAAGATCATATTATCGACGAATGACGAAGAATTTAAACGTCAAACACGAAATTCTGTGTCACTTTAGTCGAGAGCATATGGAATCGTCACTGAAGTACAGCGCTAAGATGAAATAAAAATATTATGTCAGTGAGCGTGAGATTGTTGATTTAACGGAGGTGAAATAAGAGTCACAAATCGCCAGTCGTAGATTCTTAGGCCTACATCGGCAGGGGAAAATTTAAATAGCGGAAGCGAAGCACCGATCATCACGAAGCGTCCCGATCAGAAGAATCACACGCTCAAATAAAAGAGAACTCGGCACTATGATCCAACTCTATAATGTCCAGCAAGAAAAATTTGGCAGCAATAATTCACAGGAGCATAGACATATTTCACACAACCGTCTGTGAAGAAGGGGAGCACTTATGTAATGATTCACAAACATAAGCAGGACTTATCTGACGAGGAAATAGTCGTTCGAAAATAGTAGAAGACAAACGTTAATAATTCACATTTATAGTATACAGGAAAATAAATAGTCCGGAACATAATCTGGCAGGCAAATAAAAAGCAGGCAAATAACAGCAAGCACCATCCCTCGATGTTTGAAAAAGTTGCGAATGCCTGGTGTAGGCACCATAGTTTCTGTACTATAGATCTGTATTTTAAAGTATATTTACCAGGTTCTTTTTAAAATGCATTCGCTAGAGTTGTAGCTGTGATCAATAAAATAAATGCCTTTTGAGAACTTTGTTTATTTGAAGTAGAGTTATAAAAATGAAATTATTTCTTACAGAAATAGTTAGGGATGGTGCCTGTAAGCATTTTTAAGAGACCTTCTTTACATGTCTGAGTCCGTGAAGCGAGGGCGAGGTAATTGAATTTCTCATTCAGAATTCACACATTGGCATCATAGAATTGGCGAAAAGGAGCATATGAAAAGTGAATGATATCATAACCATGAAATTTTCTGTTACGCTTCAACAATTAAGATGATTTTGAATTTAATGCAGGGCACCCAGAAATGGGCAGTCCTAAAAAATACGCCAAAAAGAATTCGCGTCAAAATCGTACGTTATAGGTCTGTTTTGGGAGAATGTTATCAATAGACAAGACACAGAGCATGTAAATGAAAAGTTTTTATGTAATAAAGAAGTTAGGCTCAACATTACGCAGAGAGAAAATGAAATTTTACTGACCGCAAACACATTCGATCATTATTCTTTTTTTTTGTTTCCAGTAAGGGTGAAATACGCATCTTAATGAATTCTCTTTATCTGACAGCCGTTTTTCAGTAATAAGGCAGATGCTAAATGTTTTTCTTTCATTTCTTTTGAACGGAAAGTTATTGTGGGATCGAAATAAAACTTTAAGATAAAATAGATATTTAATTAAAGATTAGCTTTAACTGTAATTTAGAAAAAATGTATAATTTAAGTAAACTATATGTGATTCTACATGACAGGCAGCTTTTTACTTTTTTTTTTAATGAAAGCTACCTAAAAATACATAGCATGAGAAAGCATGGCTTTAAATTTTTGGAACACAAAATATGCATTTTATGATTGTGTATTTCAAATATTAAAATATGTATTCTGCGAAAATTACATCTTGCTTTTTAAAGAACAATTAATTTTTTGAGGATTTTTTTAATACTAGTATTTTTTTTAAATATATTGGTAATACTGGTATTTTTGCTGCATCCATTTATCAAATTACACTAAAACTAGCAAATCTTCCAATTTCATACAGTATTTTATGTCTTAACGTAGGGTATTCAAGGATTTATTGTAAAATTAGCGTAGCTAAAAAGAATATTTTAGTAAATGTATTTGATCTGATATAAATTGTAAAATAAAATAATGCATAACTCATATATTAAAAACATAGATCAAACATTTTTCTTTTCATAACCGCTTGGGTAAAACATAGATATTCAATTAACAAAATTACTCCGCCGTAAATTGCATTATTCGTTAGGTTACTTTGATGTTTGCAATAGCGCACAATGAAAACGGCAATGTGCATCATAAAAATAATAAACAAAGAGTTCCGCCATTCATTTCAATATTTCAGATCTTCGTTGATCTTCATATATCCAAAGTACTTCTCTATTCATTCATTAGAAATTATATTAATATTCGAACCGTATTTTAATCAATAATAAACTATGAGGCAAACCGCATGCGTTTTACCTCTTTTGAAAAAGAATTGCTGATATTATATTGTTAAAGTAATAAATTCATATTATATTTATTATTATTTATTTTTTAGTATACTCCACAATATATTCCATTTAAATCCGCAGTTGTAATACTGCATAAAAATTACCCTAAGAAATTATTGTCTTCGTAAACGGTTATTTTCATTAGATTCATATTCTTAAATTTTCTTCAAAATTATTGTTTTAATAATATTGCATTGAAGTGCAGTTTCAAATATGTATTAAAAGGTTCTGTATTTCAGAATGTTAATCAAGAGAGATCTCATATTATCGTACTGACTATATCGTACTGTAAGTATGTTATTTTAATAGTAGAAATAACTTATAGATGTTATTAATATCAAATTTAGTTTTACCAAGAATATTGAAATGATTAAAATAAGAAAAATTCATGGAACATATTGAAAAGAGAAGTAGAAAAAAATGAAATAAAAGGAGAGTGATATTTGAACTATTAACGACCATATTCAACCTCAACACTTTGAACATTGGGATACCGAGTACGTTATTGCGACGCAACAGCATAATTTGCAAAACACGTGAAACAAATGTCTGGTCTTCACATAAACTCTAACCATGTGTTTTTCATGCAAAACCCAATCCATTTGTTAATACTTCCTTATTGATTGGTCAGCGTCGGTTCTCAACAAAGTATGAATTCCATACTTCTGCACGCACATAGGGTCCTACATTTTATTAAATTAGATTATCAGCCGTTAACATTGTTCAATGCGCATTATATATATAATCAAATTATTTCCGTTTTCACTAACAAAAGCACATATACACACATTACTTTTATATTGCAAGAAATTATTATCTTATGGAGCATTAATTTGTGTTTTTCTTCAGATGTTCCAAAAAAAAAATCCAAAACAAAAATACTGCATTTTATGAAAGCAAATATCACAGAAAAATATGCAATACGAAATTCATTGATACAGAACATATAAATACCTACAATACCTACATTACCTACACAAATTAGCCCTACAACACTTCCCATATCATAATGCTGGCTTTGTAAATGGTGTAGTTGTTTAAAATATAATACTTTTTATTTGAACATCCTTTCATATTTTTAGATATGGTTTGGATATTCTAATATTAGCAATTTTTGTACATAAACAACGCATTTTTTTCAGATTATGATTAGGATTAATTTTATTTACAATAAATGAATTTCAACTAATTTTTTGTCTTATTGCATGTTAGTTTATACAACTACAATCAAGTACCTACAAACTAGTTGATAAAGAATTTAGATCATTAAACATTCGCCCAAGGCTGGTTTAACTTTAAGTAGCATGTTTTTATTAGCATTTTTCTTATTATTTTATCATGTGTAGCATTCGTCAATTTTTTAATTGACTTCCAGCAAAGGAGATTTCGTTTGTGTGTGAGTATGCTTTTTAACAATTTCCAAGAAAGTTGAAAAGTGTTCATGCATTATGTTTGTCTGTCCATCTGGTCGTCTATCTTCGCTCTGATTCCGGTAAACCTGCTCTAATTTTCATGCGATTGATAAGGGCTTTTTATGGTCGCCAAAGTGTGTTTGGTATTGTATATGAATTATATAGGATTGATAGTTCATTTACAGGGGCAACCAAAAGAATTCAATTCCATTACATATATTCCATCACATATACCATTCCGGTACATAGAAAAAAATCATTTGACGATAATTTTAATAAGATTACCGTAACTTCCTGCGTATAATCCGCGGATCAAACAATCATTTTTCAACCAAGAAATTTGATTAAATAAAATATAACTTTTTAGATCACCGTAAATATTTCCCTTCAATTACAAAATAAAATTTCTGGGTCGAAAAAGAATTGCTTGATCCGCGAATTATACGCAGGAAATTACGGTACACTATTTCAAAGATATTGAAACTAATATAAACCACTTATTTTCACTACGCCTACGTTTTAACAGGGCATTTTTTCTTTTGAAAAAAGTAAATAGGGCATTGTTTCTTTTTTCTATGAACTAACTTTCATAGCATTATGTATTCCTTTACAGGAGCACCCGAAAATTTTCATTACATCTTATGGTATATGGATAAAAATCGTTTGAAGGACATTCGAATGAAATACCTATTTGAAAAATATTAAAAATTATATAATTCGCTGACATTCACTACAATTACATTAACAAAGCATTTATATTATTTTTTATTCATTTACAGGGGCACTCAAAATTATTCCCTTATATTATAGTGTATGGGGAAAACTCGTTTGAAGAATATTTTAATGAGATTACGCTACTTCAAACATATTGATACTGATATAATCCACTGATTTTCACTACGATTACGTTTTAACAGAACGGCCATAGCATTTTTTATTCATTTAGAGGGCATCTGAAAAGAATTCCACTACATTATATGGTATATTGGAAAATATTCATTTGAAGAACATTTTAATGAGACACGCTATTTCAAATATATTGAAACTGATATAAATCACTGAATTTCACTTGATTACATTTTAATAAGGCATTCATGTTATTTGTTTATTATTTACAGGAGCACTCAAAAGAATTCCATTACATTATGATGTATGGGGGAAAAAATCGTTTGAGGAGTATTTTAACGAGATTACGCTATTTCAAATACATTGATACTGATATAAATCACCGGATTTCATTACAATTTCTTTTTAGAAAAATTATATTCTGGCAAGTATGCATATTTTCATTTTTGTTGAAAAATATATTTCATTTTTTAACTGACTTAAAAAAAGAGGAGATTTTAAATTCCACGCTTATGAATTTTTTATATATACGTTCATCAATTACTTCGAAACTACGCGACTAATTCGCGCGATTATTTTTATTATTATTACTAAAATACAATATTCTCAAATAGACTCCATTTAAACCTCCCGAAAATTGGTTCAGAACGTTTTTAGAAATACAACAAAAAACATTAAAAAAATAAACATTCCTAAAAAGATTTCATATTCAACAATTTTCCGCCACCGTCCCCTGAGTAATAGGCCTTAGCGCTGACCGAAAATGGCGGCTGTCGTACACGGAATTTTTTAAGTTTTGTATCGCCTGCCGTCTGAATTCAGATTAGGCGACCGCTTGATAACCGGCTCAGTGTTTTACTATATTCCTTTAGTTTGGAATATTCATTTAGTATGATAATTTAGCAAACAGGTTCATTGTGTTAAGATATTTCAAATAACAATAATAATAATAATAATAATAATAGCATTGTAATAACAACAACACCTTTAAAATAAAAATACACGATCTACTTTTAATAATACCAAGCATCTGACATAGGGTTAAGCAAAAATTGCAAACTTATTGTTGGTATGTATATATTTTAAAAAAAAAGCCCCAACTCCGAGAATATGATTTTTCCTTTTCAAAACTATTCTAAGTTAAATAATTTTCAAAGTAAATTTCCTTCTTTGATATTTCTAATAAAATTTAAAAATAATTTTAAAATCGCATATTTTGATTTACAAGTTTTAACAAAGATAAAAATATCTTTAAACAAAGACATGGAAATCCCTGCAGGGAATTAGATATAATATAAGGGAAAAATGTGTAAAATGATGACCGAGAAACACGATCAAATGCACTTAACCGTAGTTGATAGAAGATGTGATGTGAGATCCGCTTAGACAATTGATTGAATTTTAACACCTTTAGATAATGATGGAGATTAGCGAACGATATTTTAGAATTTATATTCAAATATTCTGCATCTTGAATGTAAAATATGCGAAAAATAATATTATCCTTATATGGCTAGACAGTGTAACGAAGGCTCTTATTAAATTACGCCTATCTAATTTCTCTTATATTATCGTTATCAAAATCAATCAAACATTTTCTGCGCGCTTATTTGTAGAAAACTGTAACCTGTCAATGCTGGTAAAGAGAGATAAAAAAATTGAATAAGAAATGGAATTAGCAATTTTGGCCATTCGAAACGTTAACCCTGTAAATAGAATAGGTACACAATATTGTACCTAGTAGAACAGGCACATAATATTGTATTATAAGGATAATTCTTTATTTTAATTTAATTTTTTCTAACACCTGCAACAAAAAATATAATCAAAGTTAAATTGCACTCTTATGCAAAATGAGTGGAAATAGAATTTATTACTTATGTATATACTTAATTCAGTAACACGGAAACAATATAACGCCATCTTAAATATGACGGAATAACCATGGCAAACTAGAATCATTATCTATCATGGGATATAATTGAATTAATTACATATAAAGGATTTAATGTAATAAATAAACTTTTATTAATACCTTTTCAAATTTTGAATGTATTTTGATAAAATTTCAGATGAGATATTCTGCAAATATGGTATATATTAAATTTGAAACCATTCGGATGGGAAATTTTTGAGTTGTTGTATATGAACTGATGGACAGATAGACGAATTAACAAAACAGCGAATATAATAATGAATGCAGCTAAACATACTTATACATGTTAAATCCAAACACAAAAATAATTATTTATACACATAAACAGTAGCATATCAATACAAATGATAATATATCAATTCTGATATGAAGCAGTTAATTTTTTTTCTGAAACCTACACACGACCTTATTTGGTACAGGTAATTTACTATTTTACTATAAGAATTGTAAAAATATTTTGACATGTCATCTTAAATAACACTTCGTTTCAGGAAATTATCTTTCATTTGTAAGGTATTATATATCTCTGTTTGTTTGTTTCATTCTATCTAAAAGATAAAACTAACATTGTATGTTATATTATAAATATTTTTATAAGAGCATGGAAATAAGGATTCATTTCAAGTTTCGTGTTGACTTTAAATGAAATCATAGGGTTTATGCCGGTATAACAGGACTTAAACAGGACACTAAAAAGACAAGGTTGATACAAAAATGGAAAATTTGAAGTTGAATTTTTTAAATTACTTCTTTTTTCATTTCAGTTCTGTAACAGTCAAAACAGTGTGTGTGTAACATAGCATAATATGTAATGTCCGTCGCATCCTTGTTATTTTATTTTTGTTTTTTAACTCGCATATCTCAGCCATGCGGACTAATATATCATAATAACTATTCGGAAACCTTTCTGAAAATCAGTGGATACAAAAGTAACTTTGATTTTATAAACACTTCTTTAAAACTCGAAATTATATTAGTTTCTGAAGATTTAAAAGATAAATAATGCTCTGAAAAGATTATTGTATTTAAGATTTAGTGGTTATACTATCTCTGACAATAAAGTTCGGTGAATAGTTCTGTAACATTAATGTAGATGAAATACTAATGAAAGTTACTATACCATCCTTCGAAATAGTCATCTCCCATAACTATGCACCACTGACATCTGCTATACATGTCCTAGAAAATTCGCAAGTAGTCTTCTTTTAGGATGGAGTACAAAAGCTTCGTCACATTTCGTTGGATGTCAGCAATATGGTCAAATCTCTTTCAAAGAGAGTTTGAGTCGTGAAAATAGGAATAAGTCTGGAGGATTGAGATTTGGCGAGTATGGTGGATGTTCAATTTGCACAACCCCTCATGATTTTCTTTCGGTGTCTTGCAAAACTTAAAACCAAACTTTAAACTGATCTTTTGTTCGTTCATTTTATGGTTCTCAGTTAAAAACCAAAACACTGAACAAGCACTTAGTAAAGCGCGTCTTACACAGAACATAAACGACGCTCAACTGAACAACGGTGGAGGTAGATGGTCAACACTTGCTTCTATGCAGGTGCAGCATTTTGTTTTCCCAGTGTTGTCAGATCGGTATTTCTTAATTCATTCACAGAACTTTATTGTCAAAGGTAGTACTATATTTTCGTGTATTAGGAAACATTTGCTTTTGATTACAGTTTGGATATTATTAGATTATACGTTTTCTAAAGAATTTAGACGTTAAGCCGCGTAATTTCAGATGCAATTATCGTGTAAATAAAACTAATAAATGTGTTATAATCGCATAGTAATTTTCTTCGTAGCTTATTTATTTTTTAAGCAATGTTTTATTTATGTTTATTAATAATAAAATGTTAATCAATCATGCCATATTGTAGCGTAAAGAGTTCTTAATAGCAACTTTTAAAATAATGCTCAAATTTTATTTTATATTTATGTAGTGAAACACACTTTTGATGTAAATATTTGGACCATGTTACTTCAGAATAGAAATATACATTAACATTTCTGATTACAAGCTTTTAAATAATGAATATGCAACTACGTTTAAAATTCCCTCTACTTGTAAATTTATCAATTTAATATACCGTTTTTTTTTTTTTTTTTTTTTTTTTTTTTTTTTTTTAACAGCTTCATCACGTGTTTCTTCTTTTTGATAATTTTGCATATGTAAGAAAGAAATCTTTATAATTGTTTTATGAATCTTCTTAAGAAAAAAAATTGTAAATTATCTTTAAATGATTCTTGAAGTATATGCAAGATGAAACAGGTTTAAAAGAATACACGGTGCTTCTCGTAAAAGAGACAGATTTTTTTTAATAGCTAGAAAATTGCAGTTAAAGAAATCTGTGGAATGCAGGGAATTGGAAACGACAGAGCATAAAATTAAGGAAGAATCTTCTAGTGGCTTTATAGGAATTCAGATGGGGAAACGATCATTTGGTTCACGTTAATGACAGTTTTTTAGGGTTTCTTTGATAAAATAGAAAAAAAAATTATCGGGATGTTTACGATTTCAGTCGTTTCAATACACTGATTCACAGGAATATCTTTTTATTTGTTATTTGTAATAAAAATAGAGTGACAGTTTTTTATTCACTTAAAAACATTTTAATAACTTAAAGAAATAGAAAAATAAATTAAGTCTTGACGTCTGATAAATTCGAAATGACGAGGAAGGAATAAACAAATGATATGCAATCATTGTAATATTCAAGAAAAGAGCTTTTTTTAGTCATTAAAACCAGTTTAATAATTAAAGGAATTAATTAAAATGATCAATGCGTTCAAATTAATAACTGTTTTTTACGTTTTCTTTTTAAAGAAGAAGTAAAATAGTTTCTGTTTGCTTAGTATTTACGGCCGTTCAATACACTGATTCAGATTAATATTTTTTTTTTTAGTTATTGGTAGCAAAAAATAGATTGACACTTTTCAATTCACTTACAAATATTTTAATATCTTAAAGAAATAGAAACGAAAATTATGCTTAGCGTCTGATAAATTATAAAATTTTAGGAAAAGAATAAATAACTCATATGAAAATTTTATAATAACTAAGATGATTTTTTTTATTCATTAAAAGTATCTTAATAACTAAAAGAAACAATTAATATGATCATTTAGTTTAAGTTAAAAAACAACCTTTTACACTTATAAAAGAAGCAAAATAATTTTGAATGGCTCAGTATTTCTGTCAGTTAAATACACTGAATCACAAGAATCTTTTTTTTATTGGTTATTAATTAAAAAATTGAATGACAAATTTTTATTCTAGTACAAACATTTTATTATCTTAAAGAAATAACAAAGGAAATTGTGTTTTTGGTGTTTGATAAATGATAAATGATAGCGAAACAATAAATAAATAATATGAAATTTTTATAATAATTAAGAATAATGCTTTTTTATTCGTTAAAAACATCTTAATAACTAAAGATATTAATTAATATGATCATTTGGTTTAAAATAAAAGCAGTCTTTTAATATTAAAAAAGCAAAATATTGCTGGGCGATTTAGTATTCCGGTCAGTTCAATACACTAAGTCACAGAAAATGTTTTTCAATAGGTTTTAGTAATAATAAAGACGGACTGGGTGGATTTTATTAATTTAAAAACATCTTAATGACTAAAAAAGTAAAACAAAATGCTTAAGTTTGGTATTTGACAAATAAGAAACGAAAAGATTTAAAAAAACAGATGAGATGAAAGATTTCTAATACACAGGATTAAAAATTTTATTTTAATTATTCTTCATAAATTTAAGAAATAAAAAATATAATTTTTTTGCAATTGATAATTTAGATATGGAGAAAATCGAAATGAACGCAATGTCATGTTCTGACAAACTGATCTGCGAGCATCCGTTGTAAAACAAAAACACTTTGTAACAATATTAAACCAAAGGAAGTTTTTTTTTCTTCTTTGCATTTTAATACCCTTAAAAAATTCTTATACATAAGATGTCTGAAGTCGGTGTATAACTAGATGCTATAGTACTTTTTCAATTTTTTCAGGACTTATTAATTTTTTTTCTTGGGAACACATTAAGTTCAAACCCGTATCTGATGTATGCTCGTGTATGCCGCTTAACTTTGATAATCTTTTCTTGTGAGAAAATGTATGAAAAAAGATTTTTGACAGAGAGTAAAATTAAAGAAGAAACTTCTAGTGGTATTATACGAATTCAGATGGAAAAACGATCATTTGATTCACGTTAATGACAGTCTTTTAAAATTTCTTTGATAAAATAGTAAAATATTGTAGGGCAGTTTAAGATTTCAGTCATTTCTATACACTGATTCACGGGAATTGCTTTTTACTTGTTATTAGTAATAAAAATAAAGCAACACTTTTTATTAATTTAAAAACATTTTAATAACTTAAAGAAATAGAAAAGGAAATGAAGTTTTGCCGTCTGATAAATTAGAAATGATAAGTAAATACAGGGGTTGGACAAAAATATGGAAACACCTTAAGAAAAGCATGTTTCCTTGCCTAATATGGTAAAGGGTACCCGTTGTTATTCAAGACAGCTTCCAGTCTTCTCGGAATGGATAAATACAGTTTCTGTATGTTTGCCAAGGGAATATTGTACCATACTTCCTACAAAATGATGGCAAGTTCAGATAATGATGTTGGCGGTGAATAGCGAGAACGCACTTTCCGCTCCAATGTAGACCATAAAGGTTCGATAATATTCAGGTCTAGTGACTGTGGTGGCCAGGGGAGATGTGACAATTCATCCTCGTGCTCAGAAAACCAGTCCTGGACAATGTGAGCTGTGTAACGGGGTCGTTGTCGTCTTTTAAGATACCATCACCACTGGGGAACAAAGTTTGTACCAATGGATGGACTTGATCAGCCAAAATGTTGACATAAGTCTGAACAGTAATACGCCCTGACAAAGTTATCATGGGGTCAGAAGAGAACCAGGATATGACGGCCCAAACCATCAGCGAACCCCCGCCATGTTTCACTCTTGCCAACAAGCAGTTTGTATTATAGGCTTGAGATAGCGTTCTCCAGACATAAACTCGGTCAGAAGTGGGAAACAATGTGAAAGAAGACTCATCAGACAACATTACTCTCTTCCCCTGCTCTACAGTCCAGGCTTTATGAGTTAAACACCACTTTTTCCTGTTACGGGCATTGGCATCACTGATGAATGGCTTTTCAATTGCAGCACGGCCAGCAATTCCCTGTTTATGAAGCTCCCTTCTAATTATTTTGGTACTCACAGGATTTGGTAACACGACATTCATTTCAGCTGTAACTTTTGCAGCTGTGGTCTTCTTATTTTTTGTGATAATCTTCCTGAATGATCGTCTGTCAAAATCACTCAGCACACACATTCGTCTGCGCTGTGATTTAGCGGATGATGTTTTTCCGCATTTCAAATATGCGGAATAAATCTTCGATACAGTACCTCTTGAAACACTAAAAACCTCGGCTACATTGCTTACAGAAGCACCCACCATACGCGCGTCAACAATTTGGCCACGTTCGAAGTCTGTTAACTCTGACATAATGCAATGACAACCTCACATAACAGTGCTCCAGCAACGACTGAATGGTGCAGCGACTTTAGGAAGTTGTGTACGTGACGGACGTCAGTAGGCGAAAACGCCAAAACCATCTACATAGTTCATTAAAATCAATCTTTCTTTTCAAACATGCATTTCAAAAGGTGTTTCCATATTTTTGTCCAACCCCTGTAATAAAAAAATATATATGCTATCATTATAATATTCAAGAATAAAGCGTTCTTTTAGTAATTAAAACTATCTTAACAATTAAAAGAATTAATTAACCTTATCAGTACGTTTAAATCAATAACAGTCTTTTACTTTTTTTTTTTTTTAAAAGAAGATTTAAAATAGTGCGGGCTGCTTAGTATTTCTGGCATTTCAATACACAGATTCACAGGAATATTTTTTATTAGTTATTGCTAAAAAATAGACTGACATTTTTAAATTCACTTAAAAACATTTTAATAACTTAAAGAAATAGACCCGGTAATTATAGACTTTGGCGCCTGTAATTTAGAAATGACAAGAAATGAATAAACAAATGATATGTAATCATTATAATATTCAAGAATAAAGAATTTTTAGTCATTAAAACTAGCTTAACACTTAAAATAATTATTTAAAATTATCAATACGTTCAAATTAATAACAATCTTTTACATTTTCTTTTATAAAGAAGATTTAAAATAGTATCGGGCTGCTTAGTAGTTCTGACCGTTCAATATACAGATTCAGAGGAATTTTTTTATTACTTATTACTAAAAAATAGACTGACATTTTTAAATTCACTTAAAAATATTTTAATAACTTAAAGAAATAGACACGGAAATTAAGTTTTGGCGTCTGATAATTTAGAAATGACAAGGAATGAATAAACAAATGATATGCAATCATTATAATAATCAAGAAAAAGTATTCTTTAGTCATTAAAACTATCTTAACACTTAAAATAATTAATTAAAATTATCAGTACGTTCAAATTAATAACAATCTTTTACGTTTTCTTTTACAAAGGAGATAAAAATTAAAGAGATTTTAAAATAGTGTCAGGCTGCTTAGTATTTATGGTCGTTCAGTACACTAACTCAGAGGAATAGTTTTTATTACTTATTATTAAAAAATAGACTGACATTTTTAAATTCACTCAAAATATATTTTAATAACTTAAAGAAATAGACATGGAAACGAAGTTTTGGCGTCAGATAATTTAAAAATGACAAGGAATGAATAAACAAATGATATGCAATAATTATAATAATCAAAGAAAAAGCATTTTTTAATCATTAAAACCAGCTTAAAAATCAAAAGAATTAATTAAAAAGATGTTTTGTGTTTAAATTAATGGCAGTCTTTTACGTTTTCTTTATAATGAAGATTCAAAATAGTATCGGGCTGCGTAATATTTCTGGCAGCTCAGTATGCTGATTCACAGAAATATCTTTTTATTAGTTATTAGTGAAAAATATAGACTGACACCATTTTATTCACTTACAAACATTTTACTAACTTAAAGATTTAGAAAATAAAATTATGTTTTGTCGTTTGATAAATTATAAATGATAGGAAAAGAATAAATGAATGCTATGCAATTTTTATAATAATTAAGGGTATAACTTTTTTAATAATTAAAAGCATCCTAATAACTAAAGAATTATTTAATATGATTATTTGGTTTAAATAAAAAACAGCCTTTTACGCTTAAATAAATGGTCAAGTGCGAGTAATACTGGCGCTCAGACGGTTCCGTACGTTAAATATATGTATTATTAACCCCTTGGAGAAGAGTGTCTAATATACGTGGCATTTTAAATTCTCAGAAACCTTCATTATTCCCACCAGTTATTTTTTATTGTAAAGTTTACCTTATTTTATTGGAGCATTTTCGCCACTCAAGTCCAGAAAATTTTCTGCTTTGAAAAAACCGGTGGCAAAGATTAAAAATTAAGCTTTGCGAAGGAGTTAACTGAATTATTAAAAGTAAATGGTAGCTGAAAGAGTAATTTGACTTTGAAAAAACTATGCAAAGTAGGGTTAGATGTACGAAGAAAAGTATGTGTAGCTATACCATAAATGTTGAAAGAGATATGAAGCCTAAATTATATTAAATATTGCTATTCTGTATAACGCTTTTCTTTTATCTTATCCTTATATATTTATAAAGAACTTAACTCTCTACTGTAAATGAAAAATAGTGAATATTTAAATTTTGTTTGGCATTTCCTAAAACTAAATTTAGTGCTAACATTTCTTTTTCCAGATTAGCTAACCCATGTTTAATGGCTGAAGGAGAGTATAGCAGTGTGCTAAATCAACTTCTGAAATGAATTAACTTGATTTTTAATGAACTTTTAAATGCACAGTAGTCGTAATGAGAGACCCACTCAATGGAAACTTGTCGTGAACTTCTTAGTATTTATAAAGGGTTCACTTGCATAAAGAATAAAAAAATAGATCGTAAATATCGTAAGGTAGTGGCCGCTACATCCGAATTAAGGAACGTTTAGCATTAAATAAGGCAAATAATACTTTTAAAAAATCCTGTTACTAAAAGCGATAATTGTAATTTTCTAATGCGTACGAACACTAATTTCTGTCATTAATTCAAACTAAATTAGTATGGTTGGAGTTATTCAAATAGTATGCTATTCAAATTAAATTAGTATGTTGTTTAAATTAGTAAGTTTATCGGTTTTATGCAGCTACTAGGTATTGCATTACAGAAATATATCATTAAAGTTTTTATCTAGGCATTAAAAGCCGGTGATATGCAGAATGCGTCGCCCCTGTCTTTATTTATTTTCAAACCGTCCCTGTGTTTAAGGGTTAATATCTCGGTTACTTATCGACAATTTTTTTTTCAAAAATCATTATCAACAATGCTTTTATTCCTCTACTAAGATAAGTACCTTCAACACTCCTCAGCACCTTTGCTCTATGCCCAGAAATCGAAATTTGTGTGTAACAGAAAAATGTGATTTTCTAAAAAACTGTGCGATCCAGAGTAATCCCTATAGTTTTCCTGGAAGGTTTAAAGTAACATCTATAACCTCTAATTTTTCCATAATTATTGTTTCCGTAGATTCGGAATTAGATGTGGGGCCATATTTTTGCACTATATTTTAGACGATACTACTGAAAATGCAATACCTAAAATTAAAAGAAATATATTTTTAAGTTAAGCATAACGAGACATTTCATAAAATATCCCACACGATGTACAAAGAAAAATTATTTTACGTCAAATAACTTAATTATCCCCCTGCACCCGTTCTAAATACATTTTAAATGTTTCATAATCTCTAAATATGTAGGTCAACAGTCTTTATTACTTCCTCCAACTTGTTCTTTCCACGTTTCATAGTTTATAAGTAAAATGGCTGTGGCAGAGAGACAGAGAGACACAGAAGTGATCAGACAATGGTTCCGTTTTCACTTTATAAGTACGGAACCCTACAAAAAACAAAATATAGATGAGTGGTATAGTATTTTGATCCGTTCAATACATGGAGTCAATGGAAAAGTTTTTCATTAGGTTTTAGCAATAATAAAGAGAGACACAGAGGATTTTATTAATTGAAAAACATCTTAATGACGAAAAAAATAACAAAATTCTGTAAAGTTTTTGCATCTGTGCGTCTGAAACAATAGAAATGACTGAGATTAGAATAACCGGATGAAATGAAAGATTTCTAATACACAAGACTGAAAATTTTATTTTAATTATTCTTCATAAATTAAAAAAAATAATAAAAATTACACTTGATAAGTTAGATATGAAGGAAAAACAGAATTAACACATGTCATTTTCTGACAATCTCATCTAAGAGCATCCGTTGTAAATCAACAAAAACTCTTTGCAACTAGTAAACTAATGGAACAATTTAACAAGAGTAAACTAATGGAAGTTTTATTTTCCTTTTCTTTTTCCTTCATTTTAATACTTTTAATAGATTTTTCTGCATAGGATATTTGAGGTCGGTGTATAAATCAATGCTATTGTAGATTTTCAATTTTGGTTGGAGTTATTAATTATTTTTTTTTCCTGGGAGCTCTTTAAGTTCAAACTAGGATATGATGTATACTCATGTACGCCTCTTAACTCTGAGAATCTTTTGATGTGTGAAAATGCATGCAAAAACAATTTTGACGGAGCCTAACATTAAGGACTTCTAGTGACTTATAGGAATTTGTATAAGGAAACTATCATTTGGTTCACGTTATTGATAATCTTTTAGATTTCTCTATATTAGAGTAAAAAGAATTGTCGGTCTCTTAACCATTTAACCCTTTGCGGTGTAGGGCAGATTCATTGCTTAAGTGTTGAAATTAATGATTGACACCGGAATTTGAAAACATCTTTATTTGTAAATAAGAAAACGCTATATTTCACGCATTCAATAAACAGTAATTTTTTTAAACAAAATTCCGGTGCCAGTGTGGCGTTCGGGAATTAAAATTAAGTGGTATATCTATGAAACCACTGCGCCGCAAGGGGTTAAGCCAGTTCAATACACCTATTCAAAGTAATATCTTTTTATTAGTTATTAGTAATGATAATAAAGTTACACTTTTCTATTAATTTTAAATCACTTTAATAAGAATAACCGGATGAAATGAGGAAAATCAAGTAAAATAGAGCCCGTGAGTTTTTATATAGGATTTAGAGTCCGTTGTTATAATCTTACTTTTTCTGTCAGTTCAGTACGCTGATTTACTGGAATATTTATTTTTATGAATTATTAGTAACAAAAATGGAATGACACATTTTTATTCACTTTCAAACATTGTAATTACTAAAAGAAAAATAGAAAAGAGAACTAAGTTTTGATGGTTGATAAATTGTAAGTGAAAGTAAAGAACATGCTAACGAAATAAAATTTTCAATAGTTTTTTCAATCAATAAAATCAACCTAAGCAATAAAAGAATAATTTATATGATGATTTGTTTCAAATTAATAACAGTATTTTACATTTTCTTCTTTAAAATAGAGTCGTGCTGTTTAGTGTTTATATCATTTCAATATACTGAGTGAAAGGTTTCGTTTTAAGATAGGTTTTTAAAATCATGAAGAGAAAATGGGTAGTTTTTATTCATTTAAAAAATGTAGTTTTTATTTATTATAAAATCTGATAAATTAGAAAAGAAAGAGATTTCATTAAATATATGATATGAAACATTTATAAAAGTCAAGATTATTTTTTTAATTAGTCTTAATAAACTTAAGAAATATTTATACAAATAATTTTTACAGTTGATAAAATAAATGTGAAGAAGATAGAAATTAGCAAATGGCATGTTCAGACAAGCTGATTTAAGAGTATTCGTTAGTAAAACGAAAGCACTCTGAAGCTAATATTAAACCCAGGCGTTGCAGCGTACATGTAAAATTTTATTTTTTCTACTATTATCTTGCAAAATTTATTTTGATTTAGGATAATTATTCTAAAAATTATAGGTTACGAATACTGCTATGACAATATTTTTTCATTTAAGCTGCGACCCTTCATTAAGCCTATGGAAGTGTCCTTTTTTAATTTCTTGTTTGCATTTTGACAATTATGTATATATATATTGCATAGGCTATCACAGGGCGGTGCTTTTAAGTAGCCTTCATTACAAAAAGTAAAAAGCTACCTATTGCAGCCGTCCGGAGGAAAGCACTTTCAGAAAATTTTGGTATATTTTCGCCGATCATGACCCCCAGACCCCAAAACCACCCTCCGTTCAAATGATGACACACACACACACACACACACACATATATATATATATATATATATATATATATGATATTTGTCATGCGATAACTAACGTATTTATGAACCGATTTGAATGAAACTTGGTATGTACATAGTACATAGAAATGTCTCGACCGAGTTCGTTGGCCAGCATCAACCGTCATCTTGTTTCAAAATGGCGGTCATTTATTTTTTTTAATTTAAAATTTAAAATTAAATGCAAAAAATTAAAAGTTGAAAAATAGTTTTTTTATGTGTTAGATCTTAAAACACCAATTAGAGAACATTTTTTATTTTGTCTATATCTTAAAAAATGATTGAGTTATAGCACTTTGAATTTTTCTTATGGTTGACATTTTGAAACAATCTGAATTTTGTCATGCTATAACTAACGTAATTATGAATCGATTTCAATGAAACTTGGTATGTACATAGAACATACAAATATCTCAACCGAGTTCGTTGGCCAGTATCATCCGCCATCTTGTTTCAAAATAACGGTCATTTGAAATTTTTAAAACAATTTAGAATTTCAAATTAAATGCGAAAAAATTAAAAGGTGAAAAATATTTTTATTTTATGTGTTAGATCTTAAAACACAATATCCAGAACACTTTTTACTTTGTCTATATCTTAAAAAATGATTGAGTTATAGCACTTTAAATTTTTCTTATGGCTGACTTTTGAAAAGATCTGCTTTTTGTCACGTGATAACACTGGTATTTATAAATCGATTTGGATGTAATTTGGTGTGTACATAGTACGTAATAAAGCCTGGACCGAGTTCGTTAACCAAGTCCATCCGCCATCTTGTTTCAGAATGGCGGCCATTTAAATTTTTTAAAAAAATATTTAAAATTTGAAATTAGGTACAAAAAAGGAGAAATTTAAAAAGATTTTTCTTTTATGTATTTGACCTTGATACAAAGATTCCAAAGTATTTTTTTTTTTTGTTTCGTCTGTATCTCACAAAATGTCTGAGTTATATTACTTTTCATTTCTTGTGTTGCTCACATTTTGAAATGATCTGGTTTTCGTCACGTGATAACACGCGTATTTATACACCGATTTGGAAGAAACTTGGTGCGTAGATAGGACATACTGATGCCTGGACCCAGATCGTTGGCCAGTTCCAACCGCCGTCTTGTTTCAAAATGGCGGAATATTTTTTTTTATTTAAATTTTAAAATTAGGTGCAAAAAAGTAAGAAATTGAAAAATATTTTTCTTTTGTGTTTTGACCTTCATACAAAGATTCCAGAGCATTTTTTGTTTCATCTATATCTTGAAAAATGGCTGAGTTTTAGCACTTTTAATTTCCACTGTGATTGACATTGTGAAACGGTCTGAAAATTTTCACGCGTTAATACGCATATTTATAAATTGATTTCGATGTAACTCCGTGTGTTCATGGTACACACCAATGTCTTGGCCGAGTTCACGAGCCAACTTTACCCGCCATCTTGTTTCAAAATGGCGGCCATTTAAATTTGTCAAAAATCTTTTAAATGTATAATGATGTATAAACACAAAATTAGAAATTGAAAAAAGGTTCTTTCTAAACTATTTATCTTAATAAAGACTTCCGGAGTATTTCTTTCTTTGTCTTTACATTGAAAAACGTCTGGGATATAGCAGTTTGAATTTCTAATGTGGGTGACATTTAAAAAAAAAGTCAATTTGCCCCCGACAGCACTCGTATATATTAATCGATTTCGATGTGAGTGTGCATGTTCACATGAATTAAGATTTCGATCAAGCTCATTGTTTTTTTTTTTTTTTATCCATCATGCTGCTTTAAAATGGATATCATGGAATTTGGCGGCCCTGTAAATCACTTAAAATAAAACCAGGTTGAATAATATATGACTAATTTCTAAAAATTCCTATTAATATTCAGTATTGACAAAAACTAGTATTCAATCTTATATAATCGCGTTCCACTATTTTGAGCTTCGTAAATTTCATTTATATAACTTAATTTAAAATAAATAAATATGTATATGAAAGCTACCTCTTCCTCCCGGCACTGCCGGAAGGACTTTTGTTTTTTCGATTTGGATTGCAGTTTTTTTCTTTTTCTGGGAACACTTCCAGTTTCAAAACCGGTTCTGATCTAGACTTATGTACGTGTCTTACTTTCGAGAATATTTTCATGCGAGAAAATGTGTTAAAAAAATTCCTGTCGAATTGATTTACATGCGCAAGTATATTATAAATTTAAGTACTCATTTCAACGACAAAAAAATTCCGACTTTATGAAAAAATAAGAGAAACTGCCAAATGATTGTCGAGAGCAAAATTAAATTAAAAAATGAGTCAGAAAATAAGCAATTTGTAGTTTGAATGTATTCTCAGTTTTTGAATCAAAATCACTTCGAGAAAGTATGTTCAAATTGCTTACTTTGACAACATTATTTTTAAATATTTATTCTGCCTTTATCAGAAAACTGAATAATACGGCACATTATACAGTTCCTAAATAGGGGAACCTGTCAACTGGATGCGTTTGAAAGCAAAAATTGATTTAAGAAATGAGTCAGAAAATTAGCAATTTTTTATTCGTATACTTCCACAGTTTTACAATCCCTATTGCTACGAGAAATTCTGTTCAAAATGTCCACTTTGACAGCATTTAAAAAATATATATTCTGCCTTTATCAAAACACTGTCCAATACAGTTCCTAATATAGTTCCAATATAGTTCCTAAATAAGACAAACTGTCAATCGGATGTGCTTGAGAGCAAAATGAATTTAAAAATGAGTCGGAATAAGAGGAGTTTGGATTTGAGTACACTCGTAATGCGATTTTTCCTTCAACTCCAATTTTTGTTAAATTTCTTTTTGCTAAAAGGTTGGTCCTATATAAAACTTGTCAGTATAAAAGTTGTAGATATTAATGAGAAGATGTATAATAAATTTAAACGGATTTGATATTTTAAGAATTGTCGCAGTTATGATTTTTCTTCTTCTCTCCCCCCCCCCCATTTTGTTTTCGTTTATAAATTTTATTTATTTTAATTTAATTTAATTTATTTTTGTGATAAGAGTGGGCTCCTATGAAAAACTTGCTAATACAAAGGTTTTAGATAATGTTAAGAAAATATATAATAAATTTAATTGGATTTGATAGCTTGAGAATTGACAAAGTTATGATTTTTTTTTTCAACAAAACCCTATTTTTTCATTCATTGAGTCCATTTTTAAATCTATCAAAAATCTGTTATGCATAACTTTTGGCCAATTTTTAGAAATAATATTAACTTAAAATTGATTCGAAATCTCTTTAAATTAAGAAGTAATGGAATTTGTCCAATTTCCAGAAAAACACTCGTTTTCTCCATCATTTTGGTTCGATTTTGACCATTATGGAACTTGTCCGAGATTTTATGCCCCTTGACTTTATGTGTCAGTTTGGAAGATATTTGAGCAGAATTATAGAAGTTATCGTGTCCATATAAAATTGTTATATATATATTTATTTAGATAGATATAAAGTTTTTTACTGATGGTCGTTTTGGGGTTTAGGGGTCATGACCGGTGTAATACAAAACTTTTTCAGAAATTCTAACATTGGAACAACCGCCATAGGTCGTATTTCATATGAAATCTACCTAAAAAATGTAGATATATACAATTTAAATATTATATCATAGGGATATTGCGATTCATGGATGAAAACAATTCATTATATTTTCAATGAAGAACAATAAAAATAATATATTTGTGCTTATATATTATAAAATATGCGAAACTTAAAGTATGCAATGGTAAATTTGAATTTTAAATTATGGCAAAATTTTTATAGTTTACAGTGTTTTGTATTTTAAAGAATCTTAGTTTAATGTACATTTGCTTCAAAAGAATTCTGTACTTAAATTTATTTTTTTAATTGATTATAAATAAAAAAATGTCCGATTGTAGCATCAGATTTTAGTGTTTTAAAATTTTTTCCCTTGTTTTTAAGCAAACCAAGTTAAAAATATAACTATACATAAAAGTATTACAACTATTAATGGCATATTTAAAAGAAAAAAACTTCATAACTATTACCACTTTTAATGTTGTGGTAAATTTGCGTCTGATATTATCTAAAATCATATTCTGCAGAATTTTGAATAAATCACTTCAAATCAAATAATCAAATCTTTTCGAAAGTTAAATACAATAAAGATCTTTCATCATACAGTATATTGACAGACTTTTATTTTAACAATAAGTTGCAGGTGTCATTTTTATTTCTTCATTACTAATGTAATCCTTAAACTAGTGATAGAAATGCAGAATCATTCATCAAATTTGATATATTTTTACTTACAAAAATGGGTTAGCTCGATTAAGAAGCATTGATCAATGTCATTTTGCCTTTAAAATGGCTCTTTTTGGGGATTTTTTTGTCCAAATAAAGTCTGTTTTATTAATTAAAATATAAATCCTTTAAACTAAACCAAACACTATACGAAATCTGTCTGGCTATTGAATTAGAACTAAAGTAATATGAAATCTTTCAATGTCTTTAAAAAATAGATTGTCTTTCTGAGTAAATTCAATTTAAGGTAAGTACAGCAAATACATTCTTACGAAATATCTTTAAGCATATATGTCTTTAATGTTTCCTTATTTGTCTTATTAAAGTACATGTCATTTATTATTTTAAAACTAGTATAAATTAAGACGCAGAAATGTACGAAAATTTGTTTGAAGCTACATCTTTAAATACAAAAACTGAGAATATTTTTTTTCATAATGTACTATTTTTGCAAAAATTTCTTTGAAATTTGATCGCATGGGTAGAGAAACTTCCATAGGTTTATTTATCGGTTGCTACACATAATTGGTGTTTTTCTCTTAAGCAGCTTGGGAAATGACTGTATCAAGATATATTCAGTGAAATAAGAAATAAATGGTGTTGATAATGAAGGTGAATATGATTCTGTATCTTAATAAATAAGTGCCTAGTATTATAGATTTCGAATGCCACTATTCCAAAATGTAACCGATATATTTTAATCACAAAATTCTGTAATTAAATATGTCAGATATTCTTACTCGAAAATAGTGCTGTTAAAATCCGTAAATCTTTTCCCATATGCACTTAATCCACTCTCGGTAAAGCATTTTGTTCCACACTGCATATTCTACGTTTAAATATGCATAATGATTAGAACGTTTCGTAAATACAGACTAACCTAAATTAGACTGAACGCTTTATAAAACGGAGATTTGACGGAATCAGCTACTTTGCTGAACACGGAAATTTTTACAGTATATTCTAAATGGTTGATGTTCTAGGAGCACAGGAGTGTTTTTTCTATACTCTAATTATACCGATGGATGGCTTAGATCTGATCGAAAATGTTAGACCGCTAATTTAGAAATGCATGAAAATGAAATGCTTTTTTATTCTTCAGTATATTTAGCTTATGAATCGCGAAAATTAAGGGTCTACAACTTGTATTTGCAAAATTATTTTGATCAATACTGCAGTTCACGACAGAAAACGGCCATATAATTGTGCTATTCAGATCTAAACGAAGATTAATTAATAAATAACATAAAAGAAAATGAGGAAATTTTCATTTTGATTTAAACATAAGATGATGTAAGATGATAAGAACAGAATGTGAACCTTAAAACGTTCACTGTTTTACTTAAAAGGCGATTAAAATAATCAAAGAGATGTTAATAGTAAAATATATGCATTTTACTTAAAAATGTCTTACTACTTTTAAGCCTTATCCAGGCCCTTCATCAGAAAATATTTTATAACTAATTGTCACTTATTATACAAACATATGATTTTCGTTTTGAAAATGTGCGAGCCATAATTATTACAGATTCAAGTAATAGTAGATTCTTGGATTAAATTTAATGAGAAAGGATACAGGGGTTTGACAAAAATATGGAAACACCTTTTGAAATGCATGTTTGAAAAGAAAGATTGATTATAATGAACTATGTTGATGACACTGGAGTTTTCGCCTACTGACGCCACCTATACAACTTCGTAAAATCGCTGCACTGTTCAGTCGTTGTTGGAGCACTGTTATGTGAGATTATCATTACATTATGTCAGAGTTAACAGACTTCGAGCGTGGACAAATTGTTGGCGCGCGTATGGTGGGTGCTTCCGTAAGCAAGGTAGCCGAGGTTTTTAGTGTTTCATAAGGTACTGTGTCGAAGATTTATTCTGCATATTTGAAATGCGAAAAAACATCATCCGCTAAATCACAGATCGGACGAAAGTGTGTGCTGAGTGATCGTGACAGACGATCATTAAGGAGGATTATCGCGAAAAATAAGCAGTCCACAGCTGCAAAAGTTACTGCTGAAATGAATGTCGTGTTACCAAATCCTGTGAGTACCAAAACAATTAGAAGGGAGCTTCATAAATAGGAAATTGCTGGCCTTGTTGCAATTGAAAAGCCATCCATCAGTAATGCTAATACCTGTAACAGGAAAAAGTGGTGTTTAAGTCATAAAGCCTGGACTATAGAGCAGTGTAAGAACGTAATATGGTCTGATGAGTCTTTTTTCACATTGTTCCCCACTTCTGACCGAGTTTACGTCTGGAGAACGCCATCTCAAGCCTATAATATAGACTGCTTGTTGCCAAGAGTGAAACATGGCGGGGATTCGGTGATGGTTTGGGCAGCCATATCGTGGTTCTCTTCTGGCCCCATGATAACTCTGTAAGGGCGGATTACTGCTCAGACTTATGTGAACATTTTGGCCGATCAAGACCATCCAATGGTACAAGCTTTGTCCCCCAATGATGATGGTATCTTCCAAGACGACAACGGTTTCGTTCACACAGCTCACATTGTTCAGGACTGGTTCTCTAAACACGAGGATGAATTTTCGCATCTCCCAAGGCCGCCAAAGTCATCAGACTTGAATATTATCGAACCTTTGTGGTCTACATTCGAGCGAAAGTGCGTTCTCGCTATCCACCGACAACATCGTTATCTGAACTTGCCACCGTTTTGCAGGAATAATAGTACAATATTCCCTTGGCAAACATACAGAAACTGTATTTATCCATTCCGAGAAGACTGCAAGCTGTTTTGAATAACAACGGGTACCGTACACAATATTACGCAAGGAAACGTGTTTTTTTAAAGGTGTTTCCATATTTTTGTCCAACCCCTGTATCTATTATTATAAATTGCAGTTTCATATATTTATTATTTCACTCTGTGCTTATTCGTGACTTTTCATTTTTTAATTGCGTAGCTTGAAGGTCGAAGTAATAGTGTTTGAGATTAAAATTGGGTAAAGAAAATATTTAACTTCTGTACCATAAATTTTAATACGCCACTTTTCTCAAGTTGTAGGATTTATTTAAAAAAAAGAAAAAAAATCGAAATTTTTACTTAATAAATGTATTTTTTGCTTTTTTCTAGAACTGTTAAAGTAACTTTTTTCCAGATTTGCTCGTATTTCAATATTTGTTTGATCCATTAAAAACCTGATGAATAATTTAAATGGCCATAACTCTGTGAGTTTTACAGATATGTAGATGCAATTTTTTGTGTTTAATTCAGAAATGAATAAGGAAAGTTTTTCTAATTGGATTTTTTACCCTACGGGGACTGTATAAAAATTTAATTTTCGTATTTTTTAAAAATAGACCCCCCCATGGAGTTGTAACATATGTTGTCATATATGATTGATTTTTTAATGAATTTTTGCAATTGGAAGTATGATTTTAGGAGCAATATTTAAGGAGACAGCCTATTGTTTCGATACTTCTGACTCATCCTGTATACGGTCTTAACTTACTCTACATTCTATGCTTTTAAACAAAAGGCATAGATTTTTTTAAGAGCAGGAAATTGACTGAAAAATTTAATTTTAAAATTTATTGAAACAAATGATTAAAGCAAAAGGAAAAACTCCAAATAATTAAATTTTACTATCGTAAAAACAGCATAAAAGATAATAATCAGATTGATTATCGTAGATGTATTTTAAATAAAAGAAAAAATCGAAATTCTGCATAAAAAATATTTTAAAGATTAGTGCATGAAGATAAATCTTATGTTAGAATATATATCTTTTACATTCCTAAAATTGATTTAAAAAAAGTTAAGCTATTCTAGAGAACTTTACTCGAAAACGAAAATCGTGAATCAAGAACAATCGGTTATATCCAAACACGATCCTTTAAATAATTTACTATCTCATTTAATAAATTGAGAGCAGTTTACTGGGCTAGCAAAATACAATTTTCACGTTTATGACAAAACAGATGTTAGAGGTTTAATCTAAACAAATTTATTTTAGAAAATGTCCCTAAAAGCCTTATAGACATTTTAAAACATAATCATATTTTTAGTTTTTTTTTTTTTTTTCGTATGTTACAATGTATACTTTATTTTTGTTTTTTTTTTTTAAGTTGGTGTTAAAATATCTTTTTTAGATTAAAAAAAAATGTTCCTTGGTATTCATAATTCATTCGTCAAGGTATATTTTACTTAAAAATTACAAATTAACCATACAAAAGCGGTGTGGCGAGTGATCAGAGAAAAACACAGGCAAAAAAGGTGATAAATACCAGTATTTTGTAGAAGAGAAATTAATTTTCTTTAGACCATTTTTATCATTGAAGTATTATCTATCAAAAAATACTGGTAGCTTCCTCTTTTTCTGTCTGTGTTTCTTCTTGACCACTTGAAAGCTTTAAGTATTATAGTTTCAAGAAATATATCGTTTTAAAGCGGTTTTTTTCAAGAATTGACACTGAAAGTAATATCCGGAACGCTGGCTATAACCACTTAAAGGAACATTAATATGTTCCTGTATGGGTAAGAAAACAGGCACATTACTTTACGGAGTAGGGTTTGGAACCTTGCCGTGTCAAACTTATTCGTCTGCACGGGCACGGGATTGCCGAGAAGCAGATTTAAAAAAAAATTAACGGGACGTGTTGATGAAAAAAAATGAGCGACCTGGGATAGATCGATTGAAAAATAAGGCAAATAAAAAGTTTAAATATAACAAATAAATCCAATAAAATGCGAGTAGTTTTCAACAGACGACCCTCACAGGAAGATAAGTGCAAATATTCTGAACGAACCGATGCTATACATTGTGGAAAAAAATCTGTATCTCTACAGATGTAAAGTTATAAAAATCTATATGCATACTTAAATGTTATCTATACACTGTACACAAAAGTTGTAAATCTTCAAAATTAATTTTTGTAAAGCTATAAAAATGAGTATTTTTGCAAAAGAAGCTGCTAAAATTACAGTAATCCTACTAAATTTTCTTCTGCAACCCGGGTTGTAATTAAAAAAAAAGTTCTAGGCTGGGCAATTTCCTAAAAAATTCTTAGTAAACTTACAGATTAATTTGATTTACAGCTCATAAATGTAGCTGTTGCATAGATATTTGTTGTTGCCGTTACATAAATTGTTCTAAGAATCCTATAGTTTCCTAGAATACTTTTAGTAACTTTACAGAGTTTTTTCCAGTTTATTGACATAATATAAAAATAAAACATGCTCATATCCAGCGTAGAGCAGCAGCTGCATCGTGTCTAAGTCAGGGTTCAATTATTTAATCTTCCGCGGCAGGATCAGGTTTACGTTCCTTTTACATAATGGCCCTACATAGCACGGCGGGTCGGTACTGATGTTGTTCTGCATTCTGTCGCTTGCGAACATAGTGATATAAAACAATAGTGTAAAAGTAATCTATAATGTTAAAATTTTCCATAAATATGCTTGCGGTATACTAGAAAAATATATTAATTATAGGGAAAGGTGTGGCACGATGGGACGTGGCAAACCTTGGGACATCTCAATTTTCACGCTTTATTTTGCAGTTAATAATTAGCGCACATAAGTTCCAATATATAATAGTACAATCTACTTTCTCATGTGTTTTGGAATTGCTGGTATTTGCTGGCAGCAAATACTACCATTAGTTTTGTTTTGAACGAGGTTGACTAACACCAATGCGTGTTTTCAAGAATAAAGTTTTCATTAAAGAATGGAAATAATACAAGTGGTGGTGCATATTGTAATGTAAATATGCGGATTTATTGTTATTTTAACGGTAAAAAATAGAATGCAATGCTAAGCTTAACAGTGTAAATGTTTTTATTATTCAATGTGCGAGATAAGGCAGGTTGGGACACTCAGTTGTGGGGCATCTTCGGACATTCGAAAAATTGTTGAAAAGACCAAATGCAACTTAAAGAAAGAAAGAAAACAGTACACAACACGTTAGGATTTTCATCAAGCAGTAAGGATGAGGCAGTTGCACTAGCAATATTGGTGATAATTGCCCCTGTAATAAAATATAATGTAAATGGTTTTTGTAATTGCAGTAGTGATGAATTTAATGTGATGCTGATTTTCCTACAGATTGCAAATTTGCCCAAGATATTTTCTGAAACTTACAGGTAAACCCGCTATTGGATAATTCACATAGGTAAAGTTTGCAGGAAAACAAAGCATTGTTGAATTTGTAGGGCATGTTCAAAATGTTGAAGACATCAGAAGATATGAGATATCCATTTTAGAAAGACGAGATCAAGAGTTGTAATTTTTTTTAATACCGATAAGCATGATTGCTTATTTGGTACTAGACTGATATTCTTTTTAAACTTTGCACTTCTAAAAACAAAATAGATCAATGATGTAAGTTATTAAAATTTTAAGAAAATCTTTTTTCGCATCAAATAAAAGATCTGTTAATGAAAAAACAAGTTAAAATTCAAAATATGTTTTAATGCTTAGAGTATTCTAACTAAGCTTTATTTATAAAAATATAAATAAAGCTTAGTTCATACATTAAACATAAAATTTTACACGTATTTTTGATTAAAACTAGTGTCCCAACCTGCCCCACCATATGGGGCCGGTTGGGACACTTTAAAAGTATTTTTGTTTGTTTTCACTCAATTTTTACGTGAGATATTAGATTATTATGAGGTTTATTTGATGCAGAAATGTTTATAATTTATATCTAATTGATTCTAAAATGAGAATAAATGTTAGTAAAATTTAGAAAAAAATTGTTACTGAAAAATGTCGCAAGGTCAACTTCCCCTATGTTGAAAAAGTTCGTATTTTCTGGAGAAATTTAGCTGAGTCTGTTTTACTAATTTAAGCACGGTCCGGGCGTAGCCGAGCTGTCAACCGCTAAAATATAAACGGCCGGGTCCGGACTGAGCGTCAAGTTTTTGAAATGGGCATTGTCGGACTCGTGTTTCAAAATTCAGGCAAGTGCAAAATTTTATTCTGACTCAAAAAATACAGTAAATTAAAGCTTCAAAATTTCAATATTTTTACATATAACTATTTAAATTATTTAAAATGAATAAAGTAATATGATGACATAACTATAAAATACTTTAACTACAAAATATATTTTTAATGCAGCAGTATTACAGAAATTTAACATATTTTCAATCTTTTGGAATATATTAAATAATAAAACAAGCAATTCATAACGGAAATAAGATCAGCAATACATGCAAAGGCGAAACGTTTAAACTATTCTCGAAGCACCGTTGTTACACATGCCTTTTGAACTGGTTAACGAATTTGAATACGGCTTTTTAAAAATAAATAAAATTAAATTCTGAACAAACTATACCCTAACATTCTAAGTAACATGAACAGACATCCATTCCCTAAGCTGTAGGTTTCACTGTATTCTGACCCTTATTTTATTTAATGTAATTCTACAGGTATAATGCAGTTTTGAAACAATCAATTACAACAATGTTGAGCAATTGTTAACCACTTCTCTGATTTTCACGTACGTCATACGGGCAACGTGTTTTTGCCAATCATGATTTGCCCATACCACATACGAGCACCAATTTTCCAGGCATTATTTACTATCATAAATGAATTTTTCTTGTCAATTTTACATTATTTAATCCGAACATTTTCTGATTTTATTAGACAAAAGTTTCTGTGTTGAAAAACCCATGATAAAATATTAAAAATTATGTAACATACGTGAAAAAACAGGCATTATTTCAAAGATTTTTTCAAAAGTTTTTATCAGTTAAGTGCTTAGTGCTCTCAAGGATTATATTCATATACCTGATTAAGGTTTTTCATGTCATGATGGAAAAAAAAAAACTTCTTTTAGCATTTAAAATCACTACAGAGAAAAAAAATTACAATTTCGCCCTTTTGCTGTGTTTTAAAAAATCAAGTTATAACAAAAAGTATGATATGTTTTTATGGACTTTTTTCATTGTTCTAGTTCTAATTCAGCTACAATAGATTAAGGCGTTTAAAGAAAAAAGATGGCTTAAAAATTTGGAACCTGAACTTTAAAAAGGCAAAACTAGATTTTCCAGATTATTTTTTTTGCATAATATTGAAAGTCACTGAAAAAAAATTAAATCTACAAAACTAGTTTTTGTAAAAGCTAATGAAATCTTTTACTAAACTATAAGCTTACTTATGTTTTATCTGTACACTATAAAGAAAAAAGATGCAAACCCAAAAAACTAGTTTTTGGAAGAGTAGATAAATCTGTATGCTTACTTATTTTTCGATAACTGGGGATAATTAAATGTATTAAGAGTTTCATATTTCATACATTTCAGTTTCCCAGATAATTCTTATTGACATTACAGATTTCTTTACAGTGTAAATAATAATTTTTTACGTGATATTTTGTTGTTATCGCTGTATAAAAAGTTCTAAGCATCCCAATTTCCTAGAAACTTTTTAGTATCCTCATACACTTTTTTCACAGTGTTGTAATTAATTTTTTAAAAGTAACAAATATAGTCTGTTGCAATAAAACATAAATTTATAAATGGAAAATTAAAAATAACAGTCTAAAATAATTACACATTTTCTAATCAATGATCGAATTTCTGTAAATTTTATTCAGTTCAAACTTTTCTTGTGTTTTAACTATGCCAGTGCAATTGCGTGATAAACAAAAATGAAATCATCTCATTAATTTACCACATATAAAACAGAAAAGGCTCACTTATGCATGAGTTACTTTTAATAAACGTGATAACGTTACAATAACGATCAACAGAAAACCTTTATCATTATGTATTTTAGCTAAATATAAATTAGAATCTAATGAGGATGGGAAGGCGCACCTTAAGAAAGTAAAAAAAAAAAAAAAAACTCTAGTATCCAAAAAGAGAGATTATTTATTAAATATGTCCATTATCTGTATATCTGAGAAGAATATTTCCAATCACAGATATACTTTCATTGTTTCATCAAATTCTAATGCTATGTTAATAAATCCTTAAACATGAGAAAATATGTAAACGAAATATTTATATAAATGATTTTAATAAGTGCTAACGGCTAGTTTGATATTAAATTTAATGAAAGTTTAAATACTGCGAGATGAGAGATAATAATACAAAATAATAATTTTCTATAAAATCAGGCTACAATAGGTAAAACGATTTAACTATTCTTCAAATAAAAGTAAATAAAATTAATTATGGTTTGCCACAAATAACTTCTTCGAGAAAAGGTGTTACTTTAATACAGCATAATTATAAGAAAACTGTTAGCGCATTCACATGTAAACCTCAATATAGCATTTACTTTTCTGTTTTCAGTTTCTTTTTGAATTTCACTTTGTGCCCAAATGTATGTAGTGAAAAATTAACTTTTGAATCAATTATGTTACATTTTTTAAATATACTTGAGAAGATTTGCGTAATCATCAAATAAAATTTTGATGGATTTCTCTTACTATAAATAATAAATTAAATTACATCTTTATTATTTCATTCAACAACTCCGGTCTGAAAAAAAATTCTGAAATGTTATTATGCATCATTTCAAGCATGTCAATAATAGTAAGAAAAATTTAAAGCATGAATAAATTTTACGAAAAAATAGATATTTTCACCCCCATAACAAAAATAAATTTACATATTTCTTATAAATGTTCTAAAAATTCTAATGCAAAATTGTAAAATATAGAAAAATATCTTTGTATGACTCCATCCTTTTCAAATTTTACAAAAATTACGAAATTCATTTTATAAATAACTATGGCAATCCCTCAAATCCTAAATAAAACTTTGGTGTGGAGTTTTATTTAGCATGGACGTGTGTTGAAAATTCTATAAACAATTTTCATTAATTGTTGTGTTGATGGATATCAACAGTAAATAAAATAATCCTTTAAACCCCGCTGCATAAGTAACTTTCACTTTTCTGTATGCTGCAGATATAGAACGCGGTGATACAAAGTGTTAAATGAGGTAACATCCATTGTTACTGTTGTGACTGTCAGAGCAAATATTCAAAAATATCCCAAATTTTTTTATTAGAGAATAAATTTAGGATAAAATTGATGTAACCAGCTAAATACCATTGTGTTCTACTCACATAAAGTACACCTAATTTATGTAAAACAAGTGGGTAAGTGTGATCGAGAAAGCACAGTGGGTTTCGTTTAATATCTCCTTCAAAGCATTTTATCATTAAAGTAACAAACGAAAATTGTCAATAAAAAGGTAATCATTCCTTGCATAAATGGCAGCTCAATTACATTTGGGTTTTCGCCAAATTAGCTTCAGAAAAAATTGTGCTAATGTAAAGTGTATATAATATTTGTGCCGCATCTTTATATAGAAAGAAAAAGAAATAATTTCTATATAAACAAAACTAAAGTTCATGAGGTTTGTTTTCAGAGCTGTTTATATATTTTGAGAACATATGCTTCCTTTTTTTAGCCAGAATTGCACCAAGCTTTAGCGAAGGACGTGTATTATTAAAACGTTCATAACATTAATAATAATTGACCTAGAATTCATGCAACATTCTCACTCCAAATTCTTGTAAGAGTTCTCTAAACAGTTTTTCAGCGTTATTTCGGATTTCTTCACAAATCGCACCAACCAAACCAGAATAGTGAATACTCTCGGTAAATGCTACATGATCGCATAGATTTGTTGATTTCTGTATCAGAATCTGCAGATTTAGTGATGGTCTGAAAAAAAATAAAAATATGAATAAAAGTAAAATATTGCAAAGCTCAGCATAAAAATAAGGAAGACCTAAGTGGTCACAAGAGGCGTTTAGTAATTTCAAGGAATAGGAATTTGATAAATAAAAAAATATTTCACTTTGTGTTTCAAAATAGATCATAACTATGATGAAATATGATGGAATAAAAACAAACAAGCACGTTTTTCACGTGATTTATTCAAACCATTAATTTATGTTTCATACATAATAACTTTTATATCTATTTAAACTTGCGTGCAAAAATTAGAAAAAAAATAACCGATGATATTTAAAAAATATTTTAATTATAATAATAGTCTTTTTGAAAATTTTATGAATTGTTGTGTGATAAGAGGTATTTAGCTATAAGTACACAAAATTTGAACTCTCTGATCCATGTATGCTCTGTGCACTGTCTCTGTGACAGACAGACAGAGGACAGAGACGAATAGAATTTCTTCAGATGAACGAAATGATAAAAAACCATTTACCCTCTCTATATAATAAGTCAAATATTTGTAACTTTACATTGTAAAAAAAAAAACTCTAAAGTCACTAAATTTTTTTCTAGGAAACTCGGATTCCTAGAACATTTATGTAAAGGCAACAACAAAAATTCATGTAATAGATGCATATTTTTTACAGTAAAATAAATATCGGTAAAAAAACCAATATTTTTTAAAGACAAAAAGAGATATAAAAACGTTTTAAGAACTGTCAAAAACAAGTTTTTTAGATTAACAATTTTTTATAGTTTACATCTTTATTTTGTTTAATGTACAGATAGAATCTTAGTAAGCATACATATTTCCGTAACTTTACATTTGTAATATCTCATACATTTTTACATTGTAATGGTCATGGGAGTAAGCAAAGCTTGATTTTTAAAATTTTGTCAAATAACATGCTTTTTGTTACAAACTAGAAGCATTTTATGTGAGTAGAACAAGATGATGTTTAACTGGTTATGATAATTTTATTCTAATTGTATTTTTCAATAAAATAATATGAAATGTTTATAAAAATTTCTTGTGAATGTCACAAGAATAGCAAGAGGAGTACCCAGAATTGATTTTTAAAATTGTTAAAATATTGTTTTAATATTTCATGAAATTGGAAAATGTAAAATTATGGTGGTTTAAATGTAAATATAATTTTTTTAATTATTATTATTGAAATTTTCCTACCCATGTCTTTCAACATCGGGGAAGTAAAATTATTATAAATGAAACAAGAAATTATCCATTAAAAATATTTTTTTGTTGTTTACAACGAATAATTCTTTTGGAAATGATAAATTACCCATAAGTCTTCCTAAATTGTATTACTGCCAATACTTGTGATAAATGAGTTTTATAACAAGTTTTTTTAATGGTGCTTTAAATTACCGTAGGGCTGTAAATGATTAGATGCGTGTTTCACCGCAAAATTTTATAATCCAAGTCGTATGAACAATTATCATAAAAAAATAACTTATTATTTCATTCAGAGAGTCTTTTTATATCATAGTATCTGATTGAACCACAATGTTATGGTGCAAATTAAAACATTTTTTTAGCACTGTTAAAAAAAGATACATTATTCATTTTTCTATTAAAAATATTTATGTGGGTAATAGTTAAAATAAAAATTAATGTTCTACGTTTAAACACATTCTAAAAAATGTAAAATAGCAGTTTTTTAGGGTTCCGTATTAAAAAAGTAAAAACGGAATCATTATCAGAACACTCCCGTGTCTGTCTGTTACAGCCACTTTACTCATAAGCTAGAAAATGTGGAAAATTCAAATTCGGGGACATAGTAAAGACTTTTGAATAAAACTGAATTTTCGAATTTTCCGTTCGATTGGTTGAGTGGTTAGATCACTACGGTGTACATATATCGGGTAAGTTTTTTCATGACCATTCTGTACCAATGTTATTTTGAAAATTTATGCATAATTCAGGATTATTATGGATATTTAGATAACAGTATTTTTATTACTGTCGTATTCTCCAGTTACCACAGCTGCCGGTTAAGTCTAAAAACTTCAGTTGATCGATGGAATGATTTTAAAATTTGACCTGCTTGATACTAATAGCAGCTGCAGTCCAATCAAATTAATGGTGAATATCATTCAAGCGTTCGACAACGATTTATGAGCTCAACGAGTAGTTGAGCTATAAGTAAAAGGGTTAATGGAAGATAAGAGTCGAAAATTATAGTTGTACAGATTTCATTTATTACTTACATTAATGGTATTTCAGCTTTGTGTTGATTGTTTTTTATATTTAAATTGTTAATTATACTTTTTATTATGAGCAAGAAACTTTTAGCATAATAATTTTCTTAAGCGCATTTAAATTTTAAGAACCATTGTCCAAATATTGGGAAAGTGGTTATATATTTATATTTTTTAATTTCAATTGAATTAAAAAGGATATAACATTGTCCACATCTCAGTATAAATCCAAGGTCATGTGGTATTCCAAAAATATTTCGATTTTTTTATATTAATTGATGAAAGTATATATTACTAATCATTTATAGATCCGAAACTTAAAAATTATTGGATGTATTGTAACGGAAAAAAAATTAAACTTAATTTTAAAATTTCGTAGTTTTATTGCATTAAAATTTCTAAAGTTTTCAGAGCTGTCACGAATACTTTGAATTATCCTTAAATTTGAGTTTTTTTAAAAGTTAATCGAGATAAAGATTGAAGACCTTTAAACATAATATCATTTTATGTTTTATTTAGAAGTTTAAATATGTAAAATTGCATAGTAAACATTTTCAGCAAAAACCAGAGAATGTAACATTAAAATTTGCTTTTAAACTTTAATATTAATTCTCCACCACAATTTTAAATATAAAATATGTATCAATTCTTTTATTTTTTTATTTTTCTTTTATTTTTCTATTCAATTATCTGATTTAATAAAGATATAGTATTAACTTTTATTTACATGGAAATTGTGCATTTTGACACCACATTTGGCGTTGTCGCATCTCAGATAGAGAGAAATCCCCACACCTTCAAGACTTCCGTAAAAATTAACCTTCTCAGCGCCATGAACTCATATACCCGTTTACTAAGCTGAAGGTTTTACAGCAATAGAAGCATAAATTAAATTAACGTTATTCCAGAAATAGAATTCAGTTTTAAAACATTTTGTTATGATTAATATTCTCAAGGCTTATATTCCTATATGTAATTAAATTTTGTATGTCATGTTTAAAAAATTATATATTATTTTAGATAAAAAAAAAGTGAAGATAAAGCAACATTACAATTTTGCACTTTTGATCAGCGGTCATGGGTTAATAAAGATATGTTCAGAAACTAAATAAAAGCAAAAATTTAATAAGCAAAAGCGATCAAACAGCAAGTTAGACAGGGTCGATGCATTGACTCTTACATGCTTGTTCTAGCGATAAGATTTATAAATGTAACAAATTAAATTTTAGCGGTTGTTTTTTATTCTGGTGACATAAAGCCTCTCAACGCAGATCCCGTTCTGCCATTTTATCGGATTCTTTCATACCCATTATATTAGTATTTGGCGTTTTTACCCACGCTGATGATAATATCCCGGGACCCCTTATTTGTTTTTTTAAACATATCGAAAACTCACTCTTATACGTACCAAGTAAAAAACAGTGTAAAACAACGTATAAATAAAGAAAACCATTACATATACACATTTTTTTATCATGTTTGACTAATTATTTTCTAAAATAATTATCACTAAAGTGAAACATTTTAGCCTAAAGGTTTTTCAGTTGCCACACTATATCTGTCAGAATGGAGTTGGTGGCCAGATTATTAGTTACTCTCCTAAATCTATACATTGTGATGAAATATATATATATAATTGAAATTTTCTGGTTAATTTTTAAACTACTTTTGATATATTTACATAAAATGAACGTGATTTTTAAAAAAAACGAACTTTTATCGTAATAAAGATTTCTATTATATAAAAAAACTTACAATCCTTATACTTGTAATAATTAACTTAAGACACTGTTAGCGTCGATAACGGCCGGTTCTCTTTTTTGGCGTGCTCTGTAAACATTCTTTTAGATTTTTCGTCGTATCTCATCATGATGTCAGACCTTAAGTATTATTTATGACCTCTATTTTGCTTGATGTGTTTTTTTTATACTTTTTACTTTAGAACGTTCACACTATTCTCGATCGACTTTAAATCTAGAGAATTTCCCAGCTATGGCATAAATTTACTTTTTCCTTACATATGAATTCCATTATTGACCTCACTTTGAGAAATGATGATGAGTCATGCATGAAAATACATTTGGAGATAATGTGAAACTATTGCTTTAATTGTGGGATCAACCTTCCTTCAATCATTTTTTTACACTGAACCTGATTTACCATGCTATCCATGTTGTAAAGACAGCCTGCACCACTTCCTCTGATAACAGACTACACCATGACCCTAAAACTTGACTGTATTTACAGTACAGTTGAGTATACATTTTTAGGTGAGTTCCTAATTATATAAATACTTAGCACCTATAATTGTCGTTCAGTCCGTCCGTCTGTCTGTCCGTCTGTCTAAATATAACAATGTAAAAACTACCCAATCGTATCATTTGAAATTGAAAATACATAATTATTACATAATTTTGTCGAGTCATTTAAAATTTTATCAAAATCGGGTGAATAGATCAATTAAAGGGACAGTCAAAAGAATTCCGTTACATTATGGTCAATGGAAAAAAGTTTCAATTGCATTTTAATGGTGTTAAACGCCTTCGAACATAACAAAATTGTTATGGTTCTATGCAATATATGCTATATTATACATTCTGTACAATCTGTGATGCAAAAAATATCTGTTACTGATTTACAAGGCCACACCAAAGTATTTTATTACATAATGACATGGGGAGAACATTGTTTGTGCGTGTTTTAATTGTATTAAACTATTTAATATTTTATGAAATTGATGTATATTGCTGAGGATTACTGCAAGTTATTTCCTCTAAAAAAGAATGCAGATAGTATTTACAGTGACAGACAAAAAATTTGGGCTATTATAATGTTTCCAAAATAGGGTATACTATTATACGGAGATAAGATTATTTTTATGTGCGCTCGTAATTATATAAATACGTAACACATATCGCCGTCGTTCACTCCGTCCGTCCGTCTGTCTGTCTGCATATCACAACGCAAAAAACTACCTAACCGAATCGTTTTAAATTTAAAATATATAATTATTACATACTTTTGTTGAATCATTTCAGATTTTATGAAAATCGGATGCATAGTTCAATTACAGGGACAATCAAAAGTATTCTGTTACACTACGGTCAATAGCAAAAAAGTTTCAAGTGCGTTTTAATGGAGTTACACACCTTTGAACATAACAAAATTAATATGCATCTCTCAAGTATATGCTATAATATTCACTCTGAGCAATCTGTGGTGCAAAAAATATTTGTTACTGATATACTGGGCCATAAAATGTATTCCATTACATAATGGTTTAGAGAGAACATTGTTTGGTGCGTGTTTTAATTGTATGAAACTATTTAATATTTTCTGAAATTGGTATATTTTACTATGGATTACTGCAAGTTATTTACTTTATAAGAGAATGCAGATAGTATTTACAGGGACACACATGGTTTTGACTTCTCTACTGTTTCCGAAATACTGTATACTATTACACCGATATAAGAATATTTTAGGTGTGTTCGTAAGCGTTCGTAAGTGTATAAATACGTAACACCTATAGCCGTCATTCAGTCCATCCACCTGTCGGTCTGTCTGCATATAATAGAGCAAAAACTGCACAACCAAATCATTTCACAATTAAAATATATAATTGTTGCATAATTTTGTGGAGTCATTTCAAATTATGCAAATTGGATGTATAGTTTACTTACAGGGACAATAAAAAATATTCCATTACATTACGGTTAATAAACAAAATAGTTTCAAGTACATTTTAATGATGTTACACGCTTTCGAATATAACAGAATTAACATGAATTTATAAAGCGTATACTAAAATAGACATTCTGAATAATCTGTGATGCGGAGGATATTTATTATTATTTTTTTCGAAAGTACTCCACTACATAATGGTATACGGGTAAACATTGTTTGGGGCGTGTTTTAATTATATTTTATTATTTAACATTTTATGAAATTTATATATGTTACTGAGGTACAATGCAAATTACTTTTTATATAATAGAAAGTAGATAGTATTTACAAGAAAACACAAAAGATTTCAACCACTTAATTTTATCCGGAATACTGCATACAGTAACAGCAAGATATGTATATTGTTCAAACATCGTTTTAGCACGAACGAACCTCATTTGCTACGCTTCTCGTGAAATTTCCAACTTGGTTGTTTTATCTGCGCTTACAAATGAAGACTTGTCCATCATTATTACAATGTGAGACTCATGGGGAAAAAGAACCTGAAAATTCTCACAAATAGTGGAGAGGGCCATTGTGAAGAATTAAAATAAGGTACCCTAGAGTAATAACGCAGTATATCTAGAAATATACAGTAACATTTTATCCCTTTGAACATGCCGTTTCGTCAATAAAAAGACAAACTGAGAAAAATCACTTTTAAGTGAAGTAAAGTACCCTGGGATAATAACGCCACGTTAAGGTTCTACCAATTTTCACGGCTCAATTTTAGCTTATATTTTTCAAACAAATATATGATTTGATACTGCAACTCATTGACTATCTATGTAAAAAAAAATAATTTAACAGATATGTATTTATGAAATGTAATGGCTTGATTTCTTGACCAATCCTATTTGGCGTTATTACCCACCCATATGGGTAATAACGCCATGCAAATAAAACTATGAAATAAGATGGAATAATTGCATGTAGATTGCCCAATTCTAAAAACAAAAACTCTACAAACTTAGAAATTGACAAATTACATTCTAAGCTATTGAAAATGTTCAATTTTTTGTGAAAGTGTAAGAAAAATAAAGGTGTGGTGTGTGTGTGTGGGGGGGGGGAGAGGATGAGGCAAAAGAATATCAGACCGTGAGCTTCTTTTTTGCTTAAAAAAGGCCGCTTAAATAGAATTATTAGAAACATTGCACAGTTTTAACTGTGTTTATTTGAATCAGTATTTAGGATGTATCTCGGCCACTTTAGGGAATCAACCGGGGTATTATTGCCAAGGATTGGCGTTATTTCCCCGTTATAGTTATTGCGCTGTATATTTTAAATTTTAAAATATCTCGAGAAGAAATCCAAAATCTTCAACAACATTTTGAAAGTCCATGAAATGTACTACAAATTTATGTAATTAACAAAGAATTTCCGGATAAAAAAAATAGTCTTCACATCACGAAATATATCTCGCAAATTTTAGATCAAGCGTTAATTTTAGTTGCTTGTAAAAACAATAAGACCTAAAAATGAAAAAAATTTACTTGAAGCTGTTTTTTGCGATTTATATTACTTAAAACCCTTCTGCGCAGAACACATGTGTGTCATTTACCAAATTATTTCATAATTATGCATAATATTAGCACTTGGCGTTATTACCCCGCCTGGCGTTATTAAACCAGACCACCTTGTATATAGTACGCAGAAAACAAAAAATGAAAAAATACTCTATTCAAATATCCTCAGTCTCCGAAAGTCATTTATCGATGTTGTTTTTTCCAAGACCAACACTTCAACTTCACAACTGAAAAGTTAGGGTCACTTGGTTGATCTGTGGCATTCTTCTGCGGCATCCCAAGTTCTGCACCTCGGAGCTTTGTTATTTTGGTAAAATAGCACTGCCAAATTAATTTATGACATTTGTTACGTAAATTATCACATTGCTAACAAAGCGTAGACCAACAGAGTGGAAAATGTCAAAGCCGGGAATCGAACCTAGAACCATTGGAATAGGTAGAATACTGCTAGCGCAATTCGAAGGGTTCCGGGTTCGATTCTCGGCTTGGACATTTTTCACTCGCTTGGTCTACACTGTGATAATTCACATAATAAATATTCAATAATTTCAAGCGTAATTTCACTGTTGAAATTTATTAGAAAATGTAATTAAAATATACATGTGATTACCGATGCTGCGTTTGTTTGTGTCTCATGTTGCGTCAGAGGTTTGTGTGTTCATGAAGACTATTCCATATTGTGCTGTAGTTGCAGCCATACGAACATAAATGGGTGAAGGATGTTAAGCTGGGTGTCGCCCTCATAGCTTAAATATTAGAGCACTTGAAGCACTATTCTAAGGATTCTGGGTTCGATTTTCGGCTTGGACATTTTGCATGCTGTTGATCTACGCTTTGTTACTAATGTGATAATTCACGTAATAAATATTCAATAATTTCAAGCATAATTTCACTGTTGAAAATTAATTGAAAAATTAATTTAAAATGTACATGTGATTACCGATGCTGGGTTTGTTTGTGTCTCATGTTACGCCGCAGGATTGTGTGCTCATGGAGACTATTGTATTTTGTGCTGTAGTTGCAGCCTTACGAACGTATATGAGTGAAGGATGCTAAACTGGTATCGTCCTCGTAGCTTAAATGGTAGAGCACTTGCAGCGCTATTCCAAGCGTTCCGGGTTTAATTTCTGTCTTGGGCATTTTTCACTCTTTTGGTCTACCCTTAATTAGCAATGTGGTAATTCACGTAATAAATATTCAATAATTTCAAGCGTATTTTCACTGTTGAAAAGTTATTGAAAATTAATTAAATTTATGTATGTAATTTATGATTTTGGTCATTTTTTTAATTACGTGAAACAGATTGTTTGTTCATCTCGAGACATAGTTAAGCATTGACACCCCAAATTTCCCTTCATCTGGCTACCTATGAGAGCGATTTTATCAAGTTTATATTTTATTCCGCTTACATTAATAGAGTATGTATGTATGTATAAGAATAAAAATCTCTCTCTGTGAATAATGGAAATTCTTCAATAATGCCGTGATCTCTGAAATTATCACTTAAGAAAAACCTTTACGTTTCCTCATTTCTAACAACAGTTGATAAAGAGTGACACAAAAATAGAAGAAAGAATTACGATAATTAAAATCCGAAATGCACTATTTAGCACACATTTTAACAGAATTCGTCATAAAATTTTAGAAGTTTATACCTTTTCATAATATCCCTAATGAACGTTTTACAGAAAGAGATACTTAAACCAGTTAATAACATCTTTTAAATGTCAAAAGCCAGTTACATCAGTTCTAAGAAAATGAAGTCAACATTACTTGCATTAAATTTAAAGACATGTGGAGAAAAAGTTTAAAAATTTAACGCAGTTTTTTAAGTGCAGGATTAAAAAAAGTGTAACTAATAATTTGCTTACCTAACTGTACTCTAATTATTAAATACTTCAGAGTAAGTTGATCTTTTGTCTTATTTTCTTTTTTTAAATGTGCATTTATATGCTAAAATTTATAGTATTTTTAACGATGAAATGAGATTTCGATCCCAACCCCTTGAATGTGCATCAACTAAATTATGTTAATATTTATCCCTTACAAAAAATAAAGAGTTTCTATTTTTATTAATTGAAGAAAATTCACATGAATTAAAAATGTACTTTAAAGCACACCAATGATTATAATATTACTGATATTTTTAAATAGCCGTTAATTTTAAATGGGTAACTATATATTCTTGATTAACAATCCCATCGACGCTCATTTGAAGCATCAATAGATTGTCACCATTTACTTCCTATTGGCACCGTATTTTCGGAAGTTATCGTTTATACAAGATTTGCATTTATAAATACATATATCGATGTGTAAATATAGTCATTGCAATAGTTCAATTTTTAAAGGAAAAACACTCAAAAGGTATGTGTCCCGCTTTAATGGGTACAATTCTGTAGGCTGCAAAAAGCACATTTGTTGCTCTTTTTCAAATATGACTTTTGATATGTTATACTGAAAGGTTATATTAGAATCATTCAGACAACCATTATGTTTTTTTTTTTTTTTTTGCATTGTACACATATTAATCTTCACACAACATTGATTTTAGGTAGATTTCGTAAGAAACACTACCTATTGCAATCGCACCAGTTTATATATATATATATATATCTATATATCTCACTTTTTTATGGACACGATAATTTCTATAATTCTTCACCAATCTCCACGAAACTTGTACATAAAATCAATGGGATGAAATCTTGGCTGAGTTTGTTAATGAGCAAAATCGGACCAAGGGGGTCGGAATAGGGGGCGTTTTTGTGAAAACCGAAAAAACGCCATAACTTCTTAATTAAAGTAGATATCGAATCGGTTTAAAGTTTATATTACTTCTCAAAAATGGGCCAAAAGTATATACATGACAGAATGTTGATAAATTTAGAAGTGGGCTCAAGGGGCGAAAAAAACAGGGTTTTTGAGAGAAAAAAATTCATAACTTCGTCAATTTTCAAGATATCAAGTCCAACTAAATCTTTTATAAATGTTCTTAAAATTATCTAAAACTTTTGTATTTACAAGTTTTTGATAGGACCAACTTTTACCGATGAAAAAAATTAAAAACTAAAAGAAAAAGGGCGCTGAAAAAAGAGAAAAATCCATAACTCCGTCAATTTTTAAGATATCAAATCTGATTAAATTTATTTTACATCTTCTCACAAATATCTACAACTTTTATATTGACAAGATTTTCATAGGACCATTTCGTATAGCAAAAATAAATTAAACAAAAATAGGAGTTGGAGAAAAAACCTCAAATCCAAACGGCTTATATTCTGACTCATTTTAAAATTCATTTTTGAATTTAAACGCATCCAAATGGTAGATCCTCTTATTTAGAAACTGTATAAAGTGGCGCATTGGTCAATTTTCTGATAAAGACAGAATACATTTCAAAAAAGGCTACCAAAAGGGTATTTTGAACAGAATTTCCGAAAGTCATCGGGACTGAAAATTGAAGTAAGTATTCAAATAAGAAATTGCGTTTTTTTCTGACTCGTTTAATATCCATTTTTGTTCTCAAACGCATCCAATTTGCAGATCCTCTTATTTAGGAACTATATAATGTAGAGATGCACAACCTTTTCAAGAGAAGGGCCACTTACAAATATGTCTGGGTGGTCGAGGGCCACATAACTAACACAGACAGGATTCGATTTGGAAGAGCTGATCTGTGACCCATAATCAGATAAAAATATAGTTTCATAGGAAAGTGTGTGTGTGGGGGGGGGTTACCTCTTAAAATTCGCTTATCCAGTCAAAATATCCAATTCAGTAGGTAAGGACATTTCAGTGTTTTTTACGTTTTTATATACAGGGGTTGGACAAAAATATGGAAACACCTTAAAAAAAACACGTTTCCTTGCGTAATATGGTATAGGGTACATGTTGTTATTCAAAATAGATTGCAGTCTTCTCGGAATGGATAAATACAGTTTCTGTATGTTTGGCAAGGGAATATTGTACCATTCTTCCTGCAAAACGATGGCAAGTTCAGATAACGATGTTGGCGGTGGATAGTGAGAACGCACTTTCCGCTCCAATTTAGACCACGAAGGTTCAATAATATTCAGGTCTGGTAACTGTGGTGGCCAGGGGAGATGCGACAATTCATCCTCGTGCTAAGAAAACCAGTCCTGGACAATGTGAGCTGTGTGAACGGGGGCGTTGTCGCCTGGGAAGACACCATCCCCATTGGGCAACAAAGTTTGTACCATTGGATGGACTTGATCGGCCAAAATGTTCACATAAATCTGAGCAGTAATACGCCCTGACAGAGTTATCATGGGGCCAGAAGAGAACCACGATATGGCTGCCCAAACCATCACCGATCCTCCGCCATGTTTCACTGTTGGCAACAAGCAGTCTCTATTATAGGCTTGAGATGGCGTTCTCCAGGCGTAAACTCGGTCAGAAGTGGGAAACAATGTGAAAGAAGACTCATCAGACCATATTACTCTCTTTCACTGCTCTATAGTCCAGGCTTTATGACTTAAACACCACTTTTTCCTGTTACGGGCATTAGCATCACTGAGTAATGGCTTTTCAATTGCAGCATGGCCAGCAATTCCCTGTTTATGAAGCTCCCTTCTAACTGTTTTGGTACTCACAGGGTTTGGTAACACGACATTCATTTCAGCAGTAACTTTTGCAGCTGTGGTCTTTTTATTTTTCGCGATAATCCTCCTTAATGATCATCTGTCACGATCACTCAGCACACACTTTCGTCCGATCTGTGATTTAGCGGATGATGTTTTTTCGCATTTCAAATATGCAGAATAAATCTTCGACACAGTACCTCTTGAAACACTAAAAACTTCGGCTACCTTGCTTACGGAAGTACCCACCATACGCGCGTCAACAATTTGACCATGTTCGAAGTCGGTTAACTCTGACATAATGCAATGACAACCTCACATAACAGTGCTCCAACAACGACTGAACGGTGCAGCGATTTTACGAAGTTGTATAGGTGGCGTCAGTAGGCGAAAACGCCAGCGCCATCCATATAGTTCATTAAAATCAATCTTTCTTTTCAAACATGCATTTCAAAAGGTGTTTCCATATTTTTGTCCAACCCCTGTATAACAGATATAGCAAGGATTATTTTTGAGATGTAAAAATATTCTTTGACTTTATTCAGGAGAGTAAGTTTTGTTTTACTAAAAGTGCTAAAAAAAAGCATAAATGGCTGGTGATAAAAAATGTGAACTTCAGAGACCAATAAGTTACATTTATAATTCTTCCACGCCTGATGACCAGATTTGCGCTTTTTACGAAACTAGTAGGCAAAATTCTCATTTTTTAAGAAACCGACCCAGAGTATTCGCAATCTGTCCTCGCCCGATCAACAAAATTTGATATTCTTATAAAATTGATCGAACAAATTCACAATTTTTACGAAGTAGATCGACGAAATTCATTATTTTCAAAAAGTCGATCGACAAATTTTGCGATTTTTCCTCACATGATTGACGAAATTCTCGATTTTTTATTCCTGATCGGCGATATTTCCAATTTTTCTTCGCATGATCGACAAAATTTGCAATTTTTCTTCGCATGACCGAAGAATTTATGATTTTTATGAATCTGATCGATAAAAATTGTGATTTTTCTTTACAAGATCAACGAAATATGTGATTTTTTCACGCCTGATCAAGAAAATTAGTGATTTTTCCGAGCCTAATCGACATAATTTGCAATTTTTATGAAATCGATCGAGAAAATTCACGATCTTTCTGTGACTGAACAACAAAATTCGCGATTTTTAGGAAGTCGATCTTCAAAATTAGTGCTTTTTAAGAAGCCGATCGATGAACTTCGCGATTTTTACAAAGCTTATCGACGAAATTCGTGATTTTTACAAAGCCGATTAACGAAACTTGCAATTTTTCCACGCCTTATTGACCTGATTGAATAATTTTTGATTTTTTTGCACCTGATCAACAAAATTTGCAATTTTTAGGAAGTCGATCGGCAAAATTCATGATTTTCCTTCACATGATTGACGAAATTCGTGATTTTTACAAAGCCTATCAACGAAATTCACGATTTTTCCATTTCAGATTCTTCCACGCTTTATTGACGAAATTCGTAATTTTTATGAAACCAGTCGAGAAAAATTGAAATTTTTCTTCGTATGATCTACAAATTTCGCGATTCTTCCGCATCCGATCGATGAAACTTGCAATTTTATTAGATCCTGATCGACATAATTAACAATTTTTCCATGTGTGATCAACAAAATTAGAAATATTCCCGTCTCCGACCAACGAAATTTGCAATTTTTCGGTGTCCAATCGAAAAAATGATCTTTTTCCACCCTTAATTGACGAAATACCCATTTTCCCGCACCCAGTCAACGAAATTTGCTATTTTTTTTATTAAATCTTACGAAATATGCATTTTTTACGCGGCAAGATGAAACTCGCAATTTTTCTCTATTAACTCATTCACTATTTTTTCGCAGCCGATCAACGAAATTTTTCAGTTTTTCCGCACTTGATCGTTAAATTCGTAATTTTTCTGTGACTTGTCAACAAAATTTGCAATTTTATTAAAGCCTAATTGATGTAATTAGCAACAAATTTAGCAATATTCCCGTCTCCGGCCAACCAAATTTGTGATTTTTTGGAATCCGATCAATAAAACTCGCGATTTTTCGGTGTCCGATCGAAGAAATCTGTTCTTTTTCCGTTCTTAATTGGAGAATACGCATTTTTTCGTGCCTTATCAACGAAATCTGCACTTTTTTTACGCGGCAAGTTGAGACTCGCTATTTTTTATCTCTTGCAAACTGACTCATTCACGATTGTTTCGGAGCCGATCAACGAAATTTTCAGTTTTTCCGCGCATCATCGATAAATTTGTGATTTTTTTTGTGCCTTATCAACAAAATTTGAGATTTTTTTTCGTGTCCGATCAACGTAAACCGCGTTTTTTTTTTTTTTTTTTTTTTTTTTTTTTTTTTTTTTTCACACGATAAACCGCGAAAATATGCTATTTTTGTTTGCAAACGATGAATTTAATTTTAAATTTTTTCGAGCATAATCACCAAAATTGAAGATTTTTTCTTGTCCGATCAGCGAAATTTTTTTCGCCTAAGACAGACAAAAATTGCAATTTTTCTGTGCCTGATTGACAAGACTCGCGATTTTCCGTGCCCTATTGGGAAAATTTGCTTTTTTTTTCGAGTCTCGTGGGCAAAATTCGCGATTTTTCCATATGTGATGAGCGAAATTTGCAATTTTCCCGGTCCTCATTGACAAAATTCGCTTTTTTCCGCATTTGAGCAATGAAATTCGCAATTTTTCCATGCCGATCAACGAAATCTGCGATTCTTAAGTGACGTTATTTCATATTTTCCCTCGGAAAATTGATGGAATTTATGATTTTTTTTTCCTGTGACATATATACAAAAAATCCAATTTTTCTAGTTGTAGATTGAGGAAACCCGCGGGCCACACGTTAACCCTTCGAGGGCCACTTTTGGCCCGCGGGCCACAGGTTGTGCATCCCTAATATAATGTGATGCATTGGTCAGTTTTTTGACAAAGACGGAATATATTTCAAAAAAGGCTACCAAAAAGGGTATTTTGAACAGAATTTTCAGAAATCATCGTGACTGAAAATTTAAGGAAGTGTTCAAATAAGAAATTGCGTTTTTTCTGACTCGTTTTTAAATCCATTTTTGCTCTCAAATGCATCCAATTTACAGATCCTCTTATTTAGGAACTATATAATGTGATGTATTGAACAGTTTTCAGATAAAGACAGAATATATTTTGAAAAAGGCTACCAAAAATGGGTATTTTGAACAGAATTTCCCGAAGTCTTCGAGATTTGAAAATTTAAGGGTTTTCACATAGCAAATTGCGTTTTTTATGACTCGTTTTAAAATCCATTTTCGCTCTCAAATGCATCCAATTTACAGATCCTCTTATTTAGGAACAATATACTGTGACGCATTGGCCAGTTTTTTGATAAAGATAGAATATATTTTTAAAAATGCTGTCAAATTGAGTATTTCGCACAAAATTTTCCAAAGCAATCATGATTAAAGAATTAAGGATGTATTCAAACAACAAATCGGTTATTTTATGACTCATTTTTAAATTCGATTTTTTTCTCAAATGCTTTCAACTGACAGTTTTTTGTTATTTAGGAACTGTATAATGTACTGTTTTGGTCAATTTTTTAATAAATTTAGAATCTATTTCAAAATATGTTGTCATAATGGGCATTTGAGCTGAATTTTTCTTAAGATGATTCTGATAAAACCAGTTTTTGCAGAAAAATGAAATTAAAAATTTTTCATAAACGGCCAAATGAAGTTATTAAACTGGGTTTATCTCTAATCATATATATATTTTTTTGTTGTTGAAATGAGCACTCTTCGAAATCTACCTCCGCCTATAGGCCCAGCCGACAGGGATTTTTTTATATAATTAGTATTATTTTCAAAATATTTGCGCAAGGTTTTAATCACAATTAGGCACTACTCTTTCACAATTACTAGATTCATATAATCCAAAGATACTTAAGTATTCAAATTCAAGTTTGATTTTTTTGGGGGTTTATTTTCTTTAACGTATATTTTTCTTTGAAAAATTTGTAAAGACCACTTCGAGTTGAATTAACAAAGCATCTTTTCTTTCCTATTTTGTCACAAAAATATGTATTTAATATTAGTCAAAAACACTTGGTTTAATTTTAATTTTGTATTCTTCTTTTAAAATTTAAGATTGTTTCCTCTTTGGTTTTTATACTCTTTAAATTATAATAATTACTTTACCATTTTTTATAACTTTTTCAAAAGGATTTCTCTCCGTAAGAAAAAAATCATTACTCATTCTCGAGCAATGCACGTTCCTTTTCACACATTTCTGAAGAGTCTTTATAAAGTTCTTCAGGAAGCTTTTAAAGATTTTTAATTTTATATACATATTTTTCATTTCTCATTATAGGAATACAAACATTTATGAGATAGTTATAATTCTATTTAGAAACAAAGAACACCATTTAAAAAATATTAAAAGCCGATGAATAGGTTTTAGATATTTTTATTTATTTTGATATAATTCTGTTAAAAGATGTCTTGCATTATAAATAAATTTTATTATATGTTAAAAACCTATTACAATTGTTAATTTGAAAATGAGAAAACATGTTAAAAAAACAAGCAGCAAAAACACTAATTAAATCTAACTTTTATTCAAATAAAGAAGGTTTATATTTTTTCCTTATAAATTGAATTGTTTTAAATTCTCTGAAAAATTAAACAATGTAATTGTTAAAAATAAAACATCCATTTGAAATAATATGTACATTCATTGGTGTTTGCGGTTTAATTTTACGCGAAATGGGCACTCTTTTAATTCAAGTTATGTAGTCATGTCAAATCATGAAGTAAATATATTTTTAGAATACTGGAATTTTTTAAGAACAAGAGCAGCTTGTCAATGTATGCTTCAGGAAACCATATTTTATGTGGAATCTATTCAACTAAAAATCTTTCAATCCCGATATGAAATAACGCCTTATTTTCGAAATTGAAAATAATGCATGCTGTTATTTCTGTGATTGGATATGTGTAACACTATAATAAGTTTTGATAATATTGTTTTCGCAATTTGATTGATAGAACGGATTGGTTTTACATTTCACGCTGTTTAAACTGTTGGTTTTTAATATTCAATGTTCAAATATTTTTTACAGAACTAGAATCTCTGCTAGGGTTTCTCCGTAATTTTCACAGAGAGCGTTTTGGGGAATATGCATCATTCGCATATAAATTTTATTTTTAATTTAATATATATTATGTCTAGTAGTCGTTATGTATTTTCTGTACGTTTGTACCTTGCTTTAAATTTTTTCGTAATAACTTTTTTAAATCTTCATTTGTCACTTGAGTCTCTTTATCACTCATCACCTTACCCAATGTTTAATCCTTTTATCTAAAGTTCAAATTTATATCGGCTATTTCGAAAATTTTGAAAATCTACATCGCTTAAACCCTACTTATGGTACGTTTGGAATTTATTTAAAATTTTTATGTGTAATGTACTTTTATAGTAAAAGCAAAATGTTAATAGAAAAATAATAGAAAGTATTGTAGATTTCTAATTTTAATTATAACGTGAAAAGATTTAGGTTGATTGCGCGAAAAGTATCATTTTCAAGTAGCGAGATGTTATTAAAAATAATAGAAAGTACTGCAGTTCGTAACTTTTATGTGAAAAGTTTTAGGTCGATTGTGTGTAACATATTCACATAACATTTTCAAATCTATAAGAACTAATTCTGTGAGCTGGTTGTGTTACATCACTATTGTAAATAGATAGAGTTGAAGACTGTATTACACTTTGATTTAAGGAAAATTTTCAGATTAGCTGGATTACTCAATCTAACGAAAATTACTAAACCATCACTTCTTTAAATTTTGCTGATTTAAACACATCTAACTCATTAAGTTTTTGATTAAGGAGTTGGGATAAAATGCGACACCGATATGTATTTTAAATTCTACTTTTAGCACTAAAAAAATCCCTCTGCCATAACCTTGAATAGTACATGTTTAAGAGATTCAAAATTGTTGTACGACCAAAAAGAAAAAAAAATCGCATGCACACTCTTTACAGGATGTAAAATATACGACGACTTTAGATTGAGAGGCAGGATGTTGATGCTTAAACCAGGGAGAAATCTACGGAATGTTTTTTTAAGAATAAAAGCAGCATTGACAACATTCGTTCTGAGCAAATGTGATACTTTTTCATGCAGATTCTTATAATATGGTGGTGGTTGGAGAGGGAAGGAGGCTGCATTTGTATTTAAATTTTCTGAGAAAATTCGTATTACCCAACTTAGGGGATATCCATTGATGTTTGGATACATAAAAAGTCCTTCCGGCAGTACTGGGAGGAAGAAGTAGCTTTCATATAGTTTATTTATTTATTTATTCATTCTAAATCAAGTTACATTGTTCAAACATGCGAAATTCAAATTAGCGGAACCGGATTATATAAGACTGAATGCTAGTTTTTGTCAATACTTAATATTAATGGGAATTTTTAGAAATTAGTCATCTTTTTTTGAAGCTGATTTTATTTTAAGCGATTTATAGAATTGCCAAATCCCACGATATCATGAAATCTATGCCATTTTAAAACATCATGATGGATAAAACAAACCAACGAGCTTGGTCGAAATCGATTAATATATACGGGTGCTGTCGCGTGCAAATAGATTTTTTTAATGTTATTCACATTAGAAATTCAAACTGCTATATCTCAGACATTTTTTAAGGTAAAGACAAAGCAAAAAAATACTCCAAAATTTATTATTACTATCAAACACTTTAGAAAGAACCTTTAATTTGTACATCAGTTTGTACATCAGTTTCCAGTTAATACATCATTATACATTTAAAACTTTCTTGACAAACTTAAATGGCCGCTATTTTGAAACAAGATAGTGGATGAAATTGGCCAGTGAACACGGTCAAGACACTGGTACGTACTATTGTACACACGGAGTTATATACAAACCAGTTTATAAATATGCGTAAAATCTCGTGACAAATTTCAGATCGTTTGAAAATGTCAAATACACTAGAAATTGAAACTGTTATAACTCAGCCATTTTTGAAGATATAAATGAAACAAAAAATGCTCTGAAATCTTTGTATCACGTTCAAACACACAAAAGACATCATTTTCTTACTTTTTTTTGCACCTAATTTTAAATTTTAATTTTTTTACAAAGAATTAATTTTCCGCCATATTAAAACAAGACGGCGGATTAAACTGGTCAATAAACTCGGTCTAGACATTGGTGTGTGCTATGAACGTACCAAGTTACATCCAAATCGGTTTATAAATATGCGTGTTATCACGTGACGAAAATCAAATCATTTCAAAATGTGTTCAACACTAAAAATTAAAAGTGCTATAACACAGCCATTTTTTAAGATACAGACGAAACAAAAAATGTTCTGGAATCTTTGTATCAAGGTCAAATGCATAAAAGAAAAATCCTTTTCAATTTCTCACTTTTTGTACCTAATTTTAAATTTTAAATTAAAAAAAATGAAATGGCAACCTTTTTCTAACAAAATGGCGGATGGAACTGGCTAACGAACCTGGTCTAGGCCTTATTATGTACACACCAAATTACATCCCAATTGGTTAATAAATACGCGTGTTATCACGTGACAAAAATCAGATCGTTTCAAAATGTCAGCCATACTAGAAATTCAAAGTGCTATAACTTAGTCATTTTTTAAGATATGACGGAATAAAAAGTGTTCTGGAATAATTGTTTTAAGTTCTAACACATAAAAGAAGACTATTTTTCAACTTTTATTTTTTTAATATTTAATTTCAAAATTTAAAATTAAAAAAAAATGGCCGCCATTTTGAAACAAGATGGCGGATGATGCTGGCCAACGAACTCGGTCGAGACATTTGTATGTCCTATGTATATACCAAGTTTCATTCAAATCGATTCACTAATACGATATTTACAGCATCACAAAAATTATATATATATATATATATATATATATATATATATATATATAGGGGTCATGATCGGTGAAAATACACCAAATTTTTCCGAAGTGCTTTACTCCGGACGGCCGCAATAGGTAGCTTTTTACTTTTTGTAACGAAAGCTACCTAAAATATTTTCTTTCTCAAGATTAAAAAGCTTTTCATCACTTCAATACGCTAGAGCTCTGACCACCAATTGTTTTTACAACTGCGATTTTGTGGGAATCAAAGCCTTTGAAACAGAAATTAACATAGTAGCCTGCGAAAGTTTTTTTTTTATAATAAAAGAATTTAGTTTCTGAGCTGTGGTATTTTCAAAGCGATCGACATCGATGTCAAAGAATGATAGACGACAATTAGATCCTTTTTTTTTGTAAATTGTGTAGATAGATATATTGAATTAATTATTACTAGGATTTCATCCCAATTTTCATGATAGGATATTATAAAAAGCCATCGACTTATCTTTTCCAAAATTTAAGCATTACGCCCAATTTATCAATACATTTATCTTCTATATACTGCATTCTGGTAAATCACGTTGTTGAGACATTTTCAAGCCGCACTTTTTCAAAAAAATAATAAGCTGAGCAATCGAATTTCACAGTTAACGTACAGAAACAGACTTTTCTGCAATACCCTAATTTCTGCCCTTATGTTCTTTTTCTGGTTTTTGACGTCATCAAATTTAATTTGCACATGAAGATTTCTTCTTAAGTGTCCTGCTAAGCTTTAAATTATGGATGATTTATTTTAAGTTATTTATCGGTGTATGTATTTGCGTAATTTCTTTGAAACCATGTGCTCCACTTATTGTTTTGAGCAGTTTATCATGTCAAGGGAAGCCATAAAAAAGCCCGAAGGAAAAGTGAAGGATCTTAAATCTTCTGCGGGGAGTTAACAATATGCGTGGATGTAAGACTCAAAGGTTTTAACATATTAGGCAGGTATTTTGCATAGATAAAAAGGGGGGAAGCGAGTAAAGTCAACGAATGGTTTAAATGGGAAACCTGGTTTATGGATTTTTGGTAAGTTATAAATTTTTACAACACAACCAGTATAACATTTCGAAAATTTTTTACCGTAGACTTTAACAATTTTGAGAGTTTGAACATGTATTAAGAGCATTAAGATTCCTTTGAATTGAAGGCGTGATGTCTTTTACAACTTCAGAATATGTTGAATAAATATTCAAAAGTTCAAGTAATTTTTTTACATAAACAGGGTTGTTCAAAATAACTGTCCATCGACCTTTATCTGCTTTAGCGATAACATTTTGTTTGAAGCAATATTTCTCATTTATTCAGTATTTCTCATTTATTCAATATATAACGTATAATGCTCACGTTTTAGTTTGTTTATTTTTCAGGATTAGTTTTGATATTACAGTTCTTTTACGTTCTTTTCTGCTCCTATTAAACATAGGTACTTATGTAAAAGTTAAGAGATACTAGAGAACATTAAAAGAAGCAAATTTTTAACTGAATATCATCATCGTAATCCTGGTAATTTATTAAAAAATATATATTTTGTTTTATTCTAATGGGAGCATAGTTATTGATATTAAATGCTTTACAAAATGCTTAACAAACATTTCTTGAAATTCAATGTCATCGTAGAAAGTGCTGTCATGGAAGTTTACAGTTTTTCGGTTAATGAGACTGCATGTAAATTTCTTCAAATTCAGAAATATGAAACATTTAATTTAGCGCTGGTTTGGTGTAGCTGGTGGACATTTCTTCCATATACTTCGATTGATGTCGTAACAATTCTTACAAGGAATGTTTGCGAAGTTCATTACTGCTCGAACTGTTGTGTGTTTCTATAAAACTTATCCTTTAATGTTAAACCGCGAGTATATAACGAATGGTAGCCTGTAATTTTGACCGAATAAAAAGGTATCCCTCGCAAACATGTTTTGTTATAATATGTTGCCATTTCAATTTTCAGTTCCAAATTCACTCATGGTTTTTTTCTCTTTATTGGACCACAATTATAGAAAAAATCCATCTTAGACAAGTTTACATCCATCTGTTGCATTCCTAGAAACCTAAAGAACATGCAGATATTAAAAAAAAAATCTATAATAACCAGATGCTTATCATAACAACTAGATGGAACCCGTCAAAACTTGACGGCACCACAAAAATAAAAGCTATTTTCCAGCTATTAAAGGATTTTTTAACGACTAATCTTCAGCAAAAATTTCAATAAATAAAAGAAAAACCTGCATTTTACATCCAGGCAAATGACCCGCAATTGGCAGAGTTACATTCAAACATGCTGCTATAGAATTAGAATCTCTCTCATTTGATAATTTTCCATTTACAAATACAACACCAATAAATTGTACATGACATGAATAACTTAAATTACCGTCATTTCTCATTTCATACAAAATATACATACTTCACTTCGCAGCAAAATAAGACTGAATTTATAGTTTGCTATTTAGCAACAACTGTAACAATGATCCTCTCAGTGGTTAATTTGTTTTTACATTACCCACCCCATTCAACAAATAAACATTTGCATTTTCAACTAACATTTCTACTACATTTTCAGAAATCAAAAATACATGTCGGTTTCACATATTAAAAAAAAATTATATTTATTCTGGCTAGGTGAAACCCGTCAAAACTTGACGGCAACAATATGAAAGAACCAAAGAAAAAGTATTTTGCCGCTATAAAATAATTAATATTTCTTAAAAATTTCAACATGCTTTTCCATTTACCAACGTAACACCAACATGACATGATCCCGGGCGCAGAATCGGTGCAACGCTGCAACACACGTCACAAACTCTTCAAAATGTTTGAAGATTATTTTTCTACTGTTAAAGTTTTTTTTAAAAAAATGCTAGAAATCATTTACTATGTACAAAAATTTGTCTAAGTACCATAAAAAATGCAAATTTTGGCAAATAATCACAAAAATAGCTATTTTCGTCAAAATACCCCCCCCCCCCAAAAAAAACATCACCCGGAAATTTTGTAAATGGATGTGAAAAAAAAACAGCAAATTTCATCAACAGATTGCAAAAAACAACAAATTTCATGAAAAGATCTGTAAAAAATTTGTCAAAAAAATGCAAAATAAAAAAATTGTCTAGGTATCCCAAATAAAACAAATTTCGTGAATGTATTGCAAAAAATCAAAATTTTGCCAAACCAGCTAAAAAAATTGGCAACTTTCATGAAAAAATTTCGAAAAATAAAGCCAAATTTGACAAAAAAAAATCCCTAAAAAATGGCAAATTTGTAAACATATTCTGAAAAAAAAATTAAAAATATTGTAAGAAAACAAAAAGTTTTGACAAATGATTGTGAGTAAACAACAAATTTCGTCAAAGGATTGAAAAAAAGCAAATTTCATCAAATAATCACAAAAAGTAAATTTCGCAAAAAACCCCAACAAATTTTGCAAAAAGATCTTCAATAAAACGGCAAATTACATCGAAAGATTGTGACAAAACGACAATTTCATCGAAAGAACTCGAGAAAAACGATAAACTTCTCCAAAACTATCCAGGTATCATAAAAGACACGAAATTCGTCCAAAGATCTCAAAAGCACATAAATTTTGTCTAGGTAATCGCAAAATGGTAAATTTCGCAAAAAATAGCAAAAAAAAGTTTCTCAAAAAGATAACAAAAAACGACAATTTCTCAAAAAAAATCATGAAAAAAGGATAAATTCGATAAAACGGCAAATTACATCAAAAGATTGTGAGAAAAAAACAATAAATTTCAAAAAACAACTTTCATTAATTGCAGGGGGAAAAGATGCAACATTTCTTTGTTCATCAGAAAAAAAAAATCACAAAATTTCTCGATCTATCACATGAAAAATAGAAAATTTGCCAATCAGTTGAAGAAAAAATACAAAAATCGACAGTTGGTCATGTGGGGTAAAATTTATAAAATTCATTAATGAATCATGGATAAAAAGTCATTTAGTTATGTAAAAAAGCCCACAAAAATCTTGTGATTGATCGAGACATTTCAGAATGTCTTTTCTGGGTAATCTTACGATGGGAATACTGCAGTTCAGTGTACCCATTGAACTGTGTGCTGAGTGACATATGTTTATTGACTCATTCTATAGGCAATTAAAAATATGTATGGAATTTTTTATCGCAATGTAATAAGTATATTTTTAACATAGGATCAGAGTAAATTAGTCTTTTCAACAAATAACCTGGTAAGTGAGAACTAACTTTTTTATTGATAGGCAATGTAACATCGGGTCGATCGAGTTTATTTTGATTTTGCCCTTGTTTTTGAAGGACATAATTTAACCGTTTTTTCTATTGCATAACACTTCTTATTTTGTTTTCAATCTTTTTTTTTTTTTTTTAGTAATTTCTTATTGTGATCTTCATTTCTGTCATATGAAAAATTCATTTCTATTTTGCCTATAGCATTTGCATAATGTTGACAAATTTCTGAAAAAAAAAAGAAAAAAAAACCCAACAAATTTCCAAAAAAAGGATAAATTCGATAAAACGGCAAATTACATCGAAAGATGGCAAGAAAATACGACAAATTTCACCGAAATCCCTGAGAAAACAAATAATTATTTCCTGGTATCATAAAAGACATGAATTTCGTCAAAAGATCGTGAAAATACTTTAAATTTGTCTAAGTACTTCAAAAAATGCAAATATTGGTAAACAGATTGTGAAAAAACAATATATTTTGTCAAAAGATGAAAAAAAGAGGCACATTTCATCAAAAGATCACAAAAAAGGTAAATTTTGCAAAAAAAAAAAGTGAAAAAAATGACAAATTTCTGAAAATAACAAAAAAAAAACCAACAAATTTCACAAAAAAAATCACGAAAAAAGGAATAATTTGATAAAACGGCAAATTACATTGAAAGATGGCAAGAAAAAACGACAAATTTCACCGAAAATCCCTGAGAAAACAAATAATTATTTCCTGGTATAATAAAAAACGTGAATTTCGTCAAAAGATCGTTAAAATACTGTAAATTTGTCTAGGTACTTCAAAAAATGCAAATATTGGTAAACAGATTGCGAGAAAACAACACATTTTGTCAAAAGATGAAAAAAGAGGTACATTTCATTAAAAGACCACAAAAAAGGTAAATTTTGAAAAAAAAGAAATTTCTGAAAATAACAAAAAAAAAAAAAAAAAAATGAAAAATTTCACAAAAAAAAGATAATTTCGATAAAACAGCAAAATACATCGAAAGATCGTGAGAAAATGACAAATTTCACCGAAAATCCCTGAGAAAACAAATAATTTTATCCAAGTACAAAAAAAACATGAATTTTGGCAAATAATCACAAAAAATAACAAATTTCGTTAAAATACCCCCTCCCCCCCCCAAAAAAAGAACACCTGCAAATTTTGTAAATAGATGTGAAAAAAAACAGCAAATTTCGTCAACAGATTGCAAAAAACAACAAATTTCTTCAAAAGATCTCAAAAAAATTTGTCAAAAAACTGCAGAATAAAAAAATTGTCCAGGTATCTCAAATAAAACAAATTTCGTGAAAATATTGCAAAAAATCAAAATTTTGCCAAAACGTTTAAAAAAATTTCGAAAAAAAAAGCAAATTTTAACCAAAAAAACTAAAAAATGGCAAATTAAACATATTGTGAAAAAAATGTTCAAAATATTGTGAGAAAACAGCAAATTTTGACAAATGATTGTGAGTAAACAGCAAATTTCATCAAAGGATTGAAAAAAAAGCAAATTTCATCAAATAATCACAAAAAAGGTAATTTCGCAGAAAAAAACAACAAATTTTGCAAATAGATCTTCAATAAAACGGGAAATTACATCGAAAGATCATGACAAAACGACAATTTCATCGAAAGAACTCGAGAAAAACGATAAACTTCTTCGAAACTGTCCAGGTATCATAAAAGACACAAATTTCGTCCAAAGATCTCAAAAGCACAGAAATTTTGTCTAGGTAATCGCAAAAAAATGTAAATTTCACAAAAAATAGCAAAAAAATGACAAATTTCTCAAAAAGATAACAAAAAACGACATTTTCTCAAAAAAAATCACGAAAGAAGGATAAATTCAATAAAACGGCAAATTACATCAAAAGATTGCAAGAAAAAAACAACAAATTTCAAAAAACAACTTTCATTAATTGCAGGGAGAAAAGATGCAACTTTTCTTTGTTCATCAGAAAAAAAAATCACTAAATTTCTCGATCCATCACATGAAAAATAGAAAATTTGTCAATCAGTTCGACAGTTGGTCATGTGGGGGTAAAAATTATAAAATTCATTAATCAATCATGGGAAAAAAAGTCATTCAGTTATGTAAAAACCCCACAAAAATTATCAATCAGTAGAAGTCCCCACAAAAATCTTGTGATTGATTTAGACATTTCAGAATGTTTTTTGCATGTCCAAATTAAATATATATATATATTTGTAGCTGCAGATTTAAAAAAGTAAGTTATTTATAAGGCATCTATTTTGATCTCTTATTATTTTGTTTATTTTTTGCAAGACCTACGTTTATTTAGTTGAGTAATACTAATTTAGAATTTGCAATGTTTTGTCTTTTGTTATTTTTTATCAATTTTCAAAATGATAATGCAACAAATGTAAATGCTATAGGCAAAATAGAAATGAAATTTTCATATGACAGAAATGAAGATCACAATAAGGAATTACTTTAGAAAAAAGAAAAAGATTGAAAACAAAATAAGAAGTGTTACGCAATAGAAAAAACGGTTAAATTATGTCCTTCAATAAAAACGGGCAAAACCAAAATAAAAAATATTATGAAATATAAAACTAAGCATCGATCGAAAAAATACTATCCGAGAAAAGTTTTCGCGAACATCGTAAGGGGGATATTTTACTTCAGTGTACCCATGGCAAAATAGAAATGTATTTTTCATATGACAGAAATGAAGATCACAATAAGGAATTACTTAAAAAAAAAAAAGATTTAAAACAAAATAAGAAGTGTTATGCAATAGGAAAAACCTCGGAAAAAACGGTTAAATTATGTCCTTCAATAAAAACGGGCAAAATCAAAATAAATAAACTCGATTGACCTGATGTTACATTGCCATTCAAAAAAAAGTTCTCACTTACCAAGTTATATTGTTGAAAAGACTAATTTAAGATGTAATAGATTACTCTGATCCTATGTTAAAAATATACTAATTACGTTGCGATAAAAAAATCCATACATATATTTAATTGCACATTTTAAACATATGTCACTCAGCACACAGTAGATCCATTGAACGAACGCGGGCATACCACGCTAACATTTAGAGACAGTAACTATCTCATCTGTCATTGGTTCTGTTGTCGGATCTGCCCAAGCACGAATGCGCAGAGAGCAGTTTGAGTGTGCTGAATAAAAAAGGCTTTTGCTTTAATATATAAGATAGCAAACATACTTCATAGTTCCGTTTATACTAGCGACATTTCGATTTCGAATAAATTTGTTTCTAACATGTCTTTAAAGGTGTGTACTGGCAATTTTTCTTAATTGATGGTCTTTTCTGTATGAAATTATTAAGGGAGTGTTTATCCAGTGTCCAATTCAATGTGCAGCAGTATAATAAGAAAATGAAAATGAAAATGAAAATTAAATACATTTGACTAATTTTATGACTGAATAACTAACAAAAACTAGAAAATATCTCGGATAATAAATCGTATGTTGAAAATAAAGCGTCTAACTTAGTCAAAGGACTTAATTATTTATTAATTCCTGTATAATCTGTTAGTAAATTCTTTTTTAATTGTAAAAAAACATACATAAATACTATTCCTTTAATCCTAGTATTATAATTAATTTTAAATATTCCCCATGTCATCTCTTTGTGTGCGATATCAAAATCATGTATTATTTCTTAATGCAAAAAAGAAATATGCAATCGATTTAAAACTCCAGCCAATATTAATATATGAATATTAAATCTTTCCTAGGAGTTTCGCGCCAAATGAAATAAAATCTTCATACAACTCGATTAAATTACGAAAATTTAATTAAGATAGGGGAATATTGAAATACAAATTGAATTGTCTTCGTGTTGTCATTTAATCCGAGCTTAATAAAATAACCTGGGGGAAAGTTTGGCGTTTAAAAGTTTATGATAAGAGCTCGCGTGGATTTGTTGCTTATAAATACTAAGTAAGATTTAATTTTTAAGCCTTAGAAAGAGAGAGGCCGTGTAAGTGCGAAAATGGCTAAGCCAGTTATGATACATGAAAAAGAAGAATTTGTATAACTAAACTTACGATGTACGAGTTTCGCTTATTTGAAGTTTTAATGAAATATTTATGACATATTTTCGTTTAAAATTTGCATTATTTTGAAAATTCAAAGGCTTTAGAATAAATAACATGTTTAGAAAAATGCGAATTTTAACAAGTTAAAATTCTGCAGTGTAAATATATCGAAGTATTCAACGACAGCATTAATGTTTTAAGGGATGTTTAAAATAAAAAAAAAAGATTTATTTAAATTTTCAACAGATGAACTTAAGAATGAATAATTACATGTTAAGAAGTAAAAGAGAGTTGACAATGTTTTTAAACACTTTATAATTCTACCCAATAAACGTAACTAAGAGAATTTGTTCAAAATAATCTTTTATCTAAATTAGTTAGATAGTGTTAAAATCTAATGATTGTTTATCCGTACTAGATTCATAATGCATATTCGTATAATAGATAGAAATTTGATAAACATCATCTGTACTATTATTCCAATTCAAAATGAAGTTTCGTCTCATGTGTATATAGATGTAGTATTTCATAGTTAAATACGTTTATGATTTCTTCACACCAATCAATAAGAAATGTTTTGTCAGTCGATAGTATTAAATCGTTTACAAATATGTCTACCCATTTATAATAATGAAATCGTAAAGGAAAAAAGATTTAAAAAAAGCTGTTATCATTTAATTGATGGGAAAGAAGCCAGATTGTTTTAGGACGAAATGAAAAAGAATGCATGAATTAATTCAAAAAATTAACATTACATGATTGAAAGATGTAATTGTGTTACCACGAATGCTGGGAAAAGTGTTGTGGTTTTTCTCATAGCTATGTTATGGGAAGTACATTGATCATCGTAAGTTTATTTGTAACTTGTAAGTGATTTGGCCTTATAAGCCATCTTTTAGGGAAAAAATATGAAAACATACGTTTTTAATTTTGGCATACAAAAACCGTCTTCTTTTCCAACCGTTTGATCTAAAATGCATCTCTATTTATTTATTCGTTTTCAAATTACTAATTTTTTTATAAGTTCTTACTTTACGTTCTTTAGGTAGATTTGAACGTATTTGAGTGCATTTTACCAAACATACCTACTATAAAAATTGACCACGACAACTTTTGCAGGAATGTGCACGTAAGGAGTAATGCAGCTTTTAAAGTAACCAAATTTTGATTTTTTTTCTTAAAGTACACTTTACGCATTCTAAATCATACTTGAAACTAATACGGGAAATAAAAAGGAAATTTTAAAGCTATCGAAGTGCGAGGGCGCCCGAGCCAGAAAACAGCAATTTCAGAAAGGCATTTCAAAATCGCAGGAGACTCGAGTTCCAAAAATTTTCAACTAACCAAATTGATCTTTTTAAAAGCAAGTTATCGTATATTTTCTTGTGGAACACCTAAGAATGTTTATAATATTAACGTTTCGTTTTTCTGCGTAACTATAAGAAACAAAATATTTGCTTGAAAATTTACTTTTTATATTGAATTCAAGAACATGTTAAATGTGAATATTTTAAAAAATGGCTTTGTATACCCCTATCTTTAGGATTAAAAATATATTATTTGCGTTGTGTCTGCCCAATTTAAAATATGCAGCAGACTGTGCTTTTATTCTGTCATTTTGCAAAATACTGTTACTTGATAATGTTATGAGTATCTGGTCATATTATGGTCAGAATAGAGATAAAATACAATTGTGCAATAGTTTACTATAAAATGGTCGAATGACTGGACAGTTTGACGTAAATTTCATCAATGTAGATCAACATTGCATTGTTAAAAAGTTGAAGTAAACTCTACAGTCATTCGATCTTTTTTGTTAAAAAACTATTACATAGCTATAATTTAACGCTATTGTTGCCACATCTTTACCTATATTAAGGTCACACCACAGTTGTATCACTGTTATGCAATCATTTTGCAGAAAAACGGTCAAACTGATTGGCAGTTTGCTGCAATATTTAGCAGTTTATGAAATTTCCTTTAAAAATAAACTTTAAATTTTAGATCGCCAAAGTTTTGTTACCTCTGAATAAACAATGCGTGTCAAATTAAGAGACCCCATTTTATAAAAGTGGATAAATATTTTTCATATTAGATTGTTACACAGTTAAACATTTTCAACAAACTTTCCAGTCATCGACCTTTTTTTAGAAAAGAGTTACATAATCCTAATTTATCTCTATTTTGACCGTAGTTTAGTCAATAATATTATAACTATTTTAAAAAAATCTAATTTTTGTGACGATCAAGTAAACGTTACTTTTAAAAACGGTCGAGTGGATTGTTTGGTTCAGATACTTAAAACTAAACAATGTTAAATTTAAGATTAAGATTGATGTTACGGTATTTTAAAAAACATTTCAAATTTAATAATTACTAATTTTTATTTCCACTAAGAATTTATATATGTATTTTTAAATCGGTTTATATATGAGGACTCCAGAAGCCAAGGGATATAAGTGAAAAAATTGAAAAAAAATGAGTTAAGTGCACAGGCTATCTGGAAATAAGTCTATTTATTTGTAGGTAAAGAGTTTTGAGTGATTTTTTAATTATGTACTGAGTTTTAGGGGTCAGTTACTTAACCTCTTTCCCAAAACTGTGAAACGCGTGGAGGCCAAGGGATTTAAGTGCAGTTGTATCCGTTGACACCTATATAGCTGATTTGCGACCAACGACATACAAGACCGGTTCATGACTCAGAAAACGCCCAAGGAATTTGATTATTTTTAAACGACGATTGGTACAAAAAGACAATCGCATGCCAATTTGTATCAATTACAGTTTAATGTTTATGTACTCCGTGTGACGTTTTAAACCTTATGAAATGGAATTGTATGTCGTTTTTCAAAAATTTTTTCGTCAGTTTTTTTTTTCTGTTTAGAATTTGCATTTTAATGCATTAAATATTACATTAAATAATTGCAAACTATTAACAAGTAAGAAAAATCAAAATTAAGCATAGATTGTGAAACACTTTTCAACATTCCAACGAAATCTTTAAGAAAATTTCGCCATTTAGGATAATAAAGTGTTACTGTCCATAGGGGATGTATGAAATCTGCCCCCAGTATATCTGCCCCCGTCCGCCATTTTGACCTCTACATTAGAAGGGGGTAGATATCCAGTGCTGCAGCATTTCACTTTCTATGAGGGCCTGATATCTGTCCCCAGTATATATACCCCCATATCAGAAAGGGGCAGATATCCAATACAGAACATTTTGTCTTCGTCGAGAGCTGGATATCTACCCCCAGTATATCTGCCCCCGTCCGCCATTTTGAGCTTTGCATTAGGAGGGGTAGATATCCAGAGCTGCAGCATTTCACTTTCTACGAGAGCCTGGTATCCACCCCCAGTATATCTGCCCCCGTCCGCCATTTTGAGCTCTGCATTAGAAGGGGGTAGATATCCAGTGCTGCAGCATTTCACTTTCTAGGAGAGCCTGATATCTACCCCCAGTATATCTGCTCCCGTCCGCCATTTTGACCTCTGCATTAGATGGGGTTAGATATCCAGTGCTGCAGCATTTCACTTTCTACGAGAGCCTGATATCTACCCCCAGTATATCTGCCCCAGTACGTCATTTTGATATCACAGTAGAGGGGACATACATGGAGTGTTAGAATGGAGTGCTTTTTTAGGTTCTTCGAGAGCAGTAAATCCTGGATATATATCCTTTCTGCGTATAGTTTTTATTGTTTCCGCTAATAATCATACGGTTTATTTATCTAGAAATTTGTAGGCGACACTTAAAATGTAACTCTAAAATTATATAATATGTATGAGGTCGTAAACTTCAAAACACACTTTATCGACATTTTTAAAAATGAATTTTCTGTATGAAATCTGCGTAAAAAAAAACTATAATTTTAGAAAAAAAAAAAAAGAAAAAAAAAGAAAGAAAGTTTTAACGTGTGTTTTGGCATTGTAAAATCTTGGTGTTTACAATGAAAACTAATAGTTTTTATGATATTTATTTAAATCGCAAAAATTTTACTTTCTGGAAAAGGCAAAATTTGAACCTCACGTCCTCTTATATACATGCAAGATTTTTAGTACTTTTGTAGATTTTTAGCATTTTCCAACAAAGTTAAAAAGTGCTTTTGCATTTTGTTTGTTTGTCCGTCTGTCCATAGACTGACTCCCGTAAATACACTCGGATTTTTATGCAATTGATAAAACTTATTTAGGTTTTTTAAAACATGTTTGTTATTGTATATGAAGTATGTACTGTTAATGTTTCAATTTTAGGGACACTCAAAAGAATTGAAAAGTATGTTAATGAGCATTACGCTATTCCAAATCTTTTGAAACTCGCATAAATTCTTGAATTTCTTTACGATCACGTTAAAATAGAATATTCTTAAATTTTTTTATTAATTTACAGGGACACATAAAAGAAATCGGTTACGGTACTGTCTTTGCATAATAATTGTTGGAGTGTACGTTTTAAAATTCGGTATACGCTTTTAAATTTGATTAGTTTTTTTGCATATTACTCTTTATATTAAATTCTATACCTAATACACAGTACCAAAGAACAGAATTCTATTTAATGTTTATTAAATCAAATAAAAAATTTACTTCTAAGTTTTAAATACTCGAAATGATAATAATAAAAATATCCGCTTTTTTCCAACTTATTTAATAATTAAAAATGTGGTTTCAATATCTATATTATAACGACCAAAAGTATCTGTGCGTAACGCATACGTCATTTTAAAAATGGCAACACTTTAAAGTTTTAAATGCATTTCCGGTTTTGCTATTTTTTCTACTGCAAATTTTTGTATTTCTTAACAGCGCAGTTTTTTTTTAATTTTTACACCATCGTATAGGGGAAAAAAATGTACTTTTAAATGCAATTTATTTGAATACTGTATCTTAATTTTTTTTTGAAACATTAATTTTTTGTAGTTTGTAATACCGTTTTTCTAAACGTGGCAACAGAAGTACTCCATGTTTATTAAAAGCAAAGGGAAAATAGCCGAAAAAAAAAACAGATTACTGAATTTTTATGTTGTCCTTTTTTTAAAGTGAAAAAAAAATAATAAACTACGTTGTGTCAAGAATATTGTCTGTTATAAAACCCAGTGAATGTTTGTTTCTTTTATAAAATTTCATTTACACCTTTAAAAAATATATGGATAGTTTAGTATCTGTTTCAGTTAATAGCTATCGAGACTTCAAGTTTTGAATCAAAATGATCAAATTAAATTATCGATTTTCTTTAAAAAGTGAATACAGATATGAAAGGTGTATATTTAAATTTTGATACGGTGAAAATGACGTAAGGTTTAGGTTTGGGGAAAATATTCTATGTTTGAGTAAAAGTGCAATCAATTCTGCTTTTTTTCATATTGGAATACAAGCATTAAAACCTTAATTAATAACTTTATTATAATAAAAGATCTTTATTTTTATTTATTTATTATTTTTAGATGTAGAATAAAATTTAATTTTAATAATATCTGTAAGGGTGTTTGGTAATTGCAGATATTTGTTAGGACATTTAGAAGAACGAAATGAAGTATAGTAGTCCAGATTCGGATGTACGAAAAACCCCCACAATGATTGCTAAGTTACTCTTTATTTAGACATATATTACTAGGGGGGTACACTTACAGTACCCGGAGATAATCTCCGAACAGTTTTTAGCAACTTTACTAGACAAGAGCAGTGAGTCAAGTGAATTCGTACATAGCAACAAACCGCCACTTTTGGCATGATAGAAAATCGCCAACATACACAAGTTCGCTCATGCACAATGGATAGTATACGCCAAATAACAGTTAAAATGCAGCCAGCAAGATCAGAATTCAATTTGGTTTCCCAGCTGGGATGGGAAAGGAAAGGTTGCCAAACGATAAAATGTTACACGTGTTGTTATGTCTAACAAAGAAGCACACCGAAGGAACATCAGATTTTACTGCGCAGATGTTAAATTCTTTTTAGGGTTTTGTCGAGAAAGGAAAAAGAAGCGTAAGCATAAATTTTAACTGCGAAACAGAGATGATTTCCTTATAAGGTAATGCAGAATTGCTTCGATCGGAAATAGCAGACATCTGGAAATTGTTTTAAACGGTTGATTAATATGTGAGTGTATTTCTCACAGATAAAGTTAAGCAACTGCCGATTTTCGGTTAGAGAATTAATAAGCAAGAAAAATGGAAAAGGAATGAAGGACAACTTAAAACTAATTTTGAATCGAACAGAGACAGGGGGTGTAAAGGAATAATTCAAGAAAATAACCAATATATAACGAAATAATCGTTATATATATCACCCGGTGCACCACAAAAAAAAAAAACTTTTGCTGTCCAATGTGCATAGGCTAGCATAAAATATTATAACATAAAAACATACATAAATGCAAAAGTTTTTTTTTATATGTATCTGTAGAAATTTGACGTCATGATAATGGAGACTTTTGTATTCAAAAACAGTCAGCAGTTCTAAAGTTTCTATATTTTTTTTACTATTTCTGTATATGGATCCAAGCTAGTACTGTATTTTTATATGTAGAAGTTGAGTCGACTCAGACAGTACAAAAATATTACTGCAGCTTTGATTGTTATCATGACACAAGTAAAAATTTTGAAACATATACACAAAACATGAAACTAATACTAAATGAATGTAAAATGGCAATACACAAAAATAACATAATAGCACTATATTTTTCAAAAAATTAAAAAAAAAGTAATATGATGTATATTAAAATAAAAAAATGTTTTTTGTAAAAAGTGTTTCATGCCGAAGCATAGGATGACAAAAAAAGAGGTGCTCCAAGCACGCCCATAAAAATATGCGTCACCCTGAATCTTGTGTACAACACAAGTATTATGGCATCGGCTTAGGGCCTAGCCTTAGATGAGGAGGGAATAGTGACGCTCCCACAGCATAAAATATTATAACATAAAAACATACATAAATGCAAAAGTTTTTTTTTTTATATGTATCTGTAGAAATTTGACGTCATGATAATGGAGACTTTTGTATTCAAAAACAGTCAGCAGTTCTAAAGTTTCTATATTTTTTTACTATTTCTGTATATGGATCCAAGCTAGTACTGTATTTTTATATGTAGAAGTTGAGTCGACTCAGACAGTACAAAAATATTACTGCAGCTTTGATTGTTATCATGACACAAGTAAAAATTTTGAAACATATACACAAAACATGAAACTAATACTAAATGAATGTAAAATGGCAATACACAAAAATAACATAATAGCACTATATTTTTCAAAAATTAAAAAAGAGTAATATGATGTCTATAAAAATAAAAATGTTTCATGCCGAAGCATAGGATGACAAAAAAAAGAGGTGCTCCAAGCACGCCCATAAAAAATATGCGTCACCCTGAATCTTGTGTACAACACAAGTATTATGGCATCGGCTTAGGGCCTAGCCTTAGATGAGGAGGGAATAGCGACGCTAAGGGTGTTTGGTAGTTGCAGATATTTGTTAGGACATTTAGAAGAACGAAATGAAGTATAGTAGTCCAGATTCGGATGTACGAAAAAACCCCACAATGATTGCTAAGTTACTCTTTATTTAGACATGTATTACTAGGGGGGTACACTTACAGTACTCGGAGAAAATCTCCGAACAGTTTTTAGCAACTTCACTAGACAAGAGCAGTGAGTCAAGTGAATTCGTACATAGCAACAAACCGTCACTTTTGGCATGATAGAAAATCGCCAACATACACAAGTTCGCTCATGCACAATGGATAGTATACGCCAAATAACAGTTAAAATGCAGCCAGCAAGATCAGAATTCAATTTGGTTTCCCAGCTGGGATGGGAAAGGAAAGGTTGCCAAACGATAAAATGTTACACGTGTTGTTATGTCTAACAAAGAAGCACACCGAAGGAACATCAGATTTTACTGCGCAGATGTTAAATTTTTTTAGGGTTTTGTCGAGAAAGGAAAAAGAAGCGTAAGCATAAATTTTAACTGCGAAACAGAGATGATCTCCTTATAAGGTAATGCAGAATTGCTTCGATCGGAAATAGCAGACATCTGGAAATTGTTTTAAACGGTTGATTAATATGTGAGTGTATTTCTCACAGATAAAGTTAAGCAGCTGCCGATTTTCGGTTAGAGAATTAATAAGCAAGAAAAATGGAAAAGGAATGAAGGACAACTTAAAACTAATTTTGAATTGAACAGAGACGGGGGGTGTAAAGGAATAATTCAAGAAAATAACCAATATATAACGAAATAATCGTTATTATATCTGTAACTGAGTTTTATAGAAATAGTGTTTTGTTAACTTTAGATTGAATATAATTTCACATAAAAAGTACCTTAAAATTAAATTAATTAAAAAATATAAAATACAAAAACAAGTCAAAGAAGTATGCAGTGAAAAACTTCATGAGCCAAAAATTTCATGTTTTGAGTGAAAAGAATGGAATACAGTCATGGGAATAGAAAAAAAAACACAAAAAAACAAAACAAAAAAACCCCCACCCTAGTAACGCTTCAACAAATTATTGTAGAAGAAAGTTGTTGGTACCAAAGGATTGGAAATAAAGTGCACTTTCAAATGATGCATATGAAATGTGCTTAGTGGAGGGAGGTGACATGTACATATTAAAACGAACGGAAACTTTTTTTTTCAATGTCAATACCCAATTTTAACAAGATATTTCAAATTTTTGGTTTAAATTATGCCTAATATATATATATATATATATATATATATATATATACATGTATTATCCATTTTAACGAAACATTTGGGGTGTCAATAGCCGAAAGATATTAAGCGACTAAAATGGTCTTATTGGTAAAAAATAATATACATTAATAGAAGAGACATAATCATTCCGTAGCATACAAATAATCGAGTACATGACTTCAATTTAGATGCAGCCTCTAAAATATGCTTGTTTTAAAATAACTAATTTCCTCGAAACTAATTGTACAATAAGAAATTTATGAAAATTTGAATTTAGGCTAATTTAAGGGTGTAAAATTTATTTATGGTGGTAAAATTATTTGTTGGTATTGAATTAAAAAACAAATTTTGGATTTGTTTTTATATGAAAATGGCCCCCTAAGCGATTTTATATACATCATTTAAAAGTAGACATTATTTATAATCTTTTGCTAACAGCATCTTTCTACTAAAATAATTTATTGCACAGTTGATAGGGGGTGGTTACCTTTTTCTTCTACGATTGTACGTAAAAGGGTTCAAAATATCTGAAACTAAAAGAAAAGTAATTTTAGCAATTTTTGGAGCGAATTATTATTAGCAGTATTGTTATTTGCATTTGCATATGTTTGTTAAGATTTTTATATATTATACTATTTATTTTTGGGTTTTCCTTGTTTTGTAAATTTGCATATACAACAATAACGCTTTCAACCATTAACAAAATGAAGTGATAACTGAATGTTCTATATAATAGTTCTGAACTATTCTATATAATAGTTCTATATAATAGTTCTGAACTATAGTAGAACTTTCCTATTATGATAAAATATATTAATAGGAAATGTATCTTCACTATTGAATTTTTTTAAATTATTAAAATTTTAACGATTTATGTGAAGTAAAAATTCATGTGAAAGGTTATAGCTGTTTCTGCCGTCTTGAGTTATAAAAAGACACATATATATGGTATGTAATTCATTTTATAATCTGAAATCCCCCTCCTTTTTTATATAGTTGTAAATGAAACTATATTCAGTAATTTAAAGCAACATTTATACTAAAAATTTTTTTTTGTTATTGATATTTTAAATCAGTAGCTCTCACTGTTTTATTGATGTTAAAAAATTAAATTTAATCGACGCATTATATAAAATAAATTCTCATTTATTTGAAAAAAAGGAAAAGTCTAAAAAAAAAAAAAAAAAAAAAAAAAAAAAAAAAAAATTTAAAAAAATAAATAAATAAATAAAGGGCGAATAAAACAAAACAATTAGCATTTAACAATATTCGTTACATTTTGTAAACTTAAAATTTTCGAAATTTAGCTTTTGGTTTTTGCTTTAAATTAACATTGTTTAAAAAAAAAACATTCTTAAGAAATTATTTTGCGCTTAACAAAAGAAAAAAAGTTCTAACGAGAGCTATTTAATTGACACATTTAAAAGAATCAAAATATAAACACATAAATACTAATGAAAATAATGATAAGTATCAAAATTCAACATTTAACAGACGATAGAGAATATGCAATCCATTTTAAACGTTTATTGAAAGTCTCAGTTTCTTATGTGATTGAGAATTTATCTTTAAATGTTACTCACAGATTGTCAGTTTTTAACACATAGAATATTAAATTAAGAATATATTTTGGAAAATATTTTGGCAACAAAAAAAAAACATATAATATTCATTTCCTGGGTGATTTTTTAAATATACAAATGTATTTAGTCCCATATTTTAACATCAGCGAAGGGAATGGAGCGATGAATGAGGAAACCCACTTAATGAAATCTTGGAATATCATCGATGAGGAAAAAAACATAAAATTTTGTGAAATGTTTGCAGGCCTGTATATTTTACAAATTGATCAAAAAAAATTGCACATTTTAGAAGGCTCTAGAATGCGTTTTATTGGTCCAAATGAGTTTAAATTTGAATTACAGATAATTCAAATAATGCATTTGACATAAAAAAAATTACGAAAATTAAAAATGCAAATTTCGTCGCTAGGGGACGCTGTAGTACACATAAGCATAAGCATTTAATTAACTTTATAAATAATAAATAACATTAAAAAAGTGTAATTGGTCAATAAATATAAATTCTTCGCTGAGTTCATAGCATATTTTATCCTGCATTGGAAATTGAACGCATTTTCATATTAAGATATAAATCAATAATTTTTAATCGTAATATTTGACTCATATACTCGCAAATAGTGGTTGTAGTGATATTTTGTAAAAGGTTCCACTTGGAGCTTTGATATTATTGGGTATAACTTTATTATTCGAAACTATATTTTTACCTATACCTATGTTTTTTTTATTTCTCTTTTTGTTATATTCTAAATCAATATAATAAAAAAAATATACTTAAAAAATCCATTTTTATAAAATTTGCTGTAAAATCATCACATAAATGTGTATGTAGTATTTTCTAAAGAAATCTTAATCCTATGATAAAATTTGAATTATTTTGAAATTGTATCGGGCTAGATCGGGCCGGGCCTGTTTTCACTAGTTTCTGTACGAGCAGGGCCTAAAACTGTAAAAATATAGACGTGCCGGGCCGGGCAAACTGAGTTTTATGCTGGGCCCGGGTTCGGGTCTTTAAATACCGACCCCTGCAGACCTCCTTATATGTTAAATTTTTCTTTCACAACATAATTTTCAACCATTCATGTATTTGATATTCTCACTCATATACCAAATAATTAATCCATCATTTCTACTTAAAAGTTTGGATTTCCATTTAAAAAATATATTTAAAAAATAATTAAAAAAATATTTTGAAGATGAAAATCATAAAGTCAATTATAACCTATTAAGTATATTTTTTCTTTTATAGGAGGTCATGTGTTAGTAAAAGGAAATTTATAGTTATAGATAAATAAAATGTTAAAACTATATTTGGAGCAGGTGTGTTGATTTAATACGAAATTAGAAAATCTCAATTTTTTGCAGTTATATATATATATATATATATATGTGTGTGTGTGTGTGTGTTAGATTTAAGGGTGTTGTAAGAGATTTTCTCGAAATTTTTCTAACTTACAAACTCATTTTTAAATGTCAAACAATGTTACTTACAGACGTGATTATTGAATTGATTTAAAATTTACTAATATTTCAAATTTAGATAACTGAATTACATGTTGAATTTTAAGCGATTGTTGTATGATAACAAATTTATAACACTATCATATCTTAAAAATCAATTTAGAACACTTTAGGAAATTCAATTCAAATGCTAAGTGCTTTTAACAGCAATTTATTAAAGATTGTCTCTTAGGAAAATTGGAAACTCCGTTCGATTTTACAGTATCTGTCGTTCTCATACAGATACAAACAAATATGAATCCTGGAAAGTAACCAATTTAGATTTGAAAACAGTGTTAATGCTGCTTTCAAATTTAAAGAAGCTATTTCCTAGTACTTTTCAGAATTCATATTTGCTCGAAAGCACTCGAAAATTAGGTGTTTATTCAGAAACTAATCGAATGACTTGTTCATTTTATGATAAAAGCAATGATTTAAAAGCAATGATAAAAAGCAATACGGTTTTACAGAAAATACATATATATACATATATAAAGTATATGTGTACAGAATGTTTGTGAATTGAAAAAAATAACTTTATTTATAGCCGAAATTATCCATAAAGAGCCAAATTTGGAAAATTTATGCCAATAGAAATGAGTCTTTCTAACAAAAAAAGAAAAAAAAAATCTGTAACTTCGTGCTCATAAGTACAAGAGACGAGGGTGGCAAAAATATCCGGTTCCAGAGACGTCGAGCGCAGTTCATACAGGGGAAGGCAGGAAAGGGTCGCCACAGGCGCAGTTAGCCGGTCTGCGCTTCAGTCAAGAGAAACTACACGTTAGCAAATTCTAATACTTTAATGAAGTGCATTTTAACGAAGTTGCAGTATTTTGATCATAAAAGATTGGTACGTATCTATGAAGTATATACTAAAATATACGTTCCTTATAATCTGTGGGGTGCAAAGAATATTTGTTTTTAATTTACAGGGCCACTAAAAATTATTCCATTACATAATGGTATAGGGAGAAGTATTATTGAAGACGCGTTTTAATTTTATTAACCCACTAGCTGACCCGCCCGGCGTTGCCCGGGTCCGTATTAACAATATTAAACGAACTTGAAATTTGTATGATTTTATCATTAATTCGAAACATGCAGAAATGCATTGTCTGAAATACGTAGATACTGAATGTGTAAAAAATCGGTTTAAAAAACAGCTAATGCTAAGCTTTAAAAATACTCAAAATGAGCGATGAGAAACGCGGGATGGAATATGTATCCTACGACTGAGTGATTTTCGTGTCAAACTGTTGATATTTATCAAAAATCACAGTTAAGTCACGTAACTAATTATTATTTTTTTTTTTTTTTACATAAAAATCCCAAGTGAAATATTTTGAATTTCAAACTAATTATATCACTCTTAAATCCGAATATACCATGCATGAAATCGATACTCGCTGGTAGCTAAAATGTTGGTATGTAGTAGTATAATTTCAGAGCCATTTAACAAATGTGTTATTTTTAATCAAATCATGCGTAATGTTCACTCTATGGATAAATTCCTAACCGTAAACTTTTGTACCGTAACCATAACCTGCCTGTAACCTAACTTTGACTTAACAGAATCTTACCGTAAATTAAATATAACATAAATGTAACCTAGCCTTCACTTTATTGTAACCTATCCTTATTCTAACCATAACATAAATGCAATTTAACTTTAACCTATCTTTAACTTAACCGTGACCTAACTGTAACCTAACGGGAAATTAAATATAATCAAAGACTTACCGTAATGTAATTGCAACCTAAATGTTACCGAACCATATATTGGTTTCATGTCCATGGAAATTATTTTGTCTCGTTCGGATCTGGTTATGATTCATTAGAACATTTTTGTCGGGTTCAGATTTCGTTCGGTTCAGATTATAGGTATTTTTTGATATTGAGTTTTAGTGTTCGGGTCATATTCATGTCCATGGAAATTATTTTGCCTTGCTCGGATACAGTTATGGGTCTTTGGAATATTTTTGTCGGGAACAGATTTGTTTCAATTCAGATTTCGACTTTTTCTTCAAATGGAATTTTTGGGTTCGGGTTTTCTTGCGTGTTCACGGAAATTATGCTGCCTTGTTCGAATAAGGACATGCTTCACTGGAATATTTTTTTAAAGTTCAGATTTGGTTCAGTTCTGATTTCGTGATTTTTTCAAAGAAATTTTTTAGGTTCAGATTCGGTTCATGTGAATGGAAATTTTTTGCCTTATTCAGATCCGGTTCCGATTCTTTGGAATATTTTTTATCAGGTTCCGATTTGGTTCGATTCAAATTTCAGGTATTTTTTCAAATAGAATTTTTAGGTTCGGATCTCGTTCATGTCCACGGAAATTATTTTGTCATACTCGAATCCAGGTATGATTCTTTCGAATATTTTGGTCGAATTTAGATGTGGTTTGGGTCAAATTTCAGTTTTTTTCAATTTGAATTTTTTAGGTTCGAGTTGGGTTTCTGTCCTTAGAAATTATTTCGTCTTGCTTGGATTGGGTTATAGTTCTTTGGAATATTTTTGTCAGGTCCAGATTTGGTTCAATTCAGATTTCGGGTTTTTTCTTCAAATATAACTGTTGAGTTCGGGTCTTATTGCATGTTCACGGAAATAATTCTGTCTTGTTCGAATAATGACATGCTTCACTGGAATATTTTTGCCAAGTTCAACTTTCGTTCAGTTCGCGATTTTTTCAAAGACATTTTTTGGATTCGGATTGTGTTCATGTCCATGGAAATATTTTGTCTTGTTTGGATCCGGTTGCGTTTCTTTGAAATAGTTTTGTCAGCTTCAGATTTGGTTAGATTCAAATTTCAGGTATTTTTTTGAATGGGAGTTTTAGGTTCGTATCGGGTTCATGTCCACGGAAATTATTTTGTCTTACTCGAATCCGGTTATGGTTCTTTCGAATACTTTGGTCAGATTTAGATATGGTTTGGGTCAAAGTTCAGGATTTTTCAAACGGATTTTTTTAAGTTTGAGTCCGGTTTATAACCATGGAAAGTATTTTGTCTTGCTGGGATCTGGTTATAGTTCTCTGGAATATTTTTATGGGTTTCAGATTTCGTTCGAGTCACATTTCGGGTTTTTTTAAAGAAAATATTTAGGTTCGGGTCAGGTTTCATGCCCATGAAAATTATTTTTCCTTGTTTTAATCGGGTTATGCTTCACTTGAACATTTTTGCGAGATTCAGATTTGGTTCGGCTCAGTTATCAAAGCCATAGTTTTTTCCAAACAGAATTTTTAGGTCAGGGTCGGGTTTATACTCACGGAAGTTTTGTGTATCACAAATCGGAGTGTGGTCTGTTTTTTTTTTCTCTGGTTGGGATCGGGTTATGTTTAAATTAGTCTAAAGATTAAGGTTATAATCAGTTTTGTCTTTATTCTTTTTATGGCTATTTCTGATAGATAATATATTTTTATATTTGATAATTTATTATGGTGAATGAATCGTTTGCGGATACAAACAATTATACGCCAAAAAGCTATTTTATTTTTGTTTTAAAAAACAAATTAAAGCCATATTACAATTTTAAATTGAATAGAACACATTTAAATTTAATCAATGATTAAAAAAATAAACTCATAGAAAAGTGTTGTGTAATGTTTTTTATTGCAACACAGCTAATGACTCATACATTCTAATGTTCGAAATGCCAAAAATATGCGCACAACCATATAGTAAAAAGAAATTAATAGAGTGGCAGTATAATATTTTGGAGTGACGCAAAAAATTTAACTCTAAAATCCGCTACATTAAGTCCAAATAAGCACCAACAAAACCATGTGCTTTGAAACTCCGAATTCAAACTGCTTTAAACAAGTATTTCTTTGTTTGTGTTTTTTACCTTTTAAACTGTTATTGAATAGATGACTCAAATTTCATTTAAAAAATAACGTTTTGTGCCATTATTGCCTGTAATACACGATCAGAATGCATGAAAGATACAATTAGATCAATCATAGGCAAGAATTATTTGATTATTTTTATCATATGACTTTGAAATATCAATATAGAAGCATCATTAAAGACTTTGCTTGAAAAATCAACATTCTTTCGTTAATGTCTTAAAATCGTCTGCACTCTGAAATCTAGATTTTAGATTAATATTATTATTTGTATTTAAGTGTTCATGCATGATTTTAAAAGAATCTTTTCATCATTATATTTTATATATTGACATGGAATTATTAATATGTTGTTAAATCATAAACATTTTTCATCTACGTTATAAAGTGTTAAAAATTTCTGAAAATAAAGAGAAAACTGTTAGTAATACAAATTTTTACTTCAAATCATATGTTTTTAATATTTTATTTAATTTTGTTTTGACATTTAATTATTTTTAATTTTCCAATTTCAATTATTTTAAAAGAAAACATTTATTTTAATAAATAATATAATAGAAAAAAACCATTTAAAAAATTACTATTTCTTCGTAAAATATGCTTCAGCTGTAATTCATTTCTTCCAATCCGTCTTATTAATACAAAATTCCTTCCTCGTGTTTTATTTTGAGACATTAAAATTTCAACGATAAATGGTCTCATATTGCAAACCTTTTTTTTCGGTTTACTTCGCCACCACCTATATTTTTCCTCCATGGCGTACAGCAGCTGTGATTAAAAAAAAAATCCTCATTTAAACTGACAGTTTGCCAGTCTATGAATTTTAAAGGTCAGTCCCAGTTTTTTAAATTATTTCTGCGAAAATTTTATGCAACCAACCAACCATAAGAGAATGAAAGGGAAAAAAAGCGTTTTTTTATGAGAGTGAGTTTTGGAATTTAATTAATTACTCAGTTAATAAATAGAAATTTGAAATTCTGAGCGTCAGGTGCATCAGGAGAGATATTGGGCTACTCTCAGAAAAATTTTGAGCTTCGTACGTACCGTAGTTTTCGCTAACTATCGCAGACACACACACAGAACGATTTGTTATTTTATTAATATAGATTATACATATTATGAAATTCATATACTTTGCGGAGGTTTACGATAAGTTACATCCTGTATATAGAAAGCAGTTATGGCGTTTACAGGGACGCACTAAAGGAGTGACTCATATAAAAGATTACGAATATACTGTATCCAATGTGCTGCATACTACACCTTGGTCTGATTATTTGTAAAACTTCATTATTGTACGAACGCACCTCATTTGCAACATTTGACGTGCAATTTCGGATTTGTTCGATTTTGTTTACAGATATATTTAAGTACATTATTTTCACTTTCGAACCGGTTTCGAAAGGGAAAGTATCCTCTTAAAAATTCTGCAATCAAAACCGAAAAAGTGTAAAAAAAGGTGCTTTTGATATTAGAATATGCATACAGTGTACTTTTTTTATTCTTTTTTTTTCTTTGTATTCACTTACCCATTACCAATTATTAGCATTAAATGTTTTAATTATCGCTTCATTTACATTCTGTTTTTATATCAATATCTTTTATGCAATAGATAACTGAAGTCTGCTGATTAACATATGAACCATTAAAATGTTGAATGGGACAGATGGTAAACGGAAAAAAGTGACCGAAAAAAAAAAGTTATCGGAAAAAAGTAACATAAACTACAAAAGCGGAAAAGTGTGACACGGAAAAAAAGGTGACACAGAAAAAAGTTATCGGAAAAAAAGTGACAAGGAATTGATTTTGGGGATTTATTATTGATTTTCGGGATTCATTGATTAAGTATATAAGGAGGATCGGGGGGGAGGCTCATAATTTACGTAAATGGGTTACGCTGACTTAACTCTTTTAGTTAAATTTTTGGATATGCGTTCATACTGAAAAGACGCTTGCCTAATTACTTTTCGGAAGGAACGATTACCTCCCCTCCCCCCATCCGCCTTAAATTAGATAAATGGGCTTTTATGCAGAATTATCCAACGTGTATCAAATTTTGGATACAGGTTTTTTTTTTTTTTGATAACGCTTATGTATAGTATATAATGCCAGAATTGATTTGGTAGTTTAATGGTTAAGCATAGAAGGGGACGGGGAATAACCTCTCTTAAATTAATATAATAGCTTTTTACGCAAAATTATCCGACTTGCTTTTAATTTTGGACATAAGTACATTACGATAAGACTATATCTAATTAAATATGGGACTCTTTTACCTATAATAAAGGGGAGGATGAGCAATTATCTCGCTTCAAATTAGATAAATCGTTTTTTTATTCTGAATTATTCGATGTATTACAAATTTTAAATGCAGACTCTTTCTTATAAGATGATCCCCGAATAGTTTTAAAGGTTTAATGGCTAAGTATAAAGTGGGGACGGGGGGTAACCTGTCTTAAATTAAATAAATGGCTTTTTACGCAGAATTATAGGATTTGCTTCAAATTTTGGATTATAGGTTCATTATGATAAGGCGTATCCCTGATTAGATATGGTGTTCTTTTGCTAATTAGAAAAGCGGGACGGGTTATTATTACCTTCCCCCCTTAAATCAGATTTTTTTATGCACACTTATCCAGTGTATTTCATATTTTGAATATAAGTTCTTTCTCATAAAGTGAAACCGGGAATAGTTTAAGTGTTTAATGGTTAAGTATAGAGGGGAAACAGGGGATAACCCCCCTCCTTAAATTAAAATAGTTGGCTTTTTACGCAGAATTATCTGATTTGCTTCAAATTTTGGGTGTAGATTCAATATCATAAAGTATTTCCCTGATTAGTTATGTGGCTCTTTTGCTAATTAAAAAAGGGGAACAGGGATTATCCCGCCCTCCTTAAATAAGATAAATTTTTAGCACAACTGTCCAACATATTTCAAATTTTGGATATAGGTTCTTTTTGATAAAGTGAAGCCCTGAATTGTTTTAAGGGTTAAATGGCTAAGTACAGAGGGGGAAACGGGGGATAACCCACAACTAATCAGGAATTCGCCTTATCATAATGAACCTACATCTAAATTTTGAAGCAAATCGGATAATTCTGCGGAAAAAGCCATTTATATTATTTAAGGGGGGGAGGGGTATCTTCCGTTCACCCCTCTATACTTAGCCATTAAACCCTTTAAACTATTCAGGGATTCTCTTTATTGGAAAGAACGTATATTCAAAATTTGAAATACATCGGATAAGTGTGCATAAAAATATGTATAATCTTATTTAAGGGGAGGATAATCCCCTCATTTTTAATTAGCAAAATAACCCTATAGCTAATCAGACATATCCTTTGTCAGAATGAACCTATATCAAAAATTTGAAGCAAATCGTATAATTCTGCGCAATAAAGCCATTTTTTTAATTTAAAGGGGTTATCTACCGTCTCCCTCTTTATATTTAGCCAATAAACCCTAAAACCTATTCCGGGATTCATTTTATGAGAGAGAACTTATATCCAAAGTATGAAATACATCTGATAAGTGTGCATAAAAACAATTTAACTAATTTAAGGGGAGGTTATAATCACTCTTCCCTTTTTAATTAGCAATATAATCGCATATCTAATCAGGGATACACCTTGTCATAATGAATCTATAATCCAAAATTGAAGCAAATCCGATAATTCTGCGTAAAAATCCATTTATTTAATTTAAGGGGGTGGGTGTTGTATTCGATTCACTTTCTATACTTAGCCATTGAACTCTTAAAACTATTCAGGTATTCACCTTTTTAGAAAGTACCTACATTTAAAAGAAATACATCCTGTAATTCTGCATAAAAAACGATTTATCTAATTTGAGGCGAGATAATTGCTCGCCCCCCCCCTTTATTAATAAGCAAAAAAATCACATAACTAATCAGAGATACTTCTTATCATAATTACCTTATGTCCAAAATTCCAAACAAATCGGATAATTCTGCGTAAAAACCTATTAATTTAATTTAAGAGAGATTATTCCCCAGTTCTCCCTCTATGCTAAACCATTAAGCTCCCAAATCTCTTCAGGCATTATATACTATATATAAGCCTTATCAGAAAAAACCTATATCCAAAATTTGACGCACTTTAGATAATTCTGCATAAAAACCGATTTATCTAATTTAGGGCGGTTAAGTGAATTAAGTGAAAGAAATCAGCCACTGCCCTTCAAGGGGTTAATAAACATCAAATTTGTAGATACATGTTACCGAATTTTGTCAGAATTTATACTTTTAAACGAAAACCTAATCTCTTATCAGGATCTATACAATATTCATATTTTTTCTTTATTCTATCGCTACCTGAAAAAAAGAATGGATTAATAAAAATTTTTGAATTTCGGTCTTCGTCGGATTTACACGTTTAAGGGGGTCAAAGATTCCAAAAAACACATGTTTACGAAATGTTTCTCTGTGACATAAATTTTGTGGACACTCTATCTCAAGAATTTATAAACAGAATTTCACAAAACTTTATATTCAGGTAGTCCCTGAAATACATTGGTGATAATTGGTTTTTGGTGTAAATCGATCAATAAGTTGCGCTGCTATGTTGCATTTTTTACGATTTACTCAAAGCTATATCTTGATAACTAATACGCATATTTCCATCAAACTTCCGATTCAGTTAGTCCTTGATATGAACTGATGTTTCTTTATATTTTAGTGTAAACGTTTCAAGAAGTGGCGCTGCTATGCTGTATCTTTCACAATTTTTGCTATTGTTCTGTCTCAAGAATTAAGGGTGTATTCCAAACCAAATTTCTTATTTTCCGATTTATTTTTAAATTCATTTTTGCTCTCAAGTGCATCAAACTGGCAAATTCTATTATTAAGAAAGTACACAATGTGCCGTGCTTATTGAGTTTTTGATAAATGGAGAAAATATTGAAAAAAAAAAAAAAAAAAAAAAAAAAAAAAAGGCTGTCAAAGATGACGTTTTGAACCGAAGTTTTTGAAGCGGAAGATAAAAAAAAAATAAAAAAATAAAAAATAAATAAATAAAAGATCAGAGTGAGAAAATAATAAATCCAATATTTATAATCCAATGTTTATAAATCCAATTCTAATGAATTGAGGGGAAAATTAAATCACACGACATCTTCAAAAATCATCTTAGCATATTTCATGTTTCTACTTTTAAAAATGTGTCTGAAAATGTATCAGAAAATTTCGAGCTGTTGAGAGTGGGAACATATTTTTTCGAATACACCCTTAATGCACGGAATTTAATAAAAGTTTACTTCAGGTAGTCATTCATATATATTGACGTTGATTAGTTTTGGTGTAAATCGCTCAATAGGTGGAGCTGCTATGCTGCATTTTTCACGATTTTTGCAACAACTCCATCTCAGGAACTAATACACGGAATTTAATCAAAATTTATTATCCTGGTAGTTCCTGATATAGATTGAAGTTGATTAGTTTTTCGTTCAAATAGCTCAACAGGTGGCGTTGCTCTGCTGCATTTTTACGATTTACACAACAGTTTTATCTCATTAACTAATACACTAATTTCCGTCGTCGATTCCATTTTTGATTTTGTTTTCTGCGATGTTTAAAATTTGACTTCATAAATATTGAAATAAAAAGCATAAAAAATAAAGGTACCAAAGCAGCATATCTACTTTCAATTTTCTCTCTGAAAATGACATTCTGTTAAAAAAAATTGAAACTTACACTTTTGTATTATTTATTTATTTATTTATTTATTTTTGAAATATTTAAAGTTTTTCACCCAGAATTTAAAATCTAAATACGAAAAGACAAATCACACACGCTTAAACATACATTCATCTTTAAGAAGATTTCTTCAATTTTAAACGATATTGACATTTAACCTTTCATTCAAATTCGTTTCCAGAAATCTCTTCAGGATTTTTTATAGGTAGATTTCGTAAAGAATACTATACCTATTATATTTTCCCCTATGTTGAAATTTCTGAAAACTTTTTGCAGATCCATGCCCATCATGAATAATCCAAAGCCCCCCCCCCCCAGTTTAAAACTTTATATAAATATTTATCTGGTCATTCACTTATATGTATATTTTTTTATACCGTATATACTAGTGTGTAAGTCGAAGAATTTTACACAAAATTTGGGAGTTAAAAATAGGGGTCGGTCGACTTATACATGAGTTAGTAAGTTTTTTTTTTTTTTTTTTTTCCACAGGGCTACTCCTTTTATGGATCTATGTTGGAGAGACAGGTAAAAACGAACTATGATGAGTCCCTGAAATTGACAAAAAAAAAGCATAAAAAAATGTCCCTGTAATTCTTCTGCAGCCATTCCCTCATTCAATGCTCCTCAACGCAGGAAATTAAATTTCAGCATTTGAATACCCCTTTTAAAAAGAGTTCAACATGAGAATGCTTGTAGACGCCCCTTCTAAAGGTCCTACAATACAAAGAAGTTTTGTACATTAGCAGTCTAAGAAACTTTTTACTCTGGTAAATGAAGCTTAAATAAATTTTTCAAAGATTTTTTTTTCTTTTTAAATATCGAATTGATGGGAATGGGTTTCAAAATAATTTAAACTTCTGCGTTTTTACATAATTATGCTTTTTCAAAATATTACACTTAAAAAACTCTGATTAGAAACGCAGAAAAAAGTTATTATTGTTATTACTTTATTATTATTATTATTATTATTATTATTTTATCTTCGATTGCATATCTTTTTTCAACATAAGTGTTATTGAAGTTTCAATAAGGAAAGCTTTTTTTCTTTTAGCGATGAGAGCCGCTGGCGCCTAGATTTTTGCACTCCTGTATATATCCACGTAATTTCTATAATTTTGCATAAATCTCTTGCAACCTCATACATAAAATCAAGGAGAAGAAAATCTCGGTCATGTTCGTTAATGGCCAAAATCAGACCAAGGAGGGGGAAATGGGGAAGGGGTTTATGAAAACAAAAAAAACCCATAATTTCACAATTGTGATGTGCATAAAATCAATTACCGTTATTATTACTTCTAACAAAAGTTCTAAAAATTTATCTATGACATATTTTTGACATCATTAAAAATGGGCTCAAATTGCGCAAAAAATAATGTTTTACCCCTTCAGGGTAAAGGCTTTTCTGCTCCCAAACTGGTCAAACAATTAATTCAAACTGCGATTTTTGAACAAACTGATTTAAAAATAATCGAAAGCTTTTCGTCATGCATATTATGCGATCAAAATTCAAGTAAAAATTTACTGCTACCGTTTGTCAGTTTGAACCTTCAGATTAACCGTTTCCAGACTGCAAAAGACGTCCTTAAAAGGATTAAAAAAAAAAAAAATCATATCTTCGTCGATTCACAAGATATTAAATACAATTAAATTTATTATAAATCTTCTTAATATTATCTACAACTTTTATACTGACAAGTTTTTCATGGGACCAAGTCTAACAGAAAAAGAATCATAAAGAAAGAGGAGGTTAGAGAAGAAAAGAAGTCACAGTAACATAATTCTCATTAGAAAGGCGCTTACTGAAAATTAAATTAAAAACTCATCAAAAGCGGCTAGATGAAAATGCGTTTATTTCTAATCCTGATTTACTTTTTGTTTGTGAAATTAGTAATTAACCTTCAAATATATCTTACGGCTATATTCTGGAAGGTAGGGGCTTTTTCTAATTATTTGCTTAAATCGTAAATTACGCATGTCAGTATTGCTCTTGATGTGCAGCACTTTTACCACTAAATATCAACCTTTTTGTATGAAAATTAAACACGGAGTTTGAAATCACCACATTTGTATTTCATAAATTTTTAAAACGTTTAGACAATAATAAATATCTTTTTAAATAATTTAAATATATTTATGGGTAGCCGATAAAAAACAAAAACAGAAGAATGCTTCTGCAAGCTTTTTATACTAGATTTCCGTTTAAAAATATAAAGTTATTGAAATTAACGAATGGTTTTATTTCAGGTGTTTTTAAAGCTAATATTTTGATCCCGACTAAAGCTAGGCGAGACACCTACTATTTATATGTTGTTAAGCATTGTATGTCTTTGCAAATTGAAGAAAAAAAAAGAATCTTCCACGCATACATTTTTATCGAGGAAAATAAAAATAGTAATGTAATTGGAAAATGTTTCCTTAAAATTTTATTAGTTTGATGGAAATATTTCTATATTGAAGTAGTAAAAGAATCGTAAATATTCCAAGCTAAAATATGGTTTTACTTTAAATTTTGAGTCTTGAGCAAATTTTAGCTTTGGATATGAAATTGGAATCCACTCGCTCAAGAATTTTTTAAATTATAAATATATAACGTTATTTTGCACCCTGAATATTTTTTAACATTAGTACTAATCATCCTAAAAATATTACAATTTTTATACATTTTAGCAACATTTTTATTTTAAATATGAGCTTTGTTTTTAATAACCGAAAAAATTATTTAACTATGATTGCAGCCAAAATTTGTGCTTAAAGACAATTTTAAGCACGTAAGAGAGATTGCTCGTCAGTAGTAGGAAAATAACAGTTTAAGGACAGCAGGCGGCACTGCGGCACCGTGCCGCATGCTGTGCCGCCTGCGGTACCTCCGTGCCTCCGGCTGTCCCGCCTGCGGTCCCTCCTGCACCCACCATCCCTCCTGGTCCCTCCTGCGCCCCCCGTGCATACTCCTCCACGAACGCCCCCTAGTGGAAAAAAGGAACATTCTATTATAACATGAGAGGTGATCAACCTTCCCTAATTAAAAATATTATCAATCACATCTCAACTCGGAATCATACTATATGTTGAAGATTAAATTTATATTTGAATTTTGAACAACCATAATTTTAATGAGTATTATTAATTAAGCGAAACACTGGAAGAATCTCAGTTTTAACCATTTTATTTAGATTTCTTCAACTACAAGATGAGATTATCAATTTAACACAAGAAAGTTAAACATATATTTGAATTTTGGTTGATAGACATCTTAATGAGTAGTATTAATTAAGTAAAAACAATGGAAAATATCAACTTTTATAGAAAAAGACTGATTTCTTACGATTTTTATCAACTTAAAAGAGAAAACGTAAACGTACATTTCAGTTTTTCAACAGCTATAACCTTAATGAGTATCGTTAATTAAGTAAAAAAACAATGGAAAATATCAAGTTTTATAGAAAAAGACTGATTTCTTACGATTTTTATCAACTTAAGAGAGAAAACTTAAACGTACATTTCAGTTTTTCAACAGCTATAACCTTAATAACCATTCATAATTAAGTAAAAAACAATGGAAAATATCGATTTTTATAGAAAAAGACTGATTTCTTACGATTTTTATCAACTACAAGATCAATGTATCGACTTAAAACTTAAAACTTAAACATACATCCTAGTTTTTCAACATCTATAATCTTCATGAGTATCGTTAATTAAGTAAAAAACAATAGAAAATATCAAGTTTTATAGAAAAAGACTGATTTCTTACTATTTTTATCAACTTAAGAGAGAAAACTTAAACGTACATTTCAGTTTTTCAACATCTATAATCTTAATGAGTATCGTTAATTAAGAAAAAAACAATAGAAAATATCAAGTTTTATAGAAAAAGACTGATTTCTTACATTTTTTTTAACTCAAACTTCAGAATATCAATTTGAGATAAAGAAATTTAAACGTGCATTTCAGTTTTTAAGTGACTATCACTTTAATATCGTCTTAATGAGTTTTGTTAATTAAGCAAAACAACGGAAAATACCGATTTTTAAAGAAAGAAAACCAATTTCATCATACTTTTATACACCAACTAAGTAGAACGAATAATAAACGAATTATTTAAAGAAATATTCAACACATACGCACATTTGAACCTACGAAGCATTCTTCATTACGTCATATCCAAACTAAAACTTTTTTCTACAACCCCTCCACCCATGTACTCCAAGTAGGGGAAACACTCAATAGAGTTCTGACGTCACAACTTACAAAGGTATACAAAAAAATGTTTACGTTCAAGTAAAAGTATCGCATAGAGAGAAAAAAGAAGACATTTAAACTATTTATCCATTCTAGTTTTATAACAGTTACCACAACATCACCAAATTAAAATTTGAAGTCATAATGAGTGTAATTAATTAAGCAAAATAATAGAAATATTAGTTTTTCAGTGAGGAAAAGACGAATTTAAACAAATTTTATTAGTTTAATACACTAGTTTAATAATAATTTTAAGAGGAAAAAGACGAATTTAATAATTTTTTTTTAGTTTTACACTATTGTTTCACATCTCCAACACGGATATATGAATTTAACAGAAGAATTAAACGTGTATTTTAGTTTTTAACAACCGAAAAGTAATAAGTATCATTAATTAAACGAAAATAAATATCGATTTTCAAGAAAAGACAATTTTTTACACAAATTTTCAACTTTGAAATACATTTGTTTACATATGTTATTACAATATATTTCCAAACTAACTATTTTTAAAAGTTTGAATGTCATTATAAAATGTTCATATTTTATATTTTTCACGTCTTGACTACATTCGACATCTTTCAACAAATAGTATGCATTTTTTTTTTTTTTTTTTTTTTTTTTTTTTTTTTTTTATTCTAGAAACTGAAAAAAGTCACATCTTACTGTTTCAGAAACTTGACATGTGAAAACTTCTCTGAGTTATTCGATTCACATTTTTAATCAAATTGGCATATTTCACCTCACCTTTTTGAAATTTCCATATTATCAAACATCAAGTTATTTAAAATATAAATACTGCTTAGTGTTTAGATAGTATACATGACTGCTTCTACTTATTCTGTTCGTATTATTAATCAAATTAGCAATTTATTATAAAACTTATTTGTACGCATGCGCAAATTGTCACGTGACATAAACGATTAAAAGCAATATGAATTTTCGAAAAGCAGCGCAGCATTTTGCATTCCCACTGTTAGACTTGAGAGGGAAGTTGGTAGGTGCACGACTCTGACTAATTTCCAGATTTTAATGCAAGTGAAAACCGTTTTCTTCGTTAACGAATAAGGTAAGTTTTATTATATCATTACAATATATATGTATCAATAAAAATAAATTTAACGAAATTAAAAAAAAAAAAGATTTTTTATATATTAAGCATTTATTAAGCATATAAATATACTTCTTTTATTACGCAGATGTTTCAGCAAGATGAAGCAAAAGAGCAGCAAATTTCCGAAATGTATGATCCGACTGATTCGACCTTAGCACATACAAAGTTAAAGAATAATACATATGTAAGTTACTTATATGTTAAATACTAGAATTCATACACTATGTATAATTAGGTTATATTTACATTAAAATATTTTGTCCTATATTCAATAAGAAGTAGGGGGAACTGGGGTACATTGATACAGTTTTTTTCTAAGATTTTTTTTGGTGTCAAGAAAGTAGAAAATTCAAGTTTTTTTTCCATGAGGTGACAGCAAAACTTGTGTAGTATGTTATAAAAATGTTCAATCATTGTTTTATATAGTATTTTTGCATGTAATTTTAAAAAAATCAAAAAAAGTCATTTGTATCAATGTGCCCCATCCCCGGGGCAGATTGATACGTTTGAGAAAAATGACGACAAAATAATACCAATGCATATTTTTCATAGAAAATGAATTAGAAAACCATTTTATATTTATTTATAAAAATTCAAATCACCCACAATTTATTTTTAAACAATATTAAAGCAATCAAAATTAAATATATTATGACCTGATGTTCTGGCTGTTTCTTGTCTGATTGTTATGGCTGTGGTAACTTTGTCATATCTAGCACTTCAACCCCAGCATTATCTTCTTTCTTATGAAAGATGAAAAAATTACCAGTTTTTCTGTTTATAAATAGGTTCATAAACAGAAAAATAAGGATAATTATACTAAAAATTCTGTTTATAATATAAGTATCATTTTCTGTTCTGCAGTTTGTTTCTCTTACTTAACATTTCGCATGTCGAAAATACTTTTTTTTCTGGAGAATCGATATAAATTCGAGATTTGCCAGAATGGCGTCCTTTTCTTTTATTAGTTCTACTAGCACTAGATGCTGGGTAAGTTCCTACATCTTCTGTTTTCAAAAATTCTATAAAATGTTCTAATATAAAGAAATTAGAGCTATTTCACTTCAATAAAAACTAATATTAGAAATTTTTCGTGAAAAAAAAGGTTGGATTAAGGAGTGTATGTTAAAAAAAATAATAAAAGATAATGAAAATATGAACTATTAAAGGATTTAGGCTGTATCAATGTGCCCCGTCATAGACTGTATCAATGTGCCCCATACAGCGATTTTGAATAAAATGAGTCTCAAATCCAACACTTCACAATATATCTAACAATAAATAATGAAGAACTGATAAAGAGTAGCTGTACTTACCAGGGAGAGTATTCATTTTGGTTGAAAATACTGGAACAGTTGTATAATAGCATTTCAATTGTACAACTCATATTTACTTTTGAACAACAAAAACAATAAATCACCCGTCCCATTTCATCAAACTACTGAATCATTCCAAGATTTTCTGTATGTAGTTGAATACACTAGCATCATCTTTTGGAGCTGTTGTGAAACTTCCTGTAATGACCCTGTGACCGGTGGAGGGGGTGTATCAATGTGCCCCATGTATCAATGTGCCCCATGTATCAATGTGCCCCATGTATCAATGTACCCCAGTTCCCCCTATTTTTATTTGTAATATTAGAGTGATATCTAACTGTTTACATTAATTTCCCTTACAGAATTGCTCTTTTTGTGATAAAAACTTTTCATCTAAATGGAATTTAAAAGAACATATACAGATCCATGCCAATGAAAAACCATTTACTTGTGAGGACTGCGAAAAACTGTTTTCAAGAAAGTGCGAATTAAAAAAGCATATGATGATGTATGATACTCTATCACCTGTTATATGTGAAATTTGCAAATTATCTTTTACTAGGAAATGTGCTCTAATAACTCATATGAAAACACATCCAAACAGAAAATTGTTTAAGCATGAAAAGTGTGAGAAATCCTTCAACTATCGTTATAGATTAAATCAACATACGCATATTCACAATAGACCGCAATTACATTGTTATGAATGTGGGAAATCATTTTCAAGTGAAAATAAGTTGAATCACCATTTAAAAATTCATCAAATCCAACATCGTCCACTGTTTAAGTGTAAAAAGTGCGAGAAATCCTTCAATTATCGTTATAGATTAAATCAACATATGCATATTCACAATAGATCACAATTACATTGTTATGAATGTGGGAAATCGTTTTCAAGTGAAAATAAGCTGAATCACCATTTAAAAATTCATCAAGTCCAACATCGTCCACTGTTTAAGCATGAAAAGTGTGTGAAATCCTTCAACTATCGTTATAGATTAAATCAGCATATGCATATTCACAATCGACCTCAATTCAATTGTAATGAATGCAAGGAAACATTTTCAAATGAAAATAGACTAAACCGTCATTTGAAAGTACATCAAAACCTACAGCATACATGTGATCAGTGTAAACATAAATTTAATAATAAATTAAATTTAAATCAACATTTACGTACACACCATACTAAAAAACGTCTTGTTCCTGTTAACAGTGAAATGCCTTTACCCACTGTAGACTTTAAAAGTCCTTCCGGCAATGCCGGGAGGAAGAGGTAGCTTTCAAATACTTATATATTTATTTATTTATTTTAAGGTAAGTTACATAGTTGAAAAATACTAAGCTCAAATTAGTGGAAATAATCTTATAAAATTAGTGATTTTATAAGATTGAATACTAGTTTTTGTAAAGATTGAATATTAATAGGATTTTTTAGAAATTAGCCATCTTTTATTCAACCTGGTTTTATTTTAAGCGATTTAGAGAGTCACCAGATTCCACGATATCATAAAGTGTATGCCATTTTAAAGCAACATTGTGGATCGTTCAGATCAGACTGTTTCAAAATGTCAGCCATAAGAAAAATTCAAAGTGCTATAACTCAATCATTTTTTAAGATATAGACAAAATAAAAATTGTTCTGGAATTGTTGTTTTAAGTTTTAACACATAAAAGAAAAATATGTTTCAACTTTTAATTTTTTTGCATTTAATTTTAAATTTTAATTTTTTTAAAAAATTTAAAATGGCCACCATTTTGAACCAAAGTGGTGGATGATGCTGGCCAATGAACTCGGTCGAGACATTTGTATGTACTATGTACATACCAAGTTTCATTGAAATCGGTTCATAATTACGCGTGTTATCACGTGACAAAATCAGATCGTTTCAAAATGTCAGCCATAAGAAAAATTCAAAGTGCTATAACTCAATCATTTTGTAAGATATAGACAAAATAAAAAGTGTTCTGGAATCGTTGTTTTAAGTTCTAACACGTAAAAGAAAAATATTTTTCAAATTTTGATTTTTTCGCATTGAATTTTAAATTTTAAATTTTTTTAAAAATTTAAAATGGCCACCATTTTGAAACAAAATGGCGGATGATGCTGGCCAACGAACTCGGTCGAGACATTTGTATGTACTATGTACATACCAAGTTTCATTGAAATCGGTTCATAATTACGCGTGTTATCACGTGACAAAATCAGATCGTTTCAAAATGTCAGCCATAAGAAAAATTCAAAGTGCTATAACTCAATCATTTTGTAAGATATAGACAAAATAAAAAGTGTTCTGGAATCGTAGTTTTAAGTTCTAACACGTGTGTTTTAAGTTCTAACACGTTTAAGTGTTTGAAACTCTAACTTTTCATCCTGAGAAAAATGAAGAAGGTTGCTTAGTTACAATGATGGATATTCAAAAATTAACCAATCATTTGAAGAATTTAACAGTCAAAGATCAGATTGGAGACTTCGAAAAATTGAATGTTTAGAACTGAATATTTCAAAGTATGGCACCTTATCTAGAAATTGATTTTACATCATGTAAATATGTATTCTTTTAAATGTCGATTTTATGATTGATAGGAATGTATATTATTAACAGTGTATTGTATAAATAGCAGTAATAAATAAATAAATAAATAAACATAGTCTTGAGTTAGTCCTTTCATATTATTAATCAAATTATGTTTCGTCCTACATTTCAGCGCTTTCTGAATTACCATTCATCAAGTTGCTTAAAATATAAATACTATCTTTATAGTTTCAATGGTACATAGTATACATGGTTTATCTTGAGTTAGGCCTTCCATAGTATTAATCAAATTATATGTTCCATCTTACACATCCGAATTATCATCCATCTAGTTGTTTAAAATATTAATAAAATGTTTATAGTTTTTGATTATACATAGTATGTATTAATACAATCTTTAATTTTTAACAGTTCATATTTCAAAAAACCTATTTTCGAAACCAAACTATGTGAATTTTACCACAATGCTTATCACCATACAAAGATTTGTGTTTCATACTTTTTCTAAAAATTATCAGATATGTACGCCTCAGAGGAATTTCTATCATTAGAATAAATGAAAAAAATTAATTTATATTAAACGTAGAAGAAATTTGATTGCAATATACGTGTATTTAATAAAAATAAATAAATAAGCGATTATTTATACATTAAAACCTTTACTAAATATATATTTCTTGCATTATACAGATTTTTAAATAAGGTGAACACAAACGGCAGCAAACTTCAGAAATTAATGATCTGAATGATTCATCCCTAGCACATATAGCGTTAATGAATAATACATATGTAAGTACTTATATGAAAAATACTAGAATTCGTATATGAATCGTAATTAGAGTAAATATAAAATGATTTGTCTTACTACCTACACTTTAACAAATGCCTTTTTACCTATATTGTTGAAAAGAATCCTAATTGTTTGCATTTATTTCTATTACAGATGTGTTCTATTTGCTACAAACGCTTCTTAAGTAAATGGAATTTAACAGAACATACAAAAATCCATACAGGTGAAAAACCTTACACTTGGGAAGACTACCAAATGCTGTTTTCAAGAAGGCGTGAATCAAAAATGCACACATCATCATATAAAGCATCGTCAGTTATATGTAAACTTAGTGAAGATATTCAAAAATTATTCAGACGTTTGAAGAATTTAGACATAAAGGAAGATATTTAGACTATATATCCATCATATTTTCATAACACTTACCACAATATCTCAAACTTAAAATTTGGAAGACATACACACTGCTGAAAAGTAATTTTGTTACCCGTGATTCTTCTAACCAGCATGAATGTATAGATATTATGTTATTTTTATTTTTATTATGTTTATTTTTTAAAATCTATTACATTAATAAAATAGGTTACACACACACACATACACATAACATTTTAAGTGAAACAACACTCTCACAACTTAAAAAATGCATAAGAACATACAAAAATAAGCAGATGTATGAAAAAATATGCAAGTTTACAAAATAATTTCACTGTTTTCTAGAAATACCAACTAAAAATATTTACAATATAAAAAAAATTACAAAAGCGAAAAGAAAAAATACAAATGTAAAACAAAAAAATCACAAAATGAAAAACTCACAACAAAGTTTTTGAAAAAAAAATTTACAACAAAATTTTTTTTTACAAAAACCAAAACTTCAAAAAATACTTTTACAAAAAAAATTTTTTTCAAAAACATTTTTCACAAAAAATTTTTTTTTCAAAATAAGTTTTTACAAAAGTAAAAAATAAAAAATCACAACGTTAAAAAATGAAAAATTTAGTTAAAAAAATGTAAAAAAAATTGTAAAAAAGTTGCAAAAATTTCAAAAAACTTATGAAAAAAGTATCAAAAATTTTGTTCTTTTTAATAGCAAATACAATGGTTTTGCCATTGCATACTGTATTTTTGTTGTAAAAAAATTTTTGTTGTAAATTTTTTTTTCAAAAACTTTGTTGTGAGTTTTTCATTTTGTGATTTTTTTGTTTTACATTTGTATTTTTTCTTTTCGCTTTTGTAATTTTTTTTATATTGTAAATATTTTTAGTTGGTATTTCTAGAAAACAGTGAAATTATTTTGTAAACTTGCATATTTTTTCATACATCTGCTTATTTTTGTATGTTCTTATGCATTTTTTAAGTTGTGAGAGTGTTGTTTCACTTAAAATGTTATGTGTATGTATGTGTGTGTAACCTATTTTATTAATGTAATAGATTTTAAAAAATAAACACAACGATATATGCATATAAAAGAATATTTATTGTGAGCATTTAAAGAATACATTGCAAAATAATATCTATACATTCATGCTGGTTAGAAGAATCACGGGTAACAAAATTACTTTTCAGCAGTCTTCCAAATTTTAAGTTTGAGATATTGTGGTAAGTGTTATGAAAATATGATGGATATATAGTCTAAATATCTTCCTTTATGTCTAAATTCTTCAAACGTCTGAATAATTTTTGAATATCTTCACTAAGTTTACATATAACTGACGATGCTTTATATGATAATGTGTGCATTTTTGATTCACGCCTTCTTGAAAATAGCATTTGGTAATCTTCCCAAGTGTAAGGTTTTTCACCTGTATGGATTTTTGTATGTTCTGTTAAATTCCATTTACTTAAGAAGCGTTTGTAGCAAATAGAACACATCTGTAATAGAAATAAATGCAAACAATTAGGATTCTTTTCAAAATATAGGTAAAAAGGCATTTGTTAAAGTGTAGGTAGTAAGACAAATCATTTTATATTTACTCTAATTACGATTCATATACGAATTCTAGTATTTTTCATATAAGTACTTACATATGTATCATTCATTAACGCTATATGTGCTAGGGATGAATCATTCAGATCATTAATTTCTGAAGTTTGCTGCTGTTTGTGTTCACCTTATTGAAAAATCTGTATAATGCAAGAAATATATATTTAGTAAAGGTTTTAATGTATAAATAATCGCTTATTTATTTATTTTTATTAAATACACGTATATTGCAATCAAATTTCTTCTACGTTTAATATAAATTAATTTTTTTCATTTATTCTAATGATAGAAATTCCTCTGAGGCGTACATATCTGATAATTTTTAGAAAAAGTATGAAACACAAATCTTTGTATGATGATAAGCATTGTGGTAAAATTCACATAGTTTGGTTTCGAAAATAGGTTTTTTGAAATATGAACTGTTAAAAATTAAAGATTGTATTAATACATACTATGTATAATCAAAAACTATAAACATTTTATTAATATTTTAAACAACTAGATGGATGATAATTCGGATGTGTAAGATGGAACATATAATTTGATTAATACTATGGAAGGCCTAACTCAAGATAAACCATGTATACTATGTACCATTGAAACTATAAAGATAGTATTTATATTTTAAGCAACTTAATGAATGTTAATTCAGAAAGCGCTGAAATGTAGGACGAAACATAATTTGATTAATAATATGAAAGGACTAACTCAAGACTATGTTTATTTATTTATTTATTTATTACTGCTATTTATACAATACACTGTTAATAATATATATTCCTATCAATTATAAAATCGACATTTAAAAGAATACATATTTACATGATGTAAAATCAATTTCTAGATAAGGTGCCATACTTTGAAATATTCAGTTCTAAACATTCAATTTTTCGAAGTCTCCAATCTGATCTTTGACTGTTAAATTCTTCAAATGATTGGTTAATTTTTGAATATCCATCATTGTAACTAAGCAACCTTCTTCATTTTTCTCAGGATGAAAAGTTAGAGTTTCAAACACTTAATCGTGTTAGAACTTAAAACACACGTGTTAGAACTTAAAACAACGATTCCAGAACACTTTTTATTTTGTCTATATCTTACAAAATGATTGAGTTATAGCACTTTGAATTTTTCCTATGGCTGACATTTTGAAACGATCTGATTTTGTCACGTGATAACACGCGTAATTATGAACCGATTTCAATGAAACTTGGTATGTACATAGTACATACAAATGTCTCGACCGAGTTCGTTGGCCAGCATCATCCGCCATTTTGTTTCAAAATGGTGGCCATTTTAAATTTTTAAAAAAATTTAAAATTTAAAATTCAATGCGAAAAAATCAAAATTTGAAAAATATTTTTCTTTTACGTGTTAGAACTTAAAACAACGATTCCAGAACACTTTTTATTTTGTCTATATCTTACAAAATGATTGAGTTATAGCACTTTGAATTTTTCTTATGGCTGACATTTTGAAACGATCTGATTTTGTCACGTGATAACACGCGTAATTATGAACCGATTTCAATGAAACTTGGTATGTACATAGTACATACAAATGTCTCGACCGAGTTCGTTGGCCAGCATCATCCACCACTTTGGTTCAAAATGGTGGCCATTTTAAATTTTTTAAAAAATTTAAAATTTAAAATTAAATGCAAAAAATTTAAAAGTTGAAACATATTTTTCTTTTACGTGTTAAAACTTAAAACAACAATTCCAGAACCCTTTTTATTTTGTCTATATCTTAAAAAATGATTGAGTTATAGCACTTTGAATTTTTCTTATGGCTGACATTTTGAAACGGTCTGATCTGAACGATCCACAATGTTGCTTTAAAATGGCATACACTTTATGATATCGTGGAATCTGGTGACTCTCTAAATCGCTTAAAATAAAACCAGGTTGAATAAAAGATGGCTAATTTCTAAAAAATCCTATTAATATTCAATCTTTACAAAAACTAGTATTCAATCTTATAAAATCACTAATTTTATAAGATTATTTCCACTAATTTGAGCTTAGTATTTTTGAACTATGTAACTTACCTTAAAATAAATAAATAAATATATAAGTATTTGAAAGCTACCTCTTCCTCCCGGCATTGCCGGAAGGACTTTTAAAGTCTACAGTGGGTAAAGGCATTTCACTGTTAACAGGAACAAGACGTTTTTTAGTATGGTGTGTACGTAAATGTTGATTTAAATTTAATTTATTATTAAATTTATGTTTACACTGATCACATGTATGCTGTAGGTTTTGATGTACTTTCAAATGACGGTTTAGTCTACAGTAGACTCCCTCAAATCCGCACAGCTTGGGACCAGAGGTTGTGCGGATTTTAGAATTTTGCGGATTTCTGGTCATTGCTTTGTTTACGTTTTTTAAACAGTAATTTGAGTGCAATCAATAGTGCATTCAGGACTATAATGAATACTTACAATATAATAAAATGTTAAAATAAGTAATAAATTAAAATAATAAAAATTTAGATAATTTTCAAAATGATTAAAATATTAAAAGCAAAGATCAAGTTAATGATCAATAGTGTATGATTAAATATTCATTATAAAAATTAAATATATTTTTCCAAAATTATTCAACAAAACTTGCCTCATAAAAGTACATTACTAATTCACATCAAAATCATAAAATAAGGATTTTTTTTTTAAAGTTTAGCCAGGCTTAGTAACCAAAAAATCTTCATTAATGCATAATTATATTTGGTAAGAAAATTGTGATTACCAGTGATATCAGCAATATCTTGATTTTTTTTTTTTTTTAATTTTTCTTCCTTCATGGAAAAAAAAACATGAATAGAGTATTATTGAGAAAATTAAAAAATATATGGAATTGATACAAAATTAAAAAAATCACATTTTGTCCAAATATCCAATCTGAAAGTTTCATTGTTTACATCCATAAAGTATGTGCGGATTTTAGAGAGTTGCGGATTTCTGGTTTGCGGATTTGAGGGAGTCTACTGTATTTTCATTTGAAAATGTTTCCTTGCATTCATTACAATTGAATTGAGGTCGATTGTGAATATGCATATGCTGATTTAATCTATAACGATAGTTGAAGGATTTCACACACTTTTCATGCTTAAACAGTGGACGATGTTGGACTTGATGAATTTTTAAATGGTGATTCAGCTTATTTTCACTTGAAAACGATTTCCCACATTCATAACAATGTAATTGCGGTCTATTGTGAATATGCGTATGTTGATTTAATCTATAACGATAGTTGAAGGATTTCTCACACTTTTCATGCTTAAACAATTTTCTGTTTGGATGTGTTTTCATATGAGTTATTAGAGCACATTTCCTAGTAAAAGATAATTTGCAAATTTCACATATAACAGGTGATAGAGTATCATACATCATCATATGCTTTTTTAATTCGCACTTTCTTGAAAACAGTTTTTCGCAGTCCTCACAAGTAAATGGTTTTTCATTGGCATGGATCTGTATATGTTCTTTTAAATTCCATTTAGATGAAAAGTTTTTATCACAAAAAGAGCAATTCTGTAAGGGAAATTAATGTAAACAGTTAAATATCACTCTAATATTACAAATAAAAATACTTTTTATTGAATATAGGACAAAATATTTTAATGTAAATTTAACCTAATTATACATAGTGTATGAATTCTAGTATTTAACATATAAGTAACTTACATATGTATTATTCTTTAACTTTGTATGTGCTAAGGTCGAATCAGTCGGATCATACATTTCGGAAATTTGCTGCTGTTTTGCTTCATCTTGCTGAAACATCTGCGTAATAAAAGAAGTATATTTATATGCTTAATAAATGCTTAATATATAAAAAATCTTTTTTTTTTTTTTAATTTCGTTAAATTTATTTTTATTGATACATATATATTGTAATGATATAATAAAACTTACCTTATTCGTTAACGAAGAAAACGGTTTTCACTTGCATTAAAATCTGGAAATTAGTCAGAGTCGTGCACCTACCAACTTCCCTCTCAAGTCTAACAGTGGGAATGCAAAATGCTGCGCTGCTTTTCGAAAATTCATATTGCTTTTAATCGTTTATGTCACGTGACAATTTGCGCATGCGTACAAATAAGTTTTATAATAAATTGCTAATTTGATTAATACGAACAGAATAAGCAGAAGCAGTCATGTATACTATCTAAACACTAAGCAGTATTTATATTTTAAATAACTTGATGTTTGATAATATGGAAATTTCAAAAAGGTGAGGTGAAATATGCCAATTTGATTAAAAATGTGAATCGAATAACTCAGAGAAGTTTTCACATGTCAAGTTTCTGAAACAGTAAGATGTGACTTTTTTCAATTTCTAGGAAAAAAAAAAAAAAAAAAAAAAAAAAAAAAAAAAAAATGCATACTATTTGTTGAAAGATGTCGAATGTAGTCAAGACGTGAAAAATATAAAATATGAACATTTTATAATGACATTCAAACTTTTAAAAATAGTTAGTTTGGAAATATATTGTAATAACATATGTAAACAAATGTATTTCAAAGTTGAAAATTTGTGTAAAAAATTGTCTTTTCTTGAAAATCGATATTTATTTTCGTTTAATTAATGATACTTATTACTTTTCGGTTGTTAAAAACTAAAATACACGTTTAATTCTTCTGTTAAATTCATATATCCGTGTTGGAGATGAGAAAAAATAGTGTAAAACTAAAAAAAAATTATTAAATTCGTCTTTTTCCTCTTAAAATTATTATTAAACTAGTGTAAAACTAATAAAATTTGTTTAAATTCGTCTTTTCCTCACTGAAAAACTAATATTTCTATTATTTTGCTTAATTAATTACACTCATTATGACTTCAAATTTTAATTTGGTGATGTTGTGGTAACTGTTATAAAACTAGAATGGATAAATAGTTTAAATGTCTTCTTTTTTCTCTCTATGCGATACTTTTACTTGAACGTAAACATTTGTTTGTATACCTTTGTAAGTTGTGACGTCAGAACTCTATTGTGTGTTTCCCCTACTTGGAGTACATGGGTGGAGGGGTTGTAGAAAAAAGTTTTAGTTTGGATATGACGTAATGAAGAATGCTTCGTAGGTTCAAATGTGCGTATGTGTTGAATATTTCTTTAAATAATTCATTTATTATTCGTTCTACTTAGTTGGTGTATAAAAGTATGATGAAATTGGTTTTCTTTCTTTAAAAATCGGTATTTTCCGTTGTTTTGCTTAATTAACAAAACTCATTAAGACGATATTAAAGTGATAGTCACTTAAAAACTGAAATGCACGTTTAAATTTCTTTATCTCAAATTGATATTCTGAAGTTTGAGTTGAAAAAAATGTAAGAAATCAGTCTTTTTCTATAAAACTTGATATTTTCTATTGTTTTTTACTTAATTAACGATACTCATTAAGATTATAGATGTTGAAAAACTGAAATGTACGTTTAAGTTTTCTCTCTTAAGTTGATAAAAATAGTAAGAAATCAGTCTTTTTCTATAAAACTTGATATTTTCTATTGTTTTTTACTTAATTAAAGATACTCATTAAGATTATAGATGTTGAAAAACTAGGATGTATGTTTAAATTTTAAGTTTTAAGTCGATACATTGATCTTGTAGTTGATAAAAATCGTAAGAAATCAGTCTTTTTCTATAAAACTTGATATTTTCCATTTTTTTTTATTTAATTATCAATACTCATTATGGTTATAGTTGTTGAAAAACTAGGATGTATGTTTAAGTTTTAAGTTTTAAGTCGATACATTGATCTTGTAATTGATAAAAATCGTAAGAAATCAGTCTTTTTCTATAAAAATCGATATTTTCCATTGTTTTTTACTTAATTATGAATGGTTATTAAGGTTATAGCTGTTGAAAAACTGAAATGTACGTTTAAGTTTTCTCTCTTAAGTTGATAAAAATCGTAAGAAATCAGTCTTTTTCTATAAAACTTGATATTTTCCATTGGTTTTTTACTTAATTAACGATACTCATTAAGGTTATAGCTGTTGAAAACTGAAATGTACGTTTAAGTTTTCTCTTTTAAGTTGATAAAAATCGTAAGAAATCAGTCTTTTTCTATAAAAGTTGATATTTTCCATTGTTTTTACTTAATTAATACTACTCATTAAGATGTCTATCAACCAAAATTCAAATATATGTTTAACTTTCTTGTGTTAAATTGATAATCTCATCTTGTAGTTGAAGAAATCTAAATAAAATAGTTAAAACTGAGATTCTTCCAGTGTTTCGCTTAATTAATAATACTCATTAAAATTATGGTTGTTCAAAATTCAAATATAAATTTAATCTTCATCATATAGTATGATTCCGAGTTGAGATGTGATTGATAATATTTTTAATTAGGGAAGGTTGATCACCTCTCATGTTATAATAGAATGTTCCTTTTTTTCCACTAGGGGGCGTTCGTGGAGGAGTATGCACGGGGGGCGCAGGAGGGACCAGGAGGGATGGTGGGTGCAGGAGGGACCGCAGGCGGGACAGCCGGAGGCACGAAGGTACCGCAGGCGGCACAGCAGGCGGCACGGTGCCGCAGTGCCACCTGCTGTCCTTAAACTGTTATTTTCCTACTACTCTCGTCAACTAGCAATTGATTATAATCAAAATCAAAGATGCATTATGTTTATAGGGACATATTTCTTAATTCCTTAAATTTGACTAAAATTAGCCGAAATTTTCGTTTACAAATGTATAAAAAGTACTAGGATTGTCAAGCTTGTAAAAAGTTTACCTTTTATATTAGCACTGTTTGTAAAACAGAATTTGTTTCGATTAAAGAAGGTGGGGCTGATAAAGCAAATGACAAACGTTGTTTTCTTAATTAAAAAAAAAGACTTATTCAATAGTACAGTGATTCAAATAAGCGGCAAATTTCCATACGTTTAATTGTAGGGGGGGAGGAGGGGGCGTATGTTTAGTCTGCCCAGGGGCCCGTGAAACCTGTTACCAGCCGTGCACACTAGAAATTCAAATTGCTACACCTCAGCCATTTTTTAAGATATAGACGAAACAAAAAATGCTCCGACCATTTTTTTATAAAGTTCAAACACATAAAAAACGCTTATTTTTTTCATTTTTTGTACCTCATTTTTATTTTACATTTTTTTTAGTTTTAAATGGCTGCAGGGCCGGTTAGAGAGGGAGGGGGCTGTGGGAAACTGCCTAGGGGCAAGGGCACTGGGAACAAGATGGGGCATGCACCGTATCAAACAACTATAGAGATTACATAATATTACAAATCTGAACTTGCACACATTTTTTTTCATTATTATTCACAAGTTAACTGGAAAAATGTTTCCCAGAATTGTTGTGAGAACATTTTCACCCAAGACATAGAACCATTAGTAAAAGAATCCCTGCGTAAGAACCACTGGTAAAAGAATCCCTGCATAGAACATAGAACAAGACAAATGTTATCTCTTCTTGTTTTGTACGGAGGTGAGTACTAATCTAAATCTGTCACTTCATTCATCATTCTTTTTACAAACAGCCAGGCACTTCCTGTTTTCCTAAGAAATTCAGAAAGAACACTTCTTTGACCACAGATTGCCATACCCATGCCTTCAAGCCAAAGAGCCTCTGGACCACAACAGGTCTATCTGACACTGGCAGCTAGACCGACTCAATTATCGGACAAACAATGCGACAGTTAGGGCACGGCCCGCGCTAATTGGGGTCTTCTAGGGAGTTCCGTTTCTCTGATTACCGAATAGACACGAGAAGTACATGCTTCCCTTAGAAAGTTTTGAAGGGGCCCAAACTTGAGAACACAGGGGCCCTAAATTTTGCATGGAATTAACTTAATTCTAAAATTTTATCTAATTTCTTTTCAAATTATTAATTATGCATATATGCATATATTTATAATTTGTATTATAAATAAATTTGTAAGTGCTTCGTAAATGCAAATAACAAATTAATTTTTCATGTAAGAGATCCGTTTTTGTACATTATTTTAGATAAAATTTTATTTTACATATTGAATTTTAGAATTGTTAAATTTAGCTTATATGTACAAGAAAAAATAGCTATTGCCGTTATTGAAAGAAGTATATCAAAATATTGACACTTTATGTTGTGCATACATTTTTAATTCAATCTTTTCATCCAATTATATTTTTATATTAGGACCATGCTAATCTCTTTTAGCATATTTTGCTTGATTGTATTCAATTTTAATGTAAAAAGAAAAAAAAGGGAAAAAAGTATTGATTAATGAAATACATAAATCAAGTGAGCCACTCTTTTCAATAATATTTGTAGCAGTGGTGAGTTTCCAGGTATCTCGAATGTAATTTCCTTACAAATGCAGGGGGGGGGCGGAATGACACTGTGCTTCCCATAGCATCAGAGCTTAATCGGGACCTGCCTTTTTACAGGGAAATACTGTTTTGAAATACCATTTCTTCTGTACAAAATAACATTTCCCTCATGGTTTGTTTTTAAATATTTCTTTTGACAATTTCTGAAAATCGAAGTTGGTATAATTTTCAGAGAGTGTGGACAATCTTAAAAATAACCATTCACACAAAAAATCTCAAATTATCTTATAAAATTGGTTCACTAATTTATTAATGGTTTTTATAATCTTCGATAAACCCTTTATCTACCGACGGTACCTATAAGTCCATTAAAATTATTCATTATAAAATTCTTTTAATACGTCAATTAGTTGTAATACTGTTTAGAATGAGTTACAGACACATTACTTTATGTTGTTCCAAAAGCATTATTAGTTACACAAAACAAATATATTTTTAAAAGTATAATTTCTTTTCCCTTTGTATCCTTTCAGCTTTATTGGCTCTGAGGGAGGAGGATGGGGATTTTTCAATTCGGAAATACAGTCGGCTCTCGTTAATTCAAAATCAGATAAATCGAATCTTCACTTAATTCGAACTAAACGTGAAGTTCCGAAATTTTCAATGGCAGAATAATGTTAAAATTTTCAGTTAATTTGAATCAGTTCATTTTCTCTTGATATCATTTAATTCAAACTAACGGGAACTCCAATTTTTCATTTTTCCCTTTTTTTAAACTCCAGATCCTTGAAATAACTTGATTTCTTTCATTTTAGTAAAAATTGTTCTGAATTAGTATACAAATAATCCCATCCATTTGATATCCTATTTCTAATTATCCGTATGCAGACCCTGACTATCGCACGGGCACTCGAGGTCTATGCCCTGGGAACGAAATTTCGGTGGAACACAAAACATTCCCTATTTCACCTAAATTTATATCATAAAAATCATAATTGCGGAAAGAAAAGTGATATTAATTCGGTAAAATGACAAAAGCATACCTCAATTTATGTTTAAAAGTACGTTTCAATAAATAGTAGAATTTCTTTATTAATTTTTATTTATGGAACTGTTTTTCAATTTTCCAGGAAACTTTTTTTCGGATAAGTGTATAATGTGTGAAAAAACTACTATCAGTAAATTAACCAATCTACGGGGGCACGAAAATTTGAAAGTGCCCTGGGTATAGAAACTTGTTAGTCGGGCCCTGTCCGTATGTCTGTAAATGACACATCCACCTCTTCTTTCATTGTGATTGTTCCTAATTCCTTAATTGGTTTATGTATTTATATATTTTAATTTAATATTAAGTCACATTCTAACTTGAGCAGCTGAGATGATTTTAGAAAATACTATAATTTCTTTGTAAAAGAACTCTTTTAATTAAGTTTTTCTGTCATACTTACCATAACATTTCTTGCGGTCCCAGCAAGTTCGAATTAACCAGAGCCGACTGTATTTCTCATTTATATTGTAAGAACACCATATTAGTACATTTTATAATTCTACAAAATACTAAGAAAATAATTTAAAATAAAAGATTTGAGTGGGTTATAAATATTGCACAAAATCCCTGTAAATTCAAATTTAATTAATCCTTCTAAATCCTTCAATCCTTCTAAAATCCTTCAAAAATTTATTAAATGATTAAAAAGGAAAGCGTCTTTTAAATATGGGCGTATATACAAAAATTGAACCAAAACCGTTAATTCAGTATGAAAAACCCACTTACCTAAATTAAGAGCCTCCGTCTGATCAATGAATCCCCAAAATCAATCCCTTGTCACTTTTTTTTCCTGTAACTTTTTTTCCGTAAACTTTTTCCGTGTCACTTTTCTCCGCTTTTATAGTTTATGTCACCTTTTTTCTCTTTACCTACCAGATGGGGGGAAATGGTGGAGGAGCTAAATCCCCCCTTATCTTCATCCAGAGCCCCCTGTAACGGTATCAATTTTTATTACTTTTTTTTACAAAATGCATCTTTCAATTTTCCTCAAGAAAAGAAAAAGAGAGAGAGAAAGAGAGAGTAAGAAACTAATCTTCACTTTTAGGTTTTAACTGTCTTGATTCCATTGAAATATGCCAAACATTTTGCTTTTAGAATCCTATTAAACCAGTTATTTTGTATTACCTTGCTTGCGGTAATACAATTTTCGATACAGTGCTGGAAACGCGTTCTAGATCGCAACATTTCTTTATCCTAAACATTAAATCCAGATGCACTAAGTAGCTGCCATTTGTTTCGTACGTCACTTCGTGATAATTGCTTTTAAAAGCAATGATCTTATACAGGATGAATGGATATATGTTTGTAACAATTGATTTATGCTTGAAATGATATAATCACATGCAGAATTTTAAATTTAATTATTGCGAATTGTTAAATGATTAATTTTATAATTCATATTAATAATGAAATAAGGTCAGGCAAAGTTAGTTTTAACGAGAAACAACATCATAACTGAATTGAATCGTGTTTAAAACAGCCATCACTTTAAAATAATCTAAAAATTCGTCGGAAAAAATTGATAAAACTAAATTACAAATACAATCAGTTAAAAAAAATCAAACCTGTGGAATTAATATATTAAAGTGTTTTTTAAATATAATAATAAGTTTCTGCATTGTGAAATTAATAATTTTAGGAATATATAATTATATTCGATTTATATTTATATCTATTCTGTTTTAATGAAACTTTAAATGTTGATTAGAAAGCTAATATTTGCTCTTCACTAACATATTGTGTAATCAAAGTTGCGTTCTCTTTAAATTATTTCTAAATGAAAAAATAAAATTTAAATCAATGTCCAATGCATAATTTTATTTTGTTTGATTCTGTCAAGTTATCAGCTGTTTGTAACTTGTTTTAACTCTAATTAATACATTTTACTCATCATATCGATTTTAAACATAATCAAGAGTAATTTTACCTATGGCATTTTCCAAAATATGTTCAATAATGTCAAAACAGCAATGAGAATCCAAGAAAATAATGCGCATGTGCTATCCATCAGTTTTCTTTATTAATAAATAAATCAAGTTATTATTATTTTTAATGAATTGAAGAATGCTATCTATATTTTACATTAATCATAACAACAACCTAAGACTAAATCTTATGGAATGGAGAAAAGTTCAGTTTTAGGTAGGCTTTCTTATCCCTTTATGTCCCCGACGTCACTTTAAAGCACCATTAAAATAATTTGTTTTAAAATGCATTTAATACTCGATTAGTCGTAATACATTTTAGAATGCGTTCTTATCTTATCTCAAGAGCATAATTGGTTGAACAAACAAAAATATTTTTAAAAGGACGATTTTTTTTTCATTTGCATTTCTCACCTTTCTTAGCGTTGAAAGATTGTGGGGAAAAATTTTCAGTTAAGTATCATTTCTATAATTCTATAGTAAGACCATTATATTTGTACATTTTGTAATTCAATAAAAATCTAAAAAAGGATTTCAAATAAAAAAATTGAGTGCAGCTATAAATATTGCATAAAATTTCTATAAGCACAAATTTAATTAATTAATTTTAACTGTCAAAACTCTTTTAAATTTTATTAAGAGGAACTTCAGTCATGAGAAAAGACCCGCTAGCTTATCCTAATCCAATGGAAAAGATTTATAAAGATATCTCGATAGAATTTCAATATTTTTAATATTTTTTCTTAGATTATCTGCATGCAGGCCGTTTCTTACTTTTTCGATTTTGATTATATGTTTTTTTCTCATGAATATGCTTTCACTTTCGAAACCGGTTCCGAAAATAAAAGTGTTTTCACTAAAATTATTTGTAAATAAAATCGCAAAAATCTCTAATATTCAATGAAAAAAAATCATTTAAAAACTTGTAAATTCAAACGAGATATATATTTTTTAATTTCTTCCACAGGAATTACACATTATCGAACGGGCCTTTTCGCTTGACTGAAGTAGCCTTTTAATTAATTGTGTACATCTTCTTATGTAGATTCAAAAATTCACAAAAAATGCTTCAGAAGATGAAATTTTCATAAATTCATAATTTTGGAAATACAGGGTTCGGAGGTACACCGCTTTTAATTATTTTCCGGTGATCACGAATATTTTCCATTTAGGAAAACTCCATTTTAAAGAGGTTTCGCTTTTATCGGGTTCCTTTATAGACAGATCCATTTTATCAGTTTTTAAAGTATTTAGTTTGCTTAATTACTGCATTAATAATTACTAAAAGATGTTAGCCTCACAAAAAAATTTCGGAGTCCATCCCTGACATGATTCGCTGGTTATGGCCCTGCTCTGAAATTACAGTTTTTTTTTTTTTTACGCAGATTTATTAATAGAATAGGTTCATACAGAAAATTCATTTTTAAAAATTTTGATAAAGTGCGTTTTGAAGTTCACGTATGTAACTCTAAAATTATATACATTATATAATTTTAGAGTTACATTTTAAGTGTCGTCTACAAATTTCTAGATAAATAAACCATATGATTATTAGCGGAAACAATACAAACTATACGCAGAAAGGATATATATCCAGGATTTACTGCTCTCGACGAACCTAAAAAATATTCTAGCACTCCATGTATGTCCCCTCTACTGTGATATCAAAATGACGTACGGGGGCAGATATACTGGGGGTAGATATCAGGCTCTTGTAGAAAGTGAAATGCTGCAGCACTGGATATCTAACCCCATCTAATGCAGAGGTCAAAATGGCGGACGGGAGCAGATATACTGGAGGTAGATATCAGGCTCTCGTAGAAAGTAAAATGCTGCAGCACTGGATATCTTCCCCCTTCTAATGCCGAGCTCAAAATGGCGGACGGGGGCAGATATACTGGGGGTAGATATGCAGCTCTCGACGAAGACAAAATGTTCTGTATTGGATATCTGCCCCTTTCTGATATGGGGGTATATATACTGGGGGCAGATATCAGGCCCTCAGAAGCCTCATTTAGAATGTCGAGAGGGATGAAACCGGATTCACACGAAGTGGAGCTGCTCCGCTATCATTCCTGCTTTAATTTTGTACCCATTTACAAACCCAAGCATAAAGCAGCATTAAAATTCTTTCGCGCAAGTTTTCGTGCGCAGGTCTCTGTTAAAGAATATCGTCTGCTTGTTTACTTTTGGCCTCGTAGGGTGCAGTTTCGCTATGACCAACACATAATGTGCAGGAATTGGTACGCGGCCACTTGTTTTAATACCTGTACGATACATTATCATGAAACTGTTTTGGCATGCGGCGATTTGTTTTAATATCTGAATATATGAAACAGTTCTTCGAATTTAAAGTTATACAATCTTCAGTTTTAAAATTAATTTTGCAATGATAATTATGTCGCTAATTATGTCATGAAAAATATAACACTGTTTTTAAAATGTAACCCATTTAAATTGATTATCGATACTATGAGGTTTATATATTTTTATGCTACCTTCGAAAATTTTTTGCAATTGACTTTAAAATATAAGGATAGCTAAAATAATTAAAAGAGTGGATATGTATACTTTTTTAACTTGTATTACAACCATACGCACTTTATGTCTGAAAATGTTAACTTGTACTTTATTTGCAATATTTAATTTTGTATTAGTTTTCCGTAATAATTAATTTGTCTTAGTTTTGTGTAATAGTTTTTTTTTTTTTTTTTTTTTTTCGAAGATTATTTTTTTTTTCATTGATTAAAATACAAACTTGTATTTTTTGAGCTTTGCTTACTACTAATAACATATCGCTATTCTATTTAAATTATAGTGGTATTTTATTTTCATTGAACTATGCTTTATTTCATTCTCTTATAAAATTAGCATAAATTATCGTAATCTTTTATTAGTAGTTTTACAAGCTTTTATATAGCTAATAGTTATATTTTTTTTTACATTAGATGTGATTTTTTGCTAATTTATAAGGAGAGAATAATATACACATTTATTATGTTATTCATCTTAAAATAATAATAAATAAATAAAGAGAAGGATATATTTTTAAATAAATATATTTTTTATAGAATCTCATGATTTGTGTTGCAGCCTCAAGATTGGACTTTCATAAATATTGTTGCAGTTCATTCATTAATGATAAAAAATATATTAATTCAAAATTGATGCGATTTTTTTAAATTATTAATTTATATCTCATTTTCTTGCAGCTGTTTTTTTTTTTTTTTTTTTTTTTTTTTTTTTTTTTTACGGACAAAAGGTCAAAATATATTTTCAAGCAAGGTTAATTTGAGTATGACTTATTATTCTATATGAATGGGTTTGTGGTGACGTGAATTTATAAATTCATCTCTAAACCAATTCTCCTTTCGATGAAAACAAAGATGAAACTCTAATAAGATATCTAAAAAGCTTTCGATATTGCTGAAAACTTTTCAAAGCAACTGCAAAACTTTTAATGTAACATTGAAGCGAAGTAAACAATTTTTATTGACACCAGAAGCAAGTCTACCTACAGGACCCTACTGAAAAATGAAAGTAATTTAATACTTTCTAATACATTTGAAAAGAGTGTTTATAAAATCAATTTGTCAGTCTGTGCTGCAATTAATGTAAACTCAAATTTCCATTTATGTTATTGAAATTAACTAAAGCATGTTTCTTAGCGAAAATGAAGTGTGCAGAATTATTGCGACAATGGGAGAAAAACCTTTTGTGGTAAATTTAAATGATGTTACACTATTTCAAAAATGAAATTTATATCCATTTAAAAAATGCACTAACCATGGTTTCTGCATAGTACGGTGTATAATAAAAATGAGATGGTCTCTGTCTGAGCTCAGTTTTTATTCAAGTCCTCTAATAGGTATAATATTACAAATTTATAAATTTTTTTAAAGGAATTTTCATGGACATGAAAATCGCGAAGCATTGTCTTGAAAGAGTATTTAGAATTAATACTTATTTCTATGTAAGAAGAAATATTTTAGCAATAATATATTCATAAAACACCAGTATTCAGTTAAATATAATAAAAACTTTAAAATTCCGAAAGTTTCAAAAAGTGTTAGAAACATGATTTTTATTGTATTTAAAAGTAATATTTTAACGAAAAACTTTTTTAAATGTTACTAACACTTTTATGTAATGTACTTTTATCATCAGGTTCTGATGACACAAAATTTTTTGGTTTTTCAAATCATCAGACTTCGATTAAAAAAATAAAAGCGCTGAATACTGATGCCAAAACATGTATCATTAATTTACACAATCACTACTATAAAAATTCAATTAATGGCTATGTGAAAAAAAAAAATGATTTGAAGCATATTTTATAATGCTACACTATTTCAAACATAATGACATAGATATATATTATTGAGATTTATTACAAGATGCTTACTGTAGAATATGATATGCATAATGGTTATCATTCATTTACAGAGCGACAAAAAATTTTGATTGTAGTATGATGGATGTACTGTACAATATAAATTAGTTTAATATAAATTATACATATTTATTTAATATATTAATTAATTTAAATTATGTACATTTAAAAAAATATATGCTTACTGTAGAATATGATATGCATAATGGTTATCATTCATTTACAGAGCGACAAAAAATTTTGATTGTAGTATGATGGATGTACTGTACAATATAAATTAGTTTAATATAAATTATACATATTTATTTAATATATTAATTAATTTAAATTATGTACATTTAAAAAAATATTAATTAATATTAATTATAGATATTTAAATAATAATATTACTTAATATGGATCATTCACATTTAAATATGAATATTATCTATGTATATTTAAATATTAATATTAATTAATTATGTATATTTAAAATCCTTATCAATTATATATTTAAATACTAATAATAATATAGGGAAAGGGAAAAATAATTATGCTAACCTTCCACTACTTTATAATTACAAATGAATGGGTAATTAGTAAAAAGAATAGTAAATTAATTGCAATTTTTATATATGAAGATAAGATTTTTAAAAAATGATAATTTAAGTATGAAATTAGTAAAATTTACTAATATTTTTCAACAGTAATATAAAATTGTATTTAGTGTAAGTTTAGGATACATTGTATTTTAATAAATGTTCATGTAATTATTTTTTAAAAGCTTGAGTAACTTTTAAAAGTATCTTAATTATTGAAAATTTATTTGAGATAAAATTTTATGCAATAAAAATTATTACATTTTATTCATGTTAATTTTAATTTAATTTTGTTTATTTAATTGTAAGTATAATTTAGTTTAATTATCTAATTATCAATTGTATAAAAATACAAAGCAACTGATCTTTACATGTTTATAACTGTTCTTTATTAACTAATTCAAAAAAGATCATTAAGAAACTCCACAAGAGAGAAAATAGCAAAAAAATGCACAATTTAAAACCTAACAATTAAAAAATTTGGTTTTAATCAACATAATATACAAGGTTTATCTTTCAACAAAGCCCATTGGAAAAAATTTGCCAGTTCTCCTAAACAGATTAGCGCGCGAGAAATGGGCGGAGAAATTTGAACGGACACTTGCTTTGTACACCCGAAAGGAATCATGGGTACATGCTGGATTAGTGCCCTAGGAGATAGCAGGGGTGAAAAATGCCCTAGGTTGAAACCGGATCTGCACATTCTAAACAGGTCAGAAATACAATGATGGAATCGATGTGAATTGAATGTGGATTCGAGGGGATATTCTAAATGACCCTAGAAAGTGAGATGCTGCAGCACTGGATATCTTCCCCCTTCTAATGCCGAGCTCAAAATGGCGGACGGGGGCAGATATACTGGAGGTAGATATGCAGCTCTCGACGAAGACAAAATGTTCTGTATTGGATATCTGCCCCTTTCTGATATGGGGGTATATATAGTGGGGGCAGATATCAGGCCCTCATAGAAAGTGAGATGCTGCAGCACTGGATATCTACCCCCTTCTAACGTAGAGGTCAAAATGGCAGACGGGGGCAGATATACTGGGGGCAGATTTCAGCATTCCCGTCCATAGCGAAATATATATTTTAACACTTTTGAACAGCCCTGTGTTTGATCTGTCGGTTGATATATATAGAGTATAATGGAAAAATTTAATTTAGGAAGAAAACGCGTAACAGTTTTAAATTTCTCTTTTAGCAGTTTATACTAAAAATGAAAACATACTTGTAAACTTTTGTTCATCCCTGGAGTTTACCTAGAACCAATATTTAGCCAATATTTAGCTAAAATTTAGTTCAAACTAAAACACTCTTAAGGCTACTGAAATCACATTTAAAGAAATGATCATCCATACATGACCATGTATCCCATTTTTTGCATTGCCCTGTATATCATTTTATCTGTATTATACAAAAATTTTTGACAACATTTAAACAGAATGAAATTCCGCATAAAATACATAATTTAATTAAAAAAAATACTTAAGTAAATTGCACTTATACTCAGCAACCTTTACTGATTTTTGTGTAACCCTGTATATTAACTATAGCATTTATACATACCATGTAATATGTATAAATTTAGTGAAATTTAAAAGCACATATCGTAATTAAAAAGGCGTGTCATCCATCCATCAACCATATCGATAATATACAGTATTTTGGATAGAGCATATCATTTCAAATCTTCTGTGTGTCCCTGTAAATACTGCGCACTTCATATTATGCGCGAAATAACTTATATTAAAACTCATCGACTTATATCAATTTTATTATACGTGAAAAGTTTAATTTAATTAAAATATATCGCAAACAATTTCTACTTTACCGTTATGTAATTGAATTCTTTTGTGTGGCCCTGTAAATGAATATTAGCCTTTGTTTTCACCACATATTTTATAGAATGCATATTTTAATGAACTTCGTAGATGCATATAAATTTTAATATGTTTCTCAGGGTGTAACACCTTTAAAATTCATTTGAAGCGATTTTTCCCCATAGTCCGTAATTAAACGAAATATTTTTGACTGTCCCTGTAAATAAACTAATCATGCTAGAAACTTTATTTGAAATAGGGTTCGTGCTAGGATAAGCGTAAATAAACTCCAAAAATTTTAGGGCAACAGGATAATATCTACAGGAGTTAGAGCACGGAGAGACGGCCAGATGGCCAGACAGACAGACGGACAGACAAACTGAAATTACATTCACTTTTCACCTTTCTTGGACAGTGGCAGAAAATTTCAATGTTTCAAAACTTATAATAAAATTTTATGTCTTAGAATAAAAGCTTGTTCTTTCAATTATTTGTATTAACATTGATGTTAAATTTTCCGTATATTCATTATTTTATTTCATAACTTTTCCTTTTTAGAACTTTTATTAAAAACAAAATTTTGACCTTTCACTTATTTATATCGACATTTTTCTTAATTTTTTATAAATTTATCTTTTTATTTCATATTTTTTTATTTCTTGTATTCATTCGACACTTGTACTCTTTGGCTTCCAAGCAGTAGTGAAAACTGCTTGCAAGCCAAAGGGTACAAGTGCCGAATTATGATAAATATTGCTTAGTTATAAATTTAAAACAAATTTTATTCTACTTTTTTTCTAAACAGTTATTGAAATAAGAGTTTAAAGATTACTAAGAAAGAAGCAAAAGTTTCATATCTCAATTCATTCAATTACAATTGATGTTTAACTTTGAACTCAATTTATTCGAAATTTAAACTTTGTTACTTGTACCCCTTGGCTTCTGAGGTACTCATATAATAAATAGACATGTTAATTTAAACGATTTAAACAATTAAAAAATGTATTTTGAGTAACTATGTTTCAGTCTAGACAATCTCCAATCACTATATTCTTACACACATACTCTGAAATTTGGATAATAATGTAATAAAAATAATAAATGGTGACATAATTAATTACGTAGTTCAAAGATCTACCCTAAAAAACTAATCTCTGTTGTTATCGTAATAAAACGCGAAAGAATACCAAAAAAAAGAACCCTTTTATCTTAATATAACATCTAATTTTGCATGAAGATTAATATGAACGCTTAGCAAAAACTTCAGCAAAATAATCTGCAATAAAAATTCTCCGAGGCGTTAATTACAAAAATAAATTAATGTTATTTAAGATAGCATGCAAAAATAGGTAGTTTCAACCATAAAGGATAAGCGTAAGCTTTTGAAACGCTTTTATGAGCTTAAGATCTTTACTAGACATAAGAGAATATGTAATTATTCCCTATAAATTTATTTTGAAATACTGAATATTAGAAGAAATAAACCATTAGGCTTGATATATTTTACACGGTAATTAAGTTTTGCAATGAATATGGTAAGTTTTCATGAATAATTAATTTTGTTGGTAGAGATGTTAAATATTATAAACTATTTTAAATTTAATCTTGCAACCAGGACAAGTATTATTATTAAAAAGTGTAGTACCTAGAAAATTCTTTAAAGCAAGAAAATGAATTTAATTAACTTTTTTAAAAACAATTTCATACTGAATTATAATGACGGAAAACATAAAATATTCTTTCCGTTTTTGAATTTTAGGTACATTTTGATACATATTTTATTACATATGTTTTAATTTGAATACACTATGTTTATGTATAAGGATTATTAATCATTTTGTTATTAATCGTTTAGTTCCTATTTACAATGTCTTAATTTTAATTATCTCATATTGAAAACTAATGCTTATATCTTCTCTTATTTATATTCTCTTAATGAAATCTTAATATTTTATTTTCCATGAGAGAAATAAAAGTGCAATAAGAAAGAAAAAAAACATTCCTCATTTTATTTCAATCTCTAATGCCGGTATTTGTGATTGGGTTCTGACAGATTGTTTTACTTTCTTTTGAAGTTCATAGACAAAGTACATTCGGCATGCCTTCTTTTTTTCTCTGTGTCTCCTTTGGCTGTTCTGAACTATTTTTGTACATTTTAGACTGGATAATCTCCTCTAATTTAAAAAATACCTTAATAGTTAAATGGAAATAAATGGTCTTTAAAAAAAAATAAAAATCGCATTTCAATCAATCTGTCCTCGCCCATAACGTCCTTAATTAATTAGGTGCTTTCTCTAATGCAATCGTGCCAAAATGAAAATGCAGAGTTCTAACTTAAATTAATGTGTTGCTAGAATAAATTCTTCTCCTTTTCTTCTTTGCAGCAGCATTTTCATTTATTATCTATAAATGCAAAATCTGAAAAAAAATTATATAGATTTCACGAATCTTCTCCCGCAAGAGATACTATTGGTGGTACAATCTATGAACTGGTTCCAAAGGCATAGCTTCAAGAAACAAAAGTCTTATGTCAGTCTTACAATTTTTAGGTAAACAACGTATTGATTAGCCACTGAATACCATTTTCTTCGATTTATAGAAAATAATTTGTAAATAATTTTTTGAACATTAAGTTCGAAGTCGCTGAGATCATCCGATGACTCCAGGGCTTCGAGGAGCTTGTTTTTCAATGTTTTTAATTTAATATATTTCCCTTTAAAATCTGTCCGATTTCTAATTCTCAATTTTCTTTCATCCTGGCTTTCGCTAGAGACTCGGCACAATGGACATAGATCAGGAGTCAAGGAATATTAAGCACGAAGCTGCTGTTTTGTTGTACATTTTTTAATTACGCACCATTTTTAATGTTAAAAAAGAGACAAGATTTCAATATAAATTTCAGGTTTAAGGTTCAATTTGCATTAAAAATAAATTAACTAATATTCAGATCATTCGATTTAAAATCAGTATCAATCAATGAAATATTTACTATGAATTTAAAAAAATGTAGCAGCATATGAAAGTGAACAGAAAATTATAAGTTAACACTTTCTGTTTTTACTTGTAGTAGATGTTTCAAGATTTAAGAATTATTACAGACTCAAATACTATTTCTTATTGACTTCATGCACTGTGTCACAATAGTCCTGAGATTTGGTCGATTTGTGTACGTTACACATATTTTACATGTTTAAAAATAAAATGATTTGCCAATTATTACTGAATAAAAGGCTACTAGTAAAATTTACTTAATTTTTTTAAGTGTTGCAATGCAAAACTTTTGATAGCTGAAAGAAAAGTTTTCCTTGTCGAAAAATTAAGATATTGTAAAGGATTTTTTAAATAATTTTTAATAGGATTTTAGTTTGTATATTTGTATATTATAAATGTAAAATTATACATTAGATGTAAAATAATCTCGAAGTTAGTATAAAAATGGTTTTTTTTTTTGTATATGATTAACAGTAGTCCCATTTTTATTGTCTCATATTACTCCGATTCACCTTTTATACAATTCTTAAAAACATATTGCACTATTATTATGGAGATTTGATTCATGTAAATTTTATTTCCAAATTTATATCAATCAAATGCTGTAATAGTTGCAATATTGCATTTTTTACTTACATGATTCTTTTTCTTGTAATTCTTGTAACCAATTAAGCCATACATGGAATTGTTTATATTTTATTTGCTTTCTCCTTATCGTAATTACACGCTATTTATCAGATATCTTTTAACTCTAAATTTAAATACAATCCATGGATAATACCTAATTTTTGTTTATTTTAATTTGGATTTTTTTCTCATTCTTATTAATAATCATTGATTTACACATAGGCAAACCTACATCATTTAAGGGATCCAAACATCTTTATTTCATTTTTAAATAAGGAGAGAGGTTTGTAACATCTGTTGGCCATGTTCATACTGATGTAAAAAGAAACATATTTTGAAGCATGCCTATTCTCTTTATTACACTCTGCAAAAATGGTCAAGAATTTCTTAAATACTACTATTTTAATAACTTATAATAATCGCATTCTTGTGCTAATAAATATCACTTTACCATCTTTAAAAGGAGATCCGTTTTTCCTCTGAAATTTATCGTAAAATCACTCAGATCATAAATGGCTACTTACGAATTTAAAATTAGACTTTTGTCTCTAAACTAAAATTCAAAAAGTGCAAAAAATTAAATTATCATTTCTTTTGAGATGTGAAATAAATAACTTTAGTTGAAGTAACGTAACAAAAAAAAAAAAAAAAAAAAAAAAACTTTGAAGATTCTCCAAGATTTTTATTACTTAAATAAAGAAAGGTATAAAGAATAGAAAAGGAAGAAAAGAAATATTCCGCATAAAAGCAAAACTATTTTTAACTTTCTTAAGTTCATTTTTTTTCACACAATATTTTATAGACAACATATATTCACACAATGTCTCTATTGCAGCGACGTTTATATTCTAGTAAGAAATGTAAATTTTTCCAATAATTTTGACTTTTACAAATTATACAGGGTGTTTCGCTGCCAGACCGACAAACTTTGAGGGGTGATAGTAGACATGCAGACAAACATTATTAAATAGGAAACCATGGGGCGCAAACGTCTTCTGTAGGAGCTAGGCGCCATTAAAGTTTGAGGTCCAAAATTCCAAATGATGATAGAAAACGGAAAAAAAGGTCGAATCGTTTGCGGTTTTCGCTAAGATCATTCTTTATATCCCGAATTTTTTGTAAAGAAATTTTAAAGGTTACGTTCAAAAATTGTCGATAGAGGGCGCTTTAGACTTTAAAGTAACAAACAAATACTTTTTACCGTTATTTTGTGCATGGGGTTGAAATTATTCTACAGTTTAGATTCTAACTTAAATTTGAAGCCTAAAATCGTAAACATGGGGATCGGGTAACTAGCGAAAATTAAACTGTGAACCGAGGAGGAGAGTTTAAACGCTCATAAACCCGATCCCCATGTTTACGATTTTAGGCTTCAAATTTAAGTTAAAGTCGAAACTTTAGAATAATTTCAACTCCATACACAAAAGAACGGTAAAAAGTATTTGTTCGCTACACTAAAGTCTAAAGCGCCCTCTATCGACAATTTTTGAATGTAACCTTCAAATTTTTTTTACAAAAAATTCGTGATATAAAGACTGATTTTAGAGAACACCGCAAACAAATCGACCCTTTTTTCCGTTTTCTATCATCGTTTGAAGTTTTGGAACTCAAACTTTAATGGCGCCTAGCTCCTACAGAAGACGTTTGCGCCCCATGGTTTCCCATTTAATGATGTTTGTCTGCATGTCTACTATCACCCCTCAAAGTTTGTCGGTCTGGTAGTGAAACACCCTGTATATAAAATATTAAATTTATATGTGTTGTTCAATATCAGTTTCCATTTCGAACCTCAATAGCATATCAATATTTCATGGCATTTTATGTATATTTACGAGATTTTGCGCATGTGCAGAGAGACGTACGTACGCCACACTGACTGCTGTCATAAAACTTTTTGAACTGCATTGAAACGTATTAGAAAAAATAAATCCCTACAAAAATACAAGACTGTACAAGTTGCAGGCTCCTTGGGGGTAATAACGCCCTGTTAAGATTCTACCAATTTTCACGGCTTAGTTTTAGAATTTTTCAAACAAATTTAGAATTTGATAAAATAAATTATTGACCAAGTATACAAGAAATAATGTTTTAGAAAATATGTATTCATAAAATTTACATACAATATCTACCCTGAAAAATTTCGATTTTTGACATTTTCTCAAATATTTAAAAATATACTTGTCGCATTCTTCTGAAACTTCAGGATTATGAAGATTATGTCTGACCTCATATTTATCAACATCCATTTGATAAGCAGGGCAATTAGGGGGCCTACAAAAAATTAAAAAAATTAAAGAATAACAGAAATATTTGGGATCACCCTGTACATGAAAATGTACGAAATGATTTATCGCTGCAGAATACAAATATGTGGATACACAACATGTACACTGATTTTTGTAAGAATAGCATGTATATTCATGGAGAAAGAGTGATTTTTTTAAAAAAATTCAAAAATTCTGGTGTGTTTTTTGTTTATATCATGCAGGGTTTTTAACCAAATTTAACGCAAATTTCAGAAATATTGGCAAAATCTATTAGAAAAAATACAGCGCAATTAGAATATAAATATATTAAATATTTTATGAAATAATTTTTATCTGCGCATGCGCGAACAACAAAAACGATTCTTTTACATCATTTAATAGTCAATTCTATAAAGTAACTTATAAAAAAAATCCAATAAAATATCACGAAAATTCAAAAAGATATCATTATTATAAGTAAGCTGTTTTTACATTGCTCTCTAAAAACGGTTGAATTATAAGGGATTCTCCGCAAATTGACATTTTTTATTGACTGACTTTTAGGAAAAAATTGGTACTATTTAATGAATACAATATTTAGTACAATATTGCTGCTAATAAGTATCTTGACACCTGTGATAGAAAAGGAAAAGAGCTTTTATTCTTTTCTATCACAGATGTCAAGAAACTTATTAACAGAAATATTGTATTAGATATTGTATACATTAAATGCTAATTTTTTCCTAAAAGTCAGTTAATAAAAAATGTCAATTTGTGGAGAATCCCTTATCATTCAGCTGTTTTTAGAGAGCAATGTAAAAACAGCTTACTTATAATAATGATATCTTTTTGAATTTTCACGATATTTGATTGGATTTTTTTATAAGTTATTAATCTATACTTTTTATAAGTATAATCCATAGAATTGTCTATTAAATGATGTAAAAGAATCGTTTTTATCGTTTGCACAAGCGCAGATAAAAATTATTTCATAAAACTACTCATATTTCATAAAATATTTAATATATTTATATTCCAATTGCGCTATATTTTTTCTTATAGATTTTGCCAATATTTTTGAAATTTGCGTTAAATTTGGTCAAAAATCCTGCTTGATATAAACAAAAAACATACCAGAATTTTTGAATTTTTAAGAAAAATCACTCTTTATCCATGAATATACATGCTATTCTTACAAAAATCAGTGTACATGTTGCGCAGTATCCACATATTTCTATTCTGCAGCGATAAATCGTTTCGTGCATTTTCATGTACAGGGTGATCCCAAATATTACTGTTATTCTTTATTCTTTTGTCGCCCCCCTAATTGCCCTGCTTATCAAATGGATGTTGATAAATATGAGGTCATACATAATCTTCATAATCATGAAGTTTCAGAAGAATCCGGCAAGTATATTTTTAACTATTTGAGAAAATGTCAAAAATCGAAATTTTTCAAACATTTATTGGTAGATAGTGTATAAGTGGCGCGGTTTCTTGACGAATGTTATATGTTCCACCTATTCAGATAAAATTCGTTGTTAAACAGCATAAATTCAGCGCGTAGTATAGGAAGCCATTAATACCAGCTGATTAAAACTTGAAGACAAGTTGACATTTTCATACTTTTATTTTAAATCGCAAAGTCAGCCATGCCTACTTTGATGTTTACTTCAGAGGCATTAAATACTTAAAAACAAGATAGCTAAAATAGACACAATCTTAAATAGTAAAAATAGTTCTTTAGACGATGAAAAATTACATAATTTCCATTTGAACATCTCATAGCGATCTTTAAATATCGTGTGAAAACTTTCCATGCACATGAAATTCATTATGCACAATTTTTCATTTAATTAACGATGTGAACTATTTTTAGTGATTCTTTGAAATGTAATTTTATTTTAATTAACAAAACTAACATCTCAGTCGATTTAAAATACCTTAAAGAACTGATGCATAGATTTAAAACATTAGATCTTTTTATCAACGAATTAATGTGCAAAAAACAAAATACCTTTTGTGATTTTTTAAAAGATTCTGCTTGCTATTATATGAAGAAACGTACTCTCTTACTACCTCACAACTGTCCTTACTTGTAATTCTTAGATCAAAACTCTTTTATTTTCTTTCAATCATTTTTTCGAAGATGTTTTGCACTTGCCGCAAGCATTGCACACACATTCTCAACTCACAAAACTGATTTCGGAACCGTTAAGTCCTATTTAGAGTTTACTGCTAATCCAGTAATAACGATTATTTAATTTGCTAAAAAATAATTAATCGAATAATTAGTAATATAAAATTAACTCATTAAAATCGAGCATGATGAAACTGAATTTACTTTATTTTAATAAATAGCAAATAAGAGTCACTCTTTAGATAACGTCAGCATTGTGACTTTCTAGGAATTTCCTCAGGAATGACTTCCCAGGCACGTTCCCAAAAATGGTTTCGTAAGTACTTCCTCAGGAATAACGTCCTTTGTAAGTTGCTCCGTGGGCCGTTACATGGAGCTCAATTCTGAGGAAATCATAAAAGTCTCTGCACTAGATCTTGTCATTTTAGTATTGGGAGGAATTTGGGATGACCTGGAGTTTATGTGGAAGTATTGAGAAGCTTCCGTGCTATATGAGTAATAAATATAAAATCTTTATATCACAGAAAGTACATAGCAAATTTTACATCACGCGTTCATTCCTACTTGCTTTTTCCAGCTATGACTTCTACAAAGATAACAAATTAACACATTCACTGCCGATCACGCGCCAGCGCGTGATGTGAGGTAATGTCCAATGTCCAGTCGCGCGCTGGCGCGGGGAAATCTTTCACTGATTCTTTGTTATAAAAAGTAAATCGGCTTCTGGGAAAAACCCATTTCTACAGTGCGGCATTATCTATCATCACATCTTCACGTAAACGGCAGCGAACGTGTTAACTTTTAGCGGTTGTTTGTGACTCAGTTGAATCAGAACATTTCAGTGCAGAATCTGTACTACATTTCTCCGAATTCCTTCATAATCATTGTGGTGTTATTACTTAACCTGGTCTTTCTTACCCCCGGGCAACTCATTTGACGATGGGTATTTTGTATCAAAGAAATTGGAAAAGAATCTGTCTAGCATTCTATTGTGCATCGACTCGTGCAGAGACGGAAACTCGTTTTTGCTCCGATTAATTGACTGAATCAAAAATTTAAGATGAAATTCAAAGTTGGTATATATTGAACTAAAATTATTACAGGCAGTAACATGTGTAACTTTTTTTTAATATTAAAATGTACGTATGAAATAGAAGAAAGTTTTTGGATTGACATATCTAACTAGTTTTCTTTAATACAAAAATGTAAGGCAAATACTTCTTTATCAAAAATAAAATTCTAAGAAACATATTAGTTTTATATTAATTTTTTCTTCTATTGTGCCCAATTTTCTTACTTTTTAAAAGATTATTACATTCTAAACCTTAATGTCCTAAATTATAATATAAAGAATGACAAAATTCAACCTCTTTCCATAAAAAACGAATCTTAATAGCTTCCCTCATTCTAAACAGAATGTCGACAAAGTAAAGCAAAAGACAGCCCAGCAAACACAGAACTAACAGATTGGTACAAAAATGATATCTTCCGACAAGTACTAGAGGTGTTATTTCGATAACAGCGATTCGTAACCTAAAAGTATCGATTCTGTCCTTTCCTTCGATATCTTTGGCGATACTTAGATGGGCTATCTTTGTGGTGCCAGAAATATGGCACCACGGCGAAAATCGGCGATATGGGTGATACGTATTCGATACAAATACGTAGGAATTCCGATATTTCTGGCATAAAAAAGTTAATATAAGGGCACTAATTTGATACCCAATGATAATCATTTTGTACTTGTTTTTGATGCACATAGGATTATATAAATCTTGTGCCAGTCAAAAGACATTTTATACCCATGTCGGCGAATACTTTTAATATTTATTTTGCAGCATCTAAACTATTTTAATCCTTTCAGGACCAAATCACTTCCATTGTTGTCAAATCACTTAAATTGCTGAAATGAAAGATACTGGAATTTACAAACATAATTTTGAACAAGAAAAAAAATTAAAATTTAATTTTAATTTTTTCACAAGAAGTATGCCACACTGGTACTCTAACTTACATAAAAAATTTATATAAATATAATAATTAATCAAATAATTCGATTTTTTAAAATTTGTAATAATGAAAAACATTTTTATAGGCAGGTTTATAAATTTACAGCAAATCTTTTTTATAATAACAATTTTCCAATTAATTTTTTAAGATATTATGTAAAAACAATTGTAAAAAATAATTGGCAACACTGCGGGCTGTTGGCGTAGCTTGTAATTTGATAGCATGCTTCCCTGACATTCTTTTTGAAAGTTCTATTCTAAAGTCTATATTTTTAGAACGAATATGACTGGATGTTTCGAGTCTTAGGGAGGTATGCAGACCTGGCTTTTGAAGTTTTATGCAAATTGGACATGGAGTGAGCATTCTAATTGTTTTGTTGTTTTTACAGGCAAGGGCAAGAGCTTGAAGCAGGTATGACTGTTCATAATTTCAATGTTTTGTTTTAGGTCAGGGGGGAGGCTTGCCAAACTCTCCATTCATTTTAAATTACTTTATAAGCTACTGCACAGATTTTTTACATAGTAAAGAGTTGTTTCAAAGTTTTTTTCATATATTTCATTTCATTAGTTTTGTTTTTAAAATTTGGTATATATTTTTCTGTCGTTATTTTTGAATGAATGCAGGTTTGGTAGGCGTTCAGAAACCTAAAACATTTCATTTTTTTAAAGTAGGGGGGGTGGGGCTAGGTTTCGTCTGTCCTCCCTCTGAAGAAGAACAGACTGTTTTTTCTTGCCTGTATTTGTTTGGTTTTTTTTAATTGTTTTAATTTATTAATTCTTCACAGTTCATTGTTACAATTTTTAACATACACTCTTTCCTTGAAAATTATGAAATTTCATTGCATATTGTGTATTATAACTTGTGGCATTATACATGAGCTGCTTAAAGCGCCAATGGTGCTACAATTTTTCATGGTGAATTGACACTATATATATATATATATATATAGAAACTTGTGATAAACTATTCAATTTATGTTTTTGATTATAAAAAATGCATTTACTATTAATGCTGAAATTAACATGTATATACATATTTTTTTTTCTCTGATATTGCAGATTTAATTTTTTGTTGTTTCCTCATACGATTTGTCTAAAACTCCATGTTGGGAAAAAAAAAAAGTATTCCAAAGAATCAAATACTTCTCTGACAAGAGGGGAAAGAATAACTTTTTTAATCTTGAAGCATAAAAATATTCTAATTTTTTGCTCAAATATTCAATAGTAATTTCTTTTTTATAGTAAAAATGTTTCATTCCCCTCCCCCCTCCCTGCAATGGCATTTACCTAGAGTTCCAAGTGTAATACATGAAAAATAATCGAATATTGTTTCAAAGCAGTAGACATTTTTCTGATATGTAGGCGTGCATGTGTATATTGGATTTAGGGGGGGGGGGGAGATTTCCTTTATCTTTTCAAACTAATCAGAAGCATAAAAAATAATCTAGTTTATGTTCAATAGCCAGCTTGCTTTTGACTATGAGATAAGAATTATTAAAGATAAAATTTGCATTAAATAAAGTTTATTTACAATTATTGCAGATTTTATTGTATTTTCCCTTTACGGGATCTATCTTGTAATAATCCGTACACAATAGGGGAAAAAAACTAGGGGTTAACACAGATTTTCCCCTCTTGAACAATGAAGTACTTTTGTGATAACATTTTTCATCGCAAAATTATTCTTGAATTTTTGTTTTCATCACATTCAATATAATATTGATGCACTCAAAAAAAAAAAAAAAAATCCAATAAACTATTAAGTTAACAACATTTTGTTGCTAAGATGCATAAACCATTTAAATAGCAAGAAATACATAAATAAAATTTCGACAATACAAATTTTGGAAGGAGGTGAGTGAGAGGTAATTAAATGGAATAATAACTCATACTTCATAAACTTTTATATTGAGACTTTTCTATGAAATAGTTAAAAATTTACTAACTATTTTAAATAGATAATAATTACAAGTTCTAATCAAAATTATCTCTGCATTCATACACATGCACACACCAAATTCATCTTATCTCAAATAAAATGTGAAGCACACAAGCGTAAAAAAGAAAAATCCTTGCCACCTCCCTCCCCTTTTAATTGTGATAAACCTTATGCACCTTCTTTTCAAATTGCAGCTGGAATTAAATTAGATGACTTTAGCTATTTTCTGACATCATCTGCCAGTTCTTGTCCTTATGTTCCACCTGAAAATACCTACCATGCTAGGATAGATGAAATAAATAGACACAGACAATAAAGAACAGTGCTAATGTTTTCATTGTGCTACTTTTTTTATTAAACATTATTTTTACTTACAAATTATATATTTAGTATTCAATTAAACAAAAATTTCATTCTTTTTTAAAAAGTCATAGCAGAAATACAATATATTTTATATGTTAACATGAGCTTTCTCAATATATTTTCTTGAATATTCTGAAATGGGCATTTAAGTCTTCAATCCTTTATTCTGAAGTCAGGTATACTTCAAACCCAGATTCCTTCCAAGTTAGGTAAAAAAAAAAGTATTGCTCCAAGTTCTGGCTAATTTCTCCACCTATTTTAACAATATAAAATGAAATTTTAGAAAGATCAAAAATTGTAATTTGTACACACAAAATCAAATTATTAAACATATAGAAATATAATAAACAAAATAACTGAATTTTACACCATGAGAATTAGTAAATTACACAGGACATTAGCACTAAATATATAAAGAATTTTTATTAAAGATATATAAAAATACTTCATACCAGAATTTTTATTTAAGACTAACTAATTTATGTGTGATTTAACCACTAGACAACATTTTTTACTGAATATATTTTCATTATTTCATTACATGGAAAAAAATCAGCTAACTGCAGCCCTTTGATAAAATTCACATTTTTCTGTTATCCTTGGACGACATCTGTGTTTAAGCGATCCTTTGACAAAATTGGCATTAAAGCGATCCTTCAACGAAATTTGCATTTAAACGATCCCTTGATGACATATGCATTAAAATGATCCTTAGACAAAATTCATGTTTAAGTGATCTTTGACGACATCTTCATTTAAGCATAAGTACAAAAAAAAAAAAAAAAAAAAAAAAAAGCATTATACTCAACATTTTAGCATAAAGTGCCCTAATTCTAATATTTTTAAGTTTTAAATTGATACGCACGGCAGCACTTCAAAGAAAATACTGGGCCATAGTACATTGCAACTAAATTCTAGTAATTCTAGGGATGTGCCGGATATCCTGCTTATTTGGCACTCAAACCGGATATTCGTTCTGGCCGAATATTTCAATATCCAGTTGCTGGATAGGGAAACTTTTTTAAATTCTGTTTTTTACATTTAAAATAACATATAAAATTAATTTGCTCCTTGCTAACCTTATCGTATTAAAAAGCAATGTTAACAAAAATAAATATTTGTATATTTTCACAATTATGAAATCAATGTTTTATATGTGAATGAAGATATATTTAAAATATGACAATATTTTGTCATAATCTATAACAGCAATTGTAAAATCAAAACTAGAATATGTACTACAACTTCAAATTTTCTATTTCTCTTAATTTTTTTTAAAATGTCAGTAATGAAGTAATTTAACTCTGAAAAGTTTTATTGTAATTTTCACCAGTCAAAATTTAACTCTAGTGTTCAATTATTCTGTCATAACTGTAGTTGCAAAACCAAAACTAGAATATCAATTGTAACTTTGTTTTGCTTTCAGTTTTAATTGCAGTAATGAAGTAGTTGACTTTTATACTTCAAGTGTTTTGTTATTAACTTTACTAATTATTTGAGTTATGAATATCAACAGAAGGTATAAATATCTTATCTGAAAGTTTTATGAAGTTACTGTTAATACATCAAAAATTTTGAGCCAGAAATGTGTACAATGGGGAATGGGGCCATCTTGTAAGTGCTAAAGTATTGAGGATTAAAAATCATGTAGAAAAATAGCTTCTAGCAAACTAAGGAGTTTAATTATGAATATTCATACTCCAGATTCAAAGTGTGTTTGTTTAGAAAATCAAGACTAAAATGTAATCAAAATGGTGCTGATATTAAAGAAATCCTTCAAATTTTGTGGAACATCAATTGCACAAGTTAAGCAGTCAACAATAGAAAAAAATTGTGGTAAAAACAAAAAATCATTAAATATACAAATTGCATTTTTTTAAAAACATTTTAGTAAAAATTTTCAAAGCAATTGAATTACACCTTGTTATAAGTCCTCAGTCATGTTAAAATTGCAAGTGACCTTTTAAATAAAGTTCATTCTAAGACTTGCTGTACAATACAAAAAGAGCTTAATAAGAAAACTAACTCTCACTCACAGTCAAGAGGAGTAACAAACATAACTATCCCATTTTGTTAATTATGCGTCAACAGGATAATTTTTTTTTTTGTTGTTGTTATGTTAGTCGATACAATGCATCTACATAAAACATCAAAACACTACCTAAATCTGGTGATAGTCTAAAGAAAAGATAGAGAACAATATGCATGTAAAGTTAGAAGTTTTATAAGTAAAATTGAAAAAGCAAAATATTAAATTTCAATATTTAATTATTGCTATGCATTTGTTTAAATAACTTTGACTTAATAAGTGAATTAAAATCTATTAATCCTTGAATAACATAAAATTACAATAACTTTTTTCTTTAAACAAGCATAAAATTGAGATATTAAAATTAAATATAAGAAATTATTCGGCTGGATACAAGATATCAGTCAAATTTTGTACCAGATATCCATTATCCTGCAAAAATCCACATTCGGTGCATCTCTAACTGATTCTCTATCCAGAGTCTTGATAATTTAAAGAAATTTGTAAAAAACTTCAAAACTATTTGCTAACTGTCAAAATTTTTTCCAAACAGTGTTTGCATTTCGTCTATTTTATGAAACTCTGCAAACAATTAATCAAACTTTCAAACTGTAGCTACTGGACCTTAATAATTAAATAGCGGCTTTTTCTCATAAGCAGCACTCTGCTTTTCTATTTTTTAAACTTATAGCAATTCTGTTTTCACAAATAAATCTTTCTGTAAATACAGCTGATTTTAATTTTAGTTTCTAGAAAAAAATTGCCCTACTATTACACTTCAATGTCATTTTCCATATTTAAAATTTAACATTTAATAACATGTATGTAATAACAGAGGGGTTCACTATATAACTTTGTCTAATGTAATTTGCAGTAGTAATAGTAGCATAAAGATGTAAAATCAACAAATTGTTATGTTTAAAAATAAGTAAAAAAAGTAAAACTAGAATTAATACAGTAGTTTCCCTCAAATCCACAACCGTAAATGCACATAATTTATGGATGTAAACAAGGAAACATTCAGTTCAGATATAGGGAGAAAATTTGAGTTATTTAGCTTTTTATCAATTCTATGCATATAGTTTAATTTGTAGTTTTTGTTAATATTGCTGAATTAATGCTTTTTTTTTTTTTTTTTTTTTTTTTTTTCTACGAAGGAAGTGTAAATTTATTTCTGAAAAAATTCAAGCTATTGCTTATATCACTAGTAATTATAATCTTCTTATCAATTATATTTATGTATTAAATTTTTTTAGTTATAAGGCTAGCTAAACTTGAAATAAAACTACTTTAATTTTTCATGATATTGATGTGAATTAGCAATGTATCTTTATGAGGAAAGCTTCATTGAATAATTTAGGAAAGCTACATTTAATCTTTATAATGAATATTTAATCATACATTATTGATTATTAATTTGACTTTTTTTTTCTCATTTCATCAAGGATGAGATCTAATGACATTCTCTTTTTTTTTTCTTTATAATTTACATGTTTCATATTATTAGATAAATAATTTCTACTTTTAACACTTTTTTTCAACAATTAGCATTAGATATAGTGAGTTTAGGTCATTATTTTTATGCATAGGATTAAAATCAGTATGCACTGATAAACATATCTAATGCTCTAAAGATAAATTCAAATATGTACTTTAAATATATATATATATATATATATATATATATATGCAGATCATTTAACAATAACATAACAAGATCTTTAAGATTTTGCCCAAAAGATCATTGAAGATTAGCTGTAACAGGAACTTTTCTTAATTTGGGAGATTTTTTTAAGCATTAAAATCAAAATATGAAGTTGAAAAAGAGTATTCAAAGACTGGATGTTAGTTATAGCATTTTAATAACAGTCTCATTTATTTTTGTTTTTCATGTTACCTTCAGAATCTATACTGACCAAAAATGTTGACTTCAAACTGTCACTAAAAAACAAAATCCCAAGAAATATTTGAACTAAATATATAAATATATATATATAAAATTACATCCAAATGTTTATTATTAGTAATCAGAAGATTGTTTATAAAGTTTTTATGAATATCAATGTTTCACTTTGTAGAGCAGCTTATTCTTTGAACATAAGACTATTTGCTAATACTGTTTAAATTAAAATGCATTTTTTTCCCGATATAAATTCAGAATAATAATTATTTTAAAATGCAATTACACTACTTATAATCCAATAATGTATATCTTTATCAATAAACATGCATACATATGTAGAAGGCAAAAAAATTATAACAATTTAAACCAAAAAACCTATCCTCCTCCCCCCCCCGTAAAAACCAGGTGTTTTGCCAACCCTGTATTGTATTTAATTTATTAAAGTTATAATTTTTTTGTTAAATAAATAATTATATAATAACTTGCATGTTTGGAAAAATGCATACTGTAGGATACTCCAATAATAAAGATACCAAGGAAGGCCTTCCTGAATTTCTCAATAAAACCACCTAAAAGAAGAAATTAAGAAAATACAATAGATACATACAAACATTTAAATTCTTATTAATATCATTATGAATTAAAATATATGAATATATTATGCACTCAATGACCCTTTTAAACATTTTTGATGCACTGGCAGCCAATTTTAACACTTCCTATGTGCCCTGTGGTAATTCCCATAAAAACATCTCTAATTCTATTAGACTTCAAACAAATCAGTATTTTAATACAAGGTTGTAAAGGTTTTGGACACAATGGTAAAATCCATGGTTTAACCTTTAACTGCTGTGACAAAAATTATTGCATAACTACTGTCAGCGATCTATCGGACCACTTAATCTAAAGAATAAAAATGTTAAATTAACTCTCGGAATACTATTTTTGTATTAAACTACAGGACTATAATAAATAAATTTCAGCTATTCAAATGTCTCTAGAGATATTAATATGTATCGAACAGAAACAAAATTTGTCCATTATCCACAGTTAAGCTAAAAATTACAAGTTAAACCCCAAAACTTAAAAAACTCGGCAGTCTGTGAGACTGCTAAGAGTAGTTAAGGTTAACCGTACTATCTAAAACCCTTCTGTCTAAAACTGTCCAAAAATATATTTTGTAGTAAAATTTTTATTTATCAAAACAATGCTAAAAATTAAAAATCTTAAAAATTGTCAGTAAAATTACAATACAAAAATACCAATTTAGTAGCAACAACCTAATTGCCCTATGTAACAAAGCAATTACTTTAAAAATATTAAATTTAATTGTGTTTGTGTATAATAATTTAACTATTTAGATGAAATTCACATATTTATTTTGCAATACTTTGACGAAATTTGCTTTTTATTAGGATATCCTGAGACGAAATTCACTTAAACAACCCAGGAGTTATTCTGATCTGAATTTTCCAAAAATTTAAGACATTCAATTACAAAAATATATATTTTTTAAAAAGCCATCAATCTGAAATTTTGGACCAAAAAAAAAAAAAAAGTGACTATCACACAAATGGTCACAGAAAAAAAAAATCAATTTTGTTAACACATTCGCTATAAGGTGCCAACATTAAAGGGCCACTCAGCCACCAGCTTGTGATGTCCATTCCCGTCACGCGCTGGTGCGGGAAAATCTTTCACCGATTCTTTGTCATAAAAAGTAAATCTGCTTCTGGGGAAAACCCACTTTTACAGTACGGCATTAACAATCATCACATTTTCACATAAGCGGCAGCGAACGTGTTAATTGTGAATTTCTTCAGAGGATTGGTGGATGGTGCAAATTTTGTCAGATCATCAGAAAAACATCATTCGTTAACCACTTAACCGGCGACAGGTATGGCAATACAGTGCTTTTACCCCCCGACTTACAGTGGCAGATCCAAGGGGGGGGTCATGGGAGACATGACCCCCCCTCTTAAAAAAGGTATGTACACTGCACAGTCTAAATAAAGGTGCTAAAACAGGAATGCAAAATAGCATCTAATCGAAAGAATGTGCTTTTTTTCGAAACTGATCGAGAAAACTTGCGAATTTTCTGTACCTGATCTACATAATTCAGAATTTTTCCGCACCCGATCTGTGAAATTCTCAATTTTCGCGAAGCCGATCAACGAAATTCAGAATTTTTCCATGCCTAATCAATGAAATTCAGAATTTTTCCATGCCTAATCGATGAAATTCAGAATTTTTCCATGCCTAATCGATGAAATTCAGAATTTTTCCATGCCTAATCGATGAAATTTTCGTTCTTGTTCGATGAAATACGAATTTTTCCGTACACGAACTAAGAAATATGCATTTCTTAATTGAATGACGAGCTATGCATTTTTTTCCTGCTGTAAACTGATGAAATCCGCGATTTTTTTTCTCGCGATACTGATGAAACTCACGATTGTTCTGCAGACGCTCAAAGATTTATTTAATTTTTCCCAGGCCCTATCAAAAAAAAAATTTGCAGTTTTTCCGTGCCCTATCAACAAAATTAGTGATTTTTTGTTCCGAATCGACAAAATTAGCTATTTTTCGTTTCGAATCGATAAGATTCGTGAGTATTTTTTATTCGATTGCCAAAATTCATGCAAAGCAGATCGACCATATTTGCGATAATTTCTTTCCCGATCGATGGAATTGTCAATTTTTGTTCGCCATATCAACGTAATTTGCGATTTTTTTCCTTCATTCCAAATCAACTGTATATCTGCTTTTTACAAAACTGATCGACCATATTTGCGACTTTTTCGTTCCCGATTGACAAAGCTCACAAATTTTCCGTGCCCTACCAAAAGCAATTTTTTCATTCCCGATCGACTAAATTTGCGCTTTTTACGAAAGCAGTCGACCATATTCGGGATTTTTCTGTGCCCAATTGATGAGATTCACGCCTTTTTCCGTTTTTGTCCATGAATATGCATTTTTCCGTATCGAACAATAAAATTCGCTATTCTTAACTGACTGATGAGATCTGCATTTTTACCCCACATTAAATTAATGAAATCTGATTTTTTTTCTCGCGATAAACTGATGAAACTCGTTATTGCTCTGTAGCCGCTCAAAAAATGTTTTGATTTTTCCATATATCATTGACAAAATCTTCGATTTTTCCTTGCCCTATCAACGAAATCAGCGATTTTTTCGTTCCGAATTGATAAAATTTGCGAGTTTTTCGTACCCAATCGCACAAATCGCTCTTTTTATGGAGACAATTGACTACATTCACGATATTTTTTTCCCGATTCACGAAATTGGCAATTTTTATGTTCCATATCAACTCAAAATTTGTAATTTTTTTTATTCCCAATCAAAATTCACAACTTTTTGTGCTCGATCGACAAAATTTGCAGTTTTTCTGAGACATACAGACAAAATTCGAAATTTTTCGAGGGCCGATATACAAAACTAGCGATTTTCCAACGTCCAGTTGACGATATTTTCGATTTTTCCACGCCAGGCCAACGAAGTTCGCATTTTTTTGCATGGTAAACAGACAAAACAGGTGACTTTTCCACAACCTATGAATAAAATTTTTTCAAGTATTATAAAAAAAAATTAGATTTTTTTCCTTGCCGATAAACGAAATCTGAGATCTTTCGCGTCCGATCGACAGAATTCATGATTTTTACGTGCCTAATCAACAAATTTCGTGATTTTTTTTATGCCCGATCAGCGAATTTTGCTACTTTTTATCGTAATTCCGTTTTCACAAGATTTACTGTATTTTAAAATTGTTTCATTAAATCATCTGTCAAAAGTTGTGACCCCCCCCCTGGAGGTTTGGCTGGATCCGCCCTTGCCGACTTATGTCTCGGCAAATGGTGAAATGGTTAAAGAATAGTAAGGGGGGATGCAAACAAAGAAAAAACTGCTAATTTTACAAAAAAAAAAATCGAGAAAAACTGCAAATTTTGTCAAAAAAGTGTCAAAAACCTCCAAATTTCACCACAGAATCGTTAAAAATCTGAGGTCCTCAAAGGGGTCTAAACTGGATTTCTCTCCATACACACACTCTGTTGAAACTTTGCAGAAAATTGTGAAATTTGTCAATGAAGAAAACCTATTCTATTTGCAACCTTGTTTCATTAGTTTCTACAAATTTATTTAATGCAGCAATTTTAAATTTGTAAAATAGTAAGACTTAATGTAAAATACATCATCTGCTTTTTACCTTCATTAAAATTTTAACTTGAAAATGCTGATTTCAGCCAGATTTGTGATAAGGTAATCAGACAACAACCTCACATAAATGGATTCCCTTTCCTTGTCAGTTTCTTTAGGAAAGAATTAACGATTTCATGGTTACAGAAATACGAGGAGTAAAATCCAAAATATAGGTATTTTTGTTCGGCACTACTTGCTTACCCCCAGAATTGTATAAAACCAAAAACTTTCTGCACACATAATATCGGGTCAAAAACTTGCTGCAAATCAATTTAATGTTTAATAAAATTATGTATTATATTATTTTGGCCTGGACGAAATTTGCTTTTATTATGCAACTTGCATCTTTTGCGTGAGTCATGGATGTAATTTGCGTATTTTATGTGATTCATGAACGTAATTCACATTTTTTTTTTACGTGCTTAATGGATGCAATTATTTTTTTATGTATCTCATGGTCCTAATTTACGTTTTTTGAGGGATATGTCAACAAAATTCACGATTTTTGAGATAGTTATGGATGTAATTCACGTTTTTTATGTGATTTTAATGAACATAATTAACATTTTTTTACGCAATTTTAATGCAATTCATGGATGTAATTTGATTTTTTGAACGATCTGTCGATGAAATTAGAGGAGGTTTTCTTGAGCGATTTATGAACATAATTCGCATTTTTTATCTGATTTATAGACGTAATTCACTATTTTTATGAGATTCGTGGACGTAATTTGCATTTTTTGAGCGATCTGTCAACATAATCCACGTTTTTTGGACAATCTGTTGCTGAAATTTGTGTTTTTTGAGCGATTGATGAATGTAATTCTCATTTTTTATGCAATTCATGAAATAGTTTGTGTTTTGATGCGATTTTATAGACCTGATTTGCTATATTCATGGCCATAATTTGCGTAGTTTAAGAGATTTGTCAATGATATTTGTGTTTTTTTGAGTGATTTATTGATGCAATTCGCATTTTTTAAGTGAGTCATGAGCGTATTTTGGTTTTTTGAGCGATCTGTCGATGAAATTTGCATTTTTTGAGCAATTTAATCATGTAATTCACATTTTTTGAGCGATTTACGGATGAAATTTGCGTTTTTGAGCAATCTGTTGGCATAATTTGCATTTTGAGCAATTTATTGACATAATTTGTGTTTTTTAAGCGATTTATGGACATGATTAGCATTTTTTGAACGATTTATGGAATAAAAAAAAACCTCATAAAATTATAAATTCTCATTTTTAATGCAGAGCATCATTCCGTTGATTAAATTCATGTTTTTTGAGTAATTTATGAGCGCAATTCTCATATTTTATGAGATTCCTGAAACGTAACTTGCATAATTTTTTTTTTACACAATTTTATAGACGTAATTCACTATTTTTATGAGATTCATGTACTTAATTTGCGTTTTTGAACAATCCATCGACAAAATTTACGTTCTTTGAGCAATTTTTGGACTTAATTCGTGTTTTTATGCAATTCATGAATATAATTCGCATTTTTTACATGATTCATATTCGTAATTTGCTATTTTTTAGTGATCTGTCGATGAAATTTGCATTTTTTGAACAATTTGTCTATGAAATTTGCATTTTCTAATTGATTTATGGACGTAATTCGCATTTGAGGGATTTATGATGTAATTCACATTTTTTACACGATTCATGGACCTAATTTGCATTTTTTGAACAATTCACTGATTTGTGTTTACTATGTGTGCATGAGTTGCATAAAAAATTCACATTTTTTTATGCAATTCATGCACTAAATTCGCATTTTTACAAAAATCATGCATGAAATTAGCGTTCTTTCTGAGATTTATAGACAGAATTTGTTATCCGTGCAGTCTTTGGTTAATATTTGCATTTTTTATGTCATCTTTGGATGTAAGTGTGTAATTTTTTGCTGTGTCAGTTTTCTATACCTTTTGCGAGCTGTACGATCACACCACACATCCACTTCAGCATAAGTAATTCATTGGGTGTAGTTTAAATAAGAAAGGTTATGGTATTGTTCTGAAAAGATTTCAGAAAAAAGTTGTTTTATTCAGAACACGATGATGAAACAAGTTAATGCTATGGAAATTGGCCAAATTGCTTCACAAACTTTAATAAAAAAAAATTGATCAAACAGATCTGGATTAACGGGGTTCTACTGTACTAAAAAAACTTACAAAAATAAAAATTGTTTCTTTCCTAAAATTTTCTGCACAAAGTGTTCGTCCGTCTATTACACAACTCTGGTTATCCTGTTGACCAAAAAATTATCCCTGAACCATAAGATTAAATGCCAATAAAGGATGATCATGAATGTCACATTCATAGATATTACAGAGTTTCCCCCAGATTAAAAAAGAAAAGGGGCAGGGCACTACTGTTCTGATAAGGGCATTTTTATAGAGTTTAATCTAGAATCTAGAGGTTCAAAAAATCGTGGAAATACAGACATTTCTTCAAAGAATCCAGAAAAAAATCCAAACATTTTGTCAAAAAAAAAAAGGGGGGGGACAAATATTGTCAAATGATCTTGGAAAAAAACAGACAGATTTTGTTTAAAAAAAAAAATATCGCAAAAAACAGCAGGTTTTTGATAAAAGATCTCTTAAAAAAAAACCTGACAAAATTTTGTTAAAAGATGTCAAAAAATGGCAAATTTCTTCAAAATATCTCGAAAAACCGTCAATTTTGTCAAGTTTAATCACGAAAAAACAAATTTAAAAAAAGTGCCGCAAAAAAAAGCACATAGTTTGTAATGGGAGTGGAATCAACCCCCCTTTTCTCTAAATATGCCCTGGATGCAATTTTCTCTACACACGAAAATGATTGTGAATCAGAACAGAATCAGATTTTTAGGACAGAAAAAATCACTTATTCTGGATTAACTTTTTTTTTTGTGCCCCTTTGACACAATTTGCATTTTTTTTTTCTATCTCTTGAAGAAATTGCTGTTTTTTGAGAATTTGTTTTTACTGCGATTTTTCTAAGACAGTTGCCGTGTTTTGTGAAATTTTCAGTTTTTTGTGAATCGTTTAACTTTTCGTTTATAGCAATTTTTGGGACTAATTTTGTCGTTTTTTTCATAATCTTTCGAGGAAATCTGCCGCCTTTTTCAGAATTTTCCGACGAAATTAACCATTTTTTTAGCGAATCTTACCAGAAGTTAGTCCTTATTTCACGATTTTTTTTAACAAAATTTACTGTTTTTTCACAATTTTTTGATGAAGTTACGCATTTCACGAGACGCGTAAAAGCTATTTTTCGCATAATTTACGCTGTGCGTCCGCACCATCGCTCAAGGGCTGCGTTTTTTCAAATGTGGGCAAGAAGGGCGCTATTTTTTTGAAGGAGTGACAAGAGAGGTGCTAGTTTCTGTATTAGGGGGAAGAGGGGCACTATTGTTTAAACTAAAGAGCAGGAGGGGCAGAGCGCCCCCCTGAAACCCTTTGGGGGAATCTCTGGATATTAAATACAATACAAATATTTGAAACATCAACAAGTGATTTTTATTTGTATTTTCATTAATATTCTACTAATTATAATTTTTCTCGCTTTTTTATTTAAAAATTATGTCAATATGTATAACTCATGGGTGCAAGTTTGAAATTTTGCCAAGACTGAAAATATTTTGACCTTTCTCCTTCACCACTGACTGAGCACATACGCATGTAACTTGTGTTTTTTCCAAGACCATCTGATGAAATTAGTCCCCCCCCCCCCACCTTTCGACTAATTTTGCAACTTTTCTATGATTTTAAACCGAAACTTGCAATTTTCTACTATTTTTAGCTGAAATTTGCAATTTTTCTATGGCTTTTAGGCAAAATTTGTGATTTTTCTATGGTTTTCAGCTGAAATCTGCCATTTTTCGACGAAATCTAAGTATTTTGTATTATCTTTTGGAGAAATTTGTGTCTTTTTGACGATCCTTTGAAAGAAATTATGTCTTCTTTTCGATCCTTGGACAGAAATTGCATCTTCTTCGTGATCCTTGATCAGAAATCGCGTTTTCCCTGCTATCATTTGATGCAAATCGTAGGGTTTTTTTGGGGATCATTCCGCAGCAACCAATTTTTTTCTCAATCTTTTGGCAACATTTGCTTCTTTTCCACAATCCTTCGATTAAATTCACATCTTTATTGCGATCTTTTGACAAAAATTGTACCTATTTTGTATTCTTTAACCGGAAATAGCGTCTTTTTCAAAATCGTTTGACAGAAATAGCGTCTTTTTCACGATCCTTGAACAGAAATAGCATCTTTTTCAAAATCCTTGAACAGAAATCACATCTTTTTGTGATACTTTGACAAAAATTGCGTTTTTCCTGCAATCATTTGATGAAAATAGTGGAATTGTTTTCTATCATTTGATGGAAATCACATCTTTTTCTCTATCTTTTGGCACAAATTACGTCTTTTCAGCGATTCTTTGACTAAATTCACGTTTTTTTTTTTTTCCACAGTCATTTGATTAAATTCACGTCTTTTTGTTGATCCTTTAACAAAAATTGCATCTATTTAGTATTCTTTGACCAGAGATGGCATGTTTTCCGCGATTCTTTGACAGGAATGGCATTTTTTCCTATAACCTTTTGACTGAAAACTCATCTTTTCCACTGCCTTTTAACAGGAATAGCGCGTTTTTGGGATCTTACAACAAAAAGAGCATGTTTTTCGCGATCCTTCGACAGAAATAGATTATTTTTCTGCCAGCTTTTGACAACAAACGCGTCTTTTTTTGCAATCCTTTGACAGAAATAGCATTTTTTTCCACGATCATTTCACGAAAATCATGTTTTTCTTTCTGCGATCCTTTGAAGAAAAGCGTGTGTTTTTCGCGATCTGCTTCTGTATTCAGAGATTTTTCCGTCTCGTTTCCATCTTCAGGAATTCTTAAAAGACGGAATTCTGTCTCAGGATGGAAAAACTTGCACTCATGGTATAACTTGGCTATCAGTTTGGTGAAATTGGTTGACATAACCAAATAGCACCTTCTGTTCTATATTTATTTTTATTTATTAAATAATATTAATGATTATAATGAAATAAAAGATTAAAAGCTAAAATAGTAGTTTGTGATTCATGATTGTTGTTCATGAAATGAGTTATTTTCTTATTTCACTACATTTTTAATGAAATTTTAATTATGTTACAATACTGATAAAGTATATTTGATATAAAATAAAATATTGTGAAATAAAATACTTTATTTAGAACTTAATGTATACTTTCTGACTTCCATATAAAAATTTTATCTGTAAAGTAAAAACTTTTGCATCCAATCTGAAAAGAGAAGACTACAACAATACGTGAGAAACTTAAGAATTTTGCAGTAAAATATGTCCTAAAGAAAGTTTTAAAAAATATTTTTATTTTCACCCCTATCTCCCCTCATACAATAAAAAAGTTCATAATAATTATGAGAGTAATTAATGTTTTTTTTTTTTTTGTGTAACCTTTTTTTTTGTGTGTGTGTATGTGCGTGTGTAACTGTATTACATAAAACTTTTATTAAAAACATACTACAAAGAAAAAATAAGCTCAATTTGGGACAAAAGATTGTAATATGGATCATTTTTTAAAAACAAACTATTGCACAACTTTTTAATATAATATTGAAAAATGAACAGGAAATCAATCCAAAGTCAGATTTATTCAGTTTTCTAATTAAACATAGTATCAATGTGACTTGTTTAAGTTTAAACAATTATTTTTCTTAGAAAGTTCATATTGTAGTTGTGACTGGTTACTTTTTTGGTCACTATAATTTGAATAGCTAGTTTGCATATTTATCCAAATAATCTGTAGAATAAACGCCTACTGGCCAGTTTGATTCTACCTGTTGACATTTTCTGAAAGAAAATTGCTAACACTTCAAATTATTTTTTAACATTTTCCTTGAAAATATACAAATACGTTTATTTTTTTTATGAAAACTACTTGTTTTATTTTTTAAGTGACATTTCTGTTGGCACAATTGCAAATTTCTTTGTGAAGATTCTTTTTTCCATAAGTTTGTTTTCCTTTTTATATTTTAAATACTTGTCTCAGAAAAGCACATTATTTTATTAGAAAAAAGCATTAACAAAATGAATACCTCTTTAATATTTAGTTTGTTTTCAATATTAATGTAAGTCAAATAATGAAATAGAAAAATGTTTATTTTTACTGACTCTAAAGTTTTCTTAATGTGCAATTAATCGGTGACATTAAAAATATTCAGAACAGAATATTAATTTGGAAAAATTTCCTATACAGATTATAACTTCTTAGCTAGTATCTGCCTTCAAAAGAAAATAGATATAAATAAAAGAAATTATTTATTCCAATTTATTATGTAGGTCTAGCAGACGATTTCTTATAAGAAGTATAATTATATATCTATAAGTCATGTGCAGTGTTCTCGCTGACACTTGACCAACGTTAGTAATATGACTAATTAAAAAGTAAAAATCATTCACTAAGTGAAAAAAATATTAGGAATATAGATTCGCAATGTAGCACAGAAAGTTCAAGCTTTTAATGTACTTTCCCTTTTTTTCAATATGTTCTAAAATAACCAAAGTTTTTATAACTGCGACAGAGATTGTTATTAATCTAATTTCAACTATCCGCTACAAATATTAAATATATGTATGAAAAACGAAAAAGAAAAAATTGAGCACTAGCAATTTTGCAAATCTAATCGCTTGTTTACTCCCCAAATGAAGAATTTAATTGCAATTTGGCACAATGGCACGCAACAGTGAGAACACCAGTCATGTGGGATCAGCAAACAATTTTTAAATTTCTAGTTGAAAAAATTTGCTTTATTTTTGTTAGAGTGAAAAAAAATGTAATAATATCATTTGTCCATTTTTATTCATACAAAGCAAAATACATTTGGACATTATTTATAATTTACAGAATATAATAAATTTTGACTTGAAATTCCATAAAGTACATACATACATTAAAAATATATAGTAGTAAATAATAATTATAAATAAAATAAAAATCTAGGCATAAAATAGCTTGTATTTTTAGTACAAATTTTATTTTACAGTTGAGATAAAATATAAATTTTCACGGAAAAAAGCTTAATTGCATACACACAACATAAAATATCAACCCCCCCCTTCCATACACACACACAGACACCATAACATTTCTCTCAAAAGTGTTATTCGGGGGTTAGAATCTCCCAAAGTCTGAATTCTCCAGTGTATTAAAACTTCTGTACATTAATATAGAACAAATCTTAGCCCCCCCTTTTTTTCTAGATATGCTACTAATGCAGAAATACGGACTTAAACTGAATATACTTTGCTGAGAATGTATGATTTCAATGAAAATTTGCTTTCATAAGTAATTTTACTTATTCAGGGTTCATACTGATTTTCCAAGAAAAATTCCCTGATATATTTCCCGGGATGTACAATTTTTACATATCAACAATTAATGACATTTTGATATTACATATAACAATAACAGGGCCGAACTAGAGGGGGGCAGAGGGGGCATTTGCTCTCAGCGCTACCAGAACAGAAGGTGAAGTGGGCGCCAAATTAAGATTTTGTTTGGTGTGTTTCATAAAAGAATGCTTAAATGTGGTGGTGGTGGTGGGGGGGGGGTGCCAAAACCCATGTTTGCCCTGGGTGCAAAAAAGGCTAACTTCGACGCTGGACAATAAAGCACACAAATAGTAAGAACTGTCCCCAATTTCCCAGAATAGACTATCAATTTGACAGGTTTTGCCCAGCTTTGGGAAATTTTTTGCATTATCCCCTGATTTTTACAACCTAAAATTTATCCCAGGATTTTCCCAGGAACCCCATATTCCCATGATGAGTATGAACCCTGTTATTTTTTTATGTTTAATTATATATTTATTTTATACAATGGAGGGTAGATATCAAAAAATTTGCAAAATTCTCTTAATGCAGCAAACAAATATATGTGTGGTAAAATAGATATTGCATAAAAATGTTTAATTTTAACTTATTATGAATTAAAATGTTTATTAAACTACATGATATTGAGGTGTCCAAAACTAGTACAAATTGAAATAAATTACTTAATGAATTATTACTCACAATCTGAAATATTCCATAAAAAGTTATTATAATTAACAGAAATGCAATTCCATTTACTTAAGAATGCTGTTGTTATGATTTAATATGCTTTAATCAGTCAATAAATTATAAAATTTCTGCTTCAACTTTTCTCTAAATGTGGCTAAAACTGGAGCATTCACCTTAACATAACTTTTACGTTTTACAAAGTAGGCCGCAAATAATAATAATAATAATAATAATAATAATAACCGATATTAACCGCTAACTAATTTTTAGGCTATCCGGTGAAAAATGTTTGAGAAATTCTTGTTTTACTATTAATTTTAAAGCAGGCCTAACTGTAAATGTAAACATTAGTTTACATTTTTGTAACTCACATCTACAATATTTAAAAATTAAATTTAATGATAAAATGAAATAACAATACAAACAATATTTAGTAAAGCACTTACCTTTTATATTTAAAGTAAAACCATGGCCACATGCTCCACAATCCCGATCGTTCGAATCGAATACACGCAACACAGATCCGCTCGCCGGTAGCCGCCATTGCAAAATTCCCTCCAATTCTCCAGCGATGTACTGTTGCCACTTTTCACTGACAAAGTTATACACGAATAACATGGCAGGATATCGATGCCTAATCGATGACGCGCTAGAAAATTATAATATTTATGGTCTCAAACTTACACCATAGGGAGCATGCATTAGTGGCATGCTAAACAACTGTCATGTGTGGGATAGTTGACAGATAACAGTATTTAACGATTTTACAGGGCCTCTATTTAATATCGCCTGCCTTACACTATATTGGCATCACTTGTACGATATAACATTATTTTATCATTAAAAAATGTCGCAATGGTACATGAAAATCGATGTACTTGACAATCATGATAAACTTGACATCACATAGTGACTTTTTTGACAAATATGTGTTTGCTGGGAGAGGTATTTGCTTACGGTCTTCACAAATGTTTAAATAAGAATTTCTAAGGAGCACATTCTTACATTCCCTTAGGTCGCATACACTTAAAATTGACTCAAGAAAATACTTCCGCTTAATGACGGATGAATATAGATGCATAATGCAGTTAATTTCACCAAGCTGCAGCATAAAAGGAAAACCAATGGAAAGCTTATTTGTTTAATAAATTTTCCAAGTTTGGTTTTGGGAAATATTTTATTAGGATTTCTCCTTTTCGTAGCAAATATTGTTGAGCATTTTTTTTATAATAAGCTACAGGAAATATTTTATCTTTTCGATATTTTAACATTATACAATTATAGAAATTAATATAAATTTTAAGAGCAATGGAAATTAAAATTTCAACAAATTTCGGTTAATAATAGTCTAAAGTATAAAAATTATTATAACTATTATCAAAATGAAAAGAGCATAGCTTAAAAATATATATTTAATTCTTTATTTTAATTTATTAGAATTATAATGATGGATAATAGTCACAAAAACAATCTATATAAACTCTAAAAACAAATGCATACATTTACACATTAAAATGGGTATACTGATGATACAAGAACTATTAGCCTATATGCGTAAAGAGTGGTGTAAATGTTGCAAAATATAATATATATTCGCAGAGGACCCTTTATTTATATATGTTCAATTACATTTCATAAGTAAAAAAAGGTAAGTAAATTTATTTTACCTGTTTTCCTAATAACGATCCGCCCGTAAATCCGTATTACATTTGGCTCTGATTATCGAAAGTTGAAGTTGAAATTGATACATATTTTACTATAAAACCTAAAGTGTATAATGTAAAGAAGTTAATTGTTCATGCTATGTATGTTTTAGGGTGAAGACCATATTCGCGAACGTCAAGCATATATCTCATATATGCATAAGGAATACTTATGCTACCTTGATTAAAATATAACACATAAAATGGCCCGGAAAAGAAAAAAGCAGGCGATGCAGCTTTTCATTATAGAAGAAAGACCAAGACTTAAATCAAGGAATATTTACGGGTTTGATGATGAAGAGGGTAGACATAAGTATGTCTCTACATTCATCCATATTTAGCGCGAGCTATTAATTAGCTTTCAATTGTGAAGATACATGAACTTTGAAACAAAAGAGAGAGGAAAAAGTTTTAAAATCTGAAAACATCATGGCAGTTCTTATTTGTGAAATAAAAGTTTGTTACGAAGAGTTATCACACATCAACTTTAAGTCGCCAAATAAAAGCTCTAGTGTGAGAATTTCATCATCCGGATTTACATTTTTAAAGCACATTAAGTGTGTAAAATTTTATCAGATAAATCAGAAGTGCACAATTTAATGTATAAATTTGTTTGATGCGCACACATATACAGGGTGATTCCAAATTTTTTTTACAATAAAAGAGGGGTGATAGTATACATCAAGATAAACAATATGAAATAGGAGACTAAGGGTCCCAAACTTTTTCCAAAGGAGATAGCCGCCATTAAAGTTTAGGGTCCAAAATTTGAAACAAACATAAAAAATGGAAAAATCGGTCGATTGATTTGCGGTTTTCACTAAAATTATTCTTTATGTCGGCATTTTCTTGAAATTGAATTATAAAGATAAATTTCAAAAAATGCCGATAGAGGGCGCTTTAGACTTTGGAGTAACGAAAAACTATTTTTTGCCGGTATTTTTTGCATCTCATTAAATGTTTTCGTAAGCTTAGACTCAAACTTAAATTTTGAGCTCAAAATCTGAAAATGGGAGTGGTTAAGTAGCACAAACTGAACTGTGTTCAGAGGGTTCAAATTTCAAATGATTATAAAAAAAAACGGCAAAATTGGTTCATTGATTTGCGGTTTTCACTAAAACTATTCTTTATGTCGGTTTTTTTTTAAATAAATTATAAAGATAAATTTAAAAAAATGTCGATAGAGGGCGCTTTAGACTTTGGAGTAAGGAACAACTAATTTTTGCCGCTATTTTTTGCATCTCATTAAATATTTTCGAAAGCTTAGACTTAAACTTAAATTTTGAGCTCAAAATCTGAATAGTAGGGAGTAGTTAAGTAGCACAAACTTAACTGTGTTTATGGGGGGGAAGGGTGTTCAATATTAAAATAATTATAGAAAATGGAAAAATTTGTCGATTCGTTTGCGGTTTAAAATAAAACTTTTCTTTAAGTCAGTATCTTCTTGAAAATAAATTTTAAAGATAAATTTCAAAAAATTCCATTAGAGGGCGCCTTAAACTTTAGAGTAACCATCAATTAATTTTAACCATTATTTTTTTGTTCTAATTAAATGCTTGCAAAAACTTTTTAAATGTTTTCGGAAGCTTAGATTTAAACTTAAATTTTGAGCTCAAAATTTGGATAATTAGGAATAGTTAAGTAGCGCAAATTGAAGTGTCTTCGGGACTTGAAATTTAACCCTCCCTCCTCCTCGAACACAATTAAATTTTTCGCTACTTAAACACTTCAAACGATTCAGAATTTGAGCCTAAAATTTAAGTTTATGCGTTTGAAAGCATTTAATGAGATTAAAAAAATAACAGTCAAAAATAGTTGTACGCTACTCTAAAGTCTAAGGCGCCCTCTATCGGCACTTTGTGAAATTTATCTTTAAAATTTATTTTCAAGAAAATGCTCATTTAGAAATTAGTTTTAGCGAAAACCGCAAACGAATCGACCAATTTTTCCGTTTTTTATAATCATTTGAAATTTGAACCCTTTGAACACTGTTCAGTTTGTCTACATAACCACTTACAACTATCCAGATTTTGAGTTCAAAATTTAAGTTTAAGTCTAAGCTTACGAACGCATTTAATGAGATGCAAAAAATAACGCCAAAGAAGAGTTGTTCGTTACTCCAAAGTCTAAAGCGCCCTCTATCGGCATTTTTTGAAAATTATCTTTATAATTTATTTTTAAGAAAATACCGACATAAAGAATAGTTTTAGTGAAAACCGCAAATCAATGAACCAATTTTTCCGTTTTTTTATAACCATTTTAAATTTGAATCCTCTGAACACAGTTCAGTTTGTGCTACTTAACCACTCCCACTTTCTGATTTTGAACTCAAAATTTAAGTTTTAGTCTAAGCTTACGAAAACATTTAATATCATGCAAAAAATACTGGCAAAAAATAGTTTTTTGTTACTCCAAAGTCTAAAGCGCCCTCTATCGGCATTTTTTGAAATTTATCTTTATAGTTTAATTTCAAGAAAATGCCGACATAAAGAATAATTTTAGTGAAAGCCGCAAATCAATCGACCGATTTTTCCATTTTTTATGTTTATTTGAAATTTTGGACCCTAAAATTTAATGGCGGCTATCTCCTTTGGAAAACGTTTGGGACCCTTAGTCTCCTATTTAATATTGTTTGTCTTGATGTGCACTATCACCCCTCTTTTATTGTAAAAAAAAAATTTGAAATCACCCTGTGTATGTGTAATAGGGCGGAGCGTAAAAAACTTTTTTTCGAAATTCTTTTCTCCCTAGCGCGGAAAAGTTGTCTATTGGTATCAGTAATATACTCACAAAATTTCACAACAATCAATAAATATCTTCCGGTTCCACTTTTGGGTCGAAATATGCAATTTTAGACGAAAATGTGGAAAATTTTCACATTTGAGCAATATTTTTAATTTCTGATTTTTTCTTCACCCTAGAGCGGAAATGTTGAGAGAGTACATAAAGAATGTAAGTCCAAAATATTCAAGTATATAAATAATATCTTCCGGCTCCACTTTGGAGTTTAAATAAGGGAAATTTATCGAAAATGATGCAAATTTTTACATTTTAGTGATTTTTGTTTTTAGTTTTAAATTTTCTATTCCCGCTGGCACGGAAAAGTTGGAAAAATATAATAGAAACATAGGGGGGAAATTTTAGAATAATCAATAAATATCTTCCGGTTTCCTTTCGGCATCTACAAATGTCAAAATCGCCAAAAATTATGTCAATTTTCTCTTCTCAGGAAGTTTTGTTTTATCAATTTTCACATCTCACTGGCGCGGAAAATTCGGAAAATCATATGACAAGCATAAGTGTAAAGATTTAGAATAATTAATAAATATCTTCTGATTTGAGCTTAATTACTTAAACTGACAGATTCATGGCATTAATGTACACAAAAATCATAGAAGAATCGATTTAAAAGCGATCTGAGGAAAATTACTCTGATAAGTTCAGCTTTTTATTCGTTTACTGTAGTATTACCATTGGTTTAATGCTCTGCTCGTCATAGGTTCGTATTGAGGATAATCAATTTTAGCTTCTACATTTTATTGTAAAGTAATACATCTGGAAGTTTTTACAAAATTTTAATTTTTAATATTGTGTTGAACTAATAGCGAGCATAGAAAATATTACGCAGAAATATCACAATTAAGGCGCAGTATACATGGGATTTGTCTCATCTCATTTTTTGGGATCTTACAGAATTAAGAACTGGCGTTCTACCAACTTATGAAGATAAATGTACTTTTTGTTCGTGAAAAATGAATAGAAATATAATTAAAAATCGGATCCACATTTGGGGGGATAGCGGTTTATGGGCTGAAATGGTTGAAGCAATTTTTCAGGCTCCTCAGTTCCAACAATTTCTATACAAAGAATAGTCCAAATGATGTGTTCATATAATGATAAATACAAGAGTATAAAGAAGTTTGACGCTAAAGAACAGACGAAGTCAAAATTTAAAATTTTCTTATTGGAAGGGAAAAAACGTCTGTTTGAAAATTTTTCTTACAAGAGTACATTTCTAAAAGGGTGTAAATTCCAACGTGATATAAAAATTCCAGAATTGGAAGACAGTTTCTTAAGGATCAAATAACTTCAAGGAAATTGTTGATAGACCCAATTAATACATTCGGAAACACGGCTCACAACACGGAAACTAAGTAAATGAACGAGCAGGTCGAAAAAGAATAAGAAAGTTTATTGTTGATATAGAATTGTGTCACATTCTTAGTGATAAACCTTTAGTGTCATTGCAATCAAAGAGAAATACTATAAGCATATCACGAACAACCCGTCGTCCTGCACTAGCCAGAACTTGAGACACAATGGGAGTGTCCGACGGAGTTACAGTATCAGTAACAGGAGCACTTCTTGAAGACTTACGAGTTGTGATACTTGACATGTCCAATGTTATAGATATGCATAACACAAGAAGAGAAACAAATAAATATCGCAAGAAATGCCAAGTCCAAGATTAGAGTTTCATATCCACCATTACCTTGAAAAGATTGTATTTTGACTGTCGAAAAAATTAAACTTTAATTCAGAGGAATATTGAGGGTACGCTTCATCAACAACAAGTGCTTGAAGATTACTTGACACTTATAGAAGAATCTGGTTGCGATTATATTGGACAAGTGTCCCCAATAACCTCTTATGCTATGTTTCTCATATGATTTTCCATACTTTCCGCTCCAGCGAGAAGAGAAAATTGATAAGAAAAAAAAATCTCTGAAATGTGAAAAGTTACATACTTTTGGCTACTTTGACATTTTTAGACCCCGAAAGGGAAGACGGATGATATTTATTCATTATTCTAATGTTTTTTACTTATGTTTCTTGCATATTCTTCGAACATTTCCATGCCAGCGGGACTCGAAAATCGAAAAATAAAAAAATGACTAAAATATTAAAATTTGTATCATTTTCGACAAATTTCCCATATTTAGAGCCCAAAGTGGAACCAGAAGATATTTTTTAATTACTCTAATATTTTGGACTTGTATTCTTTATGTACTCATTCAGTTTATCAGCACTAGGGCGAAGAAAATATTTAAAATTGATAATATTATTGAAATGTGAAAAATTACAACATTTTTGGCTAAAATTGCATATTTCGACCCAAAAGTGGAACCGGGAGATATTTATTGATTGTTTTGAAATTTTGTGAGTATATTACTGATACCACTAGACAACTTTTCCGCGCTAGGGAGAAAAGAATTTCGAAAAAAAGTTTTTTACGCTCCGCCCTAATGTGTAATATACAAAAACGATGGACTTTGGGTACATAGCAGATAAACTTATAATTTGGGATGCAAATTTTGAATTAATTATTTTTAAGATGGAAAAAACAAATTTGCATGAAGAACAAACGCAAGTGCTTCTTGTTTATTCAATTTCCAACAGATTTGTCTGTAGCACACAAAAAAGTGCATCCTCAAATTTAAAAAACGATCCTCTGAAATTATATGTAAATCCCTAAAATAGCATAGTCATAATTTAGTAATAGAATCTGTAGAATTGGAATAAATATATTTTAAAATATCGCTCTGAATTCTATACCTACAGCAAAAGGAGAAATTCGATTTTTCAAACAGTCTACAGCGAACAAACAGTACATACCGAAATCCGATTTGAACTTAATAACTGCAGCCCTTAACGCGACCATTCAATTACTATTGTACAAGACAAGATTTCAAGTATAGATATTTAATTTGTTCACACAAACACACATATTTATCAATAATATTATGGTCTTACTCATAATAATGTGTCGATTTTTTCTTTACTTCTTTTTTTCCGCTAGAATTTCAATACAATGAATGTAGGTAGGACGCGAGAAAATGCTGCTCTCCGTAAATTTCACGGTTGTCGGCCCATCCCATTATCCACTGAGATGAACATTATACTCGAAGCCGCTGCGGTCGTCTAATAGATTCACGGTCCCAAGCACAATTCTTTAAATATTTCGATGTCTTTCATTTGGCGAATCAATTTTATTTCCCTCTGGTTTAACTAGAATCTAGGCACGAGGGATGTAGGTATCAAACAATACATCCTCAATTACTCCATTTTTGCTTTGCCCAGTTTTTAAAAACATTGCACAATTATCCCTTTACCTTTTATGCATATCATATATCCTTTTAAGTTATATTAGTTGACTAACCCTATTTCCAGCAACGAAATAAGTAACTGGTTTACGTTTTTCAAATGTAAGCTTAAATCTTTTTCTAAAAGTGTTTGGAATTTTATTAAACGAATTATTATTGTAAACATGAACTTTATTCTTTATTATTCAAAGTATTTTTCATGTGGATTATTATAAAATTTAGATATTAAATTCAGAAAATATTTCAATATAGACTTATAAATATGCATGGAAATTCAATTTTAATCAAATTTCGCTGTGAATAAAATTTGTTTAACAAATTTATCAAGTATTAAAATATTAAAATCTCTTAAGTCATTTAAGTAACAATTCTATTTATCAATCATTTTTATTAATACAGTATACCCGAAATTCCTAAGATATATTTCAGCTATTCTAAATTATCCGTGTAAGATACATTTTTTTCATGTATGTAAGGTAGAGATGAGACATTTAATTCTATTTAATTTACAGGTAATTCAGTAGAGCGAAAAGACCCGCTCTCTAATGCTAATCCTATGGAAAATATTTATAAGAATATCTCAGTTGCAGTTGAATATTTTTAAAGGAATTTTTTTTTCATTGGATAACTGATATCAATTTGAAGAATGGCAATTATTTACTTTTTCGATTTTGATTTCAAATGTTTTTTTGAGGATGCTTTCACTTGCAAAAAGTTCAGGTAATGAAACTGTCCCCAATATAAATATTTTTAATAATAATCGAAAACTTAAAAAACAACCTTTGTAAATAGATTCTACTATCGAATGAAACAAACAAACAAAAAAATATATACTTAAAAAATCTAAATGCAACCGAGATATAGTTTCTTCTATACGATTAATGTTTGCTGATGGATCTATTCGTTCAATTGAAGTAGACTCTTAATGACAAAGCATAATTATAACGATATCTCAATATCAAATTCTTGCAAAGTGTGGTGACATCCTAGATTTTTTTTGTCCTTTTAAAAATCAATTTTAAAAAATCTTTTCCTTTAAAAAATCGTTTTTAATAATTTCCACTAGAAACTGAACTTTTTATCTTACTCTGACTGATAAATTTAATTTTTGCCATACTTTTTAGGAAGACAGAAATTAAATATATATACAGGATGATTATAAAAAAAACTATCCCTAAATTTCGGCTCCTAAGTATCACACCATTCACAGAAACTGAATGAAATTTTGGGAAAAGATATTTTGAGGAATGCGCTCAAGAATGATATGGAAAACAAAAGTGTCACTCAAACAGTTACGGTTACCGTGAGAAAATTTCGAAAAATTCAAATGGCAACACCCAGTTTTTTGTGTTGGAATGTGATCTCCATTGTAAAAAACCCATAGCGTTGGAACGGCAACTGCAGCATGAAAATCAGCAGCGGTAGATAGGCTAAAAGTGAGAACAACCGATAAGGACAGATGCAGCATAAAATAAAGCATTTTATTGTGTTTCACAAATTTTCCACATGACCTCCTTCATATACAATGAGACTTTGCATGCGGCTGATGGTGGATAGCACTACATTACGTACCTTGGCAATAGTAATCTCTTGAATCGCAGTTCTGATGGCATCTTTCAAATCAGATGCAATTTGAGGACGAAAGGCATACACTTTGGATTTTAGATATCCCCACAGCCAGAAATCTATTGGTGTCAAATCAGAAGACCTTGGTTTCCACGGAAACGGGAAATGACGGAAGATAATTCTGTCACCAAAATGTTGACTAAAGACCCACGTTTGACAGAAGTCTCGCCATGTGGAGGAGCACCATCTTGCATCCACACAACTTCAAATATAGAATTTGCCGTTGCAATGCGGGAATCGCGTAACGAATTAAAATGTCCAGATAGCGATCACTCGTTACTGTGCACGTTTGTAGATTACTGGCAATAACCTCTTCAAAAAAGTAACGGCCAAGGATGAACGTACTCGTTATACCACACCACACGGTCACTTTTTCTTCGTGTAATGGACGGGGAAGAACATTATGTGGATTATTCTCTGCCCAGTGCACACAATTTTTTGAATTCTTGTTATCAGTTAACGAAAAATGCGTTTCATTTTTCCATAGAATGCGTAAAGGCCAGCTGCTATCTTTATTGTACCGTATAAGGAATTGATTTCCAAAACCAGTCGTAATTGATAGTCTCCTGCTTCCAACATCTGGACACGCTGGAATCGATACGGAAACTAGTTTAGAACAGAGCGCAGAATCTTGCGTACAGTTGAATTCGGCATATTCAGAACACGCGAAACACAGCGTGCAGTTGCAGGACGAACTGTGCTTATGGTTGGATGAACTTCCGCAAGAGCTTCCACAGGAACGGTAGGTCGTCCAGACCGAGGTCGATCGCATGTGCAACCAGTTTCTTCAAATTTATGAATCAAGTTCCGTACAGCTTTAAGAGTGCACGGGCCTCGCCGTAATCCATGGTTGCGTCGGTAAACACACAATGTCTCTGCGGCATTTTGCCCATTCAGGTAATAAATCTTTATGATTTCCCCACGTTCTTTCCCTGAAAGCGGCATCTTGTTCGGAATGGCAGAAGGCAACGTACGCGGCTCCCATTTCGCAGATTCTCTTCTTTCATCTAGCGTAAACGACGTCAATCATGACTAAGTCTAACTAAACTCGAAATTTGCGTTTCTTGGTTTCTTCTTCTCGTTTTGTGGAAATAAAATCAGGCTGAGATATCAGCCGAAGAAACGGTGTGACGTGTGACGTAAATGAAACAAACATTAATGTTCTGGTGCACAGCAAAGTCCTTTTTTCTTTTCCCTTGCCTACTTCCGGTGATTTTTATGCTGCAGTTGCCATTCCGACGCTATTTAGGGTTTTTCACAATGGAGATCACATTACAATACAAAAAACTGGGTGTTGCCGTTTAATTTTTTCGAAATTTTCTCACCGTAACCGTAACTGTTTGAGTGACACTGATGTTTTCCATATCATTCTTGAGCGCATACTTAAAAATACCTTTTGCCAAAATTTCATTCAGTTTCTGTGAATGGTATAATAGTTAGGGGCCCAAATGTCGGGATAGTTTTTTATAATCACCCTGTATATGCGTGAAAACTAAAGAATTGGATAAATAAATACTTACGAAAATTGCGGCAGATTACAGAGAATGCATGCATTGTGCGAAGTGAGACATGAAAACTTTTTGTTGCGATCTTCTTACAAAGTTCTGCGTACCAAGGTGAAAATTTTCTACGCAGCATTTTGCAACACTTTATAACTGACCCCTCCCTTTTATCTGCATACTTCTCGTGTTTGTAGTTAAACTGAAATTACAATTTAAACTATAAAAATTGATAAAAAGCAGTGGTCTGTGAAAATGGTAATAGTAGCAAAAGATTAGGATCATAATCACGTTTATTGAAGTTTAAAACCCAAGCGAATAAAATTATTAACAATAACACCAAGACGTTTGCAACTACATAAAAAATTAAAATGAAACAAAAAAGTTTCACGTTTTAAGATAAGTTCTTAGAAAACCCAAAATAGGGGTTAATAGAGTGGTTAGGGTGCTATTAATTTATCGATTGTATGTTTAAACGCTGATTTTTAGCGATTTTATTTTCCACACAAGTTTTTATTTACAAGGATCATAATACATTTTGATACAGTGCTGTTATAAAATTTGTCATATTTCAATACGAGTATTTTTTGTTAATAAATCTGATTATTTTGTAAATATTTTACAAAAATGTTATAATTACCGATATAATAAATCAATTTTAATGAGAAACACGTTCATATTTTACTTATTATAATTTAAAAATTCCAGTTTATCGTCAAATAGTAAAGAAGATAATTATTGTGGTGAAACAAAGTCTGTATAAAAGATTCCGTAGAAAAAATGTTAATAAGAGATGAATACAGATATATAATACAGTTAACATCACCCAGCAGTGAAATAATAGACAAATCAATGAATATATTATTTGTTTAATAAATATCCTCTGGGAATATTTTATTAGGATTTTTTTCTTTTAATATCAAGCATTGTATCAAGTTTCTTACAGTACGCATTGTAAATAAATCTATTTTGTTCTTTAGAGATTTAATATTATGAAATCGAATAGTTTTAGTGGGAAATCTTGAGTAAGAAATAGAAAATGCATAAAAAGCCATAGCATATTTCCTCCCATTGTAGGTATGTAGAATACAGAAAAACATGTTGTTTATTTTGATTTCAAAATAAGATAAATTGTGATAATTAAATAGATCTATAAAAATATTCAATCAACACTTCTATAAAACCATTTCTTACATTTTCCCTGCATAATTTAAAACTGACTAAAAAAATGTCCGTATAAAAAACGATGCGTAATGCCGTCAATATCCGAAAGGGGCCATATATGATGTGCCGGGTCAATCCATTTCAAGTGGTCCAGTACTGCTCGCTCGACCATTTTTTAAAAAATTGAAATTTTTTTTACAACAACCGTAACATCATGGAAGTTCAAAATAACAGTTATTTAAATTTTACTATTTTTTGTTTGTGCATGGCGGCCATCTTTGTTTCATCGTGTGCAGCGAATTTCTCAGTTACTAGGATACACAAAATTGTAAATATCTCGTTTTTTATTTTCCCGATTGAAATGGGTTTGCAGCATTTTGTTCAGAATAAAATAGGCTAAATGTACGGTGGTAGAATAATTTCGAAAAATAAATTTTTACAAGTGAAATTTTAGCACAAAATTTAAGATTTTTTTTCCAAAATCTATCCATTTGCAAGAGGAAATTTTTCATTCAAGGAAAACTGTCAACCTTACACAATTTTTTCTACAAATAGGTCAAAAGTGCTTGTACTCATACACCATGTTCCAGATCTGGGAGTTGATTTCTCTTTGCGAAAAAAATTCTGAATTTCGTCAAAATTTTCAAAAATCGCACTTTTTAGGCTTTGATAGCTCTGGTGGGTCACGAGATAAAAATATGAAATTCTGGCCTTTGATAATATTGTGTAATAGTGTTGTGTACAAAAAATTTGAAGGAGATTTAACTACAAATTGAGATATGGCATGGTCAATTTGTGAAAACAATACTGCCAAACTGTTGTAACGTACTATGTAATTGTTCATACCTCCAAAATTTTAAATTAATGATTTATGGTACAAAGTTAAATGTTAATTACAAATATCTTTTTCAAATGCTTGTATGTGATTTAAACAATTCAGAATATATGCTAAGCCAATACACTATACGTCCAAATGAACAAACCTACTAGATATGCTATTGCAATTTTACTCGGAACACATTTCAGAAAACGTAAATTACAAAAGGTGGGTTGCAACTGATTGAGTTGACATGGTTTCAATTATTAAACCTAGAAAATTTAATTCAAGTTAACAAGGGATGACAAGATAAATGGAAAGACAACAAGGCTTCAAATAAAATTTTGAGAAAGAACAGCCTGATGAACTGACAACAGTAACTGGTCGAACTCATAACATCTCTCCTAAATAGAGTTAAGCTCTTTGTTGAGCATATATAGTATCTTTGTAAATTAAACATTTATTACTAAACTGTTTTCAAAATACGATATTTTCTGTGTAAATATTGTAATAAAAGAGACTAATCTTATTTCTCCTAATGTACTCGTAATAGCATTTATTAATATTTTTTTAATCACCGTATCTCAGCTTATAGTCAAATCTCCTTCTTGAATTTTTTGTGCATTACACTACCATAAAATATTATCAAAAGCCAGAATTCCAGATTTTTATCTCGCGCCACACAAGAGATATCAAACTTCAATGTGAGGAAATAGCTGCACACGATGAAACAAAGATAGCCACCATGTTCAAACGAAAAAATATAAAATTAAAATAATAGTAATTTTGAACTTCCCTCATATTAGGGTTGTTGTACAAAAAAATTTCAGATTTTTTAAAAACGGTCAATCAATCAAAATATTTTCGGGGCCATTGAAATGGACGAATAGCATTTCTAATAGGCTTTGTTCATCTTGACAAATAGTGCAAAGGCTTAGAATACAATCTGAATTATTTAAATCATTATTTAAACAGAATTTGAAAACGATCATTCTAATTAAAACTTAACTTTGCACCATCAACCATTAGTTTAACATTCTGTAGGTATGAAAAAACACACAGTAAATTACAGTAGTTGAGAAGTATTGTTTTTACATATAGATCATGTGATATCTCAGCTTGTAGTCAAATCTCCTTCTTGAAATATTTGTGCATAACACTATTATAAAATATTATCAAAGGCCAGAATTTCAGATTTTTATCTCGTGCCCCACCAGAGATATCAAAGCCTAAAAAGTGCGATTTTTGAAATTTTTGACGAATTTCGGAATTTTTTACGCAAAGAGAAATCAACTCCCAGATCTGGGACTTGGCGTATATATACACGCACTTTTCATCTATTTGTAGAAAAAATTGTTTAAGGTTGACAGTTTACCTTGCATAAAAAATTTCCTCTTGGAAACGGATAGATTTTAGAAAAAAAATCTTAAATTTTGTGCTAAAATTGCACCTGTAAAAATTTATTTTTCAAAATTATTCTACCACCGAAAATTTAGCCTATTTTATTCTGAACAAAATGTTACAAACCCCATTTCAATTGGGAAAATAAAAGACGAGATATTTACAATTTTGTGTATCCTAGTATCTGAGAAAATCGCTGCACACCATGAAACAAAGATGGCCGCCATGCACAAACAAAAAAACAGTAAAATTAAAATAATGGTCATTTTGAACTTCCATCATGTTAGAGTTGTTATAAAAAAATTTCAGATTTTTTACAAATGGTCGAGCGACCAAAAAAATATTTTCTGGACCATTTGAAATGGACTGACCCGACCGTTTTTTTTCAATACGTAAGACCACTTTTTACAATTTCCCCATGTTACGATGTGTTACACTTCATCATACACTCCCCCCCTTATCACACGTCATGCTATAATACGTAATCATATACTTGCAAATCAGAAACAAAGCACTACGTTATAAATCATATTTCAAATTTTAATTTTAAACTTTTAAGTATGTGTTTTATTAACATTTGTGAGCATAGCAATAAAAGTGATTCATATACTGATTTGTATGAAATAAGATTAAGATTTACATCGCAAAGTATAATTAATATTCAATTGTAATAAAATATTAATATATAAAAGCAGTTGAAATCAGTAGAATTTTGGAATTTCAAATGAAATTTACTGTACTTGGTTTTAAATGTTATCTTTACATTATAAACACAAAATACTTTAATTTAAAAATAATTAAAAAAATTGATCTGTTATTTTTAATGCTTTTATTTTAATCAAAATGTGTGATTTCATAAACTGTCACAAGCGTTTAAGCATTTACCTATTTTTTGATGCGTTTCTTCAAAATATTATTCTAACGAATAATTCATACCCCATGTTTTATTTTGGCTAATTTAACATCCAATGTGCTAAGTAGTAAGACAGGGTTAATCTTAGCGTCCTATTTTAACTATCAGTTAGTCCCTTTCTGATCCCCTATTATTTGTCCCATAATAGTGGTCCGATTTACTACATTGTTTTTCCTAAGAACTCCTTTAGTCTTCCAACTCATAAACTAAATAAACGAAAAAAAAATCGGAGACTTCAACTGTTGCGACCTTTGACTATTAATCGCCTTCTTGGGGTCTTTGGGGCAGCTTTTTTAAGAACAAGCTGAATTGCATGTAATTTTCTTTAAAATAGTTCCAGCGTCTTCAAAATATTTAAAAGACTACTAAAACTATCTATATACCCAACTACATTACTGTTAAGCTCTTGGCACCTTGGATCTGGGTATCGGTACCATTAAAGCTTTTGCACTATAAATTGTTGTTAAATCGTCCCTTTTTAACCATATCTTTATTTTTGCAACCCTTATTTGAATTATTTATTCTACTGTTCCTAGATTCCAGTAATTATGCTTAGATCATGTAGGGCTTGAACCGGGTTCCTTTCTTATTAATATTAGAGGGCTAAAACATTAGTTGCACCTTTATGTGCGGCATGAATTTTGCACCTCCTAATTTTCTCGCCTTCAGAATGCAAAAGTTTAAAGATGAGTCTTGTATTCCTCCACCCAGGCAAACACCCTCATAATTTTGCTGATACTCTAGGATCCAGTTTTAAGCATTTATTCTGATGTTTAATTTTGACTATTTAGTGATTTAAAGTAGTAAAATTTAACTTTAAAAAAATTATCTTGGTAAGGCATAGTTTTTAACTGTCAGTTGGCCTCCTTTGGACCCTTTGTTATAGCTCCTTTAAAAATGTCCGAAACTATAGCATTTTTTTTCTAAAAACGCATTAAGTCCTCCAGCTACTACATGAAGATAAAAAAATTCTCCATGTTCAGTTATCGCCCTATTTTTAATAATTACTTCCTTCTTGGAGCCACTGTTGCAGCTTTTTAAAAAGATCCATTCTTATTACTATTTTCGGCAAACTAGTTTTTACGTCCCCCAGCTGCTTTAAAACTACTAAAATCTTCTCTTATACCCCAATTACATTCCAGTTAAGATCCTGACCTCCAGGACCCGGCACTTCATTTCTCTCGTCTTGCATTTTTTTTAACTTTATTCTCCTTTCTTAGCCAAAAGAAGCTGTAAATTAAAAATCGCGTTACTATAAATCCTTCCCGACGGGAGCCTTTTACGAAATTTTTAATGTTTTGTCCCCGGTTTTGAAAAGCAGAAATTTGTGCCTTATTAAATCGAGAAAATGCTCCGGTTACATAAAAACAAAAATTTCAGTAAAACTTTATTGATGCGAATAAACAAGGTTTTTTTAAGCCTTTTTGAGGCACGTATACGTGTCGTTCATCCCAAAGGCATTAAAGGTGGTTTTAGATAATAAGGGATTTCACCCGTTTCTTAAATATCGTATTAATGTTAAAAGTAATTTGTGAAGTTTACAGAACGGAGAATGGGGAAACCTTCAAAGGAGCAAATGAAGACTTGGTTTTAAAGTTTATGTAACATTTTGTTAAGCATAGTCGTTCAAATAAGGAAAACCAACTTTTATTATATTTGACAACCATCAGAGCCATATATCAATATCATCTGTCAAAAGATAAATGGCTTACAATGGTAACATTTTATCCTCGCACAAGCCAAAAAGTGCAGCCCTTAGATAGAAGTGCTTTTGGTCCATTTAAGACTGACTACAATACTAAAGTGAATAAGCCGATGTTGAAACTAGCAAAATCTATGATGAGGCTAAGGTTGTTGGGAAAACTTTTCTGTAAGCTTTTACTCCCAGCAACATCACACGTGGTTTTCAATTGAGTGGTCTTCATCCACTGAATGAAGACATTTTAGAAGAATGAGACTTTCTGCTATCCATTGTAACAGATCGACTTATGCGTATCTGAACATGTGCAGATCAATCTGAAAATTAAAATATGCCTGTGAAAGACAATTCAAACAGGCCTGAACACTCAATTGATACTGGGTTGACAAATCGCAGTTCTCTTGGTTTGCTTTGGGAATTGCTTTGAGGACTATAGTAGCTCTATAATTCGCCTCGAATGTTCCATTACACACACAAACAACAACAGTATAGGAGTATTTCATTTTACATATACATTATTTATTACACTACAGACAGGACCCACATAGCATGGATGGTCACAGTGACGTCATTGTGACGTCACTCCAAGTCACTGTAGTCACATCAAAATGCCACCACTCTGTGAAGTCGCATTGTGACTTAGGTGTGAACATCTTAGAAAACTTAAAATAATTACAAAAAGTCTCTAAAACATGGCATTTAATGTAAAATTATGTTTTTGTTTTGGCAATATAAAAAAATACGTCACTGTGATGTCACTTCATGTAACGTTCGTCACAAATATGTGACATAATACCACCACATTTTAAAATCGCAACGTGACAAAAACATGAACTTAAAAAACTTTTGCATCAATTCTTGAAGCAAGTTTTAGCCGATTTATCAAATAAAAATTGAGTTCAAAAGAATTATTGTGGCGCTGACTTGGTGAAAATGATTCCAGTCTGTATCACAATAATTAATATTGAGCTTAACTTGTACGGCAAAAATCTTCTTGCAATTTTTGTTTTAGCATGTTGTTAAGTATGTTGTTAAGAATGTTTTTAAAAAAGTTATTTTACAAGATTTTTTTCCTACAGAATATTAATATGAAAAAAATTACAGATTGACGAAGAAAAACTTTTCATTCTCTGTAACACTTTTTTTATTTTTTTAAGAAGATGTGTATTTACTACGTTTGATAACTTTACTTAAAAAAAATATATTATCACCATTAAATCAACCTTTACACATTTTAAAAATTTAAACTACACTGGTGTCCAAAAGTTAAGCATAATTGGTAATTAAGTAATTATTTTTAAGTAATGAAAGAAATATAAATCGAAATGTGGTGAAACTCCAGGTGTGCAAACAAAATAGTACGCGTCATATATTTTCAAGAAGAGTTTTCCCCGAAATCAAACAGGGGACCGTCAACAAATTGAAAAAGAACGAAGATCTTTTGGGTAACTCTGTCAAAACTAATATAGCAAAAGTGTTCAAACTGCACATTATGATTAATTAGCTTATTGTAATGTACTGTGTTTATTTTTATAAGGATAACATGTACACTCGTAGTCAACTCAAAATCCTTTATTACCTAAATGAAGCAAAAAGGTGAGGGTCTGTATCCATATTCCATTGTTTAGTGCCTACACAATATTGCATGTACAACTATATTTAGGTAAAACCCCTGATATTTTTGCTTCCTTTAGGAATAACGGATTTTGAGTTGATTCTATAGGCTCCCGTTTTCAGAATTTTCAAGCTATGTTTTTTTAAAATTTTTACAGAAGTTGCTCTATACATTTAGCTAACACAATATGCAAATGACATTTTGATATCGTTGACGCATGCGCAATGAAAAATTATTTACTAAACATACTCATTTTTCTTACAATTTTTATTATTTTTAAATTCTGATGACAGGGTATTGTGTACAATGATGTTTGTCATATTTTAAGAAAAGAACATTATTTTATAATAAGAACTCTGCAAATTATAAACAAAAAAACTTGGAAAAATTTAGGACTGTTTTTATAAAAACCTTAATTTCTCTACGAGTATACATGCTATCCTTGTAAAAATTAACACAGTACATTACAATAAGCCAATTAATCATAATGTGCAGTTTGAACGCTTTTGCTACATTAGTTTTGATAGGGTTATCCAAAAGATCTTCGTTCTTTTTCAATTTGTTGACGGTCCCCTGTTCGATTTCGGGGAAAACTCTTCGCGAAAATATGTGACGCGTACTATTTAGTTTACACACCTGGAGTTTCAGCACATTCCGATTCATATTTCTTTCCTTACTTAAAAATAATTACTTAATTACCAATTATGCTTAACTTTTGGACACCAGTGTATGTTTTATCTAATAAACTCTAATTGTTAATATTATTTACAAAAAAAAAAAAAAAAGGGTGTATGAATAATTTTTAAATTTAATTGTTTTGAAACTGACAAAAATAAAAGATAAATTAAATTACAAAATTCATTAATTAAATAATAAATAAAAAAGTTTAGCTGGATACACTCTTATTAAATTATTGTATATTTAACTTCCAAATCTGTTGTTTACAAAATGAAATAAACGGTCATGCGCATTAAAAAATTCATGATCGTCTGCAGACGACTTTTTACCGGAGAATAAAATGAAGTTCTAAGGTGCCATAAATAAGTTTGCTGGAGAGCATATGGCAGTTATGTGCGCGTATTGAAACGGATTTAAAAATTTAAACAAGAAAATCCTCAAGAGCAATTTTTAGCTGATATATCAAGCAAAAAATGAGTTCAAGAGAATTATTGTGGCGCTGACTTGGTGAAAATGATTCCAGTCTGTGTCACAATAATTGATATTGAACTTAACATGATCGGCAAAAAGCAATTTGGATAGAAAAACGTCCACAAAACATAGGTATGATTTTTTTCTCTTTTTGCTGTTTGCTTTATTGTTATTATTAGAACAATTTTAGTTAGCTTTTCAAAAACATTATTTATTTTGTTTATATAGAAAACTTCACCATCAATAATTTGGATCAGGTTATTAAAATTAGTGATTTTAATTGCATTTAAATCTAATTTGTTTCTTTATTTAGAATATCTGGTTAAAACAAAATGTTTTCATAAATGTAGCAGCATATGGAAGAGTATTATAATCAATCGTTTATACAATTACTAAACATTTTATGCTAATTAAAATATTTAATATAGACATCCTGTTTTTAAATAAAATCATTTGTAAACATACTTTTAAAATTTTTGTATCAAGGAATGTTATGAAACATGGCATAGTTTGTTTTATTGCATCTGCTCTGAAGAGAAATTTATACGAAATAGGGTAACAAAAAGAACTATTAAAAGAGATCGTGAAAATGCAGTAATAATAATAATAATAATAATAATAATAATAATAATAATAATAATAATAATAATTGTTTAATGTATTTTTCAACTTAACAAATATTATAAAATTTATAAAAGAAGTAATCATAGTGGGTGAAAACGTCTCAGTTGATAAACACTTTTATTGTCTTATTGGAATATTTTCAAAGTATAACACCTATAAGCCTGAATGAAAATTTAGAAGTTAATCAATCAATACGAGTTAAAATATGTATTATATGCACTATTAATATACATCATGATTAAAATGGCTTTCTTATTTATAATTACCGTCTAATCTTGTAAATAAAATATTAATAATTTTATTTAACGTGTATGTGGTTTTATTTTAAGTTTATGGTCGGAAGTTTCATAGGGTAGGTATGCTAGCAATAGACAAACTTCCAGAAATAGACCCCCTTTCATGTTTTTTGGTTAATAAAACAATAACTAATAAATATTTTGCTTTAATTATTTTTTCATAATTTCCATTAGCGTGTATTACAGTCTTGGCTATTTTTGACAATTTTTAATTAAACCAATCAAGAAGCAGAAAATAATGTTTCAAAGTTCACTGTTTTTTAGTGAAAATCTTAATGAATATTCTAGGAGCTGCCTTTATTTAATAAATTTTAGTATTCGTTTTTTTCTTACAAAATTTGAATGTTTTCGTTTGAATAGTAATAGCAAATTTGAATTTTATATACTAATGACCATTTAAAAAATGTCCTTTATTTTTAAGGTTTTAAGAGGTGTGTTCGTTATTGGGATAGTTAATTAGTCATTGCCCAATAATGAACACCCAATGTGGACAGTTTCAGTAATGTTTATAGTGCATGAAATATTTTTACATAACTGAAAACCTAAATAATCAAATTTAGTATTTAAATTTTACATGTCAAAATGGACACAAAAACAAAATTATTATTTAATTATGTTATTATTTAATGTGTAGAGTTTCATAAATAAAGATGTAATTTTGGCAATCAATTATTAAAGTTAATTTGGTCATTAAGCTTTTTTTAAATACGTTTTTTAATGCGGGCAAACTTTGATGTAAAATTACCCCTTCTAAATATCCGCAACATGCCCAGAAGTCAATTACTTTTACAGTGAGCTGAAAAAAAACATTTTATTTATTGTTACTATCTTCCAAAATAACAATTGTTTGGTAAATATAATTTTTAGAATTCTCAACATACTTGTATTATTGGTACGAGTTATATTTGTTTTCATACCAAAGTTACGTTTATCAATGGACTATTTTCAGATCGTTGTTAGTATAATGTAAATTTAAGCTTTGTAAATTTTGTAAAATTAAAAAGCTAGAGATAGCTAAGACTAGATAATTGCAAAAGTAAGTTTGTATATTTTATAATTTTTTTTTTGTATATTGACAATATTGATGAGAAGTGTGTAATTTTCTGTTTATCAAAAGTATAACAAATATCCATAATTTATTATTTTTATGTTTGAATTTATTTTTTTACGTATCTAAAACAACATTCGAGTATTTGTAGTTTCAAAATTAAATTGCCTTTAAAAGAGCTGTTTGATTTAAGGGGTCTCAGGAGTCTTACTTTTTACCTGGTAGTACAACTTAGCAACATGTCACATTTGATTTTTTTTCTCAGTCCCTATAAAACGTAAATGCATAAAATTTTTAATACAGACACCTTAATATCTCTTCTATTAAAAATAATTTTTTTAATATTCTACATTGAAATTCTATTTTATTTTTTTAATGTTTAATTTTGATTAAAAAAATTAGACTTGTATCCACTGCGCGCAGGATTATAACAAAACTATTAGTTCAAGAACCACTAAAAAAGTTGATAATGGTGTAAAATTAATGTATCTTGAACTTATACCTCATTTTAAAGCAATTTATGCATTTATTTATTTTAAATTTAAATTTAAATTGAAAAAAAATGAAAAAAAATCATTTTTATTAAAAAAATTGCCAATTATCAATAATCAATGTAATTAAAATTCTAAATTTGAGGTATAAGTTGTTCTTAAACTTAAAATGAAGATATTTACCAAGTGTCATACAAATTGCTTTATTATTTTTTGAGAAACTTTGCGCGCAGTCAAAGAATAATTTAAATTTTAAATCAAAATTAAATAAAAAAAATATATAATAAAAATTCAATATAGACTGTTAAAAAAATTATTTTATACAGAAGAGATATTACGTTGTCTATATAAAAAGTTTTATGCATTTAAGTTTAATAGGGACTGAGAAAAAAATCAAATGTATATGTTGCTAAATCGCACTACCAGGTAAAAAGTAAGACTCCTGAGACCCCTTAAAAACTGTGTCAACACATTTATCATATATGTTTCTACACCCTTTAAGTGCCCTGACCGTGTTTTTCAGTCACATAATTATAGAATTTAAGGCGCAACACTAGTCACAGAAAAAGACCCGGATGATAATGTAAAGTCTATGGGAGCACTCTTTTCAAATATCTCGCTCAAATTTTAATACTTTTACATGAATTTTTTTTATAGGATAGCTGAGGACGATCCACAACCAGTCTAGATTTTACTTTTTCAATTTTGGTTTCGGATTAAAAAAAAAAAATACTTTAAATTTCAAAACCGGTTTAAACCGGTTCTGAAATTGAAACCATTTTAATATATAAAATATATAAGCAAATTCGAAAAAGTAAAAACTAGGCCGGTTATAGATCGTCCTCAGCTATCCTATTAAGAAAAAACGTATAAATATATTAAAATTTGAGCGAGATATTTGAAAAGAACATACCCATAGACTTAACATTATCATCCGGGTCTTTTTAGTGACTATTGTGGAGTCTTACGGGCTGATTTAATACAAAACTTATATCAATGTCTTTTTTTGCTGTGAATAAAATAATCTGTGACGATAATGACAAGATTGTGAAGACACTTTGTGACATTTTTGTGAATATTTTGTAATCTGTGACGATTTTGTTACTAACTTTGTGAAGGTGGCTACATTGCCAGTGTTGTAATGTTACACTGAGACACAATTATACAGTTATGAACATTGATATATAGTGTAAAATCATTTACATCCTTTACAAAACTTTATTATATTTTTACGATATATCTCAATTAAAACTTGAGAGCTGCTGTAAAAAGAAAGTTTCGGCATCAAACTGCAATGCTATACAGACTTTATCAAAACAAAATATGTTTTGATTGCTAATATTTAATGAATCATTAAATATTCTCGAATAAATATGAAGGCCGCTTAAAAGGTTAAACAGAAATGCTTCTTTCATAATTTTAATGGTTTAAAAAAACAAATAGCTAAATTTCAAATAATTGTGATAGATCGAGTATTCAATTGACTTAAATATATCCATTTATTGCAACAGAAAAAAAATATGTAACAAGGATTAAAATCTGTATGGCATTGCAGTTTGATTCAGTAACTTTCTTTTCGTGCTTTCTTTTCATAGCAGCTTTCAAGTTTGAACTGGGATATATTGCCAAATTACAATAAAGTTTTGTAAAAGATGTAAATGATTTTACATTATATATCAATGTTCATAACTGTATAATTGTGTCCCAGTGTAACATTACAACACTGGCAATGTAGCCACCGTCACAAATTTAGTAACAAAATCGTCACAGATCACAAAATATTCACAAAAATGTCATGAAGTGTCTTCACAATCTTGTCACTATCGTCACAGAATAGTCACAGTTTCAAAGACAATTTTGTCACAAATGACACATTTTTCACATTTTGGCCATACCGTGACTTCACAAAGTGGTCACAATGTGACGTCACGAACGAGCTCTAAAACGGCCATAACGACTTCACATTTTAGTCACTGTGACTTCACATCGACGTCACGTGACGTCACATCGACGGTCACAAAGTCACAATTCTGACTTCACAGAGACGTCACTGTGACGGCACCATGTCTTACGGGGATGGATTCCGGAGAATAGTAAAGAGTATGTGAAATAGGAAATTTTTTATTTCTGCAATGGACCTTTAGTCATTTCAATTTTTAAACGCATTATGCTTTAAATGTTTAATTTTTTTTCGTTATGGTATAATTTTAACTTAAGAGCACACACTAGTCACGCGGTAAAAGGCGAACGATAATGGTAAGTCTATGGGGGCTTTCTTTTCTAATATCTCGCTTAATTTTCAATATTTTTAAATGATTTTTTTTCACAGGATAGCTGAGGACATTCTATTACCGGGCTAGTTTGTACTTTTCTGATTTTCGTTGTAGTTTAATACTGAGGACCCTCTAAATTTTGGATTCAGTGAAATTCGAGGTGTTGTGTCCTTTTTAGTCTTATAAAATCTATTTCAGCAAAATTCAGAAAAAATCAAAAACGCTTCACGTAATATTAGTGTTTAAGCTTTCCAATGATATGCTTTCCATATTTCTACTGCAATTATTCTGAGCAAAATTGGGAAAGATTTTGTTCAAAAATGCAACAGAAAACGAGTTTTAATTATATGATCTCCGCCTCAGCCAGTCTCCGCCTCTCTTGCCCTTTATTGAAAATTTGATTGGTTAACACCAATCCATTTTAGCAAATGAAAGTAACTTTTTTCCTTTCCTTGTATTTCTTTCTGTTATTGGTTTAGGTTAACGTGTTAAAATAACATACCCTTATTTCAAACTTTGGATTTATTTTTTCTACAATTATTGATAAATTTTAACTAAAATAGTCTTGAAAAAAATCAACGACTTCTAATTTTTTTGTTTTTATAAAACTAAAGCTATTTTTAAGTTATAACTAACTTCCAAAGAAGGAAATTATACACTTCATTTGTATATATATATATATTTTTTTTCAAGTGCATACAAAATGTGATTTGATACAAATTACAGTAAGCTCCTTTCTAGCAGAAAGGAAATTCTGATAATTTTAAAGGATGCTTATAATTGGAACTTTTGTGAAATACATAGGTAGTATTAAAAGGACACGGGGCTATATTTGGAATTTATAAATTTCCTTATACCGCTTGCAAAATATATGAGACAGGGGGGCAGGGGTGTGCAAAGAGAAAACTGCGCCAGGAGTAAAGTTCAGTTTGGCGCCCCAGTCCCTGAACTTTTTCTTGTGACAGACTAAATATGACGTTGGTAATAAAAATTTGGCGCCCCCTAAATTTCCGCACCCGGGCAACCACCCCCTTCGTACCCCTCTTTTTCGCACGGCACTGTGGAGGTACATTTGGAGGAGGCTTATTCAACACCGCGCCATCCGAAGAGAGGGGGGTGGCGCCACATTTATACTATCAACATCATTCTTGGGCTGTTACAAGAAAAAGTTGGGGGAGGGGGCGCCAAATTGAAACTGTGCCCCGGGCGCAGTTTTCTCTTCAAACGTCCCTGTGCTTGTTTTTGGTACTATACGATACTAGGCAGTCCGATTTCAGTGCAGTATTATTAAGTAAAACAATAAAAAAAATAAGCATTTTAAGTTTGAAAAACAGTTTTCATCAAAAATAAGCAGAAATTAAAGTTGGAAAATTTTAAAGATTAGTAACTTTAAAATTGTTGATCAACTTGTTTGAATCTTTAAAGAAATATTTTTTAATATTTAATACTTTTAAGGAAAACGATACACTTTTAACAGTTGTTAAAAATAGAAAATTTATCCTGCGTGATACATTTTATTTTAATATAACATAAAGGTATATTTGCAAAGACAAGGATTTGCGAAAATTTTTCATTATTTATCATAATATAAAAGTAAAAATAATGAAACTGTAAGGCAAAATATAGCATTTTTATAAAGTGTGCTATTCAGCAAATTTTATTTTATAATATTTTTCAGAATTGTTTCTTCTTTGGAGTTTTTTTCGACGTTTAACAAATGCAGCATCTGTCGAGCAGAAGGTTTTTACATTTTTTAAATCATACAATGTATCGTGGACAAGATTTGTCGAGATATTTACAAACTCTACAAGCTCGTATACATCTAATGAGTGACAATTCAATACAACATTGTAAAATTTTTAGACGATTTCGCTGTCTTTAGCAATTTTTGTTTGTCCTGGTACAAGATTAGATCTGGAAACTCCTCAAAAAAAAGGGGGGGGGGCATTTCAGATATTTGGAGATTTCAGTCGGACCTGCGATTCGGGTCGGGACAAATTTTTTCATTGTGGATAGAATCGGGGCTAATTTTTTTTACGTTGCGGATTGGGTTTCGGTCCAATTTACTTCATTTTTCTCGTTGTTCGGGTTAAATCCTACTTTTTTTGCTGCGAGTCGTGTTATATTCTACTTTGTTGCTGCGGGTTGGGTTTGGGTCCAGTTCTCTTTCTTTGTTGCTGCTGGTCAGTTTTGAGTTTAGTTCACTTTTTTTTTTGTGTGTGTGTGCGGGGGGGGGGGATGTTGATTACTATTTTATTGACGCTGGTTTGTTTTCGGTCAAGTTGACTTCTACTTTTTTTCTATTGGTGGAGTTGATTTTTACATTTTTCTTGCGGATCGAGTGGAAATCTACTTTTTATCTGCGCGTTGTTTTCGGGTCAAAATAATCGATTTAAAAATTTGTAGGTTCGGGAATTTTGCTGTGAGTCGTGTTTGTAACGGCTTGAACTTTTTCCTGCGGGTAGAGTTTGGGTCAGTTTGACTTACATTTTTTTCAAATTCGGTTCTGTTCCGGATAAAATTTCACTTCTGGGAGTCGCACTCTGGTTCATTGATTGGTTGGTTGAATGGGGTTTTATGGCGCAAAGTTATTTTAGGATATGCTGCGCAAAGAACAAGGTGGGGATTCGGGTTGATTAGAAAGTTCGATTAAGGGATTTTTATTTTAAGCTGCGAGTTGGGTTATTAGCCTCCGATGCTTTTTCTTTCAGACAAGCTAAAAAGTGTCGTGTCAAACTTTTACTTACCTATCATACGTAGTGTAGGGTAAGTCTTGCAATCGTTTTGAAAATCGAAAAAAAAATTTGACGGATTTACACGTTTCAGATACTGGAGACTCCAAAAAACAAATTTTTAGAAAAAATAAAGAATACTGCCCAGTTAAACTGAAGGCATTGAGCTCACAGGCTACAAATACTAATTGCACATTAAAGCTTTATATTTTCAAGGGTTAATTCCGTTCGAAAAAAAAAATTAAGAAGGGGAAACAGCTCTCCCCTTTTCTCTTTTTTTATACTTAATCATTGAACCTCCTATACTATCAAAGACATGCTTTATCATATAAAAAATCTATATCCAAAATTCAGAGCAAATTAGATAATTCTTAATAAAAACCCATTTAGCATTTATATAATTTAAAAAGAGTTATCCCCCTCTTTTATACTTAACCATTAAACTTCCAAAACTATTCAGAGATTTGAACGAAATCTGAAAATTCTGCTTGAAAAACCCATTTATATAAATTAAGGGGGGGGGACATTAGAACCCCTGTTCCCCTTATTTATACTTATTCAATGAACACCTAATAACAGTCACGGAATCGCCTGATCAGAATGATCCTAATCTAAATTTTGAACGAAAATTAATTCTGCATGAAATACCCATTTATATCAACTAACGGGGGGTGGGGCATTAGAGCCCCTGTTCCCCCTATTTATACTTATTCAATGAACACCTAATAACAGTCACGGAATCGCCTCATCAGAATGATCCTAATCTAAATTTTGAACGAAAACTTAATTCTGCATGAAAATCCCATTTATATCAACTAACGGGGGGGGGGGCATTAGAACCCCTGTTCCCCCTATTTATACTTATTCAATGAATACCTAATAACAGTCACGGAATCGCCTCATCAGAATGATCCTAATCTAAATTTTGAACGAAAACTTAATTCTGCATTAAAATCCCATTTATATCAACTAACGGGGGGGGGGCATTAGAACCCCTGTTCCCCCTATTTATACTTATTCAATGAACAACTAATAACAGTCACTGAATCGCCTCATCAGAATGATCCTAATCTAAATTTTGAACGAAAACTTAATTCTGCATGAAAATCCCATTTATATCAACTAACAGGGGGGGGGGGCATTAGAACCCCTGTTCCCCCTATTTATACTTATTCAATGAACACCTAATAACAGTCACGGAATCGCCTCATCAGAATGATCCTAATCTAAATTTTGAAAACTTAATTCTGCATGAAAATCCCATCTATATCAACTAACGGGGGGAATGAGCCTCCCGTTCCCCCTCTTATACATATCGAATGAACTCCAAAAACTAATCAGGGAAGCGCCTTGTCAGGATATACCTACATACAAAATTTCAAGTGGATCGGATATTTTTATCATGAGTTATCGCGTTACGTACATACGAACATACATACAGAACGGACGGGCACATAAGCTCTCAGGCTATGATAGCCTGTGAGCTAAAAAAGTTGCCGTCCGTTTGTTTGCCTGTAAATGCTCTATCTCACGAACAAAGGGAGATAGAGACTTAAAATTTTGTATCTACTTAGTAAGAATGAATAGGACGAAGCCTATTTAATATCAGTAACCTCGATTATACGGAATTTTTTTTCGGACTCTCAAAAATTTCGTTCTCATGAAATGTATATAAAAATTTTCGATTTTTTTTTTATTTTAAGGAAAAGACGTAAAAGGCAATAAGATAACACAAATTTTGCAACAAGAACGAAGTCGGTCGGATTAATAGTTGCCGAGATATTTGTAATCCTGTTTTCTACATTCTTCGATTTCTCATGACCCTGTATTTTCCTCAAATTTCAATTCAAAGATATGTTTTAATTGGAAATGAGACGCTTAATCTGATGCAGTAAACTGTTAATTAATATGATTATTGTTTTTGGAGTTATAAGGATGTTTCCTTTACGCAATCTGGTACTACTTGTGTAGTTCGGTATTTTACATAAATTGTCGAAATGGGTTCATCAGCAATTCATTAATGGAGCATTACTGTATTAAAAACATTTAAATATACGTTTAAATTTTGTTTTGGAAGTGCAATGCATTTTATAAATAGTTTTCACATATTTTATTTTCACATATTATATAATGCATATCCATGATGGGTAAGTATTACGGTGGCCCCCAACGTCTAGTTTCGTAATCTGGCCGTTAAAACGAGACATTCATACAATTTTATTGTTAAAATGCATTTCCTTTTTCTCAGAGTCTATAAAAAAGCGTTTAAACTAAAGAAAAAATCCGTTTTTGATGTATCTAGTCAATGAAGAAGTAGCACGTCAAATTGTATCTCTTTATTATTCCGCAATTCTAATGTCTCAGAGAGAAATTGCTAATCAATTGGGTATTTCAAGCCGTTCACGCTATTATATTGATAAACACGAAAAAGGAAGTCAGAGGCGAAACTGAATTCTGCAATGGCAAAATCTACATTAAACTTGTTTTCACTTTTTTACAGTAAGCCGGATAGATTTGTTCTTCTTTGCTACGTATACGATTTGAGCAGACTGACTTAGAAATAGGTTTTGCACTAGAGAGCATATACTAGATTTTCTTCTATACAAATTTTAGTATTCAAGTTAAAGATGTAAATTATATTTTATAATTCTATTAAAATACATGAATTCGTTTTCTTTCATTTCAGTTTCAGATGTTCGGGTAAGGGCTCGATTTGACATAATTTGTAATTTTTGGGTTCGGATTGATACATTATGAGTCGGGTTGACTTTAAACGTTTCGGATTCGGGACATTTTTTCTTTTAGCTTTTGACAAATTCGAATCTGGTATAAATTGGTTGATGACTGGATTTTTCAAAAGATAAGACAATTTTTCATATGAAAAACTATAAGTTTGAATATTTACGAGTACATTATATCTATGTTCATTTTTCTACTTGAGCAAAAATAAAAATTATTGATATACACTGCTCAAAACAATTAAAGGATATTGCAGTTTTAGGTGGATTTTGTATCTGGGAAACTTTATATCTGATTGATACATGGTCGACAGACATAGTAGGTTATATGAGAAGAAATTACACATGTTTGGCAGAAAAAAATGCATTTTATTGCGCATTTGTGTACAAAAGGAAAAAAACACAATTTGTGCATATGAGAAAAAAAGAAAAAAAAGGTGTTTTCTTCAAAGAAAATCATTTTCAGAAGGGGGTATGGTTTCCACGGGCGGTCAGCAACGTTGAACACCTTTGAGGCATGGACTCAATGAGGCTATTAATGACGAGTTGGGGTATTCTGCCCCACTCTTCCAGAAGAGCTCTTTCCAGTTCTTGGAGAGTTTGTGGGGGTTGTTGGCGGCCAGAAACTCGTCTTCCTAGAGCGTCCCAAACGTGCTCGATTGGATTCATGTCTGGAGAACACGCTGGCCATTCCATTCGAACGATTCCTTCCTCGAAAAGGAAATCTTCCACCAGGTTTGCCCGATGTGGCCTGCAGTTATCGTCCATTAAAATGAAGTTATATCCGATTGCTGCAGCGTAAGGGACTACAATAGGTCTGAGGATCTCATCCCTATACCGGCGACCAGTCAGAGCTCCATCTCGAATGATGTAGAGGTCAGTGCGCCCGTCAATGGAGATGCCACGATACACCAACACTCCTCCACCGCCAAATCTGAGACTTTCGTGCACGAACGCAGGATTATTCCTACTGCCATGGTCCCTCCAGATGAAAATACGCCTATTATCCGGATGCACAGAAAAACGGGACTCGTCAGAAAACAGAATATTGCTCCATTCATTTCTCCTCCAGTTCACATGCTCGGTTGCCCACCTCCTGTGGACGCGACGATGCCTTGATGTTAATCTAACACATACCATCGGTCGGCGAGCATACAGACCTACAGCATGGAGCCGGTTTCGGACAGTCTGAGTTGAAATCGTGGTGGCTGTAGCCGAGCGAAGGTGTTGTTGGAGAAGAGTAGCGTTCATGTTTCGGTGTCTCCGAACTGTTAACGCTAAATACCGATCTTCATTAGGCGTTGTTGCTCGTCTACGACCTTGCCCTGGTTTTCGGCCTGCACATCCACTCTCCAAAAAACGGTTCCAGATCCTGGAAATGACACTTTGTGACACTCCAATGGCTTGCGCTACTTCGGCTTGAGTTTGGCCCCCTTCTAACCTACCAAGAATTCTCCAAGCTTCTGAATCTGTCAAATGACTTCGCTGAGACATCGTACTCATCGAAACAAAGCAATCACTGAATGCCGATCACCCTTGTCTTCATTCTCTTTTATCCAGTTGAAAGTCAAATTTCATTCGCTGCCGCTGAAGCGACGTTTTTGACGTCGAACTCAAAATGTGCATACTCCACAGTTTGAAAACCAAAAAAATTTGCATTTGTGATTCTCTTCTTCTATTTTCGACAAAAAAAATTTCGTTTATATCTTTATTTTATATAAAACTTCAAATATCCTTTAATTGTTTTGAGCAGTGTATATGCCTATGCATTTTACATATGACTTCATTTACGTTTAGGCACTTAGTGATAATAATAATTATTATTTGTTAAAAATATCCTTTGTTAAAAATATAAAACTTCAAATATCCTTTAATTGTTTTGAGCAGTGTAATTAAATGGGATACTTTTTCACAATTCCCTTCATATACAGATTGATTTTGTTTCATTTTGAATTTGTTGATCTGTTTTGTATCAGGTTATTCAGTATTGGGTCAGATTTTTTTTTTATTTATATATTTATCTAGCGAGCTTGGGTTGGGTTAAAATTAAATTGCTTTTGGAGCCTGGGCATGAAAATTTAGGTTCGGGCAGACCTCTAGAAGAACGAAGTCCACGCCAGGCCTGAAGTGGAAGAAAAAATAAAGTGTGGTCAAGTTTTGCAGAAAAAAGTAAGATCCGAACTCGGAACTGTTTCCGAAAGAGTGAAGACCTGACTCCAGAATATCTAGTCTCCTCCCGGCCCGGACCGAATGAATGTTATTTTGGCCCGCCCCGGTATAAAATTCAAAAATTCGGTCCGAGCCCGGCCCGCACGTTTACACTTTTACATTTCTAGGCTTGGCCCGGCCCGGCCCGTACAGAAATCAGTGAAATCAATCCAGGCCCGGTCTGACCCGACACAATTTCTATTATTTCGAGAAAAAAAATCAGATATTTATCATACAATTAAGTTTTTTTAAGATTACTACATTCATATTTATTGGGTGATTTTACACAAAATTTTACAGATAATGCACAATAAGAACATTAATGATTACTTAGGTTCTTAGCCTTTCAACATTCAAATAAAGATTCATTAGAAAATTAATATGGTTTAGAATAAAAGAAAAAAAAGTTAAAATTATCATAACTTTTGAAGCTGTGTAATAAAAAGTAGATTTATGAAAATGCTTCTTTATCATTTTGTCAAAGATTTTTTCAAATTTAGAGGAGCTATTTTTTATGCATTTCTGATTTCATTTCTTTTCGGAAACACATGAGATTAACAGGTGTTTTTATTCAGAAACAATGTAATGGAATGGCGTTGTCCATTATTTGATACAAGTAAATACAATGCGCAACACTCTGATACACAATGCACAGCACGCTATACAAAACGCTAATTTTCACAATATTTATAAAAATATTGTGAAAATTAGCGTTTTGAATCGAATTTCCGGAAACGACAACATGCGAAAGGAGAAAAACCGCATGACAAGAATCTCTTATACCTCAACAAGTATATACAAATATCTTATTAACCAAAAACGGAATATGCTATTCGATTGCAAATCCCTTCAATAATCAGGCTTGTCAATTTTGTGCCTTTACAGTTAAAAATTAGCCAGAAAATGTGTCAAATTTTCGTGTTGTTGAGAAATGAATTTAAGCAACACCAAGGACTATATTTCCAAAAAGTAAGTTAACAGAAATTCTTTATTCCTTTCACATATATATTGTCTGCCCTACACGTCTTACGAACAATTAAGGGTGTATTTCGATTCAGACTGCTTATTTTCCGATTTATTTTTGAATTCATTATTGCTCTCAAATACACCAAACTTTCAAAATCTCTTATTTGGAAAGTACGCAAAGTGCCGTGATTGTCGATTCTTTGATAAATGCAGAAAATGTTGCAAAAAAAGCAATCAAAAATGGCATTTTGAACCGCTTTTTCCCTAGCGGGAGATCTGGGAACGAAAAAAAGGGTCATAGTAATAAGGTAATTGTTTATAACTCAAACTCTAATGAATTGAGCGTAAAAAGACATCACACGGCACCTCATACGCCCCTTTAAGAATCCCCTCAGCAAGTTTCATGTTTGTACTTTTAAAAATGTGCCTGAAATTGTATCTGAAAATTTCGAGCTGTTGAAGGCGGAAAAGCATTTTTTCGAATACACCTTTAAGTCTAGTTCTGACCTATCCCCACTATATGTAGAAGAACAGTACAAACCTGATCTTGGAACGTCTCCAGTTTGCCAAAAAATTATTAAACCCGTTTAGACACAAAGCAAATGTCCGATGCCGATCTCTACGCTGTACAAGTTACATTTATGTATTGATGTTGTCAAACTAGTATCTACTTGTGACGCACATTTATACTTATGGTCGTTAAACCTATATTCATTGAAAACAGTTCTCATTTTAACGTTTTTGCCGAAATCTTTATAACAAGCCGGCAGATCTGTTAAATTTTTTTGTCAGTCTGATACGGGCTGGTGCAGATCTCTAGATCTAACCATGTCCTAGTCTCATGACTTAAAACCTGCACGGACCTACCCGGGCTGCGACAGCTTCGTCGAGTCCGATCAGGTCGCACTGTTCTCAATCTTAAACACGTTTCATTTATCCTGTAGACATCTAATACCATTTTGCCGACCCTTCATTGGGCTCAAATGGGGAGGGGGAGGGTCGCACCATCGCTTCTGGTATTCATCATATTAAAATCTTGATATTGAATCACACTTTAGCTTTTTATATGTCGACAGATGGTTCGTAGGAATTATTACATTGTTCTGCAATGAATAATAAATTTTGAAAGAAAACTTAACCGTAAAACACTGTAACATAAATAAAGCTAGACTGAGTGTGCGGTGTCTTCCTCTGAAAAAAAAACGAATAGTGAAAAAAAAGAGACTCTGTAAGTGATAAAGAAAGCGGGATCGACGGGAAACAGATGACCAATTTCACAGGTTTAATTTGATTATGTATACAAATGGAATGTTTTTATAGAAATTCTTTTTAACATAGAGTATACACGAAACAGCATTTCACTGCATTTCATGTTCAAAGTAGTGAACACAATTTAAATACGCTAGGAACAGTTTTTCTCCAAAGAGCTTTTTACAACGGAATTCTTTTGTATAACTCTGTAATTGAATGGTAAATGCTTTTCACCAAATATTAAGCAAAGTTGCAAGCAATGTTAAGTCCATTTCAGAAGTTTGTATCAATTTTAATGTTTGTAAGAGAGTAACATTATTACAACAATACATTACATCGCGAAAATTTTTTAGACCACAATATAATAGATTACTATGGAGATCCTCTGTACTTATACTGTAAGTGCTATACATATCATATTTTTTTATAACTACCTTCCAGAGTATCTCAGTAATGTATATGAATTTTACTACTTTTAAATTAGTATGACGCTCCTCAAAACACCGCAAATGATTTATCCACATAGACCATAATGTAGCGGAATAATTTTCAGTGATCCTAAATGTTTCTTATGTTTCTTCAATTTTTTAAAAAGCGTTCAATTTTTCAAAAGTAATTTTTGCTCCTTAAAAAACTTAGTTTTGTGCAGAATTTGCAAAAAGTCCTTAAAAGTATTTAAGTTTTTTTATTATTTGTTAATTGAAGATGAAAAACTGAGTTCTCTGAAATCTGATTTAGAAAAAATAATCTATATCACCACCCCCCCCCCTTTATATCAAAATTTCGCCTCGCCTTTTGCTCTCATCACAGTCTTCAATATTACCCCTTCAAGAAGTATCACTTCGCTGTTTTGCTGTCTATCTCACTGTATCCAGTTTACAGAATATAGCCACTTTGTTGTAACAATAAAAAATCGATCACAAAAACTCTTCCCCACTAACTGAAAATGAGATTTTCCCCTCTCACCCTATTGCTAAGTGCCTAAAATTTATTCATTGAAACTTTCTTATATGGGTGATTCTCAAAATAGGGGACGATTTGAAAAATGAAATCTTAAAAAAATTACTGTTAGCAAAATTTCTGAAAAAAATAGGTGTTGTTAATATAGTATTAGGTATACTTTCCATGTAGTCAGCAGAGCTAAATATTTAAAAATTAACTTAAAAAAATAATTAGTATTTTTTGAGCCATGCTAATGACAAAACGAATTGTATGGAATAAATATATTATGAAATTTTTATTTTCTTCCTGTTTAAATATTTTTTTTCTATATTTATTAGCCTTCTTTTTCAGCAAATGGTTTTCATTTTTACATATATACATATAAGGAGAATAAAAACATTACCAAAGAGCAAACTTTGTTACATGAGCAACATTCTGACACTAACAATGTAAGAAGCTGTCTTAGTGATTTTCCTACAGATTTAATGCATATTTTAGGGATAATAAATGTAATACCTAAATTTATACGTAAAATTAAACTTTGTAAAGGATACAATATAAGCACTGGTTACATTTATGTACATAGGAGTCTTTAGCATGGACAGAAAAACCATGCTAATGACACTGATATCTGCCCATGCTAATGACAAATTTTGATTTAAATACTAGCGAGCTACGCCCGCTAGCTGGGCCACTTTTTCCAAACGAACCTCGATATTAAGCAGTATATAATAAGCAAAAAAATTCATTTAATAAGCAAGTCTTGGAGTTCGAACCCTCAAGCACAAAAAAAGTAAATTAAAGAGCTATGGTTGTTATGCGCCCATTATCCCGTTAAAAATATGTGATTTCGCACAGTGGGCGCTACGTGCCCACCGTGCAAAGGCATCGTCCCATTAAAAATATTTGGTTTTGCACGGTTGGCGCTGCGCGCCCATAAAACATTTTCTCGTATTTTTTGGTTCATCAGAAGCAGACTTTTACGCAGATTCTGAATATGTAATCAGTTTTATCTACATTAAAAACTGTCTGTATGATGGTTTAAGAAAAAACGCGCAAAAAAAGTTTCGGTATTAAAAACTGCAAAAGACTGCTATTAAAAAACAAGTAAGAAAAAACATGCGTTAAGCATAGATTATGAAGAACTTTCCAACACTTAAGGAAATTTTTAACAAAACTTTGTTATTTAGGGAAATAACAGTGTATAGCCAAATATACCCAAATATGTATTCCAGTACATTAGAACAGCCCTGTATTTCATATGTCAGTTCATATAATGGGAAAATTTAGCTTAGCAAGAAAATACCCAGTAGCTTGAAATTTCTTTTTCAGCAATTCATACTATTAGATGGACACATACTTGAATACCTTTGTTCAGCCCTGTAGTTTACATTGTACCTTTATTACAAGTCAGCATTAGGCTAAAATGTATTGTAAACTAAAACACTTTTAAAACAACTGAAATCACAGTCTCATAAATCATCATTCATAGGCGTCCATGTACTGAATACTTTGCGTGGCCCTGTATATCCCTTTATCTATATTCTGCAAACATTTTTCAGTAAATTGAATGCAGCTCAGCGTAAAAATGCATAGCTTATTTAAGAACCACGTTTAAATAATTTACGCTCATATTCAGTAACGTTGGTTAGCTCTTTTGGGTAGCCCTGTATATCAACTATAACATTTATACACGCCATATAATGTGCATATATTTAACGAAATATAAACGCGAATATAATAATTAAAATGCATTTCATCTCTCCATCAGCCATCATCAGACACATATACGGCACTTCGGAAAGAATATACTATTTGAAATCTTTTGTATGGCCCTGTAAATGCTATGTACTTCATATTATGCAAGACAGTAGCGAATAATTTATATTAAGCTTCAGTGACATATATCAATTTTATTATACATGAAAAAGCTTAAAATCTTTAAAATATGTCACACAATTCCCCCTTTTACCATTATCTAATGGAATTCTTTTGTGTGGCCCTGTAAATGAATAATAGCTACATTTTCACCTTATATTTTATAGAATGCATATTTTAATATGTTTGACAGGGTATAACATCTTTAAAATTCCTTTGAAACGATTTTTTTCCATAGGCCGTAATGTAATAGGAAACTTTTGATTCGCCCTGTAGATAAACTAATCATGGTTGAAACTTCATTTTCGATAAGACTTGTGCTAGGGTAAACGTTAACAACGTCCTAAAATTTCATGGCAATCCGAGTATATTAACGATTTTTCCCCATAGGCCATAATGCAATGGAAAACTTTTGATTCGCCCTGTAGACAAACTAATCATGGTAGAAACTTCATTTTCAGTAGGGTTCGTGCTAGGGTAAACCTCAATAACGTCCTAAAATTTCATGGCAATCCGCGTATATTAACGATTTTTCCCCATAGGCCGTAATGTAATGGGAAACTTTTGATTCGCCCTGTAGACAAACTAATCATGGTAGAAACTTCATTTTCAATAGGACTTGTGCTAGGGTAAACGTCAAAAACGTCCTAAAATTTCATGGCAATTTGAGTATATAAATGATTTTTCCCCATAGGCCGTAATGTAATGGGAAACTTTTGATTCTCTCTGTAGATAAACTAATCATGGTAGATACTTCATTTTCAATAGGGTTCGTGCTAGGGTAAACCTCAATAACGTATAAAAATTTCATAGCAATCCGAGTATATTTACGGAAGTTAGAGCTCGGACAGACGGACAGACGGACAGACGGACAGACAAACCGAATGCATAAGCACTTTTCAAATTTGTTGCAAAGTGCTAAAAAATAAGTAATTTCATTAATATCACAAACAACATAACAAACAAATAATTTTGGCACCTCGTTTTCCGTTTGTATTAACAAAAATTAGTATTAATCGCGAAAATCTTAGGTTACACAATATTCGTGTATGCTACCAAAAAGAAAAAGTATGAAAATAAACCGTGTTTAACATTTTTTACCAATTAGTTATTTTTCAAGGAACCGAAACGAAAGAAAATATCGTTTTCCCGGGAGAAAAAGCGGTTTTCGACTGCTTCTTCTTTTAGCCAAAGGGGAAAAGTTCAGTTCTTCACTGCAAGGTTGCGCGGTGTTCTGCCTCAGAGAACCGTTTGAGCTCCGTTTCGAAAATTAGACGTTTTCCGTTCCGATTCCCGACCGGTTTTTAATTCATAACTTTTTTAATTTTGGTCCCACGTTCTCGAAAATGCCCGAAATGACTTTCCCGGAATTTTTCCAATCGAAAGACACCTCTCGCGACTTCCAACTCGCCCGCGTTTCGAAGTTTAATCGGCTTCAAGCAGACAGAGGCGCACGGATTTTATTAGTATAGAAGATTATGAGCCATAATATAATCACAATGCAATATTCCTTTCTGGGGCTTTTTAAAACACAAAAGTTCTATGCAAATAAATAAAATAAAAATTTTAACTATAAAATAAACATGAAAATTATTATCCATTCTAATGACATACAATTGATGTAACCCCCTAATATTCAACTTCTATTCTTAAAATACAATACATGCTTCTATTTTCTGGCTGGTTTAAAATGACTACTTGTTGCCATGGAGAAACTTTATATTTTCAAACTATTGTCATATGTGAAAATGAAATTTTGATTAATAACCAGCTGTTTTAGTATGACCTTGTTTTGAAAATCGAATATGGAGGACAAACTTTAATTCTTTTTTTATGTACTATAATTTTATTTTTAAAAAGAAATTTATTGGATAAATCCTTTCCTTGATTAATTTAAAGAAAGAATAACATTTGTTTTATTTTATAAACATGATATTAACTCTTTAAAAAGCTAGTATATATAAGGCACAGCTGCTGTGGACATCCATGCTAATGACATTTTGAACATTTATTCTGTTATTTTAAGGTGTTTTTAACTGAAAAGTGAGTAATTCTTGAGTGCAAATAATGAATAATATTAAGACAAACATATCTAAATATAAAAACATGACAGAAAACCTCTCAATTTTTTTTATATGCCGAAAGACATAAATTGTCCCCTATTTTGAGAATCACCCATATCTTATTACTTTTTAAGCCTATTTGTAAATGTTTTGAAAGGCAAATAAATAGTAAATCATCTAAAAACTTCTCCATCCCCCCCCCACACACACCAAAATAAATAATTAATAAATCTGTTTACTTCTCCCCCCCCCCCAGCTCACAAATTTTAAACCTTTAAAGTCATTGATTTTTCTAAAACTTTTACTGTAATAATAAATAATCAATCATATAGTTTTACTCTTAATCCCACAAAAATTGATGTTTTCCCTCTATGTTTCCTTACCATGCATATAAAATTTTGTCTTTAAATCTCTTTATTTTGTTTTTAACCATATTTGTTGTTACAATCTTTAGTCATGTAAGGTAAGTAATCTAATAAATTCCCTGCATTCCGCTCGAAAAAAAAAAAAAATAAAATAAAATAATGAATAAATACTTTTCATTTTTTCCTCCTCAGAAATATCCAACAATTACAGAAATAAATTTAAACCAATTATTTAGTAGATTTGTGAAATTCGAACGAAATATGATAATTCAGCATAAAAAACCTATTTCTATATTTAAAGGGGGGAACAGTCAACCCTTTCTCTCCTTATACTTATCCATTGAATTCCTAAAACTAATTGCCCCAGAGGGATACCTTCTTTAAATATTCATGGGCTTCACAACCCCAGGCACCTGATTGATCTATCTCTTTCCCTTTTGCTCTTATTTCTCTTCTTTTTTTCTTTGTTTCACTTTCGTTGTGGTATTTCTCAGAGGTTAGGGTAATTTTGTATGAGCCGATATCACTCTGTATATCGACTAATGGAAAAATGTAAACTACCCACGTGTTTGCCAAGCATGGCGACCCGTGTCCCTGGAAAGGGGGATCCTGGCAGTTGAGAGAAACCAACACACTGCTTTGGCCTCTGCTTCAGGTTGACGGGAGATACATATTGGTCACGTATGCATTATTCGGCTGGTCAGCTGACTTTTGTTATTGGCTTTAGGGATTAAGTGACTGAGCAATTATTTGTCATCTCGTTAATGGGGGTGATTGAGATATGATTGTCTTATGACGGTAAAGGCCCTGGCTAACACTATTTCACGGATGTGTATCCCCTTGTTGGACTCCGTAGGGGGTGGTGTGGCCAAGGTCCAAATTATTTTTTTTCTAATATAGATGTATATATGTAATATAGATATATCTTTCTTAATTTTGTTATACCTGTCTAAGATGTGCGGAAGTGGGTCACGAGGGTGACTCGTGTGAAATGTCTGCCGCATTTTCCCATTCTTGCCCAAACTGGACCTGTGAAAAAGATATTCTTACCATTAAAATAATAGAAAAACTTCCTTACCATGAAGCTTGCAAAATTGTTGAGTGTAGAATCCTATGCGTTGATGTTTCCTATTCAAGTTTATTCAAACAGCAATCAAAATACGTAAGGCACATTAGCATACCAACAGATTCCTCTATTCTACCCAGTATCTCAAAGAAACAAACCCGTAATGATTGTTGTTATATTAAGTGTTCTGCAAGCCAGAAATTAGAACGCTGGTTACCATCAGAATCTGTTTCAATAGCATACCAAACTAATCAATCATAGAAATCTTCAGTTCAATTAAAAAACTCGACCAAATTCCAGACTAATACTAAGACAGTTATATTCAATAAAAAAAACTCTGATCCTTCTGCATTCAATGTACAGATACCTAATGCTATTATCAAATTGCGAAACAATCCATGAAATAAAAGAGAATCAGACATTTCGATTCTTCACAATGGCAAACAGTGGGGAAAAAACAGCGAAAATATTGAAATATTCTAAACAGCTGATTGATTTTGAGTAAGTAGCTATTGAATCGGATTCTTATGACTCGAGTACTGATGAAGAGAATACTACCTACAAAGAATTTGTGCCTGAATAATTTTACACATTGTTTTTTAAATTCTTTGTGATTGTAAACATTGTTCTTATGTAGTATTTGCACATTTCACACTTAATTCATATTTTGACATTTATCACTTTTAACCTTTAAAGTTCTTACTTATGTAACTTTTGTATTTTAACTATCATATTTTGACCCTTTTAAACGTTTTTAATTATACATGTCATTATTGTTCTCATTAATTATATTATCTTTCTTAGCTCATTTGCTTTTGGTTTTCTATTTTTGATTTCATTTTGAATTTGCTTTCGCCCACTATGTTCCTGAAGGGGCTTTGTGCCACAAAACCCATTCAACCCACTAACTAACCAAATCAAACTAATCAGCGAAGCACTTTATCTCAATAAACCTATATCCAAAATTTGGAGCAAATCGGTAAAATTCTGCATAAAAACCCCCATTTACATAAATTAAGGTAGGTTATCCCCTATTCTCTCCGTTTAAACCTAAACAATGAACACCCAAATTTAATCATGGAAGTGCCTCGTCAGAATAGCCCTCATCTAAAGTTTGAATGAAATCTGATAATTCAACATAAAAAATTCATTTATCTAAATTTAAAGGATGGGATTAGCCATCCATTCCCTCCTTATACTTATCCAATGAATTCTCAAAACTAATCAAGGAAGCTCTGTATCACAAAAACCTACATCCAAAATTTTAAGGAAATCGGTAAATTCTGCTTAAAAAATCAATTTACCTAAATTAAGCGGGGTTACCTGCCTCTTTTCTCTCCCTTTATACTTAACCAATGAATATCCAAAACTAAACATGTAGGCATCATTAAGCATCAAAATGATCTCATATCTGAAATTACGATGAAATCTGTTAATTCAGCATGAAAATAAAATTTATCTAAATTAAGAGTTGGGATTAGCCTTCCCTTTACCCCGTATACTTATCCAATGAACTCCCAAAACTAATCAAAGAAGCGTCTTATCGCAATAGACCTAAATCCAAAATTTGAGGCAAATCGAATATTATCATGAGTTATCGCGTTGCACACAGTACATGCATACATAATGGGCGGGCACATAAGCTTCCAGGCTTTGATAAAATGTGAAATAAAAAAAGGAAAAAATATAAATGAAAATAAGAGCATTTAATTGTTATTTCAATTTCGGATTTTTACAAAACAATGCTTTACTGAATGTATCATTAAAAAAATATTTGATATTTAGAAGTTTCTCCCCCGAATTTTGTTAGTACTCAAAATTTAAAACTTCTGCTTTTTTTTATTATTTATTTATTTATTTATTTATTTATTTAAAAATTATTGATAATCTAAATTTCCTTCCACCCGAAATTTTGAATAAATTTTTGGCCTTTCCGCTAAGAACACATAAAAAATTTATTATTAAAAAAAAAATAATTCATTTTTTGTCACATTTGTTACTGTAACAATGATAAATTGTGCACTATAACTAAAGGGGCCATCCATAAATGATGTCACGCCTGGAAGGGGGGGAGGGGAGGTACGTGAAATTGAGACAGCTTATAACAAAGGGCTGGGAGGGGTTAAGAAGAAATGTGACATCACATATTTTGGTTGGAAGAAAAGAATTAATAATTAGAAAATTTAAATTTTGAAGTTATTTTGGAATTAAAATATTTTTGTGTTCATAAATTAAAGTAAAAGTTTAAAACGAAATATAATTCCATTTCAAATTTCAAAACATTACTCCTTTTAATTACTTTTTCATATTAATATTATATTATTAGTGCATATTAATTATAATTTTTGTTGTAAACTTAAATCTTATTTCATACAAAATAAGTACAGAAATTATTTTTATAGTTATTCTCGGAAAGTCATTAAAATACACAGTTAAAGTTTAAAAACAAAATTTGAAATATGATCTATAGCATAGTGCTTTTTTTCTGAACTGCATGTATATATAATATAGCGTGACATGTGAAAAAGGGGAGGGAGGGGGTTAAAAGTATTGGACAAATGTGTGGCATCATTTATGGACAGTCCCATAAATGAATACGCTGGGGTTTCGATCTACACATACTTTCTTCGAAATTTATGTTTACCGTTTGGCACCCCCTCCCTCCTGCTCGCTCTACAGTATAAAATATTCAATGTTTAAAATCGTTTAATTTGTTAAATATTTTTTTCCTCATTTCATGAAGATCCTACCTTATACTTCAATATCATTTAGCTTTTGTAATTCTCTTGATAAATCTCGAGTTCTGAAAAGAATTTTCCAAAATATAGTTATTTTAATATATTTGTACATAATAATTTTCGCTTCTTTCAAAATTCTTCTTTTAACTGCGTAACGTGAAAAAAAAAATCACGCTACATGAATATTCCATTTGCTAATTGGAGGAGTTCGTGTGTCATTTTTCAATCATTCGGAAAATGATCGAGGAGTGTGTCTTTTACAGCCGAATGAAATGATATTAGCAAAATTCAAAAGGAAAAAAAAACGTACAATAATAGCTCAGAGTTTAAACTTCTAGTAATATGCTTTTCATAGTTTTACCAAAATTAGAATGAGCAAAATTACAAAAGATTTTGGTTAAAATTTTAGCAAAAAACGGCCGATACTCTACGATTGAATTTAATCTCGTCTCTACTCGTACGTCAACCAATCTTCTTGAAACTGACCGCGCTACCTTTAAATATCGAATTTTGGTAGGTTGGTTGGATGACACAGAATCTGTTTCATTACGGTGCTACAATGCGAACAATTTCCAGAAATATGTCCATCGATTGTAAGGGGCTTATATGGGTTATTTCCAAATGCTGACTATTTTTCCTATAATCAAGGTTCGCACACTCCTTGGAATTTCCAAGGACTCTGACACCACTAGAGATGTAAATTTTCCTGAAAAATATAAGTGGCGGAAAAAACCGGTTTTTTACCGGGTTTTTTTTTTCGGAAAAATTGGAAAAATTGATTTTTCATGACTATTTCTCCCAAATAAATTATATTTTCTTAGAGAATATTAAATAACAAACATTTTTTCCCATTTATATATATTAAATGAAAATTATTTTCACTTTATATTACAAAATAAAAAGAAAGTAGCAAAGCCTGCTTTTAAAAGTTTAGTTTTTTTTTTCAACAGCCTAAGAATTTTTATTAAACGTTATTGTTCGTTATATCATATCTCTGTTGAAATGATTTTACAGTTACATGTTTAACTACCAAATGACCTAATGTAAAAACCTGAGCCAATATGTCTGCAGTTTGGAATGAAATAAATTATGCATTCCATTTACATAAGTATAGTTTTTAAGTAAATGATACTAGTTTAAAGAAATTATTGCAGTTTTGTCATTATTATGTATATCAGTATTCAAAAAGTCCATTGTTTGTTTAAAAAAATGTATATTTTTACATTATTACACTTTTTTCTTATAATTATAATTTTATTTACTTTAAAAAATGTTTAGTTTTGGTATAGCTTTCCAATCTCAACTCAAAGTTTTGATTTAGTTTTATAATCTAAATTCAAATAAAACTAAGTTTTAGTTTGGCTTACTCAGGTCTGCAACTAAAAAATAGCATAGGATTTATTGACTGTTAGATTTTTACTCACTGAAACCAGAAAAATATTTTTTTAAAGTTTAATTAAACGTAATTTTTTTCTTTTTATCCTGAAATCTGGTATTCTATTCTTGAGTAAGAAACCATATTCAATAATGTTTCCATATGATAATTTCATATTTCTAACAATGGAACTCAAAAGTTATGAAAACAGAACACTACAAATAGAAAATCCTCGCTATTTGAGGAATTAACAAAAGCAGTCACATACAGAGATAAACTTCTACTGTGCTTTAGAAAACTACAAAACGTCAAAGTTTAATCAAGAGGGAAAGTATAATTTGGAACATAGTTACAAATATGTTTTTTTTTTTTTTTTTTTTTTTTTTTTTTTTTTTTTTTTTTTCATTGCAGTTGTACTTTTCTCATGCAAACTGCTCATGTTTTTGCAACATTACTGTACATTACGGAGGTAAAATGTAGGTCAATTTTAGATTCAATACCTTGAAAAAACATTCAATTAATCAGCTATAACGAAATCTTGAAAAATGCAGCATAGTAGTGCCACCTATAGGGCAATTTACACCGAAAACTACACCAAAAAGTAATGAGCACGAAGTTATGCCAAAGATTAACTTAATCTGAAATTTTATAAAAATGCATACATTAGTTTGAGATAGAACTATTGTGAAAATTATGAATAATGCAGCATAGCAGCGCCATCGGTTTGGCGATATACACTAATAAACTAAACATCTCGAGTTTATATCAAGGTGTAACTGAATCTAAAGTTTTGTGAAATTATATGCATCAGTTTTTGAGATAGAGTGCCCATAAAATTTGTCACATACAGACTCACAGAGTGGCAGATATTTTCCAAAAACCATTAAAACGTGTTCAGGACCTTCTAAAACGTTTAAATACACCAAAAACTGGAAGTCAAAATTTTCACGAATTCAATACTTACTTCTTGAAAAGATAGATTAAAGTAATAAAAGTAGTAAAAAACTTCAAAATTTTATGTTGAATTTTTAATTTTATCATTTCCAGTAATCTGCATATTATTGCAATAATTTTACACATGAATTAATTTTTAAAAAGAGAAGTTGCATTTAATTACATATCTAGATTTTTTTCATGTAATCAAGTTTTTGTGAAATTGTGAACTTTTTGTATATACTTGTACAAAATATATTCAGAATTTTTGAATAAGAAATTATTACTATATTTAGGTTCCTATTTAGAAATTTTTAATAAGGTTATTTACATACATATATGCAACTTAATAAGATTCAGCTGCTGTATGGCATGAGATTTTTTTTTCTTCAATCACTGCACTTGCGAAAGATTCAGTTTGTTGATTAAACATTTTCTGAAATGTCTATTTTCAAGAGAAATTTTGCAAAGGGTCTTGTGCTTCAAACAAGAAAAAAATATGAAGGATCCTTTCAAGTCATCTCAAACAGATTTCTGCTCAGAGATCAGATTACCCATATTAAAATTTTCATGTGAGACACGCAACACAAAAATAAATAAAATAAAAAGTATGAGAATGTAGCTATTACAAAATTTTCACTATATTATTTCATAAATGAAATTTCAATTTTTCCAGTTCGGAAAAATTGAAAAATAAGCCTTCGGAAAACCCCCGAAAAAAACCGGTTTTTTTCCCAATTATTCCGGGTTTTTTCCGACCATTCCCATCTCTAGGCACCACTATTAAAAATAAGAAAATTTACATTTAATTTTTAAATCACAACATTCATAATCCCCGCCTTCATTCACAGAATTTACGATATTTTTCTGCAGTGAAACACTTCGAAAATATACTTAAAATTTAGTGGTAAAACTGTGCGAACCCTGCCTATAATCTATTTTTTAAATTTCAATAAATTACTACTGAAAAATGATTCAAGGGTATTTTCACAAATGAAACCTTGACGTACTGTTTCCTTAAATTCAAGAAATTTCTTTAAGGTCCATATGCAAGAGGAATATTTTTGTGAAAATAATAGCTAGTATATATTTATGGCAATCTTCAGAAATTTAATTTGGTATAATAAATTGTAGACGTATTTTTTTTTTCTTAATGAACCGTTAAATTTACTACTCTTTTTACAGGTCGTAAAGGCCAACTAGTAGCCATCACCAGCTACGCTGGGTCGGTTTTTCTAAAATGTCTCGAATCCAACGAAATATATCTAGCAGATGTGAAATAAAATAAACATTTTCTTAAATATCTAATCATATAACCATATTTGCTGCGTTATTCGTATAATCTTACGTTACCTAGTACAAAGTCGATGTTGATGACATAATAGACACAGAAGGAATAAAATCACTGATATACTAAATTTAAATATATTTTTAGTCGGTTTATTGTTCTGATTTTCCTGTTTATACCTAAAAATAATGCTGATATGTGGCGAAATATGCTACAATTTTCACCCTCCTCCCTACACACACATTTATTACCTTCTTAGGGAAGGAATTTCTAAAGCCTCTAAAACAACTATTTAGTTATATTTTTAAAAAGTTTGTTATCCGGAATTTCTCGCGCTTAGCTAAAACGGCTAATCAGATAGGCAGAATGTCCTACGTTTTTTTTTTACCTTCTCCCTTTGTACTCACTTTAGAGATCTGCACGGGCCAGGCCTAGCTCCAAAGCCAGAGCCCGGCCCGCGGGCCGGTTTCCGGTCGATTTCCATTAACGGCATTCGCCTTACTTGTGAATACTTAGACCAAGCCGGACCGGGCCTAGTCACTAATGTTTTCGGGCCAAGCTCGGGCTATATTTTTTTCCTGAACATCAGGCAGGGCCTAAAGTCCCAATAAATGATCTGCCGAACGACACCAGATGCCAGCAGAGAAAAATTGTTGGTCCTAAACTCTAGGCCGGTGCGACCCCGGTCGGATGGCGCCAACTTTAATTTATTATCCTGGGACAGAGTCAGGTCTTCACACTTTCAGAAAAAAAGCTTTAGTCGGGTCTTATTTTTTTCTGCAGAGCTGGATCGCGCCACACTGCTTTTTCCAGGTCGGGCCTGGTGTGGACTTCCTTCCTACTACAGGCATACACGTGAAAATTTTTTCAAGCCCAGGCTGCATCTGGTGTAAAGTCTAAACGCTCGATCTAGCATCGACACAGCCCGTATGCTGTGGCGGTTCTAAGGGGTGGGGGTAGGGCGCAAAGCCCCCCCCCCTTGGGCTAATAAAGGGTTTACAAAGTGATATTATGTATCCTCACGAGAAATAACTTGGGGAGAAGCTCGAGCCCGTCACGGCCTGGCACGGGTCATGCCAGTTTAAGTCCACGCGACTTGGACTGGGTAAGATATACTCCCATTTTGAATCGGTTCGTGTTCTGATCTTCCTTTTTTTTTTGGAGATTCGGGTGGTGACAGGCTTCTTTTTCTTCCAGACCGAGCCTGGTCTGGATATCGTTTTTCTTAGAAGTTTCATTGAACAAAATTTCCAGGTCGTGGCTAGGCCCGGAATAAAAGCTAAATATACGGTCAGTCTCTTATCTAGATAGTATGATAAACATTACTGTTCCGATCTCAACCCGTGCAGATAAACTTTCGGTACAACTCTGATCTAGATTGTATGATAAACATTACTGGCTTGAAAGCGACAAGTGCACTTCTCTAATTTTTTCCCACGAGCCCAAATTGGATTGAAAATTTTTTTGCCTGTTAATCTTGAAAATTATTAAACAAAGAAAACATGGATTTCGTTAGGGGTTGCAAAAGAAACTCGCATTTCATCAAATGGTTGCAAAAAACCCTCAAATTTTGTGAAAGGATCACGGTGAAAACGTGATTGTCTTCAAAGGATCCCATTCACGTATAAAATCGAATTTTGTTAAAGGATCGCGGAAAAACGCAAATTTTGTAAAAGGATCGCGATCAAAACTGATGTCAACCATTTACTAAGCTCAATCCGCAAGAATAAAAACCGAATATGTAACAGACTCAAATCCGAAATGTATGACAATCTGCCCCGATGAACTAAGCGCAGCTAAAAAGTAAAAGTCAAACCGACTATTATCAAAATATAGTTGTTAATCGGACCCAGACCCTACCCGAAGCAAAAAAATCAGAAATTAACTTGATCCGCAGCAAACACTAGAAGCTAACCGGATCCAAACGCGACCCACAAAAAAGTAAAAATTATCCCGACCAGCAGCAAAAAAAAAATAGAAGCGAAACGCACATAAAATTTTGTGAAATGATAGCGGAGAAAACACGAATTTCTTCAAAGGATCGTGAAACAGACGCACATTTCGTACAAAAAGTGCAAAAAAGAGCGAAAATTTTATCAAAGAACTCATTCCAATCAATTCGGATCAACCCGAAACCTCACAAAATTAAAACCAAATCCTAAACTTCCCCAAATGCTCTAAGTACAGCTAAAAAGTAAAAGTCCACCCGACCAACAACAAAATGTAGCAGTCGACCAGACCCAAACCCGACCAAAAAGCAAAAAAAATCAGAAATTAACTCGAACAGCAGCAAAGTATAGAAGTCAACCGGACCCAAATTCGACCCAAGTAGAAATTAACAAAAAATGGAAGCGAACCGGATTCAAACCCGACCCACAGCAAAAAAAGTAGACGAAACACGACCCGCATTAAAAAATGAGTTACGACCCGTTCATGAGATTGGAGTTTCCAAATTTCTAAAATCGCTCCCCCCTCCTTTGAGGACTCTCCAGATAAGCCCTTAGCTTCCCTTTATTTCAAAATTTTTCTTTGCCTTTTGAACCTGTCACAATCTTTTAAATTGCACTTTCCGAAAATATCACTTCGCCGTTTAATAGACTAGACCACAATACCCATATTTGTAGCATATAAGTCACTTTATTGTAACAATAAAAAATCAATAACAAAAATTCTCCCCCCTCCCAAGACTGAAATTGGGTTTTATTACTCCTTTTCTTTTATTAAGTGCAGAAAATTTAGTTCTTTAAATCTTTCCACTTTTATGAATTTTTAAATTGATTTATAAATATTTTTAAAAGCAAATAAATAATAAGTCATCTGATAAACATCTACCCCCTCCGCACATACACGAAAATAAATAAATAAATAATAAATGTGCTTATTTCTTTTTTCCCTCAGCTCACAAATTTTAAACCTTAAAAGTCTTTGATTTTTCTAAAACTTTTATTGTAATAATAAATAATCAATCATATAGTTTTACTTCTCACCCACCGAAATTGACGTTTCCTTTCTATCTTTTTTTGCAAAGCATACAAAAATTCGTCTTTCTGTTTATTATTTTTTAATACTATTTTTTAATATTTAGTCATGTAAATAAGACAAGTCATCTAATAAACTCCCTGCATCCCCCCTTCACATCACTCAAAATTTATTAGAGCTCCTTGCGGTATTTACAAAATGCTTGTAAAAATCATCAAAAATCTAAATTTTCTTCCACCTGAAATTTTGACAAAATATTTTGCCCTACTGACCTAACGTCACACATTTTTTAAAAAATTTGCGACACTTTTTCTGTCACATTTGTTACTACTTAACAATGGGAAATTGTTATGTCTATAAACGACGACTAAGCTGGGATTAACACCTATACCTCCTTTCTCCAAAATTTCTATTTCCCTTTCTCCCTTGCTGTTTCCCTCTCCGCAAAAAATATACAAATTTTTAAAATATTTAAATTTGTCTAAATATTTTACTCATAATTTTAAGAAGATTTTACTTTAAACCTTCAGCGCTATTTATCTTATATAAGTCTCTTGATAAGTTTCGTATTCTAAAAAGAATTCCTCCCGCTCCCCCCCCCCCCTCCAAAAAAAAATAGTTATCTAAAGTACTTGTACCTGCTATTTCCCCACCCCTTCATTCAATAGTTTTTTTTTTTTCTAATCGCGTTAAATAAATAAAGTAGTTTTTATTTTATAGTAATCTATCTAAATTAATAATTCTTTTATTTTCTGAAAATCAAACCGTTTAATTTTGGGACGCTAAAGGTAAACAGATTGAAATTCTTTTACAACTTTTATAAACTTGAAATCATCGAATGTAGTGAAAGTAATGGGAAGACAGTTGAAAAAACCCTTTAGACAAGACACCGCCTAGAAAACACGCCTTTGAGAAGAAAAATCGTCACAGATGATTGGTTAAGAAAATTCTGTTTCCTAATTGGATGATTAGATGTCAATCATTTCAATTTTAGTCCATCCTTTGAATGAGCTGAAAAAGACAGTCGGCCATCTTGATTTGAATAGACGTGTGACTATTGTGGGCTCTTAATATCTAATTTTGCATCTTAATTATCTGGTGCTGTCGTAATACATTTCTGTCATTTTTAAATAGCGCAAAAATTTAAAATTGTATCTTTTATCGAAAGGTATACAATACATTTTAAAACAGATGTATGTTTATACATAATAATAAAAAAAAGAACATCAAAAATTTTTCTTTTAATTAATCTGTATCTGTTATTCAACGATATAATTAATTTAATATTTTAAAGGGATTCGGTACCCTTCATTCGGCAAAAATATCGATTTTCTAATTTTTTACTCATGTGATACTTTATTATCCCCTGTACATTCTGATAAAATTTCATAAAGATCACAGTATTATAAATACAGTTCATTATACCATTCACATAAAGCTATTTTAATGCATAGATGTCCCTTTAAATGTCACAATCTAAGTAGTCTGGTGTAATAACGGCAGGCGGGGTTATAACGCCAAGTGCTTTATGCATAATTATGAAATAATCTGGTAAATGACACCCATGTGCTCTGCACAGAAGGGTTTTGAGTCATATAAATCGCAAAAAACAGCTTCAAGTTAATTTGTTTCATTTTTAGGTCTTATTGTTTTTACAAGCAACTGAAATTAACGCTTGATCTAAAATTTGCGAGATACGTTTTGTGATGTGAAGACTATTTTTTCTATCCGGAAATACTTTGTAAATTACATAAATTTGTAGTACATTTCATGGACTTTCAAAATGTTGTTGAAGATTTTGGATATCTTCTCGAGATAATTTGTAATTTAAAATGTACAGCTCAATAACTATAACGGGGTAATAACGCCAATCCTTGGCATTAATACCCCGGTTGATTCCCTAAAGTGGCCGAGCTACATCCTAAATACTGATTCAAATAAACACAGTTAAAACTGTGCAATGTTTCTAAAAATTCTATTTAAGCGGTCCTTTTTAAGCAAAAAGAAGCTCAAGGTCTGATATTCTTTTGCCTCATCCCCCCCCTCCCACCACACCTTTATTTTTCTTACACTTTCACAAAAAATTGAACATTTTCAATAGCTTAGAATGCAATTTGTCAATTTCTAAGCTTGTAGAGTTTGTATTTTTAGAATTGGGCAATCTACCTTCCAATATTCCATCTTATTTCATAGTTTTATTTGCATACTGTTATTACCCATATAGGTGGGTAATGACGCCAAATAGCATTGGTCAAGAAATCACGCCATTACATTTTATGAATACATATCTGTTAAATTATTTTTTTATATAGATAGTCAATGAGTTGCTGTGTCAAATTATGTACTTGTTTGAAAAATACAATCTAAAACTGAGCCGAGAAAATTGGTAGAACCTTAACGTGGCGTTATTATCCCAGAATACCTTACTTCACTTAAAAGTGGTTTTTCTCAGTTTGTCTTTTTATTGACGAAACGGCATGTTCAAAGGATAAAATGTTACTGTATATTTCTAGATATACTCGATTTTATTTTTGGTTATTTCTTATGGTCTATATGATAAAACTAAGTATCGTATTTTGAATAAAGTAATTTTTTTATACCTAAAGATGTAACATAAATTCGGTTTTTACTCTAATTTTACGAGTGCTTCTACATCTTATTTTTTTCTCCCAAATCCGATACTTAAAATTATACAGCGTACTTCTTCAAATATTTAAAAAAATAGCTCAAAATGTAAAAAATTGTACGAGAAGATACATTTTAAAATTTTCAAAAAAGAAAAAAAAATGAATTTTCCCTGAAAAATGGAATAATTTCTAGGTAGAACCAATTTCCTTCCTTCATTCTTTCATTATTATACCAAAAATGTACTTTTAAATGCCTAAATATGAAAATTAGTTAAAAAGGTTCCGAGTCCTCTTAAAACAATGTCATTCATAATTATTTAAAAAATTCACAATATCGTATTTATAACTTGTTGTTTAAGTACGGAATGCATATCACATATTAAGAAAATTGATTCAATTTCAGTTTGAATTGAAGCAAGAAAAAATATAGCAAACAGCGGAAAGTTATTTTGAATGAAAATGTTTTATTTTGTTAAAATGGCTCTTTTGCTTTAAAAACTGAATCTAATTTAACAGATTAAGATTTTTTTAATTATGCAGTTAAAACTATCAACTAAAGAACCGCAAAAATTCAAATGTTTTTACATAGGAAAGTACAAAATACAAAAGAATGAATATTTCAAGATTTTTACAAAGTTATATTGAACTGAATAGATTTAATTTTATTTTTAAATTTCCTTATGCATTGCAGTGGATTAAAATAAAAGAACAATTTAAAAAATGTTAATTCAATATGAGGAATTTAATTCTCTATAAATCACATTATTTTCAAAACGCCGCTTTATTATTATTACGTTAATTATAAAAGTTCTATAATTTTTACTTTCTTCTATCTTTACAAGAAGAAAGTATTGGATTCATGAAAATTTTCGACTTCCGGTTTTCGACGGATTTATACGTTTTAGAAGGTCCTGAACACGTTTTGACTATTTTTAGAAAATGTCTGTCTGTGAGTCTGTCCGTCTGTCTGTCTGTATGTGACAAAAAGTTTGTGGGCGCTCTATCTCAAGAACTAATGCTCGAAATTTAATAAAATTTTATATTCAGTTAGTGCCTAATGGTTTTTGGTGAAAATTGGCCTGCAGGTGGCGCTGCTATACTACGTTTTTTATGATTTTCAAGATTGCTATACCTCAAGAACTAATGCACAGAATTTCACGAAACTTCAGATTCTGTGACCCTTTGATATACATAGACGCTGATTGAGTTTTGGTGTAAATTGGCCAGCAGGTGGCGCTGCTATGCCACGTTTTTCATGATTTTCATGATAGCTATATCTCAAGAACTAATGCACAGAATGTCACCAAACTTCAGATTCCGCGATACCTTGAGATACATAGCCGCTGATAAGGTTTTGGTGTGAATTGCCTTATAGGTGGCGCTGCTATGTTACATTTTGCACGATTTTTGCGACAGCTATATCTCAAGAACTAATGCAGAGAACTTTATCAAATTTTAGATTCTGTTACACTAGAATATATAATATAATTAGACGCTGATTACATTTTGGTATTAACCTTGCAACAGGTAGTGCAGCTATGCTGCATTTTGCACGATTTTTCCGATAGCTATATCTGAACAACCAACGCACAGAATTTCATCAAACTTCAGATTTTTTTACAAAATGACATAACATAATTACACGATGATTACGTTTTGTTATAAATCCTTCAACTGATGGGGCTGCTGTGCTATATTTTACACCTTTTTTTTTAACTAGCTATATCTCAAGAACTAATGCACAGAATTTCATCAAACTTGAGATTCTTTTACACCATAACATAATTAGACTTTTTTTTACGTTTTGGCAAAAATTGTCTAAGATATGGTGTTGCTGTGCAACGTTTTGCAAATTTTTTGTTATAACTATATCTCAAGAACTAATGGACGAAATTCCATCAAATTTCAGATTATGTTAGGTCTTGACATAAATAGATGCTTATTAGGTTTTAGTACAAATTATCCAACATAAGGCACTAGTAAGATCTTTTTCTCAGAATATTAATTAAAGTTTGAGTTTTAGGCTTTTCGGATACCATAATCTCATTAGGCTAGGTCAAATGTTCGAGGAAATTCGATAGTGGGTAACTTTAGGGTCGCCACGTTTTTTTTTTTTTTTTTTTTTTTTTTTTTTTTTTTTTTTTTTAATTAAAATGTACTTATGAGATAGAAGAAAGTTTTGGGATTGACACATCCAACTAGTTTATACATATATTCATTTTAAATAAAAGGAATGATGTTAAATCCTAAATGTAATTATCCAAAATTTTTATCCAAAATTAAACGTATTATATGTATATTTTTTCAAGTTATCTTTTTTTTACACATTTGACATTATCATAAAGAAAATTATATTACTCAGAAATTGTTTGACATTCATATATTTATCAACTTATATCACTTTATCTTACTACTTAATATTAAACTACAAAGAACAAAAGACAAAATAGATTTATTTCCTGAAAGAAGAATTAATAATAAAACCTTCCCCAAGAGCAAACAATGAAAATTTTTTAAACAAATAAGCCTTCGGTTAATTTTTTTCTTCTTTTGGGGAAATTAATTGCATTTTGCAATTAAAGTCATCTATCACCGTGTGATTATTTTCAGTTAGTTTTAAGTGTATGTTACAGAAGGAACTACAAGAATGTGTTAAGAGAAATTCTTCTTCAAACATTTGTAAACAGTTATTATTTACTTTATTTTTAAAAGCTAAATCTAATAAAAATACAATTTACCACATATCTATGTACTGATATTATAATCTGCCATTTAGTTGCTTCAACTCACGTTGATCCAAAAACATATGCTCCCATGTGATAAAATTTTTCTGTCTGAGGGTTAGACAAGGAGTTTTACGAATGTAGAGCAATTTTTCCCTTTTTTATGTATAGGGTATACTTAGATAATAAAATTATTTTGAAGAAATAACAATACATGCTTAAAGTGAACATTTTATTCTTAAATAATGTGTAAAACCGAGACTAGCTAAAAAGGCAGGTACAACGGTGCATTTCACGTATCAATTTTTTAGACACCACTGAAGTCACGTGATATCCGAATGCACCAATGAAGGTCTATGAAAAAACATCCACGTCACTATAACGATCTGTAAAAAAGACATGTGATGCACCGCGGTGACCTGTGTGTTTCGTTAGCTTCGTTAAAGCTAACAGAAACTGGTTACGACAGAGCATAACTAGTCTTTATCAATGCAATTAGGATGCTGAATATGTTTCATCCTTTATACAGCCCCCTTTTTCTAAAGTGCATGTTTTGTTCTTTTTTCTAGCTTATTTATTTGATCAATTATTGAAACGTATCCGATTGTTTAGAAAAAAATCATCATCTTTCTATACGTATCAGGGACGAAAAATTATACACTGTCAAAGCCACTCTAATTTTTTTCTATATTTTCTTGACGTACTAGCTGATCCGTTCGGCAATTGTCACCTTTCAGAGATAGTATTGCAGCTCTAAACTATATGTTGGATTTTCCTGGTTGGCCATACTTCTGATCCACCCAGCATTGCTCGTTGCGCGTTATAATAGCCTTAAAGAAAAATCTAATTTCTATGATATCTTTCTACTTATATCTTTTAAAATGAACATAATTTTGTATTACCATTGAGTTCCTCAACGTCTAGTGTATTCCCAACAAACATCTTTTCAAAGTCCTTGGGACATCTATATTCGCTATTTAACACAGCATGTACCGGAAATGCTCCGTACTAGACAGAGACAATCAAAAAACAAGTTGGGTGATTCCAACCATGTAGTCTACAGAATAAGAAAATAGAATGTTCAATTAATGTTCAAAAATGTTATTAACTGAAGCTTAAGATAAAGTTTCATAATACAAAAAGTAGTCGAATTCTAATCAGAGTTGAAAGAAAAAAATCCTGTTGCAATTGGTGCTTAGAACCCGAGAAAGAATAAGCATCCAAGCGATGGAAGATGCCCCCATCTGTTAGTTTTACGAATTACTTTTAACATTGGTACAATATTTAATAAACGGATAAAATCCCTTATTATCTAAAATAATCTTTAAAGTTACGCGATTTTGAATTAACGATTGCAGTTAGGAAAATTAAAGTTTGGCCGCAAAAAGAAAATAACGTTCAATAAATGTAATAGATGAGGTCTGGGTCCTAGAGTAAAGGATCTTAATTAGAATGCAGGTGGATACATGAAAAGAGTTTAATAGCTTTAAAGTAGCTGGACGACATGAAAACTAGGTTATAGAAAATTATAATAAAATGGGATCGTTTTGAAAAAAGCTGCAATAGAAGACTGAAGAAGGAGATAATTATTAAAATTGGGGATAGCAGTAATCTGAGAAGAGTTTTGTCGTTCATGTAGTATCAGAAGGAACTAAGTTGTTGTTAGGAATAAAAGCTTGAGATTCGGACCATTTTCAATGGAGTTATAACAAAGGCCTAAAAGAGGACAACTGATACTCAAGAGATAGAACCTAAATTGATAAATACCAAAAATTGATAAATGATCTTTGAAATCTTTGAATAATTTTTGAAATTTCAATTTTGATTTTTAGCCTTAGAAAGAAAGACATTACATTAAAAAATAAATATTTATAATTAAGAATGGATAATAAGTGAGAGATTTGCGTAATTTAGTAATTGTCATTTTATTCTTTACTGACAAAAAGGAAAAAAATAACGAAAGTTATGAAGGGGAAATGCAACATGTCGATTACGTTTTTTAGCATGAAGAAAAGCTCATGAAAATTTAAATAATATAATGTTACATATAAAAGTATATATTTTAAATATAGAAAGTTTTATCCTTGCCCTAATATGTCTCTGTGAAAAATTAATCTAATAATCATAATACTGTAATAATGTAATCTTATATCAATACAGAATGTAGAACTATTTTTTTTTCCTGAAGTAAGTTGCAAGATGATAAAAAACGACACAATTTTTAAGTGAAATTCTCCACAAAATACAAATAATTTTCTAATTGAAAGATAAAATATAAGTTAAGAAAGATAAAATATTTATTAGTCAAGCAGTTTAATAGTTTTCAAGTATTGATGAGCAGAACATGTAAATACATATACAGGGTGTTTCAAAATAACGTGGACAAATTGATATGACAAATCAGGCATACGACAAGGATATAAAATCACATACGAACATAGGGTCGCAAACTACTTATTGAGTCACAAATACAGGGTGTTTCTTTCTAGTTACAACTTGTTTGAAAGTAATAATTTCCAGGAAAATAATAACATCGTAATGAAAATGGAACGATATGTACCTAATTTTGTGCGAAATGTGATAACGTTATGAAAAGACCTGGAAAAACTTATTATCAAGCAATCGATGATACCCTATAAACTGATGATCAGTTCAAAATGTGAGGTGCCAAGTGCGTATCGCTGGTGCGCATAAAGCAAACTTCTGCCACTTTTAATTGGTGTTATTACATTTAAAACAAAGGTGAGAATGTCTATTAAATGTTTTATTATAATTTATTTCATTTTTCTAAAATTTATTATCGCCAATCCAAATTGAGTTAGGATGAAACACCCTGTATTTGTGACTCAGCAAGGGGTTGGAAATCTCTTATTATGGAGATCAAAGAGCTATATACTACGCCGTTATATGAAACATTTGCGGCATCGTCACTCCACCGCTTTTATAGATAACGATTGCTTCACTGTATTATGAAGCATTCTCGTTGGTCAAAATAGAGGTATTCTAGAAAAGCGATAGAGTGACGATGTGACAAAAGTTTCAAATTTTTAACAGTGTGCTCGTCAAAATGCAACTGGTAAAGAGATAAGGCTGATGTGTTTCTGTCATTTATTGTTATTTGCTGGTTGCTAGGCATGCAGGAAAGAACTTTGTGTGGAAGAAAAGAGAGTTGACCAATTATAGTGATTACAGAGAAGACAGTATGGGAAAGTAATTTCCCGGATGATAGTAAATATATGAATAGAAATGGCTGAAGCATGAGTAGTTCCAACACCAGGTACATAAAATGAAAGGGTTGTTTTGCAGTTGTCGCAGGTATTATTAGTTAAGTTAAAGAATGCATGTGTAAGTGATCGAAAGACGGGATCTATGTATTTGATTAAAGCCTTTTGAAAAAACATACCACGAAAAGTTGGGTGACGAGTAACATCCTGATGTCTTTTAAAGCATGCTCTAATTCAGTGCTGTCCAAATCGTTATATATGATTGTGAAAATGTGGTGTCAGTCTTCAAACAGGTTCATACTCGCAAAAACAAGTTACATAACATTACTAAAAATGTCTTTTCTACCACTCAGCGTGTCTTTCCTACATAGCTAGCGACTTGGAAAAATCAATAAATGACAGAAATACACCAATCAACTTTTCATCAGCTACATGCGGACAGGGATTTGCATAAATTTATTTTATGTCTATCGTAAGATCTTTCCAACGACACCAATTTAAAAAAAATCCCAATTTAGCAGTTGCAGACCTTCTCTAGCAATGCATGCAGTAGTTTAAAACATTTCGATTAAAAAACAACTATGGCTAATAAGAAAAAAATATGCGTTAAAAATAGTCATCATAAAAACTATTGTAAAATTGTCATACTTTTTACGAGTCAGAAAAAGCAAAATCATTGATATTGTTTGCTCATTTCAATGCGATTTTCTAAATGTAGGGTGGAATTGGAAAAGAAATATATCAATTTTACCGTCAAAAATTAAAATTTCCCTGCACCTCCACCTAAGGTAATGCAAAAGAATTCATTGAAATAAAAAAAATGAAAGGAAAAAAGGAGAGTTAAACATTTTTTTAAATGTATCTCATTTGTAACCCTTTTATTTGTATCTTTTTCTAAAACCAGATGCTAGACCATTTTAATCGAGCTTCTCATGTTCGTTATTGAACTAATGTATTAAAAGAATATATCAATTTAATATTTCAAGAATTGCATAGAAAATTGTTAGCCGCGTTTTTCTAGAAAAATGAAGTGATCAGTTGTATTAATATATAGCGTTCAAGTCCTTTGGAATTATAAATTCTTTGACTTCAATACTGAGATTTTATCACTCAGAAACAGTTGCCAGTTTGGCCTTCATTTATATATACATGCATTTATATATATACCGAAGTCACGCGAAATATTGCAAATAGTACTTTTTTCTTTATTTAAGGAAAAAAACTTAGTGATAAGTTAAATTAAAGATTCCTCTTTCAAAATTTTTGGTGTGAATAGGAAATTTAAAAATAAAAATAGAGTTCAAATTTGCAGTCTTGATCACAAAGGTCGGACTGAATATTTTCGTTAACTTTGTTCTACTAGGATAATTTTAGCGTTGAAAAAATTAGAGTATTTAACAGTACTAATTAGATTTATTCTTTGTATAATTAATGTGTTTAAAATTATAATTTGTGTAATTATTGTGTTTAAAATATTTAACGGTTAGTACAAGAACCTTTTCAATTTCCTTGTTTTCTCTCTTAACCGGGTTCGTCTATATATTTAAGTTAATAGTTTTGCAGAAAAAAAATGTATTATGTTTATAATACTTTTGTTTGTCTGTTAACTTCTAAATACATATTGATATATCTTAATTTCCTGCGTTTGACTTTTTATCGTGATAAATAAATTATTAATAATCTAATAATATCGCTAACATTAATGCTAAGGGGAAATATAGAAACCATTTTATCTGAAAAATTACATCTACATTGTAAATATTTTTAACACCTACACTGTAAAAAAAAATTCTGGAAGGTTACTAAGAATTTTCTAGGAAACTGGGATGCCTAGAACTTTTCATGTAACCGCAACAGAAGAAAACCATGTACAATTACAAAAGTTGCTTTAGTTACTGTTACTAAATATTGTTTAGTAACCATACCAACGATTTTTTAGCGAGTTTCCTAAAGAATCGTCTGTAAGCTTACTAAATATTATTTAGTAAACTTACTAAAGAGTATTCAAGGAGTTTAGTAAGGAATTTTTCGTAAATTTACCAGTGATTATGTTGTATATGCAGTAACGAATTGTTTGGGAGTTTTCTAAAGAACTTTTTGTAAACTTACTACTGATTATTTAGTAAATTTACTAATGATTTGTAAGGGAGGTTCTCATATTAGTTTTTATAAATGTACTAAACATTATTTATTAAGCTTACTAGCGATATTTTAGAGTGATCACTATATATATTTTCATAAATTTACTGAGAATTATTGAGTAAACGTACTTACGAATTTTTAGGGAGTTTTCTAATGATTTGTAGTACTCTTACAAAACATTTTGTAGTATATTTATTGAGAATATTATTGAACATTTGCTAGAGACTTTATGGCACATTTACTATGGGTTTTTTATGCTTGCATCTTAAACCTTTTATGTACTTTATCAAAAAAAGTTATTTTAATGAGGTACCGTTCGAAACATTACCAAAATTTTTTTAGTATTATATTTAAGCCACATTTTGTATTCTCCCCAGAAAACTCTTTACAACAGTACAAATGTTAATACAGTAAATTTGTTAATGCTTTTTTAGCATTGTATTTAAAATATTTTATTTGCACTTACCAAAATGTATTTGTAACTGCACAAATTTTTTGCAGTTTTATTATTAATGTTCTTACAGCAGTTTTCCCGAAAAGATTTTACGTAATTGTTTTTTTATACTAATACTTAAATTAATTGGAATTATTATAGTATTTCTTCTATATGAAGTTACATTTTTACAGTTTTAAATATCTAGAGTGGAGTTTTCCTCATGTATCAAAAAATTTCGATGTAAAATAAGCAATATGGCCTAACATGTGTTTCAGTATTATAACAGCAACTGACATACGCATGAGAAAACTCACTAAAGTTTCACTGTAGATATTTAAATAGGTGTAAAATCTTTTTTTTAATTAAATGAGCATTATAGCAACAGCACTAAATGAGGAGATAACCTGAAGCAGATATTACGGTCTTTAGTTAAACTAGAAAAAGCAAATAGATACAATAATGTAAATAAAGTATCATAACTGAGATTTAAAATATGCCTAAAAGAAATATTATGATTTTAGATTAAGCACGGTGCTTAATTTATACATAAAAAGCACTGAGCCTCATCTAATCGAATAAATCTTTATATCATGAAAAAACGTTGTCCGTTCATTTTATGCGAATGTTCTTCTAAACTAGAATGCTAGAAGTGAAAATATAGTAGTCTTATATTTAATGTGTTTTATTCAGTTCTATGGTCATATGAATTTCATTAACAAATGTCTTCTTTTACATATTTTTGAAAAACTACACAATAACTAATTCAATGGTTCAAAGCAGATAAGAGATCTGCAAATTTATCTAAGTGTCACATTTATGAATTTTTTTTATACCTTATTATTTTTTCAGGTGGATATGCCGTACAGTTCTTACTAATTAGTAGAATCTTTTTCCCTTTAATTTTTTTATTGTCTTTTATCTCGACTTATTCCTCACAAATTTCTTTCACCACCTACGTTTAATACATTATGCATTTTTAATACTTTATTTAATTGAGAGTTTTGCTTCAAATTAAAATATTAAAGAGTAAAAATTTAATTATTGATAGGATCACAAATTTAAAACTCTAAACTGGTTTAAAGATCCGGAAGAATGGGTCGAACATGTATGAATTTAGTAGAGTTCTTCTATGGTTAATATTGCTCTGGAATTAGAATCTTTAACTCAAATAGTTACATATAGGAGAGATAATATACACACCTTAACATATGTACACAAAAATGTATCTTTGACTTATCAACTATAATTATGGGCATGTTTAGTACTTTTTAATTTTAATCAGTATGATATAATCAGAGTTTACGAAGCAATCTTTCTAAAAGTAGAAAACTAGAATGGAAACAAAAAGAAATACATATTGATTTGGAAAAATATTATGAGCTGTCGTCTTTGAAATAAATGTAGTATGCATATCTGTACTACCAATAAATGTAATATGATTAAATAACAAAATACAATGAAATATGAATAAATTTTATTAAATAACTATTTAATTCATTATAATAAAAAATATGTTTTTAATGTGACACACATTTTGCAAATATTACATAATTAGTATTTATACAAATGCCTATGAATTGCATACTTTTTAAAGATTATTTTTGAGGATAATATCAGAAAATGAATTTAAAGTTCTATTGCAATAAAATAATTGGAAAATTTCAATGCTGCAGAATGAGGTTCGCAAGATTTTTCTCAGTCACAATAGTGCTTCTTTTTCCTCTAATTTCGTCGTCAAGGTGGCTCGCATTGTTTTTAAATTGAACTTCAGTTTCTTCCTGCATCTAAAATGATAAGTTGGATGTTAACATAAAAAAGAAAGAAAAATTTAGTAAAACTTATAATGAGTATAATATTATAGAAAAGCCAATACTTATCTTCGTATGGAATAATTGAATATTACAACTATTTAAAAATTAACTAGATGAAGAAAAACCATGCATTCTAAATTAAAGCTGATAATAGGCATTTTGGCAGAGTTAAAGTCGCATATGCAGTCATAGGATTTTCTCATCTGAGGTTTTTCCATTTACTGACATAGCATCAATAAATTGTAAATATCTCTCATTATTCATTACTAATTTCATCTAAAATGAACTCGTAAAACCATATTGAAAAGGTCTTTTTTATAAAGGCTTGGCATTCTTGTAACTTATGGAATAAAAATACAAAAATTCATTGATAGGCGGAATTCTAACACATAAAAAATATTGAATATGCTTTATAAATGCTAAATATGTATCAATTAAAATGTTGTGCTGAAGGCACCCATAATGTTGATGTTGTGGATTAAAAAAAAAAACATTAGCGTTGTATGTTGCCATTGTCCTTTGACGGCATGTCTTATAAATAAATAATGCTGAAACACAATCCGCCTTTTTACCAAATAAATAATGCCAATAGGCATGCATTGTAATACAAAAGCTTAACCTTCGAATATATGCAAACAGCCATCATTTGGCAGGCCCATTTATTAGGGTATTTGGGTACTTACAATTTTTGTTATTTTAGAGGAATTTGGGGTAGGGTGCGACACTTTTTATAAAACTTAGAAAATCAACTTTAATTAACTTTAAAACATAAATTTCAATTTATAGAGTGCAAGGTTAAACAACTTTTAATGTTCTTCAACAATATAGAAACAAAACATACAAAAGGTATTTTATAATTAAGGAAATTTTAAGTTTCAAAATCTGCCCTATAACACACCACTAACAGAGATATATCGAATCGCAATAAAATAAAGCTATAAGGCACAAATAATCATGTGTCGGCTAGATATATAATCTAATAAAGATTGCAGATTGATATAATGTATGTGACATAGTATAGAATTCCAGGATCTTCATAACTTAAATGGAAATTCAGGATTGTTAGTCATAGATAATATTAAAAAATTATCAATTCAAATTATTTACATTTTGAAGTTAATGAATATATTATCAATGTTATAATTAATATATTACCCTCTAAATACGTTTGCATGTTAGGAATTTACATTCATCTCATTTAAAAAAATGAAAGACATATCCCATTCCTCCCTTTACTGGCATGTCCCATTCCCCCCCACTTTCCTTTTTTGTGTTAAACTTCTTGTATAAACTAAAGTGCTGCTTTTAGATTTGTTTTAAATAACTAATAATATAAAATGTAATGTTCCATAAATAATGAAACTATTACACCTAAGAATAACAAATCGTTAATATACAGAAAGCATAAAAAGTAAATTTACTTTTGATTCTTGAAATAATCTTTTATATAATTGTAAGCTTATACAGACCAACAATTTTTTTCAACTAAAGATTTGGCTACCATTGTTTCATCTAGCGTGCGATTGATGAAATGTTTAGAATGTTACATAAAGAGAAAAACCTACTACTGTCCCATTCCTCCCACTATATCTTAACATTTTATAAAAATTAAGTAAAACCATATTAAATACCTCTTATATTTACATGTATAAAAATTAATTGAATTTTAACAAAATTAATGAAATTTTAACTCTTTCAAATACACTGGCGAAGGCAGATCACCTCACACCACAAGGGAAGCATATATTTATTAAATATATGTACTTTTCTTCATGTAAATGTAGCTAAACTTCCGTATTTGAACATCTTTTTAGAGCACTTCAATAGACCATCCTTGCATTACCTACGAAAATTTCGAAACATTCCGACAATTAGAAATATTTTTTTACAAAATAAAATGTGTGAAAATTTTGACAAAATTTGTTAAAACCTGAGTTTTATCGCGGTAAAAATCGTACCAGCCTTTTTCCACAAAATATCAATATTTTTTTCACCCAGGCTACGTATATCTTATGTTTTTAACACCAAAAAAGTTCAAAGAGTTTGGTTGATAATGTCAAGTTTTTTAAGAATGTAAAATACCGTAAGTACCTTGTCCACAACTCCAAATCCCACAACTTTCTTCTATCTCATACATAATTCTATTTTAAAATTCGTCGAAGTACCAAAATTAAAAGACAAACTATGCCCATCATCGGGATTCTAATGATATGAAATTCCGTGCATTAGTTCATAAGATATGAATATCGGTAAAATCACGTAAGAAATGCACCATAAAAGCGCTTCTTGTTTAGTGATCTACACCAAAACCTGCAACGGTGACATTGCAATAGCTGGTGTCAACATATAATTGAATCTGAATTTCGATGAAAATACGTGCGTTAGTTCTTAAGATTAGAATTTGCGAAAATTATGCAGATCCCCCCCCCCCCATTATTGTGCAAATTATGAAAATACAGCACATCAGCGCCATATATTGAGCGATTTACGCCAAAATATAAAAAAACACCAAATCATATTAGGGACAAACTAAATCTGAAGTTTGATGAAAATCCGTCCATTATGCATTCAGGTAGAGTTGTTGCAGAAATCTAAAAAAAAGTAGAACAGCAAAAAAATCTATTAAGCGATTTACGCAAAAAAAAAAAAAAAAAAAAAAAATCGGAATTATTTATAATAACAAGGACTATCTGAATATATTTTTTTTATTGACAGTTGTACATTAGTTCTTGAGACAGAGCACCCATGAAATTTAGATCGCACACATACAGCCATTTAGTAAAAGCAAGTTTTTTGGTATATCTAACCCCTAAAACGTGTAAATCCTTTGAAAACTAGAATTTACATTAAAAACTAATCATCACCAATTTATATCAGAGAGAGACTGGGCATAATTTCTATATTAAATAGAGTCACAGGCTCACATTTCGTAAAAACCGGAAATCTGGCCCCTAAAACATCTAAATGAGACGAAACTTTTTACGAATCCTATACTTTTTTTCGTAATAACAGGAGAAATAAAATATTCAAAAATTATCTTTGAAAAAATTTATTGTTAAAAGTCTCTCTTTTTCTGTGTATTTTACTGTACAGTTCATATTACGTACGTTTTAAATATATTCGTACACTTGATTTTATGCAATATAACTATAATTATAGTTGTATAGGCCCTTACCGATTGTCTACGGTTTTAAAAACAATTTTGAAGCATGAAATATTTTTTAATTATTCAGTATCGCGTAGAGCTCGCTTACGAAAGGGGCTGTGCAAATATAATTTTATCAACTTTTTGTTAATTTTAGATCCCCTCCCTCCTTACGATTCATACGTTATCATCCTTCAACTCCCCCCCCCCCCCATTAATGATATCGGTATCAAAGTGTAGAAAATTTTGATTCCTATAACTTATTTTGTCCGAAAAGACATACAAAACTTGTTTCATTTATTTTCCGCATACTTTTATGATCAAATGATGAGAAGTTGATAAAATATCATTTTTTAAATGAAAAAACTTTATATCACATAACAATTAAAAGCAATACTATTTAAATGAATCTCATGATACCTTTTTGTTACATAATGCATTCAACAGTAATAAAGATTTATTGTACTTGCGCCGAACGGAGAGGGGTTGGGAGCACATAGAAATTCATATCAACAAAACGAAGACAACATTCTTTCTGTTTATTTATTAGTAAGCACAAGCTTAATTTCAAATACACTTTATACTGTTTCTCGAACTGTGATTATATATGCATACACATATGAAGAAAAATAAGAACTTTAAGCGTTAGAGTATATTATATTTTAGAGTTAACTAATTTTATAATAATTTAGCGATTTTAATAACTTTGTATTAAAGAAAATATGTAACAGGCTATAAAAATAACGTACTACTTTGTACTAAAGACCATGTTACAAATAAAAAGAGAAACAATTGATGATCAGAAATTATATTTATATCAAAAGACAAACCTCTTCCCTCCTGAAATGATAACATTATATTTGCACAACCCCAAAGATTAATTTGTTCTTAAAACAGCATAAAGAGTTTATCCTTTTTTACGTCTAATTTTACATAAAAATAAAAACTTCCTCTATGAGTAATTAAAATAATATAAGTAAAACAAATTTAACAGACATGCAATTGAACTACTCACTTAAAGCTCTGAAATTGTCGGAATATAAAAGAAATTATGGGAGAAACATAATTTTCAGAAACGATTTTATAATTAACGAAACTGTAACCAAGAAAAAAAAAGAGTGAAAAAAATTGGAATTGTCCCAATCCTTCCTTTGGTGGTATGTCCCATTCCTCCCTGTACTTTATGTTAAACTTCTTGTATAGACATAAATGGTGCTTTTAGACATAGTTCAAATTATGGATGATTAGCAGTATAATGTTCTATAAATAGAGAAACAATTGCATATTTACATAAACAAGTCATTAATAGCAGAAAGCATAAAAATATATAGCAAATTTACTTTTGATTCTTAAAATATTCTTTTCCTTTTTACAATTGCAAGCATATGTAAATCAGCTATTTTATTCGACTGAAGATTGGGGATGCTTTTGTTTAATAGAATACGTGACTGATGAAATGTTTATTAATGGAATATAAAAAGAAAAATGTACTGTCCCATTCCACCCCACTCTCCCTTATTAATTAACAAAATCTTGGGTTAAGGGATTTAGGGAATATTTCAGGTATTTAACTGCTATCATAATAAAGTAACAAATATAGCAGGAAGAAAAATAGAATTTTAAAGATTTTTAATTCAACGAGTAAGAATGGAGACAAAGATAACCATATTTTCTTTTATTATTGAAGGAAGGAAAGAGGATATTTCAAACGATTGATAATATAAATTATTGAAGACTTACAATTAGCGAAAAAAAAAATGAAAATTAATTAGGGTAAAAGACTAAATTTTGTATGCTTGTAAGGCAAGAGGGGGGGAGGGGGATTTTTATTTGGATTTTATGAATATGACCTATTATTTATTCTTATAATAAAGGAACGGATCAGAAATTTGTTTTAAAAATGACTTAAGGTTTTAAATTTTATATGTTGAGGATGTAAAAAAAATTAGCGATTTATTTTTCCTTTTAGAAAGGGGGGGGGGGGGTATTAGATGACTTATTTACATTAATGAAAATTTACAAAGTACTAATAGCCCAGTGATTATATGGTAGAATTCGATATTAAGGGCAAGTTGGGAATAGGTTTAATCTCTGAAGAGATTAAACCTTTCAGTTTAGATCTACAATGAATATAGTAAGTTTTATTCTCATACTAGCGGAGCGTTAGAAATATATTAGATTACAGTTTAATGCCACAATAATATCTCAAAAGAACTAACTATCAAAAACACTGTTAATATTTTAATTCTTAAAATTTTGAGTAAAATGAACACTTACATTTAATATTTTTGCTGAACATTAATGGCACAATTCTATTTCAAAGTTCAACCGCAGTGGTCAAGAGGTTTATCTTAAAATAATTATGGAAAAACTTGAAATTGTTTTGATCCCTTCAGTTTAGGTCTAGAATTAATGTGCTCACTTTTTACCCACGTACTAGATGAACGTTAGAAAATATGTACATATGGTGAAAATATACTTTATTAAAAATTATTTTAACAATATTCCAAAACAACTAAGTCTATAGAAACCATTGTGAATACAAATTTCGTAAAGTTTGAAATTCGCAATAAAAAAACATTTTTGTCTCAATTGTTTCAAAATTTTATCTTAATCACTAATCCAAAGCTCTAAACTAGGAGAGATCAAGTTATCCATTCGCTCTGTCTCCATTTGTTACATGCGTGTACATTTTTTAAATTGTTGAGGCCTTCACGATGTTTTTGTAACTATGTAAGGATTTTATTTTGCATATTTTGAGAATTATAATTTAGTTGTTATTGAGAAAATGGTGCATGAATGATAGATGTTTTACATTTCATTTCTCAGCTCACAGCCCCAGACTTAAATCATTGGTTTAAATGAAAGTTTTTTTACTTAAAGGCTAATTTTTTTCAATATTTCTAAGGTTTTAAACTTTCATGAATTTAAATGAAGATTCTTGTATACTAGTCTAAAATCATTTAATTAGAGCGATCTTTGTCCTTAACACAAAATATAAAGTTTAAAATCGCGCTATTCGTTGACTTTGAACTTCTCTAGGGAAACGTCTTATGCACACTCATTTGTCGCTCTACCGCCCCCCCCCCTCTCCCATCCTTGCACTTTATTTTCAGTTTCCTTAATTCTAATAGACACGCACTGTTGTTCACTCTATATACATTATATTAAGAGCTACATCCATTTCATATTGGAAATAATAAACAATATTTGCCATCATTTACGAGTCATTTTTGAAATATTCTAAAAATTATAAAAGGATGTACTTTTTAAGTTAATTTGTTTGTAGCTCATCTAGCAAAAGAAAGAAACATAGTAGATTCATTTCTATTCTATGTCGATTGAAATTAAAACAATTTCTGGATTTCTCGTAATTAAATCAGAGTTCGTCCTTTCTTTCATATACAGTTTTTGGTCTATAACCCGCAATCAAGAGGTTAAGCCACAATTCTCAATATATAAATCCTAAATAATGCATCAATAACTAAAAATTACATTTACATAATAACAATCACGTATAAACTGATAACCTCGTTTGTTCGCGCTGAAAGCTTTTGTTTAGTGATTTAGGCAATATTGAATCTAATAGTTGAATCCAATTGTTGAACTGTGAAAATTCAACAAAAATGTTAAATATCGGTTGCCATTTTATTCAGAATTTTAAATTCTAAAACATTTGCATTAACAATGTTTTTGATAAGTTTATTTTTCGTTAGATATTTTATGATAATCAATAAAATCGTGTTTTTAATTATAAAATTTGTACCCATTTTTTAACGCGCACATAGTAAGAGGGGGAACACTTAATACATTCATTCTAGACCTAAACTAAATGAATTTAAATAATTTCCAGCTTTCCATTAACTAATTCCGATTTCGGCTATTTTCCCCTCCTCCACCACTGGGCTATAAAGAATTTTAAAGACTTTCTGTGTGTTCTTAAAGTTTCGCAAGGAGTGTGGATGAACGGGGAAATGTTTTTTTTTGGGGGGGGGGGAGAAATGCCTTAATTGATAATTTATTATGACAATAAAATAATGCATAGAACACATATTGTATTTTATGTTATTTTAATTTAAGCTGTTTTAAAGAGTTTTAAATATTGAGTACTGTTACTGTGTGAAGAAAGTTCTGGAACAAAATTTTAAGGGTGAAATTCATATGAAGTTTTAATGAAATGAATGCGATTTAACGAATGTTTAATGGAATTTATTCGCTAAAATACAAATAGAATAATAATTTTTTTTAAAGTAAGTTTTAAACACTTTAAATTTTGGTAATGCGGAAAGGGGGGCAAAAAAGAGAAATGAAATTTAGAAAAAGAGCAGGTAAATTTGATTTATTGTATAAAACATTATAAATTTTTTACTTGTAATAAACACAGATTTAACGAATAATTAGGAAGATTAGCTTGCTAATAACTAAAAATCAAACATTATATAATAAAATTTAAATAATACAGACTAAAAATTTACTTACTAACTAGAAATATTTTTATCGATACCATATTCAAGATGGATGAATTATTCGGCTCTGTGGCTGCGTGAATAGTCCTTACGTCACCACTGAAGCCCTTTCTGATTGGCTGACAGGTGAAGCTAAGATATTTCATGTATTTGTACAATGCGAGTGGTTAAAATAATACCAGGCTACATATAAAATTTTAGTAAGCTTGCAGATTTCTGTAGCTTTACAAAAACTAGTTTCGTAAGTTTCCAGATTTTTTTTTACAGTGTACTGCAAATAACTTTTATAATTATCTAATTTTACTATAAATAACGTTCTAAAAATACCCAGTGATATTTATTATATATTAAGACATCATACATTTTATAGTGTATTCAAATGTAATAACCATACGAAAAATATTATGAAAGACATTAAAGGTAAACAGAAAACTAGCGCAAAATATTCCTTAAATTTTATTTCTACTTTAAATATATTTTGAATTATAAAAGTTTCAACGCATATTTGTGACATTTAAATGCAGTAAATTAATGCTCATTTTTAGGAATATATGGTAGTAAATGGATTATTTAATATGCTTACCGTATCAAATAACGTAGAAGTTAATTCTCTCAAGCTAATATTTAATCTCTTAAGCAATAATTTAATCTAGTATTACTTAATGTCGAGTGAACGAGCTGGCGGAAAATTCTAATAATAAATTAATTTAATGGGTTCTCTTCAGAGTATGTTGAAATTTGCTAGATGCAAAATAATATTATTGAAAACATCTAAAACGCCTTGTACTTTAAAGCATTGGAATATAATAGTATAAGAAAGGAAATGTTTATTATTTTAAGAGATTATGCATCAGTTTAGCTTCTCACTTTCAGTAATTCTTTTTATTTATAATCCTTAGGAAGAACTTTTGAAATCTCTTAAAATTACACCCACTAAAAATGTTAATTTTCTTTTTCATTACATTAAAAATCTCGTAGGTTACTTTTTTCTGAAGTAACTTTTTTTTACTATTTTATCGTCTCATTCAAGGTTGTCAGTGGTCAGATATGTTTTTGGCTCCTGAGGCAAAAAATTAGAAAAATTAGAAAAACTAGAAAAAAATTTTAGAATTTTTTTTAAATAGGGAAACCTACTATATAATGATTTAATTTTTCAGATCTTACAGTATTAAAATGCAATTCTACAAATGGCAACATTAAGTTAAAAATATATATTAATTTGCTCTATGTACTTAACAGATATTATTACAATCGATGGCAGCTCCAAGCTTTGTTTTGAACTATGTAAAATTTTTAAGGTTATGTATTAAAAAAAATATTTTTATTATTTTGATTTAATACCGTAAAATGGGGTGAATCGGAACACTTTTCAACTTTGACGTTAAAAAAAGCAACAACTGATTTTTTAATTTTTTTATTTTTCTACTATAAACTTCGGTCTTGTATTGTTCTTTACTTTTTAAGCAAAAACGAAACATTTTTACTGTTTATATACATATTATATAATTTTTTAATGGTGTTCCGATTCACCCCGCAGATAGGGGTGAATCGGAACAAATGTTATAATCTTTAATTTTTCTGATTCAGACTTTAATAGGGTTAATAAAAACAGGTAATAATTATAAGGGAGGAATAGGAACGCATAGCTATTGTGAATGAAGCCTTTATTTTATATACAAGTAAAGATATGATTTTTTAAAAATTAGAAAACAGCTTTGAAATCAAAAGAAATTAAAATTTATTTTAAGAAATTATATTCGAATCGCAGAAGCAGAATTTAATACAAATTCAACCCTGTTCTGTGTTATCCTTTACTAGTCATTGGATAAGTGAAAATATTGGATAGCCCCAATCGCTGCATATATTAATACGATCTACTAATACGCCCTCATCCCCAGCCCTTAGAACTGTTTGCATTCCTCTCTTTTTTAATTGTTTTTTCATTTTGAGATGTTTGTGTAATGTTATGGATGTCAGAGAATAATTTTGTGAAGTTTTTCTAACTAATTTGCTATTTTTAAATTCTTTTATTGTGTGTTCCATGTCTGTTGGATTAGGCGTTGACTTTTTTCTTTAACCAAGCAATTTCTTGGCACCTTTAAACTCTTCAAGTAATTAGAACGAACCAAATATTGTTACAACACATATTCACACACATATTTTCATATATTACATGAAACTATTACTGTATAGAGAAAAAAACCATGAGAGAATATGTGTTCGGATTCACCCCATAAATCTTAAACTTCTTATGTTACAAGCCATTTTTCATTTTTTCATTATGTAATTTAAAAATAAGTAGAATTTAATACTGCATATCGTTTAGAAGACTATCATTAATTAAAAATCTCATTTCTTAGGTTTAGAATACGAAAAATACTGTAGTTACAGACAAAGTTTTGCAGACGTTGACAAAATGAGTGTTTTGAGGATCCTCTTGAAGTTTTTTTATATACCCCAGTAATAGTGCCAACATGTCGAAACTGAATTTCCCAACTCTTAATGTTATTACCTTCTTATAAAAAAATTGGCTACTAAAAATATCATCACATATATTTGTAATGAATTTATTTGTATGATCGGGAAGTTTTGTTCCTATTCACCCCGCTGTTCCTATTCACCCCATTTTACGGTATCTAAATTAAACATAAAAATTAATTTGGAGAATTATTGATGTTTTATATAATTTCATTATTGTTTTTTTTGTTGCTGTTGTTATGAATTAATGTAATAATCCAATAATTATATTTTGTTAACTGTGACAGTAGATATATTTCTTAACTGTTAAATTAACTTTAACTATTAGTGTAAGCTAAATAATCTGAAAACGTGCAAATGCAAAGTAATTTTGCAATTTAAATTAAAGGATAAGCCGACTTTTATTATTTTTTTATATTTAGATTATTATTTTCTCTTATTAATAAATTTCATGGATTTTATTGATTGATTAATTATCTTTGAGGAATTTTTCAAAGTTTTCAGTGTAGTTCTCAAGCATATGGTCGGTAGAACAGATGGAATACACATTTTTAGCTTTATGCTATATATTTTCATTACAAATCGACTAGATTTTGATTACTCATTTGCTTATATATATGCAGGAGAATGTCTGCTCCTCATGAAATCATTTTACTATATAACACTTCTTCTGTATTCATATTCTTGTTATGATATTTAATGTTTCTGCTACATAGGTAATTCAATAAAAAGCTTTATATATAGTTATTTCAAATTACATGGACAATATTATATATTTCAATGGTTTTAATTATTCAATTTTATATATATAATATGTATATTAGTTAGATCTTATATGTCATTGCTTTTACGTCATACACGCATTATACAGACTTCTTATATATATATAAATGTAATAAATGCGCCATATCTGAATATACGACGCTAGGCTATGTCGATCACAAATTGTTATATAAATGTTATATCATAATATGAATAATAAATGTGTCTGTGCCTAACGCTGAAGTCTTTTGACTGAAGTGTTGACTGCGATCTGCCAGGTTGAGAGCTTGACTTCCAAATTTAATCTGAATTGTCAAATTCAACAGGAAATTTAAAAAGAAAAAATTTTACATTATGTCTTCGCCAAATGTCTTAAATTAAATAAAAAATGAAAAACTGATCGTGTATATTTGGTATGAACACTAAATTTCTGAATAAAAATCGAGGCCAAACGTACAACTCTTGCGGTCTGGGAGACCCTAAAATCAGTTTAGTGTTACTGTACAAAACTGAAACTTTCAAAAAGTACACACAGCGGTTTGGTTTTCTGAAGAAGCAGAAACTTTGGAGTAGCATTCGAAATTTTATATGCCAACTTTGGAGACATGAGATATAAAGTAGAAATAGGAAATGGAGAAAGAAGAGGACCAAACTTAAAGACTGATGTAGCGTACAGAAATCATCTAATGCTGCAACTCCGTAGACAGGAATTTTCGTTTAATCTTATATTCAAAATATTTTTTTGAAATCTATCTGAATATTTTCCTTGCTATATACAGTGTTAACGATTCAGCGGACCAAAGAATGTTTTTACTGTTGCAGTAACGGAAACCATAGTATACATAAACATTGAACCTAATTCAGTTCTTTATCTCTTTTGTAACATGGTTCAATATAATACTACTTCGTGCTACTCCTAAAGCACTAATGCCTGGTATCATACTTTTAAACTACCATGGTTAGAGCTACTTAAATATGGCTGATTCAACTTAGTACCAAATTTATAACAGTATTGAAGCACAAAATGTAGCGAAAAATACTTTATTACGACCAATTTCACGTCAGTATCAGAAATCGGGGTTTGGTAATTAATAGTTTTTACCCTTTGAGTTTCTACCAATTTCAGTTATCGAGAGTTTTCTAATTTGGAAGTACTAAATGTTGAATGAAAAAAAAAACAATCACACTGACCTTTTATATTGTTAGACTATACCCAGCTAAAAATGAACTGCAGTTTTTTTGAAGAAGTAAAGTATTATTGAGGTTTTTCTAAAGTTAACTATAAATTCTCTACATTGAAATCTCAACTATAAAATCACTATAGTTATTTTAAAGTTAATTTGAGGTGATTTTGCAGTAATTTATTTTAAATATACTGTGAGCTGTTAACTTTAAAAACACTGTAGTTCTTATGAAGTCATTTTATAATTATAAATAAAAAAATATAAGACACTTTATAACCTCAGAAATACTGCAGTAAATTTGAAGTTTTTATCCAACCATTAATTTAGAAATACATTTTTCTGATGTATTTCCAGTATAACTTATCGTCCGGTAAATTCATAGATTTTAATCGGAGAAAAATAAACTCAATTATGTTTCAAAATCGAAGGAGGGATTTTTCATCGCATCCAAACCACTTCCTTAGTGAAAAATTTATTAGTTCCTACTGTATTTCGTTACTCAAAAAAAAAAAAAAAAAAAAAAAAAGAATCATTAAAAAAAATTTAGGCATGAGCTTATCTCTTCTCCCTCCCAACTGACATTTTTCAGTTCCTCCTTTAAGTATCTTTCAAAATCTAAGAAATGCAATCACTACCCTCCCCCCCCCCCCAATTTTAGAGGGAAATTTTTTATTCCTTAATTTTGAAGATACTCGCAAGTAATAAATTTTTCTATGCTTTTCAAAACAGAAGAAAAAGAAAATTGTGTAACTTAACTTGAAAAATCTAGGAGAGGGGGGGCAGAAATGACTTCCCATAATCTCCCCCCTTTCATTTTTAACGAAAAATTCTTTCTTTCTTTCTTTTTTCTTTCTTTTTTTTTAAGCCACTCGCAAAGAATGAATTTTATAATGTTTTCAAAACTTAGGAAGGAGTAATTACTCTCCCATGTCCCCCCTCCTCCCCTTATCGGAAATTTCTCGTTTCCTTTTTTTGAAATTTCCGTAAAAAAATAAATAAATAAATATATAAATAAAAGTCGTTGGATGGACATCGGAACCCACTTTCCGCTGAAATGACTTCCAGTTTTTATGAAAATTACTTTTACTTCATAAAAACAAATAAAAAAAAACAATAATTCTCATTAAATAGTTCATTTTAAATTTACATTTTAAAATTTTATTATTATTCACCTAATTGACTTTGATTTCTAACTTTCGTGGTCAGCGAAACGAGGTTGACCAATCAAAACCCTGCAGTTTTACCAAGAACCAAGAGATCATGAAGATACAGGCCTCTGATTGGCCAATCTCGTTTCGCTAAACAGCGAAAAAGCTCTCTGTTTCCCCAGGATTATAGAAGACCTAAAACTACTCAACTTACGATCTCTTGGTAGCGTATGTTTACATGACTAGCACATGTGACACTCGCTTCTCGCCTTTTTCCGTTCTGATTCGGCTTTCTTTAATTATTATTTTCATATACTTTCTCTTTAATTACTATTTGAATAGAATCACGTTAAGATACTATTGTAAATTTATGCCCTGAGCTTGATTTATCGGCGTATTAATAGTATTACTGGCGTTCGTGTAGTATTTATTGTTCGTAATCCGTTTTATGTGTAAACTTCTTTGATTTTTTTTTTTTTTTTAGAATGTGTATCTATATATATAGCCTTAAGTAAAATTATGCACCGAGCTACATCTGTCTTTTTGTTTGTATTTCCTGATATTTTGTTTGTATTTCCATATTTTTAAATGATTCTTTATGCTAGCTGAAGTCAATCTACGAGGCTCATTTTTTACTTTTTCCACTTTGTTTGCAGGATTTTTTTTTCTTTTTTGTCTGAAAATAAGTATAACTACCTTATTTTTTAAAAAATTGATAAAGTAAAAGAAGAAGCTATTGTAGAGATCAGTTACCCAATGGAAACAAAGTCATTTAAACTTCTGGAATTGCAAATGAGATATTTAAAAAAAATTCTCTTAGATTAAGGTTAGCAAATGGGTGTCTTTGCATAGGTGAAATAGCAAAGTGGATTTCACTATTTTGAAAATGGTAGGGGTGCCAATTTAAAGAAGGGTAGGCACTGCATATGGTAAAAAATATTCTAGACGGAAAACTATGCTTTAAATAATAAAACATATTTTTTATTTAAGAAGCATTATAGCTTGATATAAAATTGGATTACCATTTCACCAGTAAGTAATTTATTTTCTTTTTTCTCTATTGTTTAAATCAAAATAAATGTGTGGTGTTTACAATATGCTAGTCAAAAGATATTTCCTTTATTTATAAGTAATTTGCTTAATATGAAACTAAAGTTTCTCTCTTTTCTTTAATTTTTTTTTAAACCTATGTATACTAAGAGCTGTTTCAATGATTATATTTTTGATAAATATGTTTTTAATACCTTAAAATAACTTTATGTAATTGACAAATTTCACAATACTTTAAGAATTGTGAAAACAGCTCTGATTATTACTATTTATAAATTGAAGTGATAGAGTTAATTCCAAAACAAAAAGGTTGTACATACACAGAGTTGTATAATATTGACGCACGCCCTGCACAGAAAATTTTATGAAGTTTGCTAAAAATTTTAAGAAAGAAACAATTTTTATTTTTGCATTTTTTCTTTTTAGTACCAGAAAATAAAAATATTCCCTCAATTTTATGAACAAATTATTTACTGTTAACGCAAATCCCATCAAAAAATTGTGAATTTTAATGAAGAATTTTGAAAACATGCATTTCGACAAATAACTTAATAAAAAACGTGTATCTCAACAAAGAATCGTTTAAAAAAACAATATTTCGACAAAATACCATGCAAAGAACGTGAATTTCGTCCAAAGGATGAGTAAAAAATGCGAATTTTGTTCAAAGACTGCGTTAAAAAAGAAAGTTTCATCCATGAATCGCATAAAAATTACGAATTATGTTTATGAATCGCATAAAACATGCCAATTACATGCATGAATCGCATAAGCAACGCAAACTACATCCATGATTCACTCAAAAAATGTGATTTGCGTTCATGAATCGTGTAAAGAACGCAAATTATATCCACAAATCGCTCAAAACATGAATTACGTCCATAAAACATGTAAAAAAAGTGAGAATTAAGTTCATAAATTGTATGAAAAACGCAAATTACATCTATGAATCCTACAGTAAAACATGAATTATGTTCATATATCACTCAAAAAAACGTGAATTTCGTCGGCAGAAAGCTGAAAGGCAAATTACGTCTTTAAATTGCTTAAAAATAGTGAATTGCATTCATAAACTGCATAATAAAAGCGAATTGCATTCATGAATCGCTCAAAAAATGCAAATTATGTCCATGAATCATATAAAAATGCGAAACGCCCATAAATTGCTCAAAAAATGTGAATTACGCCCAAGAATTGTGTAAAAAAGTGAATTACGTTTAAAAAACATAAATTACGTCAATAAATCGATCAAAAAACGCAAATTTCGTCGACAGGAAGCTCTAAAAACGCATATTACATCCATGAATCGCATAAAAATAGCAAATTACTTCCATAAATCGCTCTAAAAACACAAATTACTTTCATAAATCACATAAAAAATGCAAATCTCGACTATGAATTGCACAAAAAATGTGAATTACACCCAACATGAAATTTGCAGAAAGTTTTTGACCCAATATTACGTGCACAGAAAGTTTTTGGTTTTACACAAGTCTGTAATCACATACTGTTGTAAAGAAAAAAAAAGATGCTGATACAGTGCATGTTGAGGAATGTAACTAAACTTTCTCTAACTCAGTGGTGCGCAACCTTTTCAAGAGAATTACCAATTACAAATATATCAGGGGGAACGAGGACCACATCAATAACACAGAGAGAATTCAATTTCGAATCTGTGCCTGTAATCGGATAAAAATATGGCTTCAGAGGAGTGTGTGAGAGATGAGGAGGGCGATTTTTAAAGACGTTTGTCTGCAAAATTTGTGATTTTTATAACACTGGTCTACAAAATTGAAGATTTTTACAAATCTGATCGACAAGATTTGTGATTTTTACAAAGCTAATCGACAAAATTCAATATTTTTCAGAGCTTGATCAACAAAATTTGTGAATTTTCCAGGCCTTGATCAATAATATTTGATTTACAAAAAGGTGATTGAGAAAATTCATGTTTTTTCCATGCCTAAACAACGAAATTTGTAATTTATACTTAGCTGATTGGCAAAATTCACTATTTTTCGGCTTCTCATCAATAAAAATCACAATTTTTGTGAAGCCAATTGAGAAAATTCACAATTTTTATGAAGCTGATTAAGAAAATCCTCTGTCTTTCAGTGTCTGATCAACAAAACTCATATTTTTACGAAGTCGATTGAGAAAATTTGCGATTTTTATAAAGCTGGTCGAGAAAGTTCATAATTTTTAAGATGCCAATTGAAAAACTTCATGATTTTTATGAAGCCAATGAACAAAATCTACAATATTTCTACGTGTGATAAACAAAATTGACAATTTTTGCAAAACTGATCGAGAAAATTCATTATTTTTACAAAACTGATAAAGAAAATCCACAATCTTTCTGCATCTGATCATCAAAATTCACATTTTTTGCAAAAACCAATTGAGAAAATTCATTATTTTTACAAAACTGGTAAAGAAAATCCACAATCTTTCTGCGCATGATAAGCAAAATTGACAATTCTTGGTAGACCGATTGAGAAAATTCATTATTTTTACAAATCCTTTCAAGAAAATCTGCAATCTTTCCACGCCTGATCAACAAAATTCACAATTTTTGCAAATCCGATAGAGAAAATTCATTAATTTTATAAAACTTAGGAAGAATATTCACAATCTTTCTGCATCTGATCATCAAAATTCACAATTTTTGCAAAACTGATTGAGAAAATTCAGTATATTTACAAAGCGATGAAGAAAATTCACAATCTTGTTACAAAGCTGATCAAGAAAGTTCACAATTTTTTACAAAGCTGATTGAGAAAGCTCACAATTTTTTACAAAGCTGGTCGACAAAACGTACCTACAACAAATCTTTCCGCACCTGATCAACGAAATTAGCAATTTTCCTGCATCTGATCGAAGAAATTCACAATTTTTCCATTTTTTACCTGATAAAACGAGAAAACATGCTATTTTTTTGCAGCCGATGAATTTAATTTGCAATTTCTTCAAACAACATCAACAAAACTGACAATTGTTTCTTTCCCAATCAATGAAATTTGCGATTCATGTCCTTCCAGCAAAATTTTTTATTTTTCCGTGTTTGATCGGCAAGACTCGTAATTTTCCTGTGTTTGTTCTTTTTCCAAAGTTTTTTGGCAAAATTTGATCTCTATTTTGCCATACCTGATGAATGAAGATTGCGATTTTTCTGAACCTCATAAAAAAATTCATTTATTTTGTGCACTTGATCAATGAAATTTACAATTTCACCTTGCCCGATCAACGGAATTTAAGATTCTTGAGTGACTGACAAAATTATATATTTTCCTGCAGTAAACTGACAAAATTTTAAATTTTTTCCTGTGGCATATGTACAAAAATTGCAATTTTTTCCAGTTGTAAATTGATGAAACCCGTAGACAGAGTAGTATAATATAGACGCATGCCATGCACAGAAAGTTTTATGAAGTTTGCAGAAAGTTTTAAGAAAAAAAACAGTTTTTATTTTTGTATATTTTTTCTTTTTTTAGTACCAAAAAATAAAAATATTCCCTCAATTTTATGAACAAATTGTTTACTGTTAACGCGAATGTCGTGAAAAAATTGTGAATTTTAATAAAGAATCACATAAAAACATGCATTTTGACAAATAATTGTGTAGAAAAAATCCCAACAAAGAATCGTTTTAAAAAAACCAATATTTCGACAAAATACTGCACGAAAAATGTGAATTTCGTCCAAAGAATGCATTAAGAACGTTAATTCCATCAATGAATCATGTAAAAAAATAGGAATTTCGTGCATGAATCGCGTAAAAACGGAAACTACATCCATGACTCGCTCAAAAAGCACGAATTGCATCCATGAATCATGCAAAAACCGCAAATTTCGTCCGCAAAACGTGAATTAGGTCCATGAATTGTGTAAAAAAGCGAGAACTATGCAATTGTATGAAAAACAAAAATTGCGTCTATGAATCGTGTAGTAAAACGCGAATTACGATCATAAATCGCTCAAAAAATGCAAATTTCGTCGGCAGAAAGCTGATACGCAAATTATGTCTATAAATCGCATAAAAATAGCGAATTGCGTTCATAAATCGCATAATAAATGTGAATGGCGTTCATGAATTGCATAAAAAACGCAAATTACGTTCATGAATCGCTCAAAAAATGCAAGGTACGTCCATGAATCATGCAAAAACGCTAATTACATCTATAAATTGCTCAAAAACACAAATAACATTCATAAATTGAAAAAAAAGCGAATTACGTTCAAGAATCGTGTTAAAAAAACCGTGCTGTGTTCATAAATTGCATAAAAACGCTAATTACGTCAATAAATCGATCAAAAAACGCGAATTTCGTCGACAGAAAGCTAAAAAAAAAACGCAAATTAAGTCCATGAATCGCATAAAAATAGCAAATTATGTCCATAAATCTGTAAAATGGGAATTTCATTAAACGCATAAAAAACACGAATTACGTCCATAAATCGCTTAAAACTGCAAATTACATTCATACAATCAAATTAAAAAACGCGAATCATGACCATGAATTGCACAAAAAATGCGAATTACACCCAACATTAAATTAATTTGCCGAAAGTTTTAAGAAAAAAAACAGTTTTTATTTTTGTATTTTTTTTTTTTTTTTTTTTTTTAGTACCAAAACATAAAAAAATTCCCTAAATTTTATGAACAAATTATTTACTGTTAACACGAATGTCATGAAAAATTGTGAATTTTAATAAAGAATCGCATAAAAACATTAATTTCGACAAATAATTGTGTAAAAAAAACATCCCAACAAAGAATCGTTTAAAAAAACCCAACATTTCAACAAAATACCGTGCGAAAAACGTGAATTTCGTCCAAAGACTGCATTAAAGACGTTAATTCCATCTATGAATCGTGTAAAAAAATAAGAATTTCGTGCATGAATCGCGTAAAAAATGCAAACTACATCCATGACTCGCTCAAAAGGCACGATTTGCGTCCATGAATCGCGCAAAAAACGCAAATTTTGTCCACAAATCGCTCAAAACGTGAATTATGTCCATGAATTGTGTAAAAAAGCGAGAACTACGGAATTGTATGAAAAATGGGAATTGCGTCTATGAATCGTGTAGTAAAATGCGAATTACGTTCATAAATCACTCAATAAACGCGAATTACGTTCATAAATCATTCAAAAAACACATATTTCATCGGCAGAAAGCTGAAACGCAAATTATGTCTATAAATCGCATAAAAATAGCGAACTGCGTTCATAAATCGCATAATAAATGCGAATAACGTTCATGAATTGCATAGAAAATGCGAATTTCGCTCATAAATCTTTCAGAAAACACAAGTTACGTCCATGAATCGTGTAAAACGCTAATTATGTTCATAAATCGCTCAAAAACACAAATAACGTTCATAAATTGCAAAAAAAAAAAGCGAATTATGTTCAAGAATCGTGTTAAACAGCTTTTTGTGTTCATAAATCGCATAAAAACACTAATTACGTTAATAAATCGATCAAAAAACGTAAATTAAGTCCATGAATCGCATAAAAATAGCAAATTACGTTCATAAATCCGTAAAATGGAAATTACATTCATTATCGCATAAAAAACACGAATTACATCCATAAATCGCTCTAAAACTGCAAATTACATTCATAAATCACATTAAAAAACGCGAATCACGACTATGAATTGCGCAAAAAATGCGAATTACACCCAACATTAATTTGCAGAAAGTTTTTGACCCAATATTACGTGCACAGAAAGTTTTTGGTTTTATACAAGTCTGCCCGTGGCCACAGGTTGTGTATACCTACTTTAAATTCTAAATGAGAGTGTTTGTTAAACTAAAATTAAAATGACAGAAAGTTAGGTATCGAATTTGACAACTAAGTTTAATTTTGTGGTCAGAATTGCTATAATTTAGCTGTATTTAACAGGGTTCCCGAGTTGGATTTGCTAGCAAGCCGACTCCTACAGCATTTTTTTGTTAGACCGTTTGAAGCTAATTTAAACCTATTTGATGTAGTTTTAAATCCATAAAAGGAATTATAATTATTTTTAACTATATAGGCTATCCAAGTTAAAGATTCCCAGTATACTGACCAGCTTATGCAGTAGATAAAAATCGTTTCTAATTGAAAACTGTAATAGATCCCAAATTATTTCCGAACTAGTAAATTTTCAATTATATGTAGATATTTCTTTTTACATTTCATCAAAATTTCCCCTTTTCTATAAAACATCCGAAATAGTAAAATTCTTGTTTTGTTTTCTTCTTTAGTTTTCTATAGTTGTAGATGTGAAATTGAAAAAAAAATACTGTTTAACAAAACTTTTTTGAAAGTGCATTCTGCATTAAAGAATCTCAGAATGTGATCAAAGGATCATGAAAAAATGTGATTTTTGTCGAAATATAGGAAAAAACACAAATTTCATTAAAGGATCACGAAAAAGCTTGATATGTGGAAAAAATGAAATTTACATGAAAAGATTGCAGAAAAAAACTGATTTCAGTACAAAAAATTTCTTAAAAACACAATTTATGTCAAAGAATGAGATTTACTTCAAAAGATCACAAAAAGACGAGAATTTCAGCAACACATTATTGAAAAAAAGCGAATTTCGCAGAAAGATTTGGAAAAATACTCAAATTAATTCTAGCACCAAAATAGCTACAATTTTTTCGCTACTTTTTGGTGTTTTTCCTGATCTTTCTATGAAATTCGCTTTTTTTCAATGATGTGTTGCTGAAAATTCTCGTCTTTTTGTGATCTTTTGGAGTAAATCTCATCCGACATAAATTGTGCTTTTAAGAAATTTTTTTGTCCCGGCAATATTCCAAGTTGTTATTACATTATCATATGGTTGTTAAGTTAACCAAAATATTTTTTGGCTTTTTAGAAAACAATTCTAAGAAAACAGTTGACATGAAAAAGAAAGGAACCAATTAAGATTGATTTTGTAAACCGTTAAAGTATTTAGCTTTTAATATAAACAAAAAAGTTTTCTTCCAGAAAGCCTTGCTAGAAATGAACTGCAGAAAAAAATTGAAAAAAAAAAAAAAAAAAAAAAAAAAAAAAACTGCAGTTGGAAGACTGCGGTGAATTGGCCATTTCCACTGCGGAATTTTTGAGGTTGATGCTACTACCCAATAACTGCAGTATTTTTTAGGTCGATACAACCACTAAATTACTGCAGTAATTTTGAAGTCAATACAACCACGAAATTACTGCAGTTTACAAACTAGAGTAATTTTGTAGTTCTATCAACCAGAAAAATTCTATAGTGGAAATGGCCAATTCACCGCAGTCTTCCAACTGCAGTTTTTTTGTTAAATTTCTGCAGTTCATTTTGAGCTGGGTAGGAAGATATGACAAAGAAAGATTTATTTTAAAAATGCTTTAATGTCTTAAAAGAAGCGGAATATAATAGTCATTTCGAAAAGTTATCTTCCGCGAAAATTCAAAGCATGTATAAAATATTACATTTCCAAATAGAAAAACGGAGTAGAAAAATATAAACATTATCCTTTACTTTCTTCATTTAATATTTTTTAAAGTCAAATATTGACTAAATATGTCTTTTTGAAATATTTCTTACTAAGTGGATGTTAAAAAATTCAGAAAAGATTGTAATGATTTTTTTATAAATTTACTTGTTTACTTTTTTAATACAGAAATGACAAAGTGATTACGTACACAATATCTTGAAAAGTAGGAAACTTTGAAAGCTATTATCAGTTATCTTTCGCGATGTATTTTCATTTCTGGCACGTGAAGTAATGTTTTTTATGATCATTTTTATATTTAATTTTTTTAAATTCCTCATAGTTTTATTACTATAACATTTATGCAACATATTCGCACGCATAACTGAACTTCATCTCTGATGATGATTATGTATAAAAGTACACACCAATTAAGTTTAGAATGAGCGGAAATTCCTTCCATGCATCATTTAATGTAAGTCAGGAGGGAATGTATTTATCAATTTCCCGAATATTAATGAAACAGCGATAGGGAACGATTGAAAGGGAAAGAAACTTAAAGTTTTGCATATTTATCTTAAATAAGAAATTTCTTTATGTATAATATGCTTCGCATTATATATTATGTATCAAAAGTACCACTATTTTACCTTTAATTTGTGCCCTAAATTTTTATTAAATAAACTTGTTTTTGATCGAAAATATGTTGCTTAAATGCATTTCTAAAACAAAGTATTTTATACATCTTTTAGATTTCGAACTGCAAGTTTCATAGTATATGACAATTAATATCATTACACTATAGTAACAAAAATTATATTCAAAAAATGTTTTAAGTAATATTTTCTAACAGATTCGCATACGCACAATTAAAGCATAATGAAAGTTATCATTTTTTATTAGATATTTAAGTATTAGACATTTAAGTGGATTTTTTAAAATCTGGATGCGTATACACTATCTTCAAAAACTGAGACATTTTTAAAGCCAATATTTGATATCTCTCTTATTGTACGTTCATTTCTATCAAGTGGACACAAATTATCTTATGTTCGTTTTTATATTTGAATTTTGGAAATGCAATTCCGTTTTAATTCTTCCATATTTATGCCACACATTTTCACGCATAACCGAATTTTAGTTTATATAATGATTATACATAGGCATACCGATTACCTTAGTTCTGAACGAATTCCTTCCATGCATAATTTAATATAAGTCAGGAAGGAATGTATTTATGCATTGCCTAAGTATTTATAAAAGCGCGATCACATACACTGTCTAGTGAATCTTTAAGCTCAACACGCAGCATTAGCTGCAGCAGTTTCTCGGAAAACGGCGTGTGATTGAGGTCTCAAATGTGAAACATTTCGTGAAACTTTTTCCACTCCAAGTGGAAAAAGTTGCGCTTAGCTCTGTGCTGCATGTAATCTGACCAATAGCGTAGAAACAGATTGTCTACGTCACTCCTCAAAATGGCGGTCGAAATTAAGACGGCGACTGTTAGTGTATATGCACGCTCGTTTGTATTGAAAAGAAATAAAACATTTAAGAAATTAGACGCAAAAAATGGCTTTTTATAAGCGATAAGGAGTTCAAATTAAGAAATATCTAAATAGGATTCATGACGTCCCCCACACGCAAAAAAACAAAGGATCGTTTGGAAATTGCAAATAGCAAACGCCATTCATTTTATGCGAGAGCAAGGTGCAAATTTTCTAAGTAGTAAGTAAATATTCATAAAATTTAAAAGTTTTTTTAATTATTAATCTTACATTTTGTTGAACAATATGATTAATTGCAATGTAAAGGAGTTTTGAATATATATTTTATTGTTTGTGGTAATTTGATAGTGTTTTGTCTATATTTGTCGCCATATTTGCCAATATTAGTAAACAAAGTATTTTCTTTCATCTTGAATGTAATATTACACAAAAATATTAGATGAATGTTACTGCTTGTTTTATAAATCTTACAATACATCCGATTACAATATCTTTATTGTGCCCAATTTTTAAGAACATTGCACTTTTAGCTTTAATGTACATGTCCTGTTAAATTATATTAGTTAACTAATCGTATTTTAAACAAACGAATTAAGTAACTAGAAAACATTTATCAGATACTGCTTAAATCTCTTTCTAAAAGTGTTTTGGAATTTTATTAGACGAATTATTAATGTAATTATTCATTTATTATTCAGTACATATTTATTTATTATTCAGTACTTTTCATATGGATTATTGTATGATATTAATATTAAATATTTAAATATTAAAAAATAAATATTGTAAATAATATAACAGTTACATATTACATTAAAAATTAAATAATGTAAATAATATAATAGTTAAATACTGTATTAAAGATTAAATAGTGAAAGCTTTTTAATCATTTAAGCAACAATTATTTTTTCCAATCATTTTTATTCATGCAGTATATCCAAAATGTCTGAGAAATGATTCAGCTGATCTAAATTATTTATCAAAGATGCTTTTTTAGCTCACAGGCTATCATAGCCTGAGAGCTTATGTGTCCACCCGTTCTGTATGTACGTTCGTGCGTAATGCGATAACTCATGATAAAAATATCGGATCCACTTGAAGTTTTGTATATAGGTATATCCTGATAAGGCGCTTCCCTGATTAGTTTTTGGTGTTCATTCAAAATATATAAGAGGGGGAACGTGGGGGGTTCATGCCCCTCCCCTTAATTGATTTAATGGGTTTTTCATGCAGAATTAACAGTTTTCGTTCAAAAATTTAGATATAGGATCCTTTTGATGACGCAATTTCGTGACTATTATTAGGTATTCATTGAATAAGTATAAACAGGGGGAACGGGGGTTCTAATGCCCTTCCCCTTAATTGATATAAAAGGGTTTTTCAAGCAAAATTGTCAGATTTCGTTCAAATCTTTGAATAGTTTTGGAAGTTTAATGGTTAAGTATAAAAGAGGGTGATAGCTCCTCTTAAATTATATAAATGTTAAATGGGTTTTTATTAAGAATTATGCGATTTGCTCTGAATTTTGGATGTAGATTTTTTATATGATAAAGCATGTTCTTGTTAGTTTAAGAGGTTTAATGATTAAGTATAAAAAAGAGGAAAGGAGAGAGAAGTTTCCCTTTCTTAAATTTTTTTCCAACGGAATTAACCCTTGAAAATATAAGGCTGTAATGTACAATTAATATGCGTAGCCTGTGAGCTCAATGCCATCAGTATAACTGGGCAATATTCTTTTTTATTGAATTTCTTAGAAATAAAGGAATGTGTTAATTAATCTAAGACAAAATTATTTAGAGCACGCTTCTATTTACATATATAAATTTTATAGCGTGTAAAGAAAGATTAAATAAACTGATTACAGGTGTTTCATCAAATGGGAGGCGTTGCAAAAAAACTCTGGAAATTTAAAATTCACCAATTTCTTATCTGCAAAAAATATAAAGAAATTTCAAAATACAAAAGAATTTCAAGTATTTAACATTGTTCATAACCATTGTAGACGACATTTTATATCTATTCAAATCTTAATCCATTGAAAGTGCTATACTGCGTCAACCATGAGCACACTGAAAAAAATCTGTAACTCTACAAAAGAAAATTAATAGAGATCTATATGTTTATTAAAACTTTATCTGTATGCTGTACAGGAAAATATGCAAATCTAGAAAATTAGTTTTAAAATTACTATAATTTCAGTAGTATTGAAAGTAGTTTTGTAAAGCTTCAGATTTCTGTAGCTTTACATAAAAAAACTACAAAAACTACAGTAATATTAATAAAACTTTGTCGGTAATCTAGGTTTCAATTACATAAAAAGTTCTTGGTATCCCAGTTTCGCAAAAGAGTCCTAGTAACCATACAGCGTTTTTGTATTTCTGTGCAAATCTGTATCTGTTACACTAATTTTTGCTGTTGCCGTTATATAAAAATTTCTAGGAATCCCAGTTTCCTAGAAAATATTTTGTACATTTACAGATTTTTTTTACAGTGCACAGTAAAAATGATCTGTAGCTCTTCAGTTGTAAAGCTACAGAAATCTGTATGCTTACGAAAATTTTATCTGTACACTATACAAAAAATGATGTAAATATACAAAATTAATTTTTGTAAAGCTACAGATATCTGTGGCTTTATAAAAGAATCTACTGAAATTACAGTGATTTTACTAAAATTTTATCTGGAACCGGATTGCAGTTACATAACATGTTCTAGACATCAAAGTTTTCTAAAAACCAGCATACTTAGTAATCCTTTTAAGTATTTTTGTTATATTTTAAGTATAAGTTTAAGTAATCTTTCATATTTTTTGATTTCCAGTGCAAACGTGCATCTTTTTCATGAATTTTTATTGCATAAGAACTTCTAGGAATCCCAGTTTCTTGAAAAATTTTAGTAATTTTATAGATTTTTTAAGTGGGGAATGCTTAATTTATACTTAAATATCTATTGCACGTGTCGCTAAAATAAGAGAGAAAAGAAATAATTTGTCTTAAAACGCTTCGCCTATAGGGTTTATAAACGGAAAAGTCATGCAGAATGGTCGTGCACTGCAAAAAAAATATATGTAATGTTTCTAAACTTTTCCTAGGAAACTGAGGAAACTGAGATTCCTAGAGTTTTTCATTTAAGGGTAACACCAAAACTTTATGTTACTGCTTCTGTTACAGGAATTTTTCTGTTACCGTTAAATAAGTGTTCTAGTTATCTAAGTTTCCAAGAAAAAATGTCGTAACTTTACAGATTTTTTTTTTCAGTGTAGTGTACTCAGCTTGCGTTATTAACATCTTAACAACCTTAAATGAGACCTACACTGTAAAAAAATTGTAAATTTATTAAAAGTTGTCTAGAATACTGGGATTCCTAGAATTATTATGCAACTGCAACCCAGGTTACAGATAAAAGTTTAGTAAGATAATTGTAATTTTACTAGATTCTTTCATAAAACTGCAGATTTTTGTGGCTTTACAAAAATTAGTTTTGTACATATAGCAAAAAGTTTTGTTGAATCAGCAAAAAAATATATTTGGTCCAACAAAACCTTTTGTTTAAATATACGCAATGGAAATTTTGTTTGAATCAACAACAAAAAAAAATATATTTGTGGTGGTTACTCGATAACCCCCCCCCATATGTTTAGTTTAATTCATTTTTATTAGCCATTTTATTTCTTATTACCTCCTTTTTATTAGTGTTCTCAATTTAAATTTTATTTCGATTTTCGTTTCTTTTCTTATCGTCGCCTGTAATGTTTTCTTTCTTACTTAGCTTTCGAATGTTCCAAGCCGGTAAAATCCTGTTCGAAATCATTCCTTCCGGTTTAGAGACCCTTCGAGAACATACTCGCTTGTTCTATGGGTGGAACTTCCGTTTATTCGGACACCCCCCTTAACCTATCAAATTAGTTTCCGCAGGTGACGTATTTTAAGTCATTCAGCGCTGGGCCACCTGCTTTGGCCTCCCTTCTTTACGTGTTTATCAATTCTGTTTTTATTAAATTCATATTTCTCCATACTTTGCATCGTAACTTGGCTTATTTTGTCACCCCCCCTTCTTTCGCTCGCTGCCAAATTGGCGTATTGTGGGATTCCTGTAACCTTTTCTCTTTTTCCCCTGGGCTCTCGGCCACCTGAGTCAGTTGCGCTGCTAGACACCTGCCGTAATGGATGCGGTCGGAAGATTGGAAGTTTTGGGTGGAATTTCGGGGCATGTGTGCGCCCCTCGAGACCGTTGCATACGGGCACCATTTCATGCTGCTATGATCACGCCATGGTTTCAGGAAAGGTTGATTTTTCAAGGCTGCGAGGAGCAAAGCCCCTTCAAAGGCTTCCCGAAATTATTGTGTTTTGTGCCCTCTCTTTTTCGGAATTTCACAAGTTAAATAAGGTCACACCATGGATCTTCCGTTTGTTGCTCTCGTGTTGGCTTCATAACTTGTTGTAGAATGTCGTCATGTGTCTTCTATATTTTTTTTTATTTTTTTCATCATCTCATCGTCAATAATTTTTCTTCAACTACCTTTTGTGCTCAAATTTTCTTCAATAATCTTTTTATTTGATCTCCGTCCTCTGAAAAACAAGCAGAGGTGAAGATTTTCTTTCGTGAGGTGAAGAATGTTCTTTCAAGAAGTGATTATACATTTTACATAACGTATTGACTTTATAATTCTTTCGTCATTTTAATTTGCTATTTGGCCCATCTTCATATAAATAAATTTGAATATTCACGGGGCGTTCCATGGAAAATATTGGTGCATATCTATATAAAATTCTCTTCTGAAAATATAGATATATTTAAAAGATACATATATTTAAGTGATGATTCTTTTTTTGAAGAAAGTAATGTTATTTTCCTTTTGTGTGTTACGAGAAATTTTTTTCAAGTTCATACTGTCAAGATATATCAAAAAAATGTGTTATGATGAAGAATGTTGGTTTTGTTTGGAATATATTAATTTAAAAAATATCTTCATTTGTAAAGTTTTTACTATAAAACAAATGGTTAGTTTCTATGAGAAACGAAAATGTTTCTATAAAGAAGATAGTCGATTTTTCATGAAAGAAATACAAGTATTTCATAAATAAATAAATATTAATCTTCAACCAATTTGTGTCTTAATTCCTGTGCATGTGTCTGGATTTACTACTCATCATCTGCCAAGGACTTCACAGGTAACTTTACTTTTTCTTCAAATTTATATTTTATAATTTTGTATTTAGTTTATCATCTTCAAGGTTAAAAGAATATTTTTATTATTTTAAGTGATGTAAGGATGGTCACTTTTGGGTCGTTTGCTGGCCTCCATTCTTCGTAATGTACCGGTCACTATCACGATCATTTTTTTGGCCTAGTTGTGGGTAGAAACAAATAAAAAGAGTTTTCTCCTCCCATCTCTTCTTCTCACCCACTAAAGTAAACACAACATTCCTTATTTTCTTTGGCGCAGTGACCAAAGCGTGTCCAACATTCCATGACCATCCGTTTTTCCTTTGCTACCATCGTATTTTCCTTATATATATATATATTGACGTCATTATCTTCAGTTATATCTTCATTATCAAATTATTTTTTCATGCAATGATTAATATTTTATAGTTATATGTTATTGAGAGTGGTGCAGTAATTAAATGCAATATATATATTGATTCTATACTGAAGTAATATTTTTGTTTTCTGGAGCAGTGCATCATATATATAACATAATTTATCCATATATTCTTCTTGCCTTGGTATAATTTGCAACTAATATATATACATTATTTAACGGAGGTGCTAGTAAAAATTATTCTTCATGCTAAGATAAATTATTTTTCTTGTCATACATCTAATAATATATGTTTTGAGCCATATTATATATTTTTTACATAAAATATTTGGGTCTTATATTCTTCATATGATACTAATGGCTATTTCCATGAGTACTTGTAGTGTAAGTCACAGACTACGATTTTTGGCTACCAGTATTATAGAACGAAAAAAAAGGGATTAATTTTATTGGGACATTCTTATTAATTGAAGAAGGCCAAGCAGACTTTTCGAAAATAACGGTGGCTAACAAGTATGGCAATTAATAAGTTATGTGACTTACACTACAGAAGCCATGGAATTAGCCTAATATGTTAGTATACGTTTTCTTCTTTTTTTTTAATATATAAAAATGGTTTATGACGTATATGAAAGTCATCAATATTTTAAATAACGGGTCAATTAATATATATATTATTCATCACAAGACCAGCCAATAACCAAATTTATCATGTCATATATTGAGCTCTTACATTAATTTTTGTTTCTCTCTTCATCATGCCACCCAAGGCAAAATTAAATATTGCAATCCAACCCTTCGACGGTAACCCTCAGACTGTAGAATTCTTCTTCGATCAATTATCTGACATACAAGAACTAAATAACTTTACAGACAAGGAACTTTTTGTTCTCTTTAAATCAAAACTTGAAGGCACTGCCTTACTCTTCTTTCTTGAAACTCAGTCTCAGTTCAAGAACTCTAACTTTAATGAAATTCGAAAAGCATTTATAGACTATTTCTTACCCACAAAAAAGTCTGTTTCTCTCAAATCCTTACAGAACTTAAGTTTAGATTCAAATGAATCGGTTAAAAATTTTGCTTTTCGGTTGGATAAACAACTTCGACTTGCTTACCCAAAATTGGATCTTTCTGCTCTCAATTCATTAAAGTTCACTCATTTTCTTGAGGCTTTGCCTAAACAAATCAAACGCAAAATTTTAGAAGAAAATATTACATCTTTCGAGTTAGCTCTTGAACGAGCAATTTTTCTTCAAGACATTTATGACTCTCCCCCTAAAAAATCTTATGAGAATTTTAATCAAGCCTATTGTTTGGATACTGAAAAAGTCCATGATAATTCTATTGCTTCTAATAATGTGCTTCATAAAACCCCTATAAAGCATACGAAGGATAAAGTTTTTCACAATTCTCAAACCAACTACTCTCCTTTACAAACTCAAAAGGACAAATCTCATGCTTCTCGTAATTTTCAAAGAAATTCTAGGACATTTTCGCCTTCTCCACCGAGACAAGAGGCTACAAATAAACGTAACAATAATTTTCATCAACGTAATTTTTACCGGAAACGTCCTTATCAACCCACCTTTGATAAGTTTTCTCACAAAAAAAATTCTACATCCTTTTATCACAGACGAGATGTTGTGCAGTGTGCGTTCTGTGGGAAATTTAATCATCGTATGGACTCATGCTACAAATTCAAAAACATTATTAGTAATTCTAATCAAAACTCTTCAACTCAAATTTCGTCTCACCCTCACAGAAGGAAAAGCCACACCTCTTCTTCTGAAAATAACAACAATGTTTACCATTTAAACAGATAAGGGAGACTGGTTCTACTGACCGCCTTCTCTCCCGTAATTCTCATTCAGGGTCAGTACACTTTGACAACAACAACAAACATCAACAATTTGACAAACGCTCTTCAGTTACCTTAGTGTCATCCACAGCTGTCCAAACTTCTCCTATGACAGCTAAACTTAACAAATCTTCCTGTTCACATAATTCTTTGACATCTAAACAAAATCTTGAAATTGATGATGATGTACAAGAAAGACATGTCATCTGCAGCTCATTTAATAATTCATATGTTCTTCCATGCATACTCATAAACATTCAACATAATGAAATTTCAACGTTAATTGATACGGGATCAAGTTTGTCTCTCTTGGATCAGGAATGCTTTAATAGCATTAAATCCAGGCTTCACTATAAATTCTTATCCCGTAATGTGTCTGTGTCTACCATAAATTCCAAAGTTTTTTTCAAGGGATGCATAGAGGTTGCCTTTAAAATTGATAAATTTTTCTTTCATCATGTTTTTTACCTTACAAAGATACAAAATGTTCATTTTCAAGCCATACTTGGATTTGAGTTTATCAACAAACATTCTATTACCATATCACCCAGTTTTAAGTCTATCCTAATTAAAGATAAACATATTGATTTTCAAAGTTATAATGAATCTCCTACTTGCTATTTTATGAATTCTGAATATAATTATGTGAATTCAATTGCACCATATTCTCTCGATGCACACAAAATGCCTTGTTATGAAGATTCTATGTTAAATAATCTAAGTAATGGTATTTATTCTCATAATATATGTGCAAATTATGATGACACAAATTTACAATTAGTCAACAATTATACAACCTATCCTTACAATTATAGTTTTCAAAATAATGGTTTGTTTACAAATAATATGGCTCATTCTGCTATGAATTTTCATAATCCTTATATTGATGGTAATTGTACTTATTATTTTCCAACTGATTATGGTAATGTGGTAAACTATGTATCTAATAATAATAATATTCCTGGCAAGAATTTCTCATCTCAGAATACTAATGATGATAGCTATGTTGGTGACAAGCAAACTCATTTAAATTATGGTAATAAAGTCTTGGTGAATTCCAACATGGTACAATTACTTAATAGAGAATTAATACCTCCTAATTCGTTTGTTTATTTACATGTTAAGTATCTCAATCCTCCATCTGAATATTTTGTTTTCAAACCCAATTTAAAAAATAAAGGTCTTGTGTTACATCAATCATTGCACTCAAAATCTTCAATTCAAAATGATTTATTTTTGGTTGTATGTCAGAATATATCAAAGCTAGATATTCATTTAAATAAAAATTCAATTATTGGCGAATGTATCAATGTAGATGAGAAAGATATTGAGGAATACTCTTTTGATTTGGATTTTGAGAACGATTATTGTAATTTAATTTTACCATCTGAAGAGATTAAAAGAAAACGTATTCAAGAATTATCTCCAAATGACTTTGATTTAAAACATTTACCTCCTCATGAAAGGGACTCTTTGACCAAATTATTATGTAGTAAAGCTTTAGCTTTTTCAAAATCTCTTGACACTTTGGGTCATACTGACCTGGTCAATCCTCAATTTACAATGCTAAATTCTCATCTAGTAAAAACCTTACCTTTTCCTGTGCCACAGGCACTTGAGCAAGAAGCTCTTGACCAAATTAATCAAATGTTAAACGCTGGCATTATTGAGAGATCAAATTCATCTTGGGCGTGTCCCATGCTTCTTGTTAAAAAGAAGAGAACTGATATGTCTAAGCCTCAAAAGTATCGTTTGGCTCTGGATTTACGATTGTTAAACTCCATAATAATTCCATCTTCATATCCTCTTCCTAGAATTCAAAATCTATTGGTGCAGTTATCAAAATTTAAGTATTATACTACTCTTGACTTACCCTCTGCATATTGGCAGATTGCTGTACCTAAAGATATGCAAGATAAGCTTAGTTTTACTACTCCATGGGGAATTTTTACCTATTTACGTTTAGTATTTGGCCTGAAGACGGCCGCCAGCACTTTCCAACAATTAATCGACTCTGTTATTCAATTATCTCAAATTGATTCCTGTTATGCATATCAAGACGATATTGTAGTGGGTGCTAATTCATTTGAAGAAATGTCCATGAAGCTCACAAAGCTATTAGACACTCTCATTGCTAACAACATTACCTTGTCTCCTGAAAAGTGTACTTTTATGCAAACAAGTATTAACTTCTTGGGTTTTCAACTCACAGATCATAAAATTCTTCCTATTACGAGTAACATTTTAAAAATCACTTCTTTTCCAACGCCTAAAACCAAGAGGTAAACAAAGAGTTTTATCGGTTTGTGTTCATTTTATAGATCAATTATACCTAATTTTTCTAAATTGATTACTCCTCTCATTGAAGTCACCAAACCTAAAAATAAGTTTTCTTGGAAATCTGAACAAGAAAATGCATTTAAAAAATTACAAGACATTTTCTTCCATAAACCTATGCTCAATCTCCCAAACTGGAATGAAACGTTCTATGTTAATACAGATGCATCAAAGACAGCAATTTCAGCTGTTCTTATGCAAAAATTTGATGGTGAACTTAAACCCATCTCCTATTATTCCAAAACTCTATCTCAATCAGAAAGACACTACCCTGCCATCAAACTGGAACTTTATGCCATTTACAAAGGCATAACTGCTTTTAAATACTATATTTTTGGTCGACCCTTTATTCTATTGTCTGATGCAAAGCCACTTAATAATTATAAAAAAGCTACATCACCTGCTGATATTACTACTCGTTGGATGTTAGAACTGTCAGAATATTCGTACACATTCCAGCATGTACCAGGCAAAGAGAATGTGTTAGCAGATTTTCTGAGTAGAACACCTCACATTCCTACTGAAGATCTCAATAATAATCCAGATCTTATTACTTCACAAGAACCTTTACCTATTGTTGATAATCAAAATGATTTACTTAATGACATTCCTCACTTTCCATGTGGTTTAGTTGACAAAATACACCACACATGTCATCTTCAGAGTGATTCTTCACCTCCTAATAATGATAATAACCAAGATCCATTATTAGAAATTCTTGATCACACCATCTTCTCTGAACAACAAAAGGACACAAAAATCAAACAAATTTATCAAGATCTTAAAAATAATAAGAAATCTAAAAGTTTAAATGGCTACTATATTAATCCAAGTAATGAGTTACTTTGCTATAATGGTCATTTCTCTTCAGAAGATATCGAGCTACACAAAGCTGTTTTACCTGTGTCACTTAGAGCAAAAGCCTTAAGAATTGCTCATATTACTCATACTGGAATTCATAAAACCATTGTTAATTTAAAGAAAAGATTTACCTGGAAAACCCTTGTTTCAGATACCATTAATTATGTCAACTCTTGTGAAATCTGTTTAGTAAATAAGAATCATAAAAAAAACACTGCTCCATACTTACCTGCACCACTCCCAACAGCTCCCAATCAAAAAGTCTCTATGGATTTACTCGGCCCATTGAGAAATCGTCAATATGTGTTGACCATGATAGACCATTTTTCTCGTCATTTAGAATTATATGCCTTGAATAATATCAGCGCTGAGTCTGTTACAAAAGCTTTATTACATTACATTTCCACTCATGGAAAACCTGAATTAACGCTCACTGATCATGGCTCTCAATTTACTAGTGACATGTTTTCTTTCTTTAATAAAAAGCTTGGCATTAAATTAGAACACAGTTCTGTAGCCCATCCCCAGGCCAACGGATTAAGTGAACGAGTCAATTCTCAAATAAAATCGTCTGTGAATACAATGGCTTCACAAGGATGTGATATACCAACTGCTCTAAAAATTCACCAATCCATATATAATGCTACACCTCATCCAGCCACAAAATTCACTCCAAATCTTCTTCATTTTGGAAGAGAAATAAACGACATTTATTCCAATTATAAAACTCAGGTTTCATGGAAAATTCTCAATACTGCATATGAAATTCATAAATTGATGGATGTTATTGAAAAAATATACTATCAAGCTTACAAGAATAACGAATCATCTAGACAAAAGGTGTACCAAAAATCCAGAGAAAAATTAAAGTTTTCCAACATCAATGTTAATGACATTATTTACGTAAAATTTCCCAATGTGTTTAACAAGAAAATACAAGGCCCATATGTGGTGAAGAAAATAATTTCTCCTGTGCTCATTCAAATTCAAGATTCCAATAATAGTCATGCTTCCCCTATGTTGATTCACACTAATCGAATCTTGAAGCTTCAAAAGAGAAATGAAGCACTGCAACATCCTTCAGTTTCTTCTAAAAATGCATCACATGATCAATCAGCTGTTGATAATGCATCTTCCACTCCTGTGAGACAACACTCTCCTACCCAAGTTTCAAATCATGATGCTGCATGTAACACATCTCCTCAAATTCTTTCTTCTTCTAAGTCACAACAAACATCTTCTTGTTCAAGTAAATCAGTACTGTCACAAGCTCCTCCTGATAGCACTCATACTGGTGTTAAAAACAAGTCTACTCAATATAAAAATTATGATCTTCGCCCTCGCAATCATAAACTGTATAAGAAATAAACTAACCTTCTTTTTCCTTTTTCAGGATGACTATTGCTTTGTAGTATAATCAGTCGATGCTAGCCAGACTGATATTTCAGTAAGAAGAATCACTATGTAATTTTTTTTCTTTTCTCCAAGCTGCAGGCAGCTGTTTTTATTTTTGTTCTTCATTATTTAAGTCTTCTTCTCCCTGATACAATTCAGCAGTCATCCTCTTGATGTATGTATGGTTTTCAATAGTTTTATTATTTAATGCATTTATCTCTAACTCATAATTATTACAATAGATATATAATCTCATGTATGCCATACTTTTAAATCTTATAAAGTCTTTAATTACAATAGTTGGTGCTGAAATTGAGAAAGAATTTGTCCTTTTTATATTCTCGTTATAATATTATGTCATTATTTAAAGTTATTTTTGACAAATGTGTATTCTAATATGAAAGCTGAAATTGTAATTAATATAAGGTAAACATAAAGATGAGTACTCATCAAATTATTTTCTCTATTGTGACTTCTCTTTACAATGCATGCATGCTTTAACATTTAACCTCTTTTGATAAAAAAAAAGAAAAGAAAGTGCATGATAAACTTATATATACTAATATTGCTTCTCTTCTTGGTGAAATATAGAAAGTGAATGACTCACCATAAGTAGTATATAATATTTTTTTGTATACTTTTGAGTGTTTATACTTTGGATCCAAAGATGTTTAATGAGTCATTATATATATTTATAAAAAGCAAATACTTGATATATGACAAATGCAAAAGTGATCACTTACTTAAGTTTTAAAAAAAAATGTTTGAAAATTACAAGTAAATATGTTCCAGATATCTTCTATATATAAAATTTTTGACATAATTGATTTTTCTGTTGTTTGAAAATTGACATTATCAAGTCATATACAAGATTCTCATATTCATATAAATTTCTTCCTTTTTCAGAATATTAAACATCTTATGTTTTATGTTTATTTTGAATGAAGTATAGTATTAAAAGTATTTATGCAATTATTGTCAATCTATATTGAAAGTGTTCAAGAATATTCCTTTATGAGAATGTAAAGATTTCTCTCTGTGAAAATTTGTTATATTCATTTTGAAGATATTTTTATTGAAATATAACATTATACTTTTGCTACCAATCTAACATATGCCATTCTTTTGCAACTTATTATTTTATTTTCTGTAAAAATGTGTTATTGAATAATGCTAAGGTTATTCATTTATGACTTATTGAAAGTTTAAAAGGCTATGTGGTGATATAAGTAAAATTTTTTTATGAGAGCCTAACTAATCTCTCTGCACCATTTATATATATATATTTTTTTGTTCAATTGTCAACTTACAAATTCATTCAATTTAACATGTGTTATTTGAAACCATATATTTTATATATAGTTATTGTATGATTCATATACAGTTACAGTATGTTTCATTTTGTTGACAACTAAGAATATAATATACATATTATTGTATAATCAAATATTTTGACATATGCTAAAGCATTCTACTATTATAAGTGCATTTTGCACAGCCTAACAAGAGACTCGTCAAACTTAAGGAATGTTGTTTTGCACATAGACATAGACTTTAAATTTTTTTTATATATGATAGATACTTCTGGAAGAAAATTTTGTATACCTTCCATGTTAACATATAAGGATTACTATTATAATAATAAGTATTTTTTTTATTATTTGAACAGCATGTAAAACAGTTATTTATATTCCTATAACTATTTCTGATACATTTATTTTGTGTAACTATTTAGTATATTTGTACATGTGTTAGAAAATATTGTCTCGATGAAAAAATTGTTCATTTTTTTGTCATCTCACCAATATTTTCTTTTGGGGGACCCTGGGTAATATGTGGTGGTTACTCGATAACCCCCCCATATGTTTAGTTTAATTCATTTTTATTAGCCATTTTATTTCTTATTACCTCCTTTTTATTAGTGTTCTCAATTTAAATTTTATTTCGATTTTCGTTTCTTTTCTTATCGTCGCCTGTAATGTTTTCTTTCTTACTTAGCTTTCGAATGTTCCAAGCCGGTAAAATCCTGTTCGAAATCATTCCTTCCGGTTTAGAGACCCTTCGAGAACATTCTCGCTTGTTCTATGGGTGGAACTTCCGTTTATTCGGACACCCCCCTTAACCTATCAAATTAGTTTCCGCAGGTGACGTATTTTAAGTCATTCAGCGCTGGGCCACCTGCTTTGGCCTCCCTTCTTTACGTGTTTATCAATTCTGTTTTTATTAAATTCATATTTCTCCATACTTTGCATCGTAACTTGGCTTATTTTGTCACCCCCCCTTCTTTCGCTCGCTGCCAAATTGGCGTATTGTGGGATTCCTGTAACCTTTTCTCTTTTTCCCCTGGGCTCTCGGCCACCTGAGTCAGTTGCGCTGCTAGACACCTGCCGTAATAAATGCGGTCGGAAGATTGGAAGTTTTGGGTGGAATTTCGGGGCATGTGTGCGCCCCTCGAGACCGTTGCATACGGGCACCATTTCATGCTGCTATGATCACGCCATGGTTTCAGGAAAGGTTGATTTTTCAAGGCTGCGAGGAGCAAAGCCCCTTCAAAGGCTTCCCGAAATTATTGTGTTTTGTGCCCTCTCTTTTTCGGAATTTCACAAGTTAAATAAGGTCACACCATGGATCTTCCGTTTGTTGCTCTCGTGTTGGCTTCATAACTTGTTGTAGAATGTCGTCATGTGTCTTCTAAATATTTTTTTTTATTTTTTTCATCATCTCATCGTCAATAATTTTTCTTCAACTACCTTTTGTGCTCAAATTTTCTTCAATAATCTTTTTATTTGATCTCCGTCCTCTGAAAAACAAGCAGAGGTGAAGATTTTCTTTCGTGAGGTGAAGAATGTTCTTTCAAGAAGTGATTATACATTTTACATAACGTATTGACTTTATAATTCTTTCGTCATTTTAATTTGCTATTTGGCCCATCTTCATATAAATAAATTTGAATATTCACGGGGCGTTCCATGGAAAATATTGGTGCATATCTATATAAAATTCTCGTCTGAAAATATAGATATATTTAAAAGATACATATGATTAAAAGTGATGATTCTTTTTTTGAAGAAAGTAATGTTATTTTCCTTTTGTGTGTTACGAGAAATTTTTTTCAAGTTCATACTGTCAAGATATATCAAAAAAATGTGTTATGATGAAGAATGTTGGTTTTGTTTGGAATATATTAATTTAAAAAATATCTTCATTTGTAAAGTTTTTACTATAAAACAAATGGTTAGTTTCTATGAGAAACGAAAATGTTTCTATAAAGAAGATAGTCGATTTTTCATGAAAGAAATACAAGTATTTCATAAATAAATAAATATTAATCTTCAACCAATTTGTGTCTTAATTCCTGTGCATGTGTCTGGATTTACTACTCATCATCTGCCAAGGACTTCACAGGTAACTTTACTTTTTCTTCAAATTTATATTTTATAATTTTGTATTTAGTTTATCATCTTCAAGGTTAAAAGAATATTTTTATTATTTTAAGTGATGTAAGGATGGTCACTTTTGGGTCGTTTGCTGGCCTCCATTCTTCGTAATGTACCGGTCACTATCACGATCATTTTTTTGGCCTAGTTGTGGGTAGAAACAAATAAAAAGAGTTTTCTCCTCCCATCTCTTCTTCTCACCCACTAAAGTAAACCCAACAATATTGTTGATTTTTTTTTTCAATGTTAACAAAAAAAATTGTATCGTCTGCAAAAATAGTTTTGTTAATTTAAACAAAATGGTCCAATTTTGATTAGATCAACAAAATTATTCTGTTGACAATTTTTTGAAAATAAATGTAATTATCTGTTTTTTTTAATGTTTTTTTTTATTTCGGCAACAAAAAAATTTTGTTTAAAGAATAATTGTTTTGTGTTAATTTTAAGAATGTTCTTTATTTTATCAATAAAAGTTTCTGTTAAATAAACAGTTATAATATTTACTATAAAAATTATTTTTCTTTGTTTTGATAAAAAAGTATTTTTGTTACATAGATATATACCATGCCTCATTTTAACAATCTGTTTCCGTTTTCAACAAAATATATTTTGTTTTTTAAAATAATAAAGTATGTTATATTAAGAACTTGTTTCGTTTATACTTCAAAAACTTTTGTTAAATGAATCAATCCAATATATAACTTTAAGTAGTTTTTAGGTGTTGTTAATCAAGGACTTTGTTAAGTAGATATGTAGTATGTTTTATTTTGACAATGATTTCTTTTTTCTAACAAATTTTATTTTGTTCATTGAAATATTTATTTGTTTCATGATTTTTTCTTTCTAGAAAAAAGTGATATTGTTGTATGAACAATTAGAATACAGTATTTTAAATTTTATTATTATTATTATTATTTGGTTACTTAAATTACTTTTTTTAAGTAGACAATTCATTTGAATCATAAAAATAAATAAATAAAACAATTAAATAAATAAATAAATCTTATACTAAAGGAAGGGGGATGTACGATTTTTTTTTTTTCATAAGCTCTGAAAAATTTATTAATTCTGTGTTGTTTTATACCTGTTATATTTAAATTTTTCAATCTACAATGACATTATTTATACGAAAATCTAAAAATTTATCTTTTTTAAATGTCTTTTCTAAAAGCTACTTCCTTCAAAAACTTTATAAATTTCTTTGACACCCCTCCCCCCCCCCCCCACCGATGATTCGACTTATGAGCATTCATATAAAAATAGACATTTTTCTCTCGAACTTATTCCAACAATTATTTATATTTTTATATGCAAATATTTTTAGTAGCGTCTTCAAATGATGGAAAAAAAGAAAAACAAAAAAACAAAAAAAGAAAAAATGAAAGAAAATTTTTTTGTTCAGGACACAATAAAATAGTTATTTAAAAAAAAAATCAAACTTTTTGTTAGAATAAGTTTAGAGAGATTTATCTATTTTCATAAAAAAATTAGGAAATAGGTCGAATACTTTTGGATAAATTAGGTCTCAAATTCCAAATAAATTATTTTAAGGATACCCTTTTAAAAGTAGCAAATCTACAGATTATTAAAATAAAATGCAATACACTTCAAACAATAAATAAATGGCATAGAATAACGCATAAATACAATTTAGAATCAAGAAAGTAACCCGGCTTCTCTCCGATCTAAATCCGTATAGAAAATAGCAGCAACGTTGCTACTTCCATGTTCCACTCATGTTTACTTTTAGGTAGATTTCGTAAGAAACACTACCTATTGCAATCGCACCAGTTTATATACCTATCTATCTATCTATCTATCTATATATCTCACTTTTTTATGGACACGATAATTTCTATAATTCTTCACCAATCTCCACGAAACTTGTACATAAAATCAATGGGAATAAAATCTTGGCTGAGTTTGTTAATGGGCAAAATCGGACCAAGGGGGTCGGAATAGGGGGCGTTTTTGTGAAAACCGAAAAAACGCCATAACTTCTTAATTAAAGTAGATATCGAATCGGTTTAAAGTTTATATTACTTCTCAAAAATGGGCCAAAAGTATATACATGACAGAATGTTGATAAATTTAGAAGTGGGCTCAAGGGGCGAAAAAAACAGGGTTTTTGAGAGAAAAAAATTCATAACTTCGTCAATTTTCAAGATATCAAGTCCAACTAAATCTTTTATAAATGTTCTTAAAATTATCTAAAACTTTTATATTTACAAGTTTTTGATAGGACCAACTTTTACCGATAAAAAAAATTAAAAACTAAAAGAAAAAGGGCGCTGAAAAAAGAGAAAAATCCATAACTCGGTCAATTTTTAAGATATCAAATCTGATTAAATTTATTTTACATCTTCTCAAAAATATCTACAACTTTTATATTGACAAGATTTTCATAGGACCATTTCGTATAGCAAAAATAAACAAAAATAGGAGTTGGAGAAAAAACCTCAAATCCAAACGGCTTATATTCTGACTCATTTTTAAATTCATTTTTGATTTTAAACGCATCCAAATGGTAGATCCTCTTATTTAGAAACTGTATAAAGTGGCGCATTGGTCAATTTTCTGATAAAGACAGAATATATTTCAAAAAAGGCTACCAAAAAGGGTATTTTGAACAGAATTTCCGAAAGTCATCGGGACTGAAAATTGAAGTAAGTATTCAAATAAGAAATTGCGTTTTTTTCTGACTCGTTTAAAATCCATTTTTGTTCTCAAACGCATCCAATTTGCAGATCCTCTTATTTAGGAACTATATAATGTGAAGCATTGGTCAGTTTTTTGATAAAGACGGAATATATTTCAAAAAAGGCTACCAAAAAGGATATTTTGAACAGAATTTTCAGAAATCATCGTGACTGAAAATTTAAGGAAGTGTTCAAATAAGAAATTGCGTTTTTTCTGACTCGTTTTTAAATCCATTTTTGCTCTCAAATGCATCCAATTTTCAGATCCTCTTATTTAGGAACTATATAATGTGATGTATTGAACGGTTTTCAGATAAAGACAGAATATATTTTGAAAAAGGCTACCAAAAATGGGTATTTTGAACAGAATTTCCCGAAGTCTTCGAGATTTGAAAATTTAAGGAAGTTTTCACATAGCAAATTGCGTTTTTTATGACTCGTTTTAAAATCCATTTTCGCTCTCAAATGCATCCAATTTACAGATCCTCTTATTTAGGAACTATATACTGTGACGCATTGGCCAGGTTTTTGATAAAGATAGAATATATTTTTAAAAATGCTGTCAATTTGAGTATTTCGCACAAAATTTTCCAAAGCAATCATGATTAAAGAATTAAGGATGTATTCAAACAACAAATCGGTTATTTTATAACTCATTTTTAAATTCGATTTTTTTCTCAAATGCTTTCAACTGACAGTTTTTTGTTATTTAGGAACTGTATAATGTACTGTTTTGGTTGATTTTTTAATAAATTTAGAATCTATTTCAAAATATGTTGTCATAATGGGCATTTGAGCTGAATTTTTCTTAAGATGATTCTGATAAAACCAGTTTTTGCAGAAAAATGAAATTAAAAATTTTTCATAAACGGCCAAATGAAGTTATTAAACTGGGTTTATCTCTAATCATATATATATTTTTTTGTTGTTGAAATGAGCACTCTTCGAAATCTACCTCCGCCTATAGGCCCAGTCGACAGGGATTTTTTTTTTTTTTTTTTTTGCTTGATGAAGTGTGGAGCTGAATAATTATAATCTTTGTTACAAAGTTTTCATTCATCCATTTTCAACACTAGTTAGTGTTATTTTTTAAATTTATGTATATTTTTAAATCTTGTAAAAGAAAAGAATAAAATTCCTTTGAAGAGATTAAAACACATGACTCCATTTGGTTGGCACTCTACCTATAAGCTACACAATCGATCAAAGAGCCCCCCTAATACTGTTTATATCGCCTTCTTTATTTTCCCAAACAAATATCCTCTAAAGCTTGGTCTTTACCATTTTTTTCATTTCATATTTTTGCAATTATATAATACTTTCTTAATGTTTGAACCATCATTAATAACTATTGATTCTAGTGCCATTAGAAAATGGATATGTGCTTCAGAAAACCCCCGAACCCATGACCTCCCAACTTATCCTCAAGTTCTCTACTTCTAAGTTAAGGACTCGCACGAGTTCACGTAATATTCTTCATAACCTTTTAGTTTCCCTAAATAGTACGAATATTTCTACCGTTGATAAATGAAAATTTTAACACCAGTAAATTACACAAACTCATGACAATTTATTTAGTTTGTACGAAATTCTTATACATTTTCTTGTCGATGATAGGGTCAGGCTAATTTATTTCAACCTAAAAAATATTTGAATTTCTACATTGAGATCGATTTGTTATGATGTAATGGATGGTTTCTTTAAAAAGGTTTCACTGTATTGTTATTTCTTAACAAGTAAAACAAATAAAAGGTGTTGTTATAATTATTTCATGTCATTTAACTCTTTTTTTCAAAAAATATATCCAACGGTTTTTTCCTAGATGCACTTGTAATAATTTTAATATCCAGATTGAAATTATACATATAAATGACTGAACTGAAAAAGTTGGGAAATGTTAATTTTCCTCAATTAAATGGGGGAAGGGAGATTCTTTATATTTAAGAAATTTTTGGCATAAAAGAAAAATGTTTTCGGGAATTTTCTTTGTAAGATATGGGTAGTGCATCAATTCGAAGCTATATGTCATTTATTTGTAATTATTTTAAGTGTTCAATGCAAGTGTTTTTACATGAAAAGCTAAAATTTTTCTCGTTTAAACACCTTTTCTCAAAACTACTTTTCAAACAGGCAACGAAATTTTTCAGAAACTATTCAACCAATTTCCTTGATTCTCTTTTTACATGAAAAAAAAAATTCTCTGGAGTTTATACCAATAATTAGTTTTGTTTATTTGTGTGTTAGGCAGTCGTGAGATATATAATGCTCTTTATTGTATTTTCATGCTATATATTTTCAAAATCATTTTTCTTTTGAAAAAAAAAGGGAGGGGGCGTCTGCAAAATAAGGCTATTATACCTTATTTTTAAAAGTATTTTTTTTTTGAATTACAGTTATTTAAAAAAGAATTTATTTTTGATGGGTACAAGATGAATCATATAATTTTCATCTAATTCAGAGGTCTTTACATAATGTGTTTTAGTAAAATGAAGAAGCCTTGGGATATCCCTTATCTTTTCTTTTTTTTCTGTTTAAAGTCCTCTTTCAGAAAAAATGGAAATATGACTGGTGTATTTATGCCTAGTCGTACAGTAACATTTTATAAGAATAATAATTATGTTTTTCAAATTTCTGCCAATGATTAAATACAAATAACAGATTTACTATTTTTAACATATTTTCAGAGATATGAAAATCGACAAAACACTATCAAGGCTCATAAAAAAGTAAAAAATATCAAAAAACACTTGACGTTGCACTTAATATTATTGTTAAATAAAAATGTAAGATTAATTATATCAAAACTTTTTAATTGTATAAAAAATTTACTTACACAATTGATATTAAACATAAAAAGTATATGAAGCAAATTTACTTTTGATCCTTGAAATACTCATTTTCCTCATACAAATGCAAGCTTATACAGGTCAAAAACATTTTTGAACTGAAGATTGGGGTACCATTGCTTCATCTTGTGTGTAATTGATGAAATATTTAGAATGATACATAAAAAGAAAAACCTACTGCCCCATTCCCCTCTGTTGTCCCACTTAACCCCACTCTCTCCTATATAGCCTCTGTATATTTAAACATATATATATATATATATATATATAAAGTATATATATATACACATATTTTAACTGTAGTAAAATCTATCCAATATTTATGACATTAAAAGGAAAATACTCAAAAATTATCTATTGACTTAAAATCAGCATTTTTTAAAAACTAGTTGAAGCTGGTTGGTTGGTTGATTTTTGTCGTCCGATTATCTACGTTAATGGGATATAGGACCAGGGGGAGTGCCCTCCGTGGGGGTCTTTCTAAGGGAACCTAACCCGTATTTACGCAAGGTTCGAAGAAAACCACGGAAAACTCCGAACGGTTAGGCCGACAGCCGCGATTGGGTTCGAACCCAGCACCTGCCGTCTACCAGTTGAGAGGTCCGAACCTCTCGGCCACTGGTGGGGCCCAAACTAATTGAAGCATTAATTTTATCTTTAAATACGCAAGTTTTCATCTATTTTGAAATGTTTTCTTCTTTTTCTGAATTTTTTTTCTTTTACTACCTGTTGAATTTTAAATTAAAAATAGAATGTTCAACTATATAAGAGGAGAACGGATCGTGCTAAAAACAGGATGAGAAGTTACGGTGAAGGTTACTAAATATATTTTAAGGGGTTACTTATCACGTGAAAAAACTCGCTTTCTAATGCTAATCCTAAGGATGAAATTTATTAAGATATATCGGTTGCATTTCAATATTTTTAATGATTTTTTATTTTATTCGATAGCTGAGATAGATTTGCACAAAGGCAGTTTTAATTTTGAAACCGGTTCCGAAAATTACAATGCGCCTATTAAAAGTATCTGTAAACAAAATTTGTAAAAAAAAAGAAAAAAAAATTAAAACGGCCTCTGTACAGATTGATCTCAGCTATCCAATGCAAAAAATCATTTAAAAATATATAACTACAAAAGAGATATCTTCATATTTTTTTCATGGGATTAGCATTAGCGAATGGGTCTTTTCTCTTGATTGAAGTAGCTTGTTAATGACGAAGTTTAAATAAAACAATATATCAAATTTTAATTCTTGCAAAGTGTGGTAACACCATAGGTTTCTTTTAGTTAAAAAAATATTGCTGCTATTAAGGAAACTCAACTTTTTATTTTACACTTATTCATAAATTTAGTAAATCTTCATAAATATATCTGTTTATTGTACAGTATCTCATACTTTCTCATACTATCACATTACTTTTGCTCAAGTATTTAATTTTCGCCATACCTTTTATAAGTTCAAAAATTAAAATATACAGGGTGTCCCTAAACAAATGGTATATACGCTAGGGGGTGATAGAACACATCAAGACGAGTAATAGTAAATGGGAAACCAAGGATCCCAAACGTTTTCGAAAGGAGATAGCCGCCATTAAAATTTCGGGTCCAAAATTTCAAATACACATAGAAAACGGAAAAATTGGTCGATTGATTTGCGGTTTTATCTAACGTTTTTCTTTATGTTGGTATTTTCTTGAAAACAAATTATAAAGAGAAATTTCGAAAAATGCCGATAGAGGGCGCTTTAGACTTTGAAATAATGAAAAACTATTTTTTGCCGTGATTTTTCGCATCTCATTAAATGGTTTCGAAAGCTTAGACTTAAACTTAAATTTTGAGCTCAAAATCTGAATAGTTGTAAGCGGTTAAATAGCACAAACTTAACTGTGTTAAGAGGGTTTAAATTTCAAATGATTATAAAAAACGGAAAAATTGGTCGATTGATTTGCGGTTTTCACTAACACTATTCTTTATAACAGTATTTTATTGAAAATGAATTATAAAGATAAATTTTAAAAAATGCCGATAGTGTGACGGCGTTTCTGTCACATATTATCTTGTCTTCTCCCCTTTTAGAAACTGAACAATTAAAATCGAAACTTCAAAATTTTAACTGGAAATTACCCCCCCCCCCCCCTTACATAAATACTTGAAGTTAATATTTTTGCATTTAAGGTTATAATGCAGTACTTTGTTATTTTCCCTTTTATAACTTTGTATGTGAAATTAATTCCTTTACAAACCCTCTTTCATATGATAAAAAACACCATTTCATTCTCACTCTTTGTTTTGGATTTTTATCACTTTGAGAAAGATCTGTTAATTCTTTTCTCGTCACAATAAAAGTTAACCGAATGTCAGTCTTCCTTTGATCTGCACATTTCTGCATTCTTTCCCATGTTAAATAGAAGCAGCTGTGGTTTATAATACGTTTATCCGTTAGCATTCTCATGCACTCAGCTAATCTTTGAAATCTCCCAGATGACATGAACCATTCGGCATGTAATTCTTTCAGTATCTGGAAGCACACGTGCGTATGCAATCGACACTCCTTAAAAACCACAGGACTTCAGTATTACACCAACGATAGCATTTTCTGTTACTAAGCATTAACGGATTCTCATAACCTTGACGCTGTAAAAAGTATAGCGCTGTACATCTTCCCTGCTTCAGTCACTCAATTCTACTCAGACCATTGGCCATGTAACATCACGCAAAAAGGGGCACTGTGCCCCTCTCCGGCTAATGCCGTGCCTTCGGGCAAATGATGTGATTTCCCGTATTGCTAGCGTCTTAGTATTGTAAACCTTCCATCGTTCATCTAAATAAACCCCTTATTCTGTCTACAATTATGTTGGAGTTTACTTCTCTGCGCTCTCGATCTCTCTCCCTGGGTTTGTTTGTACGATCACTATCATATGAATTACTGTTGCAGTGACCAGTACTCCAACATAAAAAAAAACGAAAGAGCGCAAAGTGGAATGCATAACTGTATTGGACTATTTCCTCTGAAATTACATTGTTAACCCGCCTTCAGATGATGCTACAGTGACACCCTCCATGCATTTGTGTTTGGAAAGACTCTAAAATTCGACTGTTCTTACCGGGTGATGATTGCGTCGCTGAGAATGCCTTTTTCTGTCCCTCCGAAGTAATCAGCGCGGAATTGACGGTCATTCTCTGCTTTCCCGTGAACCTTCCATCCGTAACTTCTGCTCCTGAAAAAAAAATCGTCGGTTCTCCTCCCCGCTGCTACAAATCGTGTTCTGATGTTTACTGTGCGTTCGTTCGACATTGTGTACTTTCGGCCTGTGAAATATGCTGTGAAATCATGCAAAATTTTTTGACCAGCCTTTGTAAAATTCTTCAAAGTGTTGTAGTGCTCAGTGCTAGTGTTCCGTGGTTGTGAAATGTGTAATAAACAGTGGCGTAAGTGATCATTTTTGTGCAGTGGTGACGTCTTCATGATTTCGGTTTAAATAGATAGCTTTTCAAGATATTTAAAAAAAAATCATAAATTTTTTTTAGTTGTGAAATAGATTTGTGCAACTAAATCAAGAAAGCCATTTTTTTCATTTTTAACAGTTTGTGAGATATTCAAGGAATTCATCCAGTGGTGTTTAGCCGTTTGTATAAAAAAAAAAAAAAAAGCTTCAGGTGTGCTTCAAAATAGCTTTTTGTGTGAAATACGATATGCTACGACTTCTGTCATAAAGAAAATGAAAAGATTAAAAAAAAATAGGAGTTAAACATCCTATGAATCTGTTGAAACTAATAATAAGTATAAATTACAGCTTTATAAAAAATACGAACGGGTAATTTATGAAAAGAGCCCTTGACAGTTCTAAATATTTTAAAGTTGCACATTTTTTTTTCTCTCAGTCTCATAGTATAGTATCTATAATTTTCTTTTTAGAGTTGTTATTCTTGATTCAGTCTAAATGTAATAATATTTCAAAGTTTACTTTAAATATTTTTGTGTGTCAGCATGAACAGAGAAGATTTTTTTAAATAAATCTAAAATAATTAAAGGTTAAATTTTAGTTAACATTGCATACATTTTGCAATCTTCTCTTTTCACGCTTTATTTGGTATTTTTTTGTGTTAGTGATATGCATGTAGATTTTCACAATTATGATTCTGAAGTTAGTTACTTTTTTGGGGTTTTTTTGTGTTTTTAGGTAGTTTTCCTATTCTACTCTTGGTGCATATATTCTGAGCTAGTCGCTCGACTTTGCACGTTACCTTTTATTTTATGTACTGATAGTTTATTTTTTTTTTAAAAGGGGCAACCCTTCTGCTAACATTTTTTTGGCTTTTGCACAATTACTTAAATTTTGCTTGAAACAACAAAGTGGTGGATTTCAAAAAATAAATAAGAGAAAATGCAATTTTAATACAGTTATTTTCTGGGTTAAAGTTGGTGTTAATTTAAATGGGTCAGAATTATAAACTTGAGGTCCATGTTGAAATCGTTCTGAGTTTTGGGGTACTTTTAATATGTATGGAATTTTTTTTGCCTCTTTCCATTATCCCCTATCCTTTTATAGTTCTGCATACTTTAAATACTTTAAATTTTGAGATTTTGTTTTCCTTGATCCACCTGATTAACAGACAAATGTGTGGATATATGACAAAAAATTAATTCGTTTGCACTGGATTTTTATTTGTAAAAAAATGGGAGCTTCTCATTTTCACATTTTACAGATTTTTGATAATAAAAGTTAGACACCCCCCCTTTCGCAAGTGAAAGCCCATTTTGTTTTACTTAAACTAGCTATGCACATGGCTGTAGATGTTACACAAAGTAAAATTATAGGTTTCTCAGGTGCTATTATTTTGAAACAATCATTTCTAACTGGACTTGTCTAGGCAAATTCGTTCTTCCCTTTTTCTAATTAACCGTTAAACTTTTGATTTTTGATTAGTTTTTCAAACTTAATGTCTTTTTTCAAAGTCTTTATCCTGTTATACTAGTTTTTGTTTAAAAAAATTCTAGCAGCTGTGTAATATGGCAACTAAAGACAACAAACCCCCACTTGAACTAAATGAACCTAGCTATACTTCTCCTTGGCTAGACTTCTTTCAAGACACCCTAAATAAATACACAGAAAGTATATGTAAGGAGGCAGCTGCATTTCAAAATAAAATTTTAGCTAACAAGTCCCCTTTCTTGGAAGATTTTGCAGATATCACTATGCAAATGAAGTGGAATCTTAACACGCTTAATGAATCGTTCAATATCCTGAAAGTGGAATTTTCTAACTTAAAACGTGACAATGATAACTTACAAATTGTTAATAAAAACTTATGGAAAGGTTACATAAGTTAACTAGTAAACAAACTTCTACAATTTCAATCGAGACTAAGCAGGGTGAGAAATTAAAGAGCAATAGTGATAGTCTGTCCACAATAACAAGAGATAAAGCGACCCGAACAGGTAGTCATAATAGCTACAAAGATAATTTGCAAAATGACAGAAACGATGATCTAGAGACACTTACAAAATTCAGCGATTCTAATCAAAATTCTTTTTCGGCGTCTGAATGTAAAAAAATAAAACCTGTTTGAATTATTATTTTCAATTTGTAGTCCGTTTTCTAATTACAGCTTTTCATAGGTCCGTGTGCAATTTTATGATTAAGTATCGTGAGTGGTCTCATTTTGTTCCTTATGTATTGTAGACTAAGAAAAGCGATGGTGGACATCTGGGACCCGCGACTGGGGAGGGGGAGGGGGAGGGGAAGGCTTGAAAAGTGCAAGGGGAAAAAAATCTATTTCATAAAAAATAAAGAAAATTATCTATAAATATTAATGTTTAAAACATTTATAGATTAGAAAAAACATTTGTGGACATCCGGGATCCGCGACTGGGGAGGGGGAGGGGAAGGGGAGGGGTTGAAAAGTGCAAGGCAAAATAAATTCCATTTCATAAAAAATAAAGAAAATTATGCAAAAATATTAATGTTTAAAACATTTATAGATTAGGAAAAACATTTGTGGACATCCAGGAGCCGCGACTGGGGAGGGGGAGGGTTGGGGGAGGGGAAGAGTTGCAAAGTGCAAGTGAAAAAAATCCATTTCATAACAAATAAAGAAAATTATGTATAAATATTAATATTTGAAACAATTATAGATTAGGAAAAACATTTGTGGACATCCGGGACAAGTGACTGGAGAGAAGGAGGGGGAGGGGAAGGGTTGAAAAATGCAGGGGAACAAAATTCCATTTCATAAAAATTAAAGAAAATTATGCATAAATATTAATATTTAAAACATTTATAAATTATGAAAAACATTTGTGGACATCCAGGACCCGCGACGGGGGAGGGGGAAGGAAGGGGAAGAGTTAAAAATTGCAAGGGAGGAAAACTCCATTTCATAAAAAATAAAGAAAATTATGTATAAATATGAATGTTTAAAACATTTATAAGTTAGGAAAAACATTTGTGGACATCCGAGACTCGCGACTGGGGAGGAGGAGTTAGGAGAAGAGGAATTTGAAAGGGGCAATAAAAAAAATTTGTTTCAAAAAATTATGCATAAATATCAAAGTTTAAAACGTTTATAGAATGAGAATGGCATTGAAGGATACTCGTGACTTGTGATTAGGAAGACGGAGGTAAGGGTACAGGAGGGGAGGGGAGGGGAGGGGAGTGGAAAGTGTTGAAAGAGGCAAGGAAAAAAATGCCATTTAATTGTATATACCGTATTTTCGGGTGTATAGCCCGCACCCTGTCTATAAACCGCACCTCTTAATCGAGCAGTGCAGTAAAAAAAGTTCGTGTATAACCCGCGGAGATGCATCGGTGTATAGTCCGCGGGCTTACACCATTTACGAACGTATATTTCGACCAGGGTTCGAAATTAGAAGCCATTAGTCATAATTTTTAACACAAATTTACCAATTTTTTTCGTGATGCATAATATCTACAGTAACTGGACTAAAAAATTAAGATTATCAGTACCGTAATTTTCGGAAGAAACGCCGCGGCGTTTACGTGTTTTAAGTCAGAATTTCAAGCAATGCGGCGTTTACGCGCATTTTTTTCAAAGAAGCGTGATATTTAAAAAAAAATAGATGATAAATTCAAAATTTAGGACATAAAATGTATACGTATCTTAGGTCATTGGTTCCCAAAAGGATCGAATCCTCGGAATCGATCCGAAATGCACCAACTTCGAAAAAGAACGATTCCTTGGACTCTATCTGAAATGAAACGACTCCGGAAAAGTTCGATACCTTGAACTCGTTCCGAAATGAAACGACTCTGTAAAGGTACGATTCCTCGGAATCGTTTCGAAAAAAACTGACTGCTCTGAATCATTCCTAAATGACACAAATCACGCACTTTTTTTCTATTCTTTGCAACAGGGTAAGGTACCAACTCCGAAAAGGAACGACTCCTCGGACTCTATCTGAAATGAAACGACTCCGGAAAAGTTCGACTCCTTGAACTCCTTCCGAAATGAAACAACTCTGTAAGGAACGATTCCTCGGAATCGTTTCGAAAAAGAACGACTGCTCTGAATCGTTCCGAAATTATATAAATCACGCACTCTTTTTTTTTGTTCTTTGCAACAGGGTCGGTAGATTATTTTTTTGAAAAATAAACTAAAAATGATCTTAAATTCAGAATTGTCGAGATTGGAAGGGTTCCGGATTTTGGATTTTGTACTCTACAAACACAATGGCTATTATACATCTATCAGTGCAATACTTGGCGATAGTTGCGACAGTTCTTCCATATCCAGAAATAACTGTATTTAAGCAGTAAAAAAAAGCCTTTACAAACATGGGAGAACTCTCTAAATTTCAAGGCATAGCGAAAAAAATTTACAAATTTCGATGTTTTTTCAAATTTTTTAAGGTTTAAAAATTATAGAAAAAAATATCACGATTTCCAATTTTTTTTTAAATAATCTTTGTATAACCCGCAGCGGCTTTTTGGGAGGTTTTTTTCTTGTATAAGCCGCGGACTACACACCCGAAAATACGGTATATATATATATATATATCTTAGTATTTAAATCTTTTATAGAATAAGAAAAGCAATAGCGGGCATCCGGGATTAGGCTAGGGGGAGGGGGAGGGAAGGGGAAAAGGTTGAAAAGGGCAAGAAAAAAATCTGAAGCTTTAGTGGGACTGCATTCTCTTTCTGGATCTGACACCACTGGTTCATTCAGTGGTAAATCAAAAACCAGTTTTTGGAAGAGCTTCATAAATGCTGACGACAGAATTCTGAAAGCACTTGCCGCATAAGGTCAAACAGGAGAGTGAAACATATATTGCACTTGACGAATACATATGTTCAGTGTACATGCCAAAATTAAATATTAAAATATTGAGTGAGCTAAGATGGTGGTTATTTACAAAAAACAAATTGAAGGAACAAATATGCCTCCAACTCAAGCCGCCCTTTACCCAGCCATAAGAAGAGCTCATTACCAAGCAATAATATGGCAAAGAGCACACATTTAAAAAAATAATATTCCACCCCCAACTGATTTTGGTTGGACAATAAAGGAAAAATAATACCTACCTGTCATGTGTAACATGCCACGTGCTCCTCAAGAACTGGTTTAATCTGTGCGTTGTTCGTATGTCCAGTCAAGATGTGTAGCATCCTGTAAATGTTCACAAAATGGATTGCCTTGTAACTGAAATGTGTTCATGCTCGGGTGAGACTGATAAATGTGATAATATTGGAGGCCTTGATGATGTAAATTATGATGACAGTGATACCGATGATCCTACTTTGTTCTGAAGTTAAACTTTTACTTGCAGTTTAAAATTTGAAGGTTTTTACTATTCAGGTATATGATGTATAATATAGAATAACAGTACAAAGATAACAATTAATATTTAGCGTTACAAAATTTGTATCATTTAGTATTTATCATCACTCAGTTCCTTTTCAATTACCTTTATTACTTATTTTTTCCCTTGCACTTTTCAACCCTTCCCCTCCCTCTCCCCCTCTCCAGTCGCGGGTCCCGGATGTCCACAAATGTTTTTTCCTAATCTATACATGTTTTAAACATTAATATTTATTCATAATTTTCTTTATTTTTTATGAAATGGGATTTTTTCCCATGCACTTCGCAACTCTTTTCCTCCCCTCCCCCTCCCCCTCCCCAGTCGCGGCTCCTGGATGTCCACAAATGTTTTTCCTAATCTATAAATGTTTTAAACATTATTATTTATTCATAATTTTCTTTATTTTTTATGAAATGGAACTTTTTTCCCTTGCACTTTTCAACCCTTCCCCTCTCCCTCCCCCTCCCCAATTGCGGGTCCCGCATGTCCACAAATGTTTTTCCTAATCTATAAATGTTTTAAACATTAATACTTATACATAATTTTCTTTATTTTTTATGAAATGGAATTTTTTCCCTTGCACTTTGCAACTCTTCCCCTCCCCCACCCCTCCCCATCCCCCTCCCCCTCCCCAGTCGCCGCTCCTGGATGCCCACAAATGTTTTTCCTAATCTATAAATATTTTAAACGTTAATATTTGTACATAATTGTCTTTATATTTTAAGAAATGGAATTTTTTTCCCTTGCACTTTTCAATCCTTCCCCTCCCCCTCCCCCTCCCCAATCGCGGGTCCTGAATGTCCGCAAATATTTTCCCTGATCTTTAAATGTTTTAAACATTAATATTTATTGATAAATTTCTTTATTATTTATGAAATGGAATTTTTTCCCCTTCCATTTTTCAACCCTTCCCCTCTCCCTCCCCCTCCCCAATTGCGGGTCCCGCATGTCCACAAATGTTTTTCCTAATCTATAAATGTTTTAAACATTAATACTTATACATAATTTTCTTTATTTTTTATGAAATAGAATTTTTTCCCCTTGCATTTTTCAACCCTTCCCCCCCCCCTCCCCCTCCCCAGTCGCGGGTCCCGGATGTCCACCATCGCTTTTCTTAGTCTACAACACATAAGGAACAAAATGAGACCACTCACTATACTTAATCATAAAATTGCACACGGGATGTAATTAGAAAACGGACTATTGCCAGAAGAATATGGTATACCAGATATTTTATTGGGAGTGGGTGAGCTTTTGCATAATAATGAACTTCATATTCAATTTTCTAAGAAATATAAATTACAACATGTCGATTCATACAATTGGGTTTTTGAAGCATCTTCGCAGACAGCTAAAAAATTAATAATGCAACAAAAAATAAACATTAAAGGTAATGAGTACTCTGTAGATGTATACATTAATGTCAAGCGATGCTGTTCGTGCCAAATGTACAAACATATTGCTAGGTTATGTCCTAATAATATATTTTGTCCTGTATGTGCTCTCCCACATTGTGACACTCAATGTACAAATTCACCAAAATGCATAAATTGTATCAGAAATAATCAAGATAATAATATCAATTTTAATATTTTTCATCCAGCATTTGCACAATCTTGTCCCTCTCTTAAAAGATTTATTAAACAGGAAAGAAAAAATATACAACTGCATCTATTTCAATAATTAAGTTTGCTCGAAAAAAAATGACTTACATAATTTACAGCCTTTAGTTATTTTTTCCAATAAGTCACATTAGTGTGAAGAAGTTTACTTTTACCTCAACAGTGTATTTGTTATTTTTGTAGTTGTACATTATTAGTTTTTTATACGAGTCAATTTACAGTTTTGGTACACCATTCATTTCATGTTTAAAAAAAATTAAAAATTGTTCGACACATGACTGTACGGTTGGTGAGGATTTCTTTTTCATTTGACTGTTTAGCCGGCAAGCAGTTACCTGAGTAAGGTTTGGATGTATGGTTGAAACTTTCTGATGCGGGTCATTAGATTGTGTTCACACGGTTGGTATTTTTGTTGAAGGTGTACACGTTAACATCACATTCCTTTTTCTTTTATTTTACTCTGTGGACAAAATCCTGTGTTTGTTTTACATAATTTTACACTCATTCATGCTGGTTTGTTTGCTGTTATGAACATGCATTTTTTTCTCTTTTGAAGTTTAAATTGTTATAAATACACATTATTTACATCTTCAATTATTTTAAACACTTGTTTTTTTTTTTGCTATGGCATATAATGTATTAGTTCCTGGTACACATGAGAATTTTGTTCATAGAAAAAAACACAGGAGTTCATAGCACATTCTTAGTTCATTGATGTTACACTAGTTCATCGCTTTACTTTCCATTCTTGTTGTACATGGGGAACTAGTTACATTAATTGTTGTTAAAACAAAAAAAATCCACTTTCTTCCTGTTCATTTTAGTTCACCGAATAAACAACTTAGTTCATAGCATATTTACACGTTTACTTATAGAAATTTTACACATTAGTTCATCGATTTTTTTCACATTAGTTCATAGAATATTTACATGTTTGTTTACAGAAGTTTACACGTTAGTTCATCGATGTTTTTACACATTAGTTCATAGTGATGTTCTAGATGTTTTCAGTCATGGTTTTACATTGTAGTTCATAGACATGTACACTTTAGTTCGTTGAAGTTTTAAATTATTGTTCATAGATTGTTTACTCATAAGTTCATTGAAAATACACATCTTTGTTCATAGAATATGTAACACATTAGTTCATAGAAAGTAAACCACATTTTACAAGTTTCTTATAGTGTATTTAAAAAAAATCACACTTTCATTTGTTAAAAAAAAAAAAAAAAAAAAAAAAAAAAAAAAAAAAAAACTTTCGTCATTGGATTTTTTTTCACACATTCTGGGGCATTGGCAGCTGCGTTTTTGTCTTTGCTCATCGAGTTATACATTTATACACATTGTTATCCTTACAAACCTAGAGCCATTTGTTCCTATCAAAATTATGTATTGAATCTTTGATTTGCATTCTTTTCTTCGAATCAGGCAGATAAAATCCATTTCTGTTGTGATTTCATTCCAGTAATATTCTTTTCATACACATAAGTTCTCAGCATGAAGATTTTTACACGTAGTTTGTTCATCTAATTTAAATTCCACATCTCATTGTTGGTAATGGCATGATTCTTCATGTCATTTTCACTTTATTAAAAAAAACAGAGATAATTAATTTAAGTAACAACTTCTTCACATAACTTCTTTTCGTTTCACATTAAGGTTGTATTTTTTTTCCAAACTATTTCACTTTCTTCAGTTACATTTTACACTTCTGTTTGTTGTTGAGTAAGTTGTTTTTTTCTCAACTCATTTCATACACAGGTCTTTTACCTGAATAAAAACTAAACGCATCTTGTCAGAGGCAGTTTTGTTTGTAATAAAAGTAAACATACCCCACTTACACATACGAAAGATTAGTCATTCACTTTAATTATACGAGTTATATTTTTACTTCAAACTGGTTAGTATAATGCTCATAGGTATATTTAGTAACAACATAAATTACTTTTACCTTCTGATTCAGCTGCAGTTGTAGTTTAGAAATAATGAGAAGTTTTCCTGTGTCACTCTGAATTGCCATTTTTGTTTTTTTTTCAATTATCCCCTTTCCTGAAGCTGGTTTCCGTTCAAAATTAGTGCCCTTAGGTCTCCAACTTCATTATATTATCGAATACTCTTGAATTGTTTTTTTCAATTCAATTCACAAATAAAGTTTTTTTCGATTACTTGACGTGTGCTCCTTGGAAGATCATTATGATCTTGGGGGAGCAGGGACTCATATACCTTCGTGCTATGTGAGTCTCACAATTCCCTCCTCCTCTAGGGCTGAAGTCCTAAACTGACGCCATAATACTTGTTTTATCAAATTAAAAAAATAAAATAAGATTTAGGGCCCCACCTGTCTATGGGAGTGATTTGCATCCCTTTTTTTTTGAGGTCCTGTGCTGGGTGCACAAATCTTTTTCTTTTTGTTTTTCAAGGTACATTATATATCCAGTACCCATTATATTATATATATATAGTTCACTGTATCTTATTTGTGTACTAAATATAATTCAATTTTTGCTTGCATTCACTGTGAAGTATTGAAAAGCCATTATTATATTTAAACTTCACATTTTTTAGTCATGAGAAAAGCTGGTACCAGCACTTTCAAACTAAAATGTTTTTTAAAGTCATCCGGATGCACATATAAAAAAATTATTTTAATTATTTGTCTTGGGACTGAAAGGACTAATGATCACCAAGACACGATGATGTTGAAAAGCGCTTAAAGTCATGACGTTTATAAAGTGAGTAAAAAAAAAAAAGTTTGCATAATCCAAACAATTTTTCAAAAAGCAAGCAATATACTATATATATACAGTTTTATGTTTAAACGTATTTTTCCTTTCAATTTTATGTACTTAGTGTTATGATTATGTATTTGGAGTAGAGAATATGTGCGGCGCTTGTTGCTTAAAAAAAAAAGAAAAAAAAACTTTATTGGAAACATTGCAGTTTTTTTTCCCGATGCTGGGAGTGAGATATGTGACGGCGTTTCTGTCTCATATTATCTTGTTTTCTCCCCTTTTAGAAACTGAACAATTAAAATCGAAACTTCAAAATTTTAACTGGAAATTACCCCCCCCCCCCTTAAATAAATACTTAAAGTTAATATTTTTGCATTTAAGGTTATAATGCAGTACTTTGTTATTTTCCCTTTTATAACTTTGTATGTGAAATTAATTCCTTTACAAACCCTCTTTCATATGATAAAAAACACCATTTCATTCTCACTCTTTGTTTTGGATTTTTATCACTTTGAGAAAGATCTGTTAATTCTTTTCTCGTCACAATAAAAGTTAACCGAATGTCAGTCTTCCTTTGATCTGCACATTTCTGCATTCTTTCCCATGTTAAATAGAAGCAGCTGTGGTTTATAATACGTTTATCCGTTAGCATTCTCATGCACTCAGCTAATCTTTAAAATCTCCCAGATGACATGAATCATTCGGCATGTAATTCTTTCAGTATCTGGAAGCACACGTGCGTATGCAATCGACACTCCTTAAAAACCACAGGACTTCAGTATTACACCAACGATAGCATTTTCTGTTACTAAGCATTAACGGATTCTCATAACCTTGACGCTGTAAAAAGTATAGCGCTGTACATTAGGGTGGGCCGAAAAAAACTTTTTTTCGATTTTTGATTATGGCGGGTGCGGAAAAGTGGCCACTGGTGGCACTCAGTTTATACAAAAAATTTGAAATTTTTTGGACATTTCCTTACCCTGCCGCAAACGGCTTGAAGTTTTGCAAAAATGTTCATTTTTGAACTTTTTTCGAAAAAAATTAAAAAATGTTAAATTAAATTTATTTTGGTTGTATTTACTTGAAAAGGCATATTTAATGTACCAAATGTTTAAATAACATCTCATCATGCATTATTTAATATCTATGTGTATTATAACTTAGGCTATTTTTATAGCTTTTTCGCGTATAATAGGCAAAAGATGTATTTGTTTGAATCGATCGTTAGTTTCTGTATTATTTATGTCCCTTGGTCTTCTTTATATATTTTCTATGTGTCAAATGTCATATATTTGAGGAAAAGACAGCAGTATACTTCAAAAACAAATCTGGAAGGTGAGAAAGTGGTGAAGCAGGACTCTAAGCGCGCGCAATGATTCGTCGTAATACTCAGGGAGTGAAGGACGAAATAGTTGAGAGCCAAAATGCGATAAAGGATTCTTATTATTTATCCTTGCTAAATTACCTGCGACATTTGTTCAGTGTTTACGTGAAACCCTTTTGTGGTGATATACAGTGCTTTTTGGGTCGTTTAATGTGCCATTATAGTGTTTTGTGCGTTTTATTACAACGAGCTTAGAAATGGCTAGTATAAAGGGCCATGACAATGCAAAGGCACGCGATAGCGTGAAAAGTAACTCTATGGGGGCATCATGCATATTGAAAGAATTGCAATTGCCAATTTATGCTGATAATCATGCGCCACTAAGACTGGTTGCTTCACCATGTAGAAGTTGTGACAGCAGAGAATACGAATCTGGTCATCGATAAAAACAAAGTCAGAAGAGAGAAATAGAAACTTGGAAAGAAGATACAGGCAGAAGAAGTTATTGAAAGAAGGAAAATTAAAAGCCTATTTTTTGATGTTAGAAAGGATAAAAGTATATTCAGAGGAAAAAAAGAACAAGCAGCACTGTCGAAGGAAAGGCGAGGAACACATCACCGTGTTGTTTGAACCTGGTTAGAATACTCGGGTCACTTGATACCTTGTTCCGGTAAGGGAAAAGAAATAGCAAAATTATTATACAATCTTCCAAGTCACCACAAGTTAGACTTTTCTGAACTGATGCGGTATCAAGTGACACAAGTATTCCTAACCAGGTTCAAACAACATGGTGATGTGTTCCACGCCTTTCTCTCGACGGTGCTGCTTGTTATTTTTTTTCCTCTGAACATACTTTTATCCTTTCTACTATCAAAAAATATGCTTTTAATTTTCCTTCTTTCAAGAATTTTTCTGCCTGTATCTTCTTTCCAAGTTTCTATTTCTCTCTTCTGACTTTGTTTTTATCGATGACGAGATTCGTATTCTCTGCTGTCACAACTTCTACATGGTGAAGCAACCAGTAGTAGTGGCGCATGATTATCAGCATAAGTTGGCAATTGCAATCCTTTCTATATGCATGATGCCCCTAAAGAGTTACTTTTCACGCTATCGCGTGTCTTTGCATTGTCATGGCCCTTTATACTAGCCATTTCTAAGCTCGTTGTAATAAAACGCACAAAACACTATAATGGCACATTAAACGACCCAAAAAGCACTGCATATCAATACAAAAAGGTTTCACGTTAATACTGAACAAATGTCGCAGGTAACTGAGCAAGGATAAATAATAAGAATCCTTTATCGAATTTTGGCTCTCAACTATTTCGTCCTTCACTCCCTGAGTATTACGACGAATCATTGCGCGCGCTTAGAGTCCTGCTTCAACACTTTCTCACCTTCCAGATTTGTTTTTGAAGTATACTGCTGTCTTTTCCCCAAATATATGACGTTTGACACATAGAAAATATATAAAGAAGACCAAGGGACATAAATAATACAGAAACTAGCGATCGATTCAAACAAATACAACTTTTGCCTATTATACGCGAAAAAGCTATAAAAATAGCCTAAGTTATGATACACATAGATATTAAATAATGCATGATTAGATCTTATTTAAACATTTGGTACATTAAATATGCCTTTTCAAGTAAATACAACCAAAATAAATTTAATTTAACATTTTTTAATTTTTTTCGAAAAAGTTCAAAAATGAACATTTTTGCAAAACTTCAAGCCGTTTGCGGCAGGGTAAGGAAATGTCCAAAAAATCGCAAATTTTTTGTATGAACTGAGTGCCACCAGTGGCCACTTTTCCGCACCCGCCATAATCGAAAATCGAAAAAAAGTTTTTTTCGGCCCACCCTACTGTACATCTTCCCTGCTTCAGTCACTCACTTCTACTTAGACCATTGGCCATGTAAAATCACGCAAAAAGGGGCACTGTGCCCCTCTCCGGCTAATGAAGTGCCTTCTGGCAAATGATGTGATTTCCCGTATTGCTAGCGTCTTAGTATTGTAAACCTTTCATCGTTCATCTAAATAAACGTTCATCTAAATAAACACCTTATTCTGTCTACAATTATGTTGGAGTTTACTTCTCTGCGCTCTCGATCTCTCTCCCTGGTTTTGTTTGTACGATCACTGCCATAGATAGCGGGCGCTTTAGTCTTTGGATTAACGAAATAATCCATCCTAATGCTATTTTTTGCAGTTCTCATTAAATGGTTTCGTAGGCTTAGATTTAAACTTAAATTTTGAGCTCAAAATCTGAATAGTTGGGAGTGGTTAAGTAGCGCAAACTGAACTGCGTTCAAAGGGTTTAAATTTCAAACGAAACGGAAAATTATAAAAAAACGGAAAAATTAGTCGATTCATTTGCGGTTTTTGCTAAAACTACTCTTTAAACCAGTGTTTTCTTCAAAGTAAATTTTAAAGATAAATTTCACAAAATGCCGATAGAGGGCGACTTAGACATTGGAGTAGCGTAACACTATTTTAAACCGTTATTTTTTTTAATCTCATTAAATGCTTTCAAATGCTTAGATTTAAATTTTGAGATCAAATTCTGAATCGTTGCGAGTGTTTAAGTAGCGCAAAAGTGAACTGTGTTCAAGAGGTAGGGGGGTTAAATTTCAACTCCTGAACACACTTCAGTTTGCACTTCTTACCTCCTCCCAACGATTCAGAATTTGAGTTCAAAATTTAAGTTTAAATCTAAGATTTTGAAAACATTTAACAAGTTTTGGAAAACATTTAATTAGACACTAAAAATAACGGTTAAAATTTGTTGTTGGTTACTCTAAAGTTTAAGGCGCCCTCTAACGGAATTTTTTGAAATTTATCTTTAAATTCATTTTCAAGAAGATACTGACTTAAAGAATAGTTTTATTTTAAACCGCAAACGAATCGACCAATTTTTCCGTCTTTATTATCATTTGAAATTTGAACCCTCTGAACACAGTTCAGTTTGTGCTACTTAACCACTCCCAACTAAAGTTTAAGGCGCCCTCTAACGGAATTTTTTGAAATTTATCTTTAAATTCATTTTCAAGAAGATACTGACTTAAAGAATAGTTTTATTTTAAACCGCAAACGAATCGACCAATTTTTCCGTTTTTATTATCATTTGAAATTTGAACCCTCTGAACACAGTTCAGTTTGTGCTACTTAACCACTCCCAACTATTCAGATTTTGAGCTCAAAATTTAAGTTTAAGTCTAAGTTTACGAAAACATTTAATCAGATGCAAAAAATAACGTAAAAAGTAGTTGTCCGTTACTCCAAAGTTTAAAGCGCACTTTATCGGCATTTTTTGAAATTTATCTTTATAATTCATTTTCAATAAAATACCGACATAAAGAATAGTTTTAGTGAAAACTGCAAATCAATCGAACAATTTTTCCGATTTTTATAATCATTTGAAATTTGAACCCTTTGAACACTGTTCAGTTTGTCTACATAACCACTTACAACTATCCAGATTTTGAGTTCAAAATTTAAGTTTAAGTCTAAGCTTACGAAATCATTTAATGACATGCAAAAAATCACGGCAAAAAATAATTTTTCATTACTTCAAAGTCTAAAGCGCCCTCTATCGGCATTTTTCGAAAATTATCTTTACAATTTATTTTCAAGACAATACCAACATAAAGAATAATTTTAGTGAAAACCGCAAATCAATCGACCAATTTTTCCGTTTTTTATGTGTATTTGAAATTTTGGACCCCAAACTGTAATGGCGGCTCTCTCCTTCGGAAAACGTTTGGGACCCTTGGTTTCCTATTTACTATTACTCGTCTTGATGTAATCTATCACCCCCTAGTGTATATACCATTTGTTTAGGTACACCCTGTATATGAAACGGATCGAAAAATTAACGAAAATAGTATCAGATCAGATAAGATAGCAAACAGCAAGAAAGAGCTCGCGGGATGCGCCAATTGAAACTGAGCGGCCGACTCGACTATTTTTTGTGATAACCCTGCTTCCCAAGTTAGGAGAAACTTTCTATGCATCATCCAGCAACCCTTCGTGGCTGACCCCTCACCTTTTGCATCAGAAAATGTTGCGAGTTGAGTTTAGAGATGAGCTTAAACAGTGAATGTGATCGCGCCTTTAAACAACTACATAAATAACTGAAGGATCAATTCCAACTTTTACACACTTTTCTTAATTAAGGAATTATTTAATATGTAATAAGCTGTTGAAATGTACTCAGGGGTTCTCATCATAAATACACATTAAGTTTCCTGAGAAAATTTTCCACGTCCTGTATACAGAGCGTAGATAATTGGCCGTAATAAACAATGCCAAAACTTTGAAAAGAGGCAATAAAACAGATTTTACTGAAAAACAGAACAATTTATTATAACAGTAACTAAGGAAATAGCAGTAGTGTGAGTGAGTTTAAAGCAGTTGGTCAAAAATGAGTTCATATTAAATTAGACAAAAAAGGGGGAATCCTTTTCAAAAACGTGTTTTTCTAAAAAACTTGTGTAAGTAAGTATCTCGTGTAATGATCTTTTAGAAAGATCCTTTTTGAGGCCATCCACCCTCTGGCCTATGTCGCTAGCGTAGACAATCGGCCATGATAAACCCCAGCACTCATAATTTTCCACAATATTGTAAAATTTATGTTATATAACTCTTCTTCAAAATAGGCCTTCTACCTAATAGGTAACAAATTTTCTACTCTAGAATTATTTGGAAGGTACTTTTTTCTGTGTATTAGTGTACAGGCGTACAAAATTATAAGGTAATGCTGGAAAAAACTATCCCAATTTTTATGATGGAAGCCAAAAGAAGACGAAATCAAATGAATTAAGGTGCGGTTTACTCATTCAGCAGTACTTGAATGAGCCCGACAACGCAGTGAAAAAGTGTGGTATACCTCAAGCTAAGCAAACAGAGTCTTAAAAATATCAGTTCCAAAAACGGCCATGGCCGCTATAAAATTTTACTATTGCACCATATTTACAAAATGAAGTTGGCGACTGTTGTTGCGGAAGATCTTCTGAAGACAATGAATTTTTCCTTATTTAAGAAAACAATATATTTTTTAAAGAATATATTAAAAACTGATCCATAGAAACTAGGATACGTTATTTTAAATGGTTTTTACTACCTGTTCTTACATTAAAATAAAAAAAATTTTGGTAGGTACTATAGCTGGAGACATACTCAATTTTTTTTTTTTAATTTTAAGGATGCAGCAGGAATTCTGAATTTGGTAATATGTTTTAAGAATATTTAAGTGTTTTCCTAGTATGTCATTATGAAATTCCTTAAGTATGGTCCAACAAAGAGAATCAGGAGAACAAAATGAAAGTTCACCTTCTTAATTGACATAAGGTCGTCAATAAACTTAAACAACTCGGACAATTTCAAATAAGTTAGAAATTGCATTTCAAGCGCAGCAAGTGAGGTGCGTTCGCACTAAAACGAAGTTTTAAAAATATTTAGATCTTTATGTAATAGTACTAAATATTTTTTAAAATTTCAGATGCAGTAAAGTATCCGAAAACTTTTGTGTGTTCCTGTAAAAACTATCCGCTTTATAGTATACAAGAAGTAACTTGTAGTACTCCTCGGCAACATATATAAGTTTCATAAAATGTGAATGAGTTTAATATTAACGCTTCCCAAACAGCGTTTCTCATTACATGAGTATGTATTAGAACACTTTTGTGTGGGATTGTAAATTAATAATAAATATTCCTTGCTCCACACATTGTACATAACGATATTTTTTTATATATTCATAGATGCATATAAATTCTATTGTTTTTGAAAGAGTGTAATACCATTAAAATGAACCTGATAATATTTTCCACATTCACCGAAATGAAATGGATTATTTGGATTGTCCCTGTAATTAAACTATTCGTCCGATATTCATAATATTTGAAATTAGTCGACAAAATTATGCAACAATTATTTATTTTAAATTTCAAACAATTCGGTTAAGTAGTTTTTGCTCTGTTATATGCGGACAGAGGGACAGACGGATGGAACGATGACTGTAGATGCTTCGTATTTACATAAATACGAACGCACTTAAAAATGGCTTCGATTAAACCACCAATCATATCTAAATTTTTTAAATAGCGATGCAATTTTCAAAACTTCAAAAGAATCCTTTTGCTCCTGAATCACTGCTTCTTCGGTTTCAATACCAAAGATAGCAAAACTCATATCTGTACCTACTCAACCAATAAATATTCTTTTAAATTGTCCTTTCTCATTCTTACCAAGAGCAGACACCCCTTAAACAACAGAAACGAACGGGACTGGCATGTTTACTATACTCATTCCTACACTGTAAAAAAAAAGTGTCGATCTACTAAAAAAACTTTAGTGATCCTTGCAATTACTAAAAAATTTTTAGTAATCTCAGTCGGTTACAAGAAAATCTGTAAGAATTACTAGAAAAAAGTTAGCAATGAATAGAGTTAATAATTTTACATTTTTAATAGCTATTACTAAAACTCACATGGTGCGGCCTTGATAGCATAGTGGTTATAGTAACGGACTCTAGGCTTAAAGGTCCCGGGTTCGATACTGGCCACTGCCAAAAACGCCCCGAATGTATGCAGTGTAAGTACTCGTTAATAAAGGGATTATGAATATCCTGACGGAGCAGTAGCAATGTTTGGTGCTGCCGTCTATTGCGGTTTTGCCGAAAATCATCCGCTTGAGAAGTCTGGATGCAGCTCGAAGGAAGCTCCTGCCCTTCGAGCCCACCTAATGCTTATTAGGATGAGCGAAGCGAATCCTCTACTAGGCCACTCAAATTACATTTTGTCGTACACATTACAAAAAAACTATTCAGTATTTTGACTAGAAATTAAACACAAAAATAAATTATGATCTGTAGATTTGCACAATATTATTTTTTTGCAGAATAACCTTTAAAAAACTATTATTTTAATTAATTTATTTTACATGTTTTTCCATTACGGACAAATTTTTGGAAATAAAAAATGAAAGGTATATTTTCAGAAGAAAATAACCATGAAGTTATCAATTACAGGTAGAATCATGATTAATTAAATAAATAAAATATATTTTCTTTATTCCGCTAAAATCGTTTGCGCTGATGACACTTGCGCATATTAAAAGAATTATGTTTGTTTGTTTTTTTTTTGTTTTTGTAAAGTGGCAACAAAATAATTATAAACAAATAAAATTAATTGTTAAATTCGTTATGGAACAAAGAGTTATTTGAATTTCAAAGGTTGAAATTTGAACCACATGAAATATATATTAATATTTTGGTGTATGTAGTATTATTTTTAAACAGTTTATCGTGTTATTTTAAACAATTTGCCGTTTTATTTAAAAAAAAAAAAAAAAAAAAAAAAAAAAAAACATGCCAAGAAAACGTACACTCACTGGTTGAAAAGAACGCGAATATGATATATCTTTAAGGCAAGAGACTAGATATCAGCGACGACACAAAAAAGGACGACACAGATGTCATATACACATCACATTGGTGCAATTTGTTCGACTCCAATTTTGGCAAAAACCTCGTTTTCGAATACTAGTTACCATACATATTTTTAAAAAGTGAATAACAATAAATTTTAAAAAGTTTAATTTATATCTATAGAATAAAACAATTTATATAATTTGAAAAAAGAAAGTGAATGTAAATATTAATAAATAAGCAACATCCGGGTTACCGTGTCAAGCAAATTAACGACACTTTGTCGTCAGTTAAGTACCCCGGTGCGTGTATGTTATTAACGTCTAAAAAAATAACGTTTATGTGGTGAGTATATGATATCTGTGCCAAAACGACGACATGACGAATCTATTATAAAAGGGAATGCATGTGCTCGGAAAAATGCTTTAAATTTCGAAGATGCACAAAAAAGTTTTAAATTATATTTTTCTAAAATTTGTCATCGTCTTTAGTTTGGCATACATATTCAATCTGACGGATCTTGTAAGATTTGCCGTAAATGTATAGTAAATAATGAACTAAATATTCTCTCTGTAACTAATAATATGGTATATGGATCCTGATATTGAATCCCTAAATATTGAAGAGTTTAACTTTCGTTGAGGATAAATTAATTGCACATTTTCCTCCAGTTATTACTGTTTATCGCATTAAATTCATCCGCTTGAATACAGTGGGCAAATTATTAATTTTAATCAAGATATTAGAGAATTTTGTACTTTATTACCTCTTTCCATTGATATTGTATAACAGTATATTTTTGGGTACTACTTTGTTATTCCGTCGACCAACTTCGCCAAATTATACAAATCGTCAAACTAATAGCCAAATTATGCACATTGAGAAAATTTTTATTTTAAATAACGAAAAAGCAAATAATTAGTAGAATATTAATAAAAATACAAATAAAAGGTCTAAATAGAATCACAATGATGTTTTAAACACCTTTATCGTATTTAATGTCATTGAATGTGACATTCACGGTCATCTATTATTGGCATTTACTGTTATAGTATGGTGATAATTTTTTGGTCGACGAGATAACCAAGTAGTATCAATTGGTTATCTACCATTGGTTGGTACTACTTGGTTATCCCGTCAACCAATTTCGCCAAATTATACAAATCGCCAAACTACTGGCCAAATTAAACAAATTAACGTAATTTTTATTTTAAATAACGAAAGAACAAATAAATTAATAGAACATTAATAAGAATACAAATAAAACTTCATATTAAAAATAACTTGATGGCCCGGAATGTAGTGGAGGGTGTACGAGGGTATCAACCATATACCTTCTGGATTTTTTAAAGGAACACCGTTATATCCTCTGATTTTCAAGAAAGCTATAGTACATAGATTCTAGGGTATACCCTCTGTATTGAGCGTATATCCTCTGTTTCTTTTACGACTACGCCACTGTATGATGGCGTAACGAACATGTGATACGAGTTTAATGTTATGTGAATGCGAAAATTTTTATCATCATTATTAGCATTTAATCTTTTAGTTTGGCGGTATCTTTTTTTTGGTCGACGGGATAATCAAGTAGTACCAAATAATATTAAAAAATATATTGTTACTTTCAAATAGTTATCTAATGAAATAATGCTTCGCGAATTCAAACAAAGCATGGCTTTTGCTAGTTAAAAATAATTTTGGAGCTATTACTAAAATTTGCTTGGTGGCTCATACTAAAATTTTTTAAGTTAGTTATACAAAAAATTCTTTTGTTCAGTTTACAAAATAAATACTTGTTTCGCTTGCAAAAAAAAAGTTTGTAATGGTTACTAAAAAATTCTGTGGAATACAAATTTACTAAAAAATTTTTAGTAACCTCTTGATTTTTTTTTTTTTTTTTTTTTTACAGTGCATTAACAAAAAGGTTTTCAAAAACAATCAGACTACTATCCATATGATCGGCGTAAAAAACACAATGTGCACTTAACAATTAAATACCTATAGGTATTCTTACAGTTTAAACAGAACGAATTCAAAATATAAATATATCTATCCCCCTCCCCAATTTACACGCAATAAAGCCACGTAATGCACAGCGAGAACAATGAATTTAAATATTTTTATTTTGGCTAGCAAAAATACTTATTGTAAACTTAACAGGATGTGCAACAGTGCCAAGCTTTCCTATTAAATATACTTTTAACCACTATCCCAGTCAATACTACTCACAATTCATGAATTTAGACTGGTTTTATAATAACACATTTAAACAACAGAGCAATTAAATTATTAAAATAGCAAATAAAGCCTTTGTGCAAAAATATTTAAAGATAGAAAACCAAGGATTATAAATGCACAAATAACGTATAAAAAGGTAGCAAACAGCTGTTTCGAATCTACTATCGAGATTCTTCATCGGTGCAAAACTCAGCGTGCAAAACTGAGCTAAATATTAAATTTTCTCCTTATCTTACATTTACTCTCATTATATGTTAACAACACTGATATTGCTTTAAAGACAAAGTGAAAATTTCTTGCTTTGAATTCAGCCTATATTTTTATGAGATGAATTATAGAATAACAGTTTATCTGTATCTTTCACCCTACGATCATTTTGAAAACTTCGACTTTATTCTAAAATAACCATCAATATCTCTAGAATTCTTATTCTCATTTATCATTTTGAAATTTAATTTCACTATTCCTTTACCCATTTTGATTGCTAATTTCAATCTGTCTAATACTATCTCCTCGAAAACCCTTTCCACTATTCCCATTTCTAACTAAATTCAGAGAAATGATTTCAGTTCAATGCTGTGAGCGACTTTCTGCGACATTAATAAAAGACATAAGCTCTGAAAAAGACCCCATGACACAGAATTAGTTAAAAAAACACAATAATTTATTTACAAGAGTAAGCAGAGAATTAGCTGCCACACAATACTTTAAACGATTAGTATCATGTCTACTTTTGTATTGAATTAAATTTATAATATTCAGTGGATATTTTAGGGTGACGAACTCAATAAAGTAATGTACTGCCAGGTGAACTGAAGATAACAAAATGTCAAAAATCCCTGTCAGCTGGGCCTATAGGCGGAGGTAGATTTCGAAGTGTGCTTATTTCAACAATATATATATATATATATATATATGATTAGAGATAAACCCAGTTTTATAACTTCATTTGGCCGTTTATGAAAAAATTTAATTTCATTTTTCAAACTGGTTTTATCAGAATCATCTTAAGAAAAATTCAGCTCAAGTGCCCATTTTTACAACATATTTTGAAATATATTCTGAATTTATAAAAAAATTGACCAAAACAGCACATTATACAATTCCTAAATAACAAAAAACTGGCAGTTGAATGCATTTGAGAAAAAAAAATGAATTTAAAAATGAGTCATAAAATAACCGATTTGTTGTTTGAATACATCCTTAATTCTTTAATCATGATTGCTTTGGAAAATTTTGTGCGAAATACTCATTTTGACAGCATTTTTAAAAATATATTCTATCTTTATCAAAAAACTGGCCAATGCGTCACAGTATATAGTTCCTAAATAAGAGGATCTGTAAATTGGATGCGTTTGAGAGCGAAAATGGATTTTAAAACGAGTCATAAAAAACGCAATTTGCTATGTGAAAACTTCCTTAAATTTTCAAATCATGAAGACTTCGGTAAATTCTGTTCAAAATACCCTTTTTGGTAGCCTTCTTCGAAATATATTCTGTCTTTATCAAAAAACCGATCAATGCATCACATTATATAGTTCCTAAATAAGAGGATCTCTAAATTGGACGCGTTTGAGAGCAAAAATGGATTTAAAAACGAGTCAGAAAAAAACGCAATTTCTTATTTGAACACTTCCTTACATTTTCAGTCCTGATGACTTTGGGGAATTCTGTTCAAAATATCCTTTTTGGTAGCCTTTTTTGAAATATATTCTGTCTTTATTAGAAAATTGACCAATGCGTCACTTTATACAGTTTCTAAATAAGAGGATCTACCATTTGGATGCGTTTAAAATCAAAAATGAATTTAAAAATGAGTCAGAATATAAGCAGTTTGGATTTGAGGTTTTTTTTCTCCAACTCCTATTTTTGTTTAATTTCTTTTTGCTATACGAATTGGTCCTATGAAAAACTTGTCAATATAAAAGTTGTAGATATTTTTGAGAAGACGTAAAATAAATTTAATGAGATTTAATATCTTAAAAATTGACGGAGTTATGGATTTTTGTCTTTTTTCACCGCCCTTTTTCTTTTCGTGTTTAATTTTTTTCATCGGTAAAAATTGGTCCTATCAAAAACTTGTAAATACAAAAGTTTTAGATAATTTTAAGAACATTTACAAAAAATTTAGTTGGACTTGCTATCTTGAAAATTAACGAAGTTATGAATTTTTTTCTCTCAAAGCCCCTGATTTTTTCGCCCCTTGTATTATTTCTTTCTAAATATATCAAACTATATTGTTAATCCATAACAATCTAAAAAGAACTACTATTAGTAGTATCACAGCATAAGACCATTTAAACTCACTAAGATAAATTCAAGAGACGTAAAAGAAAAACACTTCTTATCTATTCATCATTTTAATCGACAACTGACTACATCATTTAATAACATTTTACACACGGATATCATGACGCCACAGAATTAAAAGAAAATAGATACAGTGGCGTCAATCTGTCGGCATTTCAGAATTAAATTATAAACATAAAAAGCAATATATAACACTTAATGTTTTAGAAAATGATTACTGTATAAGTAAATCTTACTTAATGATAAAGAAAATGATTATTATTGCAATAAATCTTTTTTAATGATTTAGGAAACTACTTTACATTAGTTTTGATTGATTTATCATATTAAATGAGTATGTTAAATGATTCTGCTAAATTATTATGTTAAATTATTATATTAAATTATTAATGTTACCGATAACATATTCCCCCCTTTTGAGTTGCTGACTAGCTACTCAAAATTAAATACTTCATTTACCAAATCTTTTGGGTATTTTGGAAATACGCTCAAATCGAGTTCTATAACTCATTGTTTCAGGTTTAGTCGTCACGTCTGCAGAATCAGACCTCACGATAGCATCTTGACTACTGCTTTCTAGATGAAAAAAAGAAGGATACATATTATTAGTGGAAAGTTCGAGAGGAAATACTCTTTGAATAGGTCTTAAAATCACACCGTGTTCACTTTTCAATTTAACAGTCCTGACTTTACCATCCTTTCCAGGAATTAGATCCACAATCTTTGCAAGCGGCCAATTGAGACGTTTTTACACATCATCGTCTCCAATCAGCACAAGTTCACCCAGCTTTAACTCTGGTAACTGGGATATTTCACGACGTCTCTGAAGAAGTTTACCAATATATTCAGTTTGAAAACGTATTTGCAGTTGCTCCATGAGCTTAACTCTGTATCTTATTCGTTTGCGAAACTGTTTAGCGTCAACTTCGTCAATGTCCGTGACACTGGAATAAGAGTTCTGCTCTAAAAACATATTAGGTGTTAAGGGAACTAAATCCTCTGGATTTTCGGATTGATATATGAGGGGACGAGAATTGATAATGTATTCACAGTCACACAAAATTGTTTGTAATTCTTCCAAATTCACAACAGCTTTACCGAGAGTTCGTCGTAGAAGCTCTTTGATCACACGGATCAGCCTTTCTCACCAGCCACCCCACCAAGCGGCTGAGGGAGGATTGAATTTTCAAATAATTCGTTGTACGTCCGAAAAACGAGATAATTTTTCCCAGTCTATCTTTGACAGATCATTATTGGCACCTTTGAAATTGCTACCATTATCAGAATAGATTATTCTAGGTCTACCTCTTCTCGCGATGAAACGTCGCAAAGACTGCAAAAATGCATCAGTTGACAAAGAGGAGACAAGCTCTAAGTGCACGGCTTGGTAAACTGCACAAGTATATAGCACTATCCAGGTTTTATCTGCGTTTTTAACAAATAAAGGACGTGCTAAATCAACGCCTACAATTTCAAAAACACTAGAATCCTTTACTCTATCAAAGGGTAATGGCACTGGATCGGATTCACGAGATTTAATTTTGTAGCGCTGACAAGGAATGCATTTATTTACAACTTTTCGGACAGTTTTTCTACCTCTTTGAATCCAGTATTTTTCTCTTAAGATATTTAACAAATGTGAGTTCCAGCATGACAGTTCGCTATATGAAAATGTTCTATTAGTCTAGTTGTCAAAATACAGTCATCAGGTAGAAGAATGGGCGATAAAAAATATAGTGTATCAATGCGCTCTGTAATCCTTGTCTTTATTCTAACTATACCATCTTCATTTTTAAAGCAGCTTAAGTAAGGTATCGAATCTACATCTGGGAAAAACTCGTTTTGAACAATTGAAATTAAAGTTTTTTCAGCATATTCTAATTCCTCAACTGATAATTTACCAACTTTTCTAGCACTGTTTCGTGATCTCACATTATTTATGAATCTTAATATCCATGCAAGTAATCTAATAATCTACTCAAATTTTGAAAATTTCCTAGCGTACCAAGGAATATTTTTAACTGTTGTATTTACGTTACACAATTTCACGTTTTTCCTTTCACTAACAATCTCAGGAGTTTCACTATCAAGAGTTTCGGTTATGGGCCATTTTTCTTTTTACTCCATGAGCCATTTCGGCCCTTCCCACCACAGTGATTCTAGCAATTGCTGTGGAGAACACCCCCGAGAAATCAAATCCGCGAGATTCATTTTTCCTGGGACATGGCGCCATTCGTTATTGGGAAAAAGACTTTTTATTTCTTTTACCCTGTTCGAAACAAAAACGAACCATTCACCGTATGCACTTATCCAGTACAACGTAACCATGGAGTCACTCCAAAACACTGTTTTCATGTTCTGTATACAAAGTGCTTGCTGTACTGAATGTGCCAACCTAGCTCCGATATTACACGCGATTAATTCCAATCTGGGAATTGACGCTTGTTTTATAGGAGCAACTCTAGCTTTTGCTCGAATTAATTGAATTTTTACTGCGTCCGGGGTTTTCGTTCGCAAAAATATACAAGCTGCATATGCCTCTTTGCATGCGTCCATGAAAACATGCATCTCGGTAGACTCATTTATTTCAACATATCGCGGAATTTGAACATTTTCTAACATATTTATTTCATTGAACCATTTTAGGTAGATTTCGTAAGAAACACTACCTATTGCAATCGCACCAGTTTATCTATCTATCTATCTATCTATCTATCTATCTATCTATATATCTCACTTTTTTATGGACACGATAATTTCTATAATTCTTCCCCAATCTCCACGAAACTTGTACATAAAATCAATGGGAATAAAATCTTGGCTGAGTTTGTTAATGGGCAAAATCGGACCAAGGGGGTCGGAATAGGGGGCGTTTTTGTGAAAACCGAAAAAACGCAATAACTTCTTAATTAAAGTAGATATCGAATCGGTTTAAAGTTTATATTACTTCTCAAAAATGGGCCAAAAGTATATACATGACAGAATGTTGATAAATTTAGAAGTGGACTCAAGGGGCGAAAAAAACAGGGTTTTTGAGAGAAAAAAATTCATAACTTCGTCAATTTTCAAGATATCAAGTCCAACTAAATTTTCTATAAATGTTCTTAAAATTATCTAAAACTTTTGTATTTACAAGTTTTTGATAGGACCAACTTTTACCGATGAAAAAAAAATTAAAAACTAAAAGAAAAAGGGGCTGAAAAAAGAGAAAAATCCATAATTCCGTCAATTTTTAAGATATCAAATCTGATTAAATTTATTTTACATCTTCTCAAAAATATCTACAACTTTTATATTGACAAGATTTTCATAGGACCATTTCGTATAGCAAAAATAAATTAAACAAAAATAGGAGTTGGAGAAAAAACCTCAAATCCAAACGGCTTATATTCTGACTCATTTTTAAATTCATTTTTGATTTTAAACGCATCCAAATGGTAGATCCTCTTATTTAGAAACTGTATAAAGTGGCGCATTGGTCAATTTTCTGATAAAGACAGAATATATTTCAAAAAAGGCTACCAAAAAGGGTATTTTGAACAGAATTTCCGAAAGTCACCGGGACTGAAAATTGAAGTAAGTATTCAAATAAGAAATTGCGTTTTTTTCTGACTCGTTTAAAATCCATTTTTGTTCTCAAACGCATCCAATTTGCAGATCCTCTTATTTAGGAACTATATAATGTGATGCATTGGTCAGTTTTTTGATAAAGACGGAATATATTTCAAAAAAGGCTACCAAAAAGGGTATTTTGAACAGAATTTTCAGAAATCATCGTGACGGAAAATTTAAGGAAGTGTTCAAATAAGAAATTGCGTTTTTTCTGACTCGTTTTTAAATCCATTTTTGCTCTCAAATGCATCCAATTTACAGATCCTCTTATTTAGGAACTATATAATGTGATGTATTGAACGGTTTTCAGATAAAGAATATATTTTGAAAAAGGCTACCAAAAATGGGTATTTTGAACAGAAATTCCCGAAGTCTTCGAGATTTGAAAATTTAAGGAAGTTTTCACATAGCAAATTGCGTTTTTTATGACTCGTTTTAAAATCCATTTTCGCTCTCAAATGCATACAATTTACAGATCCTCTTATTTAGGAACTATATACTGTGACGCATTGGCCAGTTTTTTGATAAAGATAGAATATATTTTTAAAAATGCGTTCAAATTGAGTATTTCGCACAAAATTTTCCGAAGCAATCACGATTAAAGAATTAAGGATGTATTCAAACAACCAACCGGTTATTTTATGACTCATTTTTAAATTCGATTTTTTTCTCAAATGCTTTCAACTGACAGTTTTTTGTTATTTAGGAACTGTATAATGTACTGTTTTGGTCGATTTTTTAATAAATTTAGAATCTATTTCAAAATATGTTGTCATAATGGGCATTTGAGCTGAATTTTTCTTAAGATGATTCTGATAAAACCAGCTTTTGCAGAAAAATGAAATTAAAAATTTTTCATAAACGGCCAAATGAAGTTATTAAACTGGGTTTATCTCTAATCATATATATATTTTTTTGTTGTTGAAATGAGCACTCTTCGAAATCTACCTCCGCCTATAGGCCCAGCCGACAGGGATTTTTTTAAAAGGCCTTTGAATTTCCTCCGGTAAAGGAGAATCCCACCCTAGACCTAATTTCCAGGTTTGTTGCAATATAATTTTCTGTGGCAAAGTTGCTGGGCACAATATCCCTATTGGATCAAAAATTTTCTTCATAGAGCTCAAAATTAATCATTTAGTGAAATTTTCATTGCTACTCAATTTATCAAATTGTAAATTACACTTAAGCATATCTTAATCCAGATCCCACAATATCCCAAGCAATTTTATTACACCTGAACTTTTTGAAACCTTTTGAGATTGAACATTACTTTCCCAATTTCTCAAATTGAAACTACCTCGAGACATAATGTTTTCAGGCTGTTCTATAAATTCGTCTTGTTCCGTAGCATTCGAAACACCCGTAACACAATTGTCAACATAAAATGAATATTTCAACTTTTCAGAAATATTCCTATAATTATGAGGTACATTATTTAATAAGTGAGATATCGTGGCTGCCAACGAAAATGGACTTGAATTTACTCCAAAAACCACTCTGCAATGCCTATAAATAATTTCTTCATTCACGGCAGGATAAAAAAAATCGTAAACAATCTCTATGATCCGGATTTATGCTAATCTGCAAAAAAGCTTTTTCGATATCCGCAGAAAGACCTATTTTATTAATGCGAAACCTATCTATAAAAGCCGGTATTTGCTCAATTACATTCGGACCTTTATACAAAATATCATTTAAGGAACACTTTCTGTATTTTCTAGCAGATGCATCAAAAACGGGCCTAATTTTAGTAGTAGCACTGTCCATTTTTATAACAGGACGATGCGGGAAAAAATGCCCCTTTTCGACGTTCCCCGTTACTTTCTCAATTATTTTTAATTCTTCCCATTCTCAGAAAATATTTTGATAATCAACAAAAAAACCCTCCTTTTCAGCGCGTTCGCACATTTTCTGATGTTGCGTCCACGTCAATTCTTTATTACTGGGTAATTCAATCATATTAGATTTAAATGGTAAACAAACTTCATACCCAATTAACACATAACTTGTGGGCCATTAAAGGTGTCGTTAACGTTGGCCCAAAGTGTTTGGTGACGGCCCGCCGTTCTTTGCCGTAACGGCTCCGTCAAAAAACTGTCACGCCGGCCAGAACGCGGCCACAAGAAGATGCCCACAAGTGTGCCATTAACTTTTTACCAAAATATCAGACAGCCTCAAACTGGCCACAGTTATTCTTTTAAAGGCCATTAACAATCAAAGCTAGCCAGAAGTTTGCCCTAGCCATGCCAATTGTGTTTTGTAAGAATTAAATTTAGCCAAAAGCTGCCCGCAAAAGAGCCTTTAATGATTTCTACTCTCCAAAAGCCTGCCACTGCCTTGCCATAAAAATTATTTAAGCATAAATTCAAAATTTGTTGAATAAAAAATATTTATTGAAGAATTGCTTGAATGATTAAATGTTTCTGCATAAAAAATAAATATATTAAGAATAATTTAGGTACAATAAATATATGTATACATAAAATTACTTTTCTTGAATTTTTCCAAAATACAATACTTGGCATATTGAACTTAATAATTTGTTTATTTATTCTATTATGCATTAAAAAAAATATAGGTATAAATAATGCCATTTATAAACAGTTGCTTTTCATATACAATTTGAAAAATAAAATCAGTATGCCAAGCATAATATTTATAAAAAGCTCAAGATAAATAAATTTATACATTTTTCAAAAATGAACCTAAATTATTATTTCTATATTTATTTTTCATGAAGAAACATTTGTCATTCAAGCTATTATTCAACAATTATTTTTTATTCAACACATTTTGAACTTACGCCTAAATAACATATATTCTTAATATGATTTATTATGTATTTTATATTAAAATAAATCTATTTTATATATGTATGTGGTGTTTAGTTTCTCTTATTGTTAAGTCTGTTAATATTTGATGTCTATTCATTAAAGTACATTAAATCACAATTATTTTTGCATCATTTTCAATTTATGAAAAAAAAAAAAAATCACACAGCTATTTAAAATAAATAAAAATAAAGTTTGATGTTTATATAAGTCACGAACCTTTTTTTTTTTTTTTTTTTTTTTTTTTTTTTTTTTTTTTTTGTATATACATATATATATATAACTGTCTCTCGTTCGTGTGCACATTTTTAGTTTGTTTATATCAGATAATGTTAGCTTTTCCTTTCGAAATTGAGCAAAATAATTATAATCTTTTCTCAGAAAAGTATGTCGAGTAATTAATATTGCGTTTTATCTTTACCCTATTTCTTTAGTGCATTAAAATTATTTAGTTATTGGTTTTAATGGCATTTTCACCAAGGAGAAATTATTATCCGCACTTAGAAAGGGGGAAAAAATCCTTTTCTTTAAAAGTTGTATATATTTAAAAAAAAATACCTCATGGAAACAATTAATTTTAAGTAAACTAAAATGTTAAGAAAGTAACATCGAAAATTCACAATATTTAAAATCGATTTATATAATTCCAACAATAAAACATTTCGTGTAAAAAAAATACATTTAATGATACAAATTAAATGAAATTTTGAAGAAAACTAAATTTAATAAATATTAAATAAATGTTATTGTGCGTTTGCGAAAACCAAAATACGTATTAATACGGTTCTAATATAAAAACAAATACAATAAAATGATGCAGAAATATTTTAGAGTTAAAAATTTTTAATGAATAGACAAAAATTGAAAAGACTTACAATATTTTATGTGTAAATATCCTCAGAGATAAAGACTGCAGCACCAGCGAGCCAGCTAGCATCAGGTGTGAAGTTGGAATAAGGAATGACAGAGATAATTGACAAAGACGGGAAAGGGGAAGAGGAGGGGTGAGTGACTCAGCGAAAAACTGCTAGGTCACTGATGTGTCCTTGAAATTCCTCAGAAAAAAAGGGAGAAAGATAAGGAATCTTTTTACAGATATAGTAAAATAAACGTCTATTTGATGTACTGGATTTAAAAATTATGTCTATTTAACGATACATTCTTACAGCCCGGATATATTTTTATGTACCGGGTGATCCAAAAGTTTCGGGAGTTTTGAAATGTTAATAATTTGGAAACTATGTACAATACAAAGGTTCGGTTTTCAGATATATGCTCAGAAACACGTGGGATTTTGTTTAGCATCATTTTTTTTTACATGTATATAGTTACAATTTTTAGCAACAGGTGGCGCTGCTGTACAACACTGGATGTAACTATAAAGTATGCTTTATAGACACATGAGTATGAGTTCATTGCGAAACATCTTTTATAGGCTATTAATGAGATTTCGTTTTAAGGGTGGTTTATGTTCAATCACTTTTTTTTTAAAGTGGATGAAATTGCATTGAAAGGGAATTTTGATACAAAATTTGATGAGTAACTGCCATGTTTAGACATGCTATCTTTGCATGTCGAGCTGTGTTCTTATCGTACAATTCGGAAATAAAAATAGAAAAAGATTCGATGGCCATTAGAAATGTGAAATGCCATGGTAAGAAAGGAATGAGAAAGAGGCTAATTGAAAGATCGTAATAGAAGCAGGAGATCCCAAATGTCTGTTGCAATCGTAAATGAGGTAGAATTCGATGCCAATACTCGGTGGAAATCACCAGCTCATAATGAATCAGTACACTTGTAATATCACGATAAATTTGAAATTTCATCTGGAATTTCTTTCTCCTTTGAGGATACTGTGCACGTTGTTTTGCGTCGGCTCACAGCGGTACTTATAAGCTATGGGCGTCATAATGAAAATTTGTAACTCTTGGACACTAATTCTTTCTTTTTAGCGAGCTATATCATACCATAAAAATGATACTGTCAATTTTAGCGCCACCTGTTGGCAAAAAGTGTAACTAACATAATTTGTTTGTTTCATCAAAAATGCAAATCCCATAAGTTTCTAAGCATTTCTGTGAAAACCGCATACTTCTATTGTTTAAAGTTTGTTAGTTATTAGCATTTGAAAACTCCCGGAACTTCTGGATCACCCGGTATTTTAATATTTAATGGAATTTTTTTAAGGAGACGTTTCGCAAATTTAACGACAACTCTTCAGGATTTTAAATACAGTAAACTGTGTAAGGCGAAATAGATTTGAATCGAGAAAGTTTCCTATCGTAGACAATATTCCGCCATAAATAAATTTTATTCTATCTCAATAAATTCGCAGAGACTTGAAAATCTTTGCGAAATATATAGATTTCCATCTTACACAGTGTTTTACTGCATTTTAATCATTTTTTCATAAATAAAAAGATTGTATGATGTTTTTGAAACAAAATAAAAAGTCATATTACCGAAATTTAAGTTAAAAAATATACATAGCGATAGAATACTTTTATCAAAGTTTTAGGCATTTACTTCTCTAAGAAAGAACTTTAAGAAATGATTGTACGATCTTTAGTAATTTTAAAGAAATCATTGAAAATTTTTCGTTAACTTGAGATTCTAGTGGGCTTATGTTTTTAATTTTTTTTAAAAAAAGCATATTTTTTAAAAAATGTGTTTTTTTTTTCCCCTTTCAATGTCCCGAATCTTTTCTACACATTCTGTGATGTATTTTTAAGCGCAAAAACATTAATCTTGACCAAATGATTATTATAGCGATTTGTCATTGAGCAATTTTCGTTTCTTTCTTTTTTTTTTTTTTTAAATCTAGGCATGAATTACAACTTGTAAGCGATTGAATTTTTATTATTTCCGCTTTTTTTACCATTTCCCGTGCTCTCGCGTCCAGCTTTTTGGTACAAAACATCAAACTTCACAGCATATTCTGAAAGATCTGCTACCTTTACTGAAATTTACTTTTATATAAGGACTTTTTTGTTTAAATATTTATATTAAATTATTTTAATCTATTTATTTTTTTTTTCATTTTCTTTCAGTTTTTTTTAAAATATATAAATGATGAGTGTAAAAGGGCGCCGGTTAAGAAAAATGTATGGAAGTGTGGATTCCATTTCAGATATACACATCCATGAAAAATGAAAAAAGTTGTTCGATTACAAAAACAATTTTTATTCATTTATGTACAAAAATAATTAAATGTATCAGAAAGTAATTGATGTAACAAAATGTGTCAAAAGCATGTTTTTACACAGGAAAAAAGTAAAACACTTTTTAAACAAAATGAACAAAAGAATTTTAAAAAAATGTACTGTTCTACAGAAAAATTATTCATTTTAAGAGAGAATTATTAGCCCACAACCTTTGTCTTCCACCCACGCTTGCAGAGGCAAGGAAATCGAAATGTATTTCTTTTCTTTCTTTCTTTCTTTCTTTCTTTTTTTCCTTTCTTTTTTCTTTTTTTTCCCCCCAAAAACATCCTTTTTTATTTTTAAGAAAAAAAATCTTTCCTTAAAAAAAAAAAAAAAAAAAAAAAAAAAGTAATTTGGCTTTTATGCCAATTTTAGAAATACTGTAATAGGCAATTTTAGAAATATTTATGCATTTACAACTAAAAACTATACATGTATGTATACGAGAGTTTTACATTACAGAGTAGGTGGGGAGAGCAGACAGAGACTGATTTAGGAACAATCTAAAGACTTTTTCTATTTTAATATTTATTTTAAATATCTTTAATGTATTTTAAAAATTTATTCATTTTCTTTTAGTTATTTTTTATAAATAATGAATGCAAAAAGAGCGCCTGAAGAAATTATTTGGAATACTTTATACATTTTGGGAGCAATTTTTATTATTTATAAAAAAAAATATTTTTAAACTAAATAAAAATATGACATCTATATTACTGTTTTAAATATAAAACTTACAACATATTTATATGTTTATTAAAACCCAGATTTGAAGTAATTTCTGAAAGAAATGAAGACACAAAAAATACTCTCTCTTTCTTTAAATAAAAAAGCTGGTTAGATTATAACGGCCCTTTGCTTTCTAGAGTATGATACGCCATTACATTATTGCCGGAAACTGACCCTTAGGAGTTGGCCGGCAAAGCAAATGTAACTGTTCTCTCATCGCCGATCCGTTACTGGCTCGGCGGTAGCTGCCGCAACTAGCGGCGGGTCATTTGCGGTACCGCATTGTTTTGTTACAAATGGCCTTAACTGCTTCTGGCCGCAATGAAATCGTCCGCAGGCCGTAAGTCATGTGTTTGTTGGGTACCTACCACCCGGAAGAATTTTAACATTGGTTTTGAATTCCTCTATCATTTTGGAATTCTCATGTTGATTTTTTAATTTTTCTTCAGGCTCTCTAATACCGATCGTTTCAACGTCCCATAACCCATTAATGGAAACATTTTTTACATACAAAGATACAACAGACAAAACATTATTACTATCATAATTACCACTCAAGTTTTGATTGGGTTTTCCAGTTAATACACAACCTAAGCGTGTTTCTAACAAAAATAAACCTGAATTTAATTTCTTACATTTATTAGCGAATAATGTGCTAATTAAGTCGGCACCTAAAAGCAAATTAATTTCTGAGTCATCAGACTCAAGATCAGGTAAAATTATTTGTTTTTTTCTAAGCTCAATAAGTGCCTTTACACTAGATAATTTAGGCACAAATCCGGTAATTTTATTTTCAGAAAATACCTCAGATTTAAAAGTAAAGGAATCATTCAAATCAGAAATAATTAAATCATAAACATCATGTATTTTAACCGATGTTTCTCTCCCCCCAAAAAGGCAATGAGTCATTTTAATTTTCTTCTAAAGAAGCAGATGTAGATTCTCAACCACTTTTTTACTGATATAGCTGTTTTGAGAACAAGAATCGATTATACTGCGAACTTTTAGTTCCACATTCTTATTTTTAACTTTAACCATTAATGTCATAAGATATACATTTTCAATATTAGAATGATTTGTCAGAGTATTAGTTTCATGTATATCACTTTTGTTCTTATCATTAATATTTTCAATATTATCATCTGGGCACATCAAATAACGGTGAGATTTTTTACACTTAATACAAGTATTTTTAAATCTACAAGCTCTTTTTTTAAACAATAGCTTTTTCTTATTTTCTAAAGTCATATTTCTAGCTGTAAAACAATCTCGAGACAAATGTCTTTTATCACAAAATATACAAGAAATCGCTTTCTTACCTGGATTTCCGAAAGACGTACTCACTAAAGTAGAAGCCGTTGCAGGAGTCGAAAATTTAATATCCCGCTCTTCCTTTTTTTGAACTTGCACCGAAACCACTTCGCGCTAAAGCCACCATCTCTTCGCTTTGAACTTCTTGTTTAATAAAACACATTAAATTTTTTAGTGATTTTTCTTCATGTTTTGCATCTTTCGAATTTCTTTTTCTTTCCCATGACATCAGGACTTCTTCGGGAAGAAATGATTCTACTAAAGGTATCAGGAAATCCCCGTACTTTTCCTGAGTACGGCGCAAACTTTCTAACGATCTCAGTTTTACTTCTAGTTCATCATATAATTTAGGTAAATCTGTTTTAACACGACCAGTGATAGCGTTTTTCGTGACCATGGATAACAAGTCCCGTATATAAACTTGAACAAGCAAATCTTCTCTACCAAACCTTTCTTGAATCTGACTAATTGCTTGTTGATAATTAGCAGCCGTTGCTGGATAACTTTCAACCACTCTCGCTGCTTTTGAATTCGGAACCACTGCTTGAATTAGATATTGAAATTTATCGGACTCTGAGATACTTTTATCTTCATGTATCTTCTGAAATTGCGACCAGAAAGGCAAATAATCTTTAACATCGCCGTTAAATTTCTTCAATTCAATCTTCGGAAGCTTAAAATTTCTTTTCTCAAAGTATTCATTTCTATTTTCAAACACTGGTAACTGTAAAGAAATAATTTTTTCTTCTATCCCAGTCTTCATTTCTAGGTATTTATCTCTATACTTTTCCGCCGATTGAAAATCATCTTCGCATTCCTTTTCCCAATCTTTACTTTTCAAAAAAATGTTGCTGATGTTTATCTGACATCCATCTAATCTTTCGAATTTATCTTCTAACTGTTTCTGCAAAACAGAAAAGTTTTTGACATCAATGTCCGGTTTCAGCAATTCTTCTTTAATTTTATTTACACACGCAGAAAACGATATTCTTAGGCTTTTTCTTTCTTGTTTTAAATTGTTTAAATCCATGTTTTATGCTGTGTCGCCGCACGTTTTGGATGCCAAAATATATTATTTCTTTCTAAATATATCAAACTATATTGTTAATCCATAACAATCTAAAAAAAACTACTATTAGTAGTATCACAGCATAAGACCATTTAAACTCACTAAGATAAATTCAAGAGACGTAAAAGAAAAACACTTCTTATCTATTCGACATTTTAATCGACAACTGACTACATCATTTAATAACATTTTACACACAGATATCATGACGTCACAGAATTAAAAAAAATGGATACAGTGGCGTCAATCTTTCGGAATTTCAGAATTAAATTATAAACATAAAAAGCAATATATTACACTTAATGTTTTAGAAAATGATTGCTGTATAAGTAAATCTTACTTAATGATAAAGAAAATGATTATTATTGCAATAAATCTTTTTTAATGATTTAGGAAATTACTTTACATTAGTTTTGATTGATTTATTACATTAAATGAGTAAGTTAAATGATTCTGCTAAATTATTATGTTAAATTATTAATGTTACCGATAACACCTTGAGCCCACTTCTAAATTTATCAAAAATCTGTCATGCATAAACTTTTGGGCCATTTTTAAGAAGTAACATAAACTTTAAACCGATTCGATATCTATTTTAATTAAGAAGTTATGGCGTTTTTTCTGTTTTCACAAAAACGCCCCCTATTCCGACCCCCTTAGTCCAATTTTGCCCATTAACGAACTTAGCCAAGATTTTATCCGCTTTGAGTTTATGTACCAGTTTGGTGGAGATTGGTGAAGATTATTGAAGTTATCGTGTCCATAAAAAAGTGAGATATATATATAGAGAGATAGATAGATAGATAAACTGGTGCGATTGCAATAGGTAGTATTTCATACGAAATCTACCTAATAAGCATCGCAAAAGTAAAATTCAACCTAAGTTTTTTTTATGTACTAATATACGCAAGAAAATGTTGAGACCATTTTAAAAACACCTCCTGCTAATTATAATAGAATTGGTAAACAACTTTTTTCACGTGCAGACAGAAATAATTTTTCATCCCGATAGCTGTATGATCATATCTTTTTGCTTGATCATTTATGAAAAAGTTGGCAATGTTTGAAGTCATAAAAGAGTATTCTCATTCAAAGATTAGTGATATTATTATGCATAATAAACTTTTTCAACATGTAAGATCAATGTATTTCCATTTTCTGCAGTACTAATATAATTTCTCGATACGAGGTCAAACGGACTTGCTTCAAAAGCACTTCGTTCATCATTTAGGACATCAGTATATTGATTTCTGGAAACAACACGTAAAGCCTTTGTTAATAAACTGTTTTGGCTCTATTTTTGATACAACTACAATAATTTTTAGACTCAGTGCCAAGTGTCCTAGTATCGAAAACTGTTCAATTGCTATTTGTGACATGTCCTTTGAGGATGTGAACTTGAGAAGAGATCATCAGGCAGATTTTACTAAAATACGCAAAATTTTACAAATAAAAGTAAGCAGGGAAGTAATAATCCAGAGGGTGGATTTCATTCAGAAGTCTTAGACTGTATCAATACAGGTCTAATACACACTTATTTCAGACTTAATCACACTGGTCTAATACACATTTAATTCACACTTGTTTCAGAAATACTTTCATAACAGCTTTTAATTCATTAATATTCAGAGCAAAATTTGCTTACAATGACTAAAAAAATCATTAAAATATTTCTTTAAAACAGTATTAAACTTCATTACACCGGGAGCGTTTTCAAAAATAAATTAAGTTTAAATTATAAAAAAAATCGTTCATTTAAAAACATCATAAACAAAAAACTAAATATCTTATTCGAACTTAAACTCAAACTATTAAATCATAACCTGAACTAGACGGAAACGAAAAGAGAGAAACATGAACTCCGATCAGGGAAAGGCATTTATACTATTTCAGAAACAGAACTGGACGATTCCACTTACGAAAAAGGGTAGGTGTAAGACTAGCCGATTACGGAACTGTGATGTAGAATCACATATAGTTTTCTTAAATTTTACATTTTTCTAAATTACAGTTAAAACTAATTTTTAATTAAATATCTATTTTATCTTTGTGTCTTATTTCAATCCCACAATAACTTTCTGTTAAAAAGTAAAGAAAGAAAACATGTAACATCTGCTGTATCAGTAAAACGATTCTCAGATAAAGAGTTCCTTTAGATAAATTTTCGGCTTCGCTAAAATAATAAAAGAAAGAATAAAGATCGAATGTGTTTACGGTCAGTAAAATTTCATTTTCTCTCTGCGTAATGTTGAGCCTAACTTCTTTATTACATAAAAACTTTTCATGTACATGCTCTGTATTTTGTCTATTGATAACATTCTCCCAAAACAGACATATAACGTACGATGTTGGCGCGAATTCTTTTTGGCGTATTTTTTTAGGTCTGCCCATTTTTGGTTGCCCTGCATTAAATTCAAAATCATCTTAATTGTTTAAAGCGTAACAGAAAATTTCATGGTTATGATATCATTCACTTTTCATATGCTCCTTTCGCTAATTCTAAGATACCAATGTGTGAATTCTGAATGAGAAAATTCAATGGCCTCTCTCTCGCTTCATGCACTCAGTCATGTAACAAAGGTCTCTTGAAAAATGGTTACAGGCACCATCCCTAATTATTTCAGTAAGAAATGATTTAATTTTTATAACTCTACTTTAAATAAATAAAGTTCTCAAAAGGCATTTATTTTATTGATCACAGCCTACAACTCTAGCGAATGCATTTTTTTGAAAAGAACCTGGTCGCAATACTTTAAAATACAGATCTACACTACAGGAACACCTAACGCCATCTATTGAAATACAACTGCCTCATGTCGATACTTTAGTTAATTTATGTTTTAGAACAGAACTAACATTATAACTCAGGTAATAAAGCAATTACTTTTAAAATAAAGAATTCTTTTGAACTTAAAAATATTAAGAGAAAATCTATTAAATTAATGTAAGTTTATGTAAGGTTTTAAACTGAAAGTAGTTATAAGTGACAAGTAAATCCGGCTGATTAGCCAACAAAAAGGACAGAAATAAGTTTAATTTAATATAGATAGAGAGGGTGAAATATCTTTCCCAAAATGTATTAAATTTAACGCACTTCAATCGTCTCGAAATGACCAGTCGTTTGCTCTGAAGGAACCTAAAAAATATACTTTAGAGCATATCATGTCTTTAAATAAGAACCTGTTGCTTTTGGTTCGACATATAATGCTCAACTTTTTACCAAATAAGTCAAAACGTACAGATGGTGAACAATCAATATCAAAACAACTAATCGGTAACACTACTTTAAGTATGCATATGGCTCGAATTTCACCAGAGACATAATAAACCGGAGAGCGAGATGTGTTCCATATTCACTGCATACATCTACAACCGCACTATATGAAACTACTGCACAGTTACCATTACTTATTTAATTTATCATTGCACAAATAACAATGGCAACGAAACTTGTGAAGATACATATGCACTTTGAGAAACTTAAAGAAGAAACAGAAAAGGTTTCATCAACGCACAAATGTTAGAATTCAGAACATATAAAATCTAATGATTCACACATTTATAAATATTTTTTTACAAAAGAGCATACGTACTCCTCTACAACCATAATAATAACCATTTGTGTGAACAGTTTCACACATTTTTTTTTAACCTTTTCATACAAATTGCGCCCAAAGTTTTTTTCCAATTGTACCAATTTTGTAAAAATCTTGATATATTTTAGTGCATCAAGTTAGCATGTGTATCTTAAACAACAGTTTATTTATTATATAATAAGCTTAGAAATATATATTTACGTTACTAACACCATTCTGTGTCATTAAAGGATGACAAATCTTCTTAAAAATTAATCAGTGATTTAATAGAATTTGTGTAATTGTAAATCATTTTAACGTAAAATGTCTAACATCCTGAAGCAAAACTGCATTGACCATAATATGGGATTAATCTTACACAAACATTGCCAAAATTATTCTATTACTTTATAGAGAAAGGCTGAAATATAATATGTTTTCATGTTCTGTATACTTGCGTAAAATATTTCTTAATTTCTAATAATCTTAATAATATCTGTGTAAAAAGTATCAGTATATTGCTTTTAAACAGCTCCGCAAGTTCACAGTTAATTAAATTTCATTTTTGTTGAAAACATGTATGAATGTTTAGCAAAAGCATTTTACTTTTTTTAAGTTTTACTGCTATTAAAATATTCATATTTTAAGAATATGGTAATCAATACCGGATATTTCTAAAATTCGACCAATAGATTAAGAGGTCCGCAAACTTAATATTGATGCAAACTTAATATTGAACACGAGGTCGCGAACCACGGATTTCATCAAAAATAGAGGATACTCTGCCCTACGCTGAGAAAGAAATATACCGCCTTCACCTAGAATGAATAAATAAACATTTTCTGAATCTCTAAACAAGATACACAGTATGTCAATTCTGAATGGTGGCCAACGGCTAATTTCTAAGCCGTTAGTCATAGACATACAGGGTGTCCCTAAACTCATGGTATATACGCTAGGGGGTGATAGAGTACATCAGGACGAGTAATAGCGAATAGAAAACAAAGGGTCCCGAACGTTTTCCAAAGGAGAGCCGCCATTAAAGTTTGGGGTCCAAAATTTCAAATACACATAAAAAACGGAAAAATTGGTCGATTGATTTGCGGTTTTCATTAAAACTATTCTTTATGTTAGTATTTTCTTGAAAATAAATTATAAAGATAAATTTCGAAAAATGCCGATAGAGGACGCTTTAGACTTTGAAGTAATGAAAAACTATTTTTTGCATCTCATTAAATGATTTTGTAAGCTTAGACTTAAACTTAAATTTTGACCTCACAATCTGAATAGTTGGGAGTGATTAATTAGCACAAACGTAACTGTGTTCAGAGGGTTTAAATTTCAAATTATTATAAAAAACGGAAAAATTGGTCGATTTATTTGCGGTTTTCTCTAAAACTATTCTTTATGTCGGTATTTTATTCAAAACGAATTATAAAGATAAATTTTAAAAAATGCCGATAGAGGGCGCTTTAGACATTAGAGTAACGAAGAACTATATTTTACGTTATTTTTGCATCTGATTAAATGTTTTCGTAAACTTAGACTTAAACATAAATTTTGAGCTCAAAATCTGAATAGTTGGGAGTGGTTAAGTAGCACAAACTGAACTGTGTTCAGAGGGTTTAAATTTCAAACGATTATAAAAAACAGAAAAAATAGTCAATTCGTTTGCGGTTTTTGCTAAAACTACTCTTTAAATCAGTGTTTTCTTGAAAAAGAATTTTAAAGATAAATTTCACAAAATGCCGATAGAGGGAGCCTTAGACATTGGAGTAGCGTACAACTATTTTTAACCGTTATTTTTTTAAATCTCATTAAATGCTTTCAAATGCTTAGATTTAAATTTTGAGATCAAATTCTGAATCGTTGCGAGTGTTTAAGTAGCGCAAAGGTGAACTGTGTTCGAGGGGGGGGGGGGTTAAATTTCAACTCCTGAACATACTACAGTTTGCGCTTCTTAACCCCTCCCAACGATTCAGAATTTGAGTTCAAAATTTAAGTTTAAATCTAAGATTTCGAAAATATTTATTAAGTTTTGGAAAGCATTTAATTAGATAAAAAGAATAACGGTTAAAATTAGTTGTTGGTTACTTTGAAGTTAAAGGCGCCCTCTAACGGAATTTTTTGAAATTTATCTTTAAAATTTATTTTCAAGAAGATACTGACTTAAAGAATAGTTTTATTTTAAACCGCAAACAAATCGACCAATTTTTCCGTTTTTTATAATCATTTGAAATCTGAACCCTCTGAACACAGTTCAGTTTGTGCTACTTAACCACTCCCAACTGTTCAGATTTTGAGCTCAAAATTTAAGTTTAAGTTTACGAAAACATTTAATCAGATGCAAAAAATAACGTAAGAAATAGTCGTTTGTTACTCCAAAGTCTAAAGCGCCCTCTATCGGCATTTTGCGAAATTTATCTTTATAATTTATTTTCAAGAAAATACCAACATAAAGAATAATTTTAGTGAAAACCGCAAATCAATCGATCTATTTTTCCGTTTTTATATGTATTTGAAATCTTGGACCCCAAACTTTAATGGAGACTATCTCCTTTAGAAAACGTTTGGGACCCTTGGTTTCCTATTTACTATTACTGGTCTTGATGTGTTCTATCACCACCTAGCGTATATACCATGAGTTTAGGGACACCCTGTATAATTCCAATTGCAAAAATGATTTAAAAGAGGTAAAGAATTGTTTTTAAGCGATTTAGGTATTTTTTTTTCAAATTACGAAAATTAAATTTTTAGCTTTAAGGGAACGTACGCTAATTGTTTAAAGTATTATAAAGGGCGGCCGTTTCCAAAGCTGTCCAATAGGTAAATCCTAAACCATTTCTCACAGACATATAGTTTCAATTACAAAAATGCTTTGACTGATGTAAAGAAATATTTTTAAAACCATTTAACTGAAGGTGCAGCAACCGTACAAGTTTTTTGGATAGCGTTAATGTTAATTCATTAACTTCTAGATTGGTTCATTAACTCATTCATTAACTTCTAATTGAAGAGATGAGCTTCAAAATTCGAGGAAATCGAATTTTAGTAAATCGCGAAAAACCTTTAAATGCGTTCATTGGTAACGAAATATCAACGTAACGAAAATTAAATGTTTCAGTAGAGAGAACTTATCGCTTGATTTCTGGAATGGTTTCATAATCTAGAATTATGGTTACTAAAACGAACCTATTCTATTTGCATCGACTTTCAGAGAATTTAAAATAAGTCTGACCACGAGAATACTTTTGAATTCTAGTAGGTGATCCTAGAATTCAATGTGGAACCAATAACAGGGAATTAATTTATCTTGTCCCACAATTTAAATTCTGTGTTACAGAACCACATTTTCTCAGTGTACGCGACAATAGAATGCATTTGACTCTTCACATTTATGTTCTCCGATTGCCAGTCCATACGGTATCATCGATTGCTTTACCATCCTGTTTTCCCAGAAGATTTCTATGTGTTATAAAAGTTCACATAAAATAAGATTCATATATGATTTTAAAAAATTAAATGAACTAAATGAGATTTTTAAAATCCCAAGATTTTGAAGTACTTCACCTTTTCATAGACATTTTAATAAACAAAATAATGATGAATAAATAATGAAAGCGAATTGTGTTTTGTATAAAATTTTTATCATAAGTTCATTATAAGGGTGTATTTACTTTGCAATGTGTATAATATGGAAAATATATATTGAAATATATACTTGTAAAGAATTTCTTTGCAATGATACTTTCCCTTGAATTATTCCGAAGTTATGGTTAGAATTAATGAATAAATTCCACTAGAATAGGAGCAGCCATGTTTGAAAAGAGTTTTAGATCATAGTCTATTTTTTAATTTAATGTTTTACTATAGAGCGCACGTGTTTGTGCACATCACATTGTTGCAAGTAACTTGTATTGACCTGAAACGATTTGCATTTTTATATTATGAGTATGATTCTTATTTTTATTGGAATCGAAACGTGTCAAGAAATATTTGTTTTTAAAATATTTTTTAACGCCTTTCTTAAATAATAGAAATTGTTTATTTAAAAAAAGTTTTATACAGCCACCTTTTCACTGTAATGCTTTGCTTTTTCTCAAAATAATTTCCGTCAACGCAAGTTCAGTTAAGATGACGCACCTGTATTTAAGAATAAATATTGGTTTGAGATCCCATGTTTTTAGCAATCTTAATTTTTTTCATGCCTTTTATCAATCCTCCTACTTATCAGCGGAATTTTGAAACACTATACATATCGATGCTAAACAATAAATTAACCTACGTTTAAGTAATCATTTTTATCTACCTTTTAAATCATGTTTTTTTTTTCAAAAAGTTCTTTTTGATATTTTCTATTTTATTTCCTAGATTGAGTTTCCACATCGTGTGGTTTAATATAGTTTTCTATAAAAAGCTCCCAGGAAATTCTTTTTTGCACTGATTTTTGCAATTCATATGCGAAAAACATGTACATGATAGTAAAAAAAATAATGCAACAAAATAAAAATGCAAATGTTCAGTAATGAAGTATTTAAATCAGGATAACCTACAAAGGTAATTGCATTTCAGTCTACTCAATTAAAACTTTGGAGAAAAACTTTAGTTTTCGTATCAAAGTATTTTTTTTTCTGAAAAAGCTCAAAGTTTATAAGTAAAGTATAATAGGCTTAAAATAATTTTGTGCTTTTTTATTAAAGGAAAAAAAAACACGAATTTTCTTTTTTACTAGAAATTACAAAAGTAAAAAATAAAGGAGTAGTTTTATAAAGTATGACAGATTTTTTTAAATACAGTCTAATAAAAATGTCTCATTTTTTTTAAGATAAAGAAAGACTTTACTAGTTTTATAACCTACTGCTTCTTTTCATTGCGTTTTGATTGGTACGCATCACATGTTAAAAAATACATACATAAAAAGTAGAATGAGAAATAGCTTTAAAATAGCTTTTCGTAGATAAAAAGCATTTATTAAACATTTAGTTAAAAATACGAAACTATGCTATTTTGTTAGCAAAGAGAGTGCAATAAAATATTTGAAAAATCAAATGAGATTTTAAATTTGTGATTAAAACTTAAAATAAGTAATTACAAAATGAAAGACCAAAAATCGTTTTCTAAATGAAAATCTAAAAATGTGCATGTGTCATAACTGCCACATTTCAAGCTTTTTCCTTACCAACAATTTTTCAGATCGATTTTTCCATTTTGTATTTTCAAACTCCAGACATTAATTAAGGCAAAATATACTATTATAATTTAGTTGTATGAAAAACTAGCAAAGTTGAAAAAGTTGGAAAAAGCTGAAAAAGTTGGCATCTTTGATGCCCATCACTAGACACTTTCTTTTTTCTAGTCCATCTCCTGAAGCGTGAATATATGATAGGAAATATGTGTGCAAATTATTTTTGTATCATTTGTCCCGGGAAAATTCAGGCTGCAAATTCCCTGGATATCTGCATTTTAAATAATTGTCTTTGTCTTACTTAATGGCAGCCACTCGAATCACTGAAAAAGACGTAGATGATGATGCTATGTGTAAGGGGACGTTTTTTCAAATATCTCGCTACGATTTAAATATTTTTACATGATTTCTTTTGCATAGGATAGCTGAGGACGACCTACAACCGGACAAGTTTTCAATTTACAGATGGAACCGGTTCTGAAATTGAAACCATCATAATAATATATATATATATATATATGACAATTTAAAGTTGGGGGGCAGAAACATCATCGCCAGGTTTTCCTTTCTCCGCACAGAAGTCACGGAAAGCGAGAAAAAAAAACAAAATAAATAAATGTAGAAGGTCAAAATAATCACTCCTTGGCTGCTGCAAGTTCATTTTATTAAACTGTAGCTATAATAGATGGAAAAACTCCTGTTGCAGACGATATTTTACCGAAACATCCAAAAAATATTCCATCCTTTACTACATAAGCCGTACTCATGCAAGAGCGCACCCAAGAATCCTTCTTCTCATCTCTCTTACCACCTCTCGAGCTTCCTCTTTTAAATCTAAAAAGAAAATTCTAGAACATTCTTTAACGTCAAACCATCATTCTTTTATGTAAACATAATTCTTGTCCAGCTACGAGACTATTTTCCACAGACGATATTTTTATTTTTTAAAAAATATTATTTAACCAATTTTTAATCGACTCGGAATTTCTTAGGCAGACGATTTTTATAGATGATTAATTTTAAGAGAAAAAGAAAAGAAATGAATTTATTGATATGCACACTATCAAAGGTTGACGGAGGGAAAATAAATAAATAAATAAAATAAAATAATGATATTTTTTGAAAGGTATGGTTTTGGAATAAATTTAATAAGACTTTCTTAAAAAGGGTTTATAAAAACATAGAAGAAATGAGTTATATTTGGAATATTAAGAAATAAAGTTTAATTAAGGATGTTTTTAATTTAGAGCCATCTTTTTAAATTCGCGCATAGTGAAAGAATGTTTTTTAAGACAAATTAAGAATTTATATCGTCTGCATAAAGATTAACAGATTAGATCTAGAAACAAGATTTTAATTTAATAATTTGAAGTAAGTACGGAATAGTATTATAAGAAAATTAAGATAGTATAAAGGTTAGTTTTGGCGAAAAAAAATTTAAAATTTTTAATATTATCCCCCCCCTCCCCAAAACTTTGTATGAAATTGATAGTTAAATAAAACTACAAGTTCAGACAACAGAAATATAATAATTTAGAAAAGTTAAATTTTGGAAAAAACTGTCAAACTCATGAAGCCAAGAGATGGAAGAAAAGAAAATTAACGCAATATAAAAAATATTAGCGATTAAAAAAATAGTTAGGAGAAAATTAAATTGAATTAAATTTAGGTAGGAGCATTTCCCTGAAAAAAAAATACAATAATGTTACCATATCACTTACTATTTGTAAGTGCATAGGAATACATACAATAAAAGTAGATAAGTTATAAATATTGATAAGCAAGAAATATTAAAAATACAATAAAAACAATAAGAAATCTCCTTCATGGGAGTTTATAGAATTTCAATAACTTAATCAATAGTCCACTAAAGAAAGTTCTCTAAATAAAAGTCCTCCTGATCCAGTGTATTAAACAGTTTCGCTTCAATAGTCAACTAAATTTTTTCAGTGATATAGTTCATTAAATAAGTCTTTTGTTGGATTCCAACATCTTTTCATAATATATCAAATTTTCAATAATAAATAGTATCATTTCAAAACATTAATAATAAATAATATAGAAAAATTTAAATAATAATAATAACAATAGTAATAAGTAGCATAATAAGACTCCATATCCTAATATTTCTCAATAAGAGTATAATTAATACGAAACTTCATTATAGAATTCATAATAATAATGATAATAGTAAAACAAGAGTATAATCAACAGAAAATATCACAATTTGTTTATTATTGATAGGGAAAATATTGGTTGAGCATAAAAATAATTACATAGCAACTAAATAATTTTCTTATCTTCTAATAGCATAAGAAAGTATTTTTTGTTAGCCAAAAGTATACATAAAAAAATAATAATTCCAAAATTCAAATAAAATGAAATATAACTATTTAGAAAATGGACTCTCAACCAGTATTTCCTTACAATAATTCCTCTCTGATACTCTTTTACAAAATTGTCAAATTTGGTTATAAGTTTTCAAATGCCAAATGTAGAATAATGTTTTATCTACACATGGTTTATAAACTTTAATAATAAAAAACAAATAGGAATAAAAGTTGTCATTCTTAATTGAGAAATGGAAATAAAAATAGTTTGCTTTTTTGAAAAACTTTTAATATCTGTAGTTTTCACAATCACTGAAAATCACATATTAAGTTATAGGTTTGAGTAGAATCATTAAATTTTATAACTGTCACCACATAAATATCTGCTGAATAAATAGAATAATACTAATGTCAAATAAATGAGTAAATATGGTTAGACTTAAATACACTTAAAATTAATTTATCAACATCATTTGTAAGTTTTTACAACCAAAGTGTACACCTTATGCCAGCATAAGGAGCCCAATTTAACCCCAAAACAAGTAATATTCTTGTAGCGCTCCAAGAACATACCTGCTGATGTTGAAAATTGTGGTGGGAACATTTTTAAAGAATAAGAATTAAAATTTAATCTACTGTCTTGACTTTAGTTTGATCTAGTGATTGTGATTGTATCTGAGGTTTTGTTTGTTTTTTGGGTTGCTCATGAAACAGTTTAAAATCTTCAGGTGATAAATAGGGTCTTAATTTAGAAACATGCACAATAACGGAATTCTGTCCTGTCTCATAATTAAATTTATCTATTTTATAAGTTACATCAAAAAGTTTATTTATAATTTTATATGGTCCAAAGGGGAGATATGGTAGGTTCTAATTTTCGAGTGTTAGGGTATTTAAATTCTTCATAAATTACAGAGTCTTGTATTTTTAATGGGCATTCGACAAAATTTCGATCATAGAGTCTTTTACTTTTAAGGTGAAATTCATGAGTTCGCGCTTTCGCAATTTTGAGGGCTTTGTCTACTGGTGTTGTATACATTTTAACTGCCTCACACACAACCATTACCCACCTTTTTTTAAAAATCTGAATAGAAATTATCGCGAAAATTATAGCTATATTTAGCTGCTAACTTTAACCAGAAATTTTATCTAATAAAAATAGAAATTGTAAACATCATAGTTATACCTTAAATTGGGATCAACTTTTTAATTCTGTTATTTTATAAATCATAAACAGAAACAAAAATTTTAATGATAGGTAATTTCTTACTTAAAATCACAAAATCTACTAAAAAAATTAATTATATTTATCAGTCAAAACTCTAGCAACAGTTTTGTACAGTTCCATCTTTCTTACTGAATTTAAATAAATTATAAGAATCCGGGAACCAAAGCTCACTATCACCAGAAATTCTAACAAATAAAGGAAAAAACATAAATGTTAATTTAGTTTTCTAGCTCAAATGTCTAGTTGTAGGAACATTATCATGAAAATACTGCATTCTGAAAATAGTTCTTTATAACTAAAAAATATCAATAAATTAGACAATGTACTTTTTTGAAATAAACTTGAGCTTCTAAATTGTCTAAATTATCTAATTTCAAATTTGAAAAATCAGAAAAACTCGGGATGTCTAATTCAATGAATCTCTCTATCAAAATTTTCTTAATTTGTTGGTAATCCGTACAATTTAAACAGTCATTGATATAAATTTTTTGCGCTTCCCCTTTCAAATATTGCGCAATAAAATTATATTTCCATTCTAGATTTTTCTTCTCCTTTTCACATGTTGTATCAAAATAAGTCAACCACGACAAAATGTTCATTCCAGAACTCGGATCAAACGGTACGAATTTAGGATCTTCCATAATTTTTTTATTCTTAATCATTAGAATAAATGAAGCACTTCTATTTTCTTTATTAAATCCTGATCGTAAAATCATTCGCAATAAATTTTAAAGTTAATAATTTCTATCAATTACATATTTTTTCAAATTACTATATCAGATCCATAACATACAATAAATAATAAATAAATAAAGAAATTAGTAAATTAATAAATTAATTTCAAATTACTCTCATCAATAAAATAATAAATAAATAAATAAATACATAATAAATATTTTTCCTCAATCATAAAAAAAATAAAAATAATAATCAAAACAATTAATAAAATAACTTACAGTTTCTCGAAAAATCTTCAATAAAATTCAATCGTCTTTAAATTTCTCATCAAATACTTCTCGCATACTTACCACTTTGAAGTCATTAATTTTCAAAAATTTGTCACTATGACCATGAATACTGAATCACAAATTATGCATCGACGACGACAGATCGACATCAAGCGTCAGGAAATCCACATTCAGACTCGAAGCAAGTACTAATTATTTCAGATTAGCATCTTTCCAAGCATAGTTGTGAAGTTCCTTAGCAAGAACATTCTTTTACTTTAATTAAGTAAGAAATTACGGCGATTTTGGCACAAGAACATTCACGAGAAGTCGATTTTCGGCGATTCGCAAACCTATCATCATTTCGTTCCACAGCAGACTCCATTAGCAAGCCGAAACTACCATATAGAATGCCCTTCAGAACATAGAATTCAATCGAACTTCGGCGATAGCATGTTCTTCTTCGTTCCATAGCAAATTTGTTTAAAATCCGTAAAAGGCAGCACAGGCATAAGCTATCCTGTCGGACTTTTGTGTAGATTGTGACAATTTAAATTTAGAGGGGAAGAAACATCATCGCCAGGTTTTCCTTTCTCCGCACAGAAGTCAAGGCCAGCGAGAAAAAAAACAAAATAAATAAATGTAGAAGGTCAAAATAATCACTCCTTGGCTGCTGCAAGTTCATTTTATTAAACTGTAGCTATAATACAGCGAAAAACTCCTGTTGCAGACGATATTTTACCGAAACATTCAAAAAATATTCCATCCTTTACTACATAAGCCGTACTCATGAAAGAGCGCACCCAAGAATCCTTCTTCTCATCTCTCTTACCACCTCTCGAGCTTCCTCTTTTAAATCTAAAAAGAAAATTCTAGAATATTCTCTAACGTCAAACCATCATTCTTTTATGTAAACAGAATTCTTGTCCAGCTACGAGACTATTTTCCACAGACGATATTTTTATTTTAAAAAAAATATTATTTAACCAATTTATAATCGACTCGGAATTTCTTAGGCAGGCGACTTTTATAGATGATTAATTTTACGAGAAAAAGGAAAGAAATGAATTTATTGATATGCACACTATCAAAGTTTGACGGAGGGAAAATAAATAAATAGATAAAATAAAATAATGATATTTTTGAAAGGTATATTTTTGGAATAAATTTAATAAGACTTTCTTAAAAAGGGTTGATAAAAACATAGAAGAAATGAGTTTTATTTGGAATATTAAGAAATAAATTTTAATTAAGAATATTTTTAATTTAGAGCCATCTTTTTGAATTTACGCATACTGGAATAATGTTTTTTAAGGCAAATTAAGAATTTATATCGTCTGCATAAAGATTAACAGATTGGATCTAGAAACAAGATTTTAATTTAATAATTTGAAGTAAGTACGGAATATTATTATAAGAAAATTAAGATAGTATAAAGGTTAGTTTTGGCGAAAAAAATTTTAAAATTTGTAATATATATATAACCAAAGCGCCAAAGAATATAAAGCCTCTATAGACATAACATTATCATGAGGGTCTTTTTGAGTGATTCGAGTGGCATCTTAAAAAAGACGAAATAAACTGAAGGAAATTAGTAATGTCCAGAGTATTTGGATCCCTGATTTAAGTAGGACAGGTGGTAACACTAATGTAATACGTGGTCTAAAGTGTATTAGGTATGTGTCTAAAGAAATTCTGTGACAATTTTACTCTGTGTTAGTGAGAATACTTTCTCGCATGTAACATTATCATATGTGTCAAATACAAACTTCTGGCCTGCTACTGTGGACCATGATGGACTGATGTAGAGTAATATTGTGTGTCATGGCAATTTTACAACTGAAAAACACTCGATACACAATGCCGCTCTTAAACGTAAGCAAGATTGAATTCGAGTTTGATTAAAAAAATAACACCTTAATCACAGTATGGAAGCTTGGACAAAATAGCAAAGTAAATGCTCCAATTTATATTTTTTACGCATACAAACTGGATTTGACTATATTCTGTATTCTTAAGATTTTTTTTTTTTTTCTATCAATAGTAATGATACTAAGTTCGAAGATACGTGCAAGCATGATGAAAGAGTAAGATATTAGTAAGCGATAATTACACTTGTAAATTTTATTTGTAAATAACTGTACATCATGTCAAAATGTAAATTCAAAATGCAAATATTTAGAGTGTGTAATTTTGAATTAGTATAAAATCAATTATTATGTATTTCAAAAATACTGCACTAAAATTGGAATCTATTTACTAATTACATTACAAAAACATGGAAAAGAAAACAATTCCTAATCATTTAATTCTTGTTAGGAATCGAAATTGTATAAAAGATAATCGTTGATATTCGCTTATTTTCAGAATCAGAAAAATAATTTATTAGCTTCAATTTTCTATTGTTGCAAATTTGTTTCTAAATTCGAATTTTCGTATTTGGAATCATTAATATATATATAAATATATATATATATATATATATATATATATTTGTAATAAATAATTTAAGATAAATATTTTGGCACTGGAAATAATATCTCATTATTAAAAAATATATACTTCTTTGCGATTTTTATAGTCATTTTCATGAATATTGTAGAAAAATATTAATATTAACAGTAAACAGAAAATTCTACTCTTTTCTTTAATTTAAACTATCAATTTAATATTCGCATGTTTTTTTTTCACTTATTTCCAAAAAATTTATGAGAAGAGACGTCGTGTATTCTTGGTGAAACACACTTATTACTACTTATTCTTATTTACATTTATAGATATTTAGTACAATACAAAAATATTAAAAGTAAACAGAAAATTTCACTCTTTTTTAATAGAAACTTTCGATGTAGTAATTCGCATATTTTCTTTTCACTTATTAGAAAAAATCTATGAGAAAGCGCTTCGTATATTGTTGGCCACACATTTATTACTCCATTTTCTTGCTTCCATTTATATTTATAATATCTAAAAATAGTCGGTAATAAGATTATGAAAATCGTGGTTTGGTTTATAGCAAAATGTACATTAAAAAACATAGAGGAAAAGCTAGGTGAAAATACAACAGGTGTATTAGTACATACAAGTATACATACAAGTTTATTATTGTTTTTTAAAATTTTTAATAGTTTAAATTTAATACCAAATACCAAACAAATATTTCTATTGCATAAAACAGTTTTAAGTAACACTAACGTGGCAGAAGTATTGGATTAAAAATTTAGGAAATAGAACTTAAATGTTACATCATTCTTTGTCTTTCATTGAAAATATTTTCTTAGGTAAATCCACATTGTTATTTTAATAACTTTTAAAAAATTCAATTAATTTTCCATTCAACAAATTTATGTAGTTTCGTGATTTCGGACATTAACATCAACTTTACATGTGCAATAAAAAGAACCAAAATTAAAAGTCTTGAAAAGGATCACATAGAACAACTGATTAAATGTTAGCATTATCTTATATCAAAATAATCTTTATTGCACTAACTTGTTGTTTACATCTCTTAAATTAACGAATCATTCTTATGATATATATTAAAAATGTTTATATTAACTTCTTTCCCCTGTTTCTGCATCATTTAATGATTTCTATTCACTACATTGCATATTGTTTGCTAACATATCATTTTCATATCCGCAGGTCACCAGATAAATCATGTAACTTCGTGGGATTCATATATGATTGTCAAATAGTCCCTTGTCAAATCATTATCATTTATACGGATGTTTTGGCACGTAATATCTCTGTTTTGGAATCCCACTAACTCTTAATTCTCTTTTTTCTCAATAACTGATGAGATTTTGTTTCAGATTAATATTATGACCATTTACAATTGTTTTGCAAAAAATATTTTTATCGTAGTTTAAAATTATATTAATGTGTGGAACTCAATAAAATAGGTAAGTGTAATTTCTAAGAAATTACCTAGTATTTTAGTATGTTTGCAAGACATAGTGGAAGAATTTGTCAAAAATCTATGTCTCAAACAATTGTAAAACCAGTAAGCAACAGAACAATTTGATATACTCTATATGTTTTTGAGTCTTTTCGCGTGAAAAAAATGTAAATATCTCGTAAGCGTTATAAATTGTGATAAGGGTTTCCAGCGTCTTGGTGGCCTTCGGTGTTCTGTGTTTAACTGTTTATATTTTTGATATTAACAAATGTCTAGGAAAGTGTTCTTCAAAATAAACGAACCTGCTGTTTGTGTCTGTGATGTTGACATGTTCTTTTAAATTTAAATAGAATATTGTTTTACAGCAAGAACAGCTTATAAATATTAATTTTAAATGCTATATTATAGGATAAATTTATCGTATCCTGCTAATCTCACTTAGACAAAATGTCCAATGAATAAATCAGTTTTTTTTTTTATTGTGCAATACTTTAATATTTTACGCGATATTTTAACTGTTGTAATCAAATACATTTAATTAACAGCAGCTGTTATAGCCATATGCTTTCATTAACTTTTCATACTTCAATGTACCCCTTTTATTGTAAAATTTGCAGTTTGCTGTTTTGAGTATATCGTGAGTTGCAAAGGCAAATACTGTCAACTTTAACGATTTTGTTTTTTTATGTTTATTATTATAATTTAAAACGTCTTGTTTATAACCGCTGTCATGTAAGTATTGCTCGAACGACTAGTTCACACTCCAGCAGTGTCGTACTATAAATATCCATTAAAAGCAAAAATACATTAAAATTGCAGTTCCTTATTTATTTTCTTTATTTTAGAGAACAAATAACTAAAACAATTTCAAAAATGAAAATGCTATAGTAGATGGCTACAAATTAAAAATATCCCTGTCGGCTTTACCTACAGTCGGAGATAAATTTCGAGGTACTCATTTCAACTAAAAGAAAAAAAAATATGATTAGAGATAACTCAGTTTAGCAACACTATTTGGCCACATTTGAACAATTTTTAGTTTCATTTTTTTGTAAGAACTGGTTTTACGAGGATCATCTTAAGCGAAACTCGGAACAAATGCCCACTATGACAGCATTTTTTGAAATATATTCTGACTTTATGAAAAAATCGACTAATACGGCACATTATATAGTTCCTAAATAAGAGATCCTGACAAATGAATGCTTTTGAAGGCAAAATTGAATTTAAAAATAAGTAATAAAATAAGCAGTTTGTTATTTAAATACATCCTCAATTCTTCAGTCACGATCGCTTCGGGAAATTTTGTTCGAAACGCCCAATTTGAGAGGGTTTTTTTTAATTATATCTGTCATTATCAAAATTCGGAACATTACGGCATATTATACAGGTCCTAAATAAGACAACATGTCAATTGGATGCATTTGAGAGCAAAAATAAACTAAAAAATGAGTCACAAAATAATCGGTTATTTGAATACTTCCTCAATTTTTGGTCACGATCGCTTCGGAAAATTCTGTTAAACTGTCTATTTTGACAGCATATTTTGAAATATTTTCTACCTTTATAAAGAACTGACCTATACGTCACATTATATAGTCCCCAAATAAGAGAACCTGTCATCTGGATACGCTCAAAATCAAAAGTGAATTTAAAAATGACCCAGCATATAAGCAGTTTGGATTTTAGATTTTTTATGCAACTCCTTTTTTTTTGTTTAATTAATTTTTACAATAAGGATTTGTCCTATAAAAAACTTGTCAGTGTCATTTGTAGATATTATTGAGAAGATGTAAAATAAGTTTAATCGGATTTGATATTTTAAGAATTGACCAAGTCATGGATATTTTTCCTTTTTCAATACCCCCCCCCACACACACACACATTTATTTTGATTTATTTATATATTTATTTATTTATTTGCAGTAAGAATTGGTTCTATTGAAAACTTGTGAGTAGAAAAGTTTTAGATAACATTAAGAACATTTATAAGAAATTTAATTAGATTTGATATCTTAAAATTTGACGAAGTTATGAAATTCTTGGTTTCGAAAACCCAGTTTATTTTGCCCTTTTAGCCCATTTTTAACTTTATCAAAAATCTGCCATTCATAAACTTTTCGCCAATTTCTTAGAAATATTATAAATTTTAAACTGATTAGATATCTATTTTAACTAAGAAGTTATCAGGGTTTTTTTCCTGTTTTAACAAAAATCCTCCCTATTTCTACCATCTTGGTACGATTTTGCGCATTAACGAACTTGACCGAGATTTTGTACAACTTGATTTTATGTACCAGTTTGGAAGAGATTTGAGCAATAGAAGTTATCGTGTCTATAAAAAGTGATATAGATAGATAGATATTTTTACGAAGTTAGTTTTGGGGTCTAGGAGTCATGATCGGTGTATGATCTGCAAAAATTTTTCAGAAATTCTAACACAGGAAGGACATCAATAAGTAATATTTCATACGGAACCTACTTAAAAATCCGTGAATAGAAGGTGATGTTTCGTTATCTTCTTTTTTTTTCCTTCTCTCATTAAAATACGAAATTCTCCATAGAGATTTTTCCATTACATTCAAGGTACAGTAAAATCACCAATCCTGTGTAAAAATTACATAAAACCAATCGAATATGATTATTTAATTTCAAATGTATTCTGGAAGCAGTTATTTTCTTTTTAGCTCACAGGCTATCAAAGCCTTAGAGCCTATGTGCCCGTCCTTTGTGTATGTATGTGCGTGCGTGCGTGCGTAACGCGATAACTCATGATAAAAATATCTGATTCAATCCAAATTTTGGATATATATATATTCCGTCCCTGATTAGTTCTTGAAGTTCATTCGATATGTATAAGAGGGGGAACGGGGGCCTCATGCCCCTCCCCTTAATTTATATAGATGGATTTTTCTTGCGGAATTATCAGTTTTTGTTCAAAATTTAGATAAAAGATCATTCTGATGCGGCACCTCCGTGATTAGTATTAGGTGTTCATTGGATGTTTATATAGAGGGAAAAGAGGGGCTATTGCCCCTCCAATTATTTGATATGAATTGGTTTTCCATGCATATTTATCATTTTTCGTTCAAAATTTTGATACAGCATCATTCTGATAAGGCGCCTCCGTGACTAGTATTCGGTGTTCATTGGATAAGTATGAAGAGGGGTAAGGGGGGGGGTCTAACGTCCCTCCCTTTGACTTATATAAATGGGTTTTTCATGCAGACTTTTTTAGATTTTATCCAAATTTTAGACATAGGATCATTCTGATGAGAACACCGCCATGATTAGGTTTGGAAGTACATTGAATAAGTGTAAAGAGGGGTACGTGGGCAAATCCCCCTTTTTATTTCGATAAATGGGTTTTTCATGCAGATTTATCAAATTTCATTGAAATTTTAGACATAGGATCATTCTTATGAGGGCCCTTCATAATTTGTTTTGCGAATTCATTGGGTACGTCTAATAGGGGAGAAATGGGAGGTAACCCTCTTAATTTAGGTTAATGGTTTTTTCACGAAGGCCGATTTGCTTCAAATTTTGGATATAGGTTTATTCTTATAAAAAAACTTCCATGAATGGTTTTTGGAATTCATTGGATAAGTATAAATGGGAGATCGGTGGGATTAATGCTCTTAATTTAGGTAAATGTTTTTTCTTGAAGAATTAACCGATTTGCTTCAATTTTTTGATATACGTTCATAGTGATAAGATGCTTCTCTAATTAGCTGTGGGGATATTTTGTAAATTATGCAGGGGGTACTTGCAATTACCCCCGCCCATAAAATTTGATAAATTGGTTTTTCTGCAGGATTATCCTATTTGGTTTTAATTTTAGATGTAGGATCATTTTGATAAAGCGAATCTCTTAATAGTTTTGGAAGTTTGATGGTTAAGTACAAAAGAATGGATAACTCTTCTTATATTATATAAATCGGTTTTTATTAAGAATTTTTCGATTTTTTAAGAATTTCCGATTTTTCTGATTAGTGTAAGGGGTTCAATGATTAAATATAAAGCAGGGAAATGGAGAGTGCTGTTCTCTTCCCCCCCGTTAATTTGTTTTTCGAACAGAATTAACATTTGAAAATAGAAGTCTGTAATGTACATGTAGTATGTGTAGCCTGTGAGCTCAATGCCATCAGTTTAACTGGCAATATTCTTTTTATTTCATTCTTTTTTTTCGTAAATCAAACAAGCCTTAGAAAATTGCGATTCGATGATCAAAATTTCGTAAAATTCTGCAGTGAAGAGAAGTTTTTTTCCCCCATTAAAGACAAGAAGATCTTCCAATCACAAGTGGGCTCTTACAACATGCTTCCTGCACTTACAAATTTTTTTCGACAGTGTAAGGGAGGTTGGGGTGCATTTGATTACGCAGATATCAACGTCACAATTTTTCAGTAGTTATATTTTTTTATTTGACATAAATTTCCAAAGATGGTAGTGCATGCAGACCTATGGTAAAATTCTTTAACAGTAAAAAGTTCTTTAGCATTTGTTTGTCCTCAGTAACCAAAACATTGCTTATAGATCTCAAAAATAAAGTATCATTTCCAAATTGATAAACAATTACCTTTATCTATTTATTAATTTATTTTAATTTTAATATTTCAATATATACAAAAAATACTAATAAATATTTTTGATGCAGCTTTTTTTCCTTCTAAAACTCATAAATGTGAAATATTTATCAATTTCACTGTAGCAGCCATTTGGGGCACTTGTGAACAGACTTATTACGACAGATATGAACATACCGTAACTCCACCAACAATCATATTTCTTTCAGTTATATTCATCAGAAATAATTTCAGCTCCAACATGTATAATTTTTCTGAAATGCAAGTCATTTCACTCAAACAAAATTGACTTTATACTGAAACTTATACAAACACATATGTCAGCAAATATATATAGAGTAATAAATTCCTTTACATTTAGTTGTAATTAAAATTAATCTGTTGTTTTTTTTACAGTACTATAAGTGTTATGTATCATTTTACTAAACGTTTTACAATATATTTTTTATGTATTGCTAATACAAAAAGTATTGCGTTAAACAACTTTGCAAGTTTATCTATTTCATTTGTTCCAAACTTCCAAAGATAGCATTTTCCATTTCTAAAACAATTCGATGTTTTGAATAGCGATTAATATCAGTTTTACTTTAAAAAGTAAGATTTTTAAACTGATAACTAAAGCAAAATCCCAATTGTTTGCAACTCTCGCGAATTTTAGAATGGATAGTTTTTTAATCATTAAAATCCATCCTTTATTATTAATTTCAAAGTAAATAAGACAAATAAAGAGCAGAGATATTTCGTGTTATGGCAGCTTTCAGATAAATATTATATAAAGCACCCGTCACTATCTCTCACACAAAAACCCTTAAACACAATTTACAAGCTTTAATTTTTTTTCCAAATTTACTTCTTTATTTTTTCTTTTACTGTAACAATATTTAATTAATAATCTACCTTCGCCCCCCCCCCCAACTGCAATTTACTTATTTTCTTCTTATGATATATTCCCTAAATATATCACCAATAACTAGAGGAGCATTAATATGTTTTTCTTTAGGGCGAATTTAACAGTTTAATATAGTTAATAATTATAGTTACAGATGAATAACAAAATAATAAAACATGTCAAAGGATATTTTTATCCCCTGTTTACATGTGCCTCATATGTGTTCAAAACTACCCCGCAGGTGGGGCACACGTGCAGAATTTTTAAAAAGTGAAAACTAAAAAATATATATGACGACCTCAGAAACCAAGGGGTACAAGAGACAAAATGTCGATTTGGAGTAAATTGAGTTTAAAGATAATTGATGTTAAATTGGAACATCAATAACAATTGACTAAATTGAAATAGGAAACATCTGCTTGTTGCATTCTAATCTTTGAACTCTCATTTCAATAACTGTTAAAAAAATAGAGTACAATTTTCTTTAAATGTATAATTAATCAATATTGTTTGTTTTTCGAAAAAAGTGGTTTATCTCTATAACTCCCCAAATAATAAGAAAATCACCCATATCTCTTTACCTGAAATGAAAAAAAGCATATTTCCAGATACCCTGTGCACTTAACTCAATTTTTTCAATTTTGTCAATTATACCCCTTGGCTTCTGGGGTCCTCACATATATAAATATAACCATGCGTAAAAAATGTTTTGTTTGCAACATTGAAAAGGTTTTGTTTATAGAAATTAACGTATTTGGGAGTAAAATCTATACTTATGTGAACTGTTAATTTGTGTCCCTATCTCCCCTATGCGAAAACTTATCTACCATTGTTAACATTGCTATGATTTTAAAAATATGCCTGATAATGATTGTCAGTAAATCATAGAAGTTTATAAACTATGTTTTAGGGACTTATTTATTAAAATAGATCGAACAATTTAATATTTTCTAAGAATAATACAAACTCATAAATGGATGAGTGTACATTTAAATTCATGCATAGTATTTTTTTAGGAAGTTTTGTATCCCTTGATAAAAAAAAAACTGTTATTTATTTATTGATTAACTAGGAACTCATTAAAAAGTACTTGCAATATTCATTCATTATGTGAAAAAAATATTGAAAATCGTTTGTGTGATGAATTTCTGCGTCATTGTTCCTTGCATTCTTTCAAAAAATATGTATAGATATATGTATGTTGGATAAAGTTTAATTTGATACAATATTAGATATTCTTTTTTGTTGGATAAAATGTCTGACCATTTACTTATGAAAATTTATAGTTATTCCATTTTTCTTTTAAAAAGATCTGTACAGGATTTGTAATTTAAATGTATCAGGTAACATTTATAACAAAATAAATATGAAGGATTTTCTATTGAATGGTTTTAACTTTTTATGTCCTAATTCGGTGTAAAATTTATTTAATTCGTCTACTAATATAAGTAGATTGAACTTTTCATACAATAATATATTGCTGAATCAATATTTAGAAAGCACAGTAGAACAGTCGAATCTAAATACTTTTATGTGATTATTTTACCAACCATTTAGCTAGGTAAGCATTAATCCAGTTAAAAATTGTTATACGAAAGCTTTGCATTTAAAAACTTTTCTACCAAAAATTGAACCGACTTCAAAAACTACTGCAAAGTGAAAAATATTTTTTTTTACATAATAGTAATAAGAAATTAAATTAAGAACATAGTATTTACCGTGCGTATTATTATATTTATGTACATTAATTTGATTTTTTGGAGTCGGTGCCAGCTAAGCCTTTATTCTTTTAGGAATTGAATTGGATATTTAATTTTAATTTGAAATTGGCTTGGCTGGCACCGAATCCAAAAAATCAAATTAATGTACATAAATATAATAATACGCATGGTAAATACTATGTTCTTAATTTAATTTCTTATTACTATTATGTAAAAAAAATTATTTTTCACTTTGCAGTAGTTTTTGAAGTCGGTTCAATTTTTGGTAGAAAAGTTTATTTTTTTTCTTTTTAGTTAAAAGGTAACGATTTTTTGAAGTCAGTTAATAAAAATTATAATACGTAAAAAAATATTGTAAGTTATACATGGATGTAAATTTTGTCAGAAATAGGGTTCGAACGCACGCTCTCTTTCCAGCATCAGAGCTTAAATCTGGCTCCTTAAACCGCTGGGTCATCCTGACTGCGCTCCAATCGGCGAGTTTATTCAAAGTCCATGTTATTTTTAATTTGCGAAAAATCACCAATTTTATTAAATTTTGCCTAATTACTAAAAAAGTACTGAACCAATTTCCGTGAAATGGAAGTGGTACTAATTCGAGAGTAGCCTCTTTTATTTAACACAAAACTAAATTAATCGGTTGGATAGTTTCGGAGTAATCGGTGAACATACATAGAAAAAAATACATACGTTTCGAATTGATAACTTCCTCTTCCTTTTCTGAAGTCAGTTAATAATAAATATTATAATACGGAAAAAATATTATAAATTATACATGGATGTAAGTTATGTCAGGAGGGGGGTTTGAACCCTTGCTTTCTTCCGAGAACAAGTCTGGCGCCTTAGACCGATCGGCCACCCTGATATCGCTACAGCCGGCGAGTTATTCAAAGTCCATGTTACTTTTAATTTGCGAGAAATCACAAATTTTGTTAAATTTTGCCTAATTACTAAAAAAGTAATGAACCAATTTCAATGAAATGGAAATGGTACCAATTGGAGAGTAGCCTCTTTTATTAAATACAAAAACCAAATTAATCGGTTGGATAGATTCAGAGTAATTGGTGAACATACATAGAAAAAATATATACGCGTCGAATTGATAACTTCCTCTTCCTTTTCTGAAGCCGGTTAAAAATAAAAATTGTAATACGGAAAAAAATTGTAAATTTTACATAGATGTAAATAATGTCAGGTGCGGGGTTCGAACCCACGTTCTCTTTCGCAAAACAGAGCTTCAATCTAGCGCTTTAGACCGCTCGGTCATGCTGTCTACAGTCCATTCAGCGAACGTATTCAACAGTTTTAATTAGCGAAAAATCACTAATTTTATTAGTTTTTGCCTAATTACTAAAAAAGTACTGAACCAATTTCGATGAAACTGAAGTGGTACCAATTCAAGAGCATCGTCTTTCATTTAATACCAAAACCAAGTTAATCAGTTGCATGGTTTCAGAGTAATCTGTGAACATACATAAAAAAAAAATACATACGCGTCGAATTGATAACCTCCTCTCCTTTTTGGAAGTCGGTTAAAAAACATTTCTCTCTTACCGAAAGGATCACAATACCTTTATATACACTGTTTTAATAAGAAGTGTGAGACTATCATAACAGTAATTTTTATTAATTAATCTAATTATTATTGTAAATATTTTGCTAGAATAGCTATAATTAGCGATTTATTCTCTCAGTTTCAATATTAAACACGTTATAAATTGCGCAACAAGCATGACAAATGAGGTGCATTCATACTATAAATATTTTTACAAATATTTAGATTTTGATGCAATAGCTACAAAATTCTTGTGCAAAAATGCATGAATGCAAAAATGATATGATTGTAAATAAAATTGTAAATAACATATATGAATTAAATGCCATACAATTGTATTAACGCAAATAGAGTACGGATGGACAAACAGAATTCTTATACATTTTCAACTATGTTGTAAAGTGCTAAAACTCCAAATAGGTTGAAATTTTAACTCCAGAAATTTAAACCCAATAGATGGTAGTATATTTTAACTCTTTTGTACAGCCTTGTATTTTGTTTACTATTTTTACTTACGTATAGGCCACTATTTAGCTAAAATTTAATTAAGACTAAAACTAAATCTTGTGAAATCACACTTTCAGAGACTGTCTTCCAAGTATCGTTTTTTTTTTCGTCGTATAAAGAACTCGTACGATAAAAAGGTATTCAGTTATGCAATAACTTTCGTGAAATCAGCTGATAAATCGAATAGTTGTAAAAAATTTCTCGTGAAAAATGCTTCTTTTATCAATTAAAATCTGTGAAGGTTTTTTTCTCCGAAAAATATAAATTAAAATGTTTGAGGGCCATCATATTTATCTATATTTGTCATATACTGCATTTATCATCCGAGTTCTTCAATTACATGTATATACAGGGTGTTTCTAAATTCATGGTCCAAACTTTAAGGGGTGATAGTACACATCAAGACAAACAATATTTAAGTAGGAAACCAAGGGTCCCAAAGTCTTCCGAAGGAGATAGGCGCCATTAAAGTTTAGGGTCCAAAAATTCAAATGATTATGAAAAACAGAAAAATTGGTCGATTCGTTTGCGGTTTTCACTAAAATTATTCTTTATGTCAGTATTGTCTTGAAAATAAATTATAAAGATAAATTTCAAAAAATGACGATAGAGGGCGCTTTAGACTTTAGAGTAATGAACAACTATTTTTTACCGTTATTTTTTGCATCTCATTAAAGGTTTCGTAAGCTTAGACTTAAACTTAAATTTTGAGCTCAAAATCTGAATAGTTGGAAGCAGTTAAGTAGCACAAACTTATCTGTGTTCAGAGGGTTTTAAATTCAAATGATTATAAAAAACGGAAAAATTGGTCGATTGATTTGCGGTTTTCACTAAAACTATTCTTTTTGTCGGTATTTTATCGAAAATGAATTATAAAGATAAATTTCAAAAAATGCCGATAGAGGGCGCCTTAGACTTTGGAGTAACCAACAATTATTTTTAACCGTTATTTTTTGTATCTAATTAAATGCTTGTAAAAGTTCAAACTTAAATTTTGAGCTCAAAATCTGCATCGTTTTGAGTAATTAAGTGCGGAAATTTGAAATGTGTTCGAGGGGTGGGGAGGGTAACATTTTAACTCCTGAACACTGTTCAGTTTCCGCTTCTTAACCCCTCCATCGATTTAGAATTTGAGCTCAAAATTTAAATCTAAGCATTTGCAAGCATTTAATTAGATACAAAAAATAACGCTTAAAAATAGTTGTTGGTTATTCTAAAGTTTAAGGCGCCCTCTATCGGTATTTTTTGAAATTAATCTTTAAAATTTATTTTCAAGGAAATATTGACATAAAGAATAGTTTTAGCGAAAACGGCAGACGAATCGACCAATTTTTCCGTTTTTTAAAATAATTTGAAATTTGAACATTCCCACCCCCATTGAACACAGTTCAGTTTGCTCTACTTAACCACTCCCAACGATTCAGATTTTCATCTCAAAATTTAAATTTATGTCTAAGCTTCTAAGAAAATTTTATGAGATGCGAAAAATAACGGTAAAATATAGTTGTACGTTACTCCAAAGTCTAAAGCGCCCTCTATCGGCATTTTTTGAAATTTATCTTTATAATTCATTTTCAATAAAATACCGATATAAAGAATAGTTTTAGTGAAAACCGCAAAACAATCGACCAATTTTTCCGTTTTTTATAATCATTTGAATTTAAAACCCTCTGAACACAGTTAAGTTTGTGCTTCTTAACTGCTTCCAACTATTCAGAATTTGAGCTCAAAATTTAAGTTTAATCTAAGCTTACGAAACCTTTAATGAGATGCAAAAAATAACGGTAAAAAATAGTTGTTCGTTACTCTAAAGTCCAAAGCGCCCTCTATCGTCATTTTTTGAAATTTATCTTTATAATTTATTTTCAAGACAATACTGACAAAAAGAATAATTTTAGTGAAAACCGCAAACGAATCGACCAATTTTTCTGTTTTTCATAATCATTTGAATTTTTGGACCCTAAACTTTAATGGCGCCTATCTTCTTCGGAAGACTTTGGGACCCTTGGTTTCCTATTTAAATATTGTTTGTCTTGATGTGTACTATCACCCCTTAAAGTTTGGACCATGAATTTAGAAAAACCCTGTATATATCTGAATTTTTGTGTTGGTAATATCAGCGTTACATTAGATTTATTTGTATACAGGGTGAGTCATAAATATCGAAACAATAGGCTATCTCCTTAAATATTGCCTCTAGACCCATACTTCCAATTTCAAAGTTTCATAAAAAAAGATGAATTTTTTGATAAAATATGTTGCAACTCCATGGGGGGTCTATTTTAAAAAATACGAAAATTAAATTTTTATACGGCCCCCAGAGGATAAAACATCCAATTAGAAAATTTTTCCTTATTCATTCCTGAACTGAACAAAAAAAATTTCATCTTGATATCTTCAAAACTCAGAGAGTTATGACAATTTTAAGAAATCGTGAGGTTTCAAGGGATCAGACACAAATTGAAATGCGTGTAATTGAAGAAACAATGTTGCTGTAATGGGTCCAGGAAACATTTATTTTATTTATTTATTTATAAAGTTGGAATTTTGAATGTTTTGTGATGGTTAAAAAAAAAAAAAAAAAAAAATGGGTTGAATTTTTTTCTTTTGATTAAACGAAAATGTCTAATTTTCAATTTTAATTTAGCATTTTAAATAATATGTATTTAAAAAAATAAAAGTATTTAAAATAGCAATATGAAAAAAAAGTAATTTTTGTAAATAAATCATATTTTAAAAGTAAATTTTCTGAGCTGAAAAGTTACCGTAACCAACGGTTATTGACATATATTGTCAGTTTAAAAATGAGAAATACTGAAATAAAAACATTTGATGCAGTGCATTTAGTTTTAAGATGGGCAAAGATGGGCTCCTAGCGTTTAAATGCTGTATAGTTTCGATTTCAGATTTTGTTCAAGTTTTGCCATTTTCACCTTCTTTAATTACTGTTTAAATGCGTCAGTTGATTTAAAATTTATTTTTTTATCACGTCGATTTCAAATTTTTTCATTGTGCTGTGACTCACAGACAGACATTTCATAAAAACATGTTTTTCGGTATCTCTGAGCCCTAAAACGTGTGAATCCATCGAAAACGAATTCAAAATTTTCATGAATCCAATACTTTCTTCTTGTAAAAATAGAAGAAAGAAAAAATAGGTTTAAAACCTTCATAAATTTTGAAACTGAATACATAAAACCTCTAAATAACGGACACCTCAGGAACGCAGAAATTGTCCGCTATTCGGAGGAGTCCGTTATTGGGAAAATCAAAGATATTCAAAAAGTGCTAAGAAACGTTTAAAATTTTATTAATTGACTTTTATGTGTCCTAAAACCTCTTGTATATGATTAATCAGAAATTAAAATTATTTTTTAAGCAATGGGGCTAAATAAAACTGTACACACATTTACCCACTGTTCATTACATGCTTGTGAAAAAACCCTGTTACAAGAGTTAACTGTTGCTTGCGATTACATGTAATTTGTTTTTCAACGTAACGTTATTGGACATTATAGAGTTCCAGTCGGGGAGGGGGATTGCACTTTTTGGCTGTTAAAAGCATAAAATCTCAATATTCCGAGGGGATATTCGTTGGCAGCCCCTTCAATTCAACTCTGAACGTGGGGGGGGGGGGGATTTTCCCCAGCTCATTTATCACAAAATTCCCTGATAAATTTAGAGGCCTTTTTACTTTTTTTCATTTTTTTCTCCTTAAAAAATACTTTTTCATCCTTTATCGCCTTAAATAGTGTCCACTATTCGGAATGTTCGTTATTCAGAGGTTAAACATACACAAATTTAGGTTTTGAGAATGGGGATTGGAAAATAATCCGTTAAACAGAGGTGTCTGCTATTCGGGAGTGTCCGTGATAGCGGTTTAACTGTAGTATAAAGTAGATTTTTTAAAATATTTCTATGTAATTTATTAAAATATATTTCCATTGATTCCGCTAATAGAAGAGTCATTTTCGCTATTACTATATTTACTAAACTTATTGCTTGAGCAATAAGTTTTTAAGACACTTTTAATGAGAGTTTAATTAATATCACTTAATTTGATAACACTTTTAATAAGTGTTCAATGAGTAGTGCCAGTTACGAAGTTGGCGGCAAGGTCGAAATATTGCAGACATCTAGCATATTTCATCGAAATTTAAAGCAATAAAGAATACTGCCCAGTTAAACTGATGGCATTGAGCTCACAGGCTACAAATACTAATTGTACATTAAAGCCTTATATTTTCAAGGGTTAATTCCGTTCGAAAAAAAAATTAAGAAGGGGAAACAGCTCTCCCCTTTCCTCTTTTTTTATACTTAATCATTGAACCTCCTATACTATCAAAGACATGCTTTATCATATAAAAAATCTATATCCAAAATTCAGAGCAAATTAGATAATTCTTAATAAAAACCCATTTAGCATTTATATAATTTAAAAGGAGTTATCCCCTTCTTTTATACTTAACCATTAAACTTCCAAAACGATTCAGAGATTTGAACGAAATCTGAAAATTCTGCTTGAAAAACCTATTTATATAAATTAAGAGGGGGGGGGAGGCATTAGAACCCCTGTTGCACCTATTTATACTTATTCAATGAACACCTAATAGCAGTCACGGAATCGCCTCATCAGAATGATCCTAATCTAAATTTTGAACGAAAACTTAATTCTGCATGAAAATCCCATTTATATCAACTAACGGGGGGGGGCATTAGAACCCCTGTTCCCCCTATTTATACTTATTCAATGAAAACCTAATAACAGCCACGGAATCGCCTCATCAGAATGATCCTAATCTAAATTTTGAACGAAAACTTAATTCTGCATGAAAATCCCATTTATATCAACTAACGGGGGGGGGGATTAGAACCCCTGTTCCCCCTATTTATACTTATTCAATGAACACCTAATAACAGTCACGGAATCGCCTCATCAGAATGATCCTAATCTAAATTTTGAAAACTTAATTCTGCATGAAAATCCCATTTATATCAACTAACGGGGGGCATGAGCCCCCCGTTCCCCCTCTTATACATATCGAATGAACTCCAAAAACTAATCAGGGAAGCGCCTTATCAGGATATACCTATATACAAAATTTCAAGTGGATCCGATATTTTTATCATGAGTTATCGCGTTACGCACATACGCACATACATACAGAACGGACGGGCACATAAGCTCTCAGGCTATGATAGCCTGTGAGCTAAAAACCTATACGCTTTTATTTTATATCTAAAAGTTTAAGTGTTGTCTTGGATCGATATTTAACAATACGTAAATTTATGGTCGATCCCTTAATTGTACTTCAAATGAACTGATTTTGCTGCGCTCAGAGGCATGCTTAAGTGGTGTAAATCAGGAATTTTGGAAAATTTTGGATATTAATATCTTTCGGGGATTTGCAGATATCGAGATGAAATTTTTTTTGTTCAATTCAGGAAGGGATAAAGAATTTTTTTCTAATTGGAAGTTTTATCCTCTGGGGGCCGTATAAAAATTTTATTTTCGTATTTTTTAAAACAGACCCCCCATGTAGTTGCAACTTATCTTATCAAAAAATTCATCTTTTTTTGTGAATTTTTTCAATTGCAAAGTTTCATCAAAAAAAGTAAATTTTTGATAAGGTAAATTGTAACTCCATGGGGGGTCTATTTTTAAAAATACGAAAATTAAATTTTTATACGGTCCCCAGGGGATAAAACTTCCAATTAGAAAAGTTTTCCTTATCCATTCCTGAATTGAACAAAAAAAATTTCATCTTGATATCTTCAAAATTCAGAGAGTTATGACAATTTTAATAAATCGTGAGGTTTCAAGGGATCAGACACAAATTGAAATGCGTGTAATTGAAGAAACAATCTTGCTGTAAGTTGTCCAGGAAACATTTATTTTATTTATTTAGATTTCGAATTTGGAATATTTTGTGATGGTTAACCACATTATTTGTAAGCATTATCACATCATAAGCTTTCTTACTAAAATATTTTTTTTTTCAAAAAATTTAGAGTAAATTGCCATAACTCAAAATATTATTTGTCGCGATGAATTTTTTTCGTTTGATTAAATAAAAATGTATAATTTTCAATTTTGATTCAGCATTTTAAATAATATTAAAAAAATAAAACTATTTAAAATAGCAATTTTTTGTAAACAAATCATATTTTTAAAAGTAAATTTTCTGTGGTGAAAAATTCTTTCGGCGTGTTGGGCATTTTTTTAGGTGTTAAAAAACTATTGAATTCGTGGGACTATTACCGTAAGCGAAGGTTATTGATTTATGTCAGTTTAAAAATGAGAAATACTGAAATAAAAACATCTCATGCAGAAATGTGCATTTAGTTTTAAACAAAGATGGGCTTTTAACGTTTAAATGCTTTTTTAAAGTTTCTAGGTGATTAACTCCCTCTTGTATAGTTTCGATTTCAGATTTTGTTTAAGTTTTGCCTTTCTTGCCTTCTTTAATTACTATTTAAATGCGTCAGTTGATTTAAACCTGATTTTTTTTATCACGCCGATTTCAATTTTTTCATTGTTTTATCACTGTCAACTTCATTTTTTTCTTGTTAAAATTGATATTACACGATGCGTAAAAGGTACCTCTAATTACTGGCCTCCAAACTAATAG